>CM060901.1:1054477133-1056977133 GCA_030737815.1 Allium fistulosum | reverse complement strand
TTATAACTGTATGAACCTATGTACTTTGATTATGTGGTTCATGTAGTTATTGCTGTCTCTCATGTTTATACCTGTGATGACTATTATATTTTATTTGATGCGCTGTGTTATATAAGATAGGTTATGTGATTATTTGATGTTTTCTTCTTTCTCTACTCTTATTTTATATTCCTCTTCGTTACTTCTATTTCTTCTCCTTGAAAATCGTCATACATTGGCTAGATACTCCAACAGCGTACTATTCGGTTATATGAGCATCAGAGGTGTAGGGCGATCGTTACAAATACCATAACATAAGTCTGTACAAGTTAATCTAAATCATATCCGCACACTGTCACATCTTGTCTTTTGTTACAGATTACTTATACAACACTTATGTACATTATTTACAATATATACAGATCTCTTCTCTAAGTCCTTCAGTCTCCAAACTCCTTTAACTTAAACTGTATAGATAGAAAAATATAGGAGAGGGTCAGACATACGTCCGTGTGAGTAAAGCAAATCTAATACATGCATACTATTATGACGTGATATAGCATGATTTAAGTCTAAATATATTATCTTTAGGAGCCGCCTATGCCATGCTATAGAATGATATTATACTATCTAAATAACCCTAAACATATTCCAATCTCGCCCCTTCAGTAAAGGATTACACGTCTACGACTATTCTGACTTTCCATGCGTGGTAAAGGATAATCACGCATTGGACTCACACGTGCTCTCGCCATGTGTGCTACAGGTCGATTGTTATCCATATCAACATTGTTGGAACAACCTTGATACTTTACAGGACAACGCCATGTCAATACCATAAATCAAGAACTCACCGCATGCGCTACAGGATTCATGTATTCATATTGCCAACTATACACTTATACTTCAAAGAAACTACATAATTCAAAGCCATACACATCACATTCATATTTCTTTATTACCGTTCTGGTCCTACATACTTGCCCAGTTTCCCAAGAACTACACATTCTGACTTTGAGCTTCGCGGTCGTCAAGTTACTTGCCATATATTCATCAAGTATTCAACAACCATTTCAAACTATACATGCTAAATCATTCCTACCATCAATCTATACATCCAAACAGCAGCCAACCAAATCATAACAGTGTCTAGATAACCTTTATCTTCACCCAAAATATCGAAGTAATGCATATTAATTTGGGCTTCAAAAACCCAAATTTCCGATTTTGGGTGTTCACCGATCGATCGGTGGTCATCCACCGATGCATCGGTGAATATTTCAAAAATGTGGTTTTGTTTCTATGTTTTATATTTTAGTTTACATATTTCATTTTATTCTTGTTTTTTATTATTCTTGAGGCTATACTTCATGTATAAACACTCTTCTTTGAGTTCCTAAGGCCCTAACACATAAATATACATTAATGTAGATTTATATCAAGTTAAAATAGGAAATTTGGCGCCAAATTTGTTAAATTTAATTTTCTAAATGCAAACTACGTTCTTTTTCTATACATCTATTTTAACCATACTGTCAAGTTTATACATGTTACATTCATATCCTAAATTAGCCCTAAACTATTTTACATCAATATCAAAGCATTATATCGAGATCAGAGAAACCACACTCTCCAATTCCAAGTCAAAGAACCTAATCTCCAATGCTATCCAAAATTTCCAAAAATGTAAATTTCCGTAATTTCCTCCAATTCCAATTCCAAATGATAAAGGGCCTCGCTAATACTCCAATGCACTTTGCCTCATCGAATTTCATTAAGGATTGATGGTTTGGTGTTTGGGTGAGGGGAGGAGGAAGATGAAGTTTGAATATAGAAACTAAATGTACATACTCTTTAGAAGGGAAAATCTCAACTGACACCTAAATTTGAATTCAAACTATGGGCCTGGCCCAACTCAGCCCCAAACCTGACCCACTTAAATAAAACTTCGATATCTCAATCATACGACATCCTATTAGGACAAGTGAATACTTCATCTTAACAAAAAAAACAAGAGCTATGCAATGGTACGACTCCCATCAGCTAATTCAACCATTTGTATAAATTACTATTTTTCCCTTTTATAAAATTGACCAAATTACCATCCAATTAAATTCAAAATTGATTTACTATTAATTATAATCATTATTTAAGTTATATACAAAATTTCAACGTATTAAACTCTCCCATCTTAAAAGAATTTCGTCCTCGAAATTCCAAAGGAACGGAAATTGTAATAGATGCTCACACTCTCGTTTACTCACCCTTATCAGCCATGAATGCATATGAATAATCATACAAAGTAATCATCTTTAAGCAACCATCACATTAAATTTTTAAACATACATACAATGACATCCAAACAAGATATAGAATGAACATAAGAATAATAACCGATATGAATCTAGCATAACGCAATGTGATAAATGCAATATCCTACATGAATGTAGAGATTTGGCATAGTAGGTATGATGCATAACAATCCTAGTATAAAACTGACAGTTCCATATAAATGCAACTTTAGTGACATAAGAAATAGCATATAATATAACATCCAACAATTATAGCATCCAATCTAAGCAACCAAATCTAACTCCTGGTAAATTGTACAAACCAAAAGAACACCTCAGTAAATAGTTCAGGATCAGAAGCCTGTTGTAACACCCCATATTTTTAGTAACATTATTTAGAATATTTAATTAGCTAAATAAAATAAAGTAATGTAAGATGATTAATAGATTGAGATTTGATTTAACCAAGGGTAGCCGTTCCTATATGTAAAATGAACTAAAGAAATAAAATGGATTTAAGAGTTAGGAAATAAGGGAGGGCAAAATAGGAAAATGATAGAACTTATACCCTAAATCCTTAGGAATTCAAACATACTTTCATTTCATTTTTCTTAAGCAAAAATACTCTAAGGCCGGTCACCATTTTTAATCTCAAGAGAAGATAAAGCTAGGATTTTCAAGAGGAAGAAGTAAATCAACATAATCAAGATCAAATCTCACATCTTTAATCACAAAGCTAAGGTGAATGATTACTACATCCATTTTCTTATAGTTTTCAATTTTAAGGTTAACTCGAAATGATTTTGCATGATAATGCCATGTTCTGGATGATTGAAAGTTTATATATGCTTGTTGATGACTTATACATGTTCATATTAGTTTTTATGATATGTTTGTTATGAAACCCTATTAAATGACATCCAAATGCCTTGAAAATTTAAATGTAGGTCAAAAATGATGTTTTAGAGATGATTTTCAATTTTTATAATTTTCTGAATTAATTTGGATTTCATATTAATTTTCAAGTGAAGAAAATGATTTGTTGGGTTATAAATTATTTACAGCATAATAAATAATTATTTGGGTCTGAAATTTATATATGTTAGAAAACATATTGAAAAGGATTTTCTAGAATTTTTATAGAATTTTCCTAAGTGTTTTGATGGATATATAAAATTATTTAAGGTAAGGGACTTAAATGTTTTATATATTTAATTAAGGAGAAAGGGTATTTTGTGAAATAGAATTATAGTTTAATTCCGAAATTACGGCAGAACTTTTAGAAAAGAAAGAATAACAACCAATAAGTGTTTGACAAACAAGGCAGGTTAGTTAAAAAGTGTAAAACCCTGCATTTTTATATAATTAAAATGAAGCAAATAACGTTGAATAATGAAAATAAACATTTTTGAAATTGCCGAAACATGGCCTCGAAATTTGTACCATTACGTCCGGGGCGATTTTCCGATCAGTTTCAATATATAACTTGTCAAAATCCGAGTCTATATGAAGAAGTTGCGGGAGAAACGAAAACGGGAAATAAAAGGAAAAGAAAACGAAAATAATAATAATAAATACATATATGGGTTGACCGCTAGGTCGACCAAGCAAGCTCTAAGGTCGACCGCCCGGTCAACCTAAGGAGTAGGGCAGTCGACACCACGGTCGACCCACCTTGTTACCTGGGCAATGTTTTGCCCAAGCACGTGCCGAGTGATGTAAAAATTAATTTTCGTGCGATCCGAGCCCTACGTTGATTAATCTGATGGCTCCAAATGACCCTGTGACGTGGTGGTTCCAGATTCAATCGAAAAATCCAACGGTCTAAGATCCCCAAACTCCCTTATAAATAGAACCCTAGGCCTAGCACTTTTCTCAGAATCATATTTTCTCCCAATGGGTTCATTGCCTGAGGCGAGACCCTAAATAGAAAATATTTCTTTGGGTTCATTGCCTAAGGCCAGACCCAAAAATAAAATATTTCTAGGGAGGGGATCTTCTAAATTAAAATATTATGCATCTAAGAAGGCGATCCAAAAGGACCATGGAGCCATGCTGTGCCCAAGCAAAGCTAAGGACGACAGGTGAGTGGATTTAATTATATATCTTTTACGTTTATGATATATTATCATTAGATTTCTGTTAAATAATTTTATTCAGAATTTCAGTAATTAATCCTGTCAATTAGTTATGCTGAACTGTAAGAAATTTACAGTTATTTACATTTATTTAAAGTTATAATTTAGCTTAAATGCTAGCTTCTTTTTATTCCCTTTTTATGCGAATAATATAGTTAAAGAAGAGAATTCACAATTACTGATTAAAATAAGAAAATACTAGATTTTGGGAAATTAAATGTATGATAAGAAAAGCTGAAATAAAGCAAGAAAATTAAGAATTCTGCAATAAATCATGCTAAAACGGGAGCAATAAATTAGAGAAAAATCTAATAACTTGATTTGGAAGTAAGTGATAAAACTAATTGGTTGGTTTAGAAAATAGGATACATTTCTATAGTTTAATATTTAAAAGATAACGATAAACGTAATTGCAAGAATAAAAGAAAGAAAAAGGGAATTAGTATAAAATAGAGAAACCACTGTATTTTACACTATCCAAAAATAATAAAAGAAATATCTTGAAGTTACGAATTATTGTTTATAGTATTATTTAGTATTAGAATATGAAAATGGATTTTTAGTACAGTTTTCATAACCAACCAAATAGAATAAGACTACTTCCTAGAATAGAAGAATATAAAGCAAAGAATTGAAGGAATCAAGTTAATTATTAGATAAATTCTGAAGCTGTAAACGATAATGAACCTTGATCTGCATTTACTGCGCAAACAATAAAATTAAGTAAAATAGTTATTATGATAAGTAAAGTGTATAAGATAAGAGAATTAAATTCAATATCATAATAAAAGAAGACGGACTAGAGCAGAAAAGAGACGCTTGTAATTATATAATATGCAGATTATAAAAGAAGATAAAAAGTGACAATTACAAGCAAAAGCATAACATAGGTTATAATTAAGTAGAAAGAACGTAAAGGCTTATTTTAAGACTTAGAATAAGTTAATAAGCAAATATAGTAAGGATAACAGTAGAGGCTTATTTAAAAAGAAAGTTAATAAGCAATAGAATATAAATAATAGAAGAGGCTTATTTTAATAAGCTTAAGACTTAAATTAAGTTAATAAGCAAGATAATAGAAGTGACCCATACCAACAACATTCCCTTCAGTCAGAAACTGATAGTCCCATAACAGTTAGGTGAGGCTGGGACAAGATTACGCTAATTAGGATAAATAAGTATCCAACAGTATAAGAAAAGTAAACTAAAAGAAAATTAAAGAGATTTGACTTAGGGTCTAATAAAAGAATGAGATGCGTTTGGAGCAGCCCAAAGGATGAAGAGCCTAACTATGCAGTTCATCATAGATTTCAGCGATGGAGAAGCACGTCCAACTTAGTTATTTTGGGCTAGAAGGAAGTACGAGACTTCAACGGGACGTGAGGATACTCTAGGATGGCCCTCTGGTGTAGGCGTAGTGATGCGGTCTTCCGAAGGCAGGTCTGTAGGTGTTCCATAAAAAGAGTATGCCTTGACTGCTGTTTGCATGGCAGGACCATTGTAGGCAGTCAGAAGGGGTTGGTGTTTGGAGTAGGATATTCGTATGTCCCAGTACTTGCAAGTAAGTTTAGTGGGCAGAACCCAAAAGGATAGTCGCATGCGGATATCGGCCAGCATCAAAACCAAGAACGAGTTCGGGAAAGACTAGAGTTAAACCAACAGTCATGTGATACTTTCACTATCGAGACATTGGATGAGGGGCACCGCCAATTGGATGTTAGATTGTTTGCAGTAGGGCATGGCCACTTAATTCTTTAGAGGGCTTTCGATTAGTTGAGGGGTGGCTGCGTGGGGCCATAGCCACGATGAGAAAAGAGACAGACCAAGTAGAATATCTGTATTGTAGGCCTAACAAAGTTGTCCTTTACAGATATAGAAAATCCCCGACTGAGTTCCGTACAGGGTAGACCTTATTGGCGGGATTCAGAGAGTAGACGAAACGATTACTTATAGTCCTCAATGTACGCACTGGGTGGTACATTATGGATGTCAAAGCATTAGTATAGACTAGTGCGGACACGGTTTTACGTTTTCTTAGTAAATGATGGAACATCTATATTGTAGGCCTTACTGGGCGGTCCTTTTTAGATATAGTCATAGAATGCCATGGAAGCAAGACGATGGAGTCCTTTACGAGGAGGATACGGAAGGTACCATGATTAGTACCTTGGACCAATTTGGTCATTGGGCATATAACTACATTTATATATCAGTTATTAGGTTTTAATCTACTAAGGAGTAGATGGGTACGATTCACGCACAGAGGCGAGAGTATTATAAACCTAATGAACCTAATATAACAGTAAATGGAAATAAAGCGGTATATGTAGAACTAAGCTTAGAAGTATATAATTTGTTCATTCACCAGAACTTTAGTTCCGACCCCCTCCTCATAACACCCTACAGGTTAGGTAGATGGCAGTGACTTTCCAGTTTTGAGGCACTTGTTTAGAAAGTGTTATTATATTAGTGAGTATTTACTTACTATTATATTTTAGTCAATTCCGCTATGAGATATTTAATTGAGCTCAGATATATTTGTCTTAGCCCATTTGCAGGATACCAGATACCCAACTCGGGCTTCAGTGGGCTTGGGTTTTAGCATTTTTGCGAAAAATCCGGACCCACTGGAATTCGGGTTGTTACAAAAAGTTTACTGAAAAAGGGTTTAAATCAGAAATTCATTCTAAAAGCATGTTTCGCCTCTTTTGGTTTCGGCCAGTTAGCTTTCGACTAAGACCCTCCGTCTCCTTCCACAAACCAATGCAGGGCGGAAGGTAAGAGTCGAAACCAAGGGGTTCCGAAAGGGTCGAAATGCCTTTTTACTTTAAAAATTTAAGTAGCACCTGCTTTGCTTTCGAAAGGATAGTTTTTGACTCGGTTGGCTTCTGACTTAGTCAAGTGTTTTAAAGAAAAGGTTTTGAATGAGTTGCGCTCTTTTATTTTAAATGATGCTTTCGAAGCGGTCAAAACCCCTAGCTGCCGCCTCTCTACCTTTCAAAGTCGGTGGTTTCAAAAGGTATACTTTATTTTTAAATTAACCACTTCTCCAATGCTTTCGAAGGGATGGTTTCGACACCATCACTTCTTTACTTAGGAATAGGTTTCGAAAGGAAGGCTTTCTACCTAGATGTTTTTAAATGACCCTTTTGTTCTGATTAAAGTATAACCCACTGGTTTCGAAAGAGAAAGGTTTCGACTTAAATGGCTTTGAAAGGTGTTTTTCCACATGTTTAAAATTAAACTCAAGAGCTTTCGAAAGATTTGAGTTTCTAAAGTTTTAATGCTTTCGAAAGGTATTTAAAATGGTTTCGAAGGGGTGGTCCCCAAAGGGCTTCGAATGAGTCGAAAGGTATTATTTTGTGGTGGTTTTGAAAGATTTGAAATGGAAGATTTTTCGAAGGTTTTTAATGGCAATGTTTTGAGGTGTTTTAAGATATGATGTCTAAGGTTTTAATGCTTTAGAAAGGAAGGTTTTTAAAGGTTTCGAAAGGGTTTAAGTATGGTTTCGAAAAGGAAGCTTCGGCCTTTCGGCTTAGATAAATAAAGGGTTTTACATGGTTTCGAAAGAGATACTTTCAATAGAATCGAAAGGGGTACTTTCAAGTGTTTGAATATTTTCATCAACTAAGGATTGAATAAAGCATATATAACATGGCAAGGTGATTTTGAGTAAAGCATAGAGTATATGTATTTTTCCTTGTGTAAGTTGATTTAAAGGTTTTAAATCATTTTGAAAGAGGTTTTGAAGGAAAATTTTGGGAAGATATCCCTAAGAAAAATGACTAAGATATTAGAATAACAAATGGGACTGGTATAGGGTCGCGCCCTGTACATTAGCTATTTGTCCCAACTAATTTAGTCCAAAATTCCAATATGTAGGGCTTTGTCATAGGTAAGACTAAAATTATGATTACACATAGAAAGGAATATATATATTTGTATACAGATAGGTTATTGGTGAGCTCGTAAAACCATTAGGATCAGGTGATCCTGGGAGATGTTAAGTTATGGACAGACTGTCCAGAAGGGAGTATTTAAAAGATAGTTAAGGACAGACTATCCAGAAGAGGAGTGTCTAACAGATGTTATATTATTTTGTTTATATTGTCTGGTAGGTCTGACTTAGCCAAAGGTTAATAGTCAGCCAAACAAAACTAAAGTGTTTGAACAAATAGTTCTTTTATTACCTGATATGTATGTTTACATAATGATGCTTTATAGTATTTAACCAGTTCTAATTGCAGGAAAGGATTTGCAAATGATATGTTTTAAAAGAATGTTAGTGAGGGGAAACCCATTCCGCTAGGCAGCGTGGTCTCACTTAACATTAATAACCGAGATATATAGCATTATTTGCACCGGGCTTTATGTCTGACTCGAGTTTATGTTTTCCCCTTAAACTATCGGGTGCTCAAAATTGATTTGAGTAGGCTGAGGGTTGAGTTTCTTTCAGGTTTTAGTAGGATGATGAATAAAGCTACCGGAGGCAATCAGGAGGCTAACGGATAGCTATTTAGGAGTTGCGTTCTTTGTTTTGTGTTTATTTCCGCTGTGTATGTATTAAGTCAATTATGACTATATGACTGATCATCCAGGGGGCATCTTCATATGTCGCTCTTGGCGTATTTTGTAATAAGTATATTTTATCATTGCTTGGGAAACGTTTTGGGATTATGTAATACGAATATGAAACATGTGTTTTGAAATGTAATGGAAAATGTTGTTTTGAAATCTATGATTTGTTTCATATTCAAGTGCTTATGATATTATAGATACCATTAACATAGCCGTATTTAGTCGCCGGAAGTTAATACTATAGATGACTGCAGCATCTATAGCGCTTAGCTTTGGGCCTCTAGATAGCGGATGTTACAACTTGGTATTAGAGCATAGGTTTATGAAATACTTTAACGAAAAATGATTTTTGAAAACATAATCCTTAGGAATTAGAGTTTGGATCGGGGTATGGGACAACACTATAGTAAAGTACTTGTATTTGCTATATATAAGTATACACTTTATCTCTAGACTCCTATTTTTGTTAGGCTATTCTTCTGTATCTCACTATGCTTGAATACAGATATGGATGGAAGAAGAGGCAGAGTTAATCTAGGAGGAGATAGCACCACCATAAATGGAAATGCCCGACCAAATGCTAGAAGGGGTCAGGCTCAGCCCGAGAATGTTGTGCTAGGGTTCCCCAAGTGGACATGGGAGCCATGTATCAGTTTTTTGTAAACATGATGCAAGCTGGGATCACTGCTGGAGTTGTTAGAGGAAATGCTGTTGGAGGAGGAGTTCGGGAAGCTCCGATGGTCAATCAGTATGCTAACTTGAGCAGAGACTATGCTAGGCTTGGGGGAAAGCCATTTATTGGGACCGAGGATGCTATTGAGGTAGAAAACTGGCTGTTACAATGTGAGAGGATTTTCACTGACTTAGGGCTTAATGACGAGAAGAAAAGAAGACTTGCCTTAAGACAACTTTAAGGAGCTGCTTTGCTTTGGTGGAATATTGTAACGACTAGCGTGGATGAAGAGACTATGACATGGGCGGAGTTTAGGAGGAGCTTTCAAGAAAGGTTCATGTCAGTAATGGCGCAGTACGTGTTGATTAGGAAGTTTGCTGAGCTGGAACAAGGAGAAATGTCAGTTCTGGAATATGCTAGTAGATTCGAAGAGTTACCTGGTATGGTTATGCCATTGCTGACATAGTGTTGAAATGAAATGAAAAGAAAAGTTTATTAAATTCTCCCATCTTAAAAGAATTTCGTCCTCAAAATTCCAAAGGAACGGGAATTGTAATAGACGCTCACACTCTCGTTTACTCACCCTTATTAGCCGTGAGTGAATACGACTAATCATACAAAGTAATCATCTATATTAAAGCAACCATCACATTTAAATATTTTTTTAAACATACATACAATGACATCCAAACAAGATATAGAATGAACATAAGAATGATAACTGATATGAATCTAGCATAATGCAATGTGATAAATGCAATATCCTATATGAATGTAGAGATTTGGCATAGTAGGCATGATGCATAGCAATCCTAGTATAAAACTGGCAGTTTTATATGAATGCAACTTTAGTGACATAAGAAATAGCATATAATATAGCATCCAACAATTATAGCATCCAATCTAAGCAACCAAATCTAACTCCTAGTAATGTACAAACCAAAAGAACACATCAGTAAAGAGTTTGAGATCAGAAGCATGTATCTTCCCCTCAGGCTCCCATGTACTCTCTATCGGATCGTCTCCCCATTGCTCCTTCGCCATCTTGATTACTTTATTCCTCAACCTTAAAATTCCATGTTCTATTATCCGTGCAGGTCATGTAGATGAACTCATTTTCCACATCCTCCAATTGACTAGGTTCTACTATTGTAGCTGAGTCATGTACACATTTTCACAAATGTGACACATGGAATATGTGATTGGGAGTGTGTTCCGAGGTGGGCGGTAGTGGCTGCTATGCGTTTCCACCAGCCCGGATGCGTAATTGGTATATCTACCCTGGCATTGCCTAGTTGTGCCGTGTCACCTACCATATCGAGCTTTACTACGAGTTTGGATTTGTGTCATAGCCTGTGGAGTATTGATGGTAGCCCCCGATCTGGGAGTATGCTAATACTGGATAGACTACTGGGACTATTATGTGTTAAGGGCTATACGGGTAACCCCTTGACGCTATTAAAAAGTAAGTTTATTTTATTATTAGACATTATTATAATAGCGTATATTACTACATAGTAGATAGTTTAATGGATCCTTAGAGGATGGTTATCCCAAACATCCTTTGAGTTACATGTATTTCAGTTGATATTTCACTTGAGTTGGATTTATTTATATAAGAATGTTAATCCTGACTCGAGTGTTTTGTGTTTTGCTTTACGCTCGGGTCAGACTGAGTGATACAACAATTGAGACTCACCTTTGGAGTTGGAGCTTCGCTTGGAGACCCAGCTATCTATCGATTCTGCTATCAGTTATTCAGTTGATTCCAGTGATGTATTCAGATCTTGTATTTGACTATTGTATTGAGACATCTATGTATTCGAGACTTCTGTTGTATCTTGTTTAACTCTGTTATATATTTATAGTAGCTTCACGAACTACTATTCTTTTATTTATGTTGCTTATCGTTTATTACTCTGTGTCTGTGATTCTGTGATTTGTTTATTTACTGTATATGCTGAGTTTTGCCAAATTTAAATTAACAATATGATATTTTGAGCAATTCAATTTCCGACATGTGTGGATACGAATGGCTAAAAATTTCAGGTCGTTACATTCTATATGGTAACTCCAATCTATAAGCTAATCCTCCAATACGTTCCAACAACTTAAATGGTCAAACAAATCTTGGCACCAACTTACTTGAACTTTCAAACCTCATCACATACTTAAGAGGCGATATTTTCACAAATACAAGTTACAAACATTGAATTCTAACTTCGTTCGCCTTCTATCAGCACATGATTTCTACTTATCCTGTGACGCCTTCATTCTTTTCCTGATCAACTCTGCTTTCTCCAACGTATCCTTTATCATATATGGTCCAAGTATCACCTTATCTATTGACTCCCACTAACATGAAGGTGATTTACACAGCCTTCAGTATAATGATTCAAATGGTGCCATCCCAATACTTGCCTGATAACTGTTATTATATGTGAATTCCACTAGTGATACATGACCTTCCCAAATACCTCCAAAATCTAGAATACATGCCTTCATCAAATCTTCTAATATCTGATTCACCCTTTCGTTCTGTCCATCCAACCTCGGTTGATAAGTCTTGCTCAAATTCAGTTCCGGACCCAAGCTATCCTGTAGACTCCTTTAGAACTCACTCGAGAAAATTAGGTCCCGATCAATCACAATATTCACAAGTATACCTTGGAATCTCACCACTTCCTTAATATATAATATAGCTAAAGATGTTGTCGTCTTTGTGTTCTTTATAGGAATGAAATGTGCACTCTTTGTCAGTCGATCCACCACAATCCAAACACTCTCATTTCCTCTTCTACTCCTTGGCAACCCATACACCTTCTTTTTAATCTTTTCATTTTTTTTCAATTACCATAGAATACGTGAATTCACACCACTCTATAGTACTTCTTTATTTTATTTTAGTATCCATTATTTTACTTTAGTATCCATTCAATGTAGTACATCCTTTCTTCAATTCCTCAAATCGGGTCAATCGTTTTAGTTTAAATCTATTATTGAAATCCTTTATCCACACTAGTCTAAAATACACTTCATAATACTCTCACTATCAATCCAAATTGGAATATCTTTTATATATAGAAATTACAACTCCCTACACCATTTCTTTATTCTCTAAATCACATCTATCTATAAAATCATGAATACTTCATCCCATCCATAAACAATACATACCTATATGATCTTTACGTCCATCCATATTTGAGTACTTTACAAACTTATCCAATATATCAAAATACTTACCCGATCCTCACACAGTTTCATACCAAAACTAATCCAGAATATAGTTTAAAATTGAGAATTCACACTTAATACCCTTCATAACAAAATCCAAGCTCAACTCATTTTCGAATAATAACGAATCAATATTTTCTTTTCCATATATCATTTTACTTACATACCTTCCTCTATATATGGACGAGGAAACTCAATAGGGACGGTTGTGGAAAACGGTGTAGTACTAATGTGAATGGATCCTAAGGCTACTTTAACACTAGAAGAGGGGTAATAGTGTTTTATAATTTTTATGGAACTTTTTAACTTATTTCAAGATTTGAATCAAACATAGATAATCGATCATAGATGTATATACCAACAGGCAATCACAGATATAAATAAATGCAGTAAAAGTAAAGTAACGAGTTAGAGAGATGATACAAGGAGTTTTTTACTGATTCAGATTTCTCTTACATCTAGTTTCATACAATTTCTTGTATAGATTTCTGTTCAATCACCTACTTTAACTAGGTAGCAAGCAAACCCGAATAAAGTCTCGATTTTAAGGCTATAAGATACACCCTTCTGTCTTATTAGTTTAGGGTAAAATATCTTGATTTATCTGGCAACTAGATCACCCATTAGATTTAGATGGGCTACTAAGCATACCCACTTGATTTGAATGGGCAATAAGCACACCCAAACAAATAAGAGTAGAGCTATTGCTTTTCAAATACAAATAGTTGTACTTAGGATTTTCAAATACATATAGTTATGCTTAGGACACAAGATATCCAATAGCCATTCTGATAGCGGTTTTATCTTTGAGTTTGTAGAGAGAATGCTTCCAAAATAGTAGATAGTTTGTAGAGAATTAATCTAGTAGAGTATGGATTGATTCTATGTAGATTTTGAAGAATATAGGAAGCGGTTTTTAAGAAATAGAACAAGAAAGTAAGGAGTAAGAAGAAAGTGACAAAATTGGTTAAAAAATTCATTTGCAGTCCTCTTTATATAACAAATGAGCAAAAGTATCCATTCATGAAGTGGTGCGTCTAAAAGATACTTCTTTTCAAAATTTAGAAAACAAACCAACAGTCACTATGTCGACATATCAAAAAGGGATATGTCGACATACCCTTGTTAATTTTGAATTTTTTTTCTTTTAATTGTTTTCAAACTTCTATATTTTTGTAGAATAATTTTAAACATAATTTTTAAATTAAACATATAAAACTTTTATAAAATATTTGTAAAAATATATTTTGAATTTAAAATAATTTATTTTGATTAAAATATTGAAGACTAGAAATTTGTGATAAAGATCAGAATCTTCTATCAGGGACTTTAACAATTTGTTCTAATGACTCATACTAGAGCCTTGAGCTCTTCAAGTCATTTGTCTCTAAACTCATGAGTCTTAATCATCATCTCTAAATCTTTATTCTTGGTCTTTATACCGATCAGTCTTCAAGTTTATTCATTCTGTACCTGTGTAATATTCTACAATATATACTATATAACTTGACAAAACATTAATATCTATATTTATATAGTTGTTGTCATCAAAATCAATATCTGAGGTATTAACACCGGTGTCTCGCCATATCAATCAAATCAACAAAATACTAACATAGTTACAACTCTAATAACTTCAAGGTTACTTCAAAACAAACGTCTATGGTCTAATATCTACTACCTTTCTTCCCAATATCTAGGCCATCATCATATATCTAAATCGAATGAAATAATATGGCTCATCTGAACATCCCAAATTTTATACTTCATTATATCAAACCTTCCTTTTTTTTATAAATTAGCTTCTATTAAACAATCCCACACAATATTATGCGATTCTATACAAATAATCATATGCATATAGCAACGAACACGTATGTTAACCCAAAAAATGGATCAATACCCTGGTTTGAGTTTGAAAGCACCAGCCCTGTTCTGACAGAGCAATATCACAGATAACAGATATAGAAAAAGAACAGTAAAAGAAAGAAGACGGAGAATTTTTATAGTGGTTCGGCTGTTAATGAAGCCTACGTCCACTTTATAGTTTTATTATAGACTGATTGTTGTTACAAGTAGTGTTTTATTACAAGGCTTTGATTATCCTTATCCCCAGAGTTGGAATCCACTGGGGAATCATGGTGAATTCCTTTGGAGATTGTTGCGAGGGAGGTAGAGAGTGAAGAATGTTTCCAGCAGAGCTTCAGCAACCAGTCCGGAGAAGATCCGGTTTATGTTGCAGGCAGGATGGTATTTATAGAGATCAGAGAGCTTCTATGCCAAACATGCCTGTCAATCACTTGCCGATGGGTACAGAATGACCTAAGGGGATTTCGCTCGCGATCCAAGCCAAAACCATGGATCGCTAGCGATCCATAGACTTGGCTCGCTCGTGAGCTAATAACGTAGCCCATATTTCCATCTTTTATGGATCGTGAGCTTGTACCCTAGTATGGATCGCTAGCGACCCATCTTGTATGGATCGCTGGTGATCCATTCACTTGCTGTTTTTGGTGCTCTTGTATTCTTGGCTTCTTTTTCACCCTGTGAACCATCATATTGCATGGGTCGCTAGCTATCTATAGGGTATGGATCACTAGCGATCCAAGCACTTGGAATATTTTTGGAACTTGAAGTGTGGAGTGCTTTCATGGCCTCACTTTGATGTTTTTTGTGTAGTCTTGTTGCATGTTGTTCCATTTTGATGACCATCTACTAGCTGGTTATGCTTAACCGCTGATTGGACTGGCCAAACATTAGTTTCTTGGTTTAGTCAAATTGAGTCGTTGCTTCAGTAATATGGCTTGGCTCTCGTTAACTCCTTGCCTTTGCCTTTTTGGTTAAGTTCTAAGCCATTCTGATGTCACAGAATTGTTCTGTTTTCTAGTGGGTCATGCTGGGCTATAAACCCGGATAACATTTGCCCCTCCAGAGTACGTCTTCGTTGTAAACAAGGTGTGCTTTGGAAGTTATCGCTTTCAATATCTGTTCGTCGAATTCCAAGTGTTCACATTAGAGTTTTACGGATACGTGGCAGGTCATGTTGTTGATCACTAACTCTGGTCTCTACTGCTATTGCTTGTCCTTACAGGTCAAATATCTTCTTATTGCTTCCCGGTATGCTTTGAAATGATGGGTAGATGTCGGAGCTCGAGTTTGAGAAAAATCTGCCCCAACCTTATGGGTTGCTAGCGATCCATGTACGATGGATCGCTAGCAACCTGACCACTTGTAAATTTTGGCTTCGAAAAGATGGGTCGCTAGCGATCCATGATGGATCGCAGGCGACCCAATTACTTAGCTAATTTTTGCTTTGTTCCTTTATGCCTGCCTATATATGTTTACTCGAGCCGACCTAATTACTTACTCGAGCCGATTCCGTTCAATCTCTTCACGCGACCTGAGACCTTAGGCAACTTGACCTATCTTGTTTGACCTGATCCAGTGCTTCCCTAGATTCATCCTCACCTAAGCATTCCGCCGTATCTTTTCTGGCACCATCGTCAATGGAGCATCACCGCCTCCCCAGTTCCTCTCTGACCAGGACCCTTTCCTTGAATGGTTCACAGCTTTTCATTGGATCTCAAGCGACTTGATTCCTTAGCTTTCCATCAATCCATCCTCAGCTCACTGATTTTAGTCTTCAATCATTCCCGTGTTCTAGATTTCAATCAAAGGTGGGTTTGCTAACCATAGTGTTTGTTTGATGGTGAGTTTTATTCGCAATGTGGATTGTGAGAAGTTTGAGTTGATTGCGGTTTAATGGAGGAAGATAGTAAATTGAGTCTTAAGTGTTCTCCCGGAACGACATTCGGGCTTTGGGCGAATGCTTGATGCGTTTTGCTATCTTCGTCCATTAAACCAGAATTGACTTGTGCCTAATTTCATAGCATTACTGCATGACACATCACTAATCGATACCGATTCTTCCAAAGAAATTGGACTTATCTTGCTTGCTTGTTGCTCGCTCAGTGTCCCTGTAGTGAGAAGAGTTTTCATCGTCGCTTCAGACAACAGATCCGTTATCGATCATTGATCGATAACGGGTAAGTGTACTGGAAGAAAAACAAGTGGAAACGATGTAGTAGACTTTTTTTCTTCTCTATTTCAAGCGAACTATCTACACGGGATAGAGCGTTTGTAGTGTTTAGGATACCAAGCTCACCCCTTATAGACAGGATGATGCACTCGCCCCGGCATACACTTGAAGTCTATCGCACGGACGCGAATCGATATCTCTCCAAAATTCAAGTGTAGCAGGGGGAATTACTAAATTAGAATAAAATCACCCGACCATTTTGAATGCGAGTTCCGTTGTTTTCGAATGAAGCATCCATCTTCACGCCGTAAATCGAGTGGAGGAAGTTCGGCACTTTCGGCGGCCGGATCGTCGTCCGTCGCTCTTTCTCCTACCACTTCACAAGCAAAATACTGTTAGTTGGTCTAGGTCGGGCCAATCATGGATCAAGTGCCTCCTAACTTTAGAGTTCTACTCAATCCGCCTGGGAGGGCTTCTTCGGTGGTTTCTGCTAAAGTTCTTCATAACATCTGTGCGCAACACGGTATACCAAAGGAGGATGTACGTTTGCCTGAGAAGGACGAGTTCGCTCATATGCCTCCTCCGGGGTACACCGCTTGCCACCGATATATGTGCTTGAATGGTGTCGTGCCTCGCTTTAACAACTTTCTGCACGAGACTCTTTCGAACTTAGGTATTGCCCCATTCCAGATTCATCCTAACGGCTATGCCATCTTGACTTGCTTACATGTTCTTTTCATGCGGACGTTCAACCGTGCTCCAAGCTTTGATGAGTGTGGTACTTTCCGTCGTTCAAAAAGAGAGATGACTGCCCCTCCTTGATCGTAATTGAAGCCCAAAGAAACTGGAAAATCATCTTGTGACTGCAGATGTAACGACCCGCTATTTTGTACCATTCGCATCCGCACATGTCGGACTTGAATAATTCAACCGAAGCTCCAACTCCAAAGGTGAGTCTCGAATACTGGTACACTCAGTCTGACCCGAGCGTAAAGCAAAACACAAAACACTCGAGTCAGGATTAACATTCTTATATCAATAAATCCAACTCAAGTGAAATAGCAATTGAAATACAAGTAACTCAAAGGATGTTTGGAATAACCATCCTTTAAGGATCCGTTAAACTATCTACTATGTAGTAGTGTACGATAAGTAGATAATGCCTATCAGTAATATAAAATATCAAAATAGTGTTAAGGCGTTACCATTATCCCCCTTAACACATTTTATATAAGCGTTATAGTCTATACAGCACTGCAAACTCCACCGTAAACTAGTGGGATATCAGGGAGTACTCCATAGGTATAACACAAAACAAATCGTAGTGGTCGCGTATATAGGGATCCAAGTATGACAAGGCACATGAGGCAATACCCAAGGTAGTGAAACTACCGTTTGCTTGATCCGGATTGGTGAGAACGCACCGCCGCAGCGATCGCAACACCGCGAAACAACACTCCCAAAATCATGGGTGCACCAATCGACAACAAGTAATGAGTAGTTTTCGAAGAAGTGTGTTCGCTCGAGGTAGCTGACCTCCATTTGGCCCGGCACGGCTCCTGTTTTAGTCATTTCCAATTTGACACAAGTGTCAAGGCTATCCATTATAGTTCTCTTTCTTCAGTCATCACGTACATCATTCCAACCACTTCATTCTGGATCACACTCCGCGTATAGTTATTAAAGTGGTTTTCAGTTTAGACAGCGAGTATGTCCCTAACCGATTCCGGTCTCTTTAATAACTTTCGTAATTATTACACCGATTGGTCGTTTAATAAATTTCAAAACCAAATCAACTACAATTCCAATTAGAATTTGTAAATCAACATTTCCTTTGTCTTTCTAAACCAATTTCCAAAATTTACGTTTCAAAACTTCCAAATTACCATTTCACAATCTTATAATACAATTTCAATTTTTATTTAAAACCATTCCAATATTCATTTAAATTCGTATATAAGTTTTATTCCGAAATCATTTAAATAAATTTAATTTAACATTCAAATCCATTAACTCCATTTATCGATTTCATTCAATATTCGTTAGGTAAATTTTCATTTAAAACAATTTCTATTTAATTTCCAATTTATTAAATCAATTACTTAAGTTCAACGCTATTATATCAAACTTACAAATTGCATTAAATTAAATTCATCAAATCAAATTCTTTACATTTCAAGTCTTACATTAATTTCAATAAAACACATTTTATTTCTTATTAGAGAAATTCAGTTTCACTTATTTATTTATTTGGTTACAATTTCAAAACTGAATTAATAATGAAACTTAATTTCACTTATACAAGAAGTTCAATTTCACTTATTACGAAGTTCAATTTCACATATCAAGAATTCAATTTCATTTAATTATTTAATAATTCAATCTTATTTAATTACTAAATAATTTCAAAACTTAATTATTAATTTAAATTCAAACAACGTTCTTGCATCAACTACTATGTTAATATTTTGATTCAAATTATTAAATATTAACATTTTCCTTTCATTGAAATTTCAAATTTCAACTTCATTTTAAAACCTTATTATTTATTCAAATAAAATCTATATTGTATTTTTAAAACACATTATTGTCCAATCGGGTTTTATTTAAATTATCTATCCTAGGTCAAAGTTTAATTTGGGTATTTATCATTTCAACCCGATTCCAATTCACTTCAAATCAAAACATAGCAAAGGGAACTTGCAGTGTGATAACTGGGATGGTGTCAAAGTAAATAAACAAGCAATAACAACAATCATATCAACCCAATAATCAATTCAAATAATCCCGAAATAACCGTATTAATTCACATTGTTGTTTGTGCGAATTAATATAATTATTTCTAGAATCTACACTATCATTTCATGTAGATTAAAGATTATTATACTAATTATTCTACGCAATTTTACACTTGACATCAGTTATTCAATTTCATACTTCATCAATTAATAATACAACATAAATTCAAATGGTTCAAGGGTAATTAACTATTTTCTACGTGTCAAATAATTAAACATTCAAGGGGTCATATTATACAAATTTAACAAATCAAATTCAACACATATGTCGATTCAAATTTTTAACTATCCTACGTCAAATTCAATTGCATACTATTTATCACTTTATACATTACAATTTAACATCCAATATAAACAACAAACAATCAATCACTTATCAACCAAACGGAATTATCATCGTATAATTAACAGATAATGGTTTCAGATGTCACAGGTGAACTGATACAGGTAATAGCATATATAACAGTGTAATTAACTAACAGCAGCATATTTCAATTGTCGTTTCAATTGAAATCAAATTTAATAAATAAAAGAACATTAATCGTGAGTGAGTACTCACCTTCCGAGGCTAGAAATGATCGAGACGACGACACGGATACGCACACTGATACAGATACTGAATTGCGAATCCAAGCAAAACAAAAATCGACACGAATTCGACAGACAAGCTGATAGATAGGAAATAGACGAAATCTAATCAAAACCAGATCGATGCAGATCAAATTGAAACAAAAGTATATTATATTTGTTTTCTTAAACCAACATTAAATTTTAAATTTCATATTACATTTCAAATCATAATACATATCCAAATCACTATATATATTTTATTTTATAATAAAAAATAAACCGATACTAACCGAACTGCAACCTCTAATATATTATATATATGCGATAAAGTATGTATGCAGACCTGATGCAAACAAATATATATGAATATATATACTAAACAAAATATAACTCAATACGTCAAAAATAAAAATGGAACACTTATACATATACTTATCAACCGTTATATATACTTAAAATAATATTTACAACTGTTTCAAAACCCAAAGCCAAATGCATATTCGAGATCAAACTGTGTATATGTATATATAACAATATATAGTTAACTACACAGATACATTCAAATTTTTTTTTATAATAATAATAATAATAATCTATATATACAAAAATCAATGCGGGTTAAATATGTATACAAATCGCCAAAGTCAGAACATGCCTGTATATCTTTAAAACAATAGGTGCAGACTATATGTGCCATCACAAATATATATATATATATATATATTATATTATACAATACTAACAGTGCAACTAAACTTCCAAATACATAACCTCTATATACGTTTAAACAGTGAAATGTAATACCCCAAATATTGATATATATATATATATATAACTCATGTTACTAACAAAACATATGCAGACAATATGCATATATAACAAATATATAAGCTATTTAAAGTCATTTTCAACAAGTACCCAAAAGCTATTTCATAGAAACTATTTTCAATATTAACATACACGTAAGTAAATATTTTAAATATCTTATATCTCTTCAAACATAACATATAAAAGTTACGACAAATAAAAATCAAATGCTAAAACAACAATAGTTTATAAACCTTTTATATATACCAAAGAGATTCGAATTTTGTAGCTCTTGTAAAACTGTAGGTGAGAAGGAAAATGAAAACTACCATGCAATAATATGCGAACTATAAAATACAGGGAGGAGAAGGAGGCCGAGGACGGGTCAGCGAACCAGGTGTCGAGCGGCTACACTTAAAACGACGATCAGGCGAAGTGGAAAATAAATGAGGCAGTTGTGAGGCGCGGTGTTGGATGGGTTCGGTCGAACCAGAGGCGAAGACGTGGCATCGCATGGAGGCGAAGGTGATGGAAGGCCGAGATGGGTGTTGCACTTGCCGAGGCGGTTGCGGGGTGAGCATGGCAACGGTATAAAGGGACAGTGGCTCGGTTGATATTTGTGGGGAGAATGGAGGCTACAGGCAAGTGGGAAGAGAGGCTGATGGAAAAAAATGCAAAAAGTCTCGTTTGTTGGATGATGGGAATAGAGGTTTGTTTGGTTCTGTTGTGTATTCATAAATTTTCTTTTTTTCTTCAACTGAAACGAAGGGAAAAGCAAAAGTCTCATCTGTTCGATGCAGTAGTAATAAAAGCTATGCAGATTCTTAGGTAAGACAATTGAATTGGCACAGGAATACAAAAGAACTCGAACGACTACCGATAAGATTACTATTTCCAAGGATTCCGCTGTGTACCGGACATCAACCACAGAAATGAATATATCGTTGAGATCAGCACGATGGTACGGTCAAAACGGTATACAGATGTCAGTGGTATGATTGAATTATAAAAATTTGAATTTTTTTCTACTACGAAAAATGTAAGAAAAACCATAGAAAAATAAGATCGATGGAGCAAAAGAAGTCCGAATTTTGAAAAATGAAAAATGGCGTTTGCTCAGAAGATGGTTTAGAATTTTTCTATGTAAAAATATTTAGGTTCCGAAAACATTTTATTTTCATTGCTTTTTAACTGATTAAATTGAAGTAAATTTACGCGCGAAATAAACTTTCATATTTTCGGACGAAAATTTACCAGTTGCTATGTTTAACTAGACGCATTCCAAATATCAAATTTATATTTCAAAATTGTATCGTTTAAAATTTCGAAAAATTTCAATTAATAACGTTATTAAAACCAGTTATATTTACGGGTCGTTACACTCTCGCCCACTCAAAACTTTTCGTCCCCGAAAAGGAATGAGGTAGGAGAATAGAAACAACCAGAAAAAAAAAATGGCTTGAAAACAAATAAACAACTAATTTAAAGCCATATAAATTTCAACTTAAATTAGTTAATATTCAATAATTTGATTTAATCCATTTGATTTTACTTAAGTGAAATCAATCTTAATTATTTCTAAATTTATTATCTTATTATCCAATTATGTTTAATTAACAAATTTCTAAAATTATAAATTAGAATAGTCATTAAAAAAATCATATTTATTCAACAAATTTAATTCTTCTTTATTCCAAATTATTATTAAGTTTATTTCACTTAATATATCTTATTACATATATTTATACCATATAAATTAATTTAAACCATATAAATTTCAATTTAAATTAATTTTTTTTTTCAATTTGGTTAAATCCATTTATATTAAATCAATAAATAGTCATTCGATTTAAATTTGTTAGTTCAACTGTTAATTCTAATCATATAAATTTCATTTTAAATCAATTAATATTCAATAATTGATCTTAATTCAAGGTATTTCATTAAGCTAATTCAATTCAATTTGTTAATTCTTTCAAAACAAAATTTACTTTATTTACCTCATTCAATTAATTTATTATTCTATCATCTTTATTAGCATTTTTTTATAATTAAAATCTAAGTGCATAACATTTATTATAAACACTCAAATTTTATTTATAAAGACATTTTTTTATTGTACATTAACCAATTACATTTTAACTTCTGAATAATTTAGGTAAGTTATATTGAAATGAAATTGAGTATTATACAAATAATTTTTTTTACAATCCAGTTATTTCAAGTTAAATATTTATCCAAGAATTTTTGACTTCAGTTTATAATTGAAATCATCTTTAACCTAAAATTTAAGAATTTAAATCTCCGATTTACTTCAAACAATTTAGAGATATATCTATATATTTATATCAAATCAAATTAAAATTTTAAAATAAGATACATATATATATATATATATATAAATATATATATATATATATATATAAATCAAATTATACTGAAGAAATTCAAATCAAAATATTTTTTTCAAAACAAAACCGTAGCAAAGCTATAGAATAGTCTCTCCACTTCGAAACTCGAAAATGAATGTCGATGATGCGACCGCCATCACCGAAATTATTTTCCAGCGACAAAGAGAAGAGAACTGGTTTCAACATTTTAAAATTCTTTGAAAACGATTTATATTCGAAAATATTTTAAATACTATACACCTTCAAACTTTCAAATCAAAGTTTGAAATCACCAGAAATTAAATTCTCAAATTCTTTATTTAAATTCCTTTCAAATCCCAAATCAAATTATAACCAAGTTTCATAAATTCATTTATTTATATTATGCAATAATCAATGGTTTACAAAACAATAAATGAAAATCAAATATTATTATTTCTGACAACAAATTTAATTTCAGAAAACTTATATTTATATATAATATAATCATTCAAAACTTTTATTTTATTTACCAAATTTGAAAACGATATTGTGTCAGTTTGCTCTGCTCAAGTGTTTTGGAAATCCTATCGATAGCGTTGATCAAACGAATCGATCGAAAACCCAAATCAACATCAACAACTCAACCAACACAATGTATATTAAAACATTTTAAAATATTAATTTTCAAATACACTTCCTCGCTCAACGATACAGTAACGGATTTCAAAGCAAGGATAGGGATTCAAATTTGATTAATTCGATCAAAGAAAATTTTGATTTGAGAATAAGTTGGAACGAAAGATAAGATGATTATTTAACCGAATAAGGAAATAGAAAATCTTATATAAATCGCGGGCAACCATAACCGGGTCGACCGTGACTTCAAGAATAAGATCGATGTGGAATTCCGAGGTAAATCGACATTCGATCTCAAGAAATAGAATTTAGATATAGCAGGAGATAGATAGCATCGTAAACCGAGGATATAGAAATCTCCAGTGAATTGATGCCTATTATAAAGGAGTTTTGCTCCTTTACGATTCATTCGAAGATTGGCGAGACCGCCGATCTATTGTAGATATCATTCAAAATGGAGTTATGGGGTGCTACAGAATTGAAAGAAGATGAATAGTGAAAGACACGAATGAATTTCGGAACCGAGGGGAACGTTCCAAAATTCAAAGGAATTGAGTCAATGGAAGAGATTGAAACTCGAATGAGAGTGATTCTGTAAATACATTTACCCTATATGCTAAGTTTTGCCTAGAGCTACCAAAGCTCTGATACCAACTGTAACGACCCGCTATTTTGTACCATTCGCATCCGCACATGTCGGACTTGAATAATTCAAAATACCGAATTGTTAATTTAAATTTGGCAAAACTGAACATATACAGTAAATAAATAAACACAGACACAGAGTAATAAATGCAGCGGAAGCAAAAGATAGTAGTTCATGAAGCTACTATATACATATCAGAGTTAAATAAGGTACAACAGATGTCTCGAATATAATAATCAAATACAAGAATCAGAATACAATCACTGGAATCAACTGGATATCTGAAAGCTGGATAGATAGCTGGATCTCCAACCGAAGCTCCAACTCCAAAGGTGAGTCTCGAATACTGGTACACTCAGTCTGACCCGAGCGTAAAGCAAAACACAAAACACTCGAGTCAGGATTAACATTCTTATATCAATAAATCCAACTCAAGTGAAATAGCAATTGAAATACAAGTAACTCAAAGGATGTTTGGAATAACCATCCTTTAAGGATCCGTTAAACTATCTACTATGTAGTAGTGTACGATAAGTAGATAATGCCTATCAGTAATATAAAATATCAAAATAGTGTTAAGGCGTTACCATTATCCCCCTTAACACATTTTATATAAGCGTTATAGTCTATACAGCACTGCAAACTCCACCGTAAACTAGTGGGATATCAGGGAGTACTCCATAGGTATAACACAAAACAAATCGTAGTGGTCGCGTATATAGGGATCCAAGTATGACAAGGCACATGAGGCAATACCCAAGGTAGTGAAACTACCGTTTGCTTGATCCGGATTGGTGAGAACGCACCGCCGCAGCGATCGCAACACCGCGAAACAACACTCCCAAAATCATGGGTGCACCAATCGACAACAAGTAATGAGTAGTTTTCGAAGAAGTGTGTTCGCTCGAGGTAGCTGACCTCCATTTGGCCCGGCACGGCTCCTGTTTTAGTCATTTCCAATTTGACACAAGTGTCAAGGCTATCCATTATAGTTCTCTTTCTTCAGTCATCACGTACATCATTCCAACCACTTCATTCTGGATCACACTCCGCGTATAGTTATTAAAGTGGTTTTCGGTTTAGACAGCGAGTATGTCCCTAACCGATTCCGGTCTCTTTAATAACTTTCGTAATTATTACACCGATTGGTCGTTTAATAAATTTCAAAACCAAATCAACTACAATTCCAATTAGAATTTGTAAATCAACATTTCCTTTGTCTTTCTAAACCAATTTCCAAAATTTACGTTTCAAAACTTCCAAATTACCATTTCACAATCTTATAATACAATTTCAATTTTTATTTAAAACCATTCCAATATTCATTTAAATTCGTATATAAGTTTTATTCCGAAATCATTTAAATAAATTTAATTTAACATTCAAATCCATTAACTCCATTTATCGATTTCATTCAATATTCGTTAAGTAAATTTTCATTTAAAACAATTTCTATTTAATTTCCAATTTATTAAATCAATTACTTAAGTTCAACGCTATTATATCAAACTTACAAATTGCATTAAATTAAATTCATCAAATCAAATTCTTTACATTTCAAGTCTTACATTAATTTCAATAAAACACATTTTATTTCTTATTAGAGAAATTCAGTTTCACTTATTTATTTATTTGGTTACAATTTCAAAACTGAATTAATAATGAAACTTAATTTCACTTATACAAGAAGTTCAATTTCACTTATTACGAAGTTCAATTTCACATATCAAGAATTCAATTTCATTTAATTATTTAATAATTCAATCTTATTTAATTACTAAATAATTTCAAAACTTAATTATTAATTTAAATTCAAACAACGTTCTTGCATCAACTACTATGTTAATATTTTGATTCAAATTATTAAATATTAACATTTTCCTTTCATTGAAATTTCAAATTTCAACTTCATTTTAAAACCTTATTATTTATTCAAATAAAATCTATATTGTATTTTTAAAACACATTATTGTCCAATCGGGTTTTATTTAAATTATCTATCCTAGGTCAAAGTTTAATTTGGGTATTTATCATTTCAACCCGATTCCAATTCACTTCAAATCAAAACATAGCAAAGGGAACTTGCAGTGTGATAACTGGGATGGTGTCAAAGTAAATAAACAAGCAATAACAACAATCATATCAATCCAATAATCAATTCAAATAATCCCGAAATAACCGTATTAATTCACATTGTTGTTTGTGCGAATTAATATAATTATTTCTAGAATCTACACTATCATTTCATGTAGATTAAAGATTATTATACTAATTATTCTACGCAATTTTACACTTGACATCAGTTATTCAATTTCATACTTCATCAATTAATACAACATAAATTCAAATGGTTCAAGGGTAATTAACTATTTTCTACGTGTCAAATAATTAAACATTCAAGGGGTCATATTATACAAATTTAACAAATCAAATTCAACACATATGTCGATTCAAATTTTTAACTATCCTACGTCAAATTCAATTGCATACTATTTATCACTTTATACATTACAATTTAACATCCAATATAAACAACAAACAATCAATCACTTATCAACCAAACGGAATTATCATCGTATAATTAACAGATAATGGTTTCATATGTCACAGGTGAACTGATACAGGTAATAGCATATATAACAGTGTAATTAACTAACAGCAGCATATTTCAATTGTCGTTTCAATTGAAATCAAATTTAATAAATAAAAGAACATTAATCGTGAGTGAGTACTCACCTTCCGAGGCTAGAAATGATCGAGACGACGACACGGATACGCACACTGATACAGATACTGAATTGCGAATCCAAGCAAAACAAAAATCGACACGAATTCGACAGACAAGCTGATAGATAGGAAATAGACGAAATCTAATCAAAACCAGATCGATGCAGATCAAATTGAAACAAAAGTATATTATATTTGTTTTCTTAAACCAACATTAAATTTTAAATTTCATATTACATTTCAAATCATAATACATATCCAAATCACTATATATATTTTATTTTATAATAAAAAATAAACCGATACTAACCGAACTGCAACCTCTAATATATTATATATATGCGATAAAGTATGTATGCAGACCTGACGCAAACAAATATATATGAATATATATACTAAACAAAATATAACTCAATACGTCAAAAATAAAAATGGAACACTTATACATATACTTATCAACCGTTATATATACTTAAAATAATATTTACAACTGTTTCAAAACCCAAAGCCAAATGCATATTCGAGATCAAACTGTGTATATGTATATATAACAATATATAGTTAACTACACAGATACATTCAAATTTTTTTTTATAATAATAATAATAATAATCTATATATACAAAAATCAATGCGGGTTAAATATGTATACAAATCGCCAAAGTCAGAACATGCCTGTATATCTTTAAAACAATAGGTGCAGACTATATGTGCCATCACAAATATATATATATATATATATTATATTATACAATACTAACAGTGCAACTAAACTTCCAAATACATAACCTCTATATACATTTAAACAGTGAAATGTAATACCCCAAATATTGATATATATATATATATATATATAACTCATGTTACTAACAAAACATATGCAGACAATATGCGTATATAACAAATATATAAGCTATTTAAAGTCATTTTCAACAAGTACCCAAAAGCTATTTCACAGAAAGTATTTGCAATGTTAACATACACGTAAGTAAATATTTTAAATATCTTATATCTCTTCAAACATAACATATAAAAGTTACGACAAATAAAAATCAAATGCTAAAACAACAATAGTTTATAAACCTTTTATATATACCAAAGAGATTCGAATTTTGTAGCTCTTGTAAAACTGTAGGTGAGCAAGAAAATGAAAATGTACCATGCAATAATATGCGAACTATAAAATACAGGGAGGAGAAGGAGGCCGATGACGGGTCAGCGAACCAGGTGTCGAGTGGCTACACTTTCGACGGCGATCAGGCGAAGTGGAAAAAAAAATGAGGCAGTTGTGAGGCGCGGTGTTGGATGGGTTCGGTCGAACCAGAGGCGGAGACGTGGCATCGCATGGAGGCGAAGGTGATGGAAGGCCGAGATGGGTGTTGCACTTGCCGAGGCGGTTGCGGGGTGAGCATGGCAACGGTATAAAGGGACAGTGGCTCGGTTGATATTTGTGGGGAGAATGGAGGCTACAGGCAAGTGGGAAGAGAGGCTGATGGAAAAAAATGCAAAAAGTCTCGTTTGTTGGATGATGGGAATAGAGGTTTGTTTGGTTCTGTTGTGTATTCATAAATTTTCTTTTTTTCTTCAACTGAAATGAAGGGAAAAGCAAAAGTCTCATCTGTTCGATGCAGTAGTAATAAAAGCTATGCAGATTCTTAGGTAAGACAATTGAATTGGCACAGGAATACAAAAGAACTCGAACGACTACCGATAAGATTACTATTTCCAAGGATTCCGCTGTGTACCAGACATCAACCACAGAAATGAATATACCGTTGAGATCAGCACGATGGTACGGTCAAAACGGTATACAGATGTCAGTGGTATGATTGAATTATAAAAATTTGAATATTTTTCTACTACGAAAAATGTAAGAAAAACCATAGAAAAATAAGATCGACGGAGCAAAAGAAGTCCGAATTTTGAAAAACGAAAAATGGCGTTTGCTCAGAAGATGGTTTAGAATTTTTCTATGTAAAAATATTTAGGTTCCGAAAACATTTTATTTTCATTGCTTTTTAACTGATTAAATTGAAGTAAATTTACGCGCGAAATAAACTTTATATTTTCGGACGAAAATTTACCAGTTGCTATGTTTAACTAGACGCATTCCAAATATCAAATTTATATTTCAAAATTGTATCGTTTAAAATTTCGCAAAATTTCAATTAATAACGTTATTAAAACCAGTTAAATTTACGGGTCGTTACACTCTCCCCCACTCAAAACTTTTCGTCCCCGAAAAGGAACGAGGTAGGAGAATAGAAACAACCAGAAAAAAAATGGCTTGAAAACAAATAAACAACTAATTTAAAGCCATATAAATTTCAACTTAAATTAATTAATATTCAATAATTTGATTTAATCCATTTGATTTCACTTAAGTGAAATCAATCTTAATTATTTCTAAATTTATTATCTTATTATCCAATTATGTTTAATTAACAAATTTCTAAAATCATAAATTAGAATAGTCATTAAAAAAATCATATTTATTCAACAAATTTAATTCTTCTTTATTCCAAAAAATATCGAGAAATGGAAGAGGATTACAGAAGGAGAAAGGAACTAGAGGTTGAAGCCCGCTGCTAAGATGAAAGTGATCGAAGCTGGTCATACAAAGGCGGGTATGAGAAAAGGAGATCTTTTGATGAAAGGGAGGAGCCATCGAGGAGATCAAAATTCGACCACCATCCGCATTCTTTAGAACAACATGTGTCCGCTCCGATGCGCTCCTCGACGGGTCAGGAAATCCCCATCACTTATGCTCCTGCTCCGCCTTCGATTTTATTCCACCATCTTCGGTCGTGCTTGCTCCCGGTGCTTCGCGTCCCCATCGAAGGCCTACCTACATTCTTCCTTCGAGTCCTCCTAAGCTAGAGGTAGTGCTTCCCGAATGGTTCTCAAGGGGTGTTAAGTTCGACCATGACCTACACCCGGTTCACAAAGATTCGTATATGCCCCACCTTCAAGCTATTCATATATGCCCCACCCGGTTCACCTGTAAGCAACTGGCGGACACCAATTGCAATAACTACGAAGAAATCCTCTCCCTCGAGTCGGAGAAGGATGATTTTGAAAGAGCGCTGTCAAAACATGATGCCAAAATTAAATTGCTAGTGGAAGAAAAGGCAACGACACTGCAAGAGGGCAAGAGGAGCACCAACTTGCTAAAAGAAGTAAAGGAGGCTCATGCCAGAATTGAGATCATCTATAGAGACGAGATAAAGAAGGTTCACACCGAAGAGGCAAAATTAAAAGAAGAAGTGGCCGCTTGCAACGCAACAATCGAGGCTCAAAGGAAAACCATTGCTGATCACGACCTTATCGTTGAAGGGAACAACAAGACTATTTCAACCAAGCCGAGACAATTGCCAGGCTACAAGCTCAGGTCGCGCTGCTCAGCACCGATAAGTCTGCTATTGAAGTTGAGAAAGCCACTGTTAGAGCAGATTACCTGGAGCTACAAAATGCTTTTGAAAGAAAATGGAGAAGCTGGATGCGACCATTCTAAATTTTTATGTTAACTCTTTGTTGCACCAAGGGAGTCTCAGCTACTTGGGTCCAAAGTTCCCACGCACTCTTGCTTTGGTTTGGGAAGAAATCTTGTCTCGCTTTTTTGATAGCGGCGACGTCTATACTGAGCGGGAGTTGCAGGATGCCTATCTTAACGACGAATCAAAGAAGGCGTTGCTCGACGGTTGGGAAATTCTTCGAATCGAAAGAGAGGGAGAAGCCGCCAATGCTGCCTTGAAGACTGCCGCTGAAGTGCTCACCAGGCCTTTTATTTCTAGCGCGGGTGAATCATCAGAGCATCCCTACGACTCTTCCTCAGGCAGTGGAACCATCGAAAGAAGGTGAAGGTAGTGAATATGAAGTCGACATTCTCGACCATTCCTCCTGTGTAGGTAATGTTCTCGCTTCCTTTGAGTTCGAGAGCTTCCAACTTACACCGCAAGATCAGGAAGAATTTAATGCTTTCGTTTTCGATCTTATAGGTCCATCCACCTTTCCTGTTGATGTGCCAGCTTCCTCAGCTCCCGGAACCACTGCTATTTCTAAAGCCTCTGTGGTCATCTCTATTCCTATTCCTGTTTCTGCGTTCGTGTCTGGCTTGCAGCCAGGGTCGGAGTCTGAAAAGATAGCCGCGCTTCATGGCCTGGATGACCCTTCTGCGTCTTTAGAAGGCGACACAATAGCGGAATAAACTAAGGAGCAGGAGGTTCAGACAGAGCAGCCTTGCAAGACTCAGAACGAACTGGTTGCTATCAAGAAGGAAAAGGTTGAAGCGATCAAAGCCTCAATGAGCTCCCGCAAATCATGGAAATGCGAAGCGAAGGGAGAATCTTCTGAGAAGGCTACAAAGGAAGAGGAGGACATTGCCACTGAGGTGTTCATTAACATTACCGGCAGTGACACCACTCCTGAGACGAAGCAGAAGCTGCCAACAAAGGGCGGAAATGGAAGCGGTGGAAGGAAGCATTAAGAGGCTTATGTGAAGACTGATTTGATTTTTTTGTTTCCTTTTGAGTCATTTTGTTTAAATGCAGAGTTTTCACTTAGTGTTTTTGCTGTGGGGTCTATATTTTCTTTTTTCCGGCTGGTGTTGTGTGGGTATAGCCCCCACGTTCTGACCCCGTGTAAAGAAAATTATAAGCAATATATTGATACTGACTGTATTCTCATCGGTCTGCTCATATATGTTCTGTGCACTTGTGCTTGTTTTATTTTATACTTATCTAGTTTTGTGATTACCGTCAAAATCCTTCGTTTGAAGTAACAAAAATTAATAGAACTTAAAAATTCATTGTTTAAAAATTCATTGTTTGGAGTGACAGAACTTGTGAACTTATTGTTTTCCCATGTTTTTATTCAAGTACCGGTGTATGCCCCCAGTTCACCGGTAACTTAGGGTTTAGATAATTTTCATATTAAACTTGAAATTTGGCTAAGTCATAGCTTGATTTTCCTTTTTTCAGAAGTTTTGCAACTTTAGCATGTAATCCAAGTTTCTTGTAATATTCCAGCAAGTATGCAATATATGCATTTTTGAGAGGTGCACATTGCATGGGTTAATTGAGGGCAGTTTTAATCATTAAGTATCCTTAGTTGACACTTTTCTATTGGTTTGTAGCATTCCAATTTTATTAGAGTTGTGCTCATTATTCCTGATAATAGAACCAGTTGGCCCTGGTTATGAGATGCATGGTTTTCGGGATCGAAATGGTCCGTCGGTCTGGAACGGTTTTAGTGCCCCCGATGCTGCCTATCTTCGGGCAGTGTGAGGGTGCGCGATTTTTCATACTTCTCGGTGTTGCCTACCTTCGGGCAACGTGAGGAGTTAGTATTTTGGAGTTTAGTGTGTGGTTTATTGTGCTTCTCGGTGTTGCCTATCTTCGGGCAACGAGAGGAGCGTATTTTTGGCGCGGCTTATGGAATTCACGGCTTTTGGCGCTCCTCAGCGCTGTCCATCTTCGAGCAACGGGAGGAGCGTAGTTTTGGCATAGCTTGTAGGATACATGGCTTTTGGTACTCCACAGCGTTGCCTATCTTCGGGCAACGAGAGGAGCGTAGTTTTGGCACGGCTTATGGAATGCACGACTTTTGGTGCTCCTCAGCGTTGCTTATCTTCGGGCAACGGGAGGAGCGTAGTTTTGGTGCGGCTTATGGGATGCACGGCTTTTGGTGCTCCTTAGCGTTGCCTATCTTCGAGCAACGTGAGGAGCGTAGTTTTGGCGTGGCTTATGGAATGCGCGGCTTTTGGTGCTCCTCAGCGTTGCCTATCTTCGAGCAATGGGAGGAGCGTAGTTTTGGCGCGGCTTAATGAATGTGCAGATTTTGGTGCTCCTCAGTGTTTCCTATCTTTAGGCAACGAGAGGAGCGTAGTTTTGGCATGGCTTATGGGATGCATGCCTTTTGGTGCTCCTCAGCCTTGCCTATCTTCGGGCAACGGAACGAGCGTAGTTTTCGCACGGCTTATGGAATGTACGGCTTTTTGTGCTCCTCAGTGTTGCCTATCTTCGGAAAATAGGAGGAGCGTAATTTTGGCGTGACTTATGGAATGTGTGGTTTTTCGTGCTTCTCAGCATTGCCTATCTTCGGGCAACAAGAGGAGCTTATTTTCGGTGTAGCTTATGGAATGCACGACTTTTGGTGCTCCTCAGCATTGCCTATCTTCGGGCAATGGGAGGAGCGTAGTTTTGGGCCTTCTCGATGTTGCCGGAGCAACATCGGTTTTTAGAAGGCAAGGATTGGGTTCCGCCGACCCAGTGGTTTGAGTTGATTTGCTTCTGTAGACCCGACGGGTATTTATTATGAACACAGTTTTGTCGGTTCAAAAGAGTGAATCAAATTTTATTAAGGAAAGCAGGGCAGATTTTTTGCCTATTTACAATTCCCCGGCATTCCGAGATGGCTTATTTGCTAAAAAATAGAGAGTACATAAAGTAGTTTTCAAATGAAGTAACGGCGGAGTGATTCGCTATTCCAGGCTCTGGGAATTTGAATTCCATCAACGGTTATTAGCTTGAAAGTCCCATCTCTGAGCATTTGATTGATGACGTACGGTCCTTCCCGGTTCGGTCCGAAGGCCCTCGGAATGGGGTAAACTCGCTTGAGCACAAGATCTCCCACTTCGAAGGCTTGGCTGTGGACTTTGGAGTTGAAGTACCGTGCTACCCATTTTTGGTGGGCGACGGTTCTTAACTCAGCTTCTTCTCTTTTTTCTTCGATCATATCTAGCGATTTGAGTAGGAGCTGCTCGTTTTGCTTTTGGTTGAAATTTTGTCTTCGATGCGAGGGGACTTCTAACTCAACAGGAACCATTGCTTCTGAACTATACACCAGAGCGAATGGAGTGTGACCGGTTGCCACTTTGTGGGTGGTTCGGTAAGCCCATAGTGGAGTGGAAGTTCATCGACCCAGTTTCCTTTGGCTTTGGTTAATCGCTTTTTGATGGTAGATTTGATGATCTTGTTTATTGCTTCCACTTGCCCGTTTACCTGCGGATGCGCTACTGCTGAGAAGCTCTTTTCAATCCGGAAGCATTTGCAGAAGTCCTTGAACTTGGCACGTTCGAATTGGGTTCCGTTGTCAGTGATGATTCTTTGTGGCACACCAAACCTACAAATAATGTTATTAGTAACAAAATTAATGACTTCCTTTGTCGTTATGGGGCCAGCGGTTCCGCTTCGACCCATTTTGTGAAATAATCTACGACAACTATAGCATATTTGGCTCCTCCTTTTGCTATCGGTAGGATGCCAATCAAGTCTATCCCCCATATTGCGATTGGCCACGGGCTGACCGTCTGCGTTAACTCCGTTGACCGAGTCCTTTTAACTTTGCTGAATCTTTGACAGCGATCGCATCGCCTGGCATAATCTGCAGCATCACGGTTTATTGTTGGCCAGAAGTATCCATACCGGAGGACTTTCTTTGCAAGGGTTTACCTCCTAGTATGGTTTCCACATTCGCCTTCGTGCACTTCCTTTAGGATTTGTCTGGCTTAGTCATCCGACACACACCTAAGGAGGGGGTTCGAGAACCCTCTTCAGTAGAGTATTCCATCTTGTATCATGAATCATGGTGCTTTTCGGAGAAGCTTCTTTCGTTGATTCCGGTCAGTTGGAAGAGTCCCTGCAAGTAAGTACTCCTTTATCGGCATCATCCACGTATCTGGTTCGACGGTAATTTCGAGGATCTAGTCGACGTCCATTTCATCTATGCTTGGGTTGGTTAGAGTTTCAACTATGAGTAGTCCTAATGACCAAGCCTCTTCGGAACTTGCCAGTAAGCCAAATAATCTGCCTTTTTATTTTGCTCCCGTGGAATGTGAGTTATAGTGTAGTGTTCGATGCCGCTTAGCAATTCTTGTACTTTGGACAGGTATGGGGCAAGATTCTCCCCACGTGTCTGGTACTCCCCCTTTACTTGACAAACGACCAGCTGGGAGTCATTGTATATGTGAATAGATTTTATCTTGAGTTCTTTCACGACTTTCAGTCCAGCAATCAGTGCTTCGTATTCCACTTCGTTATTTGCGGCAGGGAATTCCAAGCGCAAAGCATAGCCAATGGCTCGCCTTTCGGGGGTTTCAAGCACTACACCTGCTCCCGAACAGAGGTTGTTAGATGCGCCATCACGAAGAGTTTCCATTGCGTGTCTACTTCTAGCTGAACTTCTTCCTCGTCATCCCGTACAGTGAATTCGGTGATGATGTCGGCTAACGCTTGCCCATTGATTGCTTTCCTTGGGTGGTATGTAATATCATATTGACTCAACTCTTTATTCCACTCGAGTAGTCGTTCGGAAGTTTATGGTCGTTATAACACTTGCTTTGGGGGCAGGTCAGTTAACACTTTAATTGGATGGGCCTGAAAGTACAACAGTAACTTCCTAGATGCGATCAAGAGGCAATACGCTAGCTTTTCCAGTTTCGGATAGTTTTTCTCTGCTCTAGTAAACCGCTTGCAAATGTAATACATGGGTCGCTGGATTTTTGCTTCTTCGCGCACCAGAGCCGCGCTCAATGCATGGGGTGAGATAGCTAAGTAAATGAACAAGTCTTCTCCATCCACGGGTTTTGATAGGATTGGCGGAGCCTCCATGTGTCGCAGCAATTCTTCGAATGCTGTTTGACAAGCTTCACTCCATTCGAAGTTCTTCTTTCCTTTCTTCAGCACATCGAAGAATGGTATACACTTGTCGGTAGATTTTGAGGTAAATCAACTTAGCGCTGCAACTTTTCCATTTAAACTTTGCATTTCCTTCTTATTCTTTGGAGCTTGGACATCTCGTAGTGCCATGATTTGTTCAGGATTCGATTCGATGCCCATGGCATTTACGATGAACCCTAGGAATTTCCCGGAGGCCACTATGAAGTGACATTTAAGTGGATTGAATTTCAACCCATACTTTCGGAGTATTTCGAAAAATTCAACGAGGTTGTCAAGGTGGTTAACAACTTCCCGTGATTTGACTAACATGTCGTCTACATAAACCTCCATCGATTTCCCAATCTGCCGCTTGAACATGGTATTTACCAACCTTTGATAAGTTTCCCACACGTTCTTCTAACCAGATGGCATTACTCTATAGTAGTATAGGCCCAGGTCAGTGATGAAGCTGGCATTTTCTTGATCGGATTCGTGCATCAGGATTTGGTTTTATTCGGAGTATGCGTCCATGAATGATAGCAGCTCGTGCCCTGCCGTTCCGTCCATAAGTTGGTCTATTCTGGGGAGAGGGAAGCTATCTTTTGGGCAAGCCTTATTTAAATCTGAGCAGTCGATACATCTTCGCCACTTCCCGTTGGACTTTTTGACTATGGCCGGATTAGATACCCACTCTGGGTAGGTTGCATCACAGATAAAACCGTTAGCCATTAACTTGTCCACTTCTTCTCTTAGCGCATTAGATCATTCGGGACCCAGGCTGCGCCTTTTTTGCTTTACTAGTGTGAACTTGGGGTCTATATTGAGTGCGTGACATGCGATTTCTAGAGACACCCCACACATATCGGAATGCATCCATGCAAACACATCCAAGTTCGCACAGAGAAATTTAGTTAGCTCCATACGCATCCTGTTTTCAAGGTGCTATCCAATTTTCAAAACTTTAGTTGGGTCATCCATGTCGACAGGGACAGCCACCATCAAATCTGTCGACGCCGCCCGTTCCTCCCCTATGCTCTTCTTTCTAGGGTCTAAAGCCTTGTCGAATCGGCTATGGTCCCTAAGCCATGGGTGGCTCTATAGTCGCTATTTGGAGGGTTCACGTATGTGGGGAGTTCCCCCACGTCCTTCCCCTTCTTTCTTCTGGATTCACATAATTCTGCAATCTAACATTCTCTAGTAGTGCACTGATCTCCTTTCACCACTCCGATTCCATTTGCAGTAGGGAACTTCATGGTTAGACACAATTGGGCCAGATCTATTTTGAAATCTGCTAGGACAGGCCACCCTAAGAAGGTGTTGTATGCTGACATTTCATCCACAATTACAAAAGTCAGAATGAGGGTGACTCTTCGATCGCCTTCTTCGAGCTCCACAGGTAGGTCGATTGTTCCCACGGTTGGGCTCGCCAGTGAACCCTTGGATCTTTGTTGGGCATGCAAACACGCTTTTCATGCCAATTTTCATCTGGTCAAAAGTACGTTTAAAAAGTATATTAACAGAACTGCCACTATCGACCAACACTCGTCGAACCATAGCGGGTCCGATTCCGACTGTCACTGCCATCAGATCGAGAGTCGGGGCTTCAATCCCTTCGGTGTCCCAATTTCGAAACACTATATCGTCACTCAAATCCTTTTGCAGCTTGATCGAGATTTCATCATCTATACTGAGACATGAGTTATTCAGAGCGTGCTTCAACGAACTCGCGTACCGTTCCATTTCTCCCTAACTCCTTTGCACGGGGTGTGGTCCCCCAGATATTGTTCCAATAATAAGCCTTTGGTCCGTTCGTTTCGACCCTTCGTCACTAGTTCCAGCTTGATTTCTTTGTTCTCTAGGAGGCTGAGGAGCCGCAGGTTGATTGGGGTTTTGTGGCTTTTTCACGTACTGCTGGAGCTTATTGTCTCAGATCAATTCTTCAATGAGGTTCTTTAGGTGGCGGCATTCGTTTGTATTGTGGCCATGTGTCTCGTAGAAACGCAGAATTTCCCTGAGCGCTTTTGCTTCTCAGTTGCCACTCTTCTAGGGGTTTTCTTGTATTCTTCGGTTTCCTGTGTTGCAAGTTAAATATTTTCTAGAGTGTCATTTAGAGGGGTATACTCTTCCTGTCTGACTCCTTAAATCTTTTGCTGCTGCCATTGCTATTTCTTTTATTAGAGTTTTGATTTCTCTTTTTTTGATTCCCATCCTTTCCCGCGACTCCTTGGGTAGTTCCAGAATCACGCATGTTTTGATTCATTGCCACATCACTCTGTCCGATGTTCATCGGTTGCACACCAGCAGACTTTATTTCCAGCTCCTGTGCTTCCTCTAATCTTAAGTATTAGTTTTCTTTACGATTGAAGTCATTCTTGGTGGTAGGCTGCTTCATTTTGATGGACTCGGTCCCCGGGTGAATGGCATGGACTAACGCCATAAAAACAATGTCCTCGTTGGGGTTGCTTACTTCTGTCACCACGGTATTGAACTGGTTCATGAAAGATTTAAGCGACTCGCTACGTCCTTGGAACAATCCAAATAGGGACATGACATCCTTTGGTTATCCGGTATGGAGCCTGAACTGGTTAAGGAATTTGGTTGCAAGTTGGTCAAAGGTAGATATAGATCTCGAGGGAAGTCTGGTGAACCACATAGACACAGCTCCTTCTAGAAAGATAGGGAAACATTGGCAGCGAACGGCCTCTGGAGCATTGGCTCCGTCCATATACCAACCATACTTGTATAGATGGGGTTTTGGGTCCTTCGTCTCGTCGTAGGAGGGGATAACTGGCATAGTGAATTTGTTTGGATACCTTTCATTCAAGATTTCATCGGTGAAGGGAGTCTGACTTGGTGCAGATCCCCATTCATCATCTCTTCTATTTTTACTCTCCACCATTAATCGTTTAACCATATCCACTATGTATGCCTCTGATGTCCGATAGTTCTGAGGATGGCAATCAGTCACTGCACCAAGTGTTTGCCTTTGCAAACGGTCTTGGTGAGTAGGCTGAAACCTAGGCTCTCCTGTCTTCGGGAGAGCCACTCCTGCAGGGTCCCGTCGGCTTACGGTTGGCCTAACCGAACCAGTTTGAGTATTCCTAGCATTATCGAATGCATTGACATTTTCTTCCAATTTGTCATCTTGCTCTCCGTCCTCTTAGTCGGAGAGATCCATGGCTATGTCTTCCAATAGGGTCTATGCCCCTTGATTCAAATTCAGAATAGGTTGCCTTATAGCGAACAGAGTATTTGCATTTCCGTCTATGTTAAGTCCTGTTGTCACCCTTTTTGTAGCTGTTATCCGTTTCTTCTATGTAGGCTAGAAACAGAGGAATTCTCTTGTTCTATAGCAGCCACGGGTTTAGGTATAGTCCTCAGAGCAGGGTTTGATTGTAGGGTTAGGAGAGCATTAAATTTGTCCATTAGAGCCTTTTGGATACTTTCTAGTTTTGGTTGATCTCATCAACCATTTTATTCAACTCATCCCTGGTGACAACTTCGTGCTGACTGGAGGATGTTGGCGCCTGATTTCCTAAGTTAGCACCATTTACTTCAATTTGTTGGGGATTAACATCTTCTCCAGCTATTACTGCTACTATGGATCTTCCAGAGGCAGTACTTCTTCTTTCAAGGGCCATTGATTCCAAACAGCGGAGTCTTTAAGCAAAGATTGAGGATCTAACTTTTGGACCTATGGGATCCAAAGTAGATAGCTAGTTCTATCCAGAGTTGGAGTTCTCAGTGAAAGCACAAAAATGTTAACCCAAAAAATGGATCAACACCCTGGTTTGAATTTGAAAGCACTAGCCCTGTTCTGATAGAGCAATATCACAGATAACAGATATAGAATAAGAACAGTAAAAGAAAGAAGATGGAGAATTTTTATAGTGGTTCGGCTGTTAATGAAGCCTACGTCCACTTTATAGTTTTATTATAGACTGATTGCTATTACAAGTAGTGTTTGGTTACAAGGCTTTGATTATCCTTAGGTAGATTGAATCCCCAGAGTTGGAATCCACTGGAGAATCACGGTGAATTTCTTTGGAGATTGTTGTAAGGGAGGTAGAGAGTGAAGAATGTTTCCAACAGAGCTTCAGCAACCAGTTCGGAGAAGATCCAGTTTATGTTGCAGGCATGATGGTATTTATAGAGATCAGAGAGCTTCGAGGCCAAACACGTCTGTCAATCACTTGCTGGTGGGTACAGAATGACCTAGGGGGATTTAGCTCGCGATCCGAGCCAAAACCATTGATCGCTAGCGATCCATGGTTTATGGATCGCTAGCGATCCATATACTTGGTTCGCTCGCGAGCTAATAGCTTAGCCCCTATCTATTTCTTTTATGGATCACGAGCTTGTACCTTGGTATGTGTCGCTAGCGACCCATCTTGTATGGATCGCTGGCGATCCATTTACTTTTTGTTTTTAGTGCTCTTGCATTCTTAGCTTCTTTTTCACCCTGCGAACCATCACATTGCATGGGTCGCTAGCGATCCATAGGGTATGGATCGCTAGCGATCCAAGCATTTGGAATATTTTTGGAACTTGAAGTGTGGAATGCTTTCATGGCCTCACCTTGATGTTTTTCGTGCAGTCTCGTTGCACGTTGTTTCATTTTGATGACTATCTACTAGCTGGTTATGCTTAGCCGCTGATTGGACTGGCCAAACGCTAGTTTCTTGGTTTAGTCAAATTGAGTCGTCGCTTCAGTAATATGGCTTGGCTCTCGTTACCTCCTTGCCTTAGCCATTTTGGTTAAGTTAAGCCATTCTGATGTCACATAATTGTTCTGTTTTTTAGTGGGTCCTACTGGGCTAAAAACCCGGATAACAACGTAGTTCCCAACACATAGTAACGCTTAGCTCCTAACACATAGTTCCCTCAACAACAAATTTCAATAGTATGAGTACTCAGCCCAAAACACATAATTCTCTAGACAACGTATTTCAATATTATAAGTACCTAGCCTAGAACACACAGTTCCGTCTTTAAATCATTTGTCGATATAAAATTTCTTAGTTATCCATCAAAAACCTACCTTTATAACGATATCAAACAAACTAACATCCTAAATATCATTCGCTTCCATTCTTGACAACATCAAAATTTTAAAAATTCCATTAGCTTTTAAAATACATCATCATTTTTAAAAATATTTTTTTTTCCAAAATATCTCGTTTACTTTAAAACCACAAAATATAATCTTTTCAACAAATAGTTATTTGTCTCTATATTTAAATTTCAACACCAATTAATTTTCTTAACTTAAATAACTTGATATTACTACGTTTAAACACATTAAAATTTTAAATAAACTATGGTTGTTTTTTAAATACTCTTGTTTTATTTCAAAACATCATTTCGAATTAATTTATAGTCATTTTATCATATATATAAGTATATATTAATTTATTATGTAAACAGAAAATTTCCAACGCCTTTAAATAACACAACTTATATATATGAAAATATACTTTAAAAATTCATTTTAGCTACACACTATATTTATATAAATTTAGAAAACCATTTCTGTGGTCTTTAATCATATTTACTATAAATGTTTTCAAAAATTTAATTTCACAAATCCTTCAGTTTCTTGTTTAAAAATGAATATAAATTCAACCTACTTTGGATTAATACTTTAATTCTCTTTTCAAAAAATTTCAAATACCCATTATTTTATATAAACACCATATCGATTCATAAATTTTCTTATAAATGAAATTTATAATTTCAACTTTCCAAAAATACTTTCCCTTTTAAACATTTTCTATAATTTTCCTCTCTTAAAAATATTTTTACTTTCAAATGTGATCCTCTTATTATCCTCGGTAACCAACTACCCAGCACATTTATCAAATCAAATCCAAACAATCACATATACTCTCTCAAGTACTTAGCCACATTTCCAATGTGAACTGAGGTTCACTTCCAACATAATACTAAGAATCGTTCCTTATATACCAAATGCAGTTACTGTGGGGTTCACACTGGTATGACTCATAGTTTATAAATATCAATAGAACCGAGCGTGGACATTCACACCACAATATCCCTAAGATCGACTTTAGTACCACTCCAGTTTTGGTCTTACACCATGTTTGTACCAAAATTGGGCACAACACTCTTCGGAAGTTTTTGAAGAGACAAAATGAAGAAATTTAATGGAAAAATGGGATTATCTTCCAAAAACTCCAAAAACAGATAATGAGAGTAATTAAAATTCACATAGACACAAGAATTTAGAGTGGTTCGGCGTGTTGCCTACGTCCACTATGAAGTTGATTGCTTTATTGATCTTTCTTTGAGGATTACAATTGATTTCAGCAGGTTACAGCAAATAATCAATGATTTACAGCAATGAAATTTGTTAGTAGCAGCAGCAATGGAGTTTTAGATCTGGATCCGGCAGAGTCTGGGCATTGGAGAATTCAAAGAAGAAGGAGCCTCCTTTTCTGCATGCCCTGGGGCTCTATTTATAGGTGTAGGAGGCTGATATTTCGCTCAGATCTCGAGGGACTTCTTTTGGCACGTGAGTAAGCCCGCGCGACCAAGCCTGTGAAGTTTCGGCCCAATCCGTGATCCATACGAACGAATTTCGACTCGGTCAAGACTTGCTCCGATCGAGTCGAAATTTGGCAGGAACATTCTTCATGTTGTACTTAAGCTGTTGTGAAAATTTCATAGCATTTGGACTTGTAGATCTCGAGATATGATCGATGCAAGTTGGAGTTTTTCCATCCGCGATCGATACGAACGAATTTCGACTCGGTCAAGATTGCTCCGATCGAGTCGAAATTTGGTAGAAACATTCCTTAGGTCATATTTAAGCTCCTGTTAAAATTTGGTGGCATTTGGGTTTGTAGATCACGAGTTATGATCGATGCAAGTTTGGATTTCTCAACCGTGATCGATCAATATCTTGAGCATATGAACTCCGATTGACTTGAAATTCGGAACATTGGCTCTCATAGCTTTGCTTGTCGTGTCATATACATTTTAGCTCGATCCGGACTTGGAAAAAATTCGTCGATATCCATAGTGAGCCTGCGTATAACCGATCTCCAAGACGAACTGTCATTGGTTTCTAGTCAAGTTCTTGGTGTCACGACCTTGCCAAAAGGCGGGATAACATTTTCCCTCCAAAGTACGTCTTGTGTGAACATGACGTGCTTTGAAATGCTGCATCCTTCATTCTGAAAAAGTTCTATCTGATTCGTTGAGTAGTTGCTGTCTTTTCGTCAAAAGATGTAACCTTCGATTGATTTCCAGTAATATAAATTTTGATTTGTTGACTGCCAATGATTATGTAGTGCATTGTTGTAACTGAGTATCGAGTGCTAGCGATTTGTTGTTCGTTGTTGTAATTGTCATCAGGTGAGCATTCAATTCCTGTAAATTTTGAAAATTGAATATTAGTTCGTCATACGTGTACGTATGTTAACCTGACTCCCTTCAACGTTTGCACGTTCTGTCAAGTCTTTTTTTTTATCGAGTTTCGTAACAATCCTCTCCTAGATCGATGTGAAATTCGAGTTGTAACAACGTTCTATGGTTGTTTTAAGTCCTTCCTTTGTATCGATCCTCTCCTGGATCGATCTGAGATGTTGGAATGTATGCTCCGTATCGATGTATACGTCATATTGGGTCTCGGACTGGCGGATACAGGAGTAATGCTTTGTATCGATGGATTCGAACGATCGAGACATAATCATGTAGTGATGCTTCACGGAGGATATGCCATTTCTCATTCCTTTACTCAATAAGAATCCCCGATTGTGGACAATCTTTGATAGAAGTCATCCATGACTCTTTTTCTAGATATGTCCCCAAGATCTAGTTGATCTTCATATGTCAATGCCTGGAATAATAAGCATTTCAACTGAGACAAAGTCTATTTGTCGCGCATCCCCAGAACTGGCTAGCTTGGCGAGTGATTCGGCCTTTTCGTTTTGTTCTCTGAGATTTGTGTAGTGGTGCAATAGTCGAAGTCGGCTAGTAGCTTTTGGACCCGGTTGAGATAAGGAGCAAGACGTTGCCCCCTAGTCAGATAATCTTCCCTGACTTGGCGTACTACTAACCAGTAATCACATAAGACATGTAAAGTTTCCACTCCTAGTTTTCTTGCAAGTTTGAGCGCCAAGGCTTCATACTCAGCTTCGTTATTTGTTGTAGGGAAGTTGAGTTTCAGGGCGTAGCAGATTGTTCGTTCCTCAGGAGTCATTAACGCAACTTCGATGTTAGAAAGCCGATTATTGGAAGTTCCATCGGTGTACGTTCTCCATCGGTTGGACGGTTCTCCACTGTTCTTCGGATAATCATCCGATGTGGTGAATTCAGATATGAAGTATGCTAATGTTTGACCATGGAGAGCTCTCCGAGGGAGATAAGTGATATCAAATTGGCTTAGCTTGATACTCCATTTGAGTAACTTTTCAAACATCTAAGGTTTCTATTGGACCTATCGTAACGGTTGGTCGATATGGACGTTAACGAGGTGAGCTTGTCAATTGCCATCCTTCATCATATACTGGTCTTTGGATTCGTTTCTCTTCACATAGCATTGCGACGCTTATGGCGTGTGTTGGCACGGCCCAATTGATGTATAAATCTTCGCGATCCAAAGGTTTGGGTAATATGGGAGGTCTCTTTAAGCGATCTATCAGAGCTGGAAGTGCATCAACACAGTTGTTAGTTCATTCAAAAGTTCTCTTCCCTTTCTTGGTCAGGTTGAAGAAGAGAATTCACTTGTAGATGGTCCTAGAGTCAAATCAACTTAGGACGGTAATCTTTCAACTTAGGCTCCGTACCTGCTTGGTTGTCCTCGGTACATGGGTGTCTCTAATTGTCGGAATTTTCTAGAAATTAGTCTTGATTCGATGAGAATTGATGATGAAAATGAAGAATCATTCTGATGTAATAGTGAAAGAGAATTTCAAAGGATCGAGTTTCATCCTGCATTTTTTGGAGAGCGCTGAATACCTCTGTCAAGTCATCGATATGGCCGTTGATAGTCGTGATCTCACGAGCATATTAACCACATCTACTTTCATCGATCGGCTGATATGATTTTTGAATGACCTGTTAATCGTTCTTTGGTAAGTAGCATAAGCGTTCTCAAGTTTGAATCCATGGATTTCAGCATAGCACTATAGGCCCAGGTCAATAATGAAACAGTTGTATTCCTGGTCTAGGACATGCTTCAGTATTCGATTGTATCTGGAGTTTGCATCCATGGATGTGAGCAAATCATGTCTAATGGTCAGGTCCATCAGTTGGTTGATCATTGGAAGTGGGCAGCTGTGCTTTGTCACACCCCATGCAAATCTGAGTAGTTGACGTATGTCCTCCACTCTCTTTTCGTTTTTCATATAAGTAAAGGATTGGATACTCATTTTGGTTGGAGGGTATCATGGATAAACCCACCGGTTTTGAGCAGATTCGCCTCCTCTTTAAGTGCAACAGAACTCTCCGGATCCATGTCGCATTGTTTTTGTTCACCGAGACATGCCTCAGGTCGAAATTTAATGCATGGTTCTTCATGGCTGGCGAGAGTCCATATATATATATATATATATATATATATATATATATATAAGATCGAGTCCAAGCGAACACATCAAGATTCTCCTGAAGTAAAACAGTTGACTCTTTCTTCACCATTGCGTAGAGTTGTGATCCGATCTATGGCACTCATGATGGGTTGTAGGCGCCTCATGTGTTTATTTGCAGTGGTAAATGATCAGGCTTATAAGGACGTTGAATCAAAGGATTAGTAGAACTTAGCCTTGTACTGCACGCTGCTACATAGTTGGCTCCAGCTTTGAGATTGAATTCACTTGTGTTTCTGAATGATGCGCTTTTCATTCAATGTACTCGCGATCCATTGCTCATTGTAAGGGTTGGAATGATGATCAGTCGCCCATGAGTTCGGGTATTGATCTGATGATTCTATCTCTAGGCATCCTTTCAGTCATAACTTTGAGTTGTTATGAATATCAGGCATGGGTCATAGGTTCAAATTGTCATAGTCAACTCTTGGATAATTACTCTTTTGCCCCCAATCTCGGGTTGGCGGATGCATTACGCGGACGGTCTAGTCTCGTCCTAGCTGTGTTTATACTGTAGTTCAAGCTTTAAGAATCAGAGTTGATTGATGAATGGTTGAATCATATTAATCTTATCTTCTTGCTCCTGCCCCCAAGTCTGGGGAATATCTCGATAAGTGGCAGGGTAGACAATGTCCGCTTCAATTTTGTATTCTATTCCATTGAACCATGGGATCGAGTTAACCGACGGAAGGAAGAGTCGTTCCTATCCTGCATTATGTTCTAGTTCTTTCCTCCAAGCGGAATACATTGTTACTTTGCTGACATTCGGACATAAGCTAGATTCTGGACGGTCAATGACATTCGCTCTGCTGCTTATGTCGCCATACTCTGGGCAAAAACTGCAGAGTGAATCGTCCAGTCAGATCCAATGGAGGATTGATGCTTCCCTTGTCGAATCCAGGGTAAGAATCAGTGTGCAGATGTTTAGGTTGCACTTGTTTCGAATCGCTCTTTTAGTCGGATCATGGTAAGAGTCAATGAATGAATGGTCGCGTTGCATTCATTTGGAGTTGGGTGATCAACCATGTCCATTTCGATTTACGTTCTCCCGTCAGATTTAGGGATAAAGTTGGCTCGAATGCGGTCATGTCATGCTCATCTGGTCTCATGCTCTTCCTGACGGATCGAAGGAAGGTAACGGAGGATGAATGGTCAAGTCACACCCATTCGTGGTTTATTCTTTTATCCATGCGCTGTTGGTCAAAGGTATTCGATGGAGTTCGGGTCACATCGACTTGTAGACGAAGAGGACCGATATTGACCGTCGATTCAATGGTACGACGTAGAATGCTCGGACCTCATTTCTTGTCGATCCAATGGTATGATATGAAAGGTGCATATCAATATTTCCCGTCGATCCGACAGTACAATATAATTGGTTGCCCAGGACTTCGGGCATCATTCTGATTGGTTAGCATTAGGGTCTCCTTGTAGTCGTTGCCTTAAGTGGTAAAGGACGCTAAGTTGGAGATGCAGCGAGTCACCTTTCTCTTCTTTCGGTGATTTGTACTTCTGCCCCCAGTCTTGGGTTAGCAAAGTTAGTTCGTGGATGGTCTAATTGCACCTGTAGTGAGTTTACACTCCTCACGTAGAGTTCAGGTCAGAGTTGGAGAATGAATGGTCGAATCATATTCATTCGTTTGTCCATTCTTGTAGCCACACTTTGGGGATCAGAGTCAGTTGAAGGGCCATTCATCATACCTATTTGATGTTTATACCCATGTCCACACTCTGGGGACTAAGTTTTTTTTGTAGAAAATGGTCAGACCGTGTTTTCCTCGGTCAATTCCTCTGCCCCCAGTCAAGGGCAAAAGTCGAAGTGTGGCCGGTCAAATTACAACAACTTTAGTTTGATGCTTCTCCCACTGAACTGTAGGAAGGAATTGATTGGCGAATGGTTAGGTCACATCCGTCCATGTTGCACGCACAACCCGTCGGTTTACTGGCGAGAGTTAGTAGATGAACGGTCATGCCATGTTCATTTGCGGTTGGATGGTAGTAATATCAATTCAGAATGGAACATCCAGCTAGGTCCGTTTTTCGAATCTACGCCTCCCTGTCGAATCAAGGAAGAAATTTTGTCTTGTAGGGTTGGAGTGCATCCCTATAAATTTACGTTATGGGTCCCATGCCAGGGACAAGAGTTGATGCATGGACGGTTGTGTCATGCCCGCTTAGTGCTGGATGGTCGGATCGCATCCAATTTTGTGTGTTAAGTGTGCCCCCGTGTCAGGGGAAGATTGGAGAGCAGACGGTCGAACCACATCCACCTTTTGTACTACAAAAATTGATGAGGAACCATAGCCGATAGATGGACAGTTGAATCACATCCCTTTTGGTATTCATATTCCAAACCATGCTTTGAGGACTGGAGTTGGTTGATGGGTTGTTAGTCACACCCATTTGGTGTTTATACTCTAGCCTGTGCTCTCGGGACCGAAGCAAGTTGATGGGTGGTCATTCACATCCAATTGGTGTTTATACTCCAGTCCACATTTTGGGGACTTAGAGTTAGTTGAAGTTTATTCTCCAGTTCGCACTCTGGGAATCTGGATTTGTTGATGTTTATACTCCGGTTCGCACTCTGGGAATCTGGAGTTATTGATGTTTATACTCCAGTTCGCACTCGAGCAATCTGGAGTTAGTTGATGTTTATACTCCAGTTCGCACTTTGGGAATCTGGAGTTAGTTGATGTTTATACTCTAGTTCGCACTCTGAGAATCAGGAGTTAATGTTTATACTCCGACTCGCACTCTGGGAGTTCGGAGTTGATGTTTATACTCCGTTTCGCACTCTGGGAATCCAGAGTTGATGTTTATACTCCAGTTCGCACTCTGGGAATCTGGAGTTAGTTGATTTTTATACTCCAGTTCGCACTCTGGGAATCTGGAGTTAGTTGATGTTTATACTCCAGTTCGCACTCTGGGAATCTGGAGTTAGTTGATGTTTATACTCCAGTTCGCACTCTGGGAATCTAGAGTTAATGTTTATACTCCGACTCGCACTCTGGGAGTTCGGAGTTGATGTTTATACTTCGTTTCGCACTCTGGGAATCCGGAGTTGATGTTTATACTCCAGTTCGCACTATGAAAATCTGGAGTTAGTTGATGTTTATACTCCAGTTCGCACTCTGGGAATCTGGAGTTAGTTGGTGTTTATACTCCAGTTCGCACTCTGGGAATCCGGAGTTGATGTTTATACTCCGACTCGCACTCTGGGAGTTCGGAGTTGATGTTTATACTCTGTTTTGCACTCTGGGAATCCGGAGTTGATGTTTATACTCCAGTTCGCACTCTGGGAATCTGGAGTTAGTTGATGTTTATACTCCAGTTCGCACTCTGGGAATCTGGAGTTAGTTGATGTTTATATTCCAGTTCACACTCTGGGAATCTGGAGTTAGTTGATGTTTATACTACAGTTCGCACTCTGTGAATCTGGAGTTAATGTTTATATTCCGACTCGCACTCTGGGAGTTCGGAGTTGATGTTTATACTCTGTTTCGCACTCTGGGAATCCGGAGTTGATGTTTATACTCCAGTTCACACTCTGGGAATTTGGAGTTAGTTGATTTTTATACTCCAGTTCGCACTCTGGGAATCTGGAGTTAGTTGATGTTTATACTCCAGTTCGCACTCTGGGAATCTGGAGTTAATGTTTATACTCCGACTCGTACTCTGGGAGTTCGGAGTTGATGTTTATACTCCGTTTCGCACTTTGGGAATCTGGAGTTAATGTTTATACTCCGACTCGCACTCTGGGAGTTCGGAGTTGATGTTTATACTCCATTTCGCACCTTGGGAATCTGGAGTTAATGTTTATATTCCGACTCGCACTCTGGGAGTTCGGAGTTGATGTTTATACTCCGTTTTGCACTCTGGGAATCCGGAGTTGATGTTTATACTCCAGTTCGCACTGTACGAATCTGGAGTTAGTTGATCAGGTACGTGGACGGTTGTATCATATCCACCCTGAGTAGGCAAGCGAAGTCGTTAGATGGACGGATCCATCCTCCTCGAGCTTGTAAATATGGAAGGCGAGGTCGTTAGATGTACTGATCCATCCTCCTCGGGTTTAGGTTGAACACGGGCGAAGTCGTTAAATGGACGGATCCATCCACCTCGAGCCCATGTCCGTAAGTTTATACTCCAGCTCACACTTTGGGAGCCGGAGTTAGTTAGAGGATTGTCGTGTATCAATCCCTTATTGCCGCAGTGTGATGGCTTGTCCCTGAGCTCGGGGTTTCACTTAGCGAGTGATCGGTGGGATCCCGATTAACTTCCACTTATAGGCCCCTCAACGAAGGATGAGATTTAGTTTATGGACGGTTGGATCACGTCCATGTTCGTTTGGATTCCACTTTTGCTAAGCCTAAGGAGTAAGATTAGTGTTCTGGCAAGCTTTGTGCTCGAGCATAGGAAAGGATGGTCGAACTACATCCACTTTGAGTTGTATATTTTCCCTTAAGTCGGGTGCAAGAATTGGAGAGCAGACAGTCGAGTCACGTCCAATTTATACTTTGCATTCTTTCGATCGAGCTAAGGAAGGGAGTTGAAATGAAAGCTCGTGATGGTTAGCGAGTAGGCAGTCAGTCGTTGATGACTTTAAATTGAGGGTTAGACCTTTAAACATGTGTTCCCTCAAATAATCCCAAATGTCTAATGTAGGATTGGATGCATGGATGGTGGCATCACGTCCACCCTTGGTGTGATTCCGATTTTATCGGGCATCAGAAGAAGCATAAGTATTTTGGCGAGCTTCAAACACGAGATGGAGAGTGCATTATTGGGACATATAACTCCAAGTCTTTCTTAAATCTTCTAATTAAATTGCATAGGCGGATGAGGGGATGGTCGGTTGCATCCACTTTGTACTAGAGTCCTGACCTTGTCGGTCTCTTCCGCTTTGATGCCTTGCCCCCAGTCAGGGGCATATAGTAGCCGATGAGTGGTTGAATCATGCTCGTCACGATGATACCTCAATGATTTGATCATAGTCCGCAGAGGTTGTTTTGCACCCAATCTTAAGTACTCGATTACCTGCATCATTTGCAAGTAGTTTAATTCAAGTAGGTCATATTTCGCAACGTAAATGAAATTGAATTAGAAATAATTTAAAAGAGATCAGATCAAATCTCATTGATAAGTGAGGCAGCGTCGTATGCTCGCTCTTGCACTTCAGTCCAGCCCTTCTCAGTTGGAAGTCTAACGCAAATGGTTCAATTTGACCAAAGTCCTTGATCGATAGGGGTCGGATGTTCCCGGTCCTTCGTTTTATGGGGCTTGCACATATTGTCGGAGCTATCCTTTCCGGAGCAGCCTTATGGCGTTGGCGTCCACGGTAGCCATCTAAAGAAGAGGAGTTTTTCGATCTAGAGTATGGAGTAGGTTCCCTCCTTATCTCGCCACGTTGATCCTTTATCTGATTCATCAACTCAATATTGGCCTGGACATGTTGGTGTAGTCATCAGCGGCTATCCACCAGTTGGAGTTTTTCCATCCGCGATCGATACGAACGAATTTCGACTCGGTCAAGACTTGCTCCGATCGAGTCAAAATTTGGCAGGAACATTCTTCATGTTGTACTTAAGCTTCTGTGACAATTTCATAGCATTTGGACTTGTAGATCATGAGATATGATCGATGCAAGTTGTAGTTTTTCCATCCGCGATCGATACGAACGAATTTCAACTCGGTCAAGACTTGCTCCGATCGAGTCGAAATTTGGCAGGAACATTCTTCATGTTGTATTTAAGCTGCTGTGAAAATTTCATAGCATTTGGACTTGTAGATCTCGAGATATGATCGATGCAAGTTGGAGTTTTTCCATCCGCGATCGATACGAACGAATTTCGACTCGGTCAAGACTTTCTCCGATCGAGTCGAAATTTTGCAGGAACATTCCTTAGGTCATATTTAAGCTCCTGTTAAAATTTGGTGGCATTTGGGTTTGTAGATCACGAGTTATGATCGATGCAAGTTTAGATTTCTCAACCGTGATCGATCAATATCTTGAGCATATGAACTCCGATTGACTTGAAATTCGGAATGTTGGTTCTCATAGCTTTGCTTGTCGTGTCATATCAATTTTAGCTCGATCCGGACTTGGAAAAAATTCGTCGATATCCATAGTGAGCCTGCGTATAACCGATCTCCAAGACGAACTGTCATTGATTTCTAGTCAAGTTCTTGGTGTCACGGCCTTGCCAAAAGGCGGGATAACACACCACTAAAAATATCCTTGTTTCAGTTTCCATTCTTACCAACTTATTCATCCTTAGCTATTCGTAGTTGGAATTCATTAACAACTTCCTAATAGACATATAACTCAACTAGAAGAGCTACAAACATATTTGACTCATATACATATATTATATTATATATTTTATAAAATATACAAGTACGCTTTCTTAATACGTTCCCTAATCTTGTAACCTATGCTCTCATACCAAATGTAAAAACCCGTCCTTTTCAGAACCCCACAACTACACAACGAAGTCCGAAACGTTGAGTCGTTGGAAGATAATACATATGATATACATAGAGAGAGCACAAGGTAAAAACCAAAATAACTAATAAATTTTAGAGCCTCACAGCTAATGGTCACATAATATATCATATTAACTAAATATGTTTTATTATTACATAATCTAATACCGTAACATAAGTCAGTCCATCTAAATCAAATCCACACAGTATCACATCTTGACTTTTGTTACAGATTATTTATATAATACTTATGTATAATATTTATAATATATATAGATCTTGTCTCCAAGTCCTTCATGTCTTCAAACTTCTTTAACCTAAACAATATAGAAAAAAAAATAAGAGTGGGTCAGATATAGATCTACATGAGTGAAGCAAATCTAATACATGTACTACTGCGATAGTGATATAACATGATTTAAGTCTAAGTATAATATCTTTAGGACCCGCCTGCACGATGCTACATAACGATATTATCCTATCTAAATAACCCTAAATGTAATCCACTCTTACCCCTTGTAGTAAAGGATTACATATCTATGACTATTCGGGCTCGTCACGTGCGGTAAAGGATAATCATGCATTGGACTCATGCCTGGTCCCTCCACATTCACTACAGGTTGACTGTTGTCCACATCAACACTCCTAGACTATCCTCGATGCTCTATAAGAGAACGCAATGTCAACACGATGAATAAAGGACCCACCGCATCCACTACGGGGTACAGGTATTCATATTGCCAACTATACATTGTACTTCAAAGAAACTGCAGAGTCCAAAACCATATACACCGCATTTATCTTTCATCATTTCCGTTCTAGTCCTACATACTTGCCTAGTTGCCTAAGAACTACACATTTTGACTTTGTGCTTGGCTATGTTGAGCTACTCACCATATGTTCCTCAAGTATCCAACAAGTAATTCAAATTACAAATACTACATCATTCCTACCACATACCTATGCATCCAAACAACATCTAACCAAACCTTAAAGTGTCCAGATAACCCTCAGAGATCATCATGCAAAATATCATAGTAGCACAAATTAATCTGGGCTTAAACTCGAATTTCCAATTCTGGGTGTTTAACGATCGACCGGTGGGCATCCACCGGTTCAGCGGTAATATTTTAAAAAATAGTTTTGTTTCTACGTTTTATATTTTAGTTTACAGATTTTGTTTTATTCTCCTTTTTGATTATTCTTGAGGACTATTCTTCGAGTTCCTAAGGCCCTAACACATAAATATACATTAATGTTGATTTGTATCAAGTTAATATAGGAAATTTAGTGTCAAATTTGCTTTTATAAATACAAACTGCATTCTTTTTCTATACTTATATTTTTAACCCCACTTTCGAGTTTATACATGTCAAATTCATTTCTTAAACTTGCCTTTAACCATTTTATATCAATATCAAAGTATTATATCGAGATCAAAGATACCACACTCACAAATTCCAAGGAAAGAACCTGATCTCCTCCGCCGTTTGAAATCTCCGGAAACGTAAATCTTCGTAATTGCCTCTAATTCCTACTCCAAATGATATAGGGCCTCGCTATAATAAAACACACTTTATCTCGTCGAATTTCGTTAAGGATTAATGATTTGATGTTTGGCCAATGGAAGAAGTAAGATGAAGTTGTTGGGTGTTTTAAGAACTGAGAAGTTTGAAAAGAGAAACTGAATGTAAGTACCCTTTTAAATAGGCTTTAGGAGAGAAAATCTGAATTAACACCTAAATTTGAATTCAAACTATGGGGCTAGCCTAACTTAACCTCGAACCCGACCCACTTACATAAAACTTCGATACCTCCTTCATCTGGCTTTCGATTCGGGTACGTGAATACTCCATATTGACTAGAAAAAATAAGGGCTATCTAATGGTGCCACTCCTGTCAACTAATTCAATCATTTGTAAAAGTTACTATTTTGTCCTATTAAAATTTACCAAATTACCCTCCAATTAAATTCAAAATTTATTTATTATTATTTATAATCATTATTTAAATTATATACAAAATTTTGGGGTATTACAAAGAAGAACCTGTTGAATATCTCACAACGCATAGAATAACAAATAATAATCACATGGAAATAAAACTAGTGAGACTAAAATAAAATACAGAATTATAGTATGGTACGTTCATCATAGTTATGCAAATAGGAAATAGAGTTTATACATCAAATAATAAACTTAAATGTAAATGGTCTCTAAATACTAATAACATAGCACTAATAAAGCTTCACAGCAAAAATATGGCGCATAAGCTCCAAAATTAGATACATGAAAAGCGTAGCCTCCTGCTCGTCCTTTGTATGGCTCTAAGCGATATCTCATGCTAGGTGCCTAGTCTATTCATTTAAGAGTACTAAAGTTAATAAGATGAAAAGTATAAAACCTCAAGTTAGGCAATAGTCTGGTATGAGCAAGCTATAATCTCAAGGTGCTATAAAAACCGATATATTAAAATAAACACAAGATATAGAGAATCATATCTAACATGTCTTTGCATCCACCAAGTTAGCACAGAAAATAATATAGGTTATACTATGGGGCATTTCACTAGAAGGACAAACTTTGCAGTCCAATTTGTTTCTAGAACACACATCCATAAAAATTAGTTTCAAGGCCAAAGTCAGCAGAATAATTACTTTTAAGGACAAAGTCAACAATCCAATTACTTTTAAGGACATAATTTCATAGGTTTTTAGGCCTTAGAAACTAATTATTTTGCATTTTGTCCTTAAAAGTAATTATTTCAGTTGTGCGTCCTAGAAACTAATTGCACTAGCTAAAGAGACCCTTGTGACTAATTTCCACTTATACTATCATCTTATAGGTATACAACATTAAGTACAATATGGGTGTCCGGGTATCTATCACAGTAATACCCACGTCACATGACATCCACCCTAATTATACAGCAATCACAACAAACACAATAATCGTGGAACATATAGCAATCATAATGAATATGCTTAAGGTTCACATTACCACTAAGATGCCTTTAGATATATTATAACTCATACAACCACCATTAAGGTCTCATAATCAGATTCGATCCTCGATCATGTACCATCACTAAGGTATTACCCTTAATATGGTAGGTTAGACCATCATTAAGGTCTAGGGTACATAAGTGAGCATCCTCACATACCCTTGCCCCAGAAAATACACATCAAATCTAGAGTTATCGATGATCCCTTCAGCACATGACTTGATGTTAGAACACACTATTTTCCACTCCATCACTTCATAATGTCGAACATGCCTCCTCGGGCCTCCACTAAGTCCTACAAATACTTCTCACTTGAAGTACTCAACCCAAACAATTTACATATTAATACATTGAAGTTTGGAAAGTCTCTAGACACACCTCAAAATCCTATAATCTTATAACATTGGTCTTGAAGTCATCACTCTACTTCCCTACGTCGATCCTAAAGTATATCTAGAGTTTTCTCATCTGAATCTCATATTGTTTCCTTCATCATTAAATCGACCGTATTCAGCCATATGCATCGACTCAGGCATCTAGAACATCAAGTGACTGAACAGGGCATGTGCCTCGAAAAACATGTAGAAAAATCCATAATTAAAAGTGATCGGTGTCGGCCACTACTAGAATGATTGAAACCGATCACTTTGGCTAAGCACTTAACCAATTTGGCTATGTGTCAAAGTAGCAAAATTCGATCGTCCTACGTTAAGCCTAAAGTGCCTCCCACGTTCGTAGCTTCCCAGCCCGAATCCTCCATCCAAATGCCTCGAGCCTAGGCCTACCAATAGATACTTTTAGATGTGAATAATGCTATATCTGCATTTGCATCTGAAATCATTTTTGGATATTGGATAGCTACATCCACAGATATGAACGGATATAAGATAATTATCCCATCCGCCAATGATCAACAAATCAAGAAACATAAATTGAAATTTTTGGTTTAATATAATCTTTTCCAAACACATTAATTAATAAAGTATGTAATTCAACAAATATGATGATAATAAATATTTTTGAGCAGTTAATATGCATTAAATCCATATAATATAAGCTATAAACTTAATAAAACAGTAAATACATTTATTTTACACTAAAATGCATATAAAATATATTGTAATCTTGAAAAAACCAGATGCATAATTTTGGATGGCAATTTCGTATCTGCATCTATATTCACTTTTACATATATTAGACATTTATTTGCTTCTCGAATACAGATGCAGATGGATTTTGGAATTTTTGGGTATCCATTGACAGTCGTACTTAAGTTAACTTCACACACACACCAAAAAGCAATTGGTGGTCTAAAACCTTTCATCATAGCTGATTGGCCTGAAGTTCTTGAAGTCTTGGACTAAAGCACTTCATTCCATAGCTAGAAGTAGTTATCATCCCTCACGAGCTAAGCATCCACGTGCACACTTGTTCATTTTCCACCACCACCAATCATTCATCACTGAACGGTCACCATCGTTTAGTGCCAAACAGTGGAACTTAGCCAAAGTTGGCCAAGTTTCCTCCAATGAACATCTACACTTCTTGTCGATCTTCCTTTAGCTCCAATTTATGTGCAGCACTCAGATATAAAATCGTTCTTTGTTTTACAATTTCTAATGCAACGGTCACTCAACACACTCAAACGAACCATACATACATTAAACAACCCTTTACAAGCATAGCACAACATACAAACATCATACCCAATAAATACAATCAATAATCAAGCATTTATATCATTCAAAACTAAGCATATGGAAAAACAACGATCGGTATGATCAAATAGGAAAAACAAACTAAATCAACATCTAATCTTTTAAATTTGTTTTGAAATCAATGTTTCATTTAGATCGATCGTAAAACACATTTTAACATTTAAAATCATTTTAAAAACACATTTTAAAACTATATTAAACAATATAATATAGTGAGGGATACAAACCTCTCACCTAGATCCCACATAGCACAAAAATTGAGGTAGATATTAGACGAGCAGTAATGACCCGAATACCAAAGCCCCAAATCAGTAATTAGATAATCCCTTTGCTAATAACTCTTTAATTAGTTAATCGAACTCCAAATAGAAAGGATTTAGGATGCTTTTTGCCAAAGCGATGATTAGTGGAGGTTTAGAATAGTTTTTGAGAAGCGGGAAAATGATCAGGAGTTGTCCCACCATGTGTAGTCAGCTAGGTTAGTGGACTAAGTATGGGCTTAAGTTAAATACCTGCTAATTTGTCCAAAAACTGTCTAACTTTCAATGGTCATATCTCCTAAACCATAAGATAAAAATCTATTATGACAGTCCACATAAAGAGAAACCATCGTAACTTTCATTTGGAAGTGATTTTGGACCCTTAATTTGGCAACTATCAAAAGTTATAGACCTTATAAATTTTCATGGAAAAAAACATCCCAGAAAATTTCTAAGAGTGTAAAATGTCACTACTCTACATTATCCAAAGTTATCGCCTCATACGACCTAGTTTGGATTTTAGTATAATATTTTATGATCATCCAATACGTAAAATACAGGTCGTTACACCAAGCAATTTATGGAAATAGATGAAATTCTTTTGCATGCATGTAAGGATCAAAATTTACCTAAAATAGTACATAAATACAATGATGTTATTATAATCTAAAAAGAAAAAACAAGCACAATATGATGATCCAAACTTAATAAAATACTTCATGTTCTTGAGTATTGTCAAGATAAATTGTTAATGCTTAATGATGCACCACTATCATTTACTAAATCCTAACTAGCTACTCTAGGTGAACTCTCGTTGTTAATTTTAATTGGTGGAAATAAATCAAAAATGCTCATATATCCATGATTCCAACAATCTCAATAAACATGCAACTTGTTTCTTTTTTACTTTAGTCGCAAGATAAAGTTTTCTATATAGTCAACATAGAGTTGATAATCCCCAAGAATAATTACTAACTTCATCCAAAATAACAATTTGACTTAAATACTACATGAATACATGCGATTTACTTTTATCTACGAATAACGTATCGCTTAATAAATATAAAAGTTATGCATGAGCAGCTTGTTTGATTTTTTATTCTTCTTAATCATCCCATACACCATCAAAAATTTCAAGTAACCTAGTATAATTTAATTCATATCCAACACTATCCTTTATAGTATTTTTTGCTTCACTGGTATTTATCCTTAAATAATTGACCACCATATTACGTATATCATTTATGGAATAACCAATTTTTGTATCAGTAATCTTCTAACTTGAATATGTAGCAGAGAAACAACATCATCTAATGTTTTGTTCATTTCACCAAAGGGTAGTCAAATGTATTTGATTTGCGGAGCAAACTCATGACAAAAGCATATATAAGTAATTTATTAACCAAAGCTATAGCAAGTCTCCACTAGAGGATATAACCTTAAAGATTCTAAACATCCTTGAAAAATTGTTGCATTAGTTGGAATTTTCTAATTTTGAATATTCATTCCATGATTTACACATATAAGGGTATCACATTCCTAGAAAACAATTTTAGATTATATTATGCTTTTTTGATAAAATAATTCATTTAATAAAATTTTGTATTGGCATTCCATATTAATGAAGGAATATGAGTATCATAGGTACTCGTCATCGTAATTTTTGGCTCATCGAAAGGTGTTTGTGTGTTGCGTGTGTTACTAGAAGTACCGATACCGTCATGAGTATGTTGCTCTTCAACAATTTGATCTAGATATGTTGCTCCACATTTTTCTCTACCACGGTTTTCTCTATGTTTTTCTCTTGAATATTATGCTCATTCAGCCTTTGCGTTTCACCGTTTGATTTTTACTATTTTGTTTTCTTGCTTGTACAAGTAGATTTCTTTTAGGGGTTGTTAATGGATCACGTACTGTTTAGAAGTTTTTAATGGATCACGTACTGCTTTTTTAGAAGTTATGTAATAAGTTAATCACAAAATTAGCTATCCAAATCAAGATTAAGCATTTAACTATGAAAACTATGAAGAAAGATAAAAAAAAGCAAACAAACCACATCTGTGCACAAGGAATATGCAACATCATCCTTGACATGCATGGACGAGGTTCATGACTAACCAACACTACGTCCTAACATCTTTCTATGCAAGATATCATCTCCTATACACATAGATATTCCTATGCCAATGCCCTACACGCTATTGCTAATTAATTAAGGACTTTTTATTTTCGTTCGAACCCATAAATTGGAAAATGGAACCTAGATTCAACGATAATTGAACAAAAAATGTATTGCAAATAGTCCTTAAATTGACTTGTTTGTGTTTTGATCTAGCATCTCTTTCTGTTATTGTGAAGCTAGGGTTTTTTGGGTTTTTCGGTGAAGTATAAAGATAGAAAAAGAGAAACTGACATGATGCGATAAAGGTAAAGGTATTTTGGGAATGAATAGAGGGAGAAAAGTCAAAAGTGGGTTTTTAAAAAAAAAATAGGGTAAGAAAGGAAAAAGCTGATATTCTATTAGAATTTTCCAAAGTGAAGTAGATATTAGAATGCATTCAATACCCGCCTAAATTAATCTTTCATGAATCAAGCAAGCTACAATGTAAGAAAAAAGGGCAAAACATGTAACGACCTGAAATTTTCAACCATTCGCATCCATACATGTCGGATTTGAGTTGCTCCAAATATCATATTGTTAATTTAAATTTAGCAAAACTCAGCATATACAGTAAATAAATAATCACAAAATCACAGACACAGAGTAATATAACAATAGTGTAGCGGAAACAAAAGAATAGTAGTTCATGAAGCTACTATATATATATAACAGAGTTAAACAAGATACAACAAAAGTCTCGAATACAATAGTCAAATACAAGATCAAAATACATCACTGGAAACAACTGAATATCTGAAGCTAGATAGATAGCTGGATCTCCAAGCGAAGCTCCAACTCCAAAGGCGAGCCTCGAATACTGGTACACTCAGTCTGACCCGAGCGTAAAGCAAAACACAAAACACTCGAGTCAGGATTAACATTCTTATATCAATAAATCCAACTCAAGCGAAATAACGACTGAAATACTAGTAACTCAAAGGATGTTTGAGATAACCATCCTCTAAGGATCCGTTAAACTATTTATATAAGTAGTGTACGCTAAGTAGATAATGCCTATCAGTAATATAAAGTATCAAAATAGCATTAAGGCATTACCATTATCCCCCTTAACACATTTTATATAAACGTCATAGTCTATACAGCACTGTAAACTCCACCGAAAACTAGTGGGCTATCAGGGAGTGCTCCATAGGTATAACACGAAACAAATCGTAGTGGTCGTGCATAGGGATACGAGTATGACAAGGCACATGAGGCAATACCAAAGGTAGTGAAACTACCGTTTGCTTGATCCGGACTGGTGAGAACGCATCATCGCAACGATCGCAACACCGCAAAACAACACTCCCAATTCAAGGGTGCGCCCCAATAAAAAACAAGTAATGAGTAGTTTACGAAGAAGTGTGTCCGCTAGAGGTAGCTAACCTCACTGGCCCGGCACGGCTCCTGTTTAATTCATTTCAAATTTGACACAAGTGTCAAGGATATCCATTATCGTTCTCTTTCTTCAAATCCAGCAACGTCATCATTCCCACCACTTCATTCTGGATCACACTCCGCGTATAATAGTTATTAAAGTGGTTTTCGGTTTAGACACAGAGTATGTCCCTAACCGATCCCGGACTCTTCAATAACTACGTAATTATTACACTGATTGGTCATTTAATAAACTTCAAAATAGTTTATATTTTAAAACCAAAATATCATTGCCATTTCAAAACCATATCAATACGATATCACTTCCATTTCAAATATATCCATCTCAAATATATCCATTTACAAAATCTTAGTACTTCAAAGTTATAACACTTTCTAAATCAAACACTTTGGAAATCATAATACTTTGGAAATCAAAATTTAGAAATCATAATGCTTTGGAATCATAACACTTCCCACTTAACCGTTTAAATATAAATAATAGTATATATAATAAAATAGTTTATAATTTAAAATAGTTTATATAAAATAGTTATAATTTAAAATAGTTTATATAGAATAATTTATATTAAAAATGTTTTATATTAAAATAGTTATATTAAAATAATTTATAAGTAAAATATAAATAGTTTTAGATATAGTTTAAAAATACTTTAGATGAAAATAGCTTCCTCAAATTTCACAAATCAATTCAAATCAACTCGAATTCCAAAAATTCAAACTTAATCAAATCTCAAATCATCAATTTCATTCAATTCAGTTAAACATTTCAAGTTATATCGATTTAAAATACCGATTTGAACCATAAATAAACCATTTCAATTTAAATATATTTCAAAGTTTCAAATATTCCACATTTCAATACTAAATTCGATAATTATATATATATATATATCAATTCACTTTTCTATTATTTTGTTTTGGAATATTTACTTAATTATTTCAATATCATTTGAATACAACTTCAATTTACAAAATATCCCATTTACATTTATATAAGTTTGAAATATCCATTTAAGTCACCTTTAATCAAATTTCAAGTTGTAAAACACTTCTTTAAAATTTCAAATTCAATAAATTTCAAACCAAACTTATTTAAATATAATTCTTAAATAAATATACTTTCGAATCAATTTCAAATTTACCTTTACAACCCGAATCATTACAAACTCTATATTCGAAAATATAAATTTTTAATAAATACTTAAACATATTATATATCAACTTTACTAAGTCAACTTAATAAATCTTTAAAATCAATATTTATTTTAAACCATATATTTCTTTTCAAAACCATAGAAATCATTTTCAAAATATTTGTATATATAGACCAACGGTGTCTGTATATAATTCTCTATCCTATCGTCAAGTGATACAGATATTTATCATTTCAATCCGCAATTTAAATATATACGGGTATATATATTTTCAACCCGCAATCCCAAATTCAATTCAAATGAAAATCGCTTGGGCTTATCATTTCAACCCATAACGATTTTCTCCTATTCTACAAGATCATTCGGGTATGTATCATTTCAACCCATAGTGAATTCTATATTAACAGGGAACTTGCAGAGTGACAACAAATATAATAATAATATAACAATAGTAACAGGCATATATCATCAGTATAAATAACAAATAATGGTGTCAGATGTCACAGGTGAACAAATACAGATAATGGCATATATATAGCAATATGAATAACTAACAATAGCATATTTCAATTGTCGTTTCAATTGAAATCAAATTTAATAAATATAAGAATGTAAATCGTGGGTGATTGCTCACCTTTCGAGGCTAGATAGATTTGACAAGGAAATAAGCTATGAATTCCAAAGCAACGCTAGTTGGATACGATTTGAATGAAGCAAACAGGCACGATGGACAAAGCTGACAATTGGGAAAACGATGAAAACACATCGGAATCAGTTTTGATATTAACAGAAAATATTTATGTTATTAATTCTCCCTAAAACAAATATTCAATTAAGATACATATTTAAAATCTATATATACCTATATGTAATTTAAAACAATTCCTCCAAATAAAACCATTGTATTATATTACTATAACCTGTTCCAAAATACTTCTTAACTATAATATTATACACCTTATAAACAAATGAATAAAATGTACGTATAACCCAACCTATGTGCAGACATAGATATATGCAGACTAATACAAATCCATATTCAGAGATATATAATTTTTTTTTGGTTCTTTATACTTACTGTATAAACCAATAATATATATATCTACCGTAATGTAAAATAACATTGAAATATGTTACAGATAATATACACTTTAATGCATATATGGTTTATACATAGTAGACAAAATACAATACCGTAACTTATATAAAATATCTACATACAGACATATCATATAACCTCCTTACCACAACAACTATAGTTTTGGGGACTATATATATAAACTAGCGGAACTTGTACATTAATCCAAAATGGTATATTTATAAACAAATGTACATTATACTAAATATACTATAAATATATATATATATATATATATATATATATATATAAATGAACCGTTACATAACATGCATACTAACCTACAGACAGTTTATTGTAAAATTTCAAAATCTGGACATAATATATTTATATATATATATATTCGAATACTCTTAACGCACATAAGTATAAACGCTTATATACTAATTATAAGTACCCTTTTCGTATACTTACAATTTATAGTAGCATCCATATATAAATAGTCTGATGAACACGTACAACTAATATATATACATCTGATATATATAATAACACTCTTAACATATTATAAATATATTAATACTCACTAATATATATATAAGTTTATATATATAAGCAAGGTAAGCTTCAGCCGAACAGTCAAAACAAACGATATATATTTTCAAACCTATAATATATATACATTCCAAAACATATAAACATGCTCTTCAAATCTCGTATATATATATACTGTATATATAAACTTATAAAATATATATATATATAAAGCTATGCATATATGTGCGGTTTTGAAACTGTTTTGTAGGCAAACACGTAACAGGACCCAATACATATAAATATATATATATATATATATATATATATATATACACATACCCACAAAAGCTGCAATATAATAATATATATAATACTTACATTTAAATAGTATTATACTTGGAACAATTCGTATATATTTACTTACATATAAAACCAGGCCTGATTGGTGAGAGGGTAAGAGAGAAAGACCAGCTGATCGATCTCGGCCTCGGCAAGCAGAGATGGAAAGGCGGAGAAGTCAAGTGGGAGAGGGGAGATACTGTCGGGTGGCCGCGCTCAGAAGGTGGATATTGGGCTCAGCAATTTGGTCAGGGATGAGGGCGGCGAAGGTGTACGGCTGAAAAATGGAGATAGGAAGTGAGACTCGGGCTGTGGGCAGGGAGATGACTTAGCAAATGAGCGGGATGAGGAGTTGAGTCGTCGGCGGTGGCGAAGTTGACTGGAGGGGAGCAGGCTCGGTCTCGGCTAGGAATGGAAGTGCAGGTTCGGGGATAAAGGAGAAGGAACTGGTGGTGGTGAGGTCTGCTGGTTGATGGGAAAATGAGAGAGAAGGGAAGGGGATGGAAGAAGCAGAATAGACACTCTGCAAAATGAAAGTCACGAATATGCTACAGGAATAATATGCAAGCTGTACATTTGATTATAAATTTTGTTTCTCAATGAAATGAGCACTGGTTCAGAGAAATAAAAGCAGTTAATAAACATTGGAACCAGTGAAAAGCAAAAGTCACCGCCATTGAATTCTAGAATATTAATGGCTATAGTTGTTTGTGTTTCACTGGTAGGCAGATCAATGGACAAGAGATCAAAAGGCACAAATATAGATACCGATACGTTTATCCTTTACCGGACTTCAAAACACCAAATTGAATATACCGCAGAGATCAGCGCAACGAGACGATCAAAACGGTATACAGATATCAGTGGTACGATCGAGTTATCAAAAGTCGATATCGGTACCAAAATGCTGCAAAAATGTCAGAAATAAGATGAACGGAGCAATAGCAGTCCAAATCTAGAGAAACGAAATATGACGTCTCACTCAGAAGATGATTTACAAAATTTTTATATAAAAATATTCAAGTTTGGAAAACATTTTATAATCATCAATTTTAACTGATTTAAATTGAAATAAAATTACACAATAAAATAAACTTTCATATTATCAGATGAAAATTTACCAGTTGCTATGTTCAAACAGACGCATTTCAAATATCAAATTTAAATTTCAAAATTTTATTGTTTAAAGTTTCAGAAAATTTCAATTAATTATATAAATAAACAAAAAAATATCTAAAATTTACGGGTCGTTACAAAACATGTGGACCCAATTTAGTTAAGTTCAAATAAATAAAAGAGCTTGCTACTTGCATAAACTTAATATATACTTCATTTTATTCATACAATATCGAACAGTTCAACCAATAATATATATTTATTCAATCTATTAGATTGCCTCAAATTTTTGAAGATGGTGAGAAAGTCGAAGCATCTTGAATTTTTAATTCCACACTCCAGCAGTTGATATTGGAGCGTGGTGGAAGAAAAAAGTTGGTAATGTTTCATGAAAACAACTTCATCCAATGCTCAATGGTATACTCAAAATCTTTTGATCATGTTTTTTTTAATTTTGTTTAGTGCACAAACCCGTTTTTTGAAAACTATTCTTATCATAAATTGTATTCAATAAACCATTTGAGTTTCATCATATTTTTTAAGTATTTTTTATTTCTTCCATCTAGATTTATGGTTAACCATTATTGTATTTGAAGCACTATGTTTCCTTAATTAATATTTTTTTAGTATAAACCAATATGTAAGCTTTAATTGAAATGCATTTTATTATGTAATCGAAGAATAAATTAACAAAGTAATAATACATTGAGTTACTCAAATATAATTAAAATACATCGACACAACCTGCATCAATATCAAAATCAAGCATGTTTAGATACATATATAGAGATACAAATATGGTACATCGAAATACAACAAACTTACATACAAGAACCTCCTTTCCCTTAAGAAGTCATTCCAATGGGGCTTTTTCTTTAAAATTTCAAAAAATCCATGAGCTTTAATGTATGTTATACTTTTTCAATAAATACTATTGCAGCCAACCTGCAAGTCCTTATACAGTTGTCAGCTTCTCAACATGTCACTACTTTGATCTACAATACCTGTGTAGTTGGGACAAGTACCCTTAAATCATATCATTATTCTTTTTTTTTAAAATGACCATTTGCTTTGACATTCAAGATCGCTATTGTATTATTCGTTAACTCTTCTGTAGAAGAATTTGTCATTAAAATTTTTGGTTGGAACTTTAAAAGCAAATAATAAGCATTTTCAAGCACTTTATGATCATGTGGACTCCACATCTTCCTAGTTTATTGTAATGACTCGCAAATTGATACATTTATTTTGAGATAATTTTCAACAATCCTTTAATTTAGGTTGATAACTAAAGGGGATTTTGAGCAGGTTGTCTTTTTATACATTTGGATCATTCTAATATATTCAAGAGGGTCAAGGGATGAAGTTTGATATATAGAATGATATAGTCTGGAGAGAAAGAAGTTGGAACTTTGAATATGTTGTAAATTATTTGGTTAAATTATAGGAGCTTCGAACTTACTACAAGTTTTCCTCCAAATACAGAACAAACCCAAGAGAAAGCCTAGTCTCCACTCAATTAATTTTTTGTTGTCTCTTCTTCTCATCTTGATATCCGATCTCTCCTCTCTAATGAAGGTTAGACCCTTTAATCTTTGATGTGAAGAAATTGCACCATCAACCACCATAAATTATATATCAAATAAAGATCTCGACTAAAGGAAGATACGAGAAGTAGCCGATTGCTGCAAAGGTACACGAAGTAACTAAAAAGAGCCAAGGAAATCCATGGGTATCAATCTAGGAGTTGGCGATGGCGGTAACCACAGGCGGCAATGTTGGTGGGGATCGAGATGTCTAGGGGTGGCAGTCTTGGATTTGGGGGTGCGACAGCCTATTTAAGTTTGTGGTAATGTTAATCGATGACAAAATTCAGTGCTGGCTAGGGTCGAGATGGTAAGGTTAGGAGAGGTAAAATATAGGAAAGATTTTTGAAGTGGGCTAATTTTCAGAACTATTTCACGTTTAGAGCTAGTTTGTAAACTTATTACCAAACATGGCTAGTTTGTGCCCAACCAGCTGCCACATTAGTTTTGGTCTAACTGCCAACGTTTTAGCGCAACTATGAGTTGCACCTGGTAAAATAACAAAGGCTCAACTCATAATTATGCTTAAAAAAATGTATGATAATTGAAAAGGCGCAACCATGAGTTGCACTTAGCCATTTTCTTTGCAAATTAGTATAGTGCAACTATGATCCGCGCCTATAAGAATATAACATAGGTGCAACTCATAGTTGCGTCGTATGTTATAAGCTTTTAAGCGTAATTCATGGTTGTGCCTGTATGACCTGCTGTATATAAAAACAGCAACAACTACACTTTTCATCACGCTTTTACTTTACCATTCATTCCTCCTTCTTACTTTCCTAATCCCGAACCTAAAACTCCCCAATTACCAAATTCTAATTTATTCGTCTAATCCACTCAAAATCATCATATTTCTGCATCATGAATCGATTAGAACAAAGCTACAACAATCATTGCATGGTAGTTGACTAAATCCTATTTCGAATCTAGTGTCATTTTGAATACTTTTATGTTTTTGTGTTGATTTTTAGTTCCATACCTTTCATATTAAGTTAGCCAAACCGATACGGATAATTGGAGATTGAAGATGATGTATTGGTGAAATATTTTGAATAATGGAAAGCTGAATGTGAATTTATTCCTAAAATTCAGTTTGAAGCAGTTCCTTAAAATATTTGTGATGTTGTCAAATCTGGTTTGGAGAATCAGGTTTTCTTAGATGAACTGAATTAAAAACCTAGGAAACAAATTAGTCACGAAGGTCCAGTGAGACAACCAGCACATCTAATTTTTCATTATTGAGTTACTTTTGAGGTAGTTGTATGTAAGACTCTGACAAATGTAGGGCGTCGATTTTGCGGATGTGCACAATACTTAGATCATATAACTAACCCGAATGGCATCGAGTGTTGTAGATACTTCAAATGGATAGATCCTCTGTTGACTCCTAAGGGCATCGAATATGCCTAATAGATGCAAACTGAAGTGAGGTGAATGGAAAAGGAAAATAGTAAGCTACGACATAAAATAAACTATTTGTAATCCTTAGTTCCAATTAGAAGACTTAGTTCCAATTAGAAGACTGATGTGATAGAGTTAAGTATTCAGTAGTTTTAATGGTTGTTGTATTACTTGGTTGTTGTAATGGTTATGTAATATTTGATGGATTTCTTGGTTGTTGTACGACTTGGTTATTGTAATGGTTATGTAATGTTAATGTATTACTTGGTTGTTGTTCGACTTTGCGTACAATGGATATTGCATACAAAAGTTGCATACAAAATAAATCACAATCACAGAACATAGCAACTTACATCAGTGTTCATCAAAACATAACTTTTAATATCAAAGTTGCATACAGAATAAAAATAGAAGTTTTGCAATACAGGAATGACATAAGTAGTAAGAGAAAAAATTAGCTATTGTTTCCTGCACGTTATTCTCTTATGACCCAAGTTACCACATTGTCCGCATCTGTCATGTCTTCAATCCCCCATTTCATTCATGACCTCCTAATTATTGTTGACCTTGGTCTTCCTGTATTCATATGTGTAGGTGGCGGTTGTATAGTGGGGCCTTCATATACATCCCAATATCTACTATCGTGACTAGATGAAAAATAAGGGAATAACCATGTTTATAAATCTCTGCTGTAAACCATGACAAAATAAGAATAGTAAGCTCTGTTAGCTCCTCTGTAACGACCTGCCATTTCGAACCATTCAAATCGAAAATCAACCACACATGTCAAACTTGAATTGCTCAAAACATAGCATATACAGTAAATAAAATTAATCACAGAATCACAGATACAGAGTAATATAACAATAAGCAGCGGAATAGATAAATTGTAGTTCATGAAGCTACTACATAAACATTAGAGTCTAAAGCAAATACAACAGAAACCCAAATACAAAGGAATCTCTAATACATAAACAAATGACAAGTCTGAACATAAACAACTAGAAATTATAGAAATAACTGAAAGCTGAATAGATAAAGATGGATCTCCAAGCAAAGCTCCAAGCTCCAAAGGTGAGTCTCAAATGTTGTGACACTTAGTCTGACTCGAGCATAAAGCAAAACACAGAACACTCGAGTCAGAATTAACATTCTTATGCAAGTAAATCAATTCAAGTGAAATCACCAAGTGAAATGCAATATAACTTAAAGGATGTTTGGGATTCCCATCCTTTAAGGATCCGTTAAACTATCTACATACATAATACAATATGCTACATATATAATGTCTACAGTAAAGTAAACTATTAAAATAGTGTTAAGGCATTACCCATGTCCCCCTTAACACATTTTTATATATTCCCGTAGTCTATACAGATACTGTAAGCTCCACCAAACCGGTGGGAAACTCAGGGAGCACTCCTGTGACGCCCCACCTCTATGCTCACAATAACAAAGGTTATTGTAAGGAATAACGTCTGCTATTGCGAAGAATAAGGCTTGTTAGAAGCGACCATCCGTAAGTTATGCCTTAGACGAGTATTGATTACATCGATAGGAGTTGTATAAATTACTCCCAAAGATATATATTCAATCCAAATCTAAAATGAAACTACGGTGGCTTAAGAAAAATTCAGAACAATTCATAATAACAATAACACAGATAGTATAATCACATCAGAACAGAAATATCAAATATATAGCGGAAGACTAGTCTGGAATACATGCTACAACAATCGATGGTTCACATGAACAGATACATATACATATCCATCAGTACATACATAAGATGAGGACTAATAAACCAAAAGGACTCCTTGAAGGCTTGACAAAAGATGAAGTGATATCCCAAAAGCTGAAGCTGCAACTGAATCAAAGATAGAGACTACCCTGAAATAACTCGGTCTGACCCGAGTATTATTTAAAAGAAAATAATAAACGGATCAGTCTAATTTATTCTTAGAAATAAGTGAATGATAAACAACACTTAAACAAATAATTATAGTCTCGAAGGAGACTATACGGCATAAATAATCAGCATAGTTTAATTGAAGAAAATCTCAATTTAAACTCCATCAAATAAGTTTTCAAATTCACAATTGAATTTAAAACAGCAATACGCAAATTTATAATCTCAGACGAGATTATACTCAAACTGAACTTCCAAATTCATAATTGAATTCAAAGCCGCAATTCACAAAATCCAGAAATCAAAATAGATAACTAGAAAATCAACAGTCGCAAAATCTAGAAATCAAAACAAGATAACTAGAAAAATCAGCATAAAAGGTGGATCGATCCCAACAGATGGCGAGTTTTAGCTACGCCGCACGTGCATCTCAGATGGCCGAAGCCTACCAAGTACTATAAATTTTGGCGCCCATCAGATGACCCGAAGGTCCGCAGAGTGACCCGAAGGTCTAGTACTGGTATTTGACCCGAAGGTCCATCAGATGACCCGAAGGTCCAGCAGAGTGGCTCGAAAGCCCAACAAAATCATCAAAATCATCAAACAGCAGATGTTTCAATTAACGAGTCCGGAATTAACCGAAATAGTAAAAGTATGGTTCCATACTCCGCACTTTTGCTAAATCGTTTAAATCTCTTCATCGTTTCCTTGAAAGTGCAAAATTGTGTATTTTATATAAATAACATTTTACGTTCTCAAACGGACAAGTCCGGAATTAAGCGAATCAGTAAAAGTGAGGGTTCATAGTCCTCAATTTTGCTGAAGCGTTTAAATCGCTTCCTCATTCTTTTGAAAGCGCAAACTTTAAAATTTATGGAAACCATTTTATTTTAAAACGATTTTTAAAACACGTGATTAAAACAGCATCAACTATAGCAATTTCGACGAGGAAATTGCGCTTCACCAAACACCGTAAAAACGGATATCAAATCAGCGCTGCGGAATACCGCTTAAGAATTTACTTTGACTTAACAGTTACAGACGTTAAAATAACAGTAATTTTTATTTGTCAAAAATATCTACAAAACAACACGCTTCAAAAATATACTACCGGCGTAAAAATTTCCGTTATAAAAATAACGGTGTAAAATACGTTTCAAAACGTAACACCGGTTCAACGTAAATTTTACTCTGATATTTAAAACACTTTCGTGTGTTATAACTTGCATGCAATATGAAGATACATTCTCACATGCAAGGAACACGTACGCTATACAAATGAAATAAATGACCTGTACAAACGTGCTAAGCAAAAATGAACTCAAATCAAAATGACATGAACGCACTTTCCTAAATGCACAAAGATGTAAACTAGTGTGATCTGGCAACACATTCTTTTTCACGCACTACTAAATGGACTACAAAATGTGATGCAACTTGGAGTATATATACTTGACACGCAAATTGATAATGTATAAATATGCCAGGAAACATTTTCAATGCAAGTATAATGAAATGAAAAGGGATCTGGGCATAAGCTTGCATAACAAAATAATTGAAATGTGTACTAGAGGTGATCTGGGCTTGCCTTTACAAGCGTTCAAATGAAGAAAATAATTTTTACTACTCATATTGCTTACTAAGCTGGACAATGCTACACTAGGTACGCACGCATTAAAAATATGAATCCGATCACAGTTTCTTGATGCACACGAGCTAAAAGTGAAAATGCAAAAGAATAAGTATGACGTGTATGCACCCTATAATACGTAGACACACCAAGAAAGTAAAATGAATCGCCTGGAACGTTATTCACGCACGCATGACCAAATCTTATTTGAAAGACTTTAATAAAAATAATGCGCGTGTAATACTTGTTCACATTGTACAAACAAAATGCAAGCCTGGGCATAGCTAACGCACACAAGCCTACCTTATGCCTAAATAAAATGCAAGCCTCACGTGTATGTGCAAAAATGAAATATAACAAGTCAAAATGACCAGAATGTTGTAGCATGCAAAACATGATATTTGCAGGCATAAACGTGTACTGAAGCAATGCTTCACATTTTTAAACATCAAGTGAAACGAAACACTTGTCTGGACAACATTTCTTTGCACTCAAACAAGGTAACCAAAACAATTGCAGACCCTATAATCCAAACGTGCACCACCTATAGTTTAACTTGATTCATTCACTAGTATGCTTACAACAGAAATTATTCTGGCAATAAAGTTTACACACAAATTGAAGGGATAAATAAATTAGAGATGTGAGTTTAACACTCACCTTAATTTGTTTCGAATACAGCTAGAACAAGGGATTCAAATATTGGAACTGCTGCCATTAAGGTCTTCTCAGAATTTAGCTTGCTGAGACGAAAAGTTTGCAGAGAAAATGTTATTCTCTTTCCTTCAAATGGCATAAGTCAAGGGGAATGAGTGTTTGCCATCATTTTTGTACACTTTGCATTTAATGCAAACGTGCACTTTGAAATTTAAGTACACGGCAACCCTCGGTTTACTCTTTGTTTATAAATTTTGCTTTATTACTGAAAGTGACAGCACTACAAATTTATCAACATATTTGGTTTACTTTTTGATAGCAAAGCAACGTAAAGTGTTCACTATTTTTTCTTTGAAATAAACCACACTTCATATGCACGCGAAGGCAAAGCAATAAAAGTTGGAACACTTCTTATTTTGTGTTTTCCTTTGCTTCCGTGACTTAACCTTAATTATTACATGTGAAAGCAGTGCACACAACACACAACTCAACTGATTAGGCAACATATTTTATTTATTAAAAAAATATTCATCCTGACAGTAATTCAAAGACCACGGTCGTTACCGATTTTAAAAACATTTATTACGACAGTAATAAAATCATGGTCGTTACAGACTCCCCTCCTTATAAAAATCGCGTCCCCGCAATTTTCATACTAGAAGCAGTCAATAATGCAAATCATTAATCACAACAAAGATTTCAGATAGAAAAGATAGATAAGAATGCTCACCCCCACCCGAAGAGGAGAGAAAACCCGAATAACAACGTTCGATGAATTCTCTGGTTTTCTAAGTGCAATCTTTGGGGTTTGCGGACCATTGAATTTTCACAAGTGGGACTTCTTTGTTCCAAAGGCGTTTAACCTCCGAAGCTAGCACACGAATAGGATTTTGCACAATAGACAAGTCGGGTGAGATATCAAGATCTTGCAACATAGGAGGATCGATAATAGAATCTGAATCTCGAAGGCATCGACGAAGCTGGGACACATGAAATACGTCATGAATTCCCGAAAACTGAACAGGTAGCGATACGCGATAAGCAACTGGGCCAATGCGTTCCGTAATAGAAAACAGTCCAATATATCGAGGAGCCAATTTCCCGGAGTGACTAAAACGCACCACACCCTTCATCGGGGAAACACGAATGAATACGAGATCGCCAACAGAAAATTCCAAAGGCTTCCTACAAAGATCGGCATAAGATTTATGCCTATTCTGAGCCTCTTTCATTCTCTGTCTGATAAAACAATCTTCTCAGAAGATTCATGAATATAATCGGAGTCGAGAACTAACTTTTCCCCCGATCCTAACCAACAAGATGGTGATTGACACGACCTCCCGTAAAGAGCTTCGAAAGGAGCCATACCGATACTGGATTGAAAAATGTTGTTGTAAGAAAATTCAACAAGAGACAAGTGGTCTTCCCAACTACCACCAAAATCTAGAATGCAAGCTCGAAGGAGATCTTCTAAGACTTGATTCACCCTTTCAGTCTGACCGTCAGACTGTGGATGATAAACTGTACTGAGATTGAGCTTAGTGCCCAAAGCTTTCTGAAGACTCCGCTAGAAACCACTAGTAAAAAGCGGATCTCTGTCACTAACAATAGAACTAGGCACACCATGAAGTCGAACGACTTCTTTAATAAACAGCTTAGCCAACAAGGAGCAGTCCGATTGGACTTAATAGGAATAAAATGGGCTGATTTAGTCAATCGGTCAACAATCACCCAAATACTAGTATGGCCCGACCTCGAACGAGGTAGACCATCAATGAAGTCCATGGAAATCTGATCCCATTTCCATAATGGAATCTCAAGAGGCCGCAAAAGACCACTGGGACGTTGATGTTCTGCTTTTAACAAGTTGACAAGTCATGCAACGACTTACATAACTTGCAACATCACGCTTCATACCTTCCCAATAGTATAAGCGTCTCATATCCGCATACATCATACTACTACCCGAATGGATAGTATACTTAGAACGATGACAGTCCTTAAGAACGTCATTTCTAAGACTAGGAACATTAGGCACGATCAACCTTCCCTTCTTCCGAATACAACCATGAGCATCAATATCGAAATCCTTTAGATCTTCTCTTCGGGATTCCGATTTACAACTCTGAATAAGATAAGAGAGATCTGGATCTTGTTTTTGAGCATCGGCAACACGATCCAACAAACTAGGACGAGCTTCCATGCTAAATAAAAACACGGAAGAATCATAAACTGAAGGATGGTCTCTAATATCACAAAGAGATAAAGTTTTCAAAATATTCCACTCTGATAGCATCATGGAAACAACAATTTGCTGCCTGCGACTAAGCGCATCAGCAACTCGATTACCCTACTAGGAGTATACTGAATATCAAAATCATATGAAGAAAGAAATTCGAGCCAACGCTGTTGCCTCATATTAAGTTCTTTCAGAGTGAATAGATACTTCAAAGATTTGCGATCAGTGAAGAGAACAAAACGCTCGCCCAAAATAATGTCGCCAAACCTTTAGAGCAAAGACTATAGCGGCTAACTCCAAATCAGGGGTAGCATAACGAATCTCGTTAGGCTTCAGTTGTCTAGAAACATAGGCAACTATTCTATCTTTTTTTATATAAGAACAACACCGAAACCAATACAGCTAGTATTGGTACAAATAATGAAGTCTTGGTTCTCTCCGGGAACCGCAAGAATAAGAGTATCGAAAAAGATTACTTTCAAATAATCTTCTTTCCTGAAAAGCTAAAACTTTCAAAATTACAATTTTCTTTAAGAAATCATTTTCTAGGAAAACTTACTTTATATAGGTCAATTTATTATGTCAAATTGTCTCATCAAAGCGTTTAGGAGATTCCTATCGATAACGTTGATCAAGCGCATCGACCAGAATTCTTAAAGCACCTAATGGGCAATACAATCACAAAATCATCTTCTATATGATAAACGCAAATCCATTTATACTTGTAAATAAATCTTATGAAAAAGATTTGCAAAATTTTAAATTGTTGTTTTCATCCAAAATCTATAAATACACAGATAGAGTCATCGAGATATTCGTAGAATACTTGATTCATAAAATGGAAGAAATAAGCTGGGCAAACTGAATGACATAATAATTTATTCATAAGAATCATAACGAGTGCGGAATGCGGTACGTGGAACGCTAACTTCCGCAACTCGTAGCCAAATGAAAACCAGTAGCAAGATCAAGTTGGGAGAACAGTTAGAACGAATAAATCGTTGGCTTCCAACTAAGATAATGGATGCTTGAGTTTCTCATTTTCTTTAACAGACATCCTCGTGGGAGGACGACTGATAGGATGAGCACCAGAGGTAAGATCAATACGGAACTCAATTGTCCTATACGACGGCAAACTCGAAATAGACTCGAAGACATCAGAAAAATCACAAACAATCGGAATATTAGCTAAGACATTCTCTGATTCGAAGGAAGAATAAGGGCATTCGAAATATAGTCCATGTTTCGAAATATAATAGATAATTGTTCGATAGCAACGGGATGCTTGAGATATAAAGTTCCTTCGGGACATAGGATTGAACTTCGCAATGGACGAGCCAATCCATTCCCAAAATCATAACAGAACCAAGATGATCCATAACATGCAAATTTGCGTGAAAGTAAAAACCACAAAGAATAATCTCAACACCAACCCACACAAACCAAGAGTAGCGGATCTACCAATGGGATTCGCAATCTTCAAAGGGTCGCAAGGACTAACAACATCCAAAGGAATAACATCAACAAGCTCCTTTGACACGAATGAATACGATGCACCCGTATCGAGAGGAACTCTAATAGAACGGCTACGAAATAAAATATAACCTTCCAAAATAGAAGGAGGAATACCTTTGGGCTGAAAGAATCACCAGAATCTTAAGCAACATTAAGCTTCCTAGATTTGAAATCCTTATGAGCAGTAAGACAATAAGAAACAAAGGACTTTCTTTGTTTTAAGTCAAGGAAACTACAAACAAGATTGATAAAGAATTCAACAAATGGAATACTACAGGGATATGAAATTTATCCCTAGACATACTCCAATATGTTAAAGAGGATAAAGATTTAAGAACAACGAAGGAATAGATTCGAAAGGCACGAATAAAACTCTCGAATAGTTGTAACACATGTTCAATTCTGTTTCTGTTCTGTGTTTATTACAATTTGTTCTGAATCTCAGCTCTGATACCAAGCTGTGACGCCCCACCTCTATGCTCACAATAACAAAGGTTATTGTAAGGAATAACGTCTGCTATTGCGAAGAATAAGGCTTGTTAGAAGCGACCATCCGTAAGTTATGCCTTAGACGAGTATTGATTACATCGATAGGAGTTGTATAAATTACTCCCAAAGATATATATTCAATCCAAATCTAAAACGAAACTACGGTGGCTTAAGAAAAATTCAGAACAATTCATAATAACAATAACACAGATAGTATAATCACATCAGAATAGAAATATCAAATATATAGCGGAAGACTAGTCTGGAATACATGCTACAACAATCGATGGTTCACATGAACAGATACATATACATATCCATCAATACATACATAAGATGAGGACTAATAAACCAAAAGGACTCCTTGAAGGCTTGACAAAAGATGAAGTGATATCCCAAAAGCTGAAGCTGCAACTGAATCAAAGATAGAGACTACCCTGAAATAACTCGGTCTGACCCGAGTATTATTTAAAAGAAAATAATAAACGGATCAGTCTAATTTATTCTTAGAAATAAGTGAATGATAAACAACACTTAAACAAATAATTATAGTCTCGAAGGAGACTATACGGCATAAATAATCAGCATAGTTTAATTGAAGAAAATCTCAATTTAAACTCCATCAAATAAGTTTTCAAATTCACAATTGAATTTAAAACAGCAATACGCAAATTTATAATCTCAGACGAGATTATACTCAAACTGAACTTCCAAATTCATAATTGAATTCAAAGCCGCAATTCACAAAATCCAGAAATCAAAATAGATAACTAGAAAATCAACAGTCGCAAAATCTAGAAATCAAAACAAGATAACTAGAAAAATCAGCATAAAAGGTGGATCGATCCCAACAGATGGCGAGTTTTAGCTACGCCGCACGTGCATCTCAGATGGCCGAAGCCTACCAAGTACTATAAATTTTGGCGCCCATCAGATGACCCGAAGGTCCGCAGAGTGACCCGAAGGTCTAGTACTGGTATTTGACCCGAAGGTCCATCAGATGACCCGAAGGTCCAGCAGAGTGGCTCGAAAGCCCAACAAAATCATCAAAATCATCAAACAGCAGATGTTTCAATTAACGAGTCCGGAATTAACCGAAATAGTAAAAGTATGGTTCCATACTCCGCACTTTTGCTAAATCGTTTAAATCTCTTCATCGTTTCCTTGAAAGTGCAAAATTGTGTATTTTATATAAATAACATTTTACGTTCTCAAACGGACAAGTCCGGAATTAAGCGAATCAGTAAAAGTGAGGGTTCATAGTACTCAATTTTGCTGAAGCGTTTAAATCGCTTCCTCATTCTTTTGAAAGCGCAAACTGTAAAATTTATGGAAACCATTTTATTTTAAAACGATTTTTAAAACACGTGATTAAAACAGCATCAACTATAGCAATTTCGACGAGGAAATTGCGCTTCACCAAACACCATAAAAACGGATATCAAATCAGCGCTGCGGAATACCGCTTAAGAATTTACTTTGACTTAACAGTTACAGACGTTAAAATAACAGTAATTTTTATTTGTCAAAAATATCTACAAAACAACACGCTTCAAAAATATACTACCGGCGTAAAAATTTCCGTTATAAAAATAACGGCGTAAAATACGTTTCAAAACGTAACACCGGTTCAACGTAAATTTTACTCTGATATTTAAAACACTTTCGTGTGTTATAACTTGCATGCAATATGAAGATACATTCTCACATGCAAGGAACACGTACGCTATACAAATGAAATAAATGACCTGTACAAACGTGCTAAGCAAAAATGAACTCAAATCAAAATGACATGAACGCACTTTCTTAAATGCACAAAGATGTAAACTAGTGTGATCTGGCAACACATTCTTTTTCACGCACTACTAAATGGACTACAAAATGTGATGCAACTTGGAGTATATATACTTGACACGCAAATTGATAATGTATAAATATGCCAGGAAACGTTTTCAATGCAAGTATAATGAAATGAAAAGGGATCTGGGCATAAGCTTGCATAACAAAATAATTGAAATGTGTACTAGAGGTGATCTGGGCTTGCCTTTACAAGCGTTCAAATGAAGAAAATAATTTTTACTACTCATATTGCTTACTAAGCTGGACAATGCTACACTAGGTACGCACGCATTAAAAATATGAATCCGGTCACAGTTTCTTGATGCACACGAGCTAAAAGTGAAAATGCAAAAGAATAAGTATGACGTGTATGCACCCTATAATACGTAGACACACCAAGAAAGTAAAATGAATCGCCTGGAACGTTATTCACGCACGCATGACCAAATCTTATTTGAAAGACTTTAATAAAAATAATGCGCGTGTAATACTTGTTCACATTGTACAAACAAAATGCAAGCCTGGGCATAGCTAACGCACGCAAGCCTACCTTATGCCTAAATAAAATGCAAGCCTCACGTGTATGTGCAAAAATGCAATATAACAAGGCAAAATGACCAGAATGTTGTAGCATGCAAAACATGATATTTGCAGGCATAAACGTGTACTGAAGCAATGCTTCACATTTTTAAACATCAAGTGAAACGAAACACTTGTCTGGACAACATTTCTTTGCACTCAAACAAGGTAACCAAAACAATTGCAGACCCTATAATCCAAACGTGCACCACCTATAGTTTAACTTGATTCATTCATTAGTATGCTTACAACAGAAATTATTCTGGCAATAAAGTTTACACACAAATTGAAGGGATAAATAAATTAGAGATGTGAGTTTAACACTCACCTTAATTTGTTTCGAATACAGCTAGAACAAGGGATTCAAATATTGGAGCTGCTGCCATTAAGGTCTTCTCAGAATTTAGCTTGCTGAGACGAAAAGTTTGCAGAGAAAATGTTATTCTCTTTCCTTCAAATGGCATAAGTCAAGGGGAATGAGTGTTTGCCATCATTTTTGTACACTTTGCATTTAATGCAAACGTGCACTTTGAAATTTAAGTACACGGCAACCCTCGGTTTACTCTTTGTTTATAAATTTTGCTTTATTACTGAAAGTGACAGCACTACAAATTTATCAACATATTTGGTTTACTTTTTGATAGCAAAGCAACGTAAAGTGTTCACTATTTTTGCTTTGAAATAAACCACACTTCATATGCACGCGAAGGCAAAGCAATAAAAGTTGGAACACTTCTTATTTTGTGTTTTCCTTTGCTTCCGTGACTTAACCTTAATTATTACATGTGAAAGCAGTGCACACAACACACAACTCAACTGATTAGGCAACATATTTTATTTATTAAAAAAATATTCATCCTGACAGTAATTCAAAGACTACGGTCGTTACCGATTTTAAAAACATTTATTACGACAGTAATAAAATCATGGTCGTTACAACTCCATAAGTACGGTACAAACCAAACTCGTAATAGGCGTGATAAGGCATGTGACAAGTCACGCGAGGCAATGCCCAGGGTAGGATACCACCGTTTTGTAGAACCGGGCTGGTGGCAACGTATAGCAGCTACTACCGCCCACCTCGAGACACACTCCCATAGTCAAAGGTGCACCTAATCAAATCATAAAGTAATAGATATGGTATCGAAGAAGCATGCTCGGTCGGAGGTGCGACCTCACTTGGCCCAGGTATAGCTCCTGTTTTAGTCACATTAAGCCGACTTGCGGGAGTCAGGGCTTCGTTCATACCTCATATAGACGTCGCCAAACCATCCTACTTCGTTCTGGATTCTCCAACACATGCACAGTTGTTAAAGTGGTTTTCGATATTGGCAGAGAGTATGACAATATCCGATCCCGGTTTCTTTAACAACCAAACTCTTATTTCACACCATGGTCATTTTCATTTCAAACAGTCATACCTCATATCAAAATATCATATTCCTTTTTCAAAAATCATATCACTTTCGAAATCATTATTCACTTTAAATCATAACAGTTCCAACTTGACAGTTTAAATATTGAAAGTAGTTTATATATTAGAATAGTTATACATTAAAATAGTTTATATTAAAAATAGGTTATAGATTAAAATAGTTTAAATGTATTAAAAATAGTTTATATATTAAAATATATATTTAAAATAGTTTCAAATTAGAATTATTTCTTCCAATTTCACATATAAACTCAAATCAACTTTAATTCCACAATTCAATTTAAATCAATTTCAGTTCAACAAGTTCAATTAAAAAGGTTAGAGGTTCAATCCAAATTCTCATTAAAATCATTTTTAATTTATATCGATTTCCAATCCAAGTTTGAAATACAAATTAAAACCACTTCCAATTTAATAGGTTTCAAAGCTTAAATGTTCAAATATTTACAATAACTCAATTTGATAAATTTCATTTATATTTCAAAATTCAACTATAATTTTATTTAAATATGAAAATATTCACTTAATCATTTTTAATAACATTTAAATAAAATCTCAAATTACAAATTTAAATAAAATCAATAATTAAATATCTAACTTCAATTATATTTAATTCTAAAATATTCGCCTAATCACTTTTTATAAGCATTTAAATAAAATCCAAAATTTCAAATTTAAATCAAAATTAAATATTCAATTTTATTAATCTGAAAATATTCATTTAATCACCTTTGATTAAATCAAGTTATAAAATCATACCTTTCAAAATCTCAAAACCAATAAGTTTCCAAATCAAGTCATATTTATATTCAATTCTCAAACAAATTAAATTACAATTTAACTTAATTTATCTTCCCAACCTTAATTTATTAAAGTTATTACAAAATCTATTTTTAAAATATTAATATAATTTTAAATAAATACTAAAAATATTATATATATTAGTTAAACTAAATTTTTATTAAATTAAACCTTATTATTACATCTATTTTAAATCTAATTTTATATATTAAATAAAATATAAGTAAAATCCTAAAAATTTACAATTTTCAAAACTTAACTTATAAAATTTAAAATTTCCAAAATATATAATTTAAAAATCTAATTTTTTACACATATTAAAATAAAAATCTTATATATTTTTTTTTAAAAGATCAAAATACATATTTCCAAAATCTTTATATTTTATTTTAAAAAAATCAATATTTATTAAACCCGTATATTTCCTTTCAAAACCTTGGAAATCATTTTTCAAAAATAGACTAACGGGGTATGTATATAATTTTCAATCCTATGGTCAAGTGATACGAATATTTATCATTTCAATCCGCAATAATATAAATTTACGGGTATATATCATTTCAACCATAATCCCAAAATTTCAAAATCAATAACTCGCTTGGGTTTATCATTTCAACCCATAACGATTTTCCCTAATCTATAAGATCGTTCGGGTATGTATCATTTCAACCCATAGGGAATTTCTAACTATCAGGGAACTTGTAGTGTGAGAGAAATCGAATAAGAATATAAAATGGCATAACATATCAATTACAAGCATATATCATAATTAACAATTTAAATATAATATTCTAACATGTTATGGTGTTATATGCCAATTAACAGGATGAACAAATTTAAATAATAACATATCATATTCAACAATTAAATTACTAACAATTTCAAATTTAACAACATATTTAAATCGTCATTTCATGTGAAAATAATTTACTAATGATAAGAATGTTAGTCATGAGTGATCGCTCACCTTTCGAGGCTAGAGAAACAACGAGAACAAGAAACAAACAAATAAACACGGATAAGCACGAATCGACAAGCTGGACAGTGAAAAAGCTAGAACTGCTGCTGTAATTTTCGGACAGCTGCGAAACAAAGCAAATAACAACTATATAACCAATCGGAACAGCGGCACCACACCGAACAACGACAAAACAGTAAAACCGCTGCGATAAATTCGACAGTGGGAAAGTGACAAACTTGAACTTGAGAGAAACAACACACACACACACACACACATATATATCTGTATGTGTGTGTGTGTGACATATATATACCTCTTTTGTTTTAATGGCCTGGCACAACATGCAGAGGGTCGGAGCAGGTGCGAAGCGGCGGAGCAGGGGAGGGGCTCGGCGGATCTGAGCACGGCAACAAATGGAGAGAAGGCGGAAGTGGGTTAGGGTGGCTTGCTGCGGTGTGATGTAGGTTCAGCTGAGAAGGGAAATGGTGCGAGGCTGGCTTCCGGTTGTGAGGAGGTGGAAGGCTTGGGGTCTGGAGCTGCTGGGTTGTGCGGTAGTGGAGGAGACGAGCTGGGTTCGGTGGTTAGGGAGGAGAGTCGTGGGTTGAGTTGTTTTGGTGAGGCGGGCTGCTGTGGTTCGTGCGTTGCATGGGACAGTTGGCTCGACGTTGTGGGTGAGCTGCTGTGTGGCAAGGAGGAGGGGAGATAGTGGTGTGGTAGAGCGGAGGTTGGAGGAATGGTAGGTGGCCAAGACTGTAATGATGGCGGCGGTGGGAGGCAGATGGGTTTGGTCGGCAGTGGAAGGCTACATGTGAAGTGGCTGCCAAGTTGGCAGAGGGTTTTGTGGTTGCTGCCGCGATATGGAGGAGAGTATGGGCCATGATTGGTCGGCAAAATGAAGGAGGCCACCACGTTGGGAGGTGTTTGGCTGGGCGTGGGTTTGCGAAAGGCTCGGGTGAGTGGTGGGCATATTGTTTGGAAGTGGAGAGGCTAGGCAGCGAAGTTGTGGAGGAGGGATCGGGTTTTGGGTGTTCGGTGGGTTGAATTTTCTCAGGTTCAGGCTGATGTGAAGGCGGGGAGATAGGTGGCTTCTCGGAGGGATGGGCATTGCGGCTGGCCAGGGAAAGAACATGAATTGATGAAAGCAAGCTTTTTTTTCAAAAGCACGAGCACAGTAATCTCAATATAAACTTAGTTAGGCTTCAGATCAATATGCTTTGATATATATTTTTCAAAAGTCAGAACAAAACGAAGAGCATGGAGAGAATGAAAAGAACCAGAACAAATATTAAACTAATGGGAATAGAGAAAGATAGATGTTGAATTCCGGGAATAATAAAAGCAAATGGCCCTTTGTTTTCTAACGATGGATAAATGAATGGCCACATGGAAACCAAAAAGGCTCAAAACGGGTACCGATACGGCTAACCGTTTCGTAGATTTCGCCGCATACCGAATTCCGAAATGCACAAATGAATATACTACGGAGATTAGCATGATGAGACGAACAGAATGGTATACAGCTATGAGCGACATGACCCTCCTATCAAAACTCGATATTCGCTGCCAAAAATGCTGCTAAAACACCGAAAATAATATAAACAAAGATAGAGAAGTCCAAATTTGGCGAACGAATTATGACGTGTCACTCAGAAAATGATTTACAGACTTCTTATAGATTTCAAAAATATTTAATTCTGGCAAATTAACTGATTTCAAATTTTAAATTAAAATTTCACAACAGAACAAACTTTCATATTTTCCAATGAAAATCTGACACTTGCTACGTTTAAATAGACGTATTCCAAATATCAAATTTTCATTGCTAAAATTTATTGTTTATTTCTATGAAAAATTTCAGTTAATTACGTTATTTAAATCGTTAAAATTTACTGGTCGTTACACACTCTCTCACTCAAAACTTTTCGTCCCCGAAAAGGAACGAGATAGGAGAATAGAAGCAATAGAAAGGAAAGATAAATTTGAAATACATAGTACCAGATACAACAATTTTTTCAAAACCATATAAATTTTATTTTAGAGTGTTATCATTATACATCTCATTACTTATTAACATCAGTTTATTATTATTATCATTCTAATTAACTCACTTTCAATTAATTTACATTCAATTATTAACTTTTATTCATAATTTATTTACATTCACCTTTTCTTTATAACTTAAGTTCATATTTATTTAATTAAATAGCATCTCTTTTTATTATTCAATTTTATTCCATCTAACATATCTTGCAACCTAGATTAAGTGTATAAACATTTATTATAACCACTCAATTTTTATTTATAAATTCTCTCAACAAAATTACATTTTTGTACATCTTATTACTTACATTTATATTGTATAATATTCAATTACATGTTATCATTACATTCAAACTTTATCCCATGTAATTTTTATTAATGTTTCCAAATGTAATTGAGCACTATACAAATTTCCTTTTTATTTACAACATTTTTATTAAGCAAAATTTAGTTTGAACATTTTATTACTAAAGTTTCCTCTTGTATAACTTTCAATTACATATTCACATTAACATTTTAACTTTTTGAATATTTCAAGTAAGTTATATATGTTTTAGAATGCAATTGAGTATTATACAAATTAATTTTATCCTAGTTCAATTGTTTCAAGTTGTTTCAATTTCATTTCTCATTTTAGACACTCCAATTGTTCAAAAATTTTGCTTCATTTCAAAAATTGAAAACCATCACTTAACATAGAACTTAAGAGTTAATTTCCAGTTTCACTTCAAACCATTTTGAAATAAATATATACATATATATATTTTGTACATCAAATCATACTCAAGAAATTCAAATCAAATCCATTTTCCAAAACAAAAGTGTAGCAAAGCTACTAAGTGGTCTCCCCACTTTGAAACTCGAAAATGAACGCCAATGATGCTGCAGTCATCATCGAAATTATTTTCCAGCGACATAAGAGGAGAGTACAGACTTACTTCTTTTAAAATTCTTTGGAAACAATTTCCATTCGAAAATACTTCAAATAATATATTTTTTCAAAACTTTGAAAACCAAATTTTTTTGAAAAATACCAAAAATTAAATTCTCAAATCCTTAATTTAAATTCATTTCATTTGCAAATCAGATTTATAAACCATGTTTATAAAATTTCATCTCCTTATAACATACAACAATAGTTAACAATTTAGGAATGTTGACAAAACAATAAATGATAATCTAGTACTATCATTTGTAACAACCAATTCATTTAACTATCTAATTTCAGAAAATTATACCTATATATATAAAATATAATCATCCATAAAATTATTTCATTTACCAATTTCGAAAACAATATCATGTCAGTTTGCTATGTTCAAGTGTTTTGGAATTCCTATCGATAGCGTTGGCCAGACGAATCGATCGAAACTCAAAATTCAAACTTAACAACTCAAACAACACAATATAAAACAATTTATATAAATTACAAATACGCTCCCTCATAGGATGATTCAAGAATGGATTTAGAATAAGGATAGAGATTCAAATTTAGAGGGACCCCAATCAAAGAGAATTCTAACTAATAAGATAGGCTCGAAAGGAAGATAAGATAACTAAATTACAAAAGAGGACAGATGGATAGACTTACATTAATCGCGATGGCCTTAACCGGGTCAACCGAGACTCCATTTTCAGAAACAATGTGCCCAAGGAATCAGACCTCATCTCTCCAGAAATGGCATTTAGAAAATTTGGCTTTTAACTGATGACTCCTAAGAGTTTCCAGCACATAGCCCAAAAGAGATTCATGCTCCTTCTCTGACTTAGAAAGACGATAAAATGAAAACCAAGACAAACTTGTTGAGAACATCACGGAAAACGCGATTCATGAGATCGACGAAGAAGGCAGGAGCATTGGTTAATCCAAAGGGCATGACTAACCATTCATAGAAACCATTCTCCATTCGGAAAGCTATCTTGGGAATGCTCTCCTCAGCTACACGAAGCTAGTGAAAACCGGTAGCAAGATCGAGAACTAGGAATAAGATTGATGCGGAATTCAATTTTCCGCTTGGGAGGTAGAGAAGTGACTTCACCAAAATATCAGGATAATCTCTGACTATCGGGGTGGAGTCCAGATCACTAGGCTGAGCATCGAGTGGAAAGATAAAACTGCTTGCACAATCCTGAGGCAATCGACATTCGATCACAAGAGAAATACCCTGGTCGTCCACTAAAGAAACGGTTTGGGCTTTGCAAGAAATAAAATCATCAAAACCGAGGACATAGAAATCTCGGTTGAATTGATGCTTGTGGTAATGGAGTTTCACCTCTTTACAAATCATACTAAGGTTGGCGGAACCGCCGATGGGATTAGTCACTCATAAAGATGAAGTTGTCAATTGATGTTGAAAAAATGTGCTCAAATTTATTACAGAGATCATCAAAACTAAAGCTATGGAATGCTCCAGTATCAAGAAGAACATGAACAGGAAAGGCAAGAATGGATTTCAGAACAAAGGGAAAGTTCCAAAATTCAAAGGAAATCTAAATCAAAGAGGATCCTAACAAAGAATTTCAAGCTCGAACGAAGATGATTATGTAATTGATTCTACTCATTCTAGGGTATTACTACCCTATCTCTAATGAGTTTTTACTCCATATGCTAAGTTTTTCCTAAACCAGAGCTCTGATACCACCTGTAATGACCAGCCATTTCAAACCATTCAAATCGGCAATCATCCACACATGTCAGACTTGAATTGCTCAAAACAACAGATTGTTAATTTATATTTGGCAAAACTTAGCATATACAGTAAATAAATTAATCACAGAATCACAGACACAGAGTAATATAACAATAAGCAGCGGAATAGATAAATAGTAGTTCATGAAGCTACTACATAAACATTAGAGTCTAAAGCAAATACAACAGAAACCCAAATACAAAGGAATCTCTAATACATAAGCAAATGACAAGTCTGAACATAAACAACTAGAAATTACAGAAATAACTGAAAGCTGAATAGATAAAGATGGATCTCCAAGCAAAGCTCCAAGCTCCAAAGGTGAGTCTCAAATGCTGTGACACTTAGTCTGACTCGAGCATAAAGCAAAACACAGAACACTCGAGTCAGAATTAACATTCTTATGCAAGTAAATCAATTCAAGTGAAATCACCAAGTGAAATGCAATATAACTTAAAGGATGTTTGGGATTCCCATCCTTTAAGGATCCGTTAAACTATCTACATACATAATACAATATGCTACATATATAATGTCTACAGTAAAGTAAACTATTAAAATAGTGTTAAGGCGTTACCCATGTCCCCCTTAACACATTTTTATATATTCCCGTAGTCTATACAGATACTGTAAGCTCCACCAAACCGGTGGGAAACTCAGGGAGCACTCCATAAGTACGGTACAAACCAAACTCGTAATAGGCGTGATAAGGCATGTGACAAGTCACGCGAGGCAATGCCCAGGGTAGGATACCACCGTTTTGTAGAACCGGGCTGGTGGCAACGTATAGCAGCTACTACCGCCCACCTCGAGACACACTCCCATAGTCAAAGGTGCACCCAATCAAATCATAAAGTAATAGATATGGTATCGAAGAAGCATGCTCGGTCGGAGGTGCGACCTCACTTGGCCCAGGTATAGCTCCTGTTTTAGTCACATTAAGCCGACTTGCGGGAGTCAGGGTTCGTTCATACCTCATATAGACGTCGCCAAACCATCCTACTTCGTTCTGGATTCTCCAACACATGCACAGTTGTTAAAGTGGTTTTCGATATTGGCAGAGAGTATGACAATATCCGATCCCGGTTTCTTTAACAACCAAACGCTTATTTCACACCATGGTCATTTTCATTTCAAACAGTCATACCTCATATCAAAATATCATATTCCTTTTTCAAAAATCATATCACTTTCGAAATCATTATTCACTTTAAATCATAACAGTTCCAACTTGACAGTTTAAATATTGAAAGTAGTTTATATATTAGAATAGTTATGCATTAAAATAGTTTATATTAAAAATAGGTTATAGATTAAAATAGTTTAAATGTATTAAAAATAGTTTATATATTAAAATATATATTTAAAATAGTTTCAAATTAGAATTATTTCTTCCAATTTCACATATAAACTCAAATCAACTTTAATTCCACAATTCAATTTAAATCAATTTCAGTTCAACAAGTTCAATTAAAAAGGTTAGAGGTTCAATCCAAATTCTCATTAAAATCATTTTTAATTTATATCGATTTCCAATCCGAGTTTGAAATACAAATTAAAACCACTTCCAATTTAATAGGTTTCAAAGCTTAAATGTTCAAATATTTACAATAACTCAATTTGATAAATTTCATTTATATTTCAAAATTCAACTATAATTTTATTTAAATCTGAAAATATTCACTTAATCATTTTTAATAACATTTAAATAAAATCTCAAATTACAAATTTAAATAAAATCAATAATTAAATATCTAACTTCAATTATATTTAATTCTAAAATATTTGCCTAATCACTTTTTATAAGCATTTAAATAAAATCCAAAATTTCAAATTTAAATCAAAATTAAATATTCAATTTTATTAATTTGAAAATATTCATTTAATCACCTTTGATTAAATCAAGTTATAAAATCATACCTTTCAAAATCTCAAAACCAATAAGTTTCCAAATCAAGTCATATTTATATTCAATTCTCAAACAAATTAAATTACAATTTAACTTAATTTATCTTCCCAACCTTAATTTATTAAAGTTATTACAAAATCTATTTTTAAAATATTAATATAATTTTAAATAAATACTTAAAAATATTATATATATTAGTTAAACTAAATTTTTATTAAATTAAATTAAACCTTATTATTACATCTATTTTAAATTTAATTTTATATATTAAATAAAATATAAGTAAAATCCTAAAAATTTACAATTTTCAAAACTTAACTTATAAAATTTAAAATTTCCAAAATATATAATTTAAAAATCTAATTTTTTACACATATTAAAATAAAAATCTTATATATTTTTTTTTAAAAGATCAAAATACATATTTCTAAAATCTTTATATTTTATTTTAAAAAAATCAATATTTATTAAACCCATATATTTCCTTTCAAAACCTTGGAAATCATTTTTCAAAAATAGACTAACGGGGTCTGTATATAATTTTCAATCCTATGGTCAAGTGATACGAATGTTTATCATTTCAATCCGCAATAATATAAATTTACGGGTATATATCATTTCAACCATAATCCCAAAATTTCAAAATCAATAACTCGCTTGGGTTTATCATTTCAACCCATAACGATTTTCCCTAATCTATAAGATCGTTCGGGTATGTATCATTTCAACCCATAGGGAATTTCTAACTATCAGGGAACTTGTAGTGTGAGAGAAATCGAATAAGAATATAAAATGGCATAACATATCAATTACAAGCATATATCATAATTAACAATTTAAATATAATATTCTAACATGTTATGGTGTTATATGCCAATTAACAGGATGAACAAATTTAAATAATAACATATCATATTCAACAATTAAATTACTAACAATTTCGAATTTAACAACATATTTAAATCGTCATTTCATATGAAAATAATTTACTAATGATAAGAATGTTAGTCATGAGTGATCGCTCACCTTTCGAGGCTAGAGAAACAATTAGAAGAAGAAACAAACAAATAAACACGGATAAGCACGAATCGACAAGCTGGACAGTGAAAAAGCTAGAACTGCTGCTGTAATTTTCGGACAGCTGCGAAACAAAGCAAATAACAACTATATAACCAATCGGAACAGTGGCACCACACCGAACAACGACAAAACAGTAAAATCGCTGTGATAAATTCGACAGTGGGAAAGTGACAAACTTGAACTTGAGAGAAACAATACACACACACACACATATATATATTTGTATGTGTGTGTGTGTGTGACATATATATACCTCTTTTGTTTTAATGGCCTGGCACAACATGCAGAGGGTCGGAGCAGGTGCGAAGTGGCGGAGCAGGGGAGGGGCTCGGCGGATCTGAGCACGACAACAAATGGAGAGAAGGCGGAAGTGGGTTAGGGTGGCTTGCTGCGGTGTGATGTAGGTTCAGCTGAGAAGGGAAATGGTGCGAGGCTGGCTTCCGGTTGTGAGGAGGTGGAAGGCTTGGGGTCTGGAGCTGCTGGGTTGTGCGGTAGTGGAGGAGACGAGCTGGGTTCAGCGGTTAGGGAGGAGAGTCGTGGGTTGAGTTGTTTTGGCGAGACGGGCTGCTGTGGTTCGTGCGTTGCATGGGACAGTTGGCTCGACGTTGTGGGTGAGCTGCTGTGTGGCAAGGAGGAGGGGAGATAGTGGTGTGGTAGAGCGGAGGTTGGAGGAATGGTAGGTGGCCAAGACTATAATGATGGCGGCGGTGGGAGGCAGATGGGTTTGGTCGGCAGTGGAAGGCTACATGTGAAGTGGCTGCCAAGTTGGCAGAGGGGTTTGTGGTTGCTGCCGCGATATGGAGGAGAGTATGGGCCATGATTGGTCGGCAAAATGAAGGAGGCCACCACGTAGGGAGGTGTTTGGCTGGGCGTGGGTTTGTGAAAGGCTCGGGTGAGTTGTGGGCATATTGTTTGGAAGTGGAGAGGCTAGGCAGCGAAGTTGTAGAGGAGGGATCGGGTATTGGGTGTTCGATGGGTTGAATTTTCTCAGGTTCAGGCTGATGTGAAGGCAGGGAGATAGGTGGCTTCTCGGAGGGATGGGCATTGCGGCTGGCCAGGGAAAGAACATGAATTGATGAAAGCAAGCTTTTTTTTCAAAAGCACGAGCACAGTAATCTCAATATAAACTTAGTTAGGCTTCAGATCAATATGCTTTGATATATATTTTTCAAAAGTCAGAACAAAACGAAGAGCATGGAGAGAATGAAAAGAACCAGAACAAATATTAAACTAATGGGAATAGAGAAAGATAGATGTTGAATTCCGGGAATAATAAAAGCAAATGGCCCTTTGTTTTCTAACGGTGGATAAATGAATGGCCACATGGAAACCAAAAAGGCTCAAAACGGGTACCGATACGGCTAACCGTTTCGCAGATTTCGCCGCATACCGAATTCCGAAATGCACAAATGAATATACTACGGAGATTAGCATGATGAGACGAACAGAATGGTACATTGATATGAGCGGCACGACCCTCCTATCAAAACTCGATATTCGCTGCCAAAAATGCTGCTAAACGCCGAAAATAATATAAACGGAGTTAGAGCAGCCCGAATTTGGCGAAACGAATTATGACGTCTCACTCAGAAAATGATTTACAAAGTTCTTATATAAAAATATTCAGATTTCAAAAATATTTAATTTCCAGCAAATTAACTGATTTTAATTTTTAAATTAAAATTTCACAACAGAAAAACTTTCATATTTTCCTATGAAAATCTGACACTTGCTACGTTTAAATAGACGTATTCCAAATATCAAATTTTCACTACTAAAATTTATTGTTTATTTTTATGAATATTTTTAGTTAATTATGTTATTTAAATCGTTAAAATTTACGGGTCGTTACATCCTCCTATGCATCATGCACATGCAGCCAAAACATGAGAACATGGAAAATGGGCAATAATAGGAATATTGCATAAACAGTTGCGGTTGTCACTGGCAATATTTATTGTGTAGTTACATGCATTTGTGTCTATTACTTGCCACCCTGTCAAGCTAAACCTGTTAACACTCATACTTTGTGCTTTTACTGGATATTTATCCATCATTTTTCATACGTTGGTGTGAGTGCAGATGTGTACTCCAGTCCATTGGTACATCTTCTGTAGAAGTAACTATTAAGGCGATAAAAGGTTCATGCTACTAAAGCCTTCACTGGTAATGATCTTACACCTTTTAGAACTCCATTGGAACTCTCCGAAGTATTGGAAGTCATCATATAAAATCTTTCACTGTTGTCCTTGTAAAGAGCCCATTGTTCATTCTTGTGTCTGAGACTTCCGTCAACCCTTCTGTCAGCAACCAGACTAATGATTTTTAGTTGCTCTCTTAGTTCTTTGTATGTTACCTCGTCTCTTGCTTTAGCACAAGCATGGAATAAGTTCTGCAAAATTTTACTACCAAAACCTGTCGTTTTGAAGTTTGCTTTCAAATGGCGAAGGCAGAAAGGATGATGATAAGGCCTTCTTCATTTCTCTTACAAGGCGGTTGGAATTCCTTTCATTCTATTCGAAATGAATGTAATGCATCTTGCATTTAAAGATGGAATTAAGTGTCCTATGCATGAAAAAACCATCCTAAGTCTCCACTGATTCGGTTCATATAATAGCAAATGCAAAGGAAAATGAGAGTTGTTTGCATCTACTCCTGTAGCCATAAGCAACGTACCTTGATATTTACCATAAAGACGCGTTCCATCAATAGAGAATAGGACGAAAATGCTCGAAACCTTCTATGCTCAGTCCAAATGCCTAGAAAGCCCCTCAAAATTGAACGACGTCTGTTTGAACATTGTAAACAGTGCCTAGATTACTTTTCTGTATTCCACGAAGAAACCGTGACAATTCATGTATGATGATTCCCAATCCCAAAATATTTTCGGCACGACTTTGCTTAGTCCTTTCCAAGCTCTAATGTGGCTTATTTGATTTTGGTAGGTATTTTCCATAAGCTCTTAAACAGATTTTGCAGTGTAACTTGGGTTCGATCGAATATGTGGAAGGACTTTGGGGCATATGAGCTTCGCTATTGCTTGTTTGTGATTTGAGTTAATGATTGGATTTGAGCATGTGTGATCACTACCGTGATTTTTTTATCATCCACCATCCTGTATGATCTCTTTTAGAAACAATAGCATGTAGCTACCATGGACAATTATCATCAATATCACATATAGTAGTGAACTCTTTAGCATGAGACTTAATGTTTTTAAATGAAACTGAACATTTTATCGACTATTCACTTATATCTTCAATTAAAGATTCCTTTGATTTCAAAATCATATCGACTCAAGGTCCTTTCTTCATACATTTCGGTCCAAACATTTCATCGGTAAATTGAACTTCTTGCATAATAGATCTTTCCATGATTGTGTCGTTCAATTGGTCATCCTCTAACGGTTCTTCCATCTCGATACGCTCATCAATGTCATCAACTTCCTTTGGAATATCATCTAACAGAGCATCATTATTAACATTTATAGCATCTATCCATGTATCATCTTCATCAAGTGAAGCATCGATTTCCATGCTATCCAAATGTGATACATCATTATCAGCATTCCCACCCTCCATATCTTCAGTTTCAACAACTTCATCTTCATTTTCTTGTACGTATTCATTTGTACTCTGAGTTGGAATTGATGGCAGAGGATACAACATGATACCATACCCGGGTGAGTGTGGTGGATATAGGGTGAAACCATATTCGGGTGTCTGTGTATACAACCTGTAAACAAACAAATAATTGTTAATTACAAAAATATACATAACAAGAATGAAACATACATGCATCACATAAAACCATACATAGGTGTTTGTGTGTAAATGTTTGGTGGCTGATAGGAATAATATAGGTAATACATTTGACTTGCGGTATTACTCGCTTCAGGTTGGCTTGCATAATCTATGATATAAGCTTGCAATTCAATTGTTTGTACCACCCCTTTCTTCCTTAAGTACAACTCGATTACTTTCATCCCTACTCAAAACTTAGAATCGACGTCGTGTTCACCTCAATAGCAATCGAACCATCATCCACCCATTTACTTACTAACGAAATTCCAATTTGGTTGAATTAATATTTATAGATTTATAACTTGCCGTTTTCAACTCAAGATAATTACAATCCTTCCTCACTTTAAATCCTTTATGCTTTCCGCCAACATAGGCTGGCCTGCTATTTTCATCAATGATTAAATCACCATCATAGTGACAAATAATCAGTATGGTTGTTATAGATCTAGCAAATTTCAAGAAACTAAATTTTAGTTACAGATCTAATAAGATAAGTGGACAAGGGTTTCGGATCTTTATCTCAAATCTAGATGAAAGTGAAATCTTGTGTTATCTTTGTTGATTTAAACAAATTTGAGTGGATTTGTTATATTTTTAGTTGAGTTATAGTAAGAGCAATGGAGTTTGGGTTTGTGAAATAAGTCGGGAAAGAAGAGTTATGTTGGAGTGGAGAGGGGTATAGGGTATTATAAGCTGTTATTGGGCCAGCGGCAAGCCTATGTACATGCCCAACTTATAGTTGCGCCTGTTGCTTTATACGGTAGGGTAACTCAAAGTTGCGCTAGTGTCTAAAAACAGAGCGCAACTCAAAGTTGCGCTACTGTCTAAGAACAAAATGCAATTCAAAGTTGCGATCTGCTGTGAGTTACGGGCCCAACTCACAGTTGTGCCTGTAACCTGTTGCTGTTTAAAAAACAACAGCTTATGTATGTCTATATTGGCACATCAACATGATTCAAAACCAACTTATTTTAGGGTAATTGTTATCCCGCCTTTTTGCAAGGCCGTGACACCAAGAACTTGACTAGAAACCAATGACAGTTCGTCTTAGAGATCGGTTATACGCAGGCTCACTATGGATATCGACGAATTTTTTCCGAGTCCGGATCGAGCTAAAATTGATATGACACGACAAGCAAAGCTATGAGAGCCAACGTTCCGAATTTCAAGTCAATCGGAGTTTGTATGCTCAAGATATTGATCGATCACGGTTGAGAAATCCTAACTTGCATCGATCATAACTCGAGATCCACAAGTCCAAATGCTATGAAATTTTCACAGCAGCTTACATACAACATGAAGAATGTTCCTGCCAAATTTTGACTCGATCGGAGCAAGTCTTGATCGATGCGAAATTCGTTCGTATCGATCGCGGATGGAAAAACTCCAACTTGCATCGATCATAACTCGAGATCCACAAGTCCAAATGCTATGAAATTTTCACAGCAGCTTACATGCAACATGAAGAATGTTCCTACCAAATTTCGACTCGATCGGAGCAAGTCTTGATCGATGCGAAATTCGTTCGTATCGATCGCGGATGGAAAAACTCCAACTTGCATCGATCATAACTCGAGATCCACAAGTCCAAATGCTATGAAATTTTCACAGAAGCTTACGTGCATGCTAAAGAATGTCCACGCCAAATTTCAACTCCATCGGACGCAATCTTGATCGATACGAAATCCGTTCGTATCGATCGCGGATCGGGCCGAAACTTCACGGGCTTGGTCACGCGGGCCTACTCACGTGCCAGAAGTAGTCTCCCGAGATCTGGGCAAAATATCAGCCTCCTACGCCTATATATAGCAGCCCAAAACCTACAGAAGGAGGACTTTTGGCTTCTCTACGCCGATATTATGCCGAAATGATTATCAAACTTCAGTTATACTGTTGTAATCTTTTGTAAACAGCGAGTGAAATTCAATAAACATCAATCATCATTTCATAGTGGACGTAGGCAATTCGCCGAACCACTCTAAATCCGTGTGTTTCTATGCATTTTCTTATCTGTTTATTGGTGTGTTTGTTAGATCTGCTTCATTTTACATTTATTTTCTTCATTTTATCTCTTCAAACACATCCGAAGAGTGTTGTGCCCAATTTTGGTACAAACACTAATCGAATTCCATTTAAGCACATCATATGCATTTCATGCAAACCATATATATGAAAGCAATAACAAGAAGTTTCAAAACCGCCAATCAATTAAACAACATAAATACCTTGTTCTTACATCAACAAAGTTCAACTTCAAATGCCAATACAAGTTAAAAAAAGCCCAAAACAATAACCTAACAAGCAATCTACCATTTAAGGTTCCTACCATACTAGAAAATCTCAAAAGTACACCTACTATACTACCTAATCTCTGAAGTTTCTAATTTCTTGTGGTGTTTTTCTTTATTTTTGGGTTGGAAAAGTTTGAGATTGTTCAACTTCAATTACGTTATGCCCCGGTTGAGTGCCTTGTGAAGATCCAACCCCATCTCTCCTACGTCTTCTTTGGTATGTTTGAGCAAAAGCTTTAGGTAGACGAGGCACATATGGTGGTGGTCATTTTAGCTTGTGTCAACCAAGAATTGATTTGATAATTTCTTTAATGTTGAAACACTTACTTTTAACTCATTCTTCATCCCAGAATCTACAAGAACATCACCAACTTCATTCGAAATGAGGTACAGCTCTTGAACATAAAACAAAAGAAGTATTGGCGTAAGTACTTAAAGCAACTTGAATGAGTTAAGAGATGAAAACTTATTTAATCATACCAAGTCACATTCCATAGGTCCTCATGGAGCATATCTAGTCAACCTAGTAGACGATTCTTTAAGAACAAATTATCGCATTAGATGCCAGTACCAACTGTAGTATTGTTCAATGGTGACTCTTGGTATGCGTTCAACTTGTACATGATTCAACCCGTGATCCCATCTGGCTACATAAGTGTTAAACAAATCTCTATTCCAACCGTTAAGGAACACTTGCTTGGCTGCATTCGGTATATGCGTATTAAGACCAAATTCCCTCATCACTTTATCTAGGTAGTGCATGGCCACACTTTACAAGCAAATGATCGAGGTTCTTGAATACTAAGTTTGTTCTCCATCCAAGCAAACTGGCGGCAAATCTTGTTTAATCTCAGTTGTGTATGGCATCCAATCAACATTATACTGCTTTATAACTTTAAGCTCATTGCGATAGATTATGGGATGCCGGGCTGGATTATCTCTCTAACGTCTATCTCCCATCCATCTACAATCACTAAACAAAATAATGTGTGAATATTATACTAAAACATAAAGTTTTCAATAGATATTAGTAGCGATTTTTACCTAGCATTGTAAGGTAATCTAGCAGTGACATTGGTACAAAAATTTGGATAATCAATAAAAATACGCGTCCATGACCAAACCTTAGAAATATGCAACCATGAACAAACTTGCACATTATCAGTGTTAAATATCAGTACAATTATAATTGAAAAATTTTAAACCTATAGAAGGGTTAGGCAACCGGCTAACCCGTTTGACTTGCTTAGTGCCATATTACGCAACTCCTTATACAAAGTGCATAAAACTGCACTACCCTACGAATAATCAAAAATAGTGGCAAAGTCCTGTAGCATGTATAACAATTTGACACTTACTCGACCCTCGGAATGATTTGGAAAAAGACAGGATGCTATAAGAAGCAATATGACAGCCCATATGAACTGTTCTAGCTCCTCAACTAATGAATCAGGAGTAATGTCCCAACCAATTATAAGGTCATTTATCTGTAATGACCCATATTATTAACAATGATATATTTTAATAATTGATTTAAATATTGAATCATTAATTAATTGATGGTCCCAAAAATATGACTTTTCACATACGATTGAATCGGGACTTGAGACCACTTCCGTTGAGTTCGTATCGATGTTGTGGATTAAAATGAATATAAAGATCGCTATGTTTTGAGATCGGATGATCCGATGTCCGAAATGGTTTCAAAAAGTATGAAATTATCATCCCAGGGCGAAGTCTCGGATAGCGATGAAATTTATACCATTGGGACCGGAATAATAAGGTGATGCACGCAGACAAGTTTCATGGCGGTCGGACACGTCGTTTGATCGTACGAGCTCAAAATGCACGATCGTTTATTTGAGAAATCAAACAAAAGAAACATAATAATATTACTATTAAAACCCTCTTTTCTCTTGTCCAAATCAAGATCACTATCCCATTACTTAGCCTGGAATGAACAAAATCAATGGCCGACTCCTTCAAGTTCATTCAAAATTAATTTCCACTAATCCACTCAATGAAAAATTCCCAAACCAGTTTCATTAAATCCATATCGACTATATCTTTACGATGACTGTGGTGGAATTTTGATAGATTGTGTTTGGCGACGTCGACCTCCTCATGGCCAAAACTAGGGTTTAGACTTTCCGCAGCTACGGTCGATAATAGGTGGATTCGTTTATGGCGTTGGATTTCTCTTCGCGAGAGACACCTTCCCACCAAACTCGTCGACTCCGGTTGCTCCTAAAAAAACGTGTCGTTTTCCTATAGGGAAGCTACTATCAGGTTGCAACATGGAATATGTGTTCGGTCGTGATTGCGTTGGGTCCGGGATAAGGAGAACGCATAGTGGAGTCCGTTGCAATCCATGGCTCGTCGTTTCGTCGAGAAACGAAGGAGAAATCGAGGTTTGAAGTTTATGCCTAGGGTTGATATGCACGTACATGAATGGCCAAGTTTAAGGAAGATGAATTAATCTCTAATGAAGGTAATAAGCTTAGTTAATTAATTAGTTAAGTAATTTAATTATTTAATTAATCCATTATCTTATAAATGCAATATCTTTTGCATACGAGGTCCGTTTTGGACGCCATTTCTTGCGTCGTACTTGAGATGGAGAGCTCTATGGCTTCGTGAAGCTTTGTCAGATTTGGATGACATAAGTGATATTGTCTTTTTCTATACTATGATTGTTTGTATAGTATTAAAACGACATTTTGAAATGTTATCAAAATTTAAAATATGATTTCTAAAATAGTTGGTCTATATATTATTTTATAAAAAGAATTATACGTGTTCTAAAATAGTTTTGATTAAATATCACATTTTCCCATTTACGGACTATTTTGACGATATTGATAGATTTTGGCTATTTTGATATAAATCCCACATTATCCTATATTAGTTGCTTGGATGGATTGTATTGTGTTATTATAGACATATGTAGGCTATTATAGACGTTATAATGTTTGTTGGTTGCATGTATGTTTGTTTGGTTGTTTTGGTTGAAAACGCCATTCGAATGCGATATAGTATTAGAAATATCCTAATAGGATATGATTACATGCATAGGATATCGTACACGCCGATGGATAGGAAGATGGAAGACAGATTTAGAGATGTGCTTCGGATTTCGGGATAGATGCCGAACGTTTTCCTTTGGCTTGTATTTAACCATTTTGGTTAAGTACACGACCAAAGTGGTCATGTTCGACTACTCTAGAGTGGTCGATATCTACCACCATTGATGATGGCCAATTTTGATGAGGACGATGGAGCGGCTTCGAGGAGCAGGATATGATAGTTTGTTCATTCGTTCAACGTTCGGTTTTGATGATATGGCTCTTCGACGAGTGGCTTTGGCAGTGAAGCGAAGATGTGGTGCTTTGACACGATGCCTCTATGGTTTGACGATGATGGTTCCATGATGGAAAGTGATGGCTTCGATGATGGATAACCATACTTCGAGATGTAGAGTAGTTGACTATGAGTCATATTGGGGGGACTATCGAAGGGAGGCTACAGGACGCATGATGACACTCTATGAATTGTGATGAATGCTTAGAGTAGTTCCCAACCACGATGACTTCAGATGGGAGTTGTAAGGATAGTTTCGAGATGAGCTCTGCTATGGATGAAGGGTGCAAAGGGATCAATGATACTCAAGTGTTGAGATGGATTGATGTGATAACGTATCTAGTCTCGAGTGCTGAGATGGATTGACATGGTGACGTTAGTCTTCGGGCTAGATTGATGCATCTAGTCTCGTGATATTGGAATGGATCGGTGCGGTGACGTGCCTAGTCCCCGAGCCTATGAGTTATCATATATCCAATGCACTGAGTGAGCGAATGTAACGATGGATGCCGTATTTGTTTGACTGTTTCTACGGGGTGTCACACGATGTAGATATTATCGATGCCAATATCTAGATACCCATAGTACTTTGATGTATAGTGCACCCATGATGGCTCTCATAGAGTAGCACATATTCGATGTTATGTGCTGACTTTGTGGATGTAAGGACATGTCGGGTATGATTCTCCATAACCCTCTGTTCCCTATAATACACCGACTTTTATAGCGTTTTGAGATATCGCTCACACCAGACTGTTGTCTGACTCGAGATTTTACACTTTGCTTCTTATTATCTCAGGTGCTCTTAAATGAGTAGACGAGATAGTAGGTGTAAATAGCACTTGGAGTTGGGAAGATGGACTAGCAGATGGTGACGCTTTCTTATATAATATTTTGAGTTATTATTATTTGTTCCGCTGTGTGACACTATGGAGCTTTGACCGTGTTGACTTACTATTATTAGAGACAGTTGATCAGTTGAGTTTATTTATCAGTTGTATAAACTCTTACTATTTTGTATAATTGTATGAACTTGTGTACTCTAATTCTGTGGTTTATATAGTTATTACTGTCTCGCCTATTTTATATCTGAGATGTTTACCATTATATTTTATCTGATGCGCTGTGAGATATATGGCAAGCTATGTGATTGTGTGATTGTTTTATTTCCTTCTCTTTTCTTCTATTCTCTTCTCTTCTTTTCTACTCCTCATCTTTATTTCTATTTCATTCCCTTGACAACTGTCCTACATCGTCCGAATGCTCCAGCAGCACCCTATTCGATCATATGCGCATCGGTGGTGTAGGGAGGCCGTTACTTTATCCATTCAACCTTCAATTCTCTTCTATTAACCACATCTTCGGTGGGTGGAAGCTCACTAAGAAAATAGTAACAAACATCATCAATGTCCACATTATCAGAGTAATTCAGAACGACGCCTTCTATAGATAGGTCGAGCAAAATAAAAACATCTTGCAAAGTAATTGCCATTTCTCCAATAGAGAAATGAAAGGTACTAGTCTTGGGTCTCCATCTATCGCATAATGCTGTTAGTACAGACTTATTAAACCGATATACTTTATCTTCGTGAAATACCAAAAGCCTATTTTATGAAGTAATTGTTGAACTCGATGGTCATCAACCATCTCCATAAGGTCTTTGAAACTCTGGGAATGATCCAGATAGTCGATGGGTTTTACACTCTACAAAACAGAGAATTATAACCTATAGTTAGTTCAAAATGCTAAAATTCTTCAACTATTTACTATACTTAGAAAATATTTTTTTTACCCACATTAAATCTTCAAAATTTGTATGGTGATTATCCTGCAAATATAAAACGCTACCATTGATGGGTCTGCTCTTTGGTTTTGAAAGTTCATGCAAGAAAATGCAAGTGAATAACATCGTTTACAAGCTTCGATTGATTCAATTGTAAGAATTAGATTACGACCACCTTGAACAAGCTATTTGACAATGTTTATTACAAATAGAAACAAATAATATGCAAATTAGAAACTAATAAAATAACCAAGGGTTTAGACAACACCAAAATCATATTGTGTTGATGAAGATCTCGTTTCCATTGTTATAGATTTGTCTACTCAGAGATTGATGAAGAAATTTGTTAATTTTGAGTTGAATTGAACAAAAAAGCAAGATTTGGGGTTTGAGGGAGATGGGCTCGAGCTGGAACAATGGGGAGCAAAATGGGGTTTTGAGAAGTGAAGTGTTAAGTGAGGTTGCTACCGCCTTTATGTGGCAGCGGTAAACCCGTGCAAGTGCAACTATGAGTTGTGCCTTTTCAATTATCATACAATTCTTTTAAGTGCAACTATGAGTTATGCTTATGTTAATTTACCATAGGCGCAACTCATAGTTGCACTACAATGTTAGAATTTAGACCAACGCTAATGTGGTTGCTGACTAGGCGCAAACTAGCACTTTTTGGTAATAAGTTTGCAAACTAGCATTTGTCCTAAAATATATTAAGGCTCGTGTAATTTTTAAACTTGCAAATCAGCCTTTAAATCTTCTAATGTCCATATTTTTTAGCATACGACCTATGAGTCATTGGCAGATTTCGGCATCGAGATGGTGACAAGATTATAAATTTTTTGGTGTATGGTTTCTTGATTTATGTGATTGTTTGTTGAAGCATCTTAGTGTAGTTTACATGTTTAAAGAACTATGTGAGGTTGATCCCGAAAGGGTACGTAGACAGTCTAGGTCTGGGGGAGATCAGCAACCTTTTGGCTGGGTACGTAGATGTAAGGATGTAGTCCTTTGTTTACCCCTTCTTCTTTATATTGGTATATATGTATATCTACACATGTATATGTGTTATTTAGAGTGTCAAGATATAAAAGGAATAAGTTTATTTACTTCTCTTACCTACAAGCTACTCACTAAATATACTTTTAGTATGTAAGTGATCTTCATTTATCGTTGGTTCACGCACTTAGTGTGTTAACTGAATAAATCAACAAATATGTAAAATAAGGAGTCATTATATGCCATATTGGTCATTTTATTATATACAAACAATTGTTCTATTGTGAGGTTACATAAATCTGTTCAAAAGTTTGTTTCTAAATTATTCACCTTATGGCACTGTATTTAATGTTTAGATTTGACATATAAGCATTTATATTAACCTTTTATGTCAACTTTAGGCAATTGGATAATGGTGCTTCATATTTATTTTCTTATCAGTGTCATTGTCTAAAAGTTTTCAATTAGAATAAATGATCCGAGGATGAAAATTAAATGATTATTAGGTCCTTCTTATATAGGAAGGTTTGCAACAAAGAGGTTATAAAATGTTACCATATGAAGGACTTTTCATTTCAATAATACCAATATATTCTATCATTGTTAGTTATGAACAATTATTTCCCAATTGATAATGTGGAATGTGTGTGACTAAAGAAGATTGCATATCACACTAGTACCTACATAATTTATTGATAATGTCTATCCTTCCAGCTACAATAGTGTCCATTGATAGTGTTTATCCAACCCATTACTTAGTAAACACGCGCAAAGAAACCAAGACACAAAGAGAGGCATATACCCTATTTTACAAATACTGAGAAATAATGGTCAATTACATACGATATAAATACACGCTTTTAGTGTGTTTTCTAGTTACACTAATTCACGTCAAATGGATTACGATAGCACTTGATCTATGAATGAAATATAAAGCATTTAAGTAATAAAATGAGCTAAAAATAGACACTACAACAAAAAGACCCTATTACAACTGTATTTTTACAACTGCCAAAAACTGCCAGTTGTAATAAAGGTTTTTTACAACTCTTTTTTTTCAGAAAGTTGTAATAAACTTATTTTCAACAACCCTTTTATTTTGCCAGTTGGGATAGATGCCTATTACAACCTTTCTTTTTGTGCCAGTTGTAACAGATGCATATTTTTAACAACTGTTCTTTTTGGTAGTTGTAGTAGATGCCTATTACAACCTTTTTGTTTGCCAGTTGTAATAGATGCCTATTTTTAACAACTCTTCTTTTTTGCCAGTTGTAATAGATGTCTATTACAACCCTTTTCTTTTGCCCGTTGTAATAATTAATTATTGATTATAATTAAATAATAATACTTAATAACTAAATAATTAATAAAAAAATATTCATAATTAATAATTACTATTAAATAATAATAATTAATTTGAAAATATGAAATAATCGATATTAATAATTACTATTTAATAATTAATATAATAATGAATAAATAATAAATAATAAATAATATTATTATTAAGTAATTAATAATTAATAATTAAGAAGTAATAATTAATATTAATAATTAGGAAGTAATATTTAATATTTAGTAATTAAACTTTGATAATTCGTAATCAATAATAAATGAATAAATAAATACTTAATTAATAATTAATTAACAATTTATAAATAATATGTACTAGCAACAAACCGTAACTAATAATTAATTATAAATTTTTATAATAAATAATAATAATTTAATAATATTTAAAAGTTAAAAATTAATATTAAATAATAATAATTAATATTAATAATTAAAATTAAATAGTCATAATTAATAATTAATAAAAATTAATAATAAAAAATAATTAAATAAATAATACTTAAAACATAATAAATAAATATTAATATTAAATAATTAATAACTATTATTAAATAATAATAATTAATAATTAATTTGAAATATGAGATAATTCTTATTAATATTTAATATTCATAAATTTTTGAAATAAAATTTTGAAATTTTCATAAAATTCAAAAATAATATGTATTGAAATAAACTTAAAAATATTCATAAAATTTTAAACAAAAATTTTGAAATTTTCATAAAATAAAACAAATAAAAATTTCAATAAATTTAATTTTTTATAAAATATTCAAAATTTTAGAAAATTCTAATGCCATTACTATTTTGGTCAGGTAAATAATATATTTATAATTTTTTTTTAAACATAATATTACATAATTTTGAGCATATCATTTTTGGAATGGAGATTTCGTAGCAACGTTCCTTATAAAATCACACATATTATGCTAGTAGCAATCCGTAGCAACATACAAAAACTAATCTCAACCATCAAACCACCATCCAACCATCATAACTATTTAGCTGCGGATGCTTAGTGTTTCCCCAACTTTTACTGCCAAAAAATTTATCCCAAATTTTCATTTTACCGCCGAAACATTTGCCCAAAATTTTCTTCATTGAATTTTTCTCATCAAAACAACACCCAAGCACCATCTCTATCTTCCATCATTCCAAACAAAAAAACAATCCTAGATCTAAAACAAAAATTCGGGCCTAAGTTGCTATTCTCCGATGCTTAAAAATTGAAAAGAAGCTTTTCTGCTGTGCTCCAAAGATCGATGCCGCTTGATGCTTCGCCTGGAGATGCTCGTGAATCTGAGATCTCGAATCTTGCTGTTTTGAGCCATTGGTGTCAAATTTGGAAATGAAGGTGAGATGCCGAATATGAGATGCTGAATCTGAGATGCTTCGCCCGGAGATGCTATTCGCGATGAAACAGGTAGATCTAGATCTAATGGGGACCGCTCGAGCGATGAAGCGAGAAGGTGGCTCTACAGGCTTGATATTCGATCGACATATTTCAAAGGATGCTTCTTATCTTAACGAATGTTAATTTAATGACATATTCAAGTGAGAAGGTGGCTCTACAGGTAATACAAATATAGAAGTAAGCTATTAATTATTTGTTAATTTAACTGTCTCAACGAATGCTTCTTATCTTAGTATCCAAAATTTAAGTAGGCACATGAGAAGAAAACTACCCCAAGATGGAGGTACGACCTTGGACGGAAAAAGAATTTTGAACAGGTTTGTGATTCCTAGTCTTGGATTAAAATAATCCACACAAGCAACAATTTTAAAGGAAGTTTTGGCTGAACAAACTACTATAACATTGGTTATTCCTGATAGTTAGAATATACAAGTCTCTAACATTAAATCGTAAACCAATATTACATTCTGTCCTTAATCAGGCACTTCATATTATTTATTTCTGGTAAGCACACTAGATTTATTTGAACCACGCTAAAATTTGGAAAACAGTGTTAAGGTAATGACAAATGAAATGGTGAATACTTTACATTTTTCGAGATAACCTCGTGGATTATTTAGGATTAGGGTGGTTATTTGTTATAAAACATAGATCTTTACACACAACTTACTTTTTGTCTCCAACCATGAATTGAATACTTGGTGCTGATAATATGTTTTATTTACAAGGTGTTTGGAACTGATAAGATATATTGGTTCCTCCTTGCTTATTCTTTTTTTTTGAGAGAAATGTGTGATCCTCTATAAATAGAGGAGAGCACACATGTAACTATATATATAACACAATGAAAAAAGGCGCTGCCAACATGCCTGGAAGGTAGCAAAAACAATTAACGAGTTATGGAAGAGAAAAAAAAACAGGTACCCCTAAGATGAGTTCCGGCAAGGCCACCACCCATCTCACCCCAATATTGAGTTCCGGCATGGCCACCACCCGATATTGAAATGACAGAAGTACCAAAAACTAAAGATAATCCCAAAGATGCTGAATACATCACAAAACTAGAAAAGAAAAATCCATGCAACTGAATCTCCGAGAAGAAAACCGCAAGAGACTTTGAGAGGAAGACTTGGCTCTGATGACCTCGCAATAATCCAAAAACCAGCTATCTGAAGACATAAGAACCTGCAAGATGAATTTGACACCCTATAACCCTTACCTGTATCTGAAATGTTACTAAGAAAAAATTAGAATAATACATATATATGTATATTTAAATAAATTATATACATATATACGTATTATAAGATAAATAGACCAATATTAAAGGATTGAATTACATGTATACTAGAACCAATAATGACAAATAATGACAAATATCATAGGTATAGCTAAGCTACAAAAAATTCTTATAAACCTTTAATCATAAGTAAGTTATGATTAACGGTGAAATCTTCGTTTAATTTTGAAATAATATTGGTACTAATAATGTGAAGATGATTTGAGAAGAATGCAAGTTCTTTATGGACTTGATTACCCATCCAAGCCCGATTCATGCCACTAAAGCTATCCTGCCCCAACAAATTAGAATACATTTGTAAAAGTGTCATATCTATGTCACATTTCCATCTCATTTTTCTGGTGCCGATTATAAACATTTCATTCCTAGCAACTTATCGTGGTCATTATGTGTCCCATCAAAGGTGTTCGTTTTGCTTTAAGAATTCAACAGGTTTGAACTTGTATCAATTTTTTGCATTTAATTGGGAAGAAATGTCATTTGGAATTTCTGTATGGTATCCTGATATGAAATTTATGCCTTACTAGTAACAGTTACTATAAAGTTTATTATACTGATAATATTTATTATACTTTGTTTGGCTGCAGTTTTTGCTATGGGGTGGAATGCATTATGTTAAAGTGGTCCTTGGTATTAAGAGTGTATAGTTAGATGTCTTGGTGATGTTTGGATTAGTGAGTTGATATGGTAAATGTACGTGCATAGTGCATCAAATCATTTAAAAAGATCAATGTGTATGAGCGATTGAAAAAAATTAATGTATTGTATTGGTTTGCTTTTAATTGGTTATTTGGTTTGTTTGATATATTATTTTTGTAGATAACAAAATGTGACGTTTGAACTATTTGTAGTATACTATTATTTTTATTTTTTTATTTATGCTTATCTGTTTTTTGCTTTACATGCAAAATATGTTTAGAAATTAACTTTTTTTTAATTTTGTATTCTTTTTACCACAACTGCCAATCGTAGTTGTAAAAGAGTCTTTTACAACCGCCAATAACAGTTGTAAATCTGTCTTTTACAACTACCAATAGCAGTTGTAAAAAAGTCTTTTACAACTACTTTACGCAGTTGTAAAATAATTATTATACAACCATCAAAGACCGTTGTAAAACGAGGGAGCTCTATTACAACTCCAGATATGACGACGGACGGTTGCCTATTGTAATAGACCTATTACAACTGTTTTTGGCAGTTGCGAAATGGTGTTTTTGTCGAAGTGAGAAAAAGTAAAATGTTGGAATAGTAAAAACATTGTGAGTTTTATAGTGGTTTGAAGGAAACTCCTACGTCCACTATATTCGTATTTGTACTAACCCACATTTTTTCTTATGTTTTTACATATCGAAGGAGCGTAAAAATATTATTTTTGTAACTAAATGAATTCCATATAGGTTAAAACTTTATAAAAAATTGTTTTTATATTATTGCTCCTTTGGAAAATTATGGATTTTACCCTTGAAAAGCTTGTAAAGGTTATAACTTTTGATAGAAGCCGAATCAGGTCTTGAAACCACCACCAAATGAAAGATTTGATGGTTTCTCGTTTCGTAAAGTGGCCATAATAGCCTTTTGGATTACCGTTTAGGAGATATGGCCATTTAAAGTTTAGACATTTTTTGGACATTTTAGTGGGTAAGTAGCGAGGTTTAGGTTAAGCCTATAGGCCTATTATGGTATTTCTGCTAATATTGGCTGCCATAACCTTCCTTAAATCATTTCTAATCTTCCCAAATAGACCTAAACCTCCATTAAACTTCTCCTTTGCCAAAACCACTTCTAAGCTATTCTAAATCAGACTAAATCCATATATTAATGGTAGATTAGCAAAGCGATTAGCAATAGACTTCAAAATCTACATTTTTAGAAGAGGAAATTTGGGCCTTTGCTATCCATTCTCGGATATGCTCGTTTCACAAGCAAATCATTGATTTTTGGGTGTTGGCAAGTGATTTGTCATCTCTAAACCTCTCATATATGATCTTAAAGATTTTGACATGCTTTGAATCTAATTTTAAAGTCAAAAATGTATTTTGTCCTTGTTTTGAAGTTAAAACGATTGAAAGTGATTTAAACATGTTGCCTGATGTGTAATTACTCATGTAAATGTTAGGCCCTATTAGAGATGTGTTTTGAGATGAGTTGTCATGTATTGATGTATCGTTATATGATATGATGACGTTTGAATAATAGTTGATGTGTGTATGGATGTTATATTATATGTTTAAATGGTTGTAAATACTCATCTGAGCAAAATGAAAGTAGTAAACATAGGATTAGGTTTCATTGGATCGGCTATAGAGTTTGGTAGTATGTCAATGCATTGGGCTTACGTACAGATCAAAGTGGTAGGAGTAGCGATCAAATTGACGTGAAGTGTGGAAATGCAAAAACGGGAGTAGGAATTTGACTGGCTTAGGGAGTTCAATGGTGGACTGCGGGCTGGGAGTGGAGTTGCACGACATTGGCTTCGTGTATTGTGTGTGGCCAGTGGAATAAGGACCAGACATGAAATTATATTCATTATGAGGCCTCGGGCGAGCCATGGGGAGACGCGTAGGTGGCTTCAGTCCGGGCATGGATATTGAACAAGATTTGTTGTTCGAGGTTTATGGCTGAACAAGGCTTGGGGGTCTGGGGTTTAGTGCTTCGATCTGATGTCCTAGCTAGCTATTTCAGGATGGTCATGTCTAGAACCAGACTGAGGAGATGGAGTGGGATAACTGGACTGAGGAAATGGAGTGGGAGGTTTCAAGTTACTTTGGGCTTGGCCTAGGGGAGACGCGTGGACTTCTTTAGGCTAGCAAGGGGATGCCTTCAGGGTAGCTTGAGGTTAACTTAGAGACAACCATGGGATGACTTCAGGACTTTGAGGAGACAACTCCGTGAATTTTGATGGGCAATTAGAGCTATTCCGAAGATGATGACATAAGGATAAGAGTTGTGATAGAGATCTATAAGGCTAAGTTCAATGATGTGAACTTGTGGGTAGAACGAGGAATGTGTTCTAATATGAAGATGAATGAAATGTATTGATGATGAGTTCAACTATAGAGACACTTGCAAAGGGATCATTGATACTCAAAGGTTTCGACATGTGCTTGTAAAGTGGAGGTGTATGCAGACCCCTATTTGGATTTGTTGATAGGATATCCCAAATTTATTGATATGGATCCGTGTGCCCTGGACCTTGATAATATGCGGGTCAAGTTTCTAACCTTACGAAGTGGCATGGAGTCGAGCGCTAAGGAACCGAGATTTTACATTGGTCTCTTGCAGAGGATACGGCCATACGAGTTGTAATATGTCCAATGCACCCGAGTGAAGTGAGGATTGTTTGATGAATGCTTTGATTGTCGTGTTTGTTTTATCACTCTAGGGATATCACATGGTGTAGGTATTATCGACTTGGATACCTGTTTGCGCCAAAATTGGTCACAAACCCCGAATGTTGTGAAAGCACTAGTGTAGGAATATAAATCAACAATATTCACACACAAATCTCAAATCTAAGCAAACAGAGTATCACAATTCAGAAATAATGAACATAAACGCGAGATTTATAGTGGTTCGGCGATCTTGCCTACGTCCACTCTGAAGTTGATGATTTTATTGATGTTCTCTTGATGATTACAATTTATTCTGATGTAGTACAACTGATTATATGATTACAATCTGAATCTAAGGAAGCAGTGGTGATTCTGAGTAGATATGGCAGAGTCTGGGCGCTCTTTAGCTCTCAAAATTGTCCGACCCCTTTTCTGAATGACCAGGGGCTATATTTATAGGTGTAGGAGGCTGATATTTCGCCTAAAATGAGGGGAGACCAGTTCTGGTACGTCAGGGGGCCCACATGGCCGAAATCTGGAGATCCGGGCCCACTTTGGGATCGATTCGACCCTTGATTCGAATCGATCAAGAAATCATCCAATCGAGCTGAAATTTGGTGTGGACATTCTTCATCATGTGCTTAAGCTTCTGTGAAAATTTCATGGAATTTGGACTTGTAGAACTCGAGATATGATCGATTCAAGATTGCACTTTCGGTGAAGATGGTGGTTCGAATCGACCCCTTCGAATCGATAGGGTCGAATCGATGCCAGGTGTATGTGCGTGGTGATGTGGCGCGCGCTTTTCTCGAGTTGATCCGGTTTTTCCTCCGAGTTTTACTGGGTCGACTCCTAAGTTTTAGCCGCGTTTACTTGGTGGACTCGAGACGTTGGATTCGAAGGCTCTCCTCCTTCAAATCGATGGAACAGGAGCTTGTTCGAATCGATCAGGACATGCTACTATGGATCGATTCGAAGCTGTCTCAATATGGGGGATTCGAAGGATACTTCCTTTGTGGACTCGAAGTAGGGAGCCAGTTTGATGGATTCGAACCAAGGGCATTTGGATGGAGTCGAACTGAGGGCCGAAGTGAGGCTAGGTTTCCATGGATTCGAACTATCGCATTTCGAGGATGGATTCGAGGTAGTGCGTCTTGTTGGGTTCGAAGCAGGATATCTTCATGGATTCGAACTAAGGGTAACTCGAAGGAAACGAATGTGGATTCGGGTAATGGATACGAAGCTTGACCGTCTGATGGATTCGAAGCAAGGCCTAGTGGGATGGATTCGAACCATGGCCTGAATGATCGATTCGAACTTATACCACTTCATACACCTTCTATTGGCGATATCTTGAGCGTACAAACTCGGATTGACTTGAAACTTGGAACGTTGGTTTGCATGGTTTTACCGGTCATGTCTTATCAATTGTAGCCTGATCCGGACTCGGACAAAATTCATTGATATCCATGGTGAAACAGTGTATAACGAACTTTTACGACGAACTGTCTTTAGTCTTCCAGTCAACTTTTTGGTGTCACGGCCTTGCCAAAAGGCGGGATAACATTTTGCCCCCCAAAACATGCCTTGCGATAGGAAGGTGTGTTTTGTAATGCCATAAGTTGGATGTTCATATCCTGTTGATGCCCTGCAAAGAAATTGATAGTTTTATATGACCTCAAATGACGACCGTTCGTGATCAAGCCATTTGAGGTGGAATTCGACCGTTCGCGATCTAGCACTTCTATATGGCCCCAAATGACGACCGTTCGCGATCAAGCCATTTGAGGTGAGGGGTGCCGTTCGAGGCGAGTTGTGATCGTTCGCGATCGGGTGCCATTCGAGGCGAATGGTGACCGTTCGAGGTCGGGTGACGTGGAAAGAGGAATGTGATCGTATCCGATCGTGTGCCGTACGAGGCAAAAATGTGATCGTTCGTGATCGAATGTCGTATTAGGTGAATTGTGACCGTTCGTGGTCGAGTGCCGTTCGAGGCTAATGGTGACCGTTCGAGGTCGGGTGCCGTTCGTGGCGAAGTGTGATCGTTCGCGATCGAATTGTGACCGTTCGCGGTCGGATGCCGTTCGAGGCGAATTGTGACCGTTCGTGGTCGGGTGCCGTTCGAGGCGAATTGAGTGTGCCCGGGGAGGGACTTAGTATCATCAATACCGGGTTTCACGTTCGGGTGAATCCCCGGATTGTTTCTTGCAACGGTTTATCGCCATCTCAGAGCATGCCTAGGGACCGTTCGTGATCCCGTACATGTGTAAGTGGCTTAGCCGTTATGAAATCACAAGTAGCATTTTTTCATTGAAAATAAGTCTTTAGCAGAAATGTTAAACAAAGTCAAATTCAAATATTCAAATCAAGATGAAACAAAAGCAAAGCAAGGATGTCAAAGTGTAAACTCCCACAACGATAGGGTTAGTAGTCATTCACAACATGCCTATGGACCGTTCGTGATCTCGCACATGTGTAAATGACTTACCCGTGTTGGTGAGAGGTTTACAACTTGTCCATCGTTATTTCAACTAATTGATAATCATACGATGTCCTGGCTCGGGGGCACCCCTGGCTGATGTAGACGGTGGTCGCTCTAGCTCCACCGCTGGAGCTCGCCTCCTCACATACTGAAGTAGCATACCATTCCTGATGTGCCCTTCCACCTCATCCTTCAGATGTCTACAGTCGTTAGTGTTATGACCATTCAGTTCGTGGAATAAGCAGTATCTGTCTGATTTCCTCTCGTTAACAGTGGGATCCCTTCGTATTGGCCTACGGTAGGGAACTTGCTCTCGTGTATCTTGGTAAATTCGCTCCAAACTCTCATTCAGCTCTGAATAAGTGGTGAATCGTGGCTCTCTCCGCAGTCACTTTGACCTGTCACCATTGTCCTCAGCCTTTCGTTTTCCTTTATCCTTGCCTGAATCATTTTCGAGAGGCTTTTTGTCTTTAAGTGCATAAACTTCTATTCCCTCTCCTTCTTCTCTTTCAGCATTAGCGTCTTCCAATCGTAAAAACTTTTCTGCCTCGTGATAGAATTCTCCTAGATCCATTGGCGGATCCTTAGTTAATGAATTTTTGAATTCCGTGCCATCAGCTACTCCGGACACAGCTGCCATCATAACCACGGATGGATCTGGCCGATACACCGATGCTGCTGCCGCATTGAACCGCATCAAGAAATTCCTCAAAGACTCCCTAGCTTTCTGCTTTAGCGTTGCCAAACTCATCACATTCTTGGGTCTCGAAATATGAACTCTGAATTGCCTCATAAATTTCTCAATCAAATCGGTCCATGTCCCAATGGAGCCGCTCTCTAGCTGTCTGAACCATAAAGCTGCTATGTCTATCAAATACAATGGGAAGCACCGAGCCATGACTTCCTGTGATGCCCCCAGCACTTCCATGTGCCTTATATACCTCGTTAGATGGACCGCAGGGTCCGTCCTCCCATCATACCTCTCTACTATTGGCAGTTCGAATTCTGGTGGGTTCCTAGCCAATCTAATCGCAGGAGAAAAGGGACTCTTGTTCACGTCTTCAAGATCTCTGTTTACTAATCCGCCTCTCATGGCTCGCCTGACCATCTCTGCCAATCTATCATTATCTCCAAGCTGTAGTCCTTGTTCGCTACCTTCGATCTGCCCCCCGAGTCCGTGCGAGCTTTCGGGTGTGTTCCCCGCTGGCTGAGCGTTCATCCCTCTATTGCCGCCAGGTTGCTCGGATGTCCTTGTCTCTCTTCCCAGGTTTGGATCAACATGTCCTAAGTGTATGCCCCCCAGCTCCGGCGCTGCGCCAGATGGTCCTGCTCCGTTCTGGATTCTAGTTGTTCCTTGATTTTGCGCTCCAAGCTGTCCAATTTGTTGAAGCAAATTCTGGATCATCTCCTCCTGTCTCTTCATCATTGTCTCCATCTCATCCCTGGTGATGAAGATCGATGCTTGGTTTGCTCCTGAGGAAGCCTCTTGACTCCCTTCGTGCTGACTTCGCTCTGGTCTCTGCCTTTTACTAGTTTGTCTCGTCATAGCTTTTCAAATCTGAACTTTTAAACCTTCGAATTCAACTTCCAAGCGGTAGAATCCCTGAGTTCCGTTCTCAGTGAAAGCACCAAAGTGTTTGCGCCAAAATTGGTCACAAACCCCGAATGTTGTGAAAGCACCAGTGTAGGAATATAAATCAACAATATTCACACACAAATCTCAAATCTAAGCAAACAGAGTATCACAATTCAGAAATAATGAACATAAACGCGAGATTTATAGTGGTTCGGCGATCTTGCCTACGTCCACTCTGAAGTTGATGATTTTATTGATGTTCTCTTGATGATTACAATTTATTCTGATGTAGTACAACTGATTATATGATTACAATCTGAATCTAAGGAAGCAGTGGTGATTCTGAGTAGATCTGGCAGAGTCTGGGCGCTCTTTAGCTCTCAAAATTGTCCGACCCCTTTTCTGAATGACCAGGGGCTCTATTTATAGGTGTAGGAGGCTGATATTTCGCCTAAAATGAGGGGAGACCAGTTCTGGTACGTCAGGGGGCCCACATGGACGAAATCTGGAGATCCGGGCCCACTTTGGGATCGATTCGACCCTTGGTTTGAATCGATCAAGAAATCATCCAATCGAGCTGAAATTTGGTGTGGACATTCTTCATCATGTGCTTAAGCTTCTGTGAAAATTTCATGGCATTTGGACTTGTAGAACTCGAGATATGATCGATTCAAGATTGCACTTTCGGTGAAGATGGTGGTTCGAATCGACCCCTTCGAATCGATAGGGTCGAATCGATGCCAGGTGTATGTGCGCGGTGATGTGGCGCGCGCTTTTCTCAAGTTGATCCGGTTTTTCCTTCAAGTTTTACTGGGTCGACTCCTAAGTTTTAGCCGCGTTTACTTGGTGGACTCGAGACGTTGGATTCGAAGGCTCTCCTCCTTCAAATCGATGGAACAGGAGCTTGTTCGAATCGATCAGGACATGCTACTATGGATCGATTCGAAGCTGTCTCAATATGGGGGATTCGAAGGATACTTCCTTTGTGGACTCGAAGTAGGGAGCCAGTTTGATGGATTCGAACCAAGGGCATTTGGATGGAGTCGAACTGAGGGCCGAAGTGAGGCTAGGTTTCCATGGATTCGAACTATCGCATTTCGAGGATGGATTCGAGGTAGTGCGTCTTGTTGGGTTCGAAGCAGGATATCTTCATGGATTCGAAATAAGGGTAACTCGAAGGAAACGAATGTGGATTCGGGTAATGGATACGAAGCTTGACCGTCTGATGGATTCGAAGCAAGGCCTAGTGGGATGGATTCGAACCATGGCCTGAATGATCGATTCGAACCTATACCACTTCATACACCTTCTATTGGCGATATCTTGAGCGTACAAACTCGGATTGACTTGAAACTTGGAACGTTGGTTTGCATGGTTTTACTGGTCAAGTCTTATCAATTGTAGCCTGATCCGGACTTGGACAAAATTCATTGATATCCATGGTGAAACAGTGTATAACGAACTTTTACGACGAACTGTCTTTAGTCTTCCAGTCAACTTTTTGGTGTCACGGCCTTGCCAAAAGGCGGGATAACAATACCTAAACACCCAACAGTGTACTTTGGCTTATAGAACACCCTTACATGATAGTAGATTAGCATATACTGTTATGTGCTATCTTTTTAGATGCAGTGACAGGTCAGGTATGATTCTTCAAACCCTATGTCCTTATTACTCTATATGGTTTTTATAGTATTTTGAGATTGTTTATCACTGAAACTATACTATTTTCTGACTTAAGGTTTTATTCTTTGCTTCGTATTAGCTCGGGTACTCTTAAATGAGTAGATCAGGGATAACATGTCTAGAATAACGCATGAAGCTTTACTGAGGACGAGTAGAAGGCTACGCTTTCATATACCTATCTTTGGAGCTTACCGTCACTTTTATTCCGTTGTGCAGTATTGGATCTATGTCAACACTTAGTTTTATTAGGGATAGTTATTGGAGTTTATTTTAGTGTATTGGGATGTATAAATTCTATTATTTTAGTTTCGCATGATCTTGTGAACTTGTTGCACTCTGGTGTTCTTATTTATGGTTCATTTTATTATATAACTGTTTGTCCTATTTTATATCCGTGATGAGTATTATATTTTATCCTTGTACTGTGAGATATATTATAGGCTTTGTGATTGGATTTTTATTACCTCACCCCTTTAAAATCATCCTATATTGGTCAGGTACCATTGCAATGCACTCTACAGTTTATATTAGGTACTTGGAGGTTTAGGGCAGTCATCACACCTAGTATCAAAGCTTAAGTTGAGAGATAACCTAAGTTGATACTAGGATCCATTAGAGATAAGAAGAAGTTGTCGCCTTAGAATGGATCCATCGATATATGAGTAGGCATATTTGTTTTTTCTTTCAAAAGTGTATATTAGTGTTATATATAGTATATGTAACAAATACTATATCACATTGCACACAACAGCGCCATTGATGCTGCTTATCTTTATGAGAAACTGATCATTCTTATTATAGATTAAGAATGAGCCAAAATATAAGAAATGTTGCTAGGAACTCCACCTTTGGAGTAGAAGAAGGGACAAATTTGGGGGCAGTTAAACTCGATATGCAGACTATGTTCACAGAGATATTGAGAAATATGCTGCAAAATAACCAGGTGGCTGCACCTGTTGTTGCCAAGGTTATAAAAATAGCTAGGCGGATGTTAGGCAGCAAGCATAGACTAGGGATTAATCGTTTACGCGGGGTTTAAGCGGAACTACGCGTTTTTGATAAACTTATGGATTTTGATAAAATTTTAGTATTATTTAAATATTAATTGATCCAAAATGAAACTCTAGGGGTTTGGGGTTTGGATGGGCATAATAACAGCCAACGAGACAAAACCATCTAAAACTAGCATGTAATTGCTTAAACAAGGCATCAACCCTCAACTCGTGCCTAAAATGTGCTTAGATACATATTAATATGCTTAGATAATGTGATATGCCACGTCTAGGTAGGTCTAGGTAGATAGCTAGGCAACAAATATTGCCTAACGCCTAGGAAGACCTAGGTGGGGACCTAAAAGGATTTTTACAATAGCGTCTTGTTGTTGCGGGTGCTGCTATGCAAGCGCCCAGTGCCGACTTTGCCAAACCGGACATGGACTACTCTAGACTTGGTGGAAAACCATTCTAAGGAATGGAGATAGCTACGGAAGTGCATGATTGGTTATATACCTACAAAATAATTTTTGATGATGTGGAGTTGGATGATGCATGAGGAGGAGGTTGGCCTCGAGACAACTCCAAGGAAGGGCGATGAACTGGTGGAGTGCCCTTAGAGCTACAACTCCCAAGGATCAGTTCAGTTGGACTAGTTCAAGATGAGGTTGGGGAGAAATACATACCAGTGACCCAAAAGTTGGTATTGTTTAGGAAATTTGCTGATAAGAAGACTTGTCTATTTTAGAGTACGTTGCTGCCTTCTACGCTTTGTCAAAAAATGGGACTTTTTTGTAGACACTCCATTGAAAAATAATGGAAGGTTTATCATTGGGTTGAATGACCATCATGGGGAGTGACTAATTAGTCACATTGAGGAGAGCTTCGAGAAGTTGGTCGAAAAGGCTTTACAACATGAGAGCCTGTACCCAATGCAAAATGTTGTTTTTTCTTAGGATGAGCCAAAGCCATAAATAGGCGGGGAGGTGTGACGACCATCCTATACCTCCGACATCCAATACATCTGGATAGTGCGCTGCTACGGTGCTTGGCCATTGTAGGATGATTATTAAGTGTGATAAGTGGGGGAAATATGTAATGCCCCACCTTTATACCCATACCACTAAAGAGTATTACAGAGTAATATTGTTTGATAATACAGAGAATGAGCCGATATTGAGCTTACGCACATGAATATTCCCTTGGGCTAATACTGGCATGTATTTCAAAACCATAGACTACTCACCCGTACTACATAGTGTTAGCACAAAGCAATAAGATAGAACATACACAATATATTAATAAGTAACAAAGAACACAGAGTCATTAATGCAGCGATAGTATATAATGGAAATATACACAAAATTGAGTGGGATATAAAATAAGTCAAACTCCCACTATCACAAAAATATACAATGTACAAATCCAATATATAATCTCAACATCATCGGTATGCACGAGGAAATCTGACACATAATGATACATAATAATACCATATCCTCTATTTATGCCCAACATCCACAAACTAGTCATCTTGTCCTAAACCTGTAATGTCTCGACTAACACAAGTATTATATAAACAACACACGGACCAAACTATATCTAAAATATATGTGTCAATATATCATGATAATAACATAATATCACAATGTATCCTAAAATGGTGTATGGATACATCAATTTAGCAACACATCACAAAACCATGTATAAGCAACATCACCCATATAGAAAGTCAAGTAAAACTACATACTAAGTGTATAATGTCAAATGGGTTGAAACATTCCATGCAACTAAATATCATTAAGTATAAGATAACTAACTATATAGGACATGCCTTCATCAATCCTAATATTGTCTCTTAGATAATCGTAAAGTAGATATACTCGGGGTTCGTCATACTCAGTATATACATAAATACACACACCTCACATGCACCAACCGCCCAAATGAAACATATATGTGATATAGATATGGCATACCCTCGATAGCCAAGGTCATCTAGCCATATAAAGATAGGTAAATGGTCCAACTCCATGCGCTCAGCATCTCTAACTATGCTCGATAGTGGTGAAATCGATGCGTATAGGGTTACATAGCTTTAAGAACACACAATCCAATAAATAATCAAAGAGATCTATAATCACGTAATGATCATCTAGACTTTCAACCTCATAGTAGTTAACTTGGCTCTCAGCTAATGAAGTAAACATATTGTCTCTTGGACCTCTACTAATCTACTCAACTTCCGTATCGTAGATAATCTTTTGGACTCTCATTCCAATGTGCTCTAAGCATCATAAATAACTTTAATAGTATCGTTCTCAACAAATGGTCCAGTTAGCTATCAGCCGTATCTATAATGATCTCATGTAAGTGAATAAGAAGTGTCTACATCAACAATAACCAGATGGGAGACCGACAACTCTCAACCTACTCTAGGAGCCTTCCTTACATGCTCTCAGCGCTACTCCTATAGAGATCAGTTACTTTGACGGGCATCATGACCAATATCCATTAAGACTATGCTATGCAATGGTCATGACCCTGCAATGGGAACTGACCGCTGGCCCAAGTGACATACGACATTGGCTCTTAGCCACGGCTCTTAGCCATATACACACAAAAAGGTATGTCTGGATTCGGGGTGCGACCCCGCAATCAGGCCTCTAGGATGGATACTAGCTAACCTGGTTTACTCCACATCATATAATAGGAATATGCTCATAATAAATAGACACACTTAGGGCTCTCCGCCTGCCCACTCTCAGTTCACATCGCCATAAATATAATATACATGGAGTTGACCCTATCGAGTGACATCAACTTATGGAGAGTAATCAAACAAGCATCAGCTCAGGTGTCCCATACCACCTGGTGTTCCTCGAATATTTACTCAATGCTTGCAAATTAGACTCATATATTATTCTATATAACAAATCCAATGAATAGTTGGAGAAATATTACTGAATTCCCCATCCCAAATGGTACTATAACTCTGTTTATTCTAATTTCTCGTTACACGGAAGTATATACACAAGAGCACAAAACTCATATTGAAACGAGATTCTAATTATAGGAAAACTATATTATTTTATTCTAAAGTTTTCTTATAAATAATAATAATAATAATAATAAATTTCTCCTTTTTATTTCAAATCCATAAAACATATTTTTCCTAAACTATTGAATATATTCAAAATTCATATAATATACTTTGAAATTACATAAGAAATTAAATAGAAATCATTTCATATTTTTTGAGAAATTTCATAGGATTTTTAATATTAAGACTAAAAGTCTAATTTCCTTAAATAGAAAAATATTCAACAATATAATTAATATCACATTTATATAAACTATCTCTTCAAAATAATTAAATTATCATAAAATATAAAACATGCTCTTTATTTACATTTTAAAATGTATAAATATATATTATTTTTATTATATATGTATATTTTTAAATGAGGACACCGGTTTGTGCGACCGGTAGCACCACCGGTCGACTATTAGCGGTAGACCGTTACTGGTGTTGCATTTTACAGGTGCCCGAATCGATCATTTTGATCAATTCCTGGCCTCCTTCTCTCATTCAATGGATAAATATTCATCCATACAACAAACAAAAAAAGCATATAACAAAGAATTATACGATTTAAACATAGATTTGCGAGTCAAGATACTCACCTGTCACACCTAGCTTCTCCTCCTCCTCTTCTTCTTCACTGTATCTGTTAACCCGCCTTTTGGCAAGGCCGCGGACTGGCGGTTTTAACTAAATCGACTACTCGTTTTTCGAGACTGGAATACGACAGGTTTAAGTCGACTGGACGGATAGATGATGTTGTGCGCTTGGAAGATGGATTTTGGATTGGATGAAGTGGATTTGCATAGGCTAGTGACTCGATGTTGGAGTCTCGAGTGAGTCGGCATGTTGGAGTCTCGAGGGAATCGGGATGTTGGAGTCTCGAGGGAGTCGGGATGTTGGAGTCTTGAGGGAGTCCCGAGTGAGTCGGGATGTTGGAGTCTCGAGGAAGTCGGGATGTCGGAGTCTCGAGGGAGTCAGGATGTCGGAGTCTTGAGGGAGTCTCGAGGGAGTCGGGATGTTGGAGTCTCGAGTGAGTCGGGATGTCGGAGTCTCGAGGGAGTCGGGATGTTGGAGTCTCGATGGAGTCTCGTGGGAGTCAGGATGTCGGAGTCTCGAGGGAGTCGGGATGTCGGAGTCTCGATGGAGTCTCAAGGGAGTTGGGATGTTGGAGTCTCAAGGGAGTCGGGATGTTGGAGTCTCGAGGGAGTCTCGAGTGAGTCGGGATGTTGGAGTCTCGAGGGAGTCTCGAGTGAGTCGGGATGTTAGAGTCTCGAGGGAGTCGGGATGTTGGAATCTCAAGGGAGTCGGGATGTCGGAATCTCGAGGGAGTCGGGATGTCGGAGTCTCGAGGGAATCTCGAGTGAGTCGGGATGTTGGAGTCTCGAGGGAGTCGGGATGTTGGAGTCTCGAGGGAGGAATGGGTCGTTCGATATTGGTAGTCATTCGGTCTGGGAGGAATAAGTCGCTCGGCATGGAAGCCGCTCGGTATGGAAGCCGCTCGGCATGGAATTCGCTCGGCATGGAAGTCGCTCGGCATGGAAGTCGTTCAGCATAGGAAGTCGCTCGGCACAGTAAGTCGACTCGGTACAGGAAGTCGCTCGGCACAGGAAGTCGCTACAGGAAGTCGCTCGTACCATGGTGAAGGATGTTGGCTCGGCTATGGTCCTAATGGGCCAGGACTGCTAAGAAAGCCCAGTAACTCGGGATTTGCCTATAAATACAGCATGAGGGGGTTCAGAAAGGGGATCTCTATTCTGTTTCCCTTCTTCTTCCTCATTAAGGCTACTATGCTATAATTATTTTGAAAACTCCAGATTGTAACTGTAATTGATTCTCATATCAATAAAAAGGAAAATTTTGGAGTGGACGTAGGCCAGAGTCAGCCAAACCACTATAAATCCACTGTTTTTTCTGCTTTCTTTTTAATTTCTACTGATCTTCATATTTATACTCTCTACATACACTCTATCTGTTATCTGTGACTGTTATTTGGTGCTTTCTTTTACGTTTGGGTGTTAGTGACCAATTTTGGCACCAACATTTTGTTGCTTTCACTGAGAAGCAAGCACTCGGGGATTTCAGAGCTAGGAACTTGGATTCTAGGAAGTAATGGCTAGGCCACCAACAAGGAAGCAAGTGACAGAAAGGAGCAATCAAGAGGGAAGTCAAGAGGCTTCCTCTGGAGTTGGAGCAGGTCAAGCATCCATCTACATCACTAGAGATGAGATGGAAGCGATGCTGAAAAGATAAGAGGAGATGATGTAGGCTCTTCTCAGACAATTTGCACAAGCAGGAAATGCAGGAGCTCAGATCCATGGAGCTGGATCAGAAGCGCTCAACCAGCAAGCAGAGGGAGTGGCTCAGTAGGGGGCAGTCCCCAATCAGCAGACAGCTATCAATTTGGATGGACCTAGACTTGGGGGCACACCACCAGGAAATGCTGGACCAGTCCATGGAGGGATACTAGATGACACTGTGCAACCCGACACCAACATGAGTGTAGGAGTACGTGATGAGGAGTATGTGCCAGGATTCCCTCGTGAACTCGGGGGACAAATCAGAGGTAGCGGACAAGGATTACAGTTTGGCGACAATGGCAGATTAGCGGAGATGGTCAGACGAGCTTTGAGAGGTGGATTGGTAAATAAAGACTTGGAGGATGTGAATAGGAGTCCCTTCACTCCTACTACCAGGCAAGCTAGGAACCCTCCAGATTTTAAGCTACCAACGTTGGAGATGTATGATGGGAGAACGGATCCCGCCGTTCACCTAACAAGGTACATGAGGCATATGGAAGTACTGGGGGCATCGGATGAGGTCATGGCTCGATATTTCCCTTTGTATTTGATGGATATCGCAGCTATGTGGTTCAGACAGCCGGAGAGTGGTTCTATTGACACTTGGACAGAGCTGATTGAGAGGTTTATGAGGCAATTACGGGTCCATATAGTCAGACCCAAGAATGTAATGACCTTGACATCGATGAAACAATGGAAGGGAGAGTCGCTCAGGGATTTCTTAACCAGATTCAACGCAGCGATAGCTTCAGTGGATCGACCCGATCCATCGATGGTTTTGATGGCAGCAGTTTCAGGAATTGGAGATAATTTGGATTTCAAGATATCATTGGAACGAAACCCACCGAGGGATCTCGGAGAGTTCTACCATGAGGCGGAAAGGTTCCTAAGGCAGGAAGATGCGCAGGCTGAGAGAGTAGGGAGAGAGGATGAAGCTTATGCAGTGAGGGGTGGAGGTCCACCTAGGGAGGATCCAAGTAAAGACGATAAAGGAAAAAGGAAAACAAATGGCAACAGTGGCACTTCGAAGAGGCCTCGAAGGGAGTCAAAGTTTTCTTCTTACATAGATTTAACCGAGACTCTAGAAAGGATTTACTTGGATACTCGAGGGCGTCTCCAATATCGAAGGCCAGCAAAGAGAGAGCCTTCTGAATACGAGCCGGCATCGGGAAAGCATTGCCTATTCCATGAGCTAGATGGGCACAACACAAACGACTGCAGGCATCTGAAAGATATCATTGAGGAGCATGTAAGGAATGGTCATCTACAGCAGTATGTAAGGAATCGAGCTGTGGCAGTGGGACAAGAGCGACCACCTCCTACCTCGAACGAAGATGGCACTGGGCCTAGGCAACGTCAGCTCATTATCAACTAAATAGATTTATGGTTTTGAATAAGTAAGAACTCAAAGAAATACGGTTAGGTCACTTACACACGTACGGGATCAAGGACGGTCCCTAGGCATGCTCTGAGATGACAAAAAACCGTACTACTTGAGTCTATGAAATCCTATTTTCTTTATATTTTTCTGCAAACTCTGGTTTCTTCTGTGGCACTTTGGACATTTAATTCCTTCTATGGTACAAACTTCTGCTTTGATAACTGAATTATGTAACAATTGGATTTGGATCAGTGTAATAAATAATATAGGTCTCGCGATCACGGTCCCGACCGATGAGACAGGGAAGTTATCGCAAGTTACGAGTCCCTTCGCCAGAGAGCGATGGAATGGACTCAGAGAGAATATCAAAGTCCTTGGCCGGAGAGCCTAGGCCGGAGAATATGAAAGTCCTTGGCCGGAGAGCCGAGGCCGGTGAATATCAAAGTCCTTCGCCGGAGAGCCGAGGCTGGAGAATATGAAAGTCCTTGGCCGGAGAGCCGAGGCCGGTGAATATAAAAGTCCATGGCCATAGAGCCAAGGCCGGAGAATATAAAAGTCCTTGGCCGGAGAGCCGAGGCCGGAGAATGTAAAAGTCCTTGGCCGAAGAATATAAAAAGTACTTGGGCCGAGAGCCGAGGTCAGAGAATCTAAAAGTCCTTGGCCGGAGAGCCAAGGTCGGAGAACATAAAAGCCCTTGTCCGGAGAGTCGGGGTCGGAACAGGATATCGGCCCGGAGTGGTCATGGATTTGGTTATTGGTTATTGGATTTGAATTGATTAAAACTTGGTTGACAGGTTCAGATGGCTAAGGAATTGGCTCAGGGTTTGGTTATTGGATTCGGAATCAGATATCAACTCGGAGCAGTTGTGGATTCGAATAAGGATACGGCAATTGCACTAGGATAAAACAGATTGGATTGCGGATCAGATTGTATGGCTATGGATGGAATGTGGACGATGGATTGAAGGCTATTCAAAACACACCTTCCTATCGGAAGGCATGTTTTGGGGGGCAAGTGTTAACCCGCCTTTTGGCAAGGCCGCGGACCGGCGGTTTTAACTAAATCGACTACTCGTTTGTCGAGACTGGAATACGACAGGTTTAAGTCGACTGGACGGATAGATGATGTTGTGCGCTTGGAAGATGGATATTGGATTGGATGAAATGGATATGCATAGGCTAGTGACTCGATGTTGGAGTCTCGAGTGAGTCGGCATGTTGGAGTCTCGAGGGAATCAGGATGTTGGAGTCTCGAGGGAGTCGGGATGTTGGAGTCTCGAGGGAGTCCCAAGTGAGTCGGGATGTTGGAGTCTCGAGGGAGTCGGAATGTCGGAGTCTCGAGGGAGTCGGAATGTCGGAGTCTCGAGGGAGTCTCGAGGGAGTCAGGATGTTGGAGTCTCGAGGGAGTCGGGATGTGGGAGTCTCGAGGGAGTCGGGATGTCGAAGTCTCGAGGGAGTCTCGAGGGAGTCGGGATGTCGGAGTCTCGAGGGAGTCTCGAGGGAGTCGGGATGTTGGAGTCTCAAGGGAGTCGGGATGTTGGAGTCTCGAGGGAGTCTCGAGTGAGTCGGGATGTTGGAGTCTCGAGGGAGTCGTGATGTTGGAGTCTCGAGGGAGTCTCGAGGGAGTCGGGATGTTGGAGTCTCTAGGGAGTCGGGATGTTGGAGTCTCGAGGGAGTCGGGATGTTGGAGTCTCGAGGGAGTCTCGAGGGAGTCTGGATGTTGGAGTCTCGAGGGAGTCGGGATGTCAGAGTCTCGAGGGTGTCTCGAGTGAGTCGGGATGTTGGAGTCTCGAGGGAGTCGGGATGTTGGAGTTTCGAGGGAGGAATGGGTCGTTGGCATTGGTAGTCGTCGCTCGGCATGGAAGTCGTTCGGCACAGGAAGTCGCTCGGCACATGAAGTCGACTCGGTACAGGAAGTCGCTCGGCACAAGAAGTCGCTTGTACCATGGTGAAGGATGTTGGCTCGGCTATGGTCCTAATGGGCCCGGACTGCTAAGGAAGCCCAGTAACTCGGGATTTGCCTATAAATACAGCATGAGTGGGTTCAGAAAGGGGATCTCCATTCTGTTTCCCTTCTTCTTCCTCATTAAGGCTACTCTGCTATAATTGTTTTGAAAACTCCAGATTGTAACTATAATTGATTCTCGTATCAATAAAAAGGAAAATTTTGGAGTGGACGTAGGCCAGTGTTGGGCGATTTCTCACCACCGATCCAAGCCCGCACCGAGCCCACTCATCACCGGACCGAGACCACCGAATCAATCCCAACTCCTCTCATCACCGAACCAGAAGAATGCAACCACCACTGGACCAACTCCACTCACCACCGAACCAATCCACACTCCTCTCATCACCGAACCAGAAGAATGCAACCACCACCGGACCAACTCCACTCACCACCGAACCAATCCACACCCCTCTCATCACCGAACCAGAAGAATGCAACCACCACCGGACCAACTCCACTCACCACCGAACCAATCCACACCCCTCTCATCACCGAACCAGAAGAATGCAACCACTACCGGACCAACCACTACCGAACCAGAAGAATGCAACCACTACCGGACCAACCACTACCGAACCAATTCGCACTCACCACTCTCCACCACACCAACCACTACCGAACCAACAATGCCAGGCTAGATCACATCAGCCCAGGCCCACCAACAGCTATATACATCCAAGGCCCCTACCCCCAGCCTCACTCTATAAATAGAGGGGTAAGGGTACAACAATGGCAGACAAGCTTGAGAGCTCAAGCACGGATAGGACTTTCAAACAACTTTCATACACTTGTATCAAAGCTTTGTACTTGTAATATGAACAGTAAAGGAGAATAACATATAAAGTGGACGTAGGCACATTCTGGCCGAACCACTATAAATCTGTGTGTCTTTTTCAGTTCAGTCCCTGCTTTTTATATATTTGCATAAATCACCCAGATCACTAAAAACAACATAAAATCAACTAAATCATACGAGTTGGAGGTGTTTGCCCATTTTTTGTGCAAACATTTTTGGTGCTTTCATTGAGAGCTGAACACAAGACTTCAGCTTCTCCCACTTGACCTTCTTCCTAGCAGCATCGCTCATTGCTTGGAAGACATGCCTCCCAAGCAGAGGAAAGATGTTAACAAAGGAAAAAACATCGCAACCAGCAGTATTCCAGATCCAGTGGTCACAGATCAAGTAAATCGTCCCATTCCAACAGCAGTACCAAATGAAGGTCAGGCAAATCCAACAACCCCTGCCACGGAACAGCCAGCAGCAATTACTAGGGCAGATCTAGACAGGGTTGTGGCTGAAGTGACTAACCGCTTCACATTCCAACAGGAAAGCTTGGTGAACCAACTCATGTCATGCTTAAGGGATGCTGAAGAGTCCAACCGCAACACTGAAACATGGGGTGAGTCCCAGTCTGGAGGATCTCAGAGGCAACAAAGATCTTCCTTCTTCGAAGAAGCCAATGAAAGAAGCGGCCATGGTAGGAGCCGAGACCGAGCTCAGCCCGAAGTTGGACCTGAGGAAACGCTTGGAACCGAACCCAACGGGGGAGGTACTGGGCGGAGGTCAACTATAGCTGAGCCTGTCATGCTGCCTAACCACGGAAATACCAATGAAAGGGGCCGAGCTAGAGTCCAGCCCGAAGGTGGACCCGAGGAAGTGCTTAGAACAAAACCCAGCAGGGGAAGATCAAGGCAAGGGCCAACTGTAGCTGACCCTAGCATGCCCCCAGAAGACCAAAGACAGCCACTAGAAAATATTAGGAATGATAGACGATACCATCCCTACAGGTCTTCTGGACGAAATCAATCCCATAGAGCAGAACCGAACTCATTTCTATCTGCTCCAAATTCTGATGAAAGGATGGCACGCTTGTTCAGAGAGTGCGTCCAACGGGATCAAAGAGATCGAGGGATAGGCTCTAGGGTAACCAGCCCTTTCGCCCGCAATATTGAAATTGCCATCACCCCCCGAGAATGGAAAATGCCTACAATGGAACCTTACAAGGGAACCTCTGACCCCGTTGTACACTTACAGAGATACACACAACATATGCTCATGAGCGGAGCAACAGAAGGAGTGTTGTGCAAATGCTTTCCACTATTCTTATCAGATCTAGCTACCTCCTGGTTCTGCCATCTACACCAAGGATTCATCAGCTCATGGGAGATGTTGAAAGAAAAGTTCATCAGCCAGTTCTGCATTCATGTAGAGCAACCCAAGGACGCTTATTCCTTATCCAGTATCAAATAGAAACCTGGAGAGAAGGTGCAGCAATATCTAACCCGATTCAATGCCGCAGCAGCCGTAGTCCAAGATGCCGATGAGAAGCTTATCTTAATGGACCTCTGTAGTGGTGTGCATCCGGATACTAAATTTGCTAGAGGATTGACAAAAGAAAAACCAGCTACTTTACCCGATTTCTTCCATGAAGCCGGGAAATATATGAGGCTTGAAGACGCTGCCACTGAGGGGCAGTCAGGGCAACAAAATAAGGCAGCTCACGGCTGTAGCAAAGGACGTTCGAAGAAATGATTCTAGAGACAATGCTGGGGGCAAGAAGGGAGAAAAGCGTCTATATCGGCCGGGACCGAGATTTGACGCTTACACCCCTTTGAATGAAACGATCGAAAACATCTTCCTCGCCACTCAAGACGAAGTTAAATACAAACGCCCCCCGCATAAGAAGGAATCAGATAACGCAATTATGTCTAGAAAATTCTGCCGCTTCCATGAATCCCATGGGCATGATACCAACGAATGCCATCATCTCCGGGACTTGATTGAAGAACACATCAGAAGAAGGAGAATAGAATGCTATGTAAAAGGTCAGAACAGGACTCCAGTTCCTGCCAATGAGAACCCAAGGCTACCCTCCCCAGAAATAGGCAGAGGAAATCGCAACACCAGCGGCTCCAGTCAAGAGAAGATAGTGGTCCATACCATCTCGGGAGGGCCACACATCGCCGACGGAAGCTGGGCAGAGATGGAAAGGCACGGAAAGTCACTTAGAAACAATGAAGAATGCGTCAATTCTATTATAGAAGAACGCCACCCGAAGAGGATAGAGAATGGTGACATCACATTCAGTAGGCGTGACCTGGAGGGAAGGCAGTACCCTCACACGGATCCCATGGTTATCTCTGCCCGGCTCGGTCCAGCCGAAGTTTTCCGAATTTTAGTAGACACTGGAAGCTCAGTAAATATCCTATTCAAGCATGCCTTTGACAAAATGAAGCTGTCATTAAAGGATGTTCTTCCTTGCAATAAACCACTGCACGGTTTCACAGGAAATGCGAAGATGCACCTCGGGCGACTGGACCTCTTTGTTGAAATTGGAAGTCATCCCCGCTCCGTTGTGCGGAAACAAACATTTGTGCTGATAGAAAACCACTCGGCCTACAACGCCTTCTTAGGAAGGCCAGCCTTGTCTGACTTCCAAATTGTCCTGGCCCCATGGTGCCTGAAGATGAAATTTCCAACGGACAATGGAATAGGGGAAGTAGAAGGAGACCAGGACATCGCTAGAGATTGCTATGTAACTGAACTCCGCAATAACCGCAGGAAGGATATAGGGAAGAGTGCAGAGACTGCCCTCTGCACGAAAAGTTTGGAAGCATAGCAACTAAATAAAGCCCCTCCTCTTTGATATACCAGTGACCCTTTCAATGAATTAGACCCCAAGGACAAAGAGGAGGAGGCCACCGCCGAGCCTGCAGAGGCTATGGAATTTGTATCTGTGGACAAACATGACTCGAGTAGACTATTGAAAGTTGGTTCCCAACTAAAAGCAGAATTGAAGGGACAAATCATTGATTTTCTCCACCACAACTTGGAAGTATTTGCATGGTCACACGCTGACATGACTGGAATCTCCCCTGACATAGCATGCCACGTACTAAACATCGATCCTACCAAGGCGCCAGTAAAACAGAAAAAGAGAAGCATGGGGGCAGAACGATCAGCAGCCCTCGATGAAGAAGTAAAAAACCTACTTGCCAATGACTTCATACGAGAAGCCATCTACCCGGAGTGGATCGCCGATCCGGTACTATTAAAGAAGGCTAATGGGAAGTGGCGAACATGCATTGACTTCTCCAACTTAAATGACGCCTGCCCGAAGGATTGCTTCCCACTTCCCCGAATCGACCAGCTCGTGGACAGCACGGCCGGGCACGAACTCTTATCTTTTATGGACGCATACTCAGGATATAACCAAATTCCTATGCATGCTCCCGATCAAGACCACACTAGTTTCATCACTGACTGGGGATTGTACTGCTACAAAGTAATGCCTTTTGGACTTAAAAACGCATGAGCCACCTATCAGCGCCTCGTCAACAAGATGTTTGTAGGGCTAATAGGACAAACTATGGAAGTTTATGTGGATGACATGCTGGTAAAGTCAAGGAAAGCCGACGATCATGTAAGCCACCTGGGCGAGATGTTTCAAGTACTTCGCCAATATGGAATGAAGCTGAATCCTCTAAAATGCTCCTGCGGAGTATCATCAGGAAAGTTCCTAGGATTCATCGTCCATGCCAGAGGAATTGAAGCAAACCCTGAACAAGTTCGAGCTCTGAAAGATATCAGGATACCTTCTACCCGAAAAGAAATGCAAAGCCTAAATGAGAAGGTGGCCACCCTGAGCAGATTCATCTCTAAAGCAACTGACAAATGCATCCCTTTCTTCGAAGCTCTAAAGAAAGACAAAGGAAAGTTCGAATGGACTGATGAATGCTTGACAGCTTTCCTTAACTTAATCGAACACCTCTAGAGACCACCAGTACTCTCAACTCCGAACCAAGGCGAAGAGCTATACCTATACCTTGTTGTGTCACCTCATGCTCTAAGCGCCGCCTTGGTGAGAGAAGACAAATGCACGCAGCGGCCAGTATACTTTGTAAGCAAGAGATTTACAGGGGCGGAAGCCAGATATCCTAAACTTGAGAAACTAGCATACTGTTTACTAATCACATCATGGAAACTGTGTCGCTATTTCCAATCTCATTCCATCAGAGTTCTGACTGATCAACCGATAAGGCAGGTACTCCATCGTCCCGACACTTCTGGGCGACTACTTAAATGGTGCATTAAACTAAGTCAATATGATATCACCTACCATCCTTGCACCGCCATCAAGGGACAAGCCATGGCCGATTTCATTGCCGAATTCACTACCAACGAAGGTAAGGAGCAATCGGAAATTGCAGAAGACATCAAGTGGAATCTCTTTGTGGATGGTGCGTCAAACGAACAAGGCTCGGGGGTAGGTGTGGTAATAATCCCTCCCAGGGGAAATAAGCTACACTATGCTCTAAGGTTGGAATTCGCTGCCACCAACAACGATGCAGAGTATGAAGCAGTGATAGCTGGATTAGAACTTGCCTTAGAAATCGGAGCCAATTCTTTGTGTCTTCATAGTGATTCTGAACTTATTGTAAATCAAATACTAGGAGAATTTCAGGCTCGAGAAGAACGACTCATAGCATATCTAAAGAAGACCAAGTTGCTTCTCGATCAATTGGATCGCTATTTAATCAAACACATCCCTCGGGAAGAGAACCATGAGGCCGACGAATTGGCGAAGCAAGCTAGCATGAGAGACGGCACTATTTCCAGAGCAGTGGCTATCTCAAAGCAACTGACCCCAAGTTTCGAGCAGGTGAATCTGATAGCTACAATCAAAGAGGAAACTTAGATGACTCCCATCCAAAAATACTTACAAGACGGCACACTGCCCGACAAGCGTAACGAAGTCAAGAAAATCTTGAGGAGAGCTTCCCGCTACACAATACAAGAAGGCACCCTTTATCGGCGCGGCTTCTCTAACCCCTTATTAAGGTGTGTCGCTGAAAGGGAAGCAAAGGAAATCTTATCCAGCATCCATCAAGGAAGCTGCGGAGATCACACTGGAGGGCAGGCTCAGGCAAAGAAAATACTCCGATATGGATACTTCTGGCCCACCTTAAACAAAGACGCCTTAGATTTCGTCAAAAAATGTGACAGATGTCAGAAGTTTGCGAAGATTCCGCGGCTACCCACAACTGAGATTACCCAAATGACCAGCCTTGGCCCTTTGTAGTATGGGGAATTGGCCTGATTGGCGAATTGCCAATGGGCCGAGGCGGAGCCAAATATGCTATAGTGGCAGTCGACTATTTCACCAAATGGGTGGAAGCAGAACCCCTAAATAAAGTATCTTCAGCAAAAGTTATTAACTTCTTGATCAAAAATGTTCTATGCAGGTACGGGGTCCAACTTAAAATCATATCGGACAACGGACTTCAGTTTGACAGCGAGGAGTTCACCAACTGGTGCCAAGAGCACGGAATTCACAAAAGCTTCTCATCTGTAGCTTATCCCCAGGCAAACGGACAAGTCGAAGCTGTCAACAAAATTCTCAAAACTCTAATAAAAAAGAAACTTGAAAAGTCAAAAGGCGCTTAGGTGGATGAACTTCCGACGGCACTTTGGGCCTATCGCACATCTTTCAGAACATCAACGGGGCATACTCCTTTCTCTTTGGCATACGGATCGGAGGCTATGCTCCCAGTTGAAACTATAGTGCCTTCCCACCGCAGGATCCACTATAACCCAGAAGAGAACGAGGAAATCCTTCACATGTCTTTGGATCTAATTGAGGAAAGAAGAAATGATGCAGCCCTCAAAGCTGCAGCTCACAAGCAAAAAGTGGCAGCGCAATACAACTCCAAAGTCAAGCATCGTAGCTTACAAGAGGGGGATCTTGTCCTCAAGTGAATCTTCCCGCACCCCGGAGCACTAGATCCAATCTGGGACGGACCATATGTAATTTATAAAGATCTCCACAACAGAGCTTATATTTTGTCAACAGTGGACGAAGAGGTATTCCAGAGGGCATGGAACATCCAACACCTTCATCGATACTTTTCTTAACTTGTACTGCCCATATGAAGTGAATTAACAAAGAGAATCACTGGATGTAGGCATTTTCGTGCCGAACCACTTTAAAAACTTGTCTCTTTTTTAACTTGTTCCTTTGTGTCTTGGCTACTTGTTAACTTTATCCTTTTCTGTTGAACAAAATCCTGTGCATATATCATTTCCATTCAAGACACTTCACAGCGCGACTTCACCTGGACAAGACCTAACAGGTACTATGCGAATCTATGCCCTCGCCAATGAGACACTTTTGCTCCGGCATCCCTCTGCTGCGGGTTAACTCATTGCTCGCGACGGCCCTTAAAGCCAACTGTAATGAGCCGATTATAAGCCATCGAGAAGGCCGACTATAGCCGAGGCAGCTCATTACGGCGTTCGGCTCGCCGGCAGCCGTGAACCTACTTTAAGCCCCAACATAAGGTGTGGCCAGCCAAAGGTAGTTCACGGTTGACGATCGGCACCCACGCTAGCCAGCCACGGTAAATCGAATAATACCCACAATTATGGGCCATAATGGCTCGGGTAGTTACTGTGCGCGATCTCGGCTCCGATGTGTCTTAAGTACGGTTGTGGTAAAAAAAGATAAACTCCCCGTGGAGGCGTAAGATGGGTGACAAATGTCTCCAAGACCCACAGCTAGGGAAAGTGACTGCAAAACCCGTTTGCCACGAACTTAAGGACATCGAAGGCCTTCCGTGATTGGAAGTTTTACTATTTCTTATATTTCTATTTTATTTAAAAACTTTCCTCCTATCCTCTATAAAAATCCCTAAAGTACATGACACAAGATAGGAGAGGCTCACTAAGAACTCACAATTGGATGACGAGTCAATCAACTGCATTCCATACTCAGTCATATAAGACATTCAAAGCAACCGTCTACAACTAAAACATGAAGGGCGGTACTTTCTTCTTTTATGTATAAATACGTAGCTATAATTTATTCGCACATCACATTAAACATTGCAAGGTATGAAATTACATGTTAAGCCAGAACTTGACATCAAACACGATCGAATCACCGGCATAAGCACAACTATACTTCTTATGCAACACATCAAAATAACGAAAGCATTCAAATACGACAGAATCAGCCTAAGTTAAAAATTACATGCCACGAATAAAGTCGTTTGTTACAAGTAACATAATTACAGCCTAAAAGTTACGTTGCTGATTTGAGACTAACATAGACAGCAATGTCAAGTAAACAAAAAATATCCAGGCCAAGTCATGGAGTCGGCTGCATCGGAGCTGTACCCTTGTCCTGCTGGCCCTCCGGGATCTCTTTAACTGTGGAGTGGGAACTCTCAACATGTTGACCAGAGGAAGTTGGTGCTCCGGAGGTCCCGCCTGTCCGATCAAGGAAAGAATTCATTAATAATAAGCAACCAAGTTACGGAAAGCTAAAAGGGAAGACTTACCAGCATCTGCTCCTTGATCATCATCCTCTAACTGCACACCTACCTCCTCAGCAGTAAGCAGCCGCATACCCTCCTTCATCGTCGCTTTCTCCTCCTTGGAGAATTGAGCCGTAACCACATCCATTATAAAGGCCACGCCACCCTCCTTATCTGCATCGGCCTTAGCCTCCTCCAAGGCCCTGAGATAAATCCTGGCCATGACTCGGGGGTAATCATCCATCCAAGATAAGTTGCCCTGTTTCCAAGTGCGAAAGTATATATCCTGAAGCATCTCATCCATTATCCCCTCATTCTCCTCGAACTCCCTTATTCGGTCCTCAGAAGCCAACAACTTTGCAAAGGCAGCATCCCTCTCCGATTGGTATTGCGAGTAGTCGGCCTGAAAGGATTTCCGCATCGCCTCCATCTCCTCCATCTCCTCCTTCAGCTTGGTTTGAGCAAGCTCCGCGGCCTCAAGTTTCTCAGATAACTCATGTACCCGCTCGAGATCCGCTTGCCGAACCTCATCCACCATTGCAATAGCCATATCAATCCGTTCCTTACAGACGGCCTCCATTTTCCATAACTCTGCCCTGCTGGCCTCTTCCATGGTCTTCTTTAATTGCCTAGAGGCGGCCTCATGTTGAGAGATCTGGATGGCCTGATCAGCGAGTTGTTTGGCCTGGTCGGAAACCATTAACCGCAGTCAAATGTTAGCACTGTCGATTTCTTCTCCGGCCTTGACCAGTCGAGCATGATGCCCCATCAGCTTCCTGGTTTCCTCAGCAACCCGGTCAATGTTTGCCTTAGCTTCATCCCCCAAAGTTACAACCCGAGTGCTAAGCAAATCAAGGTCCAGGGACTTAGCTTCATCTAGTACTCTTACCATAGGATTGCGAGGGAGAAGGTGCTCACCGGTAGCCTCGTCAAAGGTAATATCATGAGAACCAGGATCCAGATCCAGATGACCCGCAAACGGGTTACGAGCCAAGCCGGGATGATCTATCGGGGTAACGGTAGGATTTTCATATGGGTGCGGAGAAGGTATAAACTCAGTATTCTCCTCCGTGGTATCCTGAAGAGGCTGAGTTGGGGGCTGAGGACCAGGTGAAAATTCAAACAAGGAGCGACTCCTCTTCTTCTTTTGGATATCCTCTTCGATAACTCCAAGAAGAGGACGGTAGCCGACTACGTCTCCAGGGCGGTTAGTCGGAGGCTTTGGTTTAGTAGTAGCCTTGAGTAGTTTGTATTGTTCAAGACGGTGCCGAACATCCGACGTCTTGGCCACCTTACCCGCTTCTGTGATAAAAACCTAGTGTTACAAGCATACATTGAGCTATAATTCAAGAAATACATCAAGTTAAGAAGAGTAAAAAGACGCTTTATTTATACAAACCCTGGGGAGGAGTAGGATACTGCAATAAGTCCTGAATCTCATTCCAGGACGGGAGCATGCCATAAAATATTCCAAAATTCTTATCATAAATGGAGTCGGCAGGAGTCAAAGATTCACCTTGAATCGTAGGAATTGCCTTAGCTAAAGCGCTATTAGAAGAATCAGCACCGATCTCGGCCTTGTTAGCTTTCTTAGGCTTCTCCACTAAAGCCGATCCTTCCTCCGACCCTTCAAAAGCTAGGCGGAAAGCATCATCTGTCCACTCCTGGATCACACCTGCTTGCTTAGAAGACAAAGCCCCAGTACCACCACCGCTCTGTCCGTCGCCACCATCATCGTTATGTCCATCACCATCACCTTCTCCACCACTTCCACTCTCCGCCTCACCTCCTTCATCCTCGCCTCTTTCCTCCTCCACATCTTCCTCCTCCAGGACATCTGGACATGTGCTGGGGGAGGGTCCATCGGACTTCTTAAGTTTCTTCCCCCCGGCAATTGGATGCTTCGAGAAGGGTTTCCTTTTACTGCTCTTCGCCGTAGCCCCTCCTTTAGCTTTGGCGGCCCTCTCCTCAGCTGTGTCTCTTTGCTTGACCACAGACTGGCGTGGCAGGATTAAGTTGAGCTCCAAAAGAGTAGCATTCCTGATCAAATAAGAAGCTGCCCTCTCGCCTTCCGGAATGGCTTCTATTTCCGCAGCCATCTGAACCAGACGATCATTCTCTACAACCGCAAAGCCACCTGTCGCTAGCAAGAAATAAAGCACATAAGGAGGAGCATTGCAGTCAGAACAGAAATTATAAATAAGATTCAACTTACAACCAGAGGTGAAGCGGTGGAAAGAAACAGAGTCGTCCTTGACAAAGAACCATTCCTTCTTGAACATGCTAAATTTTGAATATAAGTCCAGGACTGGCTTGAAAGACATGGCCGATTCTAAGCTAATATATGGAGACCCCTTCTTGTAGCCTCTCAAGTTGTACAGGTATCGGATCTCCCGGTTGGAAGGAGGACGCCCGTATCTCCTCTGGAAGATGATGAACAAACTCACTAAGATGGCATAGGAGTTGGGCTGAAGCTGGAAAGGATCCACCTTCAAGTACGTGATGAAGTTGACTATCCAAGCGTTGATCGGAGGGATAGCACCGCACATGCAATGATACCTGTTGTAAGCAAAATATCCTTCTAGGGGGTTATACGGCATCACTCCGCTCCCCGGCAACCTCATATACGCTCTGTCAATCCCAAAGGATCTAGATATAGCGTCAAGCTGCTCATCTTTGAGGGAGCTGGGAAAGCAGTCAGGCGGTGAGTTCAAGAGCCCTTAAGGACCGTACCCGTCTACTAACGATCTCGGGGTTGGTACATGTCGTCCTGGTTCTGCCTGAACTGGGGGCACTACGGAGGACTCTCCTTTGTGAACTGGGGGCACTATGGGGGACTCTCCTTTGTCCTTGGATTTCTTCTTGTCAGAACGAGTTTCTACTTTATGAGACATTATCTGCAACACGAGAAAACACATCGTCAGAACAAGGGATGTAGACAGACAAATTCAACACATAAAAAACATCATTCGGTATCCTGGGTCTTAGAGTTCATCCGGCATCCATGTTCCCCAAGTACCATTCGGTAGTCCCGGTCTTGGAGTTCATTCGGCACTCGTGTTCCCTAAGTGACATTTGGAAGTTTGAGGCTAGGGGCCATTCGGCACTCGTACTTCCCAAGGTGCATTCGGTGGTTCGGGGCGGAAAGCCCATTCAGCACTCGTACTCCCCAAAGTGTCATTCGGTAGTACGAGGCGAAAGTTCATTCGGCACTTATGCTCCCCGGACTCATTCGGTAGCTCTAGCATAAGGTTCGTTCGGTAGAGGGGAACCTCACCTGATTCGGCAGTTAAGAATCTGGATCAGCTCTTTCAAATAGTAAGAAATGACGAAGACGTGGAGCCCATACTTATAGACAAGAGTAGGGTAGCCAGACCAACTGGTTCGGCACTCGGGCCGAATGGGGGTGTCCAAATAAACAAAGCGCGACATATGCAGGCATATGCCCCACTTTGGGGGGCAAATGTTGGGCGAATTCTCACCACCGATCCAAGCCCGCACCAAGCCCACTCATCACCGGACCGAGACCACTGAATCAATCCCAACTCCTCTCATCACCGAACCAGAAGAATGCAACCACCACCGGACCAACTCCACTCACCACCGAACCAATCCACACTCCTCTCATCACCGAACCAGAAGAATGCAACCACCATCGGACCAACTCCACTCACCACCGAACCAATCCACACCCCTCTCATCACCGAACCAGAAGAATGCAACCACTACCGGACCAACCACTACCGAACCAATTCGCACTCACCACTCTCCACCGGACCAACCACTGTCGAACCAACAATGCCAGGCCAGATCACATCAGCCCAGGCCCACCAACAGCTATATTCATCCAAGGCCCCTACCCCCAGCCTCACTCTATAAATAGAGGGGTAGGGGTACAACAATGGCAGACAAGTTTGAGAGCTCAAGCATAGATAGAACTTTCAAACAACTTTCATATACTTGTATCAAAGCTTTGTACTTGTAATCTGAACAGTAAAGGAGAATAACATATAAAGTGGACATAGGCACATTCTGGCCGAACCACTATAAATCTGTGTGTCTTTTACAGTTTAGTCCATGCTTTTTATATATTTGCATAAATCACCCAGATCACTAAAAACAACATAAAATCAACTAAATCATACGACTTGGAGGTGTTTGCCCAATTTTTGTGCAAACAGCCAGAGTTAGACGAACCACTATAAATCCACTGTTTTTTTGCTTTCTTTTTAATTTCTACTGCTCTTCATATTTATACTCTCTACATACACTCTCAGCAGTAGAAATTGCATTATAAATAGTCCTAATTAGTAGTATAATCTCTACATTCTCTACATACACTCTATCTTTATAAATCCATTTTAATTAATTAAATCAATATTATTAATTTTAATTTATTTCTTCTCAACATAGGGTTATTACAGAATCCACCCTTAAGAAAATTGCATCCTTGCTATTTCTCCTTAGGGAAAATCTATGACTAAATTGATAGCTCCCAGCTTAACTACACCATTATTAATTTATATTTGAATATAAAACAAACAACCATCAAAACACATAGAACAACATAAAAACAATAATTAGACCTTTCGTTGGTGGCTTAATAGAAGACTCAAATTTATCTTCCTTGTCTATAGCTAAAACCATAGGCTTTAAGTTCCATTGAACTAATATTGAAGATATCATTATTTGCATACAATCCAAATATATATACACATCTCATATGTTGGAATATCTGGGTAACTTCGGAGTAATCATTATGGCACAAAAATGTTTCATAAGTCAAAACACTCAAAACAACATAAACTTTTCACATTAGTTCTCAAAAAAATCCTCTTATTATTCAAAAACGAAGAATATCACAACCATCTTCCAAATGTCAAAACAAAATCTTTTATATTTAAAACTATAAACCCAAAAAATAGATTAACACCCTAGTTTGAGTGTTAAAGCATCGCACTGTTTCTCAGAGCAAATAGTATAGAAAATAAATGTAAAATGAGCCGAAATAGTAAAGAGACAAGAGATTTTTATAGTGGTTCGGCTGTTAATGAGCCTACATCCACTTTATAGCTTTTATTGATCAACTGGTGTTACAAAGGGGTTTGGATTACAACATGATTCTTCTTTATTAAGTTAGATCAAGCCACCATTGTTAGAGACCACCAGAAGGAACTCAGTTGCCCCTTAATGGCTGTTGTGTGGGGAAGAGTGAAGAAACAACGGTAGAGTTGTTGCCATTAGTTCAGCAGAAATCAGATTAGCCCATATCAGATCCTTTTTCTATTGCAGATAGGATGGTATTTATATGAGTTAGAGAGCGTTTGGGCTAGAGCTGCTTTGTCAAAAGCCTGCACTTAGTGTGAAGAAGGAGCCCAGAAATTTTGGAGGCCATCGAAGCTAAGTATTTGGATCGGTAATGATCCAATTGGATCGGATCGGTACCAATCTAATAGTGAGCGTTTTTGATGCTTTGACCACTTGGATGTCTCCCTTGCTTTGTTTTGATGCTCTCGATATAATTTCATAGCTTGTTGACTTGCTTTGATGATGGTTCTCCCATGGATTGGATTGAACTGTATTCCGAATCTGTTGAACCTCCACTTCTTGAACTAGGCTGCCTGGATTGCCACCAAACTTGTTGGATGAACTTGGTGGAGTCATAGGTCATGATGCAAGAGAATTAGAGGACCAAAGAACAACTAATTCGGATCGGTATCGATCCAATAGGATCAGATCGGTGCTGATCTGTAAAGTTAGGCTATTTTCAGTCCACACTTCTTGGAGACTTTAATGATGCTTTTTAGGCCTTCCGGTCAAGTTTCGAGTCATTTTGGCTTAATTTGAATGTTCTAACTCCTTTTGAATCCAGCTAGGTTAAAAAATTGGTTAACATTTTCCCTCCGGAGTACGCTTTTATTAAAAACAAGGTGTGCTCTAGCATTGACTATCTCTGGGTTTTCATTTTAAGGAGTTTCATTGATCGTACCTGGCTATCTTGAAAAGCTATCTACGAAGTACTGGTTAACTGTTCGATCCTTAGTGTGAATCTCCATTGTTCGTGATTACGGAATGACCTTGATTTGATAATTTCCAGAATGAATAAGAACATCAAGCAGGTCGCGTAGGAGAAATTTGGGACCATTTGGAGGAGTAAATTTGGGTCGGTATCGATCCAATTGGATCAGATCAGTACCAATCTAAGTACTTGAAATATTTTTCCAAACATTTCCTTTTCTTTTTTTTTGTTACTTAACTTTATATGAGCCGACCCTTCACTTCACTTCAGTTCATTTTCATTTGACCCGATCCCTCATTTCTCCAGCTGATCCGACCTCTCCAAACCCTAGCTAGCCAATCCAAGCCTTCCAACCGCCCCCGTCCACTTTCTACCTCCACTGCCATCAGTCACTATTGCGTGGAGCTACCGTCGACATTCCGAGTGGTACCCACCATCGAAACCGCCATCACCTTGAAGCATGCCGATCCGATTGCTTTGGATCTCTAATTTGGGGGGCTTTGAACTGTTGATCGAGTAGATTTCTACTTCTCCTTGATTTTAAAGGTTGACGATGTGGATTTGATGTTTTGGTGGTTGACTAGCGGTTAGTTGGAATTGGCAGTGGAGACAATGTTTATTGCGGATTGATTTTGGTTTTTCTGGGAGGTGATAACAGCTTGATGTATTGTCTTGTACATAGCTTATGCTGTTATCCTCCTCTAGAAAATTAAAGTCGACTAATGCTGAAGATTTTCATTTAGTTTGGATGCATTGATCAAGAGCTACTTGCACTAGAATAGTCCTGTTATTGCAGACCTAATGTTCTTAGAATAGGAAGAGCTTTCCATATCGCTTCGGATGACAGGTTCGTTGTCGATCATTGATCGATGATGGGTAAGTATAGAAATAATAAATGAAGTGAATGATACAGATCATTTTTCACAGTGTGAATGAGCTATTTACACGAGATGGATCATTTACAGTGTTCAAGACACTTGATCCATTCTCACTTAGATTGCACACTACACATGCCCCTAGCTAACACTTGGAATTTGATTGGTTAGGACACGCCAATCGTCTTTTGGATTTCAAGTGTCAACCGCATAAGGGTTTACAGTTCAGAGATTAGGCGTACTTAACCATTTTGAACACAATCTTTGTTCTGTAGAATAGTGCGCAAATCGGTTGAAAGAAATTCACCTTATTCTAAAGCGGAGTCATCAACGATCCCGATAGGGTCTACTGCTCCTTCGACTGCAGGTCAGTATGGCCGGCTGATTCTGATCGTGCCCGTCATTGACCGTACTCCTCCTAATTTCAAAGCCCTACTTGATCCTTCGGAAAAGGCTACTATAGTTATTACACATAAGATGTCATGAAGCATTTGCTCACAATATGGTATTCCGGAGGATGATCTTCTTTTGCCCTCAAGAGAAGAGTTTTCCCATAGACCGCCTCCTGGGTATGTGGCCTATCATCGATATATGTGCATGTATGGAGCGGTGCCTCCGTTTAACCACTTCTTGATGACAACCCCTGTAAATATAGGGTTGGCCCCTTTCCAGATTCTTCCGAATGGATATGCCATGTTGACATGCTTGTATGTTCTATTAATGCGGACTCATGACCGTGCCCCAAGCTTTGCTGAGCTGTAGTATGTCCTATTGTTCAAGAAGAGAGAGGCTAATCCATCGCTAGTTTATATTGAAGTGCAGTAGAGCTGGAAGCTTATACGAGATCTTCCCAGCAAAGTTCCTTTATTTAAGAATCATTTCTTTCTTGCTAAATGTCCAGAAGGATTCACCCGTTTATGGGCAATAGGGGGTAAGTCTCCTTCATCGTGTTTAGAGTTTCCTTTAATTGCTATAAGTTTTCTTAATGATCATATATTCCTTACAGTTCCTTCGAAAATTAACAAGGACCCGGAAATCAGCACCGTTTTTGGCACCTTGAAAGCGGTCGAAGCTCAGAAGCGCACGATTAGATTTTTGCTCATGGATGAGAACCTTCGCCGATATGAGCTTTTACACCCTAGGTGATCCATCGGATTTATTAGTTCTCCTTCCCATTCTAGAGCCTAAACCCATTCTATTTCCTTTTCCTATGACTTTGGTGAGGGTGATGATGATGTTAATGAAGAAAGTAGCCCATTCGATGGGTCAAAGGAGACCCCTGAGGAGGTTGAAATTCAAACTGAGCCGACAGTCCACCCAAAATGCCCTCAATTCCAAGAGAGAAAGTGGAAGAATTTATTCAACGAAAGTGCAAGGCTCTGCTTATTGAAGAGAAGGAAGGAGAAATTAACGAGGATCATCTTCTAATGTGGAAGAAATAGATTGGGACACTGATGAGGGTGACGTCAAATCAGGCGACAAGGCCTCGGAATTAAGCCTTGGTCATGCACCTCACCTTCTTTAAAAGAGCCTATCGAGGAAGCTTCTCCCAAGACTGAGCCTGTGCCCAGCTCTCTGCCGAGAGATGCTGGCATTGATTTGGAAGATACAAGTAACATTTTTTGAATATATATGAGTTGTTGGACGACTTTACTTCGAAAGGGTTTCCTTCCTAGTCTACTCATATCACCCTTGCAGGAAGCAATGTTCTAACATTAGTTGGTGACTGATATGGTTTGTGTATTCTGCTGGGTTCGTCAAATTGCAACTCATACTTCACTAGAATCACACACTTTATATTATTTTTCTTTAGGATGTTTTAGTCCATCGAATGCCTTTTCCTAAAGCTATTTTATCGCTTGTTGTAGGAATCATGTCTCGTGGTCTTTACGATGATCTTGATCGAGTTTTGGAGTCTCAGTGTACGCAGAGACACACTTCAAGGTACTATACTCCTCGAGAGAATAATGAGGAGAGAAAAAGGAGGAAGGAGAGAGAGGTGGAAGAACGTCGCCATGCCAAGAGAGATCAAGGCTGAGATAGGAGAGGTGTCTATGAAAATATGTAGAGCCTGACTGACTGAGGAGATTTGTCGAAGAGGCCGAAAAGAGATCAAGAACGTGAATCTGCTTCATAGCCTCCTGCTTCAAATGGGATAAATGTCCCTAGTTCTGGTGCCATGACCTCTTCCACCCATACTGTAATGACTGCCACTCCCTAGATTTCTAGGCGTGCGCCTTATATTCTTCTGCTGGTCCGCAGCATCTACAAGCTGCATTCCCTAATTTGTTCTTAAAGAGGGTTGTGTTTGATAAGCCCAATCTGAAGTCATTTCGCACCGAATCTTATTCACCCCATTTTCAAGCAATTCAGAGCATTTTGGAGCAAGCTGAAGGATGGGAAAGATTATGCATACAGATGTCTACTGTTAATTGGAACAACTACCAGGAAATCCTCTCATTTTAGTCCGAAAAGAGTGAGTATAAAAATGCAGCTCGCAGATTGCGATACGGAGATCGAGAGGCTAAAGAAAGAGAGGGATGATGCCTTCAAAGGGGAGAGTAAAAACGCTTCTTTTCTTAAGGAGCTAAAAGAATTCACTGATCGAACCACAATCATATTTAGTAATGAGATAAAGAAGTGTCATAAAGATGAGGCGGCATTAACAGAAAAGGTGAAGACACGGCGATGGTTGAGATGCAGAAGAAAACCATCGCCGAGCAGGCTCAAGAAATCGCCTCACTTCGCAAACAAGTCTCGAATTTGGATGCTGAGAAGAAACAGCTATCGGTAGAGAAGGCTAACATGACTGCCAGCTTTTCAAAGCTTCAAGATACCTTCACAAAGAAGATGAAAGGCCTGGATGCTACGATTTTGGGCTTCTATGTCAACTCCGTGCTGTATCAGGGGAGTCTTAGCTACTTGGGTCCGTTGTTCCCTCGTACACTTGCCATAGTCTGGAAAGAGATTCTGGCTTGATTTTAAGACATGGGTGGCAGTTATACTAAAGAGGACTTGGTTCAATCATATCTAAACGAAGTGTCCCATCAAGATTTAGGGAAGGGCCAGGAGATCCTGAGACTAGAGAGGGAGCGAGAAGCTATTGATGCCACGACCACCGCTAAGGCTATAACCGAGCAGTTTCCTTCAGGTCCTGGTGAGTCATCTTCGCATCCCCGTGCTTATGAGTGAATCGTTCCAACTTCAGTAGGCGGTGCTTCTTCGGCGGCTACTCTTACTACTCCTGTGATTATGCAGCCATCAAAAGAAGCCAGCAATAGGGGATTCGAAGTTGTGATGCATGAACAGACCCTTGCAGCAGGTAATTTTCTTATCTCTCCTATATTCGAAGATTTCCAGTTTACGTCGGATGAAATTGCTGAAAAAACCGCACTTTATTCTGATATTATAGATCGGCCCTCTCTTCCTACCGAGCTACCTCCTCCTCACGATGTCGGATCTATTGCTATTCTAACCGCATCAACCGTTGTTTCTGCACACGACTCGCATCTTGGTCCATACTCAGAGCAAATTGCAGCACTGCATTGTTTGGATGACCTCTTTGTATCTTAAGAGGAGGGCTTGGCAGCTACTGACACATGGGAGCAGTGGGATCAAGCTTGCCAGCCAGACAAAGTGGAGATTGAGTAGCAGATGACAGCGGTGAAGAAAGAGAAGGTTGAAGAGCAAAAAGGTCGTTGAAGGGTTCTCACAAATCACACAAGCATAAAGACAAAGGAGGGTCTGCCAGTGGCAATGTTTCAGAACGGGAGATCACTCCGGGAGGAGATTTGGAGAAGCTTGAGAAGTTGCCAATCAGAGGCAGGAAAGGCAGCAGGGGAGGTAGTGACAAGAAGCTATGATCTGTCCATGTATCTGTGAAGCGGAGCTTTTTCTTTTTTGGTTGCTTTTTGTACAAGTGCATAGTCTGCACTTAGCATTTCTTCTTGTTGTTGCAACAGTGGTGTTTGTATTTTACTTTTCTTGGTCGATATTGTACGGGTACGGCCACCGCTGTTTGTTGTACTTCATGACAAATGTAATAAGTGATAAAATTATTGAAATTTTGATTGTAATTTCACTTGTCTACTTTTCTATATTTCATGCACTGTTGCCTTTATATACCACTGTTTTTTATCCAGCATGATTTTGTACATGTAAGCAGTCGTTGATATTTTTCCTATACTGTTTTATTTAGTCCCGCAATTATTGTCAAAAAATTTTGTTTGGGTTAATAGAACTGTGAAGTATTTGCTATTTTGGTTGAGTGTTGGTGTGTGCGCCCTCTAGTTCACGGGACTGTTTGCTTAGAACACTTGATACGAGACTGGGTGCCCGTGGTAGTCTTCCTCATATTTTCTAAATCATTAATTCTTTAAAAATCTCATTTCACCAAAATAGTATTTAACTTACTTCAAACATAAGACACTTTTCAGTATAATTCATAAGCACCAAAAATCCATTTTTTCCTTAAAATATTAAATATTTCTTTACTCAAAACTTAATTCTTCACAATGCAAACATATATATCTTTTTTTCAAATAGGAATCAACTTCGATAAAAACCAATAATAATAAAAATATTTTAACATTCACTTTTCACAAACCACATTAATACATTAATAAATGATTTCCACTAATAATTAAAAATGTTACATATAAAAGTTTTCTTTAAATAATTCTTTCGAAACTAGAATTTCAATTTCCATAAGATATTTATTACTTTGCTTTTTCTAAAACTTCCATTTTACCACAAAACTCACAAATTAAAACTTTATTCCAAATATTCATAAATACTTTCTTATTTTAAAATTACTTCTTCTAGGTTAATGAAAATTACTCCAAATCTTCTTCACTTTCCATTGAAGCCATGTTCAAATTACTTATTTGTTCATAACATAAGTTTCTCAAAACGATCAATTGGAAAACCCATGTATATAAACTTTCATATCACAATGTATCATAACATTAATATATTCAAAAAATTCATCCAAGTCACAAACAAAAACTCAACATGGCAGGCATACAATCACATATCAAACAATTCAAATTATAATACATCTATAAACGGAACGATGATGCCTCACCATAAATTTCTAGTGCCTTTCTTCATCGATTAGCAGCAGTGTTGACCGTGTGATCAACATTGCTTCGCCATCAACTTCAGCTATCCACTAATGCTCGATGGCTACAATCATCATGGAAAATATTTAACATATGAAAATATCTCCATTATTTCTAAAACAACTCCTAAAACATCAAAATATTATACATATATCCATATTACATACTTTACTAAAACACTATCTCAGAGTAATATTCCTTTTATCAAATTTTTTTAATATCATTTCTTAAATCTTCATCTATACCCTTTTCAAAGCTTAGCCAAAAATATCTCTCCAAAACTATAGTTTTCATTCCAAAATATGCTTCTTTTTTCTTTCAAACACTTTTCTTAAAATATCACTTATACCTTTTCACAAATTATTTACTTTTAAAAATGTTGCATAACTCATCAAATCTTTGCAACCTTTCAAAAATTTGTAATTTTTTTTTAAAATTTTGTGTCCAAATGTCTCATCTTTAGGAATCCCTATTGAATACGTGTGCACCCATATCGACCAAAATTCTTAAAGCACTCAAACAAATTGACATAAAATCATTTTAAAAATCTCTTCAAGGAATACATTTATATTCATTAATTTATACCTGTATATACTTTAAATACTCTTCATATAAATAACAATTGTTTGCAAAATTAATTCAATTTCCAATATCGTATAAAAATTGTACATATACTCTTGATAGAAAAGGTTCTAATTGCAACATATGATTGCTTGCTTTAAAACACTTACAAATAATTAATGAGAATACAATCAAAACACTTTACTTACAAAAATCCAAACATCACTAACCAACCATCCATATAATTTTTTTTCTTCATATTCATTTTAATTGCGTTTTAATTTTTCTCAAAAATATAACATTTTATCTTATGTGAAAATAATTTTCATTATCCCTGCTAGGTTCAAAATATCAAAACTTAAGTGGACACTCACCGCAAGTGATAGCTCCTACCGAATACTACAATCAAGATGAATCTCCAAACAAAACATCCATTAACCAATGCAATTACAAGAAAATCAAAACATCAATCTAACCAATCAATATAACCAAATAACAAAGATGCCCAATGAAAAGTGATCCATCACATTACGTTGTGCACTCCGATCGTTAACAAACCATATTACTTTATTTAAAGCCACATCGAAATCTAATATTTATCAATCGAGGTTAACCCTACTGGTTGGACAACTATTTCTATCTTCATTACTATTATCAACTTCTCTACATCTCATAAAAGGTCCGACTCCTAGAATATAAAAGAGATAAAAAATTATAATAAGAAAATACAAATACGTCCATCGATGAATACCCCAACAATCACCATATATAAGTAATGTATACTACTATTATTTCTTACTATAAGGCAACTACCTAACGCACTCAATGTGATAAAGACTCTAAGTCTCATCTAAGGCCAAGACTCGTGTCTCTTATACTCTGTATTGTTCTAAACCTACTCTTGTACCAACTATAACCCCCCACCTCTATACTCATACTACCAAAGAGTACTATAAAGTAATACCTGATAATGCAGAGAATGAGGTGATATTGGGCATGTAAATGTGAATATTTTCTTGGACTAACACTGGCACGTATTTCAAAATCATAGACTACTAACCTATATGTACATAGTATCGGCATAAAGCAATAAACACATGTGTCTTCAGGATAGAATAATACATAATATATAATAATAAGTAACCGAGAACAAAGAGTCACTATGCATAAAGCTGAGTAGGATATAAAATAAGTCAAACTCCTACTACCACAAAAATATACAATGTACAAATCCAATACATAAATCTTAAAACCATCAATATACACGAGGAAACCCAACATACAATGATATACAATAATACCCTCTCCTCCATCTATGCCCAACATCCATAACTGGCCATCTTATCCCTGAATCTGAAATGTCTTATATTGACCCAAGTATTATATAAATAACACACGGGTCAGACAATATCTAAAATATATTTGTCAATATATCATGACAATAGCATAGTATAATAATGGTATCATACAATGGTATAATTATACCTCAACGTAGAAACACATCACAAAACCACATATAAGCAATATCACCTATATAGAAAGTCAAGTTAAACTACATACTAAGTGTATAATGTCAAATAGGTGAAACATTGCATGCATCTAAATATAATTAAGTATATAACTAACTATATAGGACATGCTCTTAGCAATGCCCAAGATTATCTCTTGGATAATCGTAAAGTAGACATACCCGGGGTTTGTCATACTCAATATATATTGTTACGAATTAGAAGAGGGAAAACAAAACTTTTATTTCATTCAAACTTACTTAGCAACTACAAGCGATACAAGGTAATATATATATGTGAAATGACAGCCCACAAACTAAAGCCCAAACTAAAAAAACGAAAGCCCAAAAGAAATAACCAGAAAAGAAAAACAAGAATAACATGCAAACAAACGAAATACAAAGAAAAGAAAACTACAAACAACAAGCTACTCGCAACACTCCCCCTCAAGTTGGTGCATGTAATTTATCATGCACAACTTGCTTCTCAAATACTCCATTTTCTTTCCATCAATCGCCTTTGTAAACATATCAGCAGCTTGCTCCTCCGTTCTAACATGCTTAGCACACACCAGACCTTGCTGCATCTTCTCCCTAACAAAGTGGCAATCCACTTCAATATGTTTAGTCCTCTCGTGAAAGACTGGATTCGATGCAATATAAACAGCAACTTGAATATCACAACCCAAAGCAATTGGTTTCTGAACTTCAAAACCAATCTCAGACATCAAGTGATCAACCCACATAATTTCACATACCCCATTTGCCATTGCTCTGTGTTCAGACTCAGCACTTGATCGTGCCACAACATTTTGTTTCTTACTCCTCCATGATATGAGATTTCCTCCTACAAACACACAATAACCTGTCGTAGATTTCCTGTCCACTTTGGAGCCAGCCCAGTCAACATCAGTAAAACACTCTACCTCTGTATGACCATGATTCAAATACATAAGGACATATCCAACAGTTCCTTTTAAATACCCTAATATTTGTTCAACTGCTCTCCATTGATGTATAGTTGGTGCATTCATATACTGACTCACTATGCTAATAGCATAAGCCAAATCAGGTCTGGTAACAGAGAGATAGTTTAACTTTCCAACTAATCTCCTATACCTTTCAGGCTCATTGAACACTTCTCCTTTCACTGACAAATCAATATTTGGTATCATTGGAATTTTTCATGGCTTCACTCCAAGTTTTCCAGTTTCATTTAATAGATCCAAAATGTACTTTCTCTGAGATAAGAATATTCCCTCCTTATTTCTAATGACTTCAACACCTAGAAAGTATCTCAATTACCCTAATTCTTTAGTATGAAAATGTTTATGAATAAATTGTTTTAGGGAAATGATTCATGCTTCATCACTTCCTGTAATCACAATATCATCAACATAAACGATCAAAAGAATAATACCTGCATCAGACTTCTTGTAGAATACTGAATGATCAAATTTGCTCTTGATAATGCCAAATGACTCTACAACATTGCTAAATTTTCCAAACCATGCCCTTGGACTCTGTTTTAATCCATACAAAGTCTTGTTCAGCTTACACACCAACTCATCTTCAACTTTAATCTCGAATCCAGGAGGTTGAAACATATACATTTCTTCTTGTAAGTCACCATGTAAGAATGCATTTTTAATATCTAGTTGATGCAGTCTCCAGTTGTACCTAGTTGCCAAAGAGATGAACAATCTAATTGAAGTTAGCTTAGCCACTGGAGAAAATGTTTCTAAATAATCTACTCCATATATTTGTGCATAGCGCTTTGCCACAAGTCTGGCTTTATATCTTGCAATAGTCCTATCTGGATTAACCTTAACTGAGTAAACCCATTTACACCCAATGGCTTTCTTATCTTGAGGTAATTTGACCAAATCCCATGTTTTGTTTGCTTTCAAAGCATTCATCTCTTCTACTATAGCATCATGCCATCTACTATCAGACAAAGCTTCAGTAATGTTCTTTGGTATGTTTACACTATCAATAGATTTGATAAGTAAACATGTTTGAGATGGTAAATGATCATATGCCACATATGATGCTATAGGATAGGTACATTGTCTCCTGCTTTTCCTCAAAGCAATGGGAAGATTTAATTCTGGATCAATAGCAGGAACCGGTTCATGGACTGGAATTTCTGATTGAATAACATCTGCTTCTTCTTGTATATTGTCATTCACAGTATATATAATAAAATCATCCTCCTATAGAGTATTTTCTGATGAATTCTACGATGCTTGAAAATAAGGTATGTCTTCATGAAATGTTACATCAATAGACACAAGATACTTTCCAAGACTTGGACAATAACATCTATAGCCTTTTTGAACACGTGAGTATCCCACAAATATACACTTAATAGACTTAGGATCAAGTTTGGACAGATTTGGCCTGACATCTCTTGCAAAACAAGTACATCCAAATAATCTTGGCTTAACTGGATACAATGATTTATCTGGAAACAAAAGTTTATATGGTATCTCACTATTTAACACTGTTGATGGCATTCTATTTATAAGAAAACACGCAGTTGACACAACATCAGCCCAAAAATACTTTGGCATGTTTGTTTGAAACATTAAGGCTCTTGCTGTTTCTAGTAGATGCCTATTTTTATGTTCTACAACACCATTTTGAGAAGGAGTATCTACACATGAAGTCTCATGAATTATACCCTTATCACTCATAAACTTTTGAAATAATTCAGATGTATACTCCTTTGCATTATCACTTCTAAGAGTTTTAATCACAGTATTAAACTGATTTTCAATTTCAGCACAAAATTTACAGAAGATAGAATATAATTCAGATCTATTTTTCATAAGAAACAGCCATGTTGTGCGTGTATAATCATCTACGAATGTAACAAAGTATCTAAAACCAGGTTTAGAAATGATAGCAGATGGTCCCCATATATCAGAATGAACAAGCTCAAATATAGAATTACTTCTTCTATTTATTCTTGGATTTGAAGACAATCTATGATGTTTAGCATATTGACATGACTCACAATCTAGAACTTGTAGAGACTTATATTTAGGACATAATCTTTTGAAATTAAGTAAAGATGGATGACCCAACTGACAATGAACCTTGAGAGCTTCATCATTACTTATACAGGCAGCAGCAATAGATTGATCTTCCTCCAAAATATATAATCCATTTTGCTCATGACCCTTACCAATAATCTTCATGTCCTTTAGTTCCTGGAATACACAATGGTTGGGGTAAAAGGATATGCAACAATTCATCTTTCTGGTTAGCTGACTGACAGATAATAGATTAAAAGCTAACTTTGGAGTATGTAAAACTGAGGTCAATGACAATTGTGAAGTAAGATTAACACATCCAGATCCATTTGTATTTGCCACTGAGCCATCAGCTAAAGTAATATTTTGAGCAGATTTATTCTCTTGAAATTCAGTGAATAAATGTGAGTTACCTGTCATGTGATCTGTTGCCCCTGAATCAATTATCCACTTGTTAGATGCAGCCACTGTTGATACAGAGTTCGATGCATTCTTTAGCCCTTCTTTGTATTCAGTAAACTTCATATATTCCTCTGCATTGACTAACACAGAACCATCTTCAGTCTTCTTTACAACATTCGCAGTCTGATTTGGTGAAGTTTGCCATTTATTATTATTATATGACCCACTATTTCCATTGTTTTGTCTTTGTTTAGCAAGTTTCCAGCAATTTTGATATCTATGTCCAGTCTTTTTACAATAAGAACAAGAGATTGGAGAATTCATAACTCTATTTTCAGATCTAAACGTTTCACCAGAATTTCTTTGGCTAATAAGAGCACTATTGTTAGATGTAATAAGAGTTTGATTACTTGAACTATCAGATCTCAAAATTCAACTAAATACTTCTTGTAAAGATGTAACATCAGATCTAGACAACACTTGTGCTTTGGCAGATTCAAATTCAGATGGAAGACCTCCAAGAAAACTCATAATGGCCATTTGCTCCCTTTGTTGTTGTTGAATTTTCACATCCGAACTAATAGGCAATAGCAGATTAAACTCTTCATAAATCTTTTTGAAATTCATGAAATAACTCATTAATGTCTGATCCTGCTTCTCTACCCGATAAAATGACTTACATATATCATACATTCTGTTTATATTTCCCTTTCTAGAATACAAAAATTCCAAATAATCCATCAGCTCTTTCACAAACTCACAGTGATTAATCAAGCTAATAATACTACTGTCAATAGTATTTCTAATTTAAAGAAATAACCTGGCATCATCTCTAAGCCATACCTGATCTTCTTTAACCGCTGAATCTTCTGCTAGTGGATCTTTACGAAGATGATCATCCTTATCAATACTTCGAAGATAAATTCGAATAGTTTTGCTCCAATCAAAATAATTTGATTCCCCCAATTTATGCTCAGTGATTTTCGACATCACTGGCATAACATCCATGATCGACTTGCTTTCCGCCATATAGAGAATCGATCAGGAAATAAGATGAAAAATCAAAGCGAGATATCAATTTGGATCGAGTTGCTCTGATACCATGTTACGAATTAGAAGAGGGAAAACAAAACTTTTATTTCATTCAAATCTACTTAGCAACTACAAGCGATACAAGGTAATATATATATGTGAACTGACAGCCCACAAACTAAAGCCCAAACTAAAAAAACGAAAGCCCAAAAGAAATAACCAGAAAAGAAAAACAAGAACAACACGCAAACAAACGAAATACAAAGAAAAGAAAACTACAAACAACAAGCTACTCGCAACATATATAAAAAGACATAACAACCATCAAAATCAAACATACATGCGATGCAAATATGCCATACCCTTGGTAGCTAAGGTCATCTCTTAGATAACATATAAAAGATAGGTATAAGGTTCAACTCCATGCTCTCGCTTCTCTAACTATCCTCGATAGTTGTAAAATCGATACGTACGGGGTTACGCAACTTCAAGGACACACGGTCCAATAAACAATCATAAGACATATAATCATGCAATGATCATCTAGACTTTCAACCTCATAGTAATCAACTTGTCTCTCGGCCAATGGAGTAATCATACGGTCTCTCAGACCTTTGCTAATCTACTCAACTCTTCGTATCATAGATAATCCTCTAGACTCGCAGATCAATTTGCTCTCAGCATCATGAATAACTACAACGACATCAGTTCAAAAAAAGATCCAATCGACTCTCAATTGTATCTATAACGATCTCATATAGGTGAAGAAGAAGTCTCTATATCAACAATAACCAGACGGGAGACTGATAGCTCTCAGCCTGCTCCAAGAGCCTTCTTCATATGCTCTCAACGCCACTCCTGCAATCATCTTTTACCTCGACAGCCATCATGACCCAATATCCATCAAATGCAAGACTATGCTTTGCAATGATCATGACCCTCCAACTGCCCCTATGGTAACTGAATACTGGCCTAAGTGACATGGTACACTGGCTCTCAGCTATGGCTCTCAGCCATAGACACATAAAAAGGCGTGTCATGGATTCAGGGTGATCCCATAATCAGGCCGCTCGAAAGGATAATAGCCAATCTGGTTTACTCCACACTGTATAATAGGAATATGCTCATAATAAATAGACACACTTTCAACTTTCGGCCTGCTCACCCTCAGTTCACATCACCATAAATATAATATCCCATAGACGTAACCCTCTCGAGTAATATCTACATACAGAGTGTATCAAATAAGTATCACCCTAGGCGTCCCATACCACCTGGTATTACTCGAACATTTACTCAATGATCGAAAGTTACACTCTTATATATTATTTTACATAACAAGTCCAAAGAATAACCGAAGAAATATTTTCGAATGCCCTATCCCAAATGGTACTATAACTCCATTGCTTGCACCAAAATCGGTCACAAACACTAAACTAATACGATAACACCGAAGATTGAATCACAATTTCTAGACAGAGAATTAAATGTGCAGATCACAGATTCAATCGTAGAATGTAAATGAACACTCGAATTTTATAGTGGTTCGGTAAAAAATGGCCTACGTCCACTTCAATAATCTTTTTATTATACTGTAGGAATACAAATACAGTTGGTTTAGTCGTAGAAAATTAACGGATGAAGAAAAGAGAAACAATGAATAAGAGCCAAAAGAAGATCCATTGCAATAAGCCAATGATCCTGTATTTATAGGAGAAGACATGCAAATATCTAGCTGAAAATCCACGCACAGAAGATCGAAGACAAGGTAAACCGATCTAAAATTTTTGGAGCCCATCCGGACCTTCCCTAGGGATTGTCGCTGATCGGTGGTGCTTGCCACATGGTAAGCTGCAATTGATTGCGGTGGTCCCCCTCCACTTCCTCTTTATGTTTCCATAGTTGTTCATTTGATTCCCCTAGTATCCGTTGAGTTATTGAGCGATCATCACTGAGTTGAACTGCCAATCCAAGTGATCAATAGCCATAGTTATCCGATCCGATCCATTCCTAACCATTGATCTCTTCCCTAGGGGAAGTGTTAATCCATACATAACCATTTCTTGGATGCTATTTGCTTGAACCCGCTTGAATGTCATCCATGGCCTTGCTTATATCTGTTGTCCGAACCTAATAACAATCTCTCTGGACTTCTTGCCTTGATGATCACAAATCTATTTTGCCAACTCCATGGTATTACGGCCTTGCCAAAAGGCAGGACAACTGTAACACCCCTAATTTTTGGTAACATGATTCAGAAGACTTAATTAGATAAATTAAATAGAATAATGTAAATGTTAAGTGATAAGGGGATTGAGATTTAAATAAATACTTAAGGGACCATGCTCAATTTATTTAATTAAATGGGCTTAAGAATGGTTTATAAGCTAATTAAATTACATAAGGGCATATTGGGAATTAACCGCACATAACCCTTACTCTTATATATATTTTCGTTCCATTCATGTCATTCTGAAAATAAAACACAAATGTAAATCAAGTGGAGCCGACCATTGCTAGGAAGAAAATGGAAGAAAAATTAAATCAATGGCTAAAGAATTAAAGCAAGGGGAACAAATCTTAGTCTCAATCCAATCTCCTTATCTTAATCAAGGTGAATAATAATTTATACCATTTTTATTTTGTTTATGATCATATGTTTTCGGATTTAAGATTAAATTCGTTTTAATGATGATTTGGATGATGATATGCTTGAATTATAATTTGTTTAATTTAAACAAGATTGTTTAAATGAAGATTTATACAGTTTTAGGGCAAAACCGATTGAAATTGATTCTTGAATGCCATGGAAAATTTTTATGTTATGTGAACATGATTTTGGAGTTGGGTTTTAATTCTGATAATTCTCCAAGCTATGGAAAGATTATTATGATTTTTCAAAGGAAAATATGGTTGATTGGGTTTATAAATTTATTTCAGAAATTATATTGAGGATTTGGGTCTGAATTTTGATATGTCAGATAACATGATGAAGGTATATTTTTGTAATTTTTGGGATTTTTACTAAGGGATTTGCTATGGAAATTAAATTATTTTATAAGAAGGAGTTAATTGCAATATTGGTTTTGGTTAATGGAAGGGCTTATTTGCTAAATTAACCTTGGTTTAGATCTGAAATTAAGCGGTAGTTATTTTTGTAAAGAATTTGAAAATTTGAGGCAACCAATCACATGTTTATACGTGGGCAGGTTAGTTAGAAACTAATTGCTTTTATTGGCTTTAATTCAGCCTTTACTAGAAAAAGTATGTTCCGCCCCTTTTAGTAGCTACCTTTTGACTCAATGTTTTCGCCTCGACCAAGTCAAAACCATCTCAGTCGAGACCAACCTACCAAAACCAATACACAAGGTATCACTTAGATGGTACGTAGTGGATTGGAGAAAGGCGAAAGGCATGGTCTCGGAAGCATTGCTTCCGATGGGATCGATACCTTTGTTTGTTTTAAAAAGTAAAGCACCTTCCTTTGTTTTATTAAAGATTCTGAAGGAGTCGAAACACATGCTTTCGAAGAGGTTTCCATTTTATGTTTTAAAAGTAAGAGCTTTCGAATGAGTTCCTTTAAATGTAAAGTAATGCTTTCGAAAGAAGGGGTTACGACCTAGTCGAAGCCCTACTGCCATTGTTTTGCCTTTCGAGTTTATTGAAGTTATCAATGCTTTTGATGGTTGCCTTTGTTTAAACTTATGCTAATCCACTTCCTAAATACTTTTGAAAGTGTACAAGGGTTTCGAAGGCAATGGCTTCGAAAGGGGGTTTCGATGCTATCCTTCAATATTTTAACTTATATGTTTTGAAGCTTTCAAAAGGGGTGGTGTCGACGCCATCATGTTTTTCCCCAATACTTTTATGTGATAAAGAATGGTTTCGAAAGAGATACTTTCATTTAGATTCACTTTGACCCAAATGATATTTTTAAATATAAACCCAATGGTTTCGAAGGAGGGACTTTCAATGATTTCGGAAGGGATACTTCCAAAGGTTTCGAAAGGGGGACTTTCAATGGTTTCAAAGCTATGCTTCTAAGAGTTAATAAGTAATGCTTTATTACATTCGAAAGGTTTCAAAAGAGTGGTTTTAAAGTGTTTCGAAAGGCAGAGGCCTAATGTTTTGAAAAGAGATTTATATGCTTTCGAAGGAGGTTATCCAGTGAAGTCGAAAGCAAGGTTTTGAAGGTTTCGAAAGCCTTAGTTTTTTACAACAAATAACCCAATCTCATTTTTAAAGAAAACCATGGCATAAATAAATAAAGTGTTTTGAAAAGGAGTTTTTGAAGAAGTTTTCTTTGATTAAAAGGTTAAAGGGATTAACCAAGTTATTGTGTTTGCTTCTTCATATATGTATATATTCCCATTGTAATGGACTCATAACTGTATTTTGGGGAAGGGCAGAATAACCAGCTAGGTTGATCCAATAGTGAATATAAATTAAGTTAACTCCTGAATGAGTAGAATTGCATTCAGGAGGTCAGGAAGACCAGAATATAGGATGCTAAAATATTAAAGGAAGATATTGGCAGGGGCCAATAGGTTCACAGTAATCCCATAAAAACTGTGTATAGGAAAAGATATTGGCAAAAGCCAATAGGTCCATAGTAAGCCTATGAAAACTATGTTTAAATGCAGATGTCAGAAAGACAGGTTCATACTTAACCCATGAAAACTATGATTTGATATTGGCAGGGCTAATAGGTTTGTAGTTAGCTGTAACGACCCGTATTTTTACGGATCGACAAGTTCGACAAAATCGGGAATTTTAGCATTTTTGAGCCATTTCAGATTTTGAGCAAAAATGGCTAAGTCCTAAGTCGTTCATGACTTAGTGTCATAAGTCGTATACGACTTAGGGGATAGGAGCTACCCAGGGGATTTCCGAGTTAAGTAGTAAGTCGTGAGCGACTTAAGGAAAGTGCGACCTAAGGAGATAAGTCGTAGCTGGGTTAAGTCAGTAGGTCGAAGTTAACTCGTCAAGTGTTAAGTCGTAGGTTGTAAGTCGTCGCCGAGTTAAGGGATAGACAACCTAAGTAAGTGACCGACCTAGGGATTTACGACATAAGAGCTGACCGAGTTAAGTGATGAGTCGTCTAACCAGTTAAGTCGTATCCTTTAAGTCGTAGCCTATGTATTGAGTCGTAGACGACTTAGGAGTTGAGTCGCAACCCAGTTATTTGATGAGTCGTACCCCAGTTATCTGATGAGTCGTACCCCAGTTATCTGATGAGTCGTACCCCAGTTATCTGATGAGTCATACCCCAGTTATCTGATGAGTCGTACCCCAGTTATCTGATGAGTCGTATCCCAGTTATCTGATGAGTCGTCTAACCAAGTAAGGCGTGTGCGCATTTAAGTCGTAGACAGGGGGTCTGGTGAGTCGTAGGCGCATGCTATAAGTCGGAGACGACTTAGGAGATAGCTGTTTTGTCGTGAGTCATAGGCAGAAGTGTGTTAAGTCGTTGAGTCGTAGGGCTTTGAGTCGTAAGTCGTAAACGACTCATGAAGGCAGACGAGTTAGGGGTTTCAGCTATAAATAGGAGAGTTTCTCTTCATTTTTAGGATCCGGATTTTGAAGCGACGAAGTGCTGCCATTTTGAGAGCTCGACTTCTACACTTCTTCACTTCTTTTCTCCACTCTAATCTAGTGCTTCCTTCCATCCATATCGAAGATCAAGATTGAAGATCCAAGAGCTTAGATTGAAGATCTTCATCTTTTCAAGAGAGATTTCTTCGTTTGGAGCGGATTCGTGATAGATCAAGCTTCATCCTTCGCTGTCCAGATCTGAAGCGTGTTGATTTGGGTTTGTTTAGGTTATTTGGTGAGTGGTGATTATCTCTCACACGGATCCAAAGGAGTATATCGGATTGTTGGCTCGATTTGGTGTTAAAATAGTGATTTCCATGCATTTTCTTCATCCTAAGTGTAGATCCATATAGATCCATTGTTCATGATGATGTTACATCCATTTTATCATATGTTAACCTATGCAAGTTCATTTCTCAAGTTTGTAGAGATATAATTCATGTTTTCGTGCTTATTGGACTTTCAACTCTTTAATTACGAAAATGCCATTATTGTGATAATTGTCTACTTAGATCTTATTGGAATGTTTGATTGTTTGGATTAATGTTTGATTTGATTGATTGTTATGAATTAGATGATTGATGGTTTGATTTAGACCGAAGACGATTCAAAAGCTAAGGGAAAGGCTCTTGAATTGGGAAAGCTGCTCGTGGCATATGTAGCGGGATGATGAAGCTCTTATGCATAGATATGATGATGTGATGTTAAGATGAGGCTTTGCGAGGATGTGATGAAGCGAGGCAATCATGTGATGAAGACTTGGTCTAATCCAGACGGGATCATTCCAAGCATGTTGATAACTCGGTGATATGATTCGAGTTGAGGATAATGAATGGATATGAGAATAGTCGTCGAGGAGGAGGATTAGGAGGCTTGGATAGCATCGTTGTTGAAGGTTCTAGCATGCTCTAAGCAAGAGTACGTTTGGGCAGATTCGATAGTCCCAACGACTAACTGTTGATGGTCGAGTACTCTGGGCAGATTCGATAGTCCTAGGCATAGGTTGCGACGACGTGCGGGAGTTATGTCTAGAACTGGGGTTTCCATTAGCCCTTGACGGACGGCTGAAAGAATGTGCCGGTCATTCAATTAACGGTGATATCGAAGAAATGATAACAGTGATAGCCAGAGTCATGGATGTTTGGTTGTATCGTCATTCGGACTCAAGAGTAGTATTTTCTGGGTGCTTATCTGATTTAGGCCTTGGTACTTGGAAAACATCGCCCTTGACTCGAGTGATAGTAGCTTTACTTTAAATTGTATGCTCTGCTATGTTTGCTTCTGCTTAGTGTGTGTCTGGGGGCTATCACTGTAGAATGAGGTTGGAGTGGGAGGGTTGTATTCCTATTCCTTTTCCTTTATGCTCTTTTGGTATGTTGTTAGTTAATTTACTGCTCACTAAGACTGTTGTCTGACTTAAGGCTTTATGTTTTAATTCTTATTGCCTTGGGCTGTTCGTCCATTTTGGGACGGGCAGACTAGGTAGCAGGTGACAGGTGCTGTTCTCTTCTCACGATGCTGATATCGAAGACGAGATGGAGGGTTGCATATTATCTTCTTATTATATGTACTGGATATTCCGCTGTTTTGTATTCTCTGAGAGATATGTAGTGAGGCTTGATGTATTGACTATTTGGATGCTTGTATTCAACTATTATGGAGTTTTATATGATGTCATTTTGTTCTGTAAAGCTTCACTATACATATGTTCTGTTGTATTTTGTCCATGCGCTGTGAGTAATACGATAGATTCTGTTGTTTTTATTTTACCCTGACAATCGTCCATGGTCGCCTGGCACACTTTACAGCGCACTATCTCTAGATTCGGTGCAGGGGTCATGGGCGGTCGTCACATTTGGTATCGGAGCCTTGGTTAATCGATTTTACCCAACGCTCGCTGAAGTAACTACGTATGAGAGACGTAATTGTATTTTGATGGATGAATACTATATATAATATAGTAGCTTAGTAGAGTTTGAGTCTTTTATGCAGTTGTTTCTCTAGATGTTCTAATCATTCCTTTTTATAGATATTGAGAATGAGTCGAAGAGGGAGACCAGCTGCTAGGGAAGGCCAAGCTACTGAAGAGACTGCTGATTATGCAGCCATGTTCGAAGCTACGATGACTTCGATCATGAGAAGGATACCCGTTCCGGGGGCAGCAGTAGATGTTGGAGTTCAAGTCCAAACTCCAAAACTAGTGGATTTTGCTAAGTTGTGCAAGGACTATGCTGCTCTTGGAGGGAAGGTTTTCTTGGGAACAGAATCAACTATTGAAGTCCAGAGATGGATTGATGCTTGTAGAAGGATCTTTGGTGATTTGGGAATTGATGATGCAACTAAGAGGAAGTTGGCATCAAGGCAGCTTCAAGGAAGAGCCTCTGATTGGTGGAACTCTATTACCATCGATACTCCGGAGGAAGAGATTACTTGGGAGCAATTCCAAGCTAGATTTGAAGCTAAGTTCATTTCTACAGCTCAGAAGTCTGTTCTGTTCAAGAAGTTCGTGGAGCTCAAGCAGGGTGGAAGATCTGTTCTTGAGTATGTTTCTGAGTTTGAAGCGTTGTCCAAGTATGCCCGGTCATATATTGAGTCTGCATATCAGAAGAATGAGAAGTTTGTGACAGGCTTGGACAGTTATCTTGGGAGACAGTTGGTGGATCATTTGGACGATTCGTTTGAGAAGCTTGTGGAGAAAGCCCTCAGGCATGAGAGTCTGTTTCCTAAGGAAGGACCTGTTGTTGCTGTTACCAGGGGAGAGTCTAAACCACAGCAGGGTGGAAACCAGAAGAGGAAGCAGCAGCAGCAGAAGGGTAAGGATGGCCAGAAGAAGCCGAAAGGCGAGGTGACTTGCTACAACTGTCAGCAGAAGGGCCATTTCTCTAAGGATTGTAAGAATCCGAAGGTGCCGATGAAGTGTCACAACTGTGACAAGCCAGGGCACATCAGGAAGAATTGTCCAGAACCGAGGAAGGACAAGCAGATTGTGCAAGCTTATGCTTTGGGAGCTGTTCCGTCGTCTTCGAAAGCTCCTACTGCTGAAGAGAAAGGAAAGAGTGTGGTTGTTCAAGGTACTCTTTTCTTATGTGGTGTTCCAGTTAGAGTTTTGTTTGATACTGGAGCGTCGCATTCGTTTGTTTGTAATGAACTCGTAGGCCGGTTAGGTTTGGAGCCGGATATTGTCGATAGGCCATTGGTTGTTACTAATCCAGTTGGGGGTTTGTCTTGTTTGTGTTTGTTATGCCGTGGTCTAGTTGTATCGAGTCATGGTTGCTCTTTTGTTTTTGATTGCTTTGTTCTGAACTTTGCGGGGTTCGGAATTATTTTGGGTATGGACTGGCTTAGGAAGTATGCGGCAAAGGTTGATTGCGAAAGGCTGGAAGTGACAGTCGAGAATGTGGAGGGGCGAAAGGTTGTAATACGATGTAAGCATGAGGAAGGCATCTTCATGAGCTTCATGTATTCGCTGGTTGTTCCACGGGATGGACTGTCATCAGTGCCAATCGCTAATGGATTCGAGGATGTCTTTGACGAAGTCAGAGGGTTGCCGCCGCATAGAGAGATTGAGTTTCGTATAGATCTAGTTGAAGGAGCCAGACCTGTTGTGATGCCTCTTAGGCGGATGGAGCCTAGGGAACAGCAAGAGTTGAGGGCGCAAGTTGATGATCTTTTGCAGAAAGGATTCATTCGGCGTAGTGTGTCCGAGTGGGGTGCACCATTTGTGTTTGCAACCAAGGCAGATGGGTCGTTGAGATTGTGCATTGATTATCGTGAGCTAAATAAGGTGACTAAGAAGAACAAGTATCCATTGCCGAGGATAGATGACTTGTTTGATCAGCTTCACGAAGCTAAGGTGTTTTCTCAGATGGATTTAGCAACGGGATTTCACCAGTTGAGAGTGGCTAAGGATAGTGCGCCGAAGACTGCTTTTCGGACACCATCGGGTTTCTATGAGTGGCTGGTAATGCCGTTTGGATTGACTAACGCGCCAGCATATTTTGTGGATCTTATGAATAGAGTGTTCAGAGATCAGTTGAACAAGTTCGTACTTGTGTTCGTGGATGATATTCTGATTTATTCCAGAACTGAAGAAGAGCACAAGACACACTTGCGTATTGTTTTGGAGATCTTACGGAAACATCAGCTGAGGGCTAAGTTTTCGAAGTGTCACTTCTGGAAGAGTGAAGTGAGGTTCTTAGGCCATGTGATTTCTGGTAGTGGAATAGCGGTTGATCCCGCTAAGGTGGCAGCAATCCAGGATTGGGTTAGACCTAAGAATGCATCTGATGTGAGAAGTTTTCTTGGATTAGCAGGATATTATCGATGGTTTATCAAAGACTTCTCCAAGATAGCTGTACCATTAACAGGATTGACGAAAAAGAACCAAGTGTTCAGTTGGGATGCTAAGTGTGAGCGAGCCTTCAGAATCCTGAAAGAGAGATTGACGAGTGCTCCTGTTCTGACTATTCCTAGTGGGAATGATGAGATGGTGGTTTACACCGATGCATGTGGTACTGGACTTGGAGCAGTGCTGATGCAGAAGGATAAAGTTGTTGCGTATGCCAGTCGACAACTTAAGCCGCATGAAAGGAATTACCCGACTCATGATTTGGAGTTAGCGGCGATTGTATTTGCTCTGAAGATGTGGAGACATTATCTATTGGGAGTTCGATTCGAGTTGTTTACGGATCATAAGTCGTTGAAGTATCTTTTCTCCCAAAAGGATTTGAATCTTCGGCAGCAACGTTGGCTAGAGTTTTTGGCATCGTATGATTTTGGTATAGCTTATACTCCGGGAAAAGGTAACGCAGTGGCTGATGCGTTAAGTCGAAGACATGCAGGATTGGGAGCCATGTTTTTAGAATGGAAGAGTCTCGAGTATTTAGCTGGATTTGACTTCAGGCCTAGATGTGAATTGGAACCTGAGATGTTGGCAAACTTATCAATAAGACCTTCTCTTGTGGAAAGGATTGGCGAGAGCCAAAAGCGAGACGATAAGCTTGTCAAGATTATCCGTGAGTTGGAATCTGGATTGGATCCAAAAAAGGATAAAGGATTCGAGGTCGATCGAGAGGGTTGGCTTCGAAAGCAAGGACGACTAGTTGTTCCCAATATAGATGAATTGAGGAGTGAAGTTCTAAAGGAAAGTCATCACTCGAAGTTGACAATTCATCCAGGTGGAAATAAGATGTATCGGGATATGAAGAGAACCTACTACTGGGAAGGCATGAAGAAGGATGTTGGAAATTTTATTTCCAAGTGCATGAACTGCCAGTTGGTGAAGGCTGAACAGAAAAAGCCAAGTGGATTGCTTCAGCCATTAGAAGTTCCTACATGGAAGTGGGAGCAAATATCGATGAACTTTATTGATGGATTACCTAGAACCAGAACGGGAAATGAAGGGATTTGGGTAATTGTGGATCGTCTGACTAAGAGCGCAAGATTCATTCCTGTTCGATCGACTAGGACTGCATCAAAGTTGGCTGAGTTGTATGTTAAGTGGATAGTTCGATTCCATGGTATTCCGAAGAGTATAGTGAGCGATCGAGACCCGTTGTTCACTAGTGGATTCTGGAAGAGCTTCCAGGAAGTCTTGGGAACCGAGTTGTGTTTGAGCACAGCTTATCACCCTCAAACGGATGGTCAGACCGAGAGAGTCAATCGAGTTTTGGAAGATCTCCTCAGAGCTTGTGTTTTGGATTTCGGAGGATCATGGGAAGATCACCTTCATTTGGTGGAGTTTGCGTACAACAACAGTTACCAGTCAAGCATTGGTATGGCACCGTATGAGGCATTGTATGGAAGACCGTGTAACTCTCCAACATGTTGGTTGGAAACTGGAGAAAAGCTGATACTTGGGCCAGAGATGATTCGGCAGACTGCAGATTGTATAGAGATCATTCGGCAACGAATGAAGGCAGCCCAAGACCGTCAGAAAAGTTATGCCGATAAGCCCCGAAAGGATTTGGAATTCGACGTAGGAGATATGGTTTTTGTGAAGATTTCTCCACTGAAGAATGTTATTCGATTCGGGAAGAAAGGAAAATTGACTCCGAGATTTGTTGGACCATTCCCGATCATCGAGCGAATTGGAAAGCTCGCCTACAGATTGGAGTTGCCAGAGAAGATGTCGGGTGTGCACAATGTTTTTCATGTATCATATCTACGGAAGTATGTGCATGACTCAGATACGGTGGTTTCTGCTGATAGCTATGAAGATTTCGAAGTTAATCCAGTCGATAGAAGACCTCGTAAGCCGCTTCGTGTTGTGGAAACCGACACGAAACAGCTTAGGAGGAAGGTAGTTAAGTTGCTCAAGATACAATGGAGTGATGATGATAACGACTGCACGTGGGAGGAGGAAAAGAGGATGAAGGCAGCTCATCCTGAACTCTTCAAGGTATGGCCCTAAAGTGTCGTGTCATCTCGCGATATTGTAACTTGTTCTAGTTTTAGAATTCTGTACGCTAAGCTAGAATTGGATGCATGGTTTGTTGATTGCGATGGATGGTAGGCGTACAGAATAGTCTTTGATTGCTTTGTTTGTTTGGAATTTCGGGGGCGAAATTCCTAAGGGGAAGAGAATGTAACGACCCGTATTTTTACGGATCGACAAGTTCGACAAAATCGGGAATTTTAGCATTTTTGAGCCATTTCAGATTTTGAGCAAAAATGGCTAAGTCCTAAGTCGTTCACGACTTAGTGTCATAAGTCGTATACGACTTAGGGGATAGGAGCTACCCAGGGGATTTCCGAGTTAAGTAGTAAGTCGTGAGCGACTTAAGGAAAGTGCGACCTAAGGAGATAAGTCGTAGCTGGGTTAAGTCAGTAGGTCGAAGTTAACTCGGCAAGTGTTAAGTCGTAGGTTGTAAGTCGTCGCCGAGTTAAGGGATAGACAACCTAAGTAAGTGACCGACCTAGGGATTTACGACATAAGACCTGACCGAGTTAAGTGATGAGTCGTCTAACCAGTTAAGTCGTATCCTTTAAGTCGTAGCCTATGTATTGAGTCGTAGACGACTTAGGAGTTGAGTCGCAACCCAGTTATCTGATGAGTCGTACCCCAGTTATCCGATGAGTCGTACCCCAGTTATCTGATGAGTCGTACCCCAGTTATCTGATGAGTCATACCCCAGTTATCTGATGAGTCGTACCCCAGTTATCTGATGAGTCGTATCCCAGTTATCTGATGAGTCGTCTAACCAAGTAAGGCGCGTGCGCATTTAAGTCGTAGACAGGGGGTCTGGTGAGTCGTAGGTGCATGCTATAAGTCGGAGACGACTTAGGAGATAGCTGTTTTGTCGTGAGTCATAGGCAGAAGTGTGTTAAGTCGTTGAGTCGTAGGGCTTTGAGTCGTAAGTCGTAAACGACTCATGAAGGCAGACGAGTTAGGGGTTTCAGCTATAAATAGGAGAGTTTCTCTTCATTTTTGGGATCCGGATTTTGAAGCGACGAAGTGCTGCCATTTTGAGAGCTCGACTTCTACACTTCTTCACTTCTTTTCTCCACTCTAATCTAGTGCTTCCTTCCATCCGTATCGAAGATCAAGATTGAAGATCCAAGAGCTTAGATTGAAGATCTTCATCTTTTCAAGAGAGATTTCTTCGTTTGGAGCGGATTCGTGATAGATCAAGCTTCATCCTTCGCTGTCCAGATCTGAAGCATGTTGATTTGGGTTTGTTTAGGTTATTTGGTGAGTGGTGATTATCTCTCACACGGATCCAAAGGAGTATATCGGATTGTTGGCTCGATTTGGTGTTAAAATAGTGATTTCCATGCATTTTCTTCATCCTAAGTGTAGATCCATATAGATCCATTGTTCATGATGATGTTACATCCATTTTATCATATGTTAACCTATGCAAGTTCATTTCTCAAGTTTGTAGAGATATAATTCATGTTTTCGTGCTTATTGGACTTTCAACTCTTTAATTACGAAAATGCCATTATTGTGATAATTGTCTACTTAGATCTTATTGGAATGCTTGATTGTTTGGATTAATGTTTGATTTGATTGATTGTTATGAATTAGATGATTGATGGTTTGATTTAGACCGAAGACGATTCAAAAGCTAAGGGAAAGGCTCTTGAATTGGGAAAGCTGCTCGTGGCATATGTAGCGGGATGATGAAGCTCTTATGCATAGATATGATGATGTGATGTTAAGATGAGGCTTTGCGAGGATGTGATGAAGCGAGGCAATCATGTGATGAAGACTTGGTCTAATCCAGACGGGATCATTCCAAGCATGTTGATAACTCGGTGATATGATTCGAGTTGAGGATAATGAATGGATATGAGAATAGTCGTCGAGGAGGATGATTAGGAGGCTTGGATAGCATCGTTGTTGAAGGTTCTAGCATGCTCTAAGCAAGAGTACGTTTGGGCAGATTCGATAGTCCCAACGACTAACTGTTGATGGTCGAGTACTCTGGGCAGATTCGATAGTCCTAGGCACGGGTTGCGACGACGTGCGGGAGTTATGTCTAGAACCGGGGTTTCCATTAGCCCTTGACGGACGGCTGAAAGAATGTGCCGGTCATTCAATTAACGGTGATATCGAAGAAATGATAACAGTGATAGCCAGAGTCATGGATGTTTGGTTGTATCGTCATTCGGACTCAAGAGTAGTATTTTCTGGGTGCTTATCTGATTTAGGCCTTGGTACTTGGAAAACATCGCCCTTGACTCGAGTGATAGTAGCTTTACTTTAAATTGTATGCTCTGCTATGTTTGCTTCTGCTTAGTGTGTGTCTGGGGGCTATCATTGTAGAATGAGGTTGGAGTGGGAGGGTTGTATTCCTATTCCTTTTCCTTTATGCTCTTTTGGTATGTTGTTAGTTAATTTACTGCTCACTAAGACTGTTGTCTGACTCAAGGCTTTATGTTTTAATTCTTATTGCCTTGGGCTGTTCGTCCATTTTGGGACGGGCAGACTAGGTAGTAGGTGATAGGTGCTGTTCTCTTCTCACGATGCTGATATCGAAGACGAGATGGAGGGTTGCATATTATCTTCTTATTATATGTACTGGATATTCCGCTGTTTTGTATTCTCTGAGAGATATGTAGTGAGGCTTGATGTATTGACTATTTGGATGCTTGTATTCAACTATTATGGAGTTTTATATGATGTCATTTTGTTCTGTAAAGCTTCACTATACATATGTTCTGTTGTATTTTGTCCATGCGCTGTGAGTAATACGATAGATTCTGTTGTTTTTATTTTACCCTGACAATCGTCCATGGTCGCCTGGCACACTTTACAGCGCACTATCTCTAGATTCGGTGCAGGGGTCATGGGCGGTCGTCACATTAGCCTATGAAAACTATATCCGGATTAAGATATTGACAGATGTCAATAAGTTCCTAGTCAGCCCATGAAAACTTGGATAAGAAGAAAAGATATTGGAGTTACCCAATAGGTTCCTAGTCAGCCCATGAAAACTAGGATAAGAGTAAAGATATTGGAGTTACCAATAGGTTCTTAGTGATCCCATGAAAATTATGTACTTGGACAGGGAGTCCATAATCATTTTATCGGTCATTAGTCAGCCCATGAAAACTATTAGGTTAATAGTAACCCTAGAAACTATAACTGTGACAGATCATCAAAATAAATGGGGATGGGTAATCCAGAATTGATTCACTTGTTTTGCATATCATCATATCATATTTTTTTGAATTTTTTTAACCATTGTGGTTGCGGGAGCATGGTATATGGTTTTATAAAGGTTTTAGGATACTAGTGAGGGGAAAACTTGTTCAGCTAATCAGCGTGGTCTTACTAGATATCTAATTGGTTTGAGATGGTAGATTATTATTCATACCAGGCTTTATGTCTGACTCAAAGTTTATGTTTTCCCCTTAAACTCTCGGGTACTCAATTGATTTTGAGTAGTTTGGGAGTTGACCTTTTCAGGTACCTCATTAGACGAATAAAGCTTCCAGAGACGTGTAGGAGGCATGATTGCTACTTGGAGTTTTCTTTTATTTTGATTCCACTATGTTGTTGATGTTAAGGCAAAGTTGTTAAATTGCCTATATATACTCCGATCATCCAAGAAGGCATCTTTATATGTCGCTCTTGGTGTATGTTGTAATAAATATGTTTTCTCTAAACGTGGTTAACGATTATGGAATTATGTAATGAATTTGAAATGTTTTGAAATGGAATGTGGATCTTGTTTGATGTTTTAAATTTTTCCATATTCATGTGTTTCTTTGTATCAATGTATCTAACATTGTCATAATTGGTAGCCAAGGATTAATAACTATGGATGACTACAGCATCCGTAGCTGTTAGTTTTGGGCCTCCAAGAAGGGGGATGTTACAAGTTGGTATCAGAGCATAGGTTTATGAAAACTTAAAAGAAAAGTTAAACCTAAAAGATTTTTTTGAAATATAATCCAATGAATCAGAAATATGATCGGGGTTTGGAATAAGGCTACAGTAACGTACTTCTATTTGATATGTATATTTAAGTATGTATTCCCCTTTCTCTTAGACCATTCTTCTGTATCTTACTAAGGCTCATATGCAAATTTACAAGAAAGAAGGTATGGAAGCAGGAAACAAAAGAGTAAATCTCGATAGAGGAAGCACCACAACCAATGGAAATGCTCGACCCAAAACCAGGAGGAACCAAGGTTGATAGGCTAATGCTAAACAAAATGCCGATGTCAATGTGGGTGCTGGAAATCCACCAGTAGATATAGAGGCGATGTATTAGTTCTTCGTCAATATGATGCAAGCAGGAGTTGCTGCTGGAGTTACTGGAAATGTTGGAGGAGCTAATCCTGTGGCTCCAGTTGGGAATAATTATACTAAGCTGAGCAGGGATTACACCAGTCTTGGTGGGAAGCCATTTATGGGGATGAAGGATGCCGTAGTAGTTGAGGACTGGCTGTTACATTGCGAGAGAATCTTTGCTGATTTGGGTTTGGATGATGCGCAGAAGAGAAGGTTAGCCTCTAGGCAGTTGCAGGGGTTAGCACTTCATTGGTGGAATAGTGTTACTACCGGGGTTCCGGAGGAGGAGTTGACTTGGGTAGATTTTAGAGCGAGTTTTTATCTGAAGTTGCTAAGTCAGCATTGTTGAGAAATTTTATGGATTTGGTATAGGGAGAAATGTCGGTAATTGAGTATGCCATTAAGTATGATGAGCTGTCCCGATATGGACATGCTACTATAGACACTGACATCAGGAGCTTGCTAGGACGACCCTGACACATATCTGTGATCCTTGTAATGTGGTGGTGGAGATGACAATTCGCTATGAGGAGATGCTCGCTGTTTGTGATAAAGAGAAACCAGTTGAAACCCAGGGTTCTCAGGGAAAGAAGAGGAAATCCTTTAAGAAGAAGGGTTCCCAAAAGGGGGATGCTACCAAGAAGGAAAAAGCTAATTTAGTTTGCTACAAATGTTACAAGAAGGGTCATTATGCAAATGAGTGTTGGTCAAGCAAGGGGAAGAAGGCTGCAGATAAGAAGAATGTGAAGTGCTTCAACTGTGATCAGGTTGGGCATTGTAAGAATCAGTGTATAGAACTGGTCAGGGTGGACAAGGGAAAGGTTTTTGCTATTGGACCATCATCTGCTAAGCCGACTGTAGCTGAAAAAGGAAAGACTGTGATGGAAGGTACATTTTTGATTCAAAGTATACCAGATAGGAAACTATTTGATACCGGTGCATCACATTCGTTTATATCCCAGTGTTTGGATGATAGGTTATGCTTAGAACCCACATACCTTGTTACTGCCTTAAGGGTTGTGAATCCAGCAGGAGGGTATGCAACTCTGGGATGAGATGTGACCAATTAGAACTTGATTTGTTATGTCATAAGTTTGCGTGCAGATTTTATGTTTTAAATTTCGTAGATTTCGGAATCATTTTAGGTATGGATTGGTTGAGCCAGTATGAGGCTAGGATATTTTGCCAAGATGGGGTGATATCACTAAGACACCCTGATAGTCATAACCGAATTATATTCTTAGTGGAGAATTCATACCGAAGTAGTTGTGCTTTGTTAAGTGCAATGGAAGTGGGAGAAGAACTAAGTTAGGTTCGAATAGCAAGAGAGTTTGCAGATGTCTTTGAGCCAGTCACAGGACTACCACCGAAACGAGTTGTTGAGTTTCAAATAGATCTAGCGCCATGAGCTGAACCTGTAAGTAGACCACCTAGCAAATAACACTAACTAAGATGAAGGAATCGAAGGTGCAGCTGGTGGATCTAGATGAAAGGAATTTTATTAGACCCAGCAGTTCGCCTTAGGGAACGGCCGCGATGTTTGTGAAGAAACCAGATGGGCCGTTGAGGATGTGTATCGACTATCGTAAGCTGAACGAGAGGATGATCAAGAATAAGTATCCTTTGCCGAGAATTAATAATCTATTTGACCAGTTGAGTGGAGCCAGAGTGTTTTCCTAGTTGGATTTGGCGAAAGGTTTCCATCAGTTAAGAGTGGCAGAGGACAGTATTCCTTTGAGAGCATTTCGAACTAGATATGGTTTGTACGAGTGGCTAGTAATGTCATTCGAGTTAACGAATGCACCTGCTTTCTTCGTGGATTTGATGAACAGAGTCTTCTGAGAGTATTTGGACAGATTCGTGTTGGTGTTTATAGATGACATTTTGGTGTACTCTACGGATGAAAGAGAGCATGAAGATCATCTTAGAGTTGTGTTTGAGACGCTGAGGCAGCATCAGCTAAAGGCAAGTTCTCCAAGTGTCATTTTTGGTAGAAAGAGGTTAAGTTCTTGGTCATGTGGTTTCAGAAAAAGGGTTGTCAGTCGATCCAGATAAGATCAAAGCTGTTAATAATTGGAAGAGGCCAGAGACGGTGACTGAGATTCGAAGTTTTATTGGACTTGCTGGCTATTATTGGAGATTCATTAAGGATTTCTCACGGGTAGCAGCGCATTTGACTAAGCTAACTAGGAAGGAGGTGAAGTTTGTTTGGTCCGACAAATATAAGGAAGCATTCCTTAAGTTAAAGCATTTGTTGACTAATGCACCTGTATTAGTAGTTCCAGATGGAAACCAAGGGTTGGTGGTGTATACTAATGCATGTGGAACTGGATTGGGAGCTGTATACACTATACTGGATCCGCGCGGACTTCCTGCTAGTAGCCATAAATGACTTGATTTTGGTAATAGATGAACATTACTATATGTATATTCGAGTGCATGGTAGACATTGGTACACCAGTGCATTTATCCTTCTGATTTAGAATAAATATGTTTTCAGACCTTCTCTTTAAAATGAAAAGTATACGTTCTAGTACGAATCTTGGCAATAACTTGTTCAGATTTTACATATTGATTATTTTGAACTAAAATCAAACTTTTGGGAGGAACATTCACACTATGTATGTAACGACTCGTAAATTTCGACAATTATTAATAGTTAAATTAATAGGGTTTTTGTGATTAAATATTGGGAGGAATAAAAATTTGTAATTTAATAATGAAATGAATACTGAAATGAAATGTAACAAATGATAATTAAAGCTAATTATTAACAACTTGAATGTAATTCCAATAAATGAAATAATGTAAGATGTTATACTTGGTTATAAATTGAATATAAGAAAGCAAATGTAAATATTTAATTTATTAATGGTAATCGAATAAAACCAGTATTGTGTAGAGAATTATAATATTTGTTGTATTAATGTGTGCATTAATTTATAATGGGATATAAAAGGTAATTGATAATTTAAAATGTTGACTTATTGATAAAATAGTGTGTAATGAATGGAAATGGAATAAAATTAGTGTTATGAAAGAAATGGTAATATTTGCTGTAAGTAATAAACTTATAAATGTAATTAAAAGTAAATAGTGACAATTATTATAAGTTACCTGTTTATTTAGTTAGTTGAATTGAAACTGAAATCAATTTTAAAAAAATGTAAATAAATGTTACATTAATGTGAGATGTAATACAATGTTTAGAAGTTGTTAAATTGGAGTATTAAGGTAATGAAAGGTAAAACAAAGGTTGACTAGGTTTATAGAGTAATAATGGACTTAATAAAAAGATTGGAATTGAATCAAATCAATTTATTGGAATTAATTATAAATAATTGGAATTCAATTTATAATAAATTGGATTTAATTACAGTGAAATTGAACACTGTAATTATTGAGATAATTAACACTGAATCGATATGTAAACTTATTTCAATTTATTATAAATGTCTTTGCAATCAAAAACGAGAAAATCTGCTAGTTTATAGATATTGAATTAAAAGGTGATTAATTAATTTAATATTAATTTGTTTAATTAACGTGAAAATAGCCATTTTGGCCACCGACCCGAATTATGACGAAACCAGATTCATCGGATCCGTAATGGTGAATTATTGTAGGATTTCAAGTTTCGTAGCGATCGGACTTGTCGTTTAATCGTACGGGCTCGAAACGCCTAGAAATGAATTTTATTTAAATCAATTGAAATCAATTTGAAATAAGCTGATTTTATCATAACTTCTTCATACGATTGAATTAGGATTTGAAACCTGTTCCATTGAATTTAAAATTATTGAAAACATCTATTTTGATATATGGGATGACCCATTTTCGCTCCGGTGACAGAACGGGCTTTTCGGGTCGTTTATCGTTCAAAACCCAAATCAAATCTGATCCGTTCTTTCTATTTTTCTGACCTACCTATAAATAGCTCGTTATAAACCCTAGTTATTTCTTATTTCTTATTTCATTTTTTCTGTACCTACATTTCTTTCTCAACTCCTCATTCCAATGGCAGACAAAACAAATCTTCAATTCAATTTCAAAATCAAAAATCAAATCAAAAATTAAAACTCCTCCAAATATATCGAATTATATATCGATTTGAAGCTCTCAACGAGCGCAAGTCAAATATGTGATTTTTTTTCAATCTGGGTTGCTGTGTGGCCGGAACTAGCGATTTAGTCTCGGCCGTTCATTGGCGTTTGATGAACTTCGACGGATCGTCGATTGGAGGGTAGCGTTTTGTAGAGGGGACCAAGGGGAGTGCATCAGCGTAGGTGGTTCGTCGATTCAATGGTTTGATCGCATACCATAATTCGATTAGGGTTATGTGATCATTGGCGGCGCGAGTTATTAGGGAGGCCGGAGGTCATCGGGGTGGGGCCGGTGTGCTCAGCTCATCGAGACGAGGCGGATAGTGGTGGTCGGCATCGCGATGGTGGTCGGAGGCTCTGGAAAATCGCGGTCAAAGGTCGCGGTCAAATGGTGATGGCTTGCGTGCAGGTCTGGTTCGAGGTGCGTGCTGACGAATAAGAGGGGGTTGACGTGGTGATGTCTGGTTGGCTTTGTTTTCTATTTTTTTTTTGTTTTTTTTTAAATTTTAAACGTTCTATCTTGAATAACTTTTGCATACGAGGTCCAATTCACGCGCGGTTTCTTCCATTGGGATCGTATCGAAATTTCTAACATTTTGACATGGGTTTGGACGAATCTTGAGACTGTTTAAATTTTGGGTTTAAATTGGATTTAAATTCGATTTAAATTCGATTTAAATTCAAAAAGGTGAGTGTTTTAACCCACTCACAACTTCTAAAATTTCTTATGTTTGTTAAATTTAATTTATGATGTGATTAGAAATTTATTTATGACTGTTTGGTATATTTTAATCACCATCTCAATTAATTTGAATTTATTTGAATTAAATCGTTATTTAATTTATTATTGAATATAAGTTGCCAGTTAAATACCTGTTATTGATTATCAGTTCTATATTGATATTTATTGATTGATTTGGATGATGATTGTGATGGATGTTGATTATTGATATTGGATGAATGGATGTTTCATTTTATATCGTTATAAACTGCAAATTCACTATGGGTTGAAATGATACATACCCGAATGATCAATAGATTAAGGAAAAATCATTATGGGTTGAAATGATAGACTCGAGCGATTTTATGGATTTTATTATTAATTCAGGATTGCGGTTTGAAATGATATACAACCGTAAAAATTTTAAATTGCGGATTGAAATGATAAATATCCGTATCACTTGACCCTAGGGTAGAAAATTATATACGGACACCGGATTGGTTAAATTTAATGATTTTGAACTTCTAAATTTTTGAATTAATAAAAATAATATCTTTAAAAAAAATTGATGTATATAAATTGAAGTATTATTGGAAAATCAAGTTTTGTGTTGAAATGTGAATTGGTTTAAAAAGTAATTGCTTTAAGCAATTAAATTGGAAGTTTAAAGTTAAACTTTTAAGTATAAATGAAATTCTATCGAAATTAAGTTATTGAAGTTGTTTGAAATTAACTTTGAAATATTTTGAAATTGGAGTAATCCGAATTGATATTTGAACATAGATCGAAATGATATGAAATTCAATAGTTTATTGAAATGTTAAATTGAAAGGTTTGGAATTTGGTTTGTTGACTTGGAAATTGAAAATGGTCCAAATGTGTTGAAAGGAAATGAATAGTTTAATTTGATATTAATTCCAAACTCATGTTTTATTATAAACTGTTTTAAAAATATTATTTATTTCAAAATTTCTAATTATTAAGATTTCAAATTATTAAACTATTTTAACCTGTATTAATTATATTAAATCATTTTAACCTATTTTAAACCATTTAATTTATTTAAACTAATTAACCTGTTTTAACTTATTTTAAATCTAATTAATCTATTTTAAAGCTATTTAATCTATTTTAATTATATTTAATCTATTTTAAATCTATATTAACTATTTATAACTATTTAAAACTATTTTCTTCTAAATTCCAAACTTAGTAAAATGGATGGGTTTATATTCAAATTTTCGATTTTTAAGTGAATACGGTTAATAATGTTATAACCTAAGTTGGGAATTAAATAACATATTTGGTTTAATATGATATTTGAAATGAGAGTTTAGCCTATTTTGGAAATATGACTTTTGAAAGGAAATATAATTTCAAACTATGATTTCAAATGTGATATGATTTCAAATGTGATATGATTTCAAAGGTGAATATGATTTCGAAAGTAAGTAATGATTTCGAAAATGATATGATTTGAATTGAATATGATATTTTGATATGAATTATGAAATGATTTTGGAAATGTAATAGAACCATCCGATGTGTAATAAGCGATTGGTTATTAAAGAGACCGGGATCAGATATTGTCATACTCTCTGTCAATACCGAAAACCACTTTGACAACTGTGTACGCGGTGGAGATTGCATAATGAAGTAGGATGGTTGGCGACGATCCTATATGAGGTATATACGTGGACCTGACTCCCATGAGTTAGCTTAAGTTGGCTAAAGCAGGAGCAATTGACGGGCCAAGTGAGGTCATTCCTCCGATCGGGCACACTCCTTCGATACTATATTCTGACTTTGCGATTGATTTGGTGGCCACCCTCGATTTTTGATTTGGGAGTGTGTTCCGAAGTGGGCGGTAGTAGGTGCTATGCGTTACTACCAGTCCGGAAGTGTAATTGGTATATCTACCCTAGCATTGCGTAGTTGTGCCATGTCACCTACCCTATCGAGACCACTACGAGTTTGTTTTGTACCATGCCTATGGAGTGCCCTCCGACGACGTCCAGTACGGACGGGATTACGGTACTGTATAGACTATAGGAATATATAAAAATGTGTTAAGGGGGAAATGGGTAACGCCTTAACGCTATTTTAATAGTTTATCTTACTATAGACATATTATAATAGCATATTGTACTACATAGTAGATAGTTTAACGGATCCTTAGGAGATGTGAATCCCGAACATCTCTTAAGTTACTGCACTCACGTTAGACACTTGATAGGAGATGTCAAACCCCGTAAACATCTATGACGTTATTCCACTCATATTTATTTATTTACCGTTGATTTAACTTACATAAGATCTTTTAGTTCTGACTCTAGTGTTTTGTCTTTTCAATTCGCTCGGGTCAGCCTGAGCATTTCATGATTCGATGACTTGTTTCTGGAGGACGAAGACAAAGATTGTATTATTATTTACTATATTATTCCACTGCATCATACTATTTCGCAGCATTATCATTTATTTATCTCTGATATGTGTAACTCTGATTTTGTATTGTAGAAGTATAATCAAATGTTTTGTATACAGCTTCATGAACTATTATTTGATTATTATATTTTGTCATTCCGCTGCGAGATTCTGTTTTGTTTTTTTTCTCTTTCTCTGTTTTTTCTTATTCACCCCAATAACAATCCGCCCTTCTGTATGGTTTGAGTTGGCACATGTGTCTACTTAAAACGTACAAAAAGGTGGGATGTTGCAGTTGGTATCAGAGCTTTGGTTCAGCGATAACCTTAGCTTTGTGGGGTCCGACTCTTTAGAAATAGGGTAGTAATACCCTAGAATGAGTCGTTGAGTGTATATATATGAGAGAGCGTATTTGTTAGTGTTATAAAAGGTTTTTATATTGTGTCAATTTGCTCCATTTTGTATTTATAAATCTTGGTTGGTGCATAGGACGCTATAACATCAATAAAGCTTTCTAAACACTTAATAGGGCAAACCGACACAATATTTGTTTTGAAATGTAGGTAAATGAAATAATTTTGCCTATTATATTATTGAATATAAAATAGCAATTTTATAAATGATATATTTGGTTGTAATATATTTGTTGTTAGGTAGTGAAATTTATAAGTATTGGTAGGAAAATGGGACTATAAATAAAATGAATATAAACTGAAATTTGAGAACTTAATTTCCGAGATTTTTTGGAATTTCTTTCAAAGGATTTAGAATATAATATTTGTATTATTTATAAGTATTTCTGATATAATATTTCAATATAATATGAAGGAAATGTTTTAAAGAAATTTTGGAAAGGAATAAGTTCTGTACTCCCCTCTCTGTCATTGGAAAATAATTTCGGTGATGAATGCACGCATCATCGATGTTCATTTTCGAGTTTTAAAGTGGGAAGGCCGTGTAAAAAATTTACTACACAGTTGTTTTGATAAATTAATCTTAAATTTTAATTCCAAGTATGATTTCAGATATATAAAGATATGATTATATATATATATTATTTTAAAAGGTTTGAAAAGGAACCCGGCATTTAGTTCTTAAATTTCTATAAATTAGAAGTTTTAATTATTGAGAATGGAATGGAATTTAACTATTTAATAATTGGAATTTCTAAATGAAAATAAGAAATTAAATGCTAAAGTTATAAATGAAGCATATGAGAAATTTGAAACTGGTAACCTATAAATAAATAGAATATAAAATATAAGAAATGGTAACTATTGAACGTGTATTTACTAAAATGAAATAAGGTAAACTTGTGTAACTTTCAATTGCATTCTTAAAGACATATATATATATATATATATATAACTTGCCAAATATTAAAAGTTGTAATGTTTAATAAGAAAATGTAATGGAATATTATACAAGTAAAACTTAAAGTAATGAAGGTGTTCAATGAAATTCTTTTATAAACAAGAATTTTGATATTATAATTGTCATAAACTTAAGTTATAATTGGAATACTACTAAATAAAATGTAATAGAAAAATGAGTATTATAAATAAATGTTTATAAACTTAAGTAAATGTTTGAAGTTATTTATAATTAAAATAAGTGGAAAAGAGGAATACTGTAAGTAAATAATAAAACGAATACTATGCTAAATTAAATGATTTTAAGTTCAAAAATTGTTGAAATGATTCAGAAAAATAGATTTAATATTCAATGACACCTTGTTAAGAAAATGAATGTAAATTTAAAAGTAAGAAACTTAAGAATGAATTTATGCACTAACGAATATTAATATCTAATGGAAACCAGGTATATAAATTAATAAATGTGAACTAAACTGCAATAAAATATATGTAATACTGGGATAATAAATTCATTGATTTTATAATCAACTGAATGGAAATTGGATTTTGTAAGAAATAAATGTAAATTAAAGAAATGATCATTGAGAAAAGAAATTAATAAGAATAAACTTGAACTATATTCGGAATTTGTTGTTTGTTTTGGTTTATGGTTGTTCAGGAAAAGATACTCCTAATTGCTTAGGATGTATGAATAATCTATTGAGTTTTATCTAAGACTGTTGAGTAAATGGTAACTTAGTAGTTTATTTGTCATTCCATGTGATTAAAAGTTTCTGAACCCGAACACACCCTATGTTTTGATTTATATGGATGGATGATTTAATGCTTTGATTTCATGTGATGATTTTATGGTTCTGTTGCTTGTGACTATTGTATGTTGTGTTGATTTTGTTTAATTGAAACAACTTAAGCATTTCACTTTTATATAATTATTACCTTCTTTTGGATGATAAGTGAAATATAGGTATGGAAGCAATTGCTACTGCTTTTGGTTTCATAAAATAAGCGTTAATTGCCCGACAAATAGGTACGTTCTCGGATTACGGTTTTCTAGCGATATTATATTATTTTCCCGCTGTTGGGATATATTATTTTGAAATTTTAGTATATATTGTTATTATTGATATTATTATTTTTCCCAGACCTCTTCGTACAAAGGAGACTCCGTCGAAATTTTTCGAAAATTTTGGACTTAGAAAATTTTGCAAATGTTTTCCAAACTTTTGTTTACTTGAATATAAAAGGATTAATTATTATAAATTGATATCTTTTATTTAAATTATTTAATTTTGTAAATTTTATTTTTTATAGATTTGATATTTTGAATAAGATATATTGATTTCTTAATTCTTCTTTTCCCTTCTTTTTCCTTTTCGGGGACGAAAAGTTTTGAGTGGGGGAGAGTGTAACGACCCGTAAATTTCGACAATTATTAATAGTTAAATTAATAGGGTTTTGTGATTAAATATTGGGAGGAATATGTGAGAAATGCGGATTACGGATCTTAAGGCTAGAATTAACACTAGAGGGGGGGTGAATAGTGTTTTAAGGAATTACTAATTCCTTTTGAGTTTATATTAATTTGAACACAAATGTATGAAATATTCAGACACAGATATGATCACAGAATCAAACACAGATGCAGATATAAAGTAAAAGCAATAAAGGAAAGAACACACCAGATTTTATACTGGTTCGGAGTTACCCTACATCCAGTCCCGCAACACAAGTACGGATTTCCTTTCAAAATCAATTCTTACAATTACACCCTCGATTTCAAGGCCACGAGGTACACCGCTCCAGATTCACAATCCTCTTGGTAGAGATACTTGATTTTACGGGCAACAAGTTCACTCGATTGATTTTCCAAGCTACAATCACACCTTTTCTCGCTCGATTGAATACAAAGAAGTCTATAACTCTTAATAGCACTGGGATCTTGTTGAGATAGTGATAGAGAATCAAACCAGAGCTGATCTAGTTAGATTCAATTGTGATTTCGGCAGAGTAATGGTAAAAATGTATATAAAGAAATGTGGAAGAAGAAGAGGAGTGAAATCAGAGAAAATATGATTGTAAATTCGTTTAAAACAGCCCCTATTTATAGTAGAACAACAGCCATGTCCATTCGTGAAAGGATATGACGAATAGACACTTCCTTTGAAATTCAAACTTTTGAAATAAACTATCACCTTGTCGACAAGGGGTCCTTTGTGTTGTCGACAAGCCTAAGTTATTTTTGGTAATTTGTTTTTCTTTGAAAATAACTTCTATCTTGTATTAAAACTATTTTAAACTTTATAAATATACTTAACTATAGTTAAAATACATAAATAAGTATAGAGAATAATATTTTGGTATATATAAAATTTTACTATAATTTTATATTTAAATCTAAGTATAAATATTAAAAGTTAAATATATTATAATTAAAAGATAGTTTAAAACCAAGGATAATTTGATATTGAAAATAAAGATTATTTTGAGGCTAAAAGTATTTTAAAACCAGGATAGATGTTTTTGATTTAAAAAGGAATATTTTGAAATCATTTTGAAAACAAGATATAATTTTGTAAAACATTTGAATAAAAGTTAGTGGATACAAAACAATGTTCCACTAGATTTTTCGTAGGTTCCATCCCTTTAACGGGCTCGAAGTGGATCCCATTCCACGAATAAAATGGATTTTAAGATGTCAGTGCTTTTCTACGAGTTTTAACAAAATTCCTAACTAAATTACTTATCTTTAAATCTTGAACTCTTGATAATCTTGATACTCATGAGTCTTGAATCTTGATATCTTCGATCTTGAGTTCATCAGTTCTTGAATCTCTATACTGTACAGTCTTCATTCTTTGGTACCTGTATATATATCTTGCATATACATATATATCTAAACAATAATGTTAGTATTTATATTTTATAATCTTATTCTAAGGTTGTTGTCATCAAAACCAACTTCTCAGGGACTAACAATCTCCCCCTTTTTGATGATGACAACATTTGTTTGTAAAATATTACTTCTATCCAAATAACTCCCCCTAAAACTAATAACTCCCCCTTAATCTATGCTTAACTATCCTATTTTATACTTCTCCCCCTTTGTCATCAACAAAATCAAAGTTTAAATCTATACAACTCCCCCTTAATCTAATACTATATTACATGTGATTATAATGATAGTGTTATCATAAATAATCAACACTTAATTCTGAAACTAAAACTTAGGCCTTAATAACTAACTCTCCTAACTAAGAATCCATATAATAATAATGTGAGAATTAAAATATGAGAACACAAATCATTTATTAATTATATAATGTTATATTTACATTTGCGTAGAAAACGTAAGTAAGATCATATACAAATAACGATAAGAAAGAGAGAAAAGAAACTAATGTGTATTCTTGACAATGGGAGATCTATGAATCGAGCAATTTGGGTAGTGGAAACAGAAATTTCCACGTTGTTCAACTAGATTTCCATCCTTGTCAAAGCACACTTCGCCAACGCAAACAACTTTGTCGTCATCTTCAGCGTGCTCTTCTTCCATGGGGGCTTCTTCTTCTTCTTCCTCGCTGTCCTCTTGCACTTGAACACTTGAGGATTCTTCATCGATCAAGATGGGATTGACATGATTGTCCATTAGAAACTTTTGCAAGTTTCTAAGGATTTTGCCTTGCCGTTCTTGTTCTTTGACCATTTTGATTTGCACCACTTGAATTTCAGTCATAAGTTGCAGTGCATCCTTCAAGGAAACCTCCATTTTCATCACTCGTGCAAGCGTAGTTCGTTGAAATGGTCTGGTAGAAAGAGAAGGGAACGAAAAGGTTGAATTTTTGTTTGATTTGGAGTAGGAGGCCATTGTTTTAATGTTTTCAGAAGTTAGAACAGAGAAAGAACAGAAGAATGAACAAAATTTCGAAATAAGAAGAATATATAACCACCCATTTGAATTTTGGTAGGAAAATTTCAAAAGAAAAAATTCGTTATATGTCGACAGGGGTAAAGGAGGGTTGTCGACAAGGTACTTATATTTTTGCTATTTGATTTATTTTAATTTAATTTTAATTATACTTGTTATATATTTATATTCTATATTTCAGTTATTGAACAAATACCTAATTCTCTTCTTAATTTAGAAAATATAGATTCATTTAAGGGTTTTGATAAGATATCAGCAATTTGATTCTCGGAATTGACATAATCGAGAGTAATTACTTCCTTACTTATATTATCTCTGAGAAAATGATGTTTGATATCAATATGTTTAGTTCGAGCATGATGAGTAGAATTTTTGGATAAATTTATTGCACTAGTATTATCACAATAAATTGGTGATTTTGAGATATTTAAACCAAAATCTTTTAAAGTTTGTTGCATATATATTCCTTGAGAACAAGCCAAAGCAGTAGAAATATACTCTGCTTCGGTTGTTGATAAAGAAACTGTGTTTTGCTTTTTACTAAACCAGGAAACCAGAGAATGCCCCAAAAAGTGACAAGTTCCACTTGTACTTCTTCGGTCTGATTTACAACTAGCATAGTCAGCATCACAGTAAGATATTAATTCAAAAGAATCATTTTTAGGATAAAATAATCCATAATCAAAGGTGTGTTTAACATATCTTATGCTACGTTTTACAGCTTTTAAGTGGGTCTCTTTAGGTTGGGATTGATATCTTGCACAGAGACAAACACTATGCATGATATTAGGTCTACTAGCAGTGATATAGAGTAGTGATCCAATCATTTCTCTATATAATTTTTGATCTACATCTTTTGAGAGATCTTCTTTACTTAGGTACTCATTGGTTGCCATGGGAGTGGGTTTTCCACTTGCAGTAGTCAAACCAAATTTACTAACTAGGTCTTTAGCATATTTTTCTTGACTAATAAAGATACCATTATCTAATTGTTTTATTTGTAATCCTAGAAAGAAGTTTAATTCACCCATATGACTCATCTCAAACTCTTTTGTCATTATTTCAGAAAATTCTTTATTCATTTCAAAATTAGTTGATCCGAAAATGATATCATCTACGTAAACTTGTACTAGTTAAATATCATTTTTATTTCTTTTAGTAAAAAGAGTATTATCTACTTTACCAATTTCAAAGTTTGATTATAATAAGTAAGATCTTAGTCTACCATACCAGGCTCTAGGAGCTTGTTTTAGACCATATAGAGCTTTCTTAAGTTTGTAAACATGATTTGGTAATTTTTCATCTTCAAAAAGTGGTGGTTGTTCAACATATACTTCCTCTTTTACAAATCCATTTAAAAAGGCACTTTTAACATCCATTTGAAATAATTTGAAATTATTATGATTTGCGACAACAAGTAGAATTCTAATGGCTTCTAATCTTGCTACGGGAGCAAAGGTTTCATCACAATCTATTCCTTCTTCTTGACAATAACCTTGAGCGACTAACCATGCTTTATTTCTAACGACCTCACCTTGTTCATTCATTTTATTTTTATAAACCCATTTAGTTCCAATTATAGTTTTATTTTCAAGTCTAGGAACAAGTTCCCAAACATCATTTCTAGTGAATTGATTTAGTTCTTCTTGCATAGCCAAAATCCATGAATCATCAGTTGATGCTTCTTTTGGATTTTTGGGTTCAATAGTTGATATAAAGGCTACATTGCTCATTTTACTTAGTTGATTTCTAGTTGTAACAACAGATTGCATATCTCCTAGTATATTTTCTATAGGATGATCTTATAAAAGTTTAATCTTTTTATTAGGATGATTAATTTCATTATTAGTTTCAGTTGACTCCTGATTTTGAGTAATTAAATCCTCTTCATCATTTGTATCTTCAAAATTTTTTAGATTTTCATCGAATGAAACATGCATTGTTTCTTTGATGGTGTTAGTTCTTAAATTAAACACTCTGTATGCTTTACTTCTATTAGAATATCCAATAAAGATACCTTTGTCGGATTTAGGATCAAATTTATCTAAGTTATCTTTTGTATTTAAAATAAAATATTTACTTCCAAAAATTCTAAAATAAGATACCTTAGGTTTCTTTCCATGAAGAAGTTCATAAGATGTCTTATTAGTTAAAGGTCTAATTAAAATTCTATTCAAAATATAACAGGTGGTAGCAACTGCTTCTGCCCAAAAATGTTTTGGTAATTTACTATCTGAAAGCATAGTTCTCGCACACTCTTGAATCATCCTATTTTTACGTTCTACTACTCCGTTTTGTTGTGGAGTTCTTGGAAATGAAAAATTGTGAGTTATTCCCTTTTTATTGCAGAATTCCTCAAACTTTTCATTTTCAAATTTACCACCGTGATCACTACGGATGGTTATATTTTTTACAGAAAGTTGATTTTGAATCCTTTTTGTAAAGTTCTTAAAACTTTCAAAAGTATCACTTTTATGTTTCAAAAATATTGTCCATGTAAATCTAGAATAATCATCTACAATTACAAAAACATATTTACTGTGATTTATTAACTGAATTTGAGATGGACCAAATAAATCAAGATGAAGTAATTCAAGAGGTTTTGAAGTTGAAATCATATCTTTTAATTTAAAGGAACTTTTTCTTAGTTTTCCTAATTGACATGCATCACATAAACTATCTACTTTAAAATTCATTTTAGGGAGACCTCTTACTAGATCATGTTTTGACTGTCTAGATAAGAGTTTGAAATTCAAATGCCCAAATCTCTTATGCCAAATCCAAGGGTCACTTGTATTTGCCAAAAGACACAGGTTATCATTTGAAACTTTCATACTAAGAATATAAATATTCTTTTTCCTAATTCCGTCAAATATTATGGTTGAATTATTATCTTCAATGTGACACTTATCTTTTTCAAATTTAATTTTATATCCTTTATCACAAAGTTGACTAATACTTAGCAGATTATGTTTCAGATTCTTAACTAGCAAAACATTAGTAATAATAGGAGTTTCAGAGTTACCGACATTGCCGATGCCAATCACATATCCTTTTGAGTTGTCTCCAAAGTTAACCAGTCCTCCATCTTTGTATATTATATCATTCAGCATATCCGGATTACCAGTCATGTGTTTAGAGCATCCACTATCGAGTATCCATTTATTCTTTTTGATCTGCACAATTTGTCCATTGTGGATTGATTCCTCAACACCCATAAAACATGTTTCCTTCACATCATACAATTTTGGTAGACAACTTGAATTTGAATATCGATTATATGCAGACTCATGAGACAGTGATGATCTGAATATTTCTAAACTAGTATTAACAAGTTTTTCAAACATAGCCATTTTAAAAGCTTTTTCAAAATTCATATTATGAAACTTTGAAAACCTTGCTCTAATGCCAAATGTGAGAAATGCGGATTACGGATCTTAAGGCTAGAATTAACACTAGAGGGGGGTGAATAGTGTTTTAAGGAATTACTAATTCTTTTTGAGTTTATATTAATTTGAACACAAATGTGTGCAATATTCAGACACATATATGATCATAGAATCAAACACAGATGCAGATATAAAGTAAAAGCAATAAAGGAAAGAACACACCGGATTTTATACTGGTTCGGAGTTACCCTACGTCCAGTCCCGCAACACAAGTACGGATTTCCTTTCAAAATCAATTCTTACAATTACACCCTTGATTTCAAGGCCACGAGGTACACCGCTCCAGATTCACAATCCTCTGGGTAGAGATACTTGATTTTACGGGCAACAAGTTCACTCGGTTGATTTTCCAGGCTACAATCACACCTTTTCTTGCTCGATTGAATACAAAGAAGTCTATAACTCTGAATAGCACTGGGATCTTGTTGAGATAGTGGTAGAGAATCAAACCAGAGATGATCTAGTTAGATTCAATGGTGATTTCGGCAGAGTAATGGTAAAAATGTATTTAAAGAAATGTGGAAGAAGAAGAGGAGTGAAATCAGAGAAAATATGATGGCTTCCAGATCTAGATCTGGAGACTAGGGTTTCGTCCCTTTTCTCCTTTCTTCTTTTGTTTTCCAAATTTTCTTCTTTTTCTCCATTTTTTCTTCTCCGTCTTCACTGCTTTCTCCTCAAATTGGAGCCATGGGATCTTTGCGGGATGAGGAAGGATAGGAGGAGGTGAGAAGGAAAAGGGGCAAGGCTCCAGCGCCTACGGGTCCTGACCAAAGGCTAAACTTGGGAGGGCAAAGACCGAGCAGATCTGGTCCCTTTCCAGATCGGAATAGGGGGAAGAATGTGCATGCGAAATTTGCCGGGCAGACTATGAAACCATCGAAGCAGAAAGGCCTGCTGCCTGGTAACATTCCGAAAATCAAATTCACTGTTTCTGATAACGCCAAAAAATTCTCGTACAGTGAGGCAGTGAAAGTAGGAGCGGTTGGGGACCTAGGTAATCTTGATCTTGAGTTTATTGAGCCTAAAATAGAGAAAGGTAAAAGGATTGGTTCCCTTACCTCTGACGCTATTAAAGAAGCGGAGGGAGGCTGGGAGTTTTGTATTTTACTGTACGTGGTTGGGTACAAACCATGGTTGAGAACTTTTGAGGGGTATGCAAATAGGGTTTGGGTTACAAAGAAATCTTTTTCTGTTCATTCTAGAAATAATGGTTTTTTTGTAGTGAGATTTGGATCTGATGAGGATTGCAATAAGATTCTGAAGTCTGGTCCTTGGTTTATGGACCGGAATTTGATTATTACGAAGAGACTAACTCCAGACATGAAAACAGATAGAGACCTTCTTACTTCAATTCCTATGTGGGTTAGACTTTCGGGTCTAAGCTTTAATCTTTGGGGGAATAAGGCTATTAGTGCTCTTACTAGCACCATTGGAATTCCAATTAAGATGGATGAGGCCACGAAAAATAAATCTAGATTAGCTTATGCCAGAGTCCTGGTTGAGGTTAATGCTTTTTATGGTATGCCCAAACTTATAGAAGGAATGGATGACAATGGGAGGAGCTTTACCCAGGAGGTGGAATACGAGAATCCCCCTCCCATTTGTGGTAAGTGCGTGTGTTTTGGTCATGTTACTGACGAATGCCCAATGACTAAGACTTGGGTTCCAAAACTGATTCAAGATCCTATTTCTGATAAGGATAACCTTAGGGTTCAGAGTTTGGATGATAATGAAGATGTTGTAAGGGTGGAGAACGGTAATGGGAAATCTATTGATCTTGAAAATCAGTTGAATGGTGGATGCCCCAATGATTCTTCCTATGAAACCAGTAGAAATCCTGTGGAGGTGGTCTCTAATGGGGAGGCTCTGATTGAAACTATCCAATTAGTAGCTTTTAATGATAATCGAAGCTTAATTGTTGAATGCCGTCCTAAGGAAGGTATTTGGGATAGATCTCAGATAGTTTTCGAAGGATTGGAGACAGAAATTAGAGGTAAGTCTCTTTCTGACCAATTACAAACAGAAGATAGTCCCACAGTTCAGGTCGTAGAAGGAGCTGCATCCTCAGATAAGCGTGGTGAGGGGGCAACCTTAGAAGCTTCAGGGTCAGAACCTGCCACTCGCACCGAGGTAGGAGTCAGTGATGATTTAGCCCCATTAGCCAGGCTGGTAGTTCCTCCTGATCAAGGAACTGTTGAGTCTCTTCTACCTGCTTCTCCAACTACCCCGGGAGCCAGAATTATGAGCCTATCGCCTTAGAAGTCACCTTCACCCCACAAAACCATTCATAAACGCCATTCGTCATCATTGGAATCTCCTTCTGTTCCCATATCTTTATTTTCTAATAATATATTTATTGATGATTGTGTAACTAATAATGTTAATTGTAGAAGAGGTACTGAAGTTTGTATTGATTTACAGGTGCAGAACAATCTGGACCAGGATACAAGATCGTTAGAGAAGGTAGAGGGACAGAATTCTTATGATAATGCAGACCCAAATCAGGATGTCCCGGTGGAGGTTCCTACTCCTATCCTTCAAGACATAGAGTTTGTGAACATTCAGAAGGATAAGCTTGTTCGTAAGAACCCCAAGTGGGTTCAGATGCTAGGTATTCCTACAGAAGACATAGGGGAATCCTCAAGTAACAGGTCATTGAGGACCCGCAATAACAAGGTTTTATAATGTCTATAGCCTGTTGGAATGTAAGAGGGTTTCATAACCCCAACAGATTGGGAGAAGTGAGAAAACTCATCGAGAAGCACAAAATCAGTTGTTTTGGTATTTTGGAAAATAAGTTGTTGTTATCGGATATTTTGAAGTTGGAAAAAGAGTTAGATGGCAATTGGAAAAATTTTAGTAATGTTTCTTGTTATTTTAAGTGTAGGATCTTGGTTTTCATTAACGGAGATTCTTGGGATTTTAACTTTATTAGTATGAGTGATCAGCATATCTCCATTGAACTGATTAATACCTCGAATTTCAAATGTAATCTAACTTTTGTGTACGCTCATAACTTTGTTGCATTAAGAAGTAGACTTTGGAAGAATTTACAGGAGGATGCTATCAATATTTTTAGACCTTGGCTTGTTCTTGGGGACTTTAACTGTATTCGTAGTCCTTTAGAAAGAAAAGGAGGTAATCCAGTTAATTTTGGAAATTTATTTGAATTGGATGACATGTCAAATCATACTGGGCTTAATGAGATTAATGTTAAAGGTTATGAATTTTCTTGGTGGTCTGGTCCGAGTCGTAACATATTTTCCAAAATTGACAGGGTTTTTGCTAATCTAGATTGGATCAATTTATTCACTGACTTATCGGCTGAATATTTGCCACCCTCTGTGAGCGACCATAATGCAGTCCTTGTTTCGCTCTATGCATCGCCTCAGGTAAAGAATAGACCGTTCAGATATATGAACCACTAGTCTCTTTGTGATCATTATTTTCCCTTGATTGAGAAGAATTGGGTTTCTAATTCTACTGATAGGCCTTTGTATCAAATCATTAGTATCCTCAAGAAAATCAAGAGAGAACTTAAGAGATGGAGTGTTAATTCTCGAGATACCAAACAAGAGGTTATTGTACAGAGAGAGAATTGTTCACGACTTCAGAAATTGTTGGATAAATCTTATGATCACAGTTTGGCTATGGAATTCCATACTGCCAGGAATAACTTGGAAATAGCTCTGAAGAAAGAGTTCTTGGATGCCAAACAAAAGGCTAAATGTGAATGGCTGATGATGGGTGATGAAGCTTCTGCATTTTTCTATGCTAAAATGTCTAGTAAAAGAAGTAGAAATCGATTCACCAACATTGGTATAGATGGGAAGGTAATTCCGGAAGATAAGTTTGTAGAATCGGCTATTGATTTCTACAAAAGAATTTTCAACCTCCCATCTGGTGATCAATTTCCAGAGGTAATTTGTAAATCGATTATTTCTGATTATGGATCTAATTTTTTGAATGATGGAATATCTCTGGAAGAAATTAGATTTGCATTGTGGGATATTAAAGATTCTTCTTCTCCAGGTCCGGACGGTTTTAATTCGATGTTTTATAAAGTTCATTGGAATCTTTCAAAAGACTTGATTTCCAAAACTCTAAATGATATTTTTCATAAGGGTCTTATTATTAGCGAATGGAACCATACGTTTTTACACTTGATCCCAAAAAAAGACCACTCATCTTGTATTCAAGATTTTAGACCCATTGCTTGTTGTAATACTTTATATAAAGTTTTCACCAAAATCCTTTGTAACAGATTAGGAGTTTTCTTAGACAAGTTGGTGTCCCCGAACCAGACGGCTTTTATTAAAGGTAGATCAATAGGGGATGGTATTCTGTTTGCCCATGAAATTATCAGGGGTCTTGGTAGAAAGGATAATAAACACATGTGTATTAAAGTTGATTTAAAAAAAGCTTACGATTCGATCAATCGATCTTTTGTCATACACATGCTAATAAGCCTGGGCTTCCCTAATAAATGGGTAAGAATAATAGAAACCTTAATTAAGACTCCCGTGTTTTCCATTATTGCTAATGGTGACGCGCATGGTTATTTTAAGAGTTCTAATGGTCTTAGACAAGGTGATCCGCTTTCCCCTTTACTTTTTACTCTGGTTATGGAGTATTTTACTCTTTTGATGGAAGAAAAAGTCAGAGATGGTCTTATTTCTCCAATTTCAGATTTCGACAATAAAGTTACCCATCTTATCTACGCTGAAGACATTATTATTTTTACTAAAGCCAATGCTAATAATGCAATTGCTATAAGTGATGTATTTAAGACCATGAAGAGGGTTACTGGTTTGGAGCTTAGCTTTGAGAAATCTAATGTTTTCTTTGGGAAAGGGGTGGATTGCTGTAATGACATTAGTAAGATTCTCAATATTCAGCAATCGGACCTCCCAATAAGGTATTTGGGAATTCCTTTGTCAAGTGCTAATCTGAGGGATAAGGATTGTTTTCCTTTGATAGAGAAGATTAAGGCTAGGATTGATAGTTGGGAAAATAGAATGTTGAGTTTAGCTGGGAGACTTGAACTTATCAAATCCACCATTTACCCTATTATTCAATTCTGGATGCAGTGTTTTTGTCTTCCAGTTTCTACTATTCAAAAGATTAAACATTTGATCTTGAATTTTCTTTGGAAAAGTCGCAACAGTAAGATTCCTTGGGAGGTTCTGTGTAGGCAAAAAGAAGAAGGAGGTTTGGGATTGAGAAATCTAGAAGAGATGAACAAAGCCCTATATATCAAATTGATATGGAAAGTAATTAATTTAGAAGGTATTTGGGCGGATCTTATTCACTGTAAATATATTGGTCGTAAAAGTATTTGGGAAATTAATCAGCGTTCGGATGATTCAGGGGTGTGGAAATTCATTTTAAAAATCAGAGTTGAAGCTTTAAAATTCCTTTCTCTTAATATTGCTGACGGTAAAACTACTTCTCTCTGGTATGATCCTTGGTTAAATGGCAGTTCTATAATGGAACGCATTGGGAGAGACACAGCTTTCAGAACTGGAACGGAAAACCTGTCTCTCAGTAAGATATTAAGTAATGGGAAGTGGAAGTGGGACTCGTATAGTTTTTTATTCCAAATCCACGCTGAAATTGAAGGTGTCAAGATTCACAAGAATAGTGAGAGGGATTTCTGGTCTTGGAAGTGTTCCAAGGATGGTTTGTATCAGTTTAAGAAAGTTTGGAATTCGGTTCGATCCAATTTTGAAATTAAAAGTTGGGCGTCTTTGGTCTGGAACAAAATTCATGTCCCTAAGATGGCGGTATGCCTTTTCAAAGCCATAAATGATTATCTGTTAACTAAAGAAAGACTTCTACAGAAACAGATAGTCATTGATCAAAACTGTGTTTTCTGTAATAATTACATTGAAAACATAGACCATCTATTTTATCAATGTAATTTTACAGAACAGGTGTGGTTGTGGAGTTGTAAATTTTTTTTCAAATCACCGAGAAGTATATTATCCTTCTCTTTGAGGGATGATTTACAGAAAATTGTTTTTGTCTCTAGCTCTAAAAACCTCAACTCGGACTTGTTTCAACTATCACTTTCAGTTTGTGTTTGGCACATTTGGAAAGAAAGGAATGACAGGATTTTTCAAAATCGTTTTAAGGATAGGATGCAGATCTGTTACAATATATTCCAGACTATGAATATCAGAATGGCTAAATCTAAGCATTTCAAGAACATCACTGACTTTAATGGAACAATTGCATTGAAATGGGGATATACCTTCCAATCTTGAAGTGGGGCTTCTGCTGAATTATCATAAGCACTTTTCCTCTGCCTTTCTCCAGATCATTGATCCTGCTCCAGGTTTTATGAACCTGTTTTAATTTACATTTTTTCTTGCTTTTTTTCCCAATTACATTATCAATTACAATTCTTAATAAATATTGTATTAGCTTGAAAGGATGCAGGTTGCAGGTAGATCTGAGTGTCACAGACTTGTCCTGGTCTTTCAAGAAAAACAGAAATTTCAGATTGCATTCTCTCGAAATGAAAAAAGACTTTTCTGGTTAAAACGACTTATCTTTTCTTCTCGAGGGATGCATGTTATATTCTAAGATCTGAAAGAGGTAGTTGCTTGAGACTTCTGAGGTCTTGTTCTTCCTGACCTGTTCAGATAGAAGTTAGTTCGATTTCATAGATAAAGGAAGCATCTTTTAGACAGGGAGTTAAAGACTTAGCTCGTGAAGAAGCTCAGGGAGGACCAGTTACACTCAGTCTTCTCCTTCGAGTATCTCTGCGTACGAAGACCTCTCTTTCTTAAGAAAACAGCGTCTTCTCTGTCTATTGAAGTACAAAGATTTCATCTTTATGGAAGACGGAGTCTCCTCTGGCTCAGATCTGTTAGATCTAAGGACAGTGACTTCTGGAAACCGAAGGAGTTAGAGATTTCGATGTCTTCTCGACTCCATTTCTGTCTTGAGTCCTGAAACAACGAGATCTGCTATTATAATTTATAAAGCTAAAAGTTATCATCTTTACGGGATTTGGACACTTATCTGTAGCTGCTTGTTCTCGTGGAGGATCTGATACTTGGATTAGAGCTTCCTGGTTTGCTTCTTGTTTTAGTCTGGTCCTAGTAGAAGAGTTTGAGATTTGTTCTGATTAGAGTTGGAGTCATTTATCTCCCTCGCCGCCATTACTGATGTTCTATCTTCTTTCGTTCGAGAGGAGTAAATGAAGCAGTTCTCTTCTGAAGTCTTGCCTTTTTTAACCTAATGAGATGTCTGGAAACTTCATTCGGGTTACGGGTGATAGTTTTGTTTGTTTTTAGCATTACAGTTTTGGGCCTTGGTATTGTATTTGACAGGCCTGGTTTCGTTTGTAATTGGTGGTTTGTTGGACTTTGTACATTCTTTATTTTTCTTGGTTTCTAATAGAAAGTTTGAACCCTTTTTCAAAAAAAAAAATTGTTTAAAACGGTCCCTATTTATAGTAGAACAACAGCCATGTCCATTCGTGAAAGGATATGACGAATAGACACTTCCTTTGAAATTCAAACTTTTGAAATAAACTGTCACCTTGTCGACAAGGGGTCCTTGGGATTGTCGACAAGCCTAAGTTATTTTTGGTAATTTGTTTTTCTTTGAAAATAACTTCTATCTTGTATTAAAACTATTTTAAACTTTATAAATATACTTAACTATAGTTAAAATACATAAATAAGTATAGAGAATAATATTTTCGTATATATAAAATTTTACTATAATTTTATATTTAAATCTAAGTATAAATATTAAAAGTTAAATATATTATAATTAAAAGATAGTTTAAAACCAAGGATAATTTGATATTGAAAATAAAGATTATTTTGAGGCTAAAAGTATTTAAAAACCGGGATAGATGTTTTTGATTTAAAAAGGAAGATTTTGAAATCATTTTGAAAACAAGTTATAATTTTGTAAAACATTTGAATAAAAGTTAGTGGATACAAAACAATGTTCCACTAGATTTTTCGTAGGTTCCATCCTACTTAGGGTTCCATCCCTTTAACGGGCTCGAAGTGGATTCCATTCCACGAATAAAATGGATTTTAAGATGTCAGTTCTTTTCTAGGAGTTTTAACAAAATTCCTAACTAAATTACTTATCTTGAAATCTTGAACTCTTGATAATCTTGATACTCATGAGTCTTGAATCTTGATATCTTCGATCTTGAGTTCATCAGTTCTTGAATCTCTATACTGTACAGTCTTCATTCTTTGGTACCTGTATATATAACCTGCATATACATATATATCTAAACAATAATGGTAGTATTTATATTTTATAATCTTATTCTAAGGTTGTTGTCATCAAAACCAACTTCTCAGGGACTAACAGAATAAAAATTTGTAATTTAATAATGTAATGAATACTGAAATGAAATGTAACAAATGATAATTAAAGCTAATTATTAACAACTTGAATGTAATTCCAATAAATGAAATAATGTAAGATGTTATACTTGGTTATAAATTGAATATAAGGAAACAAATGTAAATATTTAATTTATTAATGGTAATCGAATAAAACCAGTATTGTGTAAAGAATTATAATATTTGTTGTATTAATGTGTGTATTAATTTATAATGGGATATAAAAGGTAATTGATAATTTAAAATGTTGACTTATTGATAAAATAGTGTGTAATGAATGGAAATGGAATAAAATTAGTGTGTTGAAAGAAATGGTAACATTTGCTGTAAGTAATAAACTTATAAATGTAATTAAAAGTAAATAGTGACAATTATTATAAGTTACCTGTTTATTTAGTTAGTTGAATTGAAACTGAAATCAATTTTAAATAAATGTAAATAAATGTTACATTAATGTGAGATGTAATTCAATGTTTAAAAGTGGTTAAATTGGAGTATATTAAGGTAATGAAAGGTAAAACAAAGGTTAACTAGGTTTATAGAGTAATAATGGACTTAATAAAAAGATTGGAATTGAATCAAATCAATTTATTGGAATTAAGTATAAATAATTGGAATTCAATTTATAATAATTTGGATTTAATTATAGTGAAATTGAACGCTGTAATTATTGAGATAATTAACACTGAATCGATATGTAAACTTATTTCAATTTATTATAAATGTCTTTGCAATCAAAAATGAGAAAATCTGCTAGTTTATAGATATTGAATTAAAAGGTGATTAATTAATTATATATTATTTTGTTTAATTAACGTGAAAATTTCCATATTGGCCACCGACCCGAATTACAACGAAACCAGTTTCATCGGATCCGTAACGGTGAATTATTGTAGGATTTCAAGTTTCGTAGCGATCAGACTTGTCGTTTGATCATATGGGCTCGAAACGCCTAGAAATGAATTTTATTTAAATCAATTGAAATCAATTTGAAATAAGCTGATTTTATCATAACTTCTTCATACGATTGAATTAGGATTTGAAACATGTTCTATTGAATTTAAAATTATTGAAAACATTTATTTTGATATATGGGATAACCCATTTTCGCTCCGGTGATAGAACGGGCTTTTTGGGTCGTTCATCGTTCAAAACCCAAATCAAATCTGATCCGTTCTTTCTATTTTTCTGACCTACCTATAAATAGCTCGTTATAAACCCTAGTTATTTCTTATTTCATTTTGTCTATACCTACATTTCTTTCTCAACTCCTCATTCCAATGGCAGACAAATCAAATCTTCAATTCAATTTCAAAATCAAAATCAAATCAAAAATTAAAACTCCTCCAAATATATCGAATTATATATCGATTTGAAGCTCTTGACGAGCGCAAGTCAAATATGTGATTCATTTTTCGATCTGGGTTGCTGTGTGGCCGGAACTAGGCGATTTAGTCTCGGCCGTTCATTGGCGTTTGATGATATTCGATGGATCGTCGATTGGAGGGTAGCGTTTTGTAGAGGGGACCGAGGGGAGTGCATCGGCGTAGGTGGTTCGTTGATTCAACGGTCTGATCGCATACCATAATTCGATTAGGGTTATGTGTTCATCGGCGGCGCGAGTTATCAGGGAGGTTGGAGGTCATCGGAGTGGGGCCGGTGTTCTCGGCTCATCGAGACGAGGCGGATGGTGGTGGTCGGTATCGTGATGGTGGTCGGAGGCTCTGGGAAATCGAGGTCAAAGGTCGCGGTCAAACGGTGATGGCTTGCGTGCAGTTCTGGTTCGAGGCGCGTGCTCATGAAGAAGAGGCGGTTGACGTGGCGATGTCTGGTTGTTTTGTTTTTTTTAATTTTAAACGTTTTAACTTGAATAACTTTTGCATACGAGGTCTGATTCACGCGCGGTTTCTTCCATTGGGATCGTATCGAAATTTCTGACATTTTGACTCTGGTTGGGAAGAATCCAAAGACTATTTAAATTTTGGGTTTAAATTGGATTTAAATTGGATTTAAATTCAAAAAGGTGAGTGTTTTAACCCACTCACAACTTCTAAAATTTCTTATGTTTGTTAAATTTAATTTATGATGTGATTAGAAATTTATTTATGACTGTTTGGTATATTTTAATCGCCATCTCAATTAATTTGAATTTATTTGAATTAAATTGTTATTTAATCTATTATTGAATATAAGTTGCCAGTTATATACCTGTTGTTGATTACCAGTTCTATATTGATATTTATTGATTGATTTGGATGATGATTGTGATGGATGTTGATTGTTGATATTGGATGAATGGATGTTCCATTTTATATCGTTATAAACTGCAAGTTCACTATGGGTTGAAATGATACATACCCGAATGATCAATAGATTAAGGAAAAATCGTTATGGGTTGAAATGATAGACTCGAGCGATTTTATGGATTTTATTATTAATTCGGGATTGCGGTTTGAAATGATATATAACCGTAAAAATTTTAAATTGCAGATTGAAATGATAAATATCCGTATCACTTGACCCTAGGGTAGAAAATTATATACGGATACCGGATTGGTTAAATTAAATGATTTTGAACTTCTAAATTTTTGAATTTATAAAAATAACATCTTGAAAAAAAAAATTGATGTATATAAATTGAAGTATTATTGGAAAATCAAGTTTTGTGTTGAAATGTGAATTGGTTTAAAAAGGAATTGCTTTAAGAAATTAAATTGGAAGTTTAAAGTTAAACTTTTAAGTATAAATGAAATTCTATCGAAATTAAGTTATTGAAGTTGTTTGAAATTAACTTTGAAATATTTTGAAATTGGAGTAATCCGAATTGATATTTGAACATAGATTGAAACGATATGAAATTCAATAGTTTATTGAAATGTTAAATTGAAAGGTTTGGAATTTGGTTAGTTGACTTGGAAATTGAAAATGGTCCAAATGTGTTGAAATGAAATGAATAGTTTAATTTGATATTAATTCCAAATTCATGTTTTAATATAAACTATTTTAAAAATATATTTTATTTCAAAATTTCTAATTCTTAAGATTTCAAAGTATTAAACTATTTTAACCTGTATTGATTATATTAAATCATTTTAACCTATTTTAAAACATTTAATTTATTTAAACTAATTAACCTGTTTTAACTTATTTTAAATCTAATTAATCTATTTTAAAGCTATTTAATCTATTTTAATTATATTTAATCTATTTTAAATCTATATTAACTATTTATAACTATTTATAAATTCCAAACTAAGTAAAATGGATGGGTTTATATTCAAATTTTCGATTTTTAAGTGAATATGGTTAATAATGTTATAACCTAAGTTGGGAATTAAATAACATATTTGGTTTAATATGATATTTTGAAATGAGAGTTTAGCCTATTTTGGAAATATGACTTTTGAAAGGAAATATAATTTCGAACTATGATTTCAAATGTGATATGATTTCAAAGGTGAATATGATTTCGAAAGTAAGTAATGATTTCGAAAATGCTATGATTTGAATTGAATATGATATTTTGATATCAATTATGAAATGATTTTGGAAATGTAATAGAACCATCCGATGTGTAATAAGCGATTGGTTGTTAAAGAGACCGGGATCGAATATTGTCATACTCTCTATCAATACCGAAAACAACTTTGACAACTGTGTACGCGGTGGAGATTCCATAATGAAGTAGGTTGGTTGGTGATGATCCTATATGAGGTATATACGTGGACCTGACTCCCATGAGTTAGCTTAAGTTGGCTAAAGCAGGAGCAATTGACGGGCCAAGTGAGGTCATTCCTCCGATCGGGCACACTCCTTCGATACTATATTCTGACTTTGTGATTGATTTGGTGGCCACTCTCGATTTTTGATTTGGGAGTGTGTTCCGAGGTGGGCGGTAGTAGCTGCTATGCTTACCACCAGTCCGGATGTGTAATTGGTATATCTACCCTGGCATTGCCTAGTTGTGCCGTGTCACCTACCCTATCGAGACCACTACGAGTTTGTTTTGTACCATACCTATGGAGTGCCCTCTGACGACGTCCAGTATGGACGGGATTACGGTATTGTATAGACTATGGGAATATATAAAAATGTGTTAAGGGGGAAATGGGTAACGCCTTAACGCTATTTTAATAGTTTATCTTACTATAGACATATTATAATAGCGTATTGTACTACATTGTAGATAGTTTAACGGATCCTTAGGAGATGTGAATCCCGAACATCTCTTAAGTTACTGGACTCACGTTAGACACTGGATAGGAGATGTCAAACCCCGTATACATCTATGAAGACGTTCCACTCATATTTATTTATTTACCGTTGATTTAACTTACATAAGATCTTTTAGTTCTGACTCGAGTGTTTTGTCTTTTCAATTCGCTCGGGTCAGCCTAAGCATTTCAAGATTCGAAGACTTGTTTCTTGAGGACGAAGACGAATATTGTATTATTATTTACTATATTATTCCACTACATCATACTATTCCGCTGCATTATCATTTATTTATCTCTGATATGTGTAACTCTGATTTTGTATTGTATAAGTATAATCAAATGTTTTGTATACAACTTCATGAACTGTTATTTGATTATTATATTTTGTCATTCCGCTGCGAGATTCTGTTTTGTTTTTTTCTCTTTCTCTGCTTTTTCTTATTCACCCCAATAATAATCCGCCCTTCTGTATGGTTTGAGTTGACACGTGTGTCTGCTTAAAACGTACAAAAAGGCGGGATGTTACAATGTAGAATATCCCGACTCTTAATAGTTACATACAAGTCTATAGAACATAGAAAAGCAGGATGCCCGATGTAGAAGGGTAAAGTGATTGCCTATGCTTTACGACAGCTTAGACCGCATGATGTAAGATATCCTACTCATGATTTGGAGTTGGCTGCGATGATCTTTGCATTGAAGATTTGGAGGCATTATCCCTTAGGGGAGAGATTTGAGCTATACACAGATCATAAGTTTTTAAGATACTTATTCTCTCAGAAGGAGTTGAATATGAGACAGTAGAGGTAGCTAGAGTTTTTTAGCTGCTTATGATTTTGGTATAGATTATACTCCTGGGAAAGGAAATAAAGTAGCGGATGCTCTTAGCAAAAGATATCAGAATGCGGTGTTAGTTATGTTTGAAGAATGGAAGGATTTAGAAGCTTTGACTACCTACAGTGTGTAGTTAAGATTGACTGCTAATTCTAGTCAGAGTACTGGCATGTTGTCCTGTTTAGAAGTTCGACCAGTCTTGATCGAGAGAATAGCTTCTAAGCATAAGGAGGATCCATTATTAGCCGAGAAGATCAGAAGGCTTGAGGTTGGAACTGAGATTGACGATCTAAACGATTTTAGTCTTGACCAGAGAAGGTGGTTAAGAAAGAAGGGACGGTTATGTGTTCTAAATGTTGAGAACTTGAGGAAAGAAGTTCTTGAAGAATATCATCGACCCAAGTTTACAATTCATCCTGGATGGACCAAGATGTATTAGGATATGAAGAGGAGCTTTTATTGGGAAGGTATAAAGAGGGATGTAGGTTGTGGGTTAGGCAGTGTGCAAACTATCAACAAGTGAAGGCCGAACATCAGAAGCCGAGTGGATTGCTTCAACCTCTAGAGATTCCAGTTTGAAATGGGATTCGATATCCATGGATTTTATAGACAGGTTGCCAAGGTCAAATAGGGGAAATGAATGTATATGGGTTATAGTGGATAGTTTGACCAAGAGTGCCCATTTTATTCCAGTTAAGTCAACCAGGACGACACCTGTTTTAGCTAAGTTGTTCATGAAGAACATAGTTAGATTACATGGGATTCCTAGTAACATAGTCAGTGACAAAGATGCTTTGTTCACTAGCGAATTCTGGAAGAGTCTACAGGATGTATTAGGCATTAAGCTCAAGATGAGTACTGCATATCACCCTCAGACAGATGGGCGATAGAGAGAGTCAATAAGGTACTCGAGGATTTATTGAGAGCTTGTGTATTGGACTTTGGTGGATCTTGGGAAGATCACCTACATTTGGTTGAGTTTTCCTCTAATAATAGTTATCAGACTAGTATAGGAATGGCGCCTTTTGAAGCTTTGTATGGAAGGCAATGCAAATCACTAGTATGTTGGTTGGAGACTGGAGACAGATTGGTCTTAGGTTCAGATTTGGTTAGGGAGGCGTCAGAGAAGATTGAGTTGATCCGAGAAAGGATGAAGGAAGCTCAGTCCAGACAGAAAAGTTACGTAGATAAGAGGCGTAAAGACCTAGAGTTCTCAGTGGGAGATAAGCTTTTCATTAAGGTATCACCGATGAAGGTTGTGGTACGGTTTGGGAAGTCAGGAAAACTGGCACCGAGATATGTTGGTCCATTCCAGGTTATAGAGAGGATTGGAAAGCTCGCATATAGAGTAGAGTTGCCGAGTAGTATGGCAGGTGTCCATAATGTATTTCATGTGCCTAATCTTCGCAAGTATGTGCATGATCTAGAGACTATTATTCCTCCGATAGAGTTGGAAGACTTAGTAGTAGAGTCTAATTTGACTTTTGTTAGACAACCAGTTCGGGTTGTAGCGAGAGATGAGAAAAGATTAAGAACCAAGACAGTCAAGTTGGTGAAAGTTCAGTGGAGCGATAGCGAGAAGGAATGTACTTGGGAGACCGAAGACAAGATTCAAGATACTTATTCAGATCTTCTTTGAGGGTATGTCTATATTAGATTTATATAGACAATTGCTAGTCAAGTAGACTAGTATGGTTGTTAGGAGTCATTACAGATGATTGCTATGTTTAGTATTTAGTCCTTACTGAATTCGAGGACGAAATTCTTTAAGGAGGGGAGCCTATAACAGCCCTAATTTTTTATAACATTATTCAGGAGATTTAATTAGATAAATTAAATAGAATAATGTAAATGTTAAGTGATAAGAGGATTGAGATTTGAATAAATTCTAAAGGGGTCATACTCAATTTATTAATTAATTGGGCTTAAGAATGGTTTATAAGCTAATTAAATTACATTAGGGCATATTAGGAACTAGCCGCACATAACCCTTACCCTTATATATATTCTCGTTTCATTTACGTTTCATTTTCCCTATTCATGTCATTTTGAAAACAAAACATGAACATAAATCAAGAGGAGCCCGCCATTGCTAGGAAGAAAAGGGAAGACAAATTAAATCAAAGGCTAAAGAATCAAGGGGAACACATCTCAATCTCAGTCCAATCTCCTTATCTTAATCAAGATGAATAATAATTTATACCATCTCTATTTCTTTTACGATCATATGTTTTCGGATTTAAGATTAAATTCGTTTTTATGATGATTTGAATGATGATATGCTTGAATTATAATTTGTTTAATATCAACAAGATTTTTTAAATGAAGATTTATACGGTTTAGGGCAAAACCGATTGAAATTGATTCTTGAATGCCATGGACAAATTTTATGTTATGTAAAACGTGATTTTGGAGTTGAGTTTTTATTTTGGTAATTTTCCAAGCTATGAAAAGATTATTATGAATTTTCAAAAAAATATATGGTTAATTGGGTTTAGAAATTTATTTTAGAATCTATATTGAGAATTTAGGTCTGAAATTTTGATATGTTAGATAACATGAAGAAATTTGATTTCTGTAATTTTTGGGGATTTTTCCTAAGAGATTTGCTATGGAAATTAAATTATTTTAGAAGAAGGACTTAGTTGAAATATTGGTTTTGCTTAATGGAAGGGCTTATTTGATAAATTAAACTTGGTTTAGATCTGAAATTAAGCGGTAGTTATTTTGGTGAAGAATTTGAAAAGTTGAGGCAACCAATCACATGTTTACATGTGGGCAGGTTAGTTAGAAACTAATTGCTTTTATTGGATTTAATTCAGCCTTTACCAGAAAAAGTATGTTCCACCTCTTTTAGTAGCTGCTTTCGACTCTATGCTTCTGCCTCGACCAAGTCGAAATTATCTCAGTCGAGACCAACTTGCCGAAACCAATACATAAGGTACACTTAGATGGTACGTAGTGAATTGGAGAAAGGTGGAAGGCATGGTGTCGAAAGCATTGCTTCCGATGGGGTCGATACCTTCGCTTGATTTAAAAAGTGAAGCACCTGCCTTTGTTTTATTAAAGCTTTTGAAGGAGTCAAAACACATGCTTTCGAAGGGGTTGCCATTTTATGTTTTAAAAGTAAGAGCTTTCAAATGTGTTCCTTTAGATGTAAAATAATGCTTTCGAAAGAAGGGGTTCCGACATAGTCGAAGCTCTGCTGCCGTTCTTTTTCCTTTTGAGTTTATTGAAGTTCTCAATGCTTTCGAAGGGTGCCTTTTTTTAAACTTATTCTAAGCCGCTTCCTAAATACTTTCGAAAGGGTCCAAGGGTTTTGAAGGCAATTTCTTTGAAAGGGGATTTCGATGCTATCCTTCAATGTTTTAACTTAAATGTTTTGAAGCTTTCAAAAGCGGTGGTGCTGATGCCATCATGTTTTTCCCAATACTTTTACGTGATAAACAATGGTTTCAAAAGAGATACTTTCATTTAGATTCACTTTGACCCAAATGATATTTTTAAATATAAACCCAATGGTTTCGAAAGAGGGACTTTCAATGATTTTGGAAGGGATACTTCTAAAGGTTTCAAAAGGGGGATTTTCAATAGTTTCGAAGCTATGCTTCTAAGAGTTAATAAGTAATACTTTATTACATTCGCAAGGTTTCGAAAGAAAGGTTTTAAAGTGTTTCGAAAGGCAGGGGCCTAATGTTTTGAAAAGAGATTTATACGCTTTCGAAGGAGGTTATCCAATGAGGTCGAAAGCTATGTTTTGAAGGTTTCGAAAGCCTTAGTTTTTCAAAACAAATAACCCAATCTCATTTTTAAAGAAAACCATGGCATAAATAAATAAAGTGTTTCGAAAAGGGGTTTTTGAAGAAGTTTTCTTTGATTAAAAGGTTAAAGGGATTAACCAAGTTATTGTGTTTTCTTCTTCATATATGTCTATATTCCCATTGTAATGGACCCATGATTGTATTTTGGGAAAGGGAAAAATAACCAGCTAGTTTGACCCAGTAGTGAATATAAATTAAGTTAACTCTTGAATGAGTAGAATTGCATCTAGGAGGTAGGAAGACTAGAATATATGATGCTAAAATATTAAAGGAAGATATTGGCAGGGGCCAATAGGTTCACAGTAAGCCCATGAAAATTGTGTATAGGAAAAGATATTGGCAGAAGCTAATAGGTTCATAGTAAGCCTATGAAAACTATGTTTAAATGAAGATGTTAGAAAGACAGGTTCATAGTTAGCCCATGAAAACTATGATTTGATATTGGCAGGGCCAATAGGTTTGTAGTTAGCCCATGAAAACTGTATTCAGATTAAGATATTGACAGATGTCAATAGGTTCCTAGTCAGCCCATGAAAACTAGGATAAAAAGAAATGATATTGGAGTTACCAATAGGTTCTTAGTCAGCCCATGAAAACTGGGATAAGATTAAAGATATTAGAGTTACCAATAGGTTCTTAGTGATCCCATGAAAACTATGTAACTAGACAGGGAGTCCATAATCATTTTACCGATTATTAGTCAGCCCATGAAAACTATTAGGTTAATAGTAACCCTAGAAACTATAACTGTGACAGATCGTCAAAATAAATGGGGATGGGTAATCCAGAATTGTGTTCTGCATATCATCATACCATATTGTTTTCGATTGTTTTAACCATTGTGGTTGCAGGATCAAAGTATATGGTTTTATGAAGGTTTTAGGATAATAGTGAGGGGAAAACCCGTTCCGCTAAGCGGCGTGATCTCACTTGATATCTAATTGGTTTGAGATGGTAGATTATTATTCATACCAGGCTTTATGTCTGACTCAAAGTTTATGTTTTCCCCTTAAACTCTTGGGTACTCAATTGATTTTGAGTAGTTTGAGAGTTGAGACTTTCAGGTACCTCATTAGACGAATAAAGCTTCTGGAGATGTGCAGGAGGCATGATAGCTACTTGGAGTTTTCTTTTATTTTGATTCCACTGTGTTGTTGTTGTAAAGAAAAAGTTGTTAAGTTGCCTACATATACCCTGTTCATCCAAGGGGGCATCTTCATATGTCGCTCTTGGCATATGTTGTAATAAATATATTTTCTCTTAACGTGGTTAAAGATTGTGGAATTATGTAATGAATTTGAAATGTTTTGAAATAGAATGTGGATCTTGTTTGATGTTTTAATTTTTTTTCCATATTCATGTGTTTCTATGTACCAATGTATCTAACATTGCCGTAATTGGTCGTCGAGGATTAATAACTATGGATGACTGCAACATACGTAGCCATTAGTTTTGGGCCTCCAAGTAGGGGGATGTTACAATAACATTCATTTATTCTAATTCCTTATTACATGGAAGTATATACACATAAGCACACAATTCATATAGATCAGAGATTCTATTTATAGGAAAATTTTATTAATTTATTCCAAAGCTTTATTATAAAGTAATAATAATAAATTTCTCCTTTTCATTTCAAATGCATTATGACGCCCCACCCCGAGACCACACTAAAAAAGGATATTACAGAGTAGTACCATCTGATAGTGCAGAGAATTGGGTGGTTAGGGGTGACCATCCATGAGTTTTACTTTAAGCAAGTATTGATATGTCGATTAATATGTTATACATTTCTTTTCTCAAGTGGAATCGACGTATAAAATTTAGGCTTAAAACAAAACTACAGTGGCTATAATAAAAATCTAGAACAACATATAATAAACACAAATCACAGATCATAGATCCTACATAGCGGAATACAAATAGATACAAGGCTGAACTGATACAAACCGATACATGATGTAGACTACATAATACAAAAGTGCTACATCCCGAAAATATGAATATTTACACAAAAGGAGTCTAGCTCGACATATGATACATCATAAACATGAATATATAACATAGAGATACAAAAGCAAACATCTAGCTTAATGATAGGAAGTCCACTATAAAAGGCATCAAGCTGAAAAACCAGAAACATCTCGGTCTGGCCCAAGTATTATAAAATAATAAATTGGTCAGTCTAGACTAAAATAAATGAGTTAGCAAGATAAATGATAGATAAAATGAACAAAATCTCAAATATAGCCACTAAGTCAAGTACCAACAAATATTAAGCATACGTTAATAACTTCAAGATGAAATCACCAAATATCAAAACCCATGATAGCTTCTAAAAAAAAAATCCCCAAAACTATTTGGTGATAACACAAATAACATCAAATTCAAAAATCATAAATAGAAATCCAAAAATCATATAAAAGGAAAAAATGTGTCAAACTCCAAGATTGGTGAATAAATCCACCTACATACATGTAATTCCAGGATAGACATATGTGTCTATAAAAATTCCACGATGGGTATAATTCACATAGTAACTTCAAGATAGGTGCGAGACTTATAAGCTTTAAGATAGAAATAAGTCTTATAAACTACATGATAGGTACAAGTCCTATAAAACTTCAAGGTAGGTACAAGACCTATAGAACTCCAAAGGCGAGTCATAAATTCGTCGATATAAGTGTTTTGTACTTTCATATAGAAACCGAATAGGTAACGACCATGTCTCATGGGTTTACTCAAATGTTTACTAAACGTTAGTAAACTCCACTTGTGTGTAGCAATGGTTCAATCGAACAAGTCCAGGAATTAACGGGTAAAACAAACGCGAGCGTTTCATACCACTTGTTTTATTTAACCGTTTAAATCAATTCCTCATTCGATCAATGTCATGCAATTTTATAAAAGATTTCACTTTAAATCATTCTTGAAAAATATTGGTATATAAGCTAGAATATATATATATATATTTCTAAAACATAATTCTCATTTACAATGGTTTTTAAAGATGATTTGGAGAAATGGTTTAAAAAGGACACTTATATATATATATATATATATATATATATTTCTAAAATTCTTTATATAGAAACTAGATTTATACTTAAAAGATTTCAATAAAATGGTTTGATTTAGAAATCAGCCTTTTATAAATTCAAGTTGAAAACATGCGATAAAAATTTGTGTATTACACCCAAGACCCATATAGCAATTTTATGGTATAGAAACACCAAAATTAATTCATTAATTCACAAACCAAATCCGGGAATGGCAATGAATTGATATGAAATGCAACATCAAAATCAAGCAAACAACATCAAGAGATCAACCGAAAAACGAGTGGCGAAAGGGGCAGTCGTGGAACACAAGAACATAGCTTGGGAGTTAATTTCAGGCTGTGACCAGTGCACAGGTCGTGTAAACCAGTCCATCGGTTGCTTTGCCTGGGTTGATTCCCAAGCGGCTCAGTTAGCTCCTCGATGACCTGATTCCGCCCATTTCTAATTCGTTGGTTCCCTGGAGGTCTAGGGTAATGAATTAGCAATCATGCAAGCATATAAACATGTATAATTAGATGCAAATCATGATTAGATAAGGTAGATTTTCAACAAACAGAGAATCAATTCAAAGTGAGAAGAGATTCAACACCCTACCGAGATCATATTCACTATAGATTCAAGCAATTTCATATATTAGCAACGCACATCCATTTTAGACTAGAAATTATTAGATAAACTCACCTAAACAAATATGAAATGGAAGATAATAGCTTGTTATCTCCTATTCCTTTCTATTTCAACTTCAACCTAGGCTAGATTCAAAGATTGGAGAGGAATGGTTAAAATCAGAAACTAAGACTGAATTAATCAACAAAAAGATGTACCAATTACTGGAAGAGATTACTTTTTCTCAATTTATACTAGAATTAACCATAATCCCTTTGATTTCTAGCTTTGATTTGGGGATTATAGTTTTTAGACCTAAGAGAATTTTGGGTTTATGGTTTACGAGAGTGAAATGAGAATAAGAACTTGTATGTATAGGTTTCTCATTTATTATTTCTCTTATTTGGGCTAAATAGGTTAAGGTATGGATTCAATAGCAAAGTGTTGCTAATTTTCTAAAAGAAAAGTACTACTAATTTATTTGGTTTTATCACTTCAGAAATAACAATGTGTACTAAACAATGTTCTATTTAATCAACATTGATTTCTTTAATTTTCCTAAAACAAATAACCATGTTAAAATTCTCATCTCTGTTAATATTGAAACATCTTCTAAAATTTAAATACAACTTTTGAATCTAAAGGCTGTTCTCAACAGTTTTAATAAAATAACTTATTATTGAAAAATCTCATTTTTAATAATAAATCTCAATATCGACCTTTTACTTAAATACACCCTTGTGTGATAATTCTAGAAATGAAAGATATTTTTCTTAAATCTCCTATTAAAATGAATAAGCAAATAAACCCATTAAAAAAAATCATATTTTAAATTATAAAATTATTTCCATATATTTTATTCACTCATTTTCTCCAAGATAGTTCTTATATTATTAAATATAAGAATTAAATTTCACAAAAGGACAATTCATTAAATTTCTAATTTATTTTATTCCAAATCCATATTAAATTTGGAAATACAATAATTATAAATTCCCTATATTTATTCTATTAATTAGTTATAATTAGTAAAATCATAATTTAAAATTTCAGGTAAGCTTGACCAAGGTTGTTACAGACTTCCCACTTATAAAAATTGCATCCTCACAATTTTCCTTAAGGGAAGGTTGATAACAATTCAAAAGATGCATCTATCAAAAGAGAATAAAATCATAGACACAAAATAATATAAAGCAAGAGTCTCACTACTAACGAGCATGAGAAAATAACTCAAGATGCGTTCGCTCAATAAACTCTCCAGTCTCCCAAGAACGGTCCTTTGGATTTTCAGACCATCGTACTTTAACGAGTGGAATGTCCTTATTTCGAAGGCGCTTAACCTCTGATGCAATAATATGGATAGGAGCCTGCTCATAACTAAGGTGAGGTGAGACGTCAAGCTCCTCAAGAATTCTTGGCTTAAGAATAGAATTCAAATCTCAAAGACATTTCCAAAGTTGTGAAACATGGAATACATCATGAATACCAGAGAATTGGGCTAGAAGATATACCCGATAAGAAACAGGGCCTATATGCTCAGGATAGTGTATGGTCCAATATATCTCAGAGCTAGCTTCCTAGAACGACTAAAATGCATCACACCCTTCAATGGAGATGCATGAATTAAGACCTAGTCCCCTATAGAGAATTCCAATGCTTTCCTCCTATTATCTGCATAGGATTTTTGCCTGTTCTGTGCCTCTTTCATTCTCTGTCGAATGAGATTGATCTTCTCCAATGCTTCACGAATAGAGCTGGGGTCTAAGATTAATTTCTCCCTGCACTCAAGCCAACACAAAGGTGATCGACACGGCATTCCATAAAGAGCCTCGAAAGGAGCCATGTTGATACTAGACTGGAAACTGTTGTTATAAGCAAACTCGACATGATAGTTATGATCTTCCCAACTCCCACCGTAGTCGAGAACACAATCACGGAGCAAGTCTTCCAAGATCTTATTAACTCACTCTGTCTGCCCATTCGTTTACGGATGATAAGCAGTGCTGAAATTAAGCTTTAAACCCTATGCTTTTTGGTGACTCTTCCAGAATCCACTTGTAAACAAGGGATCTCGGTCACAAACGATGGCATTAAGGATGCCATGAAGTCTCACGATCTCTTAACATAGATCTTGGCTAATTGAGAGGCAGTTTGATTGGATTTGATAGGAATACAGTGGACTGATTTATTCAAACGATTAACAATCATCCACAAACTATCATGGCCGGCCCTCGAACGAGGAAGAACGTCAATGAAATCCATAAAAACCTAGTCCCACTTCCACAGCGGGACTTCTAATGGTTGGAAAAGACCACTGGGACGTTGATGCTCGGCTTTAACAAGCTAACAAGTCAAGCAACCCTTCACATACTCCACTACATCCTGCTTCATGCCTTCCCAATAGTAAAGACGCTTCATATCAGCATACATCTTACTACTTCGGGGATGAATAGTATACTTGGAGCGATGGCACTCCTCAGGAATATCTCTTCTACGACCATCGACATCTAGCACCAAAAGCCTACCTCTCCTACGAATACAACCATGAGCATCAATTACAAAATCCCTCAACTCATCACTTTGGGAAACATCCCTACACTATTGAAAAAGATAAGATAGATAAGGATCATGCAACTGGGCTTCCGCAATCCGATCTACAAGATCAGGACGAGCTTCCGGGTTAAACAATAATATGGAAGAACTAGAATCTAGAATACGCCCTCTAATCTGACAAGAAGATAGAACATCAAGATCTTTCCACTCAACTAACATCAAAGAAATAACCGCCTACTGCTTGCGACTAAGAGCAACTGCTACTCAATTCCCCTTTCCCAGAGTATACTAAATATCGATATCGTAGGAAATAAGGAATTTGAGCCATCTCTGTTGTCGCATATTAAGCTCCTTCTGAATGAACAAGTACTTTAACGACTTAAGGTTGGTATAAAGCACAAATATCTCTCCCAATAAATAATGACGCCAAATCTTCAAAGCAAAGACAACAGCTGTGAGTTCCAAATCATGTGTGGCGTATCTCACCTCATTCGGCTTTAACTGCCTCAAAGCAAAAGCAACAACATGGTCTTTGTAACGACCCAGTTTTTCAGTCATTTAAATTTAGAATATTTAATTGAATTTAAATATTGAAAAGTAAAATTTACAAGTTAAATAACTTATATTTTTAATATAGTGATTTATTGGGATAATTAAATTGTTAATTTAATATTCGAAATTGTAGAAATAATTGAAATTTGAATTTAGTGTGAATGAAAATAATTTATAAAGTTGTTTTAAATGCTATTTGAATTTGAGTGGAGTTAGTGAACTTTTAAAATTGAATTAAAAGTTAATTTATAGAAATTGGATATTTTAATATTTAATTAACGTGTAAAAATAGTCATTTTTCAAACGGTCTTGGATTTCGATGAAACCTGTTTCATTGGATCTGTAATGTTATATTATTGTAGGATTTCAAATTTCATGTCAATTGGACTTACGGTTTGGTCGTGCAAAACTGAAACGCATAGAAATTTATTTAAGTGAATTTTATTTAAAATAATTCGATTCAAAAACCTATCTTCCAAATACGATAGAATTGGTTTTCGATATATATTCCATTGTGTTCGGAATAGGGGTAAAACATTATAAATGCCAGGCGACACGCTTCGATTGGAGTTCGAAAATTTTCCGGATGAATAGTGTCACGAAATTTTATATAAAAGCACCTTGCTTTCTCCAAATTACACAAACCTTAGGGTTTTAAAACCTAGCCGCCATTTTCTAATTAATGGCCAGAAAATTTTGAAATTTACCCCTCGACTGTTTCTCAATCCATTGATTTTTAGAAATAAATTTGTACTAGGAAATTAAAGAGCATAGTGTGATCTATAAATCCAACGGTGGGAATATTGAATCGTCTCGTTCGATCTTTGGTCACAATTTCTGGCTGAAAGGGGGCACCGAGCTCAGGGGGAATGGAGGTGTAGGAACATGGATGGATGGGCTTTCAAATGAGATTCGCCGACCGTGTTCGAGTTCATCCTGGTGGTCTCGGCATTCAACAGTAAACGAACGAAGTTGGGTTCGATTTCACACCTGTGCACGCGCGTGAAAGGGAAGAAGATAGCAATGGCCTGGATCTCTTAATTCAAAATGAGCGGCTGAGTTTTATGCTGGGTAAGTAAAAAAATAAAAGAATTTGAACTTTTAAATTAATTATATAATAAACCGTTTAAGCTTTAAAATGTTGTAACTTCTTCATACGAGGTCGAAATCGCACGAAACAAGCGGCGTTAGGTTCTTATTGACGAGCACTACATTTTAGAACTGGATTGGGATTTATTTGAGCTAGTGTGAAATTAAACGTTCGTTTAATTTTAATCGAAATAAATCGCTATCGCGACGACTGCAAGCAAAGTGGGTACAACTCACTCTTTCTGTCTCGCTTATATTTTTATATAAGTGAGAATAAAATTTTATTTATGATGATTGGTGATTATTTGGGTGATATATGATATATTATATATATATATTGATTGGTTTGGATAAACTCCCGCATATTTTAACGGATGAGACCCTATACGTTCCCGTGTATGAGCGGATGACCCTTTGTATGCGCGTCTGCCTCGAAGCGGACATTGTACATATTTTCTAATATGTATATTTATTGTAGGTGACAGGTTGGAGGGATCCTACTGGATTCCTCACCATTGTTGATTTTGTTATAGATATTTTTATATATGCTATTATCATGTGATATATGATATTTGGATGTCGTGATTGATATGATTGATGTGAATGCCTTTATCTAGCGTTGTTGCAGCATTGGGCCATATTTTGGGAATTTAAAAATATTAAATTAATGATTTCAATTTAAAAAGGATTTCAAAGTGATTTTGAAAATATATAATTTTTGAATGATTAAGGAAATGGATTTATTTTAAATAAATTGAAGTTATAATTTTTATATTATAAAAATTATGGCTTTATGAAATATATTCAAAAATATGGTTTTGGAAATATAAGTTTACTATTTTGTTAAAAATAAGTTAAAATGAGAATTTTGAATTTATTATAAATGGTTTATTTATAAGATTTATAAAATTAGTAAAATAAATTAAATTGGGATTTTTTAACTTATTATAAATGGTTTATATATATGAGATTTATAAAATTGATATTTTATAAAGAAAAAGTTATGGCATTATAAACGAACTTTGTAAGTGTTAAAATGGAGTTATAGTTGAATCTTATAAGTAAATAAGATTTATAAATTTATAGAAAGAATGAATTTGTAAATAAGAGATTTATAAGTAATTAACTTATAATTGGATTTTGACTTATAAATGAGATATAAATGGAATTGGTTAGAAAAGGAATTTTGTATATGGAAGTTTATAAAATATAAATGGAATTTATAAACACTGTTTTATAAATGTGAAATCAATTTAATTTGATAAGTAAATATGTATATTTATTAAAGGAATTATATTCACGATTTTGGACAGTGAATAATCCTTTAAATTAAATATGTAGAAGAATGATTTGGTAAGAGAATTATTCACGATTTTGGACAGTGAATAATCCTTTAAATAAAATGGATATTTTGGAATGTGATATTATAAAATGGAATTTAAATGGTTTGAAAATAAGATGATTTGTAAATTTACTTATTATTAAAATAAGTATATGGAAACATTTTCCAAATATCTAATAAGGGAAATGGTTTTGAATATTATCCTTTTAAAGATATTTTGAAGTGAATAATCGGGAAGTGTTTTAAATTATAAACGATTAATGAAATCAGGCCCAGTGATTACTTAAGTGCTAAATATTTGTTGTTGCTTTGATAGTTAAATAACCGACTATCAAATTTGGCCATTTTAGTTCCTCGACTTGATGTGGGAACTATTTAGTCGTACACTTAGTACGTAGCCATCTGCGTAGGCTTGATTATCATTTGTGTTGGGGATGTTAATTCGTATAGTGCTGAGTGATTACTCCAATCTATCGAGCTTCCTTCTTGGCCGAAGGATCGTAAGTTGAAAATTGGAAATTGGAAATGTGATAAGTCTATGAGACTTAGTTTTTGTGTGAGCTTGAGAAACGCTTTTGCGTTGTTGGCGCGAAGAGACCGGGATCCGATTTATCTGAAAACCACTTCGGACCAACATTTATACGACGATTGTGCAGGTTGGTCGATGATATTGATGTTTAGGATTTTCATTGTGAAGGACTGCTTATTGATCATTTGGGGTGAAAATCCCAATATACATATAATAGCAATAGTCTCTTCATTATGAAATATCTAACGCAAGGACTATTCGCTACTAATCCTAGGGATTTCCCGACAGGATGTGGTAGGAAAGTTCCTTCGGTTTCCTGTTCCTGGACAACTCGTTATGGACGAGTGTCTGACATTGCCTTTCTAATGATTACGTACATTGGTTTTTACAAACGTACATCTGTTTGGTGGTGGAGAAGACAACTTCTCTTAGCTTAACACCCTTCCTTGAGACGTACGAGCTCAAGGGTTGTATTTTTGTGAAAGGCAATTAGTAGTAAACGGAAATGGAAAATGTGGCATTCAAAGATGATGTGATGTGATATGTGATATGTGAAAGGTAATCGATACCTTTTTGACCTCACTCCCCGGAAAATGACTGAAACAGGGATAGAAGCAGCAAGGCTAAAACGGGTCGCTACCATTAGAAGATGTCATCACTCTTCTAGATATATCTTTACATGCTATGACGTCGTGTATCAGATTATTATTGTACATGCTCGTGGCCACGAATAAAGGTCGGTAACGACCAAAGTGATGACATATTCGGTACTATCCAGGTAGGGGTAGGCCGGTCTTTTGTTGGTTTAGGCGGTCAGTATCTGCCCCTAGGTACATCCCTCTAGAGGTGTACTATGTTGGTTCGAAAAGGTAGTCCCTTTACCTAGTCATTTGTATGGAAATCCAAAATCCAATACGTGCCTGCCATTTTCTATTGTAGAAAGCCTTGTATTACAAGGTGTATGCTGGAATTTAATAATGTAACAATTTCAGCTATTTTAATATTATTTGTGTGCAATAAACACTATTATAATATAAGAGGATTTTATATGAGATGTTTTGGTTACCGTAAGGTAAAAACCCGGTCGGTATTTATTTGCGACTCAATCTTACGGGATACCTTTTGTTTTGATAAAGGAAAAGTTTTGATAACTTTATAAATTCAGTTGAGGTGTGTTTTCTCACGTTGGTTTACTAGACTGATCCGGGCATTCTTCCCTTTCAATGCTCGGGTCAGACCGAGTATATTTACAGGTTCAGATTTGGTGCTTTTGGAGCTTCAGCAGGCGAGCTAGAGATCTTCATGTCGTATACATGTATCTGTTTATTACTCTGCTGCAGTGCATTGCATTGTTGTTGTTCTGAATCATTAGCATTTGTGAGGACATGTTATTATAACTGTCCAAGCTGATGATTACTTATTGTGTACTCTGATATTGATTTATGTATATTACAGTTTCTCTTTGAAAGGATTATTGATCTATATTGTATGTTATTCCGCTGTGATGTGAGATTCTGTATTGTTTTGGTTATACTTCTCTCTTTTTCTTCTCTTCTCTTCTCTTCTTCTTTCTTCTCTCTTTCTTCTCACCCTCTCTTTTCTTTCTCATGATTACCTACAATCAGTGCACTCTGGTTCGGACATGTGTGGTTTATTATCGGATTCAGAGGGTGTTGATTTTGGGTCGTCTCAGTCTTGCTGCATAAGGACAGCTCCTAAACCAAATCTATTAGCATTCGTATAGACCACAAGGTCTTGATTCTCTTCTGGAACCACAAGAATTGGAGCGTTGGAAAGGAGTTCCTTCAACTTTTGGAAAGATGCTTCACACTTATCTGACCAAACATACTTAACTCCTTTCCTAGTAAAAGAAGTAAGAGGTAAGAAGGTCTTAGAAAAGTCCTTTATGAATCGATGATAGTAGCCCCCAGTCCAAGAAAGCTACGAATCTCTGGCGCATTCTCAAACCTTTTCCAATTTTAAATAGCTTCAATCTTCGACAGGTCAAAAGAAATGCCTTCTTCTGAAACTATATGCCCCAAGAACTTCACTTTCCTCTACCAGAAATGACACTTCAAAAATTATGCTTTCAACTAATTTCTTCTAAGTGTCTCCAAAATAATCCTAAGATGCTCCTCATGCTCTTCCTTGGGTTTACAATAAACAAGAATATTATCAATGAAAATGAGAAAAAATCAATTGAGAAATTCTCGAAAAACTCAATTCATGAGACCAACAAAATAAGATGGAGCGTTCGTTAACCCGAAGGGTATAACAAGCCACTCATAAGATCTATAATAGGTATATAATGATGTCAAAGAAATGTTATCCTCTGCCACTCGAAGCTGATGAAACCGATCGCTAACTCTAACTAGGAAAATACCTTAACGCCACAAAGCTGATCAAATAAATCATCGATTCTAGGTGGGGGATACTTTTTCTTAATGGTAAGCTCATTAAGCTTGCAATAGTTTATGCAAAGCCTAAGAGTACCATCGGCCTTCTTCACAAACACAATAGAAGCTCCCCAAGGAGAAGAACTAGATTAGATAAATTGCTTTGCTTCTAACTCCGACAACTGCTTCCTCAACTCCTCATTCTCCTTAGCAGACATCCTATAAGGAGGATGACTAACTGGCTGAGCTCCAGGGATGAGGTTAATTCAGAACTCAATCGTCTTCTTGGGAGGCAAGCCCGAAACAGTTTCAAAGCTATCAAGATAATCACAAACAATATGGATTCGGAAGATATAATCCTCTTTAAGAGACTCAAAGTAAAATAAGGATGCTACCAATTCAAAATCGTAAACATGAAGAATAATAGATATTCGCTCAATAGATTTTGGGTGTCGAAGGTGGATAGTTCTTTCAAGACATAGGATATGGGATTTATAATGGTTAAGCCAATCCATTCTCAATATAATTCCAAAGCCAAGATAGTGCATGACATGAAGATCGCCATGAAAAGAAAAGCCACATAAAATGATCTTAACATCTCTACAAAGCATACTGAGGTTTGCGGACCCCCCGATAAGGTTCGTAATCCTTTACAAATTCACTAAGCATACAACATCCAAAGACAGAGCATCTACAAGTTCCTTCGATATGAATGAGTGAGATGCATCCGGTTGCGTTGCCTGGGTTGATTCCCCGGTGGCTCCGTGGCTCCCCGACGATTTGATTCTGCCTATTTCTCCTTCGTTGGTTCCCTGGAGATCTGGGGTATTGAATTAGCAATCGTGCAAACATATAAACATGTATAATTAGATGCAAATCATTATTATATAAGGTAGGTTTTCAGCAAATAGAGAATTAATTCAAAGTGGCAAGAGATTCAACACCCTATTGAGATCATATTCTCTATGGATTTAGGTAATTTCATATATCAGCAACACACATCCATTTTAGACTAGAAATTGTGAGATAAAATCACCTAAAAAAATCTAAAATGGAAGATTATAGCTTGGATTCTCCTATGCCTTTCTATTTCAACTTCTACCTAGGCTAGATTCAAAGATTGGAGAGAAATGGTTAAAATCAAAAAGTAAAACTGAAATTAATCAACAAATAGATGCATCAATTAGTGGAAGAGATTACCTTTTCTCAATTTGTACTAGAATAAATCAAAAACCCTATGATTTTTAGCTTTGATTTGGGGATTAGGGTTTTGTGACTTAAGAGAATTTTGGTTTTCTAGTTTACGGGAGTGAAATGAGAATGAGTACTTGTACGTTCAAGTTTCTCATTTCTCGTTTCTCTTATATGGGCTAAATGGCTTAAGGTATGGATCCAATAGCAAAGTGTTGTTAATTTTCTATAAGAGAAGTGTTACTAATTTATTTGGTTTTATCGCTTCATAAATACCAATGTGCACTAAACAATGTTTTATTTAATCAACATTGATTTCTTTAATTTTCCTAAAACAAATAGCCATGTTAAAATTCTCATCTCTATCAATATTAAAACATCTTAGAAAATTTAATACAACTTTTGAATCTAAGGGTTATTCTCAATAGTTTTAATAAAATAACTTATTATTGAAAAATCTCCTTTTTAATAATAATTCTGAATATCGACCTTTTATTTAAATACACCATTGTGTGATAATTCCAGAAATGAAATATATTTGTTAGAAATCTCTTATTAAAATAAATAAGCAAATAAATCCTTGGAAAAATCGATATTTTAAATTATAAAATTATTTCCATATATTTTGATTTACTCATTTTCTCCAAGATTGTTCTTATATTATTATATATAAGAATTAAATTACATAAAAGGCAATTCATTAAATTCCCAATTTATTGTATTCCAGATCTATATTAAATTTGGAAATACAATATTATAAATTCCTTTAATTTATTCTCTTATTTAGTTACAATTAATTAAATCATAATTTAAAATTTTAATTTCAGGTAATCTCGACTAGGGTAGTTACATCTATAAAACATATTTTCCTAAAACTATTGGTTATATTCAAAATTCATAGAACATACTTTGAAATCCCAAAGAAATTAATTAGATGTCATTTCATATTTTTCTAGAAATTTCATATATAATATGCTGAAAACGGAGCTCAAACGATGAAGAAGTTATGAGCATTTGAAGTTTTTAGAATTAAATTTTTATTTTGAATTCAAATTCAAATGAGTATTTAAATTTAGGGTTTGAATTTCAAAAATTAACTGTAGTTTTACTTGGGGGTTAGGTAAACTTTAAGTTAAAAAATTAACTTTAAAAGTTAATTAGGGAATAAAATAAATGAACAACAGAAACAAATCAGTGCACCTAAATGAGTGAAGAGGTCGACACCTCCAACCTAAGCGACGGTCGACCGATCAAGGGGAATGGTCGACCCTTATTTACGTGGCGGCTACGGTTTTTTCTACATTTTAACACTCCAGATTTATCCTTTTTTCACCCAACTTCATTCTATGTTCTGGTGCTTTCCTATAAATAGGACCCTATCCTCTCAACTTTCTATTTATAAATATTTAGGAAATTCCTCGAACCTCTGCTATTTAATCTCTTCGATTAGATTCAGAAATTTAATTAGGAATAAGGATTCTAATCCTTTATTCTTTTAATCTATTCGCTTCTCCTCTAACCTTTCTGAATCTAACAAAATTATATATATATATATACCCATCCTTTGATGTTTATATATATCAAAAGAAGGAGATCTGGAAAAGAGTTGCTTTATGGTTGCAAATCCATACAAGAAAAGCTAAGGATAATCTATAAGTGGAAACCTTAGTATTTTTATTTCAGTAGTTGATTAGTATATATCTATGGATTTGAATATGCCTTAGGGATTTTGGGATTGTGAAAACAAAATAGATAAAATCCCCCAAAATTTTATTTTATTTCGAAATGTTAATTCTAGATGGGGATTCTTAATTATTTATGTTAATTTGATGGAATTAATATTATTTCTGCAATTTTTGATAATTTCATAGTCTATCCCAGTTCACCTCCTTCTTTGATTAAAATTGTGAGTTTTCAATAATGAAATAAGGGCATAAAGCACGAATCCTATTCGTAGTTTACACCATTTATTCCACATAAGATTCCTTCATTTATTTCTTTGTAAAAGAGGAGTTGGATAGAGTATGAAGTTATAATTGCAATTCCTATTGTTTAGGAAATTCCATTGAATTAATGTAATAAATTGGGTTTCTATTTATATTTACAAGTCTACTTATTGTAGTTTTGGATACGAATATTTAATCTTGTTACGGATATTAGAACCCCTTGTCAAGGATATTGAAATATGAAGGGAAAGGACTTGTATTAGTATTATGGTTAAAGGAATTGACATTTAACGCTAGTTTAGGGCGTATAAAACTAAACGCTTAGAAGTTGTTAGGTTCAAATATATATTAATTTCTATTAGCGTAATAAACGTATAATTATAGCATATGATTATGTAGTTAATTAGCTAATAATTATCATTGATTCTCCTTTAGGTAGGTAATTAATATTTTAAGGCGTAATAAGAAAAATTCCTTTTAAGGCCTTAATTATGAAACAGTGAGATGAGTATTATATATATGGAGAGTATTTAAATTATAGCTAAGTCATAGGGATGCGAGGTCAGTCAAAAGACACATAATAGTCTGCCCAGCTAATCTAGGCCATCTGGCTACCAGCAGTGTGACTTTGGGGATGATGTAAGACATCTCCTATGATAAATATTTATGATGATAGGAGGTTAGTCCAAAATTCTGTAGGGTAAATCTGCCCATCTAATCAAGCTACCAGTTCCTACGAATAGTCGAACTAATATGTGACGTCATTATGACTATGGGTCATAATACGAAGGGCCTGCTTTAGGGTCTTGAGGTATTAAGTGGTTGTTTGAGGGCCCATCTCTTTTCCCCAAATGAAGTATTGAATGACCAAGGGGCTAGTTATTAGGCACGATAGGTGGTATCTCAATAGGGGTCCACTTCAGTTAAGGTATTAAGAGATTGATTGAGGGGTCCACCTTTCTATAAAGAAGTATTAAGTGGCTCGAGAAATTCCATGTGATCTCAGCGAGATAGTTACCATTGAGGAGTTCGCCTTGGAAATAAGTATTAAATGATGGGGTCTACCTCAATTGAGGTTATAACTAGCCATATCTACCTATTTTCCAATAAAAGGTATTAAGTGGCTTTGATACTATCTCTTGGACTGTTTGATATTTATGATGTGGAATTTGGGTTATGAGATTTAGAAACCTGCTTTTAGAATGAAAGGTATTAAGTGGTTGATTGTAGACCCACCTCCTTTCCTTATAAGAAGTATTAAATGTTTTATTTATGCAAGACATATTCTTATTTTAAAGTATACCACTCAAGTACTGAAATGGTACGACTCGAGGTTTTTATTCACCATACATTGTTGTTCTGACTCCCTTCTTATTACAACACAGGTTAAGGATGTAGTGATGACGGTGACGATGCTAAAGGTGGAGTGGCTTAAGCTTGTGATAGTATTATTATCTTTTATGTTGTTTATGTTGTACCCATGTATTATGGATAAATGATGTAAAGGATTTTACTTGACAGTTGATGATGTTTTATATTATGACATTTCAAATGGTTTTGAAATAAATGGGTACAATTTGCTATTATATTTTATTTCATTCGCTGTGAGTTCCGAAAGAATAGTTATTGCCATGTACCATTACTTCTTTTCCAACCAAAAACCAGCCTTAGAATGGATCTAAGTTTCGATGTGCCTTTTCTAGGTTGAAATTTAGGCCTGTTCTGGGGTGGGCTGTTACATTTGGTATCAGAGCTTAGGTTACCCGATCAATGGGGAAACTATACATATGAGTGGCGTACTTGTTATTTTTGAAAAGGTTTTTCAAAAGTTCTTACTATATATACCCGTATTTCTTTGAACATACGCGCACACACACACTAGGCAACCCTTTTTCTTTCAGCATATAATATTATCTTAGGAAATTGTCACTAAAGATTTAACCTACAGATTGTTGATATGGCTGGAAATCAATCTTCTTCTAGAACTGGGATCCCTTCCCATGGAAGACCTTCCATTCATGGAATGCCTGAATGGTTTAAACAATATCTTAGGACTGTTGAGCAATTTCCTATTCCTCTAGCTGCATTGGTGGCACCTACTGCCCTGTCTATCGATGCAGCACCTTGTTGTATTAACTTTCCAAATTTGTATAAGGACTTACTTAATATGGGAGGGAAGACATACACTGGAAAGGAGGGATATCTGGAAGCTAAAGCATGGGTTATTGACTACAAGAAAATATTTAGAGAGCTTGGTTTAGAAGACCAGTTAAAGAGGAGGATGGCCCCTTGGCACCTCAAAGGAGAAGCTTTAGATTGGTGGAACTTGGTGATTGAGGAAAATGCTGGAAGGATTTTCTTATAAGAGGAATTCAAAAAAAGATTTGAGATAAGGTTTATGTCTAAGGCAGAAGTGAGTCTACAACTGGAGAAATCCATTCAGCTTAAGCAAGGAGGCTCCACTCGAAAGGAGTACATAACTAAGTTCACAGAGTTGGCTAAATTCGAGATGAGTTTGATAGATACACCTTTGAAAAAGGCCATGAAGTTCATGAAGGGCCTAAATTCCATGCTGAGAGAAATGTTGTTGACCAAAGTACCCATTGGTGCCACGTATGAGATGTTGGTGGAGATGGCAATGCTACACATGACCAATGTGGACGATAAGGAGGCAGAAAAGGAGAAGGCTACACCTACCCAAAAGCAAGGAGTGTCCAAGAATGGAAGCTTTGGGCTAACAAGAAGTCAAAAGGGAAGTTTAAGAAGGATGGTAAGGTGTGCAAGTGATGCCAGAAGAAAGGTCATGAGGCTAAAGATTGTAGGGTGAGTCTGATGAAGGAAGCCTTTAATGGAAAGTGCTTCAATTGCCACGAGGAAGGAAACCTCAAGAATCAATGCCCTAAGTTGGCAAAGGAAGGATCAAGCAGACAAGCTTATGCTATTGAAGTCATCTCTATTGCAAGTAGACCACCGATAGGCCAAGGGAATGCAGCATTAGAAGGTATTACTCTTATTTTAGAGGTTACAATTCGTACTCTATTTGATTCAGAGGCACTGCATACCTTTATAGCTAGAAATGTAGTAAACTTCTTAAACCTTCAAACCCAGATTGTCACCAACCCAATAGTGGTCTCTAATCTTATTGGCGGATCGATACATCTTTCTTTTATTTCCAAAGACCTAGTATTGGACATACTCGAAGTTGATTTCATATGTAATGCGTATGTTCTAAATTTTGAGGGGTATGGACTTATCTTAGGTATGGATTGGTTAGCATATTATATAGCAACTCTTGGTTGTGATAGGAGGGTTGTACAATTAAGAAGTCGTGGATACTGTAATCTAGAAATTCTTTGTACACCCGAAGACGTAGTTGAGTTAAGCCATCTATACTCACTAAGTCTATCTGTTCAAGAGCTATTATCTATACCGTAGTTTTTGGATTTTCTGATGTCTTTGAGAAGTCTCGGGTCTCCCACCCCAAAGGGAGATTGAGTTTCGGATAGATTTAGAGGATATAAGGCCAGTAGCCTTGCCTTTAAGACACATGGCCCCCAAAGAAAGAAGAGAATTGGATAAGCAAATCTCTGAGCTATTAAAGAAAGGATTCATTCAACAAAGTATTTTGGAATGGGAAGCCCCTGTTGTTTTTGCCACTAAGGCAGACGGTTTTTTGTCATCTTGCATCGACTGTAGGGAAATGAACAAGTTGACAAGGAAGAATAGGCACCATTTACCTTGGATAGACAACTTGTTCTATCAACTTGGAGGAGCTAAAGTCTTTTCTCAACCAGACTTAGCAACTGGATTCCATTAGTTGAGGATTGCAGAAGAAAGTAAGTCAAAGACTGCATTTTGCACACCAAATGGACTCTGTGATTGCGAAGTGATGCCTTTTGGATTAATAAATGCCCCTACATACTTTGTGGATTTGCTGAGTAGGGTATTTAGGGGGAAACTCAATAAATTCATATTGTGTTCATAAATGATATTTTGGTTTTACCCAAGGCAAAGGGGAGGATAAGGACCACCTAAGAGAGGTATTAAAAACCTTAACAGGGCACCAGGTTAAGGCCAAATTTGCTAAATGCCACTTTTGGAGAAAAGAAGTTAGATTCCTTAAGCATATTGTTTCTGAGCAAGGACTAGCAGTAGAGCCCGCTAAAGTGGAAACTATTCAAGGATGGAAGACTCATAGAAATGCATCAGAGGTTATAAGTTTTCTCTAGTTGGCAGGCTACTATAGTAAGTTCATCAAGAACTTTACAAGAATAGCAGCCCATTTAACCCATTTGACTAAGAAGAATCCAGCATGTTCTTGAGACGATAGATGCACTAAGGCATTTGAGAAGCTTAAGGAGTTATTGACTAGTGCACCTGTGCTCACTATTCCCGATGGAACCAAACTATTTACACTTTTCACAAATTCTTATGGCACAGGGTTAGGAGCAGTTCTAATGCAAGACAGAAAAGTAGTTTCTTAAGCTAATGGGCAACAGAAGTATCATGAGAGAAGATATATAGTTCACAACTTGGAGTTGAAAGCTATCGTCTTTGCCTTAATAATGTAGAGGCATTATCTTTTGGGAGAAAGGTTTGAGTTATTCACTGACCATAAATTTCTCAAATACATGTTTTTCCAAAAAGATTTTAATCTTAGGCAGCAGAGATGGGTGGAATGTATATCTTCGTTCAACTTTAGTATTCAATACATCCCTGAAAAAGGGAACGTAGTCACCGACGCTCGTAGTCATAAGATGCTACCTTAGGTGCTATATATGAATCGAGACAATTGGAGTTCCTCTCAAATTTTAACTTCTAACCACCAATAGAACTCATCCAAGGGTATTTAGCAGTCATAGAGATTAGGCCAACCTTGATAGACCGCATAAGGCTTGAGTAAGTGAAGGATGAGAAGTTAGTAGAGACTTTGGAGAAGTTAAGGAAGGGAGATCATTTTCCCCATGTTGGAAGGTACTCGGCTGATGAGAAAGGATGGCTAAGAAGAGAAGGACAGCTTTGTCTCCGAATAGTTGATAATTTGTTAAGAGAGGTGCTTATGAAATGTCACCACTCGAAGATGACCATTCACCTCGGAGGAGATATGATGTACAAGTATATGAAGAGGATTTTCTTTTGGCTTGGAATGAAAAAGAGTATAGCTGTGTTTGTTGCGAAGTGCTTGACATGTCAGAGAGTAAAAGCTGAGCAAGGGAAGCCTGGAGGATTACTATTACCATTGGAAATCCGACTTGGAAGTGGGAGCATATTTCGATGGGTTTTGTGGAAGTATTGCCTAGAAGTTAGAGGGATAATAAAGCTATTTGGGTTGTTGTGGATAGACTCACTAAAAGTAGCAATTTTATTTAAGTTAGGAACTAAAACTACCACTTTACTCGTGCAAATTTACATCAAGGAGGAGTTCGATTTCATGGAATTCTAGTGTGCATATTTAGTGATAGGGACCCTTTATTCACTAGTGAGTTTTGGAGGAGCCTACAAGCTGCTCTGGAACCTTCTTTGAATCTTAGCACTGCATACCACCCAAAGAGTGATGGTCAAACGGAGTGGGTGAATAGGGTTTTGAAAGACTTGTTAAGGGCTTGTGTTTTAGATTTCACCTTTTGGTAATAAGAAATCCAGAACATTCTCCAATAATAAGAAGGCTAGAAAACTGTTTGTTAATAAGAAATCCAAAATTCCTTCTGATAATAAGAAGCCTAGAAATCCACCTGGTAAGTGACGAAAGAAAACTAAAAATCCATATCTAGTGATAATAACAGAAGACCAAAAATCCATATCTGGCAATAATAACAGAAGACATGAAATCTGTATATGGAAATAATAATAGAAGGCAGAAAATCCGTATTTGGCAATAATAATAAATAACCAGATACCCCTGTCTAGTCACAATAGAGGGCCAAAAATTCAATTTAGAAATAACACGAAAACTCGAATTACAAGAAAACCCGAAGTTCAATAGAATATTCAAAAATCATCAATAAAACCAATAAGAAAACCATGAACCCAAATAATAATAAGAAATCCAAAAATTCAATCAAAAGCTTGTCATAATTTCCTCTGATAATAAGAGTGGTATAGAAATTCATAAGGAAACCAAAAATCCAACGAGAAACCCAGAAAACCAATCAAAATTAACAAGAAAATCAGGAATCCATTTATTAGAAAAATAAAAAGTTTAACCAAAAATTCATCAAAGTTCTGTTTTACAATAAGAAACCCATAAATCCATTTGGAGGCAAAAAAGAATCAGAAAACCATTTAGTTAACAATTTGAGTTGTCATAAAGCAAAAGTCTCGTAGTTCTCTCCGACGCTAATTTGTAGTCTTATTAATTCTTCATAGGTTTCCGTTATTTAAAGAATTGTTTCTTATTTGGAGATATGTAGTTTCTAAAGTATTATTATTTATTATAATTATATTTAGAGCCAAGTAGTTCCATTCAGCCATTCAACCATTTAGCAAGTAGTTCCATTCAACTGTTCAACTGTTTAGCAAGTAGTTCCATTCAGCTATTCGACTATTAAACCATTCAGCCATTCATCAGGTAGTTCCATTCGGTTGTTTGGCCGTTCAGCATGTAGTTCTGTTTAGCTATTTGGTTGTTCAGCAGGCCCCATTTGTTTATTAATATTTATTATATAAACCTTCTTTTGAAGGTTTTCTTATTCCCAGGTCTATACTAGGCCTATTAAAGGTATGCTTTGTTCTATGCCTTGAAGGAAGCTATTCTTATTTTCCAGTGAGGATTTGTTCTTCGATTAATTCTCTTTGCAGATTTTGTTAGGTTTTGGGCTGCTACATATCTTTGGCCATTTTCTCTTTTTGGGCTTTGGACACCTTAATACCTTTTCTCTTTGCCTTTTCTGTCTGAGCCACTCTTTGGGCTCCGAACATCTTCGTTCGTTCTTGCTTGCACCCTTTTTGAGCTTTGCCTTTTCTTTGAGCTGTGGACATTTTCGTCCATTTACTACTTGTATTGCCTTTTTTGCGAGTCTCTATTTGGTCTTTGGCCAGGTTGAGGATTATTAATTGGCGCTTTGTCCTTTTCCTTATGGGATGCTCAAAAGAGCATTGGAGGTTTTAACCCTCCATCCAGGCGATGCTCCGGATTGAACGTCGAAGTCTTTAGTCCCTCCCTCTAGGAGGTGCTTCCGGAGAAGGCTAGAAAGAAGTTTCTTGGAAAACATATTTTGTGAAAATAATTTTTGACCAACAGAGTATGTACGAAAAACCTTTTTGGCTCATAGAACTTTTGAGATAGGATTTCCCTGATAAGCCGAGAAACCATTAAAAATTGATTTTCCTTTTTGGAAAGGTTTTGGGTCATTTTTAGCCTTTGATAAAGAAGTCTTTTCTTAGTGTTTCCGTTAGGAAAGGTTTCTAAATCATTCTCGTGAAGAAAATAGAATCTCAAATAAAAGACTGAGCAGTCATGATCCATGAACCAATAGTCCTTTAATCGAGAATTGGCTAATCTAATTAGAGTTTTTGTTGACGAATCTTGGTAGTTCTGAATACTTCCCTTTAGAAAATATGCATAGGTTTTTCCTTGTCAATAACTTCGGAAAGCTTTGAATGCTCGACTAAAATGTTTAGTGTGCATTTACTAATGCTAAGTAATATTTTTTAAGATTGTATGAATCTCTTTCAAAATAGATGAACATTTGTTTTTCCCTGACCCATAAGGTAACCCATAAAGAAGTCTTTTTTGAAAGTAACTAGGATCGGGATAAGCTGGCTATCGAGGCCTCAACTTATACCCAGGTGTCATTTGGTGTTCTCTCCCAATCCACTCCAAAGGATTTGGAAGAAAGCACTATTCCTTCTCAATAAAGACCCCAAATATGGAATGTCACTTTGACGATGACCAATCCTAACGTCAACCCAACTCTTACACCTGGGTTATTCGTTCCCATCTCTACCATTACTTCCACCACATCTGTTGTTGCTAAAATTTACAACACAGAGGGCCCAGCTTTTGTCCCACTAATAATTTCTTCATTCCTTGCCTCCACTTTCAAAAGTTCTTAAAAAGAGGGAAATCGACAGTCTATTTCATCTGAATCTTTACCTATGGGAGGTATTTCCTTAGTCTCTCTAGTTTTCAAGAAGCTTCAATTCTTTTCTAGGACATCTCTAAATTTTTACCATTCCTTTTGTCATTTTATAAGTCAATTGCCACCATTGCCATCTCTGCCAATAGTCATTCTTGCTTCAGGGTTGAGCACTTCCATAATGACATCAAATGTCATCACAACAATGTTTACTCATCCCTCTCAACCCACCAACTCCGACCTTAGTACTGACTCCAAGAAGATAGGTGCATTGTGGGGTCTAGAGGATTTCGAGGTTTCCACTGACAATGACATAGCTATCATTGGCAAGAAATGACTTGAAATAAATCCAATGTTAGAGAAGCTGGTGATTGACCTCTCTAAAATAGTACCGCAAGTGCTCACTATTCCATGCCTATGGAATTGGGACCCATTTATAGTCGATAGCTTGAAAGTTCCATCTCCAAGCATCTTTGCAATCACATAGGGACCTTCCCAATTCAGATCAAGTGCCACTTCACCTGAAAAGACTCATTTCAAAACAAGGTCGCCAATCTTAAAGGTATAATTTCCGACCTTGGCACTGAACTGCTTTGCTACTTATATCTGGGGAGCAGCTACCCTCAGATCAACATCTTCTCATTTTTCTTCAACAAGACAACAGACTCAAACAAGAGTTCCTTGTTCATCTTAGGATCATAGTGCAGTCTTATTTGAGAAAGGGACTTCAACTTTGCTTAGTATCATGGCCTCATAGGCCAAAACAAATAGAGTCTGGTTGGTCGTAAACCTGTGAGTTGTCTGATAAGCCCATAATGCTAGTGGTAACTCATCCTCCCAGTTGCCCTTCGCTCTTTTAAATCTTTTCTTAATGATGGACTTGATGATCTTGTTCACCGCCTTGACCTTTCCATTCACTTACAGGTGCGCTACCATTGAGAAGCTCTTCTCAATTTGGTAATGATCATAGAACTCTTTGAACTTTGGCACTCTCGAATCGTGTTTCGGTATTAATGATTATCTTTAATGGGACTTTGAACCTACATAAAATTGCCTCCACTACAAAATTGATCACCTTCTTCGAAGTAATCATTGTCAATGGTTACGTTTTAGCCCTTTTTGTGAAATAGTCCACAGTTACCATCACTTATTTTGCTCTGCCTCTCGGTATCGGTAGCACTCCAATAATATCAATTCCCCACACCGAAGAGTTCCATAGGCTAACCATTTGTGTTAGCTCAGTGGATGCGGCTCTCGATATCTTTACAAATCGCTAGCATTTGTCACATTTCCTTGAATAATTAGCCGTATCTCAGTTGACTGTTGGCCAAAAGTATCCGTATTGAAGAACCTTCTTTGCTAACATTTGTCCTCTAGTGTGATCACCGCAACTTCCTTCATGTACAGCCAAACGGATCTTCTTAGCTTTGTCTTTGGTGACACACCTCAACAAGGGCATTAAAAATAATCTCCTAAATAATACTCCTTCTTGCATAAGGAACAAGGCATTTTCTGAAGGAGCTTCCATTGTCATTCTTTTCATTCGAGGGAGTCCCTTTCAGTAAATATTCTTTAATTGCAGTAATCCCCGACTCCTTCTCTTCATCGACCTCCATGATTCAATCAATATAAATCTTGTCTATGCTTGTAGTCGACAAAACCTTTACTAGCACGATTCCTAAATGTAGCACATCCTTGGAGCTGGCTAATTTGGCTAATGAATCAACTTTCATATTCTCTTCCCTAAAGAAATGCATTAACGTGTAGTGTTCTATTTCATGTAGTAATTCCAACACCTTTGCTAAGTAAGTGGCAAGTTTTGCTCCTTTAGCTTGAATTTCATTCTTCATCTGGAAAACCACTAATTGAGGGTCGCTGATTGCAACACCCCATAATTTTATGAAATTAAATAATAAAATTAAAAAGGGTAAAGTCATATTTTTCACAAAGGGAAAAATAATAAATTTTAACACGCTAGATTAGGTTTCACAGCCTATGTTGTTGTGTCCGGAATGCTATTTACAATCAAAAAAACATATATAACCTAACAAATTCGGTTAAATGGACTAGAAATTTGAAGAAGTCAACCCAGTGGCATTTTCATAACATAACGATTATGAGATTTTGGGCAAAATATGTGTTATTTCAAATCTATAAATAGAACTACAAACCTATTTCTATTCCTATTTTAATTTAAAAACCTTACCACTAATCTTCATTAAATCCTAAGTGAATTCAAAAAAGAAATCTCATTTTTTTAACCGTTTTTTATCCTCTTCACACTTCTCCACCAAACTTTGATAATTCATAACTTCTTTGTTTCTCAACAGATTCCGATGAAACCAGAGGCTAATTGAAGGATGCAAAGAATACTATGATCTCATATCATTTTGAAGGTGGAATTTGTAAGATCAATGGTATATGTAACACCTCGGAAATTTAATAAATTAAAATATTCTTAAGGGTAAAAATATAATTTCATATAATGGATAAAATAGTAAATTTTATAAATGAAGGAATTTGGTTTTTCATTCGGTCAAGTAGATTTTTCATACCCAAATTCATATATAAGTTGGTAGAAATGGATACTGTATGAAGAAATTATAGAATGCTTGTTATAGCATGCATTTTGTGTTTTGCACCTATTTTAAAATTAGGTTTAAGGATTAATGTAAGGATAAAAAAACTTAATTGTTAAGTAATAAGTAGAACATGAAAGAATTACTCTAAGAAAAGGTAAGAAAAGAGAGAGGGTATAATGATGAGTATGCATTTAATTTAAACGAAAAGAATGGAAAAGTACTTACGTGCACAAACTTGGAAAAGCTTCAAAGGGAAAGCATTAACTACTACTGTACTCAATAGGTTGAATATACTAAAAAGATGAAAAGGAGAAAGAATGTATCAACATATTTAAAAATGGTGCAATTTTGTCACTAAACATTAATAAATAAGAGGAAGGTATTTAACATAAAGAAAGAGGACATTAATCATCCTTTTATGGAATGTATTACTGTAATTAATACACGTTGCATGTGTTAAGAAGAGAATGTAAAAAAATACTTTAAAAAGAAAAAGTATACATCTACTTTCATATACGATGGAAAAATAAAAATAATAATGTATGCATAGAAGTAAAATATTATTTTGAAAAGAAAGATAGCGTGATGAAATGTGTATAAAAGGAAGGCATTTAATAAAAGTTGCATATTTTGAGAAGAAATGATATGTCTAAAATTGTATGTTTGAAAGAAAAATATATATAAAAGTAAATGATTATCTTAAGAGAAGTGTATAGATATGGGATTTATTTCTAAACATAGGTAGCATTGGTTAAAAAATGAGGTGCGATAATATGTTTAAGAAGAATAAGAATAATGCAGTGTTATAGAAATAAAAATAACAAAATAGGGAAATGAATCTTTATTTAAAAAGAAAGAAAGAATACAGTATTCCTTCATTTGTAAAGGATAAGGCTAATTAATACACATATTTACACGTTGGAATAGAAATCTAGGGTTCCCTATAATGGTTAATAATGTTTTTGTATATATAGAATATGAATTAAGGATATTAATTGAGATTGTAATTGTTAATTGGTCGACTTAAATTATAATTAGTAGCATTAATTAAGACAATGTGACCTTTACATTAACAAGGAAAAAGGAAAAGAGTTTATATATATGTACATGTAAGAGAACAAGGATGAATGGATAATTTTTATAGAAATAAATCTTCACTTAAATTCCATCAATAAATAAAAGGCAAGCAAATATTCAATAGTAATAAAAGTGTAAAATATGAATGAATAGTATTGACTAACTTGATTAAATGACTATTAATGACATTTAAGAGGGAAAATGTAATAATCAAGTTATGGAAAGTTAAATACTAGTTAAGTGTTGAAAAAGAAAAGTAAATTTCTTAATCACACTCAAGATGCATACATATCTATGTATTTATGCATAAATGGTTAATAGTATCTGTATGTATATGTATAAACCAACGAATTGTTAGAATTAGAATGACATAAATGCGAATAGTGAAAAAAATTTATTTAGTATAGTAAAAGGAAATAAATATAAACTAATTGATGTTAATGGTAAAAAGAACATACAAAGAATATTTATATATAAAACTTAATGGTTAAGAAAGTCTTAACTAAATAACAATCTGGATTCGATATATTAATCCAACACCATAGATTTAACCAAATATTTTTACTTGAGGATGAAGAAATTAATTAGTGGGTAGATGAAAATAAAGATTCTTCTAGGGTTAATCAGCAGTTAGATTAATGTAAATCCCTTATATACATACATCTAACCTAAACCCTAATTCAACACAACTATTAGTCAATGTACCAAAACTCTACCAAAACTTCTTCTCTTCAATTATAACTTTCTTCAATATAGATTAAAATAAAAGAAGACAGATAGATTTAAATTAAAAGAAGAGATTTGGTCAAATTAACAAAGAGGAAATCTGCACATGTAGACAAAGATGATTCCAAGCGTAGTAAGTATACGGAGAGGCAATTTCCAAGCAATCAAAGAGGAAGACCTTAGGCTTTGAGGTGATTAGGCACAATTTTAATAACTTGATTTCTTTAGTTAATTTTAAACTATTTTAACTGAATTAGGATGTTAGAAATCCTAATCAATATGCTAAACCCTAATTAAATTTGTTAGAAACCTTAAATTGAATTCTTAAACCCTAGAATATAGTTCACAGTAAATTGACATTGATTGTACACCTATTCTATATTTAAACCCCAAATCAAATTGCAAATTTAATTATAATCTAGTCACCTAATAATTAGGTTAAATTAAAATTTTCTAACGACTGGAAATTAAACGACAAACAATCGACAATCAGAAAAGGTAAAACCCCTATTTCTACTACGCGACCGATTGACCTTGGAACCCTATTGGTCGATGGGTAGCTGTCGACCTTAGGGTAACGATGGTCGATGTAACGACCCCGGATTTTATATAAGTTTAAATTGATAATTAATTTAATAAATGAATTAAAATTTTAAAATTAATTTGTAAATTGATTCGAGTTTCCCCAAAACCAAATAAAAATATATTGAATCATTTTTAGATTTAGAAATTGTATATATGTGATTTGAATTTAAATCTTAGATAAATGGTTTAAAATATAAATAATAAAATGTTAGGTAATAAAACTTTAAAAGGAATTCAAAATAAGTGTTGATGTTAAACAAATATTTCGAATAAATCTATGGTTATATAAAATATGAAATGAACTTATAAACTTCTAGAAATAAATATTTAAGTTGAAATAAAAGTAAATATATAAAGTAAAGCAGAAATTAAAATGGAAATTTATTATATTTTAAAGTGATATTGCAAAAGAAAAGAAAATAAAAATACATTCAAATATATTCTAGTGTGAACAAATATACATAGCTATGTATATACACTTGCAAAAGAAAAACTAACATATTCAAGAAAGTAAAAATATGTATAAATGTGGATGTTGCATAGGAAGCCCCAACAAATCATTTCAGCCGAAATGAATAAAGAAAAAAATTATAAATATGCAAATTTGTACAAGCCAAGTAATAAATGCAAATATCTTTAGTACATAAGATAAATACCATCAGCCACCGAAATGAAGAAAGAAAATATTGTTTGTACATGGCAATTAATGCCATCTCACTTCAGCCACCACTTGAGAAAAATCCCTGCTTATACTTGTACAAACCAATAAAAATGTACATCACCCTGTACAAAAACAACATACCCTGTAATTCGTTCTTTTGTATATATCAATCTCTTCATCAGTTCGTTTCCTTCAAAGCTTAAAACATCTGAAGTAAGCCTCAGTTCAAATTTAAACAAAACTTCAATTAAAACAACAATGCAATCAACTACAAACCAGAGATCAAAGGCTTCAGCTTGCAATCTCAAAACCTGGTTCAAAGAATAGTGCTCTGTTCTTCATTTTCAAAAACAGGTGAGTAAACTTCACCTTAAAAGCTAAATCTTCTTTAGATTTATGTTGCATATGATAATCACAGTAGTAATGGTTATGAAATATTTTGCATGTATATATAAATGTGTTATGCCTGAAATATATATGCTTCTGTATGACTGTGTATAAATGTACATGCCTCTGCTTTGTTCAAAAGACCATAAAATCGTTCGAAATTCGATTCCTCTTTACATAAACTATTATAGATCGTGATGTTCACAGAATTTATGTTTGGAATAACTTGATTTTATTTTTAAAAAATGTTTTTAATTATAAACAGCAAGTAGTTTTACTAGTAGGAGAAAATTTCAGTAAAAGCAAATTAAGGTCAGAAAATCAATTATTTAAATCTCGTGTTTTGAAGTCATAATTTGATTTGCATTCGAAAATCATGATTTTTGATATAGGTTTCAAAATTTTAAGTTCATTAAATCTTGTGAAAAAGTGAGATGAACGGAATTGACATTTTTGTCAATTTCTGGTGATATACGGCGAACTGGAAGTCATGATTCTTGGTGAAGTTAGCTGGGGCATCGGTGAACTTAGGAAAAATATGGATTTAATTTATAAAATGCGGTGGCAATAGGAATTCTTTGAACTAGGGTTCGAAGTTCAGTTTGGGACGAAGATGTTCGCGAGGAAATGGCGATGGCCATGGGTGATGGGAGGTGATCGCGATGGTGGGGATGGTTGCTGGAAGCGGTGAGGAGGCTGCGGTGAAGAGGTCAGGCGATCTCGAGGTCGGAGGCGAAAGGGATGGGTGGTTTTCCGGCAAATGACATTTCCTGATGGTCGAGATTTTTGCTCGATTTCGTTGCGAGGCTCAGGTAAGTGTTTTGGTGGTCGCTATGGGTTGCTACGAGGTCAGGCGAAGTGTCGAGGGTGTCGTCGATGGTCGAAGGCGGCTCCGGTGAGGGTGCATGCAGCGTGTGTATTGGAGAAGACGAGGAGGATTGTCTCGGGTTGTACTCGGGGAAGTTTGGTAGTTGACTCAGAGTTGTTTCAGGATTGGCTCGGGTCGTTATGTTTTTAATTCCAGTTTTTAAATTTTAAAAGAAAAAAAAACTGGTTTCAGGTTTTAAAAATTTAAAGTAAAATTATGTATAGGTTTTGAAATCTTGTTAGTAATTTTGTACCAGGGTCTAAAAAAACAACCAGAAGATGAAATTTAAGTTTTAAAGTAAAATATTAACTAAATTTTCAAGTGAATTTATTCAAACAAGTTTCAAAGTTTAAAACGTTTAAAGTTAAATATCTTTGAATTGTTTTTAACAATTGGATTAAGTGAGAAATTAAATGATTATTTAATTAAAGGATAATTAACCAAGGGATAATTTATTAATTAAGGGTTAATTATGTGATTGACTTAAGAATGATTTATTTATGGTAATTAATTAAGGATAATTAATTAAATGGTAATTAATTAATGTGATTAATCATGATAATTAATGATTTGTACTAAGCTAATTGGTGATTGTAAGTTTCAAATTTATTAATTAAGGTTTAAGTTAATAAATGATTGGAAATTAATTAATTTGTAATCAAGAACTAGTTAATTCACAATTAACATTTAATAAATTAAATAATTTGAATTAATGAGTTCTTAATGGTAAATCAAATTATAATCAATAATGATTAATATAAGAAATTTCTTTAGAAAAGTGATTAGAGAAATTTTAATTGTTAATGAAGGTCATTAACAAAGATTATCTATATAATTAATTAATGATAATCATTTATGAAATTATGTAAGTGTAATTACTTTATGGAAGTAATTAAGAAATTTATTGTTCATTGAAATTAGTTAAGAGTAATTAATTAAGAATTAATTTTTAATTAGAGGTTAATTAATGATTAATTAAAGAATAATTTATTAAATGTTTTGTAATTAATTGATTATTAATTTACCATGACTAGCAAAATTTATTCTTAGAAATTAATCTGATTTGAATCAATCAGATAATTAAATTGATCCTATCTATGGATGTTTAAGATTGTATTGGATGATTGAATTGTTTGATATTCCCTACTGCGTGATGCTGTGTGATATGAATTGTTTTAATTCAAGCTGTGATGAATGTAATTTATTTTATCTATGATTATCTGTGGATCTGTGAATAAGCATTAGCGTTATAGTTTATACCGCTTATCAAAATATGTTGTTGTATTTGAATCAGTGATGATTGAATGATGTTGCACTATTGTGTGTGAAACCCCTGGACCACACTTTTACATACACAAATATGGATTTCACAAGGAAATCGGTTAAGTCACAGATGATTTAAATTTAATATTTTTGAAATTTCAATTTCAATTTCAATTTCAATTGCTTTTGAAAATGAATTTGGGTTAAATGTTAAAGCTTTCGAAAAGGTGTTTTCAAAGTTAAAAGTTATTTTGAATAACTTGATAAAGTTTCCAATTTAAATAATTTAATTTGAATTTGAATTCAAAATTTGGAATTGAATTCCATGGTTGGGAATTTTGGCTATACAAGTTATAAATGTGTTTATATGAATTTAAACCATTTTAAAGGTATTATTTTAAGAAATTGAATTTAACCCAAGTTATACTCGAAAGGCTTTAACTTGAGCAAATGTAATCGGATTCTCCGGAAATGAAAACTCTTGTTTTCCAAATGATAATAGCTTTCAAATAAAGAAGGGGTTTCCTAGTTATGATTAAAATCGCATGTTAAATATAAATTGTCTTGAAAGTTATGAATTGAGTTTTGATAAAGATATGAATGGGTAATTCACTTTGAAAAGGAATTGTTTTGAAAGCTATGAATTAAATCTTTGATTTAAAGATTTACTGAGTTAATCAAATTGAAATGGGAATTGATTTGGAAAATCTATCTTTGTGAAACTGGGTGAACTTTGTGAATTGGATCTTTTTGTTTAAAAGATTAAAAGTATGGAAATTTGTTTAAACCATTAAAGGTTGTTGAAATGAATCTTTTTGTTTAAAAGATTGGAAATGGTAATTTGTTTTAACCATTCGAATGAAAATTTTTGGGCTTTAAGCTGTGATTTAACTGAGACGCCAGTATCCATATGATTTTTCATTGCGCTCGTTTTTCGGTTTAGCCGGGAGAGGACCTTTGTGTCATATAACCCATTCCGAAAAATGATACGACGTATATGGATAGCATTTGAAGACCGGTTGTGAAGACCGGATACTTTCGAAAATGAAAGGATTACCATTGATTGTCTCTGCATCGGCTGATCCCCGGTATAGAGATTTTAGCACCCTTTGTGATGGGAAGTCCAGACGTGATTAGAAATTATTCGGATTTGCAAGGGCTTCTTAGGAAGTGCCTTCGGTTCTGTTTGAACCCGGAACAAACTTGTATGGATGTGTGTCTGACATTACACTTTGAGATGTAAAGCTAGTTTCTATCAAATACATTTCTGTTGGTGGCGGAGAATTTATTCTCTTAGCTTAACACCCTTCTCTGAGATGTACGAGCTGAGAGGTTATGTAGTTGATGGTTACTAGTGATACATTCCCAATTTGGTAATGTGGCATACGAAGTGCTGTTGATCATTTGTTTATCAAAGCGTGGCTTTGTGAAAAAGCGTGGCTTTGTGAAAAAGCGTGGCTTTGTGAAAAAGCGTAGCTTTGTGGACGAGACTTCGTCGAGCCTCACAACCCGGTAATGGTCGAAACAGTAATGTTGCGGCAAGGTTTTTAGGGGTCGCGCCCCTAGGGTATGTCCATTTTCTTCTGGATAAAGGTTGGTATCATGGTATGGAGCCCAGATACTTAACTCGTGTGGACACTGTAAATTTATTACTGTGTGATGTTGCTTTGTGATCGAGACGTCTCGGATAAAGGTCGGTAACGACCGGGAATTGCATACTCGTGTGGTAGTTACCTAGTTACAGCTTGGTTAAAGCGTGAGGTAGCATCGGCTTTTTTTAGCAGAGATCCGGTTAGGTTCTCAGGGGCGTCTTTCCAGAGGCGTTTCCATTTCGGTAAGGAAGTTTGTCACATCCTGAAATTTTCGACTCACGAAGGGCGAGTTTTGATTTAGATAAATCGAAGGGAAGGGGAACTCGCGAATTTGTATATATATTTCCTTCGATTTAGAACTGCTCGCCCTCTGATTTTGAACGAAGATAGACTTCACTTTAATAATTTTGAACGATAAAGAAACAAGAAGCTGCGGCCATTGCTAGATTTTATTTGAGCAAAGTCGATTTGAATGTGAACGAGATAAGGGGTAGAAGTACGCGGCCACTACTTTGCACGATTTCTACATCGCGATTTTAGGCGTAATTTAAGGAGGGAACAGTGGTTTGATTTTGATTAAATTCTTTTTCTGTAATCGATAGGGGTGTCGGCCATAAATAAAGAACGACGTGATCAAACAGAGAAAACGTGCTCGCATGATTTTAGTCGTGATTCTCGACTTGAGTTTAGGCGTAAAGTTAGGAGATAATTAATTTAAATTTAAATCAAGTTCGTTTCAAAATTTCAATGCGTTTATATGTCGTGTGCTCACATATAAACTCCATAAAATACGAAATTTGAAATCCGGTAATAATACAACATTCCGGACCCAATGGAACTGGTTTCGTCGAATTCCGAGACTGTTTGAAAATTGACTATTTTTAAATATCGGTTCGAACGATTTAATTTCAAAACTGAACAAAACACTTTGAAATTAGATTCTGAAGCTTCTGTTATCTTCAGTATTATCAATACGAATTTTAAAAGCTTTCGAAATAATTTTCTTCAGCTTAAAATTGTAGATTCAAATTTTTATTCAGCATTCAATCGATTAAATTTTAAAGTTTAATCGCAAATTTCAAAGTTATATCGGGGATTCAAATTAAATTATCGTTCAAATATTTAAAATTAATTAAATATTTCCAATTTAATTCGTTTGAAATTCTGGGTCGTTACAAACTTCCCCCCTTAAAAGAATTTCGTCCTCGAAATTACAAGTTAGGAAAAAAAATGTCCTTAACTCGTCTATTATCTTTCACAATTCAATAGTTTTCTCAAATTTTCAAACAAATCTTTCTAATAAAGATTCGTTATTATTCAACTAGCTTTCTAACTTCAATTATAAGTTTAAAAACATTGTTTAACTTCTCAATTCAAATTTAAATCCAAATTCAAATTTAAACTTTCAAAATTTTCTCAAAAATTTTCTAACACCCGAAATTTTCGAAAAATTTCGCCAGCGTCTCCTTTGCGCGGCTAATACGGTACAACTACAAAACGTCCCTACGGACTCTCAGATTTCAAAAAGAAAAAGAAAAAGCCAAGCGGCTAGAGAGAAATCATCAAAAACTCATATTATAATTCAAATACGTACCTTTTGTCGAGCAATTCAAATTATCTGTGAAATCAATTTCAATTTCCTTTATACCTGTATATCCTACTAGCCATAATATCTAGTTGCATATATTCAAACCATTTTGCAAATTCTATTATAAAATTTTCAATATAAACTTCCTATACCATTTCTAGTTTTTCTATTGAAGTTATATATATTCATTTTCATTCAGTTTATTCTATTAACCAAACTTTCATTCATAATTGCTCTTTTAGCTTAGTTTCATTTACTAACTCATTACAAATTCCAATTCACTTACAATTTCAAATTTGTCTTCAATTTCATTTACAATTGCAAATTATTCATTCATTTTCAATTTGAATCTCATTTCTATCAAATTACCAAATATTCTATAAGTTATTAACTTATTTACATTCCATTATGAATTTTATCTTTTATTCATCTTTCATTTATAATTATTCAATTCAATTCATTTCTTACAAATTTGAAACGAATTTCAATTTTCAATCTCATTTTATTTAATTGATTCACTTGCAAATTTATTCGTTCATTCACAATTTTCATTTATTTTCATAATTCAGTACTCAATTCCAGAGTTTTTTCAACCTTTTCAAAACCATTTTGAAAACAATTCAAATTTATCTTTTGAATTTCCAAAACCAAACCCAAATTTTCCAAACACTTCCATTTAAAACAATTTGGCAGCAATTCCTCTTTTGGAAACCCGAAAATGAACACCAACGATGCCGCGGTCATCATCGAAGTTATTTTCCAGCGACCGAAAAGAGTTTAGAGCTTTTATCTCTCTAAAATAATTTTAAAACCTTTGAAATTCATTTTCAAATTCAAAAAGATTTAAACTTTCCAAATCTCCAAAATTTTCAAATTTTTTTCAAAACATTTCCAAAAACTTCTCTGAAATCCCGTTTTAAATTACAATTCACATTTATAATTTACATTCTTTAATTTCATTCGTATGTGAATTAATTTCTTAACTTTGGAGTTATAATTCCAATTTCTCATTTAGTTTCAATGATAATAGTTTAATGTTATCATTTCTAGCAACCATGCAACCATATACTATAGTAATTCATAGAAAATCGTTTCTTTTCTATACAAAAATAGCTTTGGGTAAAATTATTTCATTTACCCTATTTAAAACAATACTGTGCCGAATTGTTCTATTCGAGTGTTTAGAGATCCCTATCAATGATCGTTAATTACTCGTATTGACCAGAATCCATATACCACTCAACAAATCAATCATCACAATATAAAACAATTTTATATATTCAATAACAAATACGCGCTCATATCTATTATTACACTCAACTCATTCTAGAGTACTACTGACTCTATCTCTAATGAGTAACACCCAACAGAGCAGGGTTGTCGCTTAACCATATGCTCTGATACCACTTTGTCACATCCTGAAATTTTCGACTCACGAAGGGCGAGTTTTGATTTAGATAAATCGAAGGGAAGGGGAACTCGCGAATTTGTATATATATTTCCTTCGATTTAGAACTGCTCGCCCTCTGATTTTGAACGAAGATAGACTTCACTTTAATAATTTTGAACGATAAAGAAACAAGAAGCTGCGGCCATTGCTAGATTTTATTTGAGCAAAGTCGATTTGAATGTGAACGAGATAAGGGGTAGAAGTACGCGGCCACTACTTTGCACGATTTCTACATCGCGATTTTAGGCGTAATTTAAGGAGGGAACAGTGGTTTGATTTTGATTAAATTCTTTTTCTGTAATCGATAGGGGTGTCGGCCATAAATAAAGAACGACGTGATCAAACAGAGAAAACGTGCTCGCATGATTTTAGTCGTGATTCTCGACTTGAGTTTAGGCGTAAAGTTAGGAGATAATTAATTTAAATTTAAATCAAGTTCGTTTCAAAATTTCAATGCGTTTATATGTCGTGTGCTCACATATAAACTCCATAAAATACGAAATTTGAAATCCGGTAATAATACAACATTCCGGACCCAATGGAACTGGTTTCGTCGAATTCCGAGACTGTTTGAAAATTGACTATTTTTAAATATCGGTTCGAACGATTTAATTTCAAAACTGAACAAAACACTTTGAAATTAGATTCTGAAGCTTCTGTTATCTTCAGTATTATCAATACGAATTTTAAAAGCTTTCGAAATAATTTTCTTCAGCTTAAAATTGTAGATTCAAATTTTTATTCAGCATTCAATCGATTAAATTTTAAAGTTTAATCGCAAATTTCAAAGTTATATCGGGGATTCAAATTAAATTATCGTTCAAATATTTAAAATTAATTAAATATTTCCAATTTAATTCGTTCGAAATTCTGGGTCGTTACAAAGTTCCTTTGCCTGACCATTTGTTGGAAATCCAAAGAAACAACACGCGCCCTGTACGGTTTTAGTTGTATAACCTGCTATTGAACATAGTAGCTATAGTAGGCATACAATAATGGTTGTATGTTGGCTAATATTAATATTGTATTTTCGAAAGGGTTTTCACACTATGCACTAGTAATAATATCAAAAGAGTTTCTTTTGCATAGTAAGCATATTTGACTATCATAAGAAGAAATCTCCTCCAAGTCTGCGATTGCATTGTGTGTGTGGTGGGAGGTCTTATGGTAGTTTCATTTTCCAAAAGCATTACGGGTTTCAATTTTTAAAATTCTTTTGTTGTAGTTTAAAGATAAATTTCTTTTGTTTGCTCATACCAGTCCCATGACAGACCTGGAGTTTATTGTTCCCTTCCTAAACTCTGGGTACCCATCATTTTCCACATGGGCAGTCTAGAGTTGGGTTTCTCAGATATTCAGGTTTAGTAGATTATCTGGAGCTAGTTCACTTCATCGGAGTGGATGACTGCACCTGCTTATCTTGGTGCATTGGTTGGTGTTTCGAGCTTGATGTTGGAGAAGTTGGATTCATTCTCTTTTGAGGATCATTTGGAGTTATCAGTTCCGGTTTCCGCTGTATCATTATTTGTCTCTCATATTGTTGTGTATTATTGATATCATTGTTGTATATCATTCTGGATATTGTATTCATTGGAGTTGTATATGATATCATTCATTTCTTTATTCCGCTGTGTTGTTATACTTACTGTGTTATAAGCTCCGGCAAGCCAGATTCGGCGTTTGAATCTGCGGCATTTTGAGTACAAGTGAAGTACGGGTGCCGATTTTCAAAGGCCGAGTTTTTGGACTGTTACAAGTGGTATCAGAGCTAAGGTTGAACTTTAGCTCAGGAGTATAACACATTAAGTAGCTCATTAGAGATAGGGTGAAGTATACCCTAGAATGAGTAATCTCTAAGATATCTGTCCGTACGCCTCAGTAAATTCTCTTGTTATTCACTGATGGTGAGTATGAGTGCAAGAAGAGGATGAGATAGGGGACAGGGAAATACGACTATAAATGGTCAATACCCTGTAACAACAAGGAAATAATCTTTTCTCTATTAATCTCTTTTGTTCGTCATCTTTTCTCAATTCTTCAATAGTTTCTGGTAGATCTAGGAAGAAGATTTGATATATTTATATGGGACATAAACTCCAAATAGGTCAGAATTGTTTGTTTGGATGAATTGTTTGCATTGGTTGCTATGGTTGATAGGTATACCTTAGTTTCTAGACTAAAAGTTTTGAAATTGTATCCATATATCTGTTTATTTTTAGGTCTGGATATGTTCTACGAATGGTTAGTTATCCTTTTGAACTAACCAATGCCCCTACATATTTCGTAGATCTGGATAACCCGGGTATCTTGTGAAAAATTCAAAAAAGATTCGTTCTGGTATCTATTCTTGATATTCTGATTTGGTAAGCCAAATGCAGAATAGATATTCAGTTAATTTGATGAAATCTTCTTCATCTATCTTTGTGTCTCCTTGGTAAATTTCGAGGATGAAATTCTTTTAAGGGGGGAAATCTGTAACGACCCCAGATTTTATATAAGTTTAAATTGATAATTAATTTAATTTTTGAATTAAAATTTTAAAATTAATTTGTAAATTGATTCGAGTTTCCCCGAAACCAAATAAAAATATATTGAATCATTTTTAGATTTAGAAATTGTATATATGTGATTTGAATTTAAATCTTAGATAAATGGTTTAAAATATAAATAATAAAATGTTGGGTAATAAAACTTTAAAAGGAATTCAAAATAAGTGTTGATGTTAAACAAATATTTCGAATAAATCTATGGTTATATAAAATATGAAATGAACTTATAAACTTCTAGAAATAAATATTTAAGTTGAAATAAAAGTAAATATATACAGTAAAGTAGAAATTAAAATGGAAATTTATTATATTTTAAATTGATATTGCAAAAGAAAAGAAAATAAAAATACATTCAAATATATTCTAGTGTGAACAAATATACATAGCTATGTATATACACTTGCAAAAGAAAAACTAACATATTCAAGAAATTAAAAATATGTATAAGTGTGGATGTTGCATAGGAAGCCCCAACAAATCATTTCAGCTGAAATGAAAGAAGAAAAAATTATAAATATGCAAATTTGTACAAGCCAAGTAATAAATGCAAATATCTTTAGTACATAAGATAAATACCATCAGCCATCGAAATGAAGAAAGAAAATATAGTTTGTACATGGCAATTAATGCCATCTCACTTTAGCCACCACTTGAGAAAAATCCCTGCTTATACTTGTACAAACCAATAAAAATATACATCACCCTGTACAAAAACAACATACCCTGTAATTCGTTCTTTTGTATATATCAATCTCTTCATCAGTTCGTTTCCTTCAAAGCTTAAAACATCTGAAGTAAGCCTCAGTTCAAATTTAAACAAAACTTCAATTAAAACAACAATGCAATCAACTACAAACCAGAGATCAAAGGCTTCAGCTTGCAATCTCAAAACCTGGTTCAAAGAATAGTGCTCTGTTCTTCATTTTCAAAAACAGGTGAGTAAACTTCACCTTAAAAGCTAAATCTTCTTTAGATTTATGTTGCATATGATAATCACAGTAGTAATGGTTATGAAATATTTTGCATGTATATATAAATGTGTTATGCCTGAAATATATATGCTTCTGTATGACTGTGTATAAATGTACATGCCTCTGCTTTGTTCAAAAGACCATAAAATCGTTCGAAATTCGATTCCTCTTTACATAAACTATTATAGATCGTGATGTTCACAGAATTTATGTTTGGAATAACTTGATTTTATTTTTAAAAAATGTTTTTAATTATAAACAGCAAGTAGTTTTACTGGTAGGAGAAAATTTCAGTAAAAGCAAATTAAGGTCAGAAAATCAATTATTTAAATCTCGTGTTTTGAAGTCATAATTTGATTTGCATTTGAAAATCATGATTTTTGATATAGGTTTCAAAAATTTTAGTTCATTAAATCATGTGAAAAAGTGAGATGAACCGAATTGACATTTTTGTCAATTTCTGGTGATATACGACGAACTGGAAGTCGTGATTCTTAGTGAAGTTAGCTGGAGCATCGGTGAACTTAGGAAAAATATGGATTTAATTTATAAAATGTGGTGGCAATAGGAATTCGTTGAACTAGGGTTCGAAGTTCAGTTTGGGACGAAGATGTTCACGAGGAAATGGCGATGGCCATGGGTGATGGGAGGTGATCGCGATGGTCGGGATGGTTGTTGGAAGGTGTGAGGAGGCTGCGGTGAAGAGGTCAGGCGATCTCGAGGTCGGAGGCTAATGGGATGGGTGGTTTTCCGGCAAATGACATTTCCTGATGGTCGAGATTTTTTCTCGATTTCGATGCGAGGCTCAGGCAAGTGTTTTGGTGGTCGTTAGGGGTTCCTACGAGGTCAGGCGAAGTGTCGAGGGTGTCGTCGATGGTCGGAGGCAGCTTCGGTGAGGGTGCATGTGCACGAGGTTCCTGGTGTGTCAGCGTGTGTATTGGAGAAGACGAGGAGGATTGTCTCGGGTTGTACTCGGGGAAGTTTGGTAGTTGACTCAGAGTTGTTTCAGGATTGGCTCGGGTCAATTTGTTTTTAATTCCAGGTTTTAAATTTTAAAAGAAAAAAAAACTGGTTTCAGGTTTTAAAAATTTAAAGTAAAATAATGTATAGGTTTTGAAATCTTGTTAGTAATTTTGTACCAGGGTCTAAAAAAAAGAACCAGAAGATGAAATTTAAGTTTTAAAGTAAAATATTAACTAAATTTTCAAGTGAATTTATTCAAACAAGTTTCAAAGTTTAAAATGTTTAAAGTTAAATATCTTTGAATTGTTTTTAACAATTGGATTAAGTGAGAAATTAAAGGATTATTTAATTAAAGGATAATTAACCAAGGGATAATTTATTAATTAAGGGTTAATTATGTGATTGACTTAAGAATGATTTATTTATGGTAATTAATTAAGGATAATTAATTAAATGGTAATTAATTAATGTGATTAATCATGATAATTAATTATTTGTATTAAGCTAATTGGTGATTGTAAGTTTCAAATTTATTAATTAAGGTTTAAGTTAATAAATGATTGGAAATTAATTAATTTGTAATCAAGAACTAGTTAATTCACAATTAACATTTAATAAATTAAATAATTTGAATTAATGAGTTCTTAATGGTTAATCAAATTATAATCAATAATGATTAATATAAGAAATTTCTTTAGAAAAGTGATTAGAGAAATTTTAATTGTTAATGAAGGTCATTAACTAAGATTATCTAAATAATTAATTAATGTGATTACTTGTAACAATCAATTGGATTATATTAATTAATGATAATCATTTATGAAATTGTGTAAGTGTAATTACTTTATGGAAGTAATTAAGAAATTAATTGTTCATTGAAATTAGTTAAGAGTAATTAATTAAGAATTAATTTTTAATTAGAGGTTAATTAATGATTAATTAAAGAATAATTTATTAAATGTTTTGTAATTAATTGATTATTAATTTACCATGACTAGCAAAATTTATTCATAGAAATTAATCTGATTTGAATCAATTAGATAATTAAATTGATCATATCTATGGATGTTTAAGATTGTATTGGATGATTGAATTGTCTGATATTCCCTACTGCGTGATGCTGTGTGATATGAATTGTTTTAATTCAAGCTGTGATGAATGTAATTTATTTTATCTATGATTATCTGTGGATCTGTGAATAAGGATAAGCGTTATAGTTTATACCGCTTATCAAAATATGTTGTTGTATTTGAATCAGTGATGATTGAATGATGTTGCACTATTGTGTGTGAAACCCCTGGACCACACTTTTACACACACAAATATGGATTTCACGAGGAAATCGGTTAAGTCACAGATGATTTAAATTTAATATTTTTGAAATTGAAATTTCAATTCCAATTGCTTTTGAAAATGAATTTGGGTTAAATGTTAAAGCTTTCGAAAAGGTGTTTTCAAAGTTAAAAGTTATTTTGAATAACTTGATAAAGTTTCCAATTTAAATAATTTAATTTGAATTTGAATTCAAAATTTGGAATTGAATTCCATGGTTGGGAATTTTGGTTATACAAGTTATAAATGTGTTTATATGAATTTAAACCATTTTAAAGGTATTATTTTGAGAAATTGAATTTAACCCAAGTTATACTCGAAAGGCTTTAACTTGAGCAAATGTAATCGGATTCTCCTGAAATGAAAACTCTTCTTTTCCAAATGATAATAGCTTTCAAATAAAGAAGGGGTTTCCTAGTTATGATTTAAATCGCATGTGAAATATAAATAGTCTTGAAAGTTATGAATTGAGTTTTGATAAAGATATGAATGGGTAATTCACTTTGAAAAGGAATTGTTTTGAAAGCTATGAATTAAATCTTTGATTTAAAGATTTACTGAGTTAATCAAATTGAAATGGGAATTGATTTGGAAAATCTATCTTTGTGAAACTGGGTGAACTTTGTGAATTGGATCTTTTTGTTTAAAAGATTAAAAGTATGGAAATTTGTTTAAACCATTAAAGGTTGTTGAAATGAATCTTTTTGTTTAAAAGATTGGAAATGGTAATTTGTTTTAACCATTCGAATGAAAAGTTTTGGGCTTTAAGCTGTGATTTAACTGAGACCCCAGTATCCATATGATTTTTCATTGCGCTCATTTTTCGGTTTAGCCAGGATATGACCTTTGTGTCATATAACCCATTCTGAATATTGATACGACGTATATGGATAGCATTTGAAGACCGGTGGTGAAGACCAGATACTTTCAAAAACGAAAGGATTACCATTGATTGTCTCTGCATCGGCTGATCCCCGGTATAGAGATTTTAGTACCCTTTGTGATGGGAAGTCCGGACGTAATGAGAAATTATCCGGATTTGCAAGGGCTTCTTAGGAAGTGCCTTTGGTTCTGTTTGAACCCGGAATAGATTTGTATGGATGTGTGTCTGACATTACACTTTGAGATGTAAAGCTAGTTTCTATCAAATACATTTCTGTTGGTGGCGGAGAATTTATTCTCTTAGCTTAACACCCTTCTCTGAGACGTACGAGCTCAGAGGTTATGTAGTTGATGGTTACTAGTGATACATTCCCAATTTGGTAATGTGGCATACGAAGTGCTGTTGATCATTTGTTGATCAAAGCATGGGTTTGTGAAAAAGCGTGGCTTTGTGAAAAAGCGTGGCTTTGTGAAAAAGCGTGGCTTTGTGAAAAAGCGTGGCTTTGTGAAAAAGCATAGCTTTGTGGACGAGACTTCGTCGAGCCTCACAACCCGGTAATGGTCGAAACAGGAATGTTGCGGCAAGGTTTTTAGGGGTCGCGCCCCTAGGGTATGTCCATTTTCTTCTGGATAAAGGGTGGTATCATGGTCTGGAGCCCAGATACTTAACTGTGTGGACACTGTAAATTTATTACTGTGTGATGTTGCTTTGTGATCGAGACGTCTCGGATAAAGGTCGGTAATGACCGGGAATGGCATACTCATGTGGTAGTTACCTAGTTACAGCTTGGTTAAAGCGTGAGGTAGCGTCGGGCTTTGTTTAGCAGAGATCTAGTTAGGTTCTCAGGGGCATCTTTCCAGAGGCGTTTCCATTTCGGTAAGGAAGTTCCGTTGCCTGACCATTTGTTGGACATCCAAAGAAACAATACGCGCCCTGTACGGTTTTAGTTGTATAACCTGCTATGGAATGTGGCGGTAACCTACTATTGAATATAGTAGCTATAGTAGGCATACAATAATGGTTGTATGTTGGCTAATATTAATATTGTATTTTTGAAAGGGTTTTCACACTATGCACTAGTAATATTATCAAAAGAGTTTCTTTTGCGTAGTAAGCATATTTGACTATCATAAGAAGAAATCTCCTCCAAGTCTGCGATTGCATCGTGTGTGTGGTGGGAGGTCTTATGGTAGTTTCATTTTCCAAAAGCATTGCGGGTTTCAATGTTTAAAATTCTTTTGTTGTTTTTTAAAGATAAACTGCTTTTGTTTGCTCATATCAGTCCCATGACTGACCTGGAGTTTATTGTTCCCTTCCTAAACTCTGGGTGCCCATCATTTTCCATACGGGCAGTCTAGAGTTGGGTTTCTCAGATATTCAGGTTTAGTAGATTATCTGGAGCTAGTTCACTTCATCGGAGTGGATGACTGCACCTGCTTATCTTGGTGCATTGGTTGGTGTTTCGAGCTTGATGTTGGAGAAGTTGGAATCATTCTCTTTTGAGGATCATTTGGAGTTATCAGTTCCGTTTTCCGTTGTATCATTATTTGTCTCTCATATTGTTGTGTATTATTGATATCATTGTTGTATATCATTCTGGATATTGTATTCATTGGAGTTGTATATGATATCATTCATTTCTTTATTCCGCTGTGTTGTTATACTTACTGTGTTATAAGCTCCGGCAAGTCAGATTCGGCGTTTGAATCTGCGGCATTTTGAGTACAAGTGAAGTACGGGTGCCGGTTTTCGAAGGCCGAGTTTTTGGACTGTTACAGTCTACCTTTCAAATAATAAAAATCATATAACTTACAAATAAATAATATAAATGATGAATTGCTTGTTTGAGCCTATTTTAGGCTATGTAAATGCGTTTAGGAGGATATGGAAAGTTGTTTCCTATCAAAGTGGTTAAGGCGATGTAAATCACAATGTTTGATATTGGTATGGGAGAATATATTTCGTAATGGTTGATTTGGCATAGGCAATGTATATTGCGTACACGAAGTTGATTAGGGCAATTTATTTCGCATAAAATTGAGGGTGTTCCGTATGGGTGGGCGTAGCACTGCCAAAGATGCTTTTTGAGAGAGGTCGGTACTAACGGTCGATCCTAGTATGCACATTTTTGGCATAATGTGGTATAGGTGGGCGTCAATGCAGTACAATAAGTGGCTATATGTATTTATTAAATTGGGACCCGGTACTAACGAGGGTTCTTATGAGATGAACCCCGGTGTAGTACAATAAGTGACATTTTGCGACTACGATCAAGAGATGAACATAGGTGCATATGATGAGTCATTATGCAACTTTGCAATTTTGGTGTTCTCTCTCTTCAAGCGGAGTGTTGATGTAGTTATGATGGGAGAGTAGTTCCCATTTTGGCTGATTGTTAGTGTGAGATTCGATCAGTAAATTCAATCCATTATGTTAGATAAAGTCCATAGGTATTGGACATTAGGAATGCATTGACACTTGTTACACACCCTTTATCACTTAAAATAGTTTTAAAGTTAGTTGCATGATCATTATATTAAACTTGTACTCATTCACCAGACTTTTGTCCGACCCACCCTCTTCTTTTCATTTTTCCTTACCATAGGATGATAAGGTAGCAGTTTTTGAGCATAGTATGTGAAAGAAGGAGCTTCCCTTTACAGTTTTCCATAACATTTATTTTTCTTCATGTAGTTTCCTATTGTATAAAATGTTGTCAAACTTATGTTGTATTTTGAAAAAACAGTGTATACGTAAATCAAGTATTTTAGTGATTATTTTTTTGAAATGTCCATTTATATTTTAATTCCTTCCGTTGTGAGATCCGAAAATGTATAATGTCTTAGAACTCCATCCTTATAATAATGCTCTATAATGTTTTAAAATCCCAATAGCTCGTATTTCTCGGTATGAAGTGTTTGAAAGTCACATTAGGCTTTGGATTGTTGTGTCGAGAGTTGCAGATTGTTACACTTGGTATCAGAGCTTAGGTTTAGGATTCCTTAGGGATTAAGCATGTATTGAGAGAACGTACTTGAAAAGGTTTTGAAAAAAGGATCATTTTTTAAAAGGTTTCCCAAAATGTTTCCAAAAAAAGTATTCAAAAATGGGTTTTGAAAATATACATATGCATATGCGTATGCATAGATAAACGTTTTCAAAAAAAATCCCAAAGTTTTTATCTGTATATATTGTAATTCTCTTTATTAGTGTCTATACTATCTTTGGGAAAGTTGAAAAAAATTCTCAATCGCGTATAACAAAAATGAATACAAGTGTTAAAGGAATGACTCTAGAAAAGCTAGTAGAGGTCTCCTATACCACCTAGCTGTAGCAAGTAAATTATGGATTTATGGGTTAGTAAAGAAGATTATTAACGTGAGACCCGGATAATAGGAATATGACATTGATAGCATAAGGGGAGATGAAGGAGGACATTACAAACTTAAGGCCAATTTCCCCAGTTAAAAGTAGAAAATCTATTTTCATATTGGCAATATTGTAAGGTCGTATATCTACTTAATGGTATGACTAGAGTATTTCTATATTAAGGGCGAACACTGTATTAAAAAATAAACTTAAATAACCATCTTTTAAAGAAAGACATAACTTTATACACTTAAAGCATTGTTAGGTATTTATGGACTGGTGTAATTAGGTTGCTATTGTCCACTCCAATTTAGGTGATAAAACTGTGAAAATGTTTTCTGAAAAATGTGAATCAATAGATGTTTGATATTTTAGAAAGAAAAATAAGTTAGTTTATGATTTTCTATCAAATAATCAGACAAACAACATAAAAAATTGTTTAAAAAGTAAGATTAAAAGAGTTTGACAAAAAACAAATTTTCAATAATTGTAACAAAGCTTTTGTTTTGTCTTTTAGGCACATTATTACACTTACCTTCAATGTGCATTGTGCTTTTAAACGAAACTTTTGAAAAAAAAGAGTAGGTTTATGATTTTATAAAAAATAGTAAAACAAACTTTATGGAATTTGTTTAAAAAGTAAAAGTAGAAAATTTAGTGAAAAGGTATTTTTTCAATAACTATTTTAGAACTTTTGTTTAGTCTTTTAGGCACATTGTTGCACTTAACTCCAATGTGTATTTGGCTTTTAACAATAGAACTTTCGAAAAAAATAAATTTGTGAAGTTTGTAAGACCCAACTTTTGAACGCCTTTCGTAAATAAGCATTGGTTATGCATTCGAAAATGTTTTATAATTATTTCTTCTATACTCTAAAATAATAATAATAAGAAGTTAAAAATACTACATTTCCTTTGAAAAATATATATTAATATAAAATATGCTTTTTTGAAAAATTCTTATTTGTAAAAGAAGATTTTAGAAAGGTGTATTTTTTGTACATTCTTGATAAGTTAAGTTTAATTTTTAAAATTTTAAGATAATTTCATGGTCCTAGTAAAGGAAATATTTACTAAAAATGAATGAAGGATTTTAAAGTTTTAGAAAACTTACTAGTTTTGTTGAAATGGTAAATCAAAGGTTTTGAAAAAATGGTAAAAATCCAAAGTGAGCTTTATATTTTAAAGACTTACTAGTTTTGTGTAAATGATGTTAAATTTTTTTAATAAAGTTTTTGATTCAAGAAGATAAAATAAAAGATTTATGATTATTGCTTAAACTTAAAAGAAAAAGTGTTAAATTGGGATTAGATGCATAGGGTTTACACAGCCTATAAAGACTAAGTTTATAATGGAGTTTGAAAACATTGAAATGTTGGGACACAGATAAAAAGTAAAATGAGAAGTTTTTCGGGTTAAAGTGAAAAAAGGGCCAAGTAAGGTTTATTTTTTAGGTGTGTTAAGCGACAAATGAGCATTTTCTTGATTACATTAGGCAATTTAAATGGGACAGTAAGGGCAAGCTTTAAATAGCAGCAAGATCAGTACCATATAGGTAAGGGTAGAATACCTATAGGCTACGGACAATCCAAGTATTGTGTTGTTTCCCTAAAGGCTACGGGCAGACCAGATGGACAAGAATGAGAAAGTGCAGATTTTATTGGATTTATATCATAGTAGTTGAGTTCCATGTATGCCTAAATGTAAGTCTAGGAATAGTATGTTGAATATGGAAAATAAAGGGAAGTAGTCCCCAAATTAATGAGAAGTTTCATTAAGGAAATTATATGGAAATTCCACATTTGTTGGGTAATTGAGATAGGTTAGTGAACATAATTGGAAGTTGTCATAAAAATAGAATGAGATTCACGTAGTATTTTACTTCGTTGGAATGAAGTGTGTAACAATGTAAATTTCTATAAATTATCCAGTTTTAGTACAAAAGTGTATCGTTTGAAATGACAAGGAAAATACCTAAAAGAAAGAGATGTACAAAATAGGGATGTTTACCGTATTTTGTGCTGTCTATTTTAGTAATTATAGAAAAGATAATTCCTTGTGACTCCAAACATAACACATATCCATTTTTATATAATTAAGGAAAACTTAAAAAGTTCATATTTCCTTTTGGAAAAGATGTAATTCCAACACATTGAAATATAGGAATCCCTAAGTATAAACCAAGGTATTGGCCACTATGTCCATTGGATTAAAATGGCAAGGCACAATTTCATATTGGGTTGTATCGACTATGGGATAACTAAAATAAAATGGTGACAAGTTACACTGAAAAAAAAATTATTGCACACATTAAAGATGCGGAGGCGACTTTTATGGAAAATGAGATTTGGAAGATTTTCATAAGACTTGGAAAAGGAAATGGTAGGATTCCTTTCAATCACCCTTTAGGTAGAGACTATTGGATCATAGGAATGGTTGCAAATGTGTCGGTAGGATATGTTATGGATGATGGATGCTAGTGGATGTATTTGGATGTATTGTTCTCTTTTGCATGTTTAGGATAGACTGTCTTCTAGGTAGTACACACCAAGTGACATTATTTTCTATTGGTTGTTTGGCTCGTTAGATATTATAAATATGGATGCTTGGTGGTTGTTTATCTTAATTGAGCATTGTAACAACCCGAATTCCAGTGGGTCCGGATTTTTCGCAAAAATGCTAAAACCGAAGCCCACTGAAACCCGAGTTGGGAATCTGGTATCCTGCAAATAGGCAAAGATAAATATATCATAGCTCAATTAAATATCTCACAGCGGAATTGAATAAAATATAATAGTAAGTAAATACTCACCAATATAATAACACTTTCTAAACAAGCGTCTTAAAGCTGGGAAGTCTCTGCCATCTACCTAACCTATAGGATGTTACGAGGAGGGGGTCAGAACTAAAGTTCTGGTGTAGAATAATATATATACTTCTAGGCTTAATTCTACATATATCGTTTTATTTCCATTTACTCTTATATTAGGTTCATTAAGTTACAATACTCTCACCTCTGTTCGTGAACCGTGCCCATCTACTCCATAGTAGATTAAAACCTAATAACTAATATATACATATATGTAACAATATGCCCAATGACCATATTGGTCCTAGGTACCACCCATGGTACCTTCCGTATCCTCCTCGACAAGGGCTCCATCGTCATGCTTCGAGAGCATTCCGTAACTACATTTGTAAAGGACTGCTTCGTAAGGCCTACAATACAGATGCCACATCGTCTTGCTCCGTAGCTATATCTATAAAGGACTGCATCGTAAGGCCGACAATATAGATACTCCATCGTCTTGCTCCGCAAGCGTTCCGTAGCTACATCTGTAAAGGATTTCTTCGTAAGGCCTACAATATAGATGCTCCACTGCTTACTATGAAAACGTAAATCGCATCTGCACTAGTCTATGCCAGTGCTCAGACATCCACAATGTACCACCCAGTGCGTACATTGAGGACTGCGTAATCGTTTTGTCTACTATCTGAATCCCTCCAACAAGGTCTACCTTGTACGAAATTTAGTCGGGGATTTTCTATATCTGTAAAGGACTGCTTCGTTAGGACTACAATACAGATATTCTAGTTGGTCTGTCTCTTTTTCATCGTGGCTATGGCCCCATGCAGCCACCCCTCAACTAACCGAAAGACTTCTAAAGAGTTAAGTGGTCGTGCCCTACTGCAAACAATCTAACATCCAAATGGCGGTGCCCCTCATCCAATGTCTCGATAGTGAAAGAATCATTGGCATGTTGATTTAACTATAGTCTTTCCCGAAATCGCTCTTGGTTTTGATGCTAGCCGATATCCGCATGCGACTATCCTTAAACTTACTTGCAAGTACAGGACATATGAATACCCTACTCCAAACATCAAGCCCTTCTGACTTCCTATAAAGGTTTACTTCGTTAGGCCTACAAGGGAAATGCAGTCAAGGCATACTCTTTTAATGGAACACCTACAGACCTACCTCTGGGGGTGCAATTTCGTTAGGCCTACCCAGAGGGACATCCTAGAGTATCCTCACATCTCGTTGAAGTCTCGTACTTCCTTGAAGCCAAAAAATACTAAGTTGGACGTGCTTCTCCATTTCCGAATCCGTGATGAACTTCTTCGTTAGACACTTCATCCTTTGGGCTGCTCCAAACGCATCTCAATTCTTTTATTAGACCCTATGTCTAATCTTTTAATTTGCATTTAGTTTACTTTCTTATTCTGTTGGCCACTTATTTACCCTAATTAGCATATTCTTGCCCTCGTCTCACCTCTGTTATTGTGAGATTTCCATTTATTTAATAGGGAATGCTGTTGGTATAAGCCACATTCATTAACTTAATATAAATCTTAAGTTCATTAAAATAAGCCTCTTTTATCATTCCTGCTTTATTTGCTTATTGACTTAATATAAATTATTTGAATAAGCATCTATCATTATTATTGCTCATTAATTTATTTAAAGTCTCAAAATAAACTTTTCCGTTCTTATTACTTAATTATAACCTATGTTATAATTCTACCTGTAATTGTCATTTTCTCTTCTTTTATAGTCCGTACATAATTCCAGCATTTCTTTTATGTTCTGATCTGCCTTCTTTTATTATGATATAGAATAATCTTTTATTCTCTTATATTATATAATTCACTTATCATAATAAATATCTTCTTAAATAGTCTGCGCAGTGAATGCAGGCCTAGGTTCATTATCGTTTACAGCTTCAAGTTCTTATCTAATAGTTTACTTGATTCATGTCATACTTTGCTTTATTATCTTCCATTCTAGGAAGTAATTCTATTTTATTTGATTTGTTATGAAAACTATATTTATAAATCCATTTCCATATTTTAATATTAAATAATACTATAAACAATAATCCGTAACTGTTAGATATTTCTTTTACTATTTTGGAATACTGTAAAATACAGTGGTTTCTCTATTTTACACTAATTCTCTTTTTCTTTCTTTTATTCTAGCAATTACGTTCATTGTTGTCTTTAAATATTAAATTATAGAAATGTATCCTAGTTTCTAAACCAACCAATTAACCTTTTAGTTACTCCCAAATCCAGTTATTAGATTAATTAACTTTTTTCATTTTAACGTAATTTATTACAGTAATTCCATTCCTCAAACTTTTATTACTTTACACCTTATTTCCTCCATTTCAGTATTCTTAATTATTTAATCCATATTCACGTTTAATCTATTCTAATCCATACGTGAAGAAAGAGGAGAAAATAGAAGAAGAATGCCGCTTGCATAGAAATCCAAAACATAGAAACAGATGTAAATAAATACTAATACTGTAAATAAACTATAAATTCCTTATAGTTCAGCACAACTTTATTAATAGGATTAATTATTGAATAAAATTATCTAAACGGGAATTTAACGATAATATATCTTAAACTTAAAAGATATATAAATAAATCCACTCACATGTCGTCCTTAACTTCAATCTCTATCCCTTTTAATTTGCTACGCTTTTCTCCGATTTTCCCCCTTTTTAATTAGTTGTAAATTCCCTGATTTGATTGCGCAATTCTCTGATTTGCTTGTACATATTTCCTTGCTTAATTATTTTTTGTTTGGGGAAAGTCTTGATTGATAGAGGAGAAAGGAAGGGGGAGAAGAGAAGAGGAGTTTGTTGTAAATGACAGCAGCTGATTCAAAGAAAATAGTGTGGGCTAGGGTTAAGTTACGTTCAATTTATAGGTGTAGTGGACAACTATGAAACATCCGATTAACCCTAAAAACAACCCCCACCATCATTTATTGATTTTTTTACGTTAGCTTATAACGTATAATTCTCCAATGATATTCATTTATTCATTTGTTATACGACCCTATTAATTCACGCTTCCTTCTAAATAAGATTCTCCAATTAGTTATCCAATTAATTAGATCATACATACATACATGCATACATACATACATACATACATATATATATATATATGTATGTATATCCAATATTAATTGATTCTTATATGTTATAATTTCTTATCTATTTGAACACGTCAATTAATATCTCTATTAATTGATTGTATATAAAAGTTATACTTTTTATTTTATTCTTATTAACTTACCTTCATCATAAACTTAATTACTCCATTTGATTTTTGTACGCATTCCAATTCTTTTTTTCTTATTAACTTCGAAACAAATAATCCTATAACTGGCATTTTCTTCTAGCTAATTAATTTACATTATTAGCAATTGTAACAAGGGCATATTCTTTGATTAATTGACATCCTGTTTAAAATTCTCAACTAATTGCCAATTAATTAATTGACACGTTTTCCCATTTTAATCGATATCCAAATTAATTCCTATGCGTCACTCAATCACACATTTATTAATTGTATATATATAAACCGCCAATTCATTGCCAAATTAATTGACATATAAGTTTACCTCTTTTATTAATTGATGCTTACTTAATGTCTTTAATTAAGTTCTTATTTAATTGATTGCGTCAATTATAAATTAATATGTGTATGTCATCATTTAATTTATTCCCTACATACATTTCCCTTTATTAGATCTGTTATCCCGCCTTTTGGCAAGGCTGTGACACTAAAAAAACTGACTGGAAATCAATGACAATTCATCCCGAAGATCGGTTATACGCAGGCTCACTATGGATATCGATGAATTTTGTTCGAGTCCGGATCGAGCTACAATTGACAAGACATGACAAGCAAAGCCGTGAAAGCCAACGTTCCAAATTTCAGGTTAATCGGAGTTCGTATGCTCAAAATATGATCGATGCAATCCAAGCAATCAACTGAAAGGTCTTGTTCGTATCCATCAATCCTCTACTGTTCGTATCCATCAGGCCTCAACTGTTCGTATCCATCAATTCTCTACTGTTCGTATCCATCATTCTTCTATTGTTCATATCCATCAATCATCAACTGTTCGTATCCATCAATCATCAACTGTTCGTATCCATCAATCCTCTACTTTTCGTATCCATCATTCTTCTGTTGTTCGCATCCATCAATCATCAACTGTTCGTATCCATCAATCATCAATTGTTCGTATACATCAATCATCAACTATTCGTATCCATCAATCCTCTACTGTTCGTATCCATCATTCTTATGTTGTTCGTATCCATCAAGTGCAACAACGATCGATACGAATATTGCAACAGTGATCGATACGAACAGTGCAACATCGATCGAGTTCGAACAGTGCAACATCGATGGAGTACGAACAGTGCAACATCGATCGAGTACGAATAGTGCAACATCGATCGAGTACGAACAATGCAACATCGATGGAGTACGAATAGTGCAACATCGATCGAGTACGAACAGTGCAACATCGATCGAGTACGAACAGTGTAATAGCGATCGATACGAAGGAGACAACCTTCGAAAAGCACAAACTTGCATCGATCATATCTCACAATCTACAAGTCCAAATGCTACGAAATTTTCACTGGAGCTTACGTACAACCTAAAGAATGTTCATGCTCGATTTTGACTCGATTGGGCAAAATTTTGATCGATACGAAATTCATTCGTATCGATCACGGATCGAGTGCAAACCACATGGGATCGATCGCGTGGGTCCGCCCACGTGCCAGAAGACGTCTCCCGAGATCTAAGCGAGATATTTGCAGCCTATGCCTATAAATAGCCTCACAATGGCTTCAGAAAAGGGGGACTTTTGGCTCTTCTACGTCCATACTCTGTCGGATTCATCATTGTACTCGGATTTTGTTGTTGTAATCAGTTGTAACTCGTTGTAATCAGCAAGCAAACATCAATAAAGTCATCAAATTCAAAGTGGACGTAGGCCGGATTTCCGAACCACTATAAACTCTGTGTTCTTTACTGCTTTCCTCTTACTTTTCTGAGTGTTCTTCATTTTTAATTCTCTACATACTTGTTATCTATGATCTGTGATCTGTGATTGTGAACGGGTGCTTTCATCGACAATTGGGTGTTTGTGACCAATTTTGGTGCAAACATTTTGGTGCTTTCACTGGGAAGGCTAGCATTCAGGAATTCTACCGCTTGGACTTCAAATTTGAAGGCTTGAGGACTTAGATCTGGACAACTATGATGAGGCAATCAGCAAGAAGACAAAGAACGGAGAGGAGTCATCATGAAGGGAGTCAAGAAGCCTCCTCAAGAGCTAATCAGACTTCAGCTTTCATCACCAAGGATGAGATGGAGATGATGATGGGAGCCATGCATGAGGAGCTATTCAAAAGGAAATAAGAGATGATGCAGAACATTCTCAAACGAATTGAGCAAGCGGGATCAGCTGGAGCTATTGGAGTTCAGACCAACGAAGCAAGACCGGAAGGACCAAACCAGGAACCAGATAGAGCGGGACCATCAGGGACAGCCCCTGAACTAGGGGCAACCCCCTAGGAGCGTGTTGATCCAACCTTAGGCAGGATACCGGCTGAGATTAGACCGCAAGGAGCAAACAAAGGAGCAGATGCTCATCCAGAAGAGCAAATTCCAACAAACCCTCGCGAACTCGGGGGCAGATCGGAGGCAATATACAAGGATTACAGCTTGGAGATAGTGATAGCTTGGCAGAAATGGTCAAACGAGCCGTGAGACGCGGATTAGTAAATAGAGATCTAGAAGATGTGAACAGGAGTCATTTTTCTCCTATGATTAGAATGGCTAGAAATCCACCAGAATTCAAACTACCAACATTGGAAATGTATGATGGGAGGACGGATCCTGCGGTTCATCTGACAAGGTATATGAGGCACATGGAAGTACTAGGAGCATCAGAGAAGGTTCCCATTGTATTTGACAGACATAGCAGCACTATGGTTTAGACAATTGGAGAGCGGTTCCATTGGAACGTGGACTTAGTTGACTGAGAAGTTCATGAGGCAGTTCAGAGTTCACATTTCAAGGCCCAAGAATGTGATGAGTCTGGTGACACTAAAACAAAAAACTGGGGAATCTCTGAGGAATTTCCTAACACGATTTAATGCAGCAGCAGCATCGGTCGATCGCCCAGATCCATCCATGGTCTTAATGGCAGCCGTAGCTGGCATCGCTGATGGAACGAAGTTCAAAAATTCACTGACAAGGGATCCACCTATGGATCTAGGTGAATTTTATCATGAGGTTGATGGATTCCTGCGGTTAGAAGATGCAAATGTTGAAAGAGAGGAAGGAAAGGGAATAGAAGTTTATGCAGTCAAAGGCGGAAATCCTACCGAAAAAGATTCAAGCAAGGATAAAGGAAAACGGAAAGTCGAGGATAACAGTGATGGACCAACATGACCACGAAAGGAACCAAGATTCACCTCTTATACGGAGTTGAATGAGACTTTGGAGCGAATCTACCAGGATACCAGGGGGCAGATTCCTTATCGAAAGCCAATGAGAAGGGATCCGACCAGCAATGAAAGAAGATCCGACAAGTATTGCTTATTCCACGAGCTGAATGGTCATAGCACGAATGATTGCAGGCACTTGAAGGATGAGGTTGAAGGGCATATCCGGAATGGTCTGCTATCGCGGTATGTGAGAAGGGGAGCCATGATGGTGGAACAAGAACGACCACTGCCTACACCAACTGGGGACGACTCAGGATCAAGGCGTCAGCTTATCATCAACTGATTGAAATAATGACGAATAAGCGGAAAAATCCACACCGACACGATAAAGTCATTTTACACATGTACAGGATCATAAACGATCTTCAGGCATGCTCTGATACGACTATAAATTGCATCAGTGTAGGTGTTTGCACTTTGACGTCCCTGTTTTGCTTTTGGTTTCTATTTCTCATGTTTGGACTTGATTTTGTTAGACATTTCTGTTGAAAGACTTATTTTGAATGTAAATATGCTATTTGTGATTCCATAACGGCTAAGCCACTTAAACATGTAAGGGATCGCGAACGGTCCTCAGGCATGCTCTGAGATGACGATAAACCACCATAACCAACAACTTAGAAACTCACTCGAACGTGAAATATGACAATAATGATACTAAGTCCCCCCAGGCACACACAATTCACCTCGAACGGCACCCGACCGCGAACGGTCACAACTCGCCTCGAACGGCACCCGACCGCGAACGGTCACAATTCGCCTCGAACGGAACTCGATCGCGAACGATCACAATTCGCCTCATACGGCACCCGACCGTGAACGGTCACAATTCGCCTCGAACAACACTCGATCGCGAACGATCACAATTCGCCTCGTACGGCACTCGACCGTGAACGGTCACAATTCGCCTCGAACGGCACTCGATCGTGAACGATCACAATTCGCCTCGTATGGCACTTGACCGTGAACGGTCATAATTCACCTGGAACGGCACTCAATCGCAAACGATCATAATTCGCCTCGTACGTCACTCGACCGCGAACAGTCACAATTCGTCTAGAATGCCACTCGACCGCGAACGGTCACAATTCGTCTGGAACGACGCCCGATCGTAAACGATCACAATTCGCCGCAAACGGCATCCGACCGTGAACGGTCATGTACCGCCCCGAACGACATACGATCGTGAACGGTCACTATTCACAGTCAGATAAGATCATCAATTTCTTTGCAGGTCATTAACAGGATACGAACATCCAGCCTATCGAACTACAAAACACACCTTCCTATCGCAAGGCATGTTTCAGGGGGCAAGTGTTATCCTGCCTTTTGGCAAGGCTGTGACACCAAAAAAACTGACTGGAAATCAATGACAATTCATCCCGAAGATCGGTTATACGCAGGCTCACTATGGATATCGATGAATTTTGTCCGAGTCCGGATTGAGCTACAATTGACAAGACATGACAAGCAAAGCCGTGAAAGCCAACGTTCCAAATTTCAGGTTAATCGGAGTTCGTATGCTCAAAATATGATCGATGCAATCCAAGCAATCAACTGAAAGGTCTTGTTCGTATCCATCAATCCTCTACTGTTCGTATCCATCAGGCCTCAACTGTTCGTATCCATCAATTCTCTACTGTTCGTATCCATCATTCTTCTATTGTTCGTATCCATCAATCATCAACTGTTCATATCCATCAATCATCAACTGTTCATATCCATCAATCATCAATTGTTCGTATCCATCAATCCTCAACTGTTTGCATCCATCATTCTTCTGTTGTTCGTATCCATCAAGTGCAACAGCGATCGATACGAACAGTGCAACAGTGATCGATATGAATAGTGCAACATCGATGGAGTACGAATAGTGCAACATCGATGGAGTACGAACAGCGCAACATTGATGGAGTACGAACAACGCAACATCGATGGAGTTCGAACAGCGCAACATCGATCGAGTACGAACAGTGCAACATCGATCGATACGAAGGAGACAGCCTTCGAAAAACACAAACTTGCATCGATCATATCTCACAATCTACAAGTCCAAATGCTATGAAATTTTCACTGGAGCTTACGTACAACCTAAAGAATGTTCATGCTCGATTTCGACTCGATTGGGCAAAATCTTTATCGATACGCAATTCGTTCGTATCGATCACGAATCGAGTGCAAACCACATGGGATCGATCGCGTGGGTCCGCCCACGTGCCAGAAGACGTCTCTCGAGATCTAAGCGAGATATTTGCAGCCTATGCCTATAAATAGCCTCCCAATGGCTTCGGAAAAGGGGGACTTTTGGCTCTTCTACGTCCATACTCTGCCGGATTCATCATTATACTCGGATTTTGCTGTTGTAATCAGTTGTAACTCGTTGTAATCAGCAAGCAAACATCAATAAAGTCATCAAATTCAAAGTGGACGTAGGCCGGATTGCCGAACCACTATAAACTTTGTGTTCTTTACTGCTTTCCTCTTACTTTTCTGAGTGTTCTTCATTTTTAATTCTCTACATACTTGTTATCTATGATATGTGATTGGCAATGGGTGCTTTCATCGACAATTGGGTGTTTGTGACCAATTTTGGCGCAAACAAGATCCCTTAATTAATTAATGTTATAAAAGTGACATATTCTCTGACTAATTGACGCCACTATGTCTCTTAATTAATTACCCTTTTAATTGATTGATGCTTCAATTAATCACACACTCATTGCTTGCATAAATCTATGTAACCTCTTAATTCTTAAATGCATATATTTGAAATTTATATTCTGTTTTTCAATTATGTTGATTCAATTGATTTTATTTAGTTATATAAAAATGGAGGGTGTTACATTCTCCCACCCTTTAGGAAATTTCATCCCAGAAATTCGACAAGGGTAAAATCATGTAATTCCTCGCATCAATCACATCCATTTTGGGTACATCCAATTTTTCGACCACCCGTGCTCTTGTGCAAAAGTGTTATTCAATACAAAATATATGCATGTACATGAATTTCTAAGCGGTACCTCCTATATGAATGCTTTACTTCTTTAAAAATTTATTTTTAAAACATGACGCACACATCCTAAATATACTTGCAATTTCTATATGAATGCAATCTTTTGAAAATTTAAAACACTTTTCATCCAATATTTCCCGCACTCCTATTGAATAGGGGTGTAGTTCAACGAATTTTGCATCCAAATCCTACCATACAACTTTAAATATTTGAATTTTAGAAAAATCTAATTTTCTGAATTCGATCTCTTATGTTAGAAAGAAGGTAGAAAACGGAAAAACTTCATATTTCTCCGATTTTCTTTTGCACACATCTTCCTCCATACTTGGGATTTAGGCTACTATTCTAAAAAATATATTATTTACTTCCCCAAGCAAAGTTTACACATGAAAATATCTCTTTTTAAATTTTTCTGTTGACGTTTCTGTCGCCTTCTTTAAATTTGTTATTTTTCTTTTAGTTATCTTATTCTACTTTTACTCCTTTTTTATACAGCAACTAAACACAGCTATCATCTAGGGCGAGGAGGTATATGACCATGTCCACTTTGACACAGAAAGGTCCTACTCTAGGAATCCAAGTAACTCATATGCTCCTCCTGCCGCCTATTACTTGTTACCAACATATGTTGTATTACTCATGACAGATAAGATCTATTCATTTCTTCTATTCCATGCTCAAAAAGGAATAACTAAGTCTCATTTACTGCAATGGATAAGGGTTTCAATCTATGCAGTCTCTATCTAAAAAGGCAACTAAGCTTGGGCAAATTTTCTCTTTACCTTTCATTTTTCCCCAACTAAGGTCTACCTATCCCAACCACGTATGTCTTATCATCTTACTAATATCATTTCACTATTCTTCTATAGTCTACACACATGAAGCAACATTACTAGGTTCTCACTAGTGTCCTATACACTTTACGGAACTTTTATTATTACTACTAAAAGTAATCACTGCTATAGCCTTACACTTTTCCTGTCACACCTTGGAAATGATTCCTATCTACTCCATATTTAAAAGTTTGGTTTGGTTTGGTATTTATCAATTTTTCTTCAAAAATTAAAACTTCTAAATTTTATCTTTTCAAAAACTTATATACTTTTCCAACATGCCATCTTTTTTTTAAACATGTCTTGCTTGGTCTTAAAACATTTCTTTTTTCTTGACTTTAAAAAACTGTCCTCACATGTTTTCAAAATATCCTTCTTTTCATATATTTTCAAATTTACAAAAACTGGAGTAGATAAGAACAATTATTTTATCAAAAATCCCTTAACTTTCCTACTCTTCCAATTACCTAACCTTGGAGGAGTTTCTAACTTACTACAAATGGGGACTTTTCTACAAAGGCAAGCAACCAACGCGCATAATCAGTGGAAAAAATGAAATTTCCGTTGCTTAGCTTTCCTACTAAGGCTCTCTATAATATCCCTCATAACTAACACTATCTCTAATTATTACACTTCTTATTATACCTAATGGTTTTATACCTTAATGTATTGGAACTACTTTCTCTTATGAGAAACCAATAACGCTAAAACCTTCTATGAATCCTTTAAAAGAGGATTTCATGTTTATGTGAAATTATAAGGAACTTATTTTATATTTTATCGAAATAGGCTATACAAAATATGGTGCTTTCCATACCTTGTACATCTCTTTCACGTATTCCTTATAACTTGCACAAAACATCTTTATTTCTGATTTGGTTTCATAGAAAATTATATCATTATTCATTTCAACCAATAGATTAAGGTATGTTTACTCTATATTTACTTACATAAGATATTTCCTACTAAATTCATTAATTTATCGAACATTATTTTTCAAAAGAAATCATTTTTAAAACTTCTTTATAACTAGAAAATATTTTCATTTGCTTATTTAAATAACAAGTGTACATACAAAACACTTTAGAAATTATCTCCAAAACTCATTTGGGTCAAAACAGATGTTGCGCAAAACACCGTTACTACAACCCAAAAATACTAATATATGGATTCAGTTAAAACAAATATTAATAAATCCCGTATGCTATGTAAAAACATTTACTTTGCGAGTCACCTACTATAACAATAGTGTCATAGTCTATGCTTCCTTTATTTTTACTAAAAACATTGATTACAACAATAAATGTTGTAACCTACGTTTTTGATAGTTAACACACTCTAGGTATTTATATTTAAAATCATTGTTTACCTACAAAGAAACTAGCGAGCTATACATGCTCTATAATTCTTCAAAAAGAATTTCACTTTTAACAAAATTTACATCATATAAAAACCAATTTCAATTTCATACCACTTATTTTTTTCAAAAACCCAATATTTACTTCCTCAAATATATTAACTATTATATTTTTAAACTTTTTTAATTCAAAAGTTTCATTTTTATTGGGTTAGACATAAAGTGGATTTTCTTCATACTAAAACCTCTTGTTCTTCCCAAAATAAAAACACTCTCCCTACCATCCCTAAGGAACTTCCCTACTTCCTAAAACATATGGATACAAATTTTCCCTCAAAACATGGCTTATTTGTATGCTATAAATTTGTAATAACATAGGGCTCTACATACTTGGATCATCCCAAACCCAACTTGCAAACTATGCACAAATATACTTCTAAAAACTTTCCATATGTTAAAATCTATGGTTGGGGACTATTTGGATTTTAGTACATAATATATTTATATTTTACTCAAAAATACAAATACATTCACTCACTATCTACCTAGGAATCCTAAACCTAGGCTCTGATACCAAATGTAACAACCCAAATTCCACTGTGTCCGGATTTTTGGCAAAAATGCTAAACCCCAAGCCCTTTGAAACCCAAGTTGGGAATCTGGTATCCTGCAAATAGGCAAAGGCAAATATATTAGTGCTCAATTAAATATCTCACAGCGGTATTGACTAAAATATAATCGTAAGTAAATACTCACCAATATAATAACACTTTCTTAACAAGTGTCTTAAAGCTGGGAAGTCTCTGCAATCTACCTAACCTGTAGGATATATGAGGAAGGGGTCGGAACTAAAGTTCTGGTAAATGAATAAACTATATACTTCTAGGCTTAATTCTACATATATCGTTTTATTTCCATTTACTCTTATATTAGGTTCATTAGGTTACAATACTGTCGCCTCTGTTCGAGAACCGTGCCCATCTACTCCATAGTAGATTAAAACCTTATGACTAATATATACATATATGTAGCTATATGCTCAATGACCATATTGGTCCTAGGTACCACCCATGGTACCTTAAGTATCCTCCTCGAAAAGGGCTCCATCGTCTTGCTTCGAGAGCGTTCCGTAACTACATCTGTAAAGGACTTCTTCGTAAGGCCTACAATATAGATGCTCCATCGTCTTGCTCCGTAGCTATATCTGTAAAGGACTGCTTCGTAAAGCCTACAATACAGATACTTTATCGTCTTGCTCTGCGAGCGTTCCATAGTTACATATGTAAAGGACTGCTTCGTAAGGCCAACAATACAGATGCTCCACTGCTTACTATAAAAACGTAAATCACGTCCGCACTAGTATATGCCAGTGCTCAGACATCCACAATGTACCACCCAGTGCGTACATTGAGGACTACGTAATCGTTTTGTCTACTATCTAAATCCTGCCAACAAGGTCTACCTTATACGGAATTCAGTCGGGGATTTTCTATATCTGTAAAGGACTGCTTCGTTAGGCCTACAATATAGATATTCTAGTTGGTCTGTCTCTTTTTCATCTTGGCTATGGCCCCACGCAGCCACCCCTCAACTAAACGAAAGACTTCTAAAGAGTTAAGTGGTCGTGCCCTACTGCAAACAATCTAACATCCAAATGGCGGTGCCCCTCATCCAATGTCTCGATAGTGAAAGAATCATTGGCCCGTTGGTTTAACTATAGTCTTTCTCGAAATCGCTCTTGGTTTTGAAGCTAGCCGATATCTACATGCGACTATCCTTAAACTTACTTGCAAGTACTTGACATACGAATACACTACTCCAAACACCAAGCCCTTCTGACTGCCTATAAAGGTCTGCTTCGTTAGGCCTACAATGCAAATGCAGTCAAGGCATATTCTCTTGATGGAACACCTACAGACCTGCCTCCGGGGGTGCAGCTTCGTTAGGCCTACCCAAAGGGCCATCCTAGAGTATCCTCACATCCCGTTGAAGTCTCGTACTTCCTTGAAGCCCAAAAATACTAAGTGGGATGTGCTTCTCCATTTTCGAAATCCATGGTGAACTGCTTCGTTAGACGCTTCCTCCTTTGGGCTGCTCCAAACGCATCTCAATTCTTTTATTAGACCCTATGTCTAATATTTTAATTTGCGTTTAGTTTACTTTCTTATTCTGTTGGCTACTTATTTACCCTAACTAGCATATTCTTGCCCTCGTCTCACCTCTGTCTATTGTGAGATTTTCATTTATTTAATAGGGAATGCTGTCGGTATAAGCCACATTCATTATCTTGCTTATTTAACTTAATATAAATCTTAAGTTCATTAAAATAAACCTCTTTTATCATTCCTGCTTTATTTGCTTATTGACTTAATATAAATTATTTAAATAAGTTTCTACCATTATTATTGCTCCATAATTTATTCAAAGTCTCAAAATAAGCTTTTCCGTTCTTATTACTTAATTATAACATATGTTATAATTCTACCTGTAATTGTCATTTTCTCTTCTTTTATAGTCTGTACATAATTCCAGCATTTCTCTTCTGTTCTAATCTGCCATCATTTATTATGATATAGAATATTCTTTTATTCACTTATATTCTATAATTCACTTATCATAATAACTATCTTCTTAAATAGTCCGCGCAGTGAATGCAAACCTAGGTTCATTATAATTTACAGCTTCAAGTTCTTATCTAATAATTTACTTGATTCATGTCATACTTTGCTTTATTATCTTCTGTTCTAGGAAGTAATTCTATTTTATTTGGTTGGTTATGAAAACTATATTTAATTGACATATACGTTTCCCTCTTTTATTAATTGACATATAAGTTTCCCTCTTTTATTAATTGACGCTTACTTAATGTCTTTAATTAAGTTCTTAATTAATTGATTGCATCAATTATAAATTAATATATGTATGTTATCATTTAATTTATTCCCTTCATACATTTCCCTTTATTAGATCCCTTAATTAATTAATGTTATAAAAGCAACATATTCTCTGACTAATTGACGCCACTATGTCACTTAATTAATTCCCCTTTTAATTGATTGATGCGTCAATTAATCACACACTCATTGCTTGCATAAATCTATGTAACCTCTTAACTCTTAAATGCATATATTTGACATTTATATTTTGTTTTGCAATTATGTTAATTCAATTGATTTTATTTAATTATATAAAAATGCGAGGTGTTACATTCTCCCACCCTTTAGGAAATTTCGTCCCAGAAATTCGACAAGGGTAAAATCATGTAATTCCTCACATTAATCACATCCATTTTGTGTACATCCAATTTTTCGAGCACCCGTGCTCTTGTGCAAAAGTGTTATTCAATACAAAATATTTGCATATACATGAATTTCTAAGCGGTACCTCCTATATGAATGCTTTGCTTCTTTAAAAATTTATTTTTAAAACATGATGCACATATCCTAAATATACTTGCAATTTCTATATGAATGCAATCTTTTGAAAATTTAAAACACTTTTCATCCAATTTTTTCCACACTACTATTGAATAGGGGTGTAGTTCAACGAATTTTGCATCCAAACCCTACTATACAACTTTAAATATTTGAATTTTAGAAAAATCTAATTTTCTGAATTCGATCTCTTATGCCAGAAAGAAGGTAGAAAATAGAAAAACTTCATATTTCTTCGATTTTCTTTTGCGCACATCTTCCTCCGTACTTGGGATTTAGGCTACTATTCTAAAAAAAAAAATTTGCTTCCCCAAGCATAGTTTACACAAGAAAATATCTTTTTTTAAAATTTTCTATTGACGTTTCTGTTGCTTTCTTTAAATTTGTTATTTTCCTTTTAGTTATCTTATTCTGCTTTTACTCCTTTTTTTATACAGCAACTAAACACAGCTATCATCTAGGGCAAGGAGGTCGAGGACCATATCCACTTTGACACAGAAAGGTCCTACTCTAGGAATCCAAGTAACTCATATGCTCCTCTTGCCACCTATTACTTGTTACCAATATACGCTGTATTACTCATGACAAATAAGATCTATTCATCTCTTCTATTCCATGCTCAAAAAGGAATAACTAAGTCTCAGTTACTGCAATGGACAAGGGTTTCAATCTATGCAGTCTCTTTCTAAAAAGGCAACTAAGCTTGGGAAAATTTTCTCTTTACCTTTTATTTTTCCCTAACTAAGGTCTACATATCCCAACCACGTGTGTCTTATCATCTTACTAATATCATTTCACTATTCTTCTATAGTCTACACAAATGAAGCAACATTACTATGTTCTCACTAGTGTCATATACACTTTACGGGAACTTTAATTATTACTACTAAAAGTAATCACTGCTATTGCCTTACACTTTTCCTGTCACACCTAGGAAATGATTCATCTACTCCATTTAAAAGTTTGGTTTGGTTTGGTATTTATCAATTTTTCTTCAAAAACTAAAACTTCTAAAGTTTATCTTTTCAAAAACTTATATACTTTTCCAACAAACCATCTTTTTTTTAAACATGTCTTGCTTCTTCTTAAAACATTTTTCTTTTTTCTTGACTTTAAAAAAAATGTCATAACATGTTTTCAAAATATCCTTCTTTTCATATATTTTCAAATTTACAAAAACTGGAGTAGATAAGAACAATTATTTTATCAAAAATCCCTTAACTTTCCTACTCTTCCAATTACCTAACCTTGGAGGAGTTTCTAACTTACTACAAATTGGGACTTTCTACAAAGGCAAGCAACCAACGCGCATAATCAGTGGAAAAAAATGAAATTTCCGTTGCTTAGCTTTCCTACTAAGGCTCTCTATAATATCCCTCCTAACTAACCACTGTCTCTAATTATTACACTTCTTGTTACACCTAATGGTTTTATACCTTAATGTATTGGAACTACTTTCTCTTATGAGAAACCATTAATGCTAAAACCTTCTATGAATCCTTTAAAAGAGGATTTTATGTTTATGTGAAATTACAAGGAACTTATTTTATTTTTTTTATCGAAATAGGCTATACAAAATATGGTGCTTTCCATACATTGTACATCTCTTTCACGTATTCCTTATAACTTGCACAAAACATCTTTATTTGTGATTTGGATTCATAAAAAATTATATCATTATTCATTTCATTCCAATAGATTAAGGTATGTTTACTCTATATTTACTTACATAAGATATCTCTTACTAAATTCATTAATTTATCGTACAATATTTTTCAAAAGAAATCAATTTTAAAACTTCTTTATAACTAGAAATTATTTTTATGTGCTTATTTAAATAATAAGTGTACATACAAACCACTTTATTAATTATCTCCGAAACTCATTTGGGTCAAAACAGATGTTGCGTAAAACACCGTTACTACAACCCAAAAGTACTAATATATGGATTCAATTAAAACAAATATTAATAAATCCCGTATGCTATGTAAAAACATTTACTTTGCGAGTCACCTACTATAACAATAGTGCCATAGTCTATGCTTCCTTTATTTTTACTAAAAACATTGATTACAATAATAAATGTTGTAACCTACATTTTCGATACTTAACACACTCTAGGTTTTTATATTTAAAATCATTGTTTACCTACAAAGAAACTAGCGAGCTATACATGCTCTATAATTCTTCAAAAAGAATTTCACTTTTAACAAAATTTACATCATATAAAAACCAATTTAAATTTCATACCACTAATTTTTTTCAAAAACCCAATATTTACTTCCTCAAATATATTAACAATTATATTTTTCAACTTTTTTAATTCAAAAGTTTCATTTTTATTGGGTTAGACATAAAGTGGATTTTCTTCATACTAAAACTCTTATTCTTCCCAAAATAAAAACACTCTCCCTACTATCCCTAAGGAACTTTCCTACTTCCTAAAACATATGGATACAAATTTTCTCTCAAAACATGGCTTATTTGTATGCTATAAATCGGTAATAACATAGGCCTCTACATACTTGGGTCATCCCAAAACCAACTAGCAACCTATGCACAAATATACTTCTAAAAACTTTCCATATGTTAAAATTTATGGTTGGGGACTATTTGGATTTTAGTACATAATATATTTAAAATTTATTCAAAAATACAAATACGTTCACTCACCATCTACCTAGGAATCCTAAACCTAGGCTCTGATTCCAAATGTAACAACCCGAATTCCAATGGGTTTGGATTTTCGCAAAACTGCTAAAACCCAAGCCCATTGAAACCCAAGTTGGGAATCTGGTATCCTGCAAATAGGCAAAGGCAAATATATCAGTGCTCAATTAAATATCTCACAGCGGAATTGACTAAAAAATAACAGTAAGTAAATACGCACCAATATAATAACACTTTCTAAACAAGAAGTGTCTTAAAGCTGGGAAGTCTCTGTCATCTACCTAACCTGTAGGATTTTAATAGGAGTGGGTCAGAGCTAAAGTTCCGGTGAATGAATAAATTATATACTTCTAGGCTTAATTTTACATATATTGTTTTATTTCCATTTACTCTTATATTAGGTTCATTAGGTTACAATACTCTCTCCTCTGTTCTTGAACCGTGCCCATCTACTCCATAGTAGATTAAAACCTAATAAATAATATATACATATATATAGCTATACGCACAATGACCATATTGGTCCTAGGTACCACTCATGGTATCTTTAGTATTCTACTCGAAAAGGGCTCCATCATCTTGCTTCGAAAGCGTGCCGTAACTACATCTGTAAAGGACTGCTTCATAAGGCCTACAATACAGATGCTCCATCGTCTTGCTCCATAGCTATATTTGTAAAGGACTGCTTCGTAAGGCCTACAATACAGATACTCCATCGTCTTGCTCCGCGAGCGTTCCGTAGCTACATCTGTAAAGGACTACTTCGTAAGGCCTACAATACAGATGCTCCACTACTTACTATGAAAACGTAAATCGCGTCCGCACTAGTCTATGCCAGTGCTCGAACATCCACAATGTACCACCCAGTGCGTACATTGAGGACTACGTAATCGTTCTGTCTACTATCTGAATCCCGCCAACAAGGTCTACCTTGTACGGAATTCAGTCGGGGATTTTCTATATCTGTAAAGAACCGCTTCGTTAGTCCTACAATACAGGTATTCTAGTTGGTCCGTCTCTTTTTCATCGTGGCTATGGCCCCACGCAGCCACCCCTTAACTAACTGAAAGACTTCTAATGAGTTAAGTGGTCGTGCCCTTCTGCAAACAATCTAACATCCAAATGGCAGTGCCCCTCATCCAATGTCTCGATAGTGAAAGAATCATTGGCATGTTGGTTTAAATCTAGTCTTTCCCGAAATCGCTCTTGGCCTTGATGCTGGTCGATATCTACATGCGACTATCCTTAAACTTACTTGCAAGTACTGGACATACAAATACCCTACTCCGAACACCAAGCCCTTCTGACTGCCTACAAAGGTCTGCTTCGTTAGGCCTACAATGCAAATGCAGTCAAGGCATGCTCTTTTGATGGAACACCTACAGACCTGCATCCGGGGGTGCAGCTTCGTTAGGCCTACCCAGAGGGCCATCCTAGAGTATCCTCATGTCCCGTTGAAGTCTCGTACTTCCCTGAAGCCCAAAAATACTAAGTTGGACGTGCTTCTCCTTTTTTGAAATCCGTGATGAACTGCTTCGTTAGACGCTTCATCCTTTGGGTTGCTCCAAACTCATCTCAATTCTTTTATTAGACCCTTAGTCTAATCTTTTAATTTGCATTTAGTTTACTTTCTTATTCTGTTGGCTACTTATTTACCCTAATTAGCATATTCTTGCCCTCGTCTCACCTCTGTCTATTGTGAGATTTCCATTTATTTAATAGGGAATGCTGTTGGTATGAGCTACATTCATTATCTTGCTTATTTAACATAATATAAATCTTAAGTTCATTAAAATAAGCCCCTTTTATCATTCCTGCTTTATTTGCTTATTGACTCAATATAAATTATTTAAATTAGCTTCTAACATTATTATTGCTCATTAATTTATTCAAAGTCTCAAAATAAGCTTTTCCGTTCTTATTACTTAATTATAAACTATGTTATAATTCTACCTGTAATTGTCATTTTCTCTTCTTTTATAGTCCGTACATAATTCAAGCATTTCTTTTCTGTTCTAATCTGCCTTCTTTTATTATGATATAGAATATTCTTTTATTCTCTTATATTATATAATTCACCTATCAAAATAACTATCTTCTTAAATAGTTTGCGCAGTGAATGCAGACCTAGGTTCATTATCGTTTACAGCTTCAAGTTCTTATCTAATAATTTACTTGATGCATGTCATACTTTGCTTTATTATCTTCTATTCTAGGAAGTAATTCAATTTTATTTGGTTGGTTATGAAAACTATATTTAAAAATCCATTTCCATATTTTATTATTAAATAATACTATAAACAATAATCCGTAACTGTTAGATATTTCTTTTACTATTTTGGAATACTGTAAAATACAATGGTTTCTCTATTTTACACTAATTCTCTTTTTCTTTCTTTTATTCTAGCAATTACGTTCATTGTTATCTTTTAAATATTAAGTTACAGAAATGTATCATATTTTCTAAACCAACCAATTAACCTTTTAGTCACTCCCAAATCCAGTTATTACATTAATTAACTTTTCTCATTTTAACGTAATTTATTATAGTAATTCCATTCCTCAAACTTTTATTACTTTACACCTTATTTCCTCCATTTCGGTATTCTTAATTATTTAATCCATATTCACGTTTAATCTATTCTAATCCATACACGAAGAAAGAGGAGGAAATAGAAGAAGAATGACGCTTGCATAGAAATCTAAAACGTAGAAACAGATGTAAATAAATACTAATATTGTAAATAAACTGTAAATTCCTTATAGTTCAGCATAACTTAATTAATAGGATTAATTATTGAATAAAATTATCTAAACGAGAATTTAACGTAATATATCTTAAACTTAAAAGATATATAAATAAATCCACTCACATGTCGTCCTTAGCTTCAATCTCTATCCCTTTTAATTTGCTACGCTTTTCTCCTCTTTTCCCCTTTTTAATTCGCTGTAAATTCCCTGATTTGCTTGTATGTATTTCCTTGCCTAATTTTTTTTTGTTTGGGGAAAGATTTGATTGACAGAGGAGAAAGGAAGAGGGAGAAGAGGAGTTTGCTGTAAATGACAACAGCTGATTCTAAGAAAATAGTGTGGGCTAGGGTTAAGTTACATTCAATTTATAGGTGTAGTGGACAACTATAAAACATCCGATTGACCCTAAAAACAATCCTTACCATCATTTATTGATTTGTTTACGTTAGCTTATACCTTATAACGTATAATTCTTCAATGTTATTCATTTATTCCTTTGTTATACGACCCTATTAATTCACGTTTCCTTCTAAATAAGATTCTCCCATTAATTAGATCATATATATATGTATATCCAATATTAGTTGATTCTTATACGTTATAATTTCTTACCTATTTGAACACGTCAATTAATACCTATATTAATTGATTGTATATAAAAGTTGTACTTTTTAATTTATTCTTATTAACTTACCTTCATCATAAACTTAATTACTCCATTTTATTTTTGTACGCATTCCAATTCTTTTTTTTTCTTTTTAACTTGGAAACAAATAATCTTATAACTGGCGTTTTCTTCTAGCTAATTAATTTACATTATTAGCTATTATAACAAGGGCATATTCTTTGATTAATTGACACCCTTTTTAAAACGCTCAACTGATTGCCAATTAATTAATTGACACATTTTCCCATTTTAATCGATATCCAAATTAATTCCTATGTGTCACTAAGTCACACATTTATTAGTTGTATATATTTAAATCTCTAATTCGTCACCCTAATAATTGACATATAAGTTTTCCTCTTTTATTAATTGACGCTTACTTAATGTCTTTAATTAATTTCTTAATTAATTGATTGCGTCAATTATAAATTTATATATGTATGTTATCATTTAATTTATTCCCCATATACATTTCCCTTTATTTGAAGATCCCTTAATTAATTAATGTTATAAAAGTGATATATTCTTTGACTAATTGACGCCTCTATGTCTCTTAACTAATTCCCCTTTTAATTGATTGATGCGTCAATTAATCACACACTCATTGCTTGCATAAATCTATATAACCTCTTAACTCTTAAATGCATATATTTGACATTTATAATTTGTTTTTCAATTATGTTAATTCAATTGATTTTATTTAATTATATAAAAATGCAGGGTGTTACAAGCGTTATACATATAAATGTTACACATGGATGAAATGGTTGCGTATACATGTAGACTTTCAAGTATGTTTATTTAGGATATTGCATATATTTGGATGCATGCATTAGCACTTGCATGATAGGATGTCGACTAGATCAGGAGAATGCCTACCTTTTGCATTAATATATGTTCATGTGCATTTCATGTTGCATATATATATATATGCATTTGTTTGTGCCAAAAATGGTCAGTAACACCCAAATGCAAATGAAAGCACCAATTCACTGCCACAGATCACAGATAGTATATGTGAGGAAGACATAAATATGAAGAACAATCAAAATTAAAAAGAAAGCAGTAATAAGACAAGATTTATAGTGGTTTGGCTGACTCTGGCTTACGTCCACTCCAGAAATTTCCTTTTTATTGATCAGAGAATTGATTACAGTTACAATCCCAAGTTTAAAAAAAAATGGTAGAGTAACTTTAATAGCCTTTGTAGAAGAAGTTATGGAAGAACAGAATGAAAATCCATTTTTCTGAAGCCCCGCCTGCCGTATTTATAGACAAAATCCGGGTTACTAGGCTTCCTAGGTGATACGGGCCCACCAAAACCATCGTCGAGTCCATATTGTTGACCACTGCTTTCCTGGATATAATACATGCCGACCCCAAGAAACCCGAGTAATGACCCGAAGCAAGTTGACCAATGATGTAACAACCTGCATATTTCACGATTATATATTTAAATGTTTTACTTAAATATAGCATCGTTAATCGGATTAAAGTCCAAAATGTTACTTTTTGTAAACAGTCGAATTGGGACTCAAGACCACTTCCATTGAGTCCAAATGGCATTTACAACTTTTTTGAGTATAAACATCGATATGTTTGGAGTTGAGTAGAATTTTGCTATTTTTCTATTTTGGGCTTTGGGTTAGGTTTCAGCCCACCAACCCATCATAATACCCTAACTCCACCCCCTCTCCTCTTCATTCATTCTAATTTCCTAATACATTCAAGCTCTAGAGAAAAATGGGGAAAGAAAGGGAAATGGAAATTCCTAAACCCTAGTTTTGTTTAGGAAACTCAAATTCAAGTCCAAAATCAAGGAGAAGCTTAGGTAAGCATCCTCTTCATCTTCTCCATCTCTATCTCACTTCAATTTTAGAAATTCCTAAACCCTAACTTAGGAAATATTTTCTTATTAGCTTAGATTGGAGCTTCTTGAGTTGAAATTGAAGAGGAATTGGCCTTTCCTTTTGTTTTAAAGCTTCTCATTCGTGTCTTTGAGCATTAAAGGTGAGTTTTTTAACTCACATCTACGTCTATAACTTTCATTGTTGTTAGGTATGAATTCCTAACATTTGTGCATGTCCATTTGCTTTTGAATTGATTTGGTGAATTTTCCAAATTTTGGTGTTTTGGTCCAATTTTATGAAAATCTTACTATGGATGCTTGGAAGTGATATTTGGGGTGTATCGAAGAGCCTATAAGGCTGGGTTGTCGCTTGGCATAAATCCCTAGTCGTCGTTGCTCGTTTGATCGCTTCCGAAACGTTTTGGCCATCTTGGCCTAGGCAAAGTGTTGCCCAGGCCAGGTGACCAAACGTCTGGGGACCAAGTCCAGACGTCTGGTTATAGATAGAAAAGAAAAAAAAGACAAACACTCGGACCAGACGTCTGGTCCAAACCTACCAGACGTCTGGTTAGTTTCCAGACGTTTGGATTAAGGTTCAGACGTTTGGTAGGTTTCTGGATTATTTCCAGAGAACAAATCCAGACGTCTAGATTCTAAACCAGACGTCTGAAACTGTTCATTTTGCCTATTTTGGGCTGTTTTGTGTGGATTTCCAATTTTAATCGGGTTTTGTCGATCCGGTTAGTTGTTATCACTTATTATCGACTTTGATGACTTCTTTCTTTGGATTTTTGGGAATATCCATTTGATGGATTTGGTATCGATTTTTTGGATTTAATACACATTTTCGTATGTGAATTTTTGGTGATTGATTGTTTCTACAATCATTTCTGTGGTTTGTCACTTTAAAATACAAAGGTTTCTATACTAGTAGTAAATACTCAAACTCTTTCACAAAAACGATTTCAACACTACTTTTAAATACAAAGCTCATTTTTAAAACCGTTTTCCATTCTATTAGTATATACAAACCTTTACCTCATTCGTATGAGAAATCTAATTAAACGGCTTAGCAAAACAAGTGGTATGAAACGCTTGCGTTTACTTTGTCGGTTAATTCTTAGACTTGTTCTGTAACGACCCTGATTTTTCAGCCCAATTTAAATTTTAAATCCATCGTTTTAATATAAAATTTTGAAATTTCTAAACGATCTCAATTAACGTCCAAACTTTATTTATAAGATGCGTCCAGTTAGATATGAATATAGAAAAAGTTTCGTCGCAAAATATTACAGTAAATTTCGTTCGCATTTTTCTGTATATCAGTTCATATTAAGCTGCGTAAAATTTATCTTTCGAATCCAAATATATTTACACGGTAATGTTGTAAAAATTTACCTGATCAAGACGTTGCAATTCGTTTTGTCTAATTTCATCATCGCCTGTTCCATTTAAATTGTTTTGTAAATCGAACAATTTAAGCGGCATAAATTCGAATTTTTATAAAACTATCATATCGCAATTATCTGTGTACCGTTGGAAGCGCATCGTTGCACTGATCAAAACGGTATATTTATTCGTGCTAATTGGAGTCCGACGTGAAGACAGTCGCATAAATTTAACCGTTCTGGACGGACCGGTTAAACAAATCTCGGCCCAAAATTCTTGAGCCGTATACATTCAAAAAATTTGAAAAAATAAATCTCAGCTGGTAATTAATACGGTAGTTGGGAGCTAGTAGCTAGTGGGTGGCTAGGGAATAGGAGTGGACATTTTGGAAATGAGCGTGACCTTTCGAAACTCAATACAAAATTATTACTGTTACTCGATTTGTAAACATAAAAGAAACCATTTCGTTCATTCCACTGCTTCATTCACTTGCAAACTCTTCAGGTAAATACACTCTTCCTCCTTTCTCTTCTTTCACCCTTCCTTCCATTCATTTTTTAATGTGCGAACTGAAGAAAAAAAACAAGCATGGCCGAAAGCATTAATGCACTTCCACTCCACCCCACCTCCCCTCTTCACGACCAAAGAAAAAAAACAAGCCTTCCAGTTCCTCATGTGTGTACATGATGGAGGTGTGCGTGCATGATGTGGTGTGTTGTGGGAGTGATGGTGGTGTAGTATGGCGTGCGTTCCACGGAGCTATGCATGTGCATGAAGATGGGTGTTGTGTGTGTGAGTGCATGTTGGTGTCATGTGCGTGTGTTTTGTTCTAAAAAAAATGAAAGTGGGCAAAAGAAAGAGTGCGTGTTTGGGGCAGCAGGTTGCGGGAGGCGGGAGGTAGATGGGAACATGTACAAACCTATACATGCATACGTGAGTGAGGGGGGAGGTTTGCTGCATTATTTTAGTCTCGGCCGAAAAAAAAAAAAGTGCGTGCGTGTCATAGCATGCAGGGGAGAGAGTATAACATGCAGTAGTAGTGAAAAGCAAGCCTTGGCCTTGTATTGCTGGAGGAGAGTGCATGGTGATAAAACCTTGAATATGTTGCATTCGGTCATGAACATGTTCGAACAGAGTATTTGAGGAGCAGGATTCGTGCTATATACAAAAGAAAAAAAAAATTATACCACACTGTTACTTTAGATGTTTTATGCAAATACCTATTTTGGTTGCCAAAAATAGTAACCAACTTTTCTTTTCTTGTTGTGTGCAGAAGCAACCGATTGAGCTTCTTGTTGCAGCAGCATCGATTTTCAGCTTTCGTACCTTCTCCGTTGTTGTGTTCGTTGTTCGTGTCATACCGACTTCTTTCGTGCTTCTTCTTGCTTTGGGTGAAATTTCTTTATCCACGAAAGGTGAATTAATTTTCACGACTATATTCTTATGCAAGTTTGGATTGATGAATGGTTGTTATGTGATGTTGAATCGGATGTTAATTGTTATTGTTAAGTGATAAATAATTTGCTAGTTAAATTTGATATAGGATAGTTAACGAGTTAAAATGGATTATATATGTCGAACTTGATTTGTTAAACTTGCCCCCTTCATATGTTAAATTTGATTGGTTAAACTTGACCCTTTAATTGTTAAGTTAATGGACACGTAGAATTTGATAAATCTCACTTTGGACCTTTGAACGTATATTTGATTTATTGTTGTAATATTGAAATTGAACGATAAGTGCAAAACCGTAATGTAATAATCTTTAATATGCATGAAATGATAGTGTAGATTCTAGGAATAATTATATTAATTTGCATAAATAACAAATGCAAATTAATACGATTATTTCGGGATTATTTAAATTGTCGAATTGTTGTGAATGGATGCTATTGCTTGTTTATTTACTTTGACACCATCCCAGTTATCACACTGCAAGTTCCCTTTGTATGCTTTGATTTTTGAATTGTAATGGAATCGGGTTGAAATGATAGATACCCTAATAACTTTGACTTAGGATAGAAAATTAAATTAAAACCGATTGGTCAATGTTTTGTTTTAAAATAAAAATGAAGTTTTATTTGACTAATAACAAGGTTTTGAATTGAATTTGGAATTTAAATTCAAATGAATGAAACTGTGAATGTTGAATTTGAAACAAATATTAACATTGTAATTGACAAAAGGACATTGTTTAAATTTAATTATTTAATAATTAAATTTAGAATTTTAATAATTAAGTATTGAAATTATTAATAACTAGGTTTTAAAATGTATTAAAAATCAAGTTTTGGAATCATTAATAATTAAGTTTGAAATGATTAATAATTAAGATTTGAAATTATTGATAATTTGAATAGATTGAATTATTTAATGATTAAATAAAATTGAATTGGATTTTCTTATTAAGAGAAGTCGAATTTTTGAATAAGTGAAACTCATTTTTAATTGAGTTTTGAAATTTGTAATAAAGGTAATGAATGAATTAAATGAATTTCTTTAACAAGAAATAGAATGTGTTTTATCGAAACAAACGAAAGGTTTGAAATTAAAGAATTGGATTCGACAAATTTAAATTGAATAAATGTGTAAGCTTTGATAATGAAGTTGAACTTAAGAAAGTAATGAAATGAATCGGAAATTTAATTGAAATTGTTTAATGATAAATTAATTTAATGAATACCAAATGAAATCGATAATTGAGCTTAAATCGATGTGGATGTTAAATGATTTTTGAATAAACTTATATATGAAATTAAATGAATATTTGAATTGTTTGAAGAATTTGAACTTTGAAATTTGAATGATAGAAATTTGAAATGAAGCTGTGAAGTTATGAGATGTAATTTTGGAAATCGATTTAGAAAGACTAACGAAATGTTGATTTACGAATTCTAAATGAAATTGAAATTGATTTGGTTTTGAAATATATTAACGACCAATCGGTGTTATAGTTACGAAGGTTATTAAAGGAACCGGAGTCGGTTAGGGACATACTCGCTGTCTAAATCGAAAACCACTTTAATAACTATGCGCGGAGTGTGATCTAGAATTAAGTGGTTGGAATGATGTACGTTGATGATTGAGGAAAGAGAACGATAATGGATAGCCTTGACACTTGTGTCAAATTGAAAATGACTAAAACAGGAGCCGTGCCGGGCCAAATGGGGTTAGCTACCTCGAGCGAACACACTTCTTCGTAAACTATTCATTACTTGTGATTGATTGGTGCGCACCCTTGATTTGGGAGTGTTGTCTCGCGGTGTTGCGATCGCTGCGGCGATGCGTTCTCACCAGTCCGGATCAGGTAAACGGTAGTTTCACTACCTTGGGTATTGCCTCATGTGCCTTGTCATACTTGTATTCCCATATACACGACCACTACGAATTTGTTTTGTATTATACCTATGGAGTACTCCCTGATAGCCCACTAGTTTACGGTGGAGTTTACAGTGCTGTATAGACTATGATGCTTATATAAAATGTGTTAAGAGGAATAATGGTGACGCCTTAACACTATCTTGATATTTTACTTTACTGTTAGACATTATCTACTTATCGTACACTACTATGTATAGATAGTTTATCGGATCCTGAAAGATGTTTATTTCATTCATCTTTGAGTTATTGTTATTTCAAATTTTGAACCATATTATCTGTATAAGAATATATGTCCTGATTCGAGTGTTTGTTTGTGCATATGCTCGGATCAGACTGAGGATTGTTGTTGCTATTCTACTTGGAGCTGAAGACCGAAGACTATCACTATCTTATCTTATCACTATTGTTCTTTTTATTTGGACTATTGGACACCTATGTTGTTCTATTTCTTTTATTTGACACATTGTTGTATTTATGGGTAGCTTCATGAACTACTCTTACGACTATGTTGTAATTCCGCTACACTATTCTGTGATGTTATATTTTCTGTGATTCTGTGATGATTCTCATTTATATACATATACTCCATTAATGATTCGTGTTTTGTACTATTTAAGTTGACATGTGTGGATTATTGTCAATTTAAATGGTCCAAATATACGGGTTGTTACAGTTGGTATCAGAGCTTTGGTTCCCGACAACCTTAGCCTGTGGAGTTTTAAAGCTCATTAGAGATAGGGTAATATACCCTAGAATGAGGAGAATCATTTCAGAATCCACACCCTTGATTCATCTTGCTTATTGAATTCATTTGAGTAGAATTTCCTTAAGTTCTATAAATTCCTATCTTTGATTCTAAATCACTTTAGGTATTCCAGGATGGCTACCAGAAGAAATGTTAGAGGAGAAAGGGGTGGAAATGCTCCTGGTCCACATGCTCCAGCTCCCGCAGTCTGATTCTCCACTCTTAGCAAGGTGTACACTCAGCTTGGAGGAGTCAAATTTACTGGTTCCGAGAGTATTATCGAAGCACAACAATGGCTAAAGAGTTTGGAAAGGATCTTTACTGGCTTTGAGATCACAGATGCTCAGAAGCATAAGTTGGCCGCTTGGCAGCTTCAGGATGCTGCACATGATTGGTGGGAGTCAGTCACTTCTCGAACTGATGAGGAAACCATCACTTGGGCCCAGTTTAGGTAGTAATCTATCTAAAATTCCAACTAAATAAAATTCCTCTTATCTCGTCAAAATTTTGTTTCATTTTCATATCACTTGTAATAAGGGATTCCTTTACGGCTCAGTGGATGCCAGCTGCTGGGAAGGCCCAACTCTATCAGTCTTTTATGGATCTCAAGCAAGGCAACATGACCTTCACTGAGTATGAAAGGAAATTCAACGAACTATCTAAGTTCGGACCCGGTTTGATTGACACACCTCTGCTTAAGAATGAGAAGTTCATACATGGCGCACGCCCAGAGTATTACGAGCTCCTCACCGCTCATGTCCATGGAACTTTCACTAAGTTGATGGATTTTGCTCTTCGATACGAGGGAAAGCCTAAGGGAACACCAGCCACCAAGGCTCCAGTTACTCAGCCATCTTCCAGTCAGACTGGGAAGAGGCAGCCAAACTTTGAGCAACAGAAGAAGAACTGGCAGAAGCCAAACTTTGAGCAACAGAAGTCGGTAAATCTCGTCAAAGAACAGTGGAGTGCAGACGAGCGAGATTGCACATGGGAGACTGAGGATAGTATTCGGGATTCAAACCCCGAATTACTAATTTCAGGTATAATTCAAATTTCTCAATATATATCTTGACTTTTCTGCTTACTTCATTCCTACTTCACTCATCTCGTTCCTTTTCGAGGACGAAAAGTTTTGAGTGGGGGAGATTGTAACGACCCGGATTTTTCAGCCCAATTTAAATTTTAAATCCACCGTTTTAATATAAAATTTTGAAATTTCTAAACGATCTCAATTAACGTCCAAACTTTATTTATAAGATGCGTCCAGTTAGATATGAATATAGAAAAGTTTCATCGCAAAATATTACAGTAAATTTCGTTCGCATTTTTCTGTATATTAGTTCATATTAAGCTACGTAAAATTTATCTTTCGAATCCAAATATATTTACACAGTAATGTTGTAAAAATTTACCTGATCAAGACGTTGCAATTCGTTTCGTCTAATTTCATCATCGCCTGTTCCATTTAAATTGTTTTGTAAATCGAACAATTTAAGCGGCGTAAATTCAAATTTTTATAAAACTATCATACGTAATTATCTGTGTACCGTTGGAAGTGCATCGTCGCACTGATCAAAACGATATATTTATTCGTGCTAATCGGAGTCCGACGTGAAGATAGTCGCATAAATTTAACCGTTCTGGACGGACCGGTTAAACAAATCTCGGCCCAAAATTCTTGAGCCGTATACATTCAAAAAAATTGAAAAAATAAATCTCAGCTGGTAATTAATATGGTAGTTGGGAGCTAGTAGCTAGTGGGTGACTAGGGAATAGGAGTGGACATTTTGGAAATGAGCGTGACCTTTCGAAACTCAATACAAAATTATTACTGTTACTCGATTTGTAAACATAAAAGAAACCATTTCGTTCATTCCACTGCTTCATTCACTTGCAAACTCTTCAGGTAAATACACTCTTCCTCCTTTCTCTTCTTTCACCCTTCCTTCCATTCATTTTTTAACGTGCGAACTGAAGAAAAAAAACAAGCATGGCCGAAAGCATTAATGCACTTCCACTCCACCCCACCTCCCCTCTCCACGGCCGAAGAAAAAAAAAACAAGCCTTCTAGTTCCTCGTGTGTGTACATGATGGAGGTGTGCGTGCATGATGTGGTGTGTTGTGGGAGTGATGGTGGTGAAGTATGGCGTGCGTTCCAGGGAGCTATGCGTGTGCATGAAGATGGGTGTTGTGTGTGTGAGTGCATGTTGGTGTCATGTGCGTGTGTTTTGTTCTAAAAAAAATGAAAGTGGGCAAAAGAAAGAGTGCGTGTTTGGGGCAGCAGGTTGTGGGAGGCGGGAGGTAGATGGGAACATGTACAAACCTATACATGCATACGTGAGTGAGGGGGGAGGTTTGCTGCATTATTTTAGTCTCGGCCGAAAAGAAAAAAAAAGTGCGTGCGTGTCATAGCATGCAGGGGAGAGAGTATAACATGCAGTAGTAGTGAAAAGCAAGCCTTGGCCTTGTATTGCTGGAGGAGAGTGCATGGTGATAAAACCTTGAATATGTTGCATTCGGTCATGAACATGTTCGAACAGAGTATTTGAGGAGCAGGATTCGTGCTATATACAAAAGAAAAAAAAAATTATACCACACTGTTGCTTTAGATGTTTTACGCAAATACCTATTTTGGTTGCCAAAAATAGTAACCAACTTTTCTTTTCTTGTTGTGTGCAGAAGCAACCGATTGAGCTTCTTGTTGCAGCAGCATCGATTTTCAGCTTTCGTACCTTCTCCGTTGTTGTGTTCGTTGTTCGTGTCATACCGACTTCTTTCGTGCTTCTTCTTGCTTTGGGTCAAATTTCTTTATCCACGAAAGGTGAATTAATTTTCACGACTATATTCTTATGCAAGTTTGGATTGATGAATGGTTGCTATGTGATGTTGAATCGGATGTTAATTGTTATTGTTAAGTGATAAATAATCTGCTAGTTAAATTTGATATAGGATAGTTAACGAGTTAAAATGGATTATATATGTCGAACTTGATTTGTTAAACTTGCCCCCTTCATATGTTAAATTTGATTGGTTAAACTTGACCCTTTAATTGTTAAGTTAATGGACACGTAGAATTTGATAAATCTCACTTTGGACCTTTGAACGTATATTTGATTTATTGTTGTAATATTGAAATTGAAATTGAACGATAAGTGCAAAACCGTAATGTAATAATCTTTAATCTGCATGAAATGATAGTGTAGATTCTAGGAATAATTATATTAATTTGCATAACTAACAAATGCAAATTAATACGATTATTTTGGGATTATTTAAATTGTCGAATTGTTGTGAGTGGATGCTATTGCTTGTTTATTTACTTTGACACCATCCCAGTTATCATACTGCAAGTTCCCTTTGTATGCTTTGATTTTTGAATTGTAATGGAATCGGGTTGAAATGATAGATACCCAAATAACTTTGACTTAGGATAGAAAATTAAATTAAAACCGATTGGTCAACGTTTTGTTTTAAAATAAAAATGAAGTTTTATTTAACTAATAACAAGGTTTTGAATTGAATTTGGAATTTAAATTCAAATGAATGAAACTGTGAATATTGAATTTGAAACAAATATTAACGTTGTAATTGACAAAAGGACATTGTTTAAATTTAATTATTTAATAATTAAATTTAGAATTTTAATAATTAAGTATTGAAATTATTAATAACTAGGTTTTAAAATGTGTTAATAATCAAGTTTTGGAATCATTAATAATTAAGTTTGAAATGATTAATAATTAAAATTTGAAATTATTGATAATTTGAATAGATTGAATTATTTAATGATTAAATAAAATTGAATTGGATTTTCTTATTAAGAGAAGTCGAATTTTTGAATAAGTGAAACTCATTTTTAATTGAGTTTTGAAATTTGTAATAAAGGTAATAAATGAATTAAATGAATTTCTTTAACAAGAAATAGAATGCGTTTTATCGAAACAAACGAAAGGTTTGAAATTAAAGAATTGGATTCGACAAATTTAAATTGAATAAATGTGTAAGCTTTGATAATGAAGTTGAACTTAAGAAAGTAATGAAATGAATCGGAAATTTAATTGAAATTGTTTAATGATAAATTAATTTAATGAATACCAAATGAAATCGATAATTGAGCTTAAATCGATGTGGACGTTAAATGATTTTTGAATAAACTTATATATGAAATTAAATGAATATTTGAATTGTTTGAAGAATTTGAACTTTGAAATTTGAATGATAGAAATTTGAAATGAAGCTGTGAAGTTATGAGATGTAATTTTGGAAATCGATTTAGAAAGACTAACGAAATGTTGATTTACGAATTCTAATTGAAATTGAAATTGATTTGATTTTGAAATATATTACTTATAATTACGAAGGTTATTAAAGGAATCGGAATCGGTTAGGGACATACTCACTGTCTAAACCGAAAACCACTTTAATAACTATGCGCGGAGTGTGATCCAGAATGAAGTGGTTGGAATGATGTACGTTGATGATTGAAGAAAGAGAACGATAATGGATAGCCTTGACACTTGTGTCAAATTGGAAATGACTAAAACAGGAGCCGTGCCAGGCCAAATGGGGTTAGCTACCTCGAGCGAACACACTTCTTCGCAAACTATTCATTACTTGTGATTGATTGGTGCGCACCGTTGATTTGGGAGTGTTGTCTCACCGTGTTGCGATCGCTGCGGCGATGCATTCTCACCAGTCCGGATCAGGCAAACGGTAGTTTCACTACCTTGGGTATTGCCTCATGTGCCTTGTCATACTTGTATTCCCATATACGCGACCACTACGAATTTGTTTTGTATTATACCTATGGAGTACTCCCTGATAGCCCACTAGTTTACGGTGGAGTTTACAGTGCTGTATAGACTATGATGCTTATATAAATTGTATTAAGGGGAATAATGGTGATGCCTTAACACTATCTTGATATTTTACTTACTGTTAGACATTATCTACTTATCATACACTACTATGTATAGATAGTTTATCGGATCCTGAAAGATGTTTATTTCATTCATCTTTGAGTTATTGTTATTTCAAATTTTGAACCATATTATCTGTATAAGAATATATGTCCCGATTCGAGTGTTTGTTTGTGCATATGCTCGGATCAGACTGAGGATTGCTGTTGTTGTTCTACTTGGAGCTGAAGACCGAAGACTATCACTATCTTATCTTATCAGTATTGTTCTTTCTATTTGGACTATTGGACACCTATGTTGTTCTATTTCTTTTATTTGAGACATTGTTGTATTTATGGGTAACTTCATGAACTACTCTTATGACTATGTTGTAATTCCGCTGCACTATTCTATGATGTTATATTTTCGGTGATTCTGTGATGATTCTCATTTATATACATATACTCCATTAATGATTCTTGTTTTGTACTATTTAAGTTGACATGTGTGGATTATTGTCAATTTAAATGGTCCAAATATACGGGTTGTTACATGTTCGATTGAAATCTTGTGACAATTTTCGAGTGGAAATCTACAATTTGTTCGTAAATATTTAAGTTAAGCTAGTGGTTATGAGACATGAAGCTAAACTCATTTATTTACTAGCTCAATGTAATTTACACTTATCTATCAATGATGATCCGTTGGTGATTTAGACTAGCGATGTGCGATGTCTCTTTGTCCACGTGGGGGACTGTACCCCGTTTGGAGGAGTTTCGACTCATAGTCCGCAAGGGGGGACTATACCCTGTTTGGAGGAGTTTCATCTCATAGTCCGCAAAGGGGGACTATACCCTATTTGGAGGAGCTTCGGCTCATAGGAGGAGCTTTGGCTCATAGTCCGTAAGGGGGGACTATACCCTGTTTGGAGGAGTTTCGTCTCATAGTCCGCAAAGGGGGACTATACCCTGTTTGGAGGAGCTTCAGCTCATAGGAGGAGCTTTGGCTCATTGTACGCAAGGGGGACTATACCATGTTTGGAGGAGCTCCGGCTCATTTGTGATACACGTGTTGGGGAGTTTTCATGCTCCCGTTTGTGATAGGCCTTCCCCTTTTTGTGATTTTTGGATTTCTAGTTGATGATTTCTAGAATTTGTGTTTCATCGATTTTTATGCGATTGGCATTGATATGTTTTGTCAATATTTGTGTTTTGGTGAATAATTTAAAGAATATGACATTCTTTTTAGTATTTGAGAATTTTCGAGATATCGTATGATTTTTGTTGATTATCTGATGTATACTTGTCACAGTATGGCATTATTGTTATCATACGTTTTTGCCATATCTCTTATCCTATCTCATTTTATCTGATATTTATACCTAGACTGATCCATTTATTATTTTCTTTTTAAATAATACTCGGGTCAGACCGAGGTATTTCAGGTGCTTCTGCTTGACTTCTTATCAGGGTCCGTCGCCTGACTTTTGGCTAACTACTTTAGCATAGTAGTTTTTGTTAGTATACATTTGAGATAGAGGCTCCTTGATGTATACTTATTCTTTTGTCTAGCTCTTGTATCTATTCTTTTGTGATGTAATGGATCTAGTTTGACCACTACTTTGATGTACACTTTTATGTGTTATATTCATATCTGTTTCTGCCTTTATGATATGAATATCTGTGACTGATTTGTGTTATGTTTTTTTCTATATTTGTTTCTGAAGTCCTCATAGCCACTGTGTGGTAGCTTTGAGTTTGTATTTGATATGTCAGATTTCCATTTGAAATGAAATGCAATTCATATTATCTGACATTTCGTTACTCGCACAAAGCAATTACACAGATGGTCGCTCCTTAACAGCCTTATTCTTCGTGCTAGTCGATGGCATTACTCCGTAGTGTCCTTGGCTAGTGTGAGTATAGAGGTGGGGCATCACAAATGACTCGAAGTAAATCATGTTGTTGCTCGAAGTAGAAAGCTGCCTACCTGAGAACATGCCGACCCCAATTTCTCACACTCGACCCGGAGACACTTACATCCTGACCCGAAGCATGCCTGTGTGTGACCCAAAGTAACTTGCATTATGACTCAAACCAAGATATTGGCCGCCCCATGCCTTCAACATGCCGACCCCAACTCGATACCCAAGTGCCGACCCGATGATTGTTGGATGTCGACCCGAAGATTCCTCAAACATGTCGATCCCAAAAAGATGTCGACCCCAAAGTGAATTGCCGACTTGAAGTTTAGTATATGCCGACCCAAAGTAAGTGTGATGCCGACTCAAAGTAAACACCGACCCCTTGAAAACATGCCGATCCCCAGTGACCCGAAACGTCCTCTTGCCTGACTCGAAGCAACCACCATAAAAACCCGAAGAAAACCCAAGTGTGACTCGAAGCAAACTCCAAGCATCCCAAATCAACTCGACTTTTGTCGAAACCCATATTTCAAGTATCCCATGCCTTTTGTCCATCGACTATGTCGAATCCCGGCTTCATAATCATGTTTATCATCCATGATTAATCGCCTATCCATCCAGTCAAATCAAACCCATAGTATTCCAGCTTTGATAACCATGCAGTCGATTGGGTTAAATCTGCCTGTACGTTGCGTTGCCAAAAGGCTGGTTAACACTTTTCCTCCCAAATCATGCCTTGCGATCGAAAGGTGTGTTTTGTATTGCCATAAGTCCAAAATTCCGAAGTCTATAATCCATTAATCGCCATATTCAGCCTTGAATCCAATCCATTGCCAAACTGATTCCTAGATCTCTTCAGATCATTAACAAAATCCATGATTGTTCTGAGTCGATATCCAATTCCGAATTCATTCCAAATCCATTAATAGAATCCACGACCGCTCCGGATCGTTTTATCCACGTCCGGGACCTCTCCGGGTCCTGCAATCAAAATCCGGGACCTCGCCGGGTCCAAATCCAAAGCCGGGACCTTGTCGGGTCTTATAATCCATATCCGAGACCTCGCCAGGTCCATATCCAACCCCGGGACCTCGCCGGGTCTATATCCAAAGTCGGGACCTTACCGGGTCTATATCCAAAGCTTGGACCTCACGGGTCCATATCCAAAACCGGGACCTCTCCGGGTCCTTTTATCCTACTCCGGCCTCGACTATCCGGTCGATGGCTTATCCATGGTTTTTCTTCTCCGGCCTCGACTCTCCAGTCAAGGACTTAATCCGCAGGGTATCTTTCTCCGGCCTTGACTCTCCAATCGGGGACTTTGTATTCTCCGGCCTCGACTCTCCTGTCGAGGACTTTTATTCTCTGGCCTCGACTCTTCCATCAAGGACTTTTATTCTCCAGCCTCGACTCTCCGGTCGAGGACTTTTTATTCCGCGTTCGAGTCCATTCCATTACTCTCCGACGAAGGGACTCTTAACTCGCGATTACTGCCCCGTCTCTCCGGTCGGGACCATAATTGCATGACCTGTATTATTTATTACATAAATCCAAATCCAACCAACACAGAGTTCAATTGATAAAGTAAAAGTACGTACAACCAAGAAATCAAATGTCCATAGTACCATATAAGAAACCAGAGTTAACAAAAAACAGAAAAAAAACAAGATTTCATAAACCCGAGCATAACGGTATATCATCATCTCAGAGCATGCCTATGGACCATCCTCGATCCCGTACATGTGTAAGTGACTTAGCCACCATACTTCGGGGTTTATTACTTATTCAAAGCCATAAAACCATTCAGCTGATAATAAGCTGATGATGCCAAGATCCAGTGCCATCTTCATCTGAGGTGGGCGGTGGCTGCTTCGGTTCCACTGTCATAGCTCGATTCCTTACGTATTATTGTAAATGACCATTCCTTGCATGCTCCTCAATGATATCCTTCAAATGCCTACAATCGTTCGTGTTGTGCTCATCCAGCTCATGGTTTTGGCAATGCTTTCCCGATGCTCGCTCGTATTCGGAGGGTTCCCTTTTTGCCGGCCTTCGATACTGGAGGCATCCTCGAGTATCCAGATAAATCCTTTCTAGAGTTTCAGTCAAATCCGTGTAAGAAGAGAATTTTGATTCCCTCTGTTGCCTTTTCGATGTGTTACCACTGTCATTCATTTTCCTTTTGCCTCTATCGTCCTTGTTTGAATCCTCCCTAGGTGGACCTCCACCTTTTACCGCATAAACTTCAACCTCTCTTCCCTCTCTTTCAGCCTTCGCATCTTCCTGTCATAATAACCTTTCCGCTTTATGATAAACTCCCCAAGATTCATCGGTGGATCCCACTCCAACGATATCTTGAAATTCGAATTATCTGCAACCCCTCAGACTACTACCATCAAAACCATCGACGGATTGAATCGATCAATCAAAGCCACTGCCGCATTGAATCTGGTTAAGAAATCCCTATGTGATTCTCCCTTCCACTGTTTCATCGATGTTAAAGTCATCACATTCTTGGGTCTCACGATGTGGACCCAAAATTGCCTCATAAACCTCTCAATCAACTCCGTCTAAGTGCCAATTGAGCCGCTTTTCAGTTGTCTGAACTATAGTGCTGCAATATCTGTCCAATACAAAGGGAAGCACCGCGCCATAACTTCCTCTGATGCCACCAGTACTTCCATGTGCCTCTTGTACCTTGTTAAGTGAACTGCGGGGTTCGTTCTCCCATCATACATTTCCAGCGTTGGCAGTTTGAAATCCAGCGGATTCCTAGCTTGCCAAATCATAGGAGTGAAGGGGCTCCTATTCACATCCTCCAAATCCCTATTCACCAATCCTCCGCTCATAGCCCGTCTGACTATGTCCACTAACCTATCATTATCATCAAGTGGTAGCCTCTGTCTTTTGTTTCCAACCTGCCCCCCGAGCTCGTGAGGGAATCCTGAAACCTGTCCTTCTAGATGAACATCCACTTCCCTATTAATGTCAAATTGCCCAACACCGCCTAGTATCCTTCCTGGAATTGAGCCTACATGATTCGAGGGCATGCCCCCTAGTTCAGGGGCTGTGTCCAATGGTCCAACTTTATCCTGTATTCTGGTTGCTCCATGTTCTTGGTCCCGATACTGGATTGCCTCCGTTCCTATTTGCTCCAGCTTCATGATTCTCATTTCCAGTATCTCCTGCTACTCCATTCCTTTGGTTTTGCACTCCAGCTTTTCCAACCTGTCGAAGTAGGTTCTGCATCATTTCCTCCTGCCTTTTCAGCGTCCCTTCCTGCATAACATCCATTATCATCTCCATCTCATCTCTGGTGATAAAAACTGAGGTTTGATTAGCTCCAGAGGAAGCCTCCTGACTTCCTTCATGCTGACTCATTTTCGTTCTTTGGCTCCCTGTTGGTTGCTTTGCCATAGTTTCCAGAATTCGAGTTCTTAAGCATTTAAATCCGAAATCCAAGCTTCAGAATACCTAAGTGTTAACTCTCTCAGTAAAAGTACCAAAATGTTTGCACCAAAAATGGTCACAAACACCCAAACGCAGATGAAAGCACCAATTCACAGCCACAGATCACAGATAGTATATGTGAGGAGGATATAAATATAAAGAACAATCAAAATAAAAAAAGCAGTAATAAGATAGGATTTATAGTGGTTCGGCTGACTCTGGCCTACGTCCACTCCAGAAATTTCCTTTTTATTGATCAGAGAATTGATTACAGTTACAATCCCAAGTTTTTAAAACAAAAAATGGCAGAGTAACTTTAACTGTCTTTGTAGAAGTAGTTATGGAAGAACATAATGAAAATCCCTTTTTTTGAAGCCCCGCCTACCGTATTTATAGACAAAATCCAGGTTACTGGGCTTCCTGGGTGACACGGGCCCACTGAAACCATAGTTTAGTCCATATTGTCGACCACTGGTTTCTTCGAGTATAAAACATGCCGACCCCACGAAACCCGAGTAATGACCCGAAGAAAGTTGACCAATGACTCGAAGTAAATCATGTTGTTGCTCGAAGTATAAAGCTACCGACCTAAGAACATGCCGACCACAATTCCTCACAGCCGACACGAAGACACTTACATCCTGACCCGAAACATGCATGCGTATGACCCAAAGTAACTTGCGTTATGACTCGAAGCAAGATATTGCTGACCCCATGCCTTTAATATGCCGACTCTAACTCGATACCTAAGTGCCGACCTGAAGATTGTTGGATGCCGACCCGAAGATTCCTCAAACATGCCGATCCCAAAAAGATGTCGACCCCAAAGTGAATTGCAGACCTGAAGTTTAGTATATGCCGACTCGAAGTAAGTGTGATGCCGACCCGAAGTAAACACCGACCCCTTCAAAACTTGCCGATCCCAAGTGACCCGAAGTGTCCTCCCGCCTGACTCGAAGCAACCACCATAAAAACCCGAAGCAAACCCAAGTGTGACTCGAAGCAAACTCCAAGCATCCTAAATCAACTCGACTTTCGTCGAAACCCATATTTCAAGCATCCCGCGCCTTTTGTCCATCGACTATGCCAAATCCTGGCTTCATAATCATGTTATCATCCGTGATTGATCACCTATCCATCCAGTCGAATCAAACCCATAGTATTCCAGGTTTGATATCCGTGCAGTCGATTGGGTTAAATCCGCCTATATGTTGCCTTGCCAAAAGGCGGGTTAACAACATATGTATTGCATTAGGAAATATCTAAGGATAACGATTGTCTGTGGATGATGGATGAGTAGATGATCATAGCTATTGATTATTGTGTGTGTAAGTTACATTTTTCATCCTTAGAGATTTCGAGGATCGGACGAAATCTTTTTAAGAGAGAGAGAATGTAACACCTTTGAAATTATAATAATAAATTTAAATATTAATAAGGGTAAAAATATAATTTCATATAAAAGACAAAATAGTAAATTTTATAAATGAAGGAAGTTGGGGAATATGACTTTTCCATTAGGTTAAGTAGATTTTTCTAGACCAAATTCCTATATAAGTTGTTAAAAGAATACTGTATGAAGAAGATACAAAATGTGACTATAGCGCGTATTTTGTGTTTTACACCTATTTTTAAATTAAGTTTAAGAACTAATGCAAGAATAAAGGAAAGTTAATTGTTAAGAAACAAGTAGAATATGCATGAATTACTCCAAGAAAGGGAACGAAAATGAGATGGTATAACGACGAGTGTGCATTTAAAAGAACAGAATGAAAAAGTATTTACACGCGCAAATATGGAAATGCTTCAAAGGAAAAGCATTAATTACTGCTGTACTTAATAGACTGAATATATTAAAAAGACGAAAAGGACGAAAAAGAGAAAGAATATATCAACATATATAAAAGGGTACAATTTTGTCAATAAACATTAACAAATAAGAGGAATGTATTTATTGTGAATAAAGAGGACATTCATTACCCTTTTATGGAATGTATTGCTGCAATTAATACACTTTGCATGTGTTAAGAAGAGAGTGTAACAAAATACTTTGGAAAAAAAGTATACATCTACTTTTATATATGTTGGAAAAATAAAAATAACAATGTATGCACAAAAGTAAAGGCTTATTTTAAAAAGAAAGATAGCATAACAAAATATGCATAAAACGGAAGGAATTTAATAAAAGTTACATATTTTGAAGAAGAAAAAATGATATGTCTAAAATTGTATGTTTGAAAGATAAATGTATATGAAAGTAAAAGATTATCTTAAGAGAATTGTATAGATAATGACAGTAATTGATAATCTGATTTATTGGTAAACATAGGTAGCATAGGCTAAAAAGGGAGGTGCAGCGATAGGTTTAAGAAGAATTAGAATGTATTCATTGTTATAGAAATAAAGATAACAAAATAGGGAAATGAACCTTTGTTTAAAAATAAAGAAAGAATACGATATTCCTTTATTTGTAAAGGATAAGGCCTTTTAATACTCATATTTACACATTTGAGTAGAAATTCAAGATTCACTACAAAGGTTAATAATGTATGTGTTTATAGAATATCAGTTAAGGATATTAATTGGAATTGTAATTTTTAATTGGCCCATTTAAATTATAATTGGTAGCATTAATTAAGACATGTGACTTTTACATTAATAAGGGAAAATTAAAAGAGTATAAATATATATGTATAGTTACGAGAACAAGAATGAAGGGATGATTTTTATAGAAATAAATCTTCGCTTAAATTCCATCAATAAATAAAAGGCAAGTAAATATTCAATTATAATAAAAGTGTAAAATATGAATAAATAGTATTGACTAATTTGATTAAATGGCGATTAATGACATTAAAGAGGGAAAATGTAATAACTTGGATATGGAAAGTTAAATACTACTTAAGTATTGAAAAAGAAAGGTAAATTTCTTAATCATTGTCAAGATGCATACATATATATGTATTTATTCTTAAATGCTTAATAGTATATGTATGTATATGAATAAACCAATGAATTAATTAGAATTAGAATGACATAAATGAGAATTTTAAAAAGATTTCATTTAGTATAGTAAAAGAAAATAAATATAAACTAATTGATGTTAGCGGTAAAAAGAATATACAAAGAAGGTTTAAATATATAAAACTTAATGGTTATGAAAGTCTTAACTAAATAACTATCTGGATTCAATATATTAGTCCAATAGCTTAGATGTAACCAAATATTTTTACTTGAGGATGAAATAATTAACTATCATATGAGATGAAAACAAAGATTCTCCTAGGGTTAATCAACAGTTAGAATTAATGTAAATCCCCTATAAATATACACCTAATCTAAACCCTAATGCATCATAACTATTAGTCAATATATCAAAACCCTACCAAAACTTCTTCTCTCCACTTATGAACTTTCTTCAATATAAATCAAAATAAAAGAAGATAGATAGGTCTAAATTAAAAAAAGAAAAATTTGGTCAAATCAACAAAGAGGGAATTCTCACGCGTAGATAAAGATGATTCCAAGCAAAGTAAGCGTACAAAGAGGTAATTTCCAAGAAATTAAATAGGAAGAGCTTAGGCTTTGAGGTGAGTGGGCATAATTATAATAAGTTGATTTCTGTAGTTAATTTTAAACTATTTTAACTAGTTTTGGATGTTAGAAATCCTAATTCAATATGCTAAACCCTAATTAAATTTGTTAGAAACCCTGAATTGAATTCCTTAACCTTAGAATATAGTTCATAGTAAAGTTACATCGGTTGTACACCTATTTTATAATTAAAACCCAAATCATATTGCTAATTTAATTATAATTTGGTCACCTAGTAGTTAGGGTAAATTAAAATTTTCTAATGATTTAAAATTAAACGACAAACAATTGACAATTAAAAAATATAAAAACCCTAATTTAATTACATGACCGATCGACCCTGGAACCCTAGCAGTCGACCTTAGGGTAACGACGGTCGACCGTTTGATGCGAAAACTACACAGATTAAACCTCGTCTTGTTGCCCAAGTTAAATAATAAAAATCATATAATTTACTAATAAATTATATAAATGATGAATTTCTATTTTGAGCCTATTTTAGGCTATGTAAACGCATTTGAGAGGATAGGAAAGTTGGTTCCTTATCAGAGTTGTTAGGGCGATGTAATTAGCAATGTTTGATATTAGTATATGCGAATATATTTCGCAACGGTTGATTTGGCATGAGCGATGTATATCACATACAAGAAGTTGATTAGGGCGATATTTTGCATAGGCTTAGCGGTGTTCCATATGTATGGGTGCAGCACTATCAGAGACACTTTCTTAGAGAGTACGATACTAATGGGAGATCCAGGTATGCACGTTTTCTAGTACAACGTGGTACAGATGGACGTCGGTGTAGTAGGCTGTAGGTATTTAGTAAATTGAGCCCAAGTACTAATGGGAGTTCCTATGAGAGGGACCTCGGTGCAGTACAATTAGATGCATTTTGCCACTACGATCGAGTGATGAACATGAGTGCATACGATGAGTCATTATGAGAGTTTGCATTTTCGATGTTCTCTCTCTCTCTCTAGCCGTAGCATTGATGTAGTTATGATAGAGGAGTAGTTCCCGTTTTGGCCTATAATTAGTGTGAGGTTCATTCATTAGGTTCAGCCCATTGTGTTAGATAAAATCCTTAGGTATTAGACCTAGGAATGCACGGACACTTGTTACACACCATATATCACTTATAGTTGTTTTAAACATAGTTGCATGATCATCATATTAAACTTGTACTTATTCACCAGACTTTTGTCTGACCCACCCCCTTCTTTTCATTTTCCTCCACCACAGGATGACATTCTAGCAGTTGTTTGAGCATTGTATGTGGAGGAAGGAGCTTCCCATTAGAGTTTTCCATATCATTTATTGTTCTTCATGTAGTTTCCTATTATATAAAATGTTGTCCAACTTATATTGTATTTTGAAAAAATAGTGTACATGCAAATCAAGTATTTTGGAGATTGTTTTTACGAAATGTTTATTAATATTTTAATTCCTTCATTATGAGTTCTAAAAGTATAGAATTTCTTAGAACTCCATCTTTATAATTATGTTATGTAATGTTTTAAAATCCCAACAGCTCGTATTTCTCGGTATGATGTGTTCGAAAGTCACATTAGGCTTTGGATCGGTGTGTCAAGAGGTGCGCGTTGTTACAGTACAATAGACCCAAATAGTGAAAAACATTGATGAAATATCGTACACCATTTTTATTCTTCTCCATCAAACTTTAAAATGACGTATGTCTATTGTTGCTTAACGTATTTTAATGATCAAACCATTAAAATGATCGTGGAGACGAGTATGATTTGAGAAAGGAATATCGGCGAATTTCTTGGGTTTAGGCATAAAAGGCACAAGACAACTGAGACTGTGTTGAGTTTTTCATTCGAAAGTTTCGGTGAGTGGGGCTCTTCCTATTTGGATATATACTAATATGATGTGGTAATTCAACCCTTATGGTCTTAAATCAAATTATAAATGATGAAATTGAAAAGAAAAGAAAATCTATTTTATACATACATGATTAGGATGCAGTATGCCATGGCTATATAATTAAAAAATGATTTTTTATTGTAATTTGATAATGTTTGATCTTTCCCTAATTAAAAAGTTTAAAACACAAAAGTGCCTAACTTAGACATGTTATCTATCAAAATTGTATTTTTCGATGACACAAATCTAGTGGTGGTGTTCTATCGATGATATAAAGTAATATTATTCAATTAAATAATTTATGAAATTATGGAAATGGCCCTCAACTTTAAATGCTTATATCTTTTGCATATGACCTCTATTTCGCTCGCGGTTTGCGGCATTAGGATCGTGGTGAGATAAGGAATGTTTAGGTATATTAATTGCTATATTTTAAGATAATTTAAAAATGTCTTATTTTAGTTGGTTTGTTATATAGGAGGGTTCTACTAGGGCATTTCAATACATGTATGGTGAAATTACTCCTCGGTTATACTAGCGCATTTGGTGAAGATGGGTTGAGGTTCGATTCAGTAGTTTTATAAATAATGGGCGATGACGAGTCTTGGGTTTGATCCAAACAGTGTTGCAAATGTTAGGCGAATGGCATGAATTCGACCTCAATAGTCACATATCTTTTTGGCATACGAGCTGAGACTTTGGGCTCGGTCGTACGCATACATTTGTAGCAATGGCAAGTTGGGACTATATGCACAAGAATACTGCAGTCATTTTCAGCATGTAAGCCGAGACTTTATGGCACATTTGTCTGTATCCGTTTTTGTGGCAATGGCAAGTTGGGACTTTTTGCTCAATCGTATCATAGTCATTTTCAGCATGCAAGCTAAAACTTTGGGCTCGGTTGTTTGGATACGTTTAAGTAACGATCCATAATTTTATTACTTCGAAATAGAATATTTAATTAATTTTAAATGTTCAAATTTAGGTTTATTAAGCATAAATAATCATGTTTTATGTGATCAATAATAATAGTGATCTTGTTTCTAAAAAAAATTTTCAAAAATAAGGATTTTGGATTTTTGTCGGAAAAATATTGATAATATGACTGAAAATCGTTTTATCGATAAACAGCCTTTTACCATCAGAAGTCGGGCACGATTTTTTTTACATACACTTATTTCTAAGTAGGAATATGTAATAAAAATTATTTATTTTATTTTTGAAAATAAAATCTCTTTATGACATCATCAATGATGTCATCATTTTTAAATAATTGATTTTTGAATTTAAATTTAGTTTAAATGATTTAGTAATTGTTTTAAAATCAAATGAAGCCCTTTTGATTATTAAATAATAACAGAAATGTCATTTTTTAAATTTTGTTTACATACATATACATACATACATACATATATATATATATATATATATATATTAATTAATTAGAAGTAAAAATGTGACCGGAAATAAAATTCCAGATTCGTACCGGTTTGACGGGAGGAAGTTGTGCAACGTTATGTGTTATATACATGTGCATATATATATACATACATACATACATACATCCATGTACACATACATACACATTAGAATTGCATTTACATCTCAAAATTCCTAATTGTAAATTAAACAAAATATCATGATATTTATTAAAGGAAACCTAAGCTAATGATGACATATCTCCACCTTAATCCACATTCTCATCCAAGTGCACTCTTTAAGAGATAAGGGAAGTTATGGAAATGATGTAAGGAGGGTGGGAGAGAATGGTCGAACCATGGGAAGGAGTGGTGGTGTTGAGGTGGAAAGTGGTGATGTGAAGTGTTATGATGTTGTTTTAGATATTTTACAAAAAATTTCCTATAAATACAAGGCGTACCTTCTCATTTTATTCACACTTCCTTTCCATTTTCTAATCTTCTACTTCCTCTTCATTAATGGCTTCCATGTCCTCATAAATTATTCCATGGTCGTAGCGAAGCTCTGCTGGAAATACACTTCCAAATATAGAAAGATGTCACCTTGGTTTGAAATTAAAGCAAGTGATCTTCTCCTCTTCCCTTCTTACTTGGCAGAGCTCATCTACGCACCTCTACCCTCCCAAGTTCAAAGCCGAGCACACCCAAGGGTCCCAAGATAGATATTCTAAGCTTTGGCGTGAGAATAGCGGAGCTATAGTTGATTTCGTAACACTAAAAGTTAGATCGGGAAAGCATATATGTGAGAATTATTCTGCTAGTTAATTTTATTAAACTATATAATGATATAATATGTTTTCCCATGCTTGTTTCATATGCTTGATCATCACGTTTTGGATGCGATAATATGTTTGCTTGGTTGTAGAAATAATTCATGAAAAATGAAAGTCGAATTTACATGAAGAAATCACTTTCTTTAATTATAAAGATGTATATAGCCCTGTTAACCACTCTAAACATAAGAAATATTGTCAAAGAAGTTTGAAAATGACTCCTAATGGTTTTATAAACATTTACAAGTGTTTCGACAAAGTTTTAAAAAGTATGGAAAATGAATCAAAATTGGTCGCATCGCGTAATGGCAGTTCGCGATTTCGCACCGTAAAAGTTAAATCAATGTGTAAAATGGAATATAGCTCGAAATCATTTGAAATAAGAATTTTTTGGATCTTATAACTATAATTTTCAAATGAAGAAGAAAAAAAAGATCTCATTTAGTAAATATTTAAATATGTCCAACTCAAATTTTCAAAATAATCCCTTTTCGGCAGTTCGAAAACCAAAGTTTCAAATTCTTTTTAAATGTTTTTTTAATCTTTAAAAATATGGAATAAATTCTAAAAATATGTTAAAATATTTTTAAAGAGTTTTAAATGAAAATTTTTAACATATAAAGGATTTAAAATGAGATTTGTGCTACGCAGCCCTTAAAAGCACTATTCACCGACAATTTAGCAAAGAAATTTAATTTTTTTGGAAATAAGATTTAAACTTGGGTTTTTCTTACCAAATCATTTATAAATGTTTTTTAAGTAAGAAATCAAGTATTTTTAAAGGATTTAGAGTCAATCAAATAACTTGACCGCCTTACGGGCAACAAAGAGGTAGTCTATAGGTTGGAGTTTGGAAAGCCAGTTGCCCGATCCCCTTAACTATCCAGACTGGCTCGAAGGAGGAGATAGTTAAGTTGATTTACTCGGGTCATAAAAGAAAAGGGATTTGGAATTTTCCATAAAGTTAAACAGGATTTCAAATAAGATTTTGATGGTAAAGAGAACATTCTAGCTAAACTCTATATTAAATTCCGAGGAAGGAACCCATACTGTAACGACCCAGTATTTGACCACTTTAAAATATACTATTTAAAGTGATTTTAAATATAAATTAGGTAAGGTTATATGGTTCAAACAATATTAAAATGGATTTGGAAAGAGAAGTATACATAAAAATAGTAACATTTGCCTATATCGATAAAAGTGACAAAATGCTGATTTCTAAAAGTAAGTTTCAATGGTTAAATATTTTAATTAATTTTTGAGTGTTTATATTATTAAATAGCAATATGAAAATTTATTTTTAAATTCGGTTTACATAAATAGTTTAACTAAAACGCCAAAATTTGACCGTAAAACATTTTGTCGAAAATCAACGTTTTGTTGATTAAAAGTTGTCGCAACATTGTCGCACCTTTATTTTCTTATATAGGAACATATATTCAAATAGTATAAGTATTAATTATGTTACTAATTAAGTTTACTTTTACTAAACATACTTAGAAAATTCTAAAATATAATTAAGAAAAAGTAAGCACAAAAAGACAAAAAAAGTACAAAAGTCAAAAAGGTAAACATCAAATCAAAGCACACATAATGAATATATTTCTTGCTTACCTGTTAAGTGAAATGGACATAAAGTTGTGAAATGACATTTGATGGTAAGTGTTACTTTGCTTAAAATTAAAGTTCGGGTATTTTGGTCATTTTACATAATAATATTTTATTCCAAACTTTTTTGTATAAATACCCACCTACTTCTTCACTTTCATTCACACTTCTTCTTCTTCTTTTCTCAAGCTTCTTTACCTTCTTCCTCTCCTCTTTAATGACTTCAAAGCCATAGAACAAAATTAGAAAGAAATAATGTCAAAATATTTACAAAATATTCAAAAGAAATCAATGTTCATTCTCTTCAAATCAAACTCATCTTTTCTCCATATTTTACCTCTTCTTCTCTCGGCCATAACTTCTTCAAACCTGAATCGAATGCAAAATTCTTTTTTTCAAATCATGTATGTTTCCAGTGACTACCACTTTCATGTTGACAACTTTATCTCATTCTAAGCTTAACTATATCAAAAATCCACTTCTTTCCAGTTCATTCTCTGGCCCAGTTTTTGAGATAGAGAATAGCCCATTTTGTTTTGAACATAACTTAATCTTAACTAACCCAAATTAGAAAATTATTTTTTCAGATCATACAAAATTCTAGTGGCTATAACTTTTATGTTGAGCATATTTGAGGTTTTCTATACTTGAATTTCAATTCTTTGAAGTGCATTTTCGGGCTTTACTTTTGTCAATCCGACAATACCTCTTCTTCATTCTATCATATCTCCCTCAAAACAACTTGGATTCAAATGATTCTTTTCTTCAAATTTAAGAGAAAATAATTTTCAACAACTTTCCAGTTAGTAACCTTTTCAAATTTGGAGATTTAGAGGGTCTAAAAGCAGAACAAGATAACACATTTTTTTGGGATCTAATTTTAAGAATTCAAGTCAAAGCTCCAAGACTTCTTCTCTATACCTTCGGCCAACCTCCATCTCAAGCCTTGGCTAAGCTATTGGAAGGAATAGGGTGTTGTTTTGTAGAGCTTAATTGAGTAGGAAGTAGTTGGTGAAGTGTTGGTTGATCAGAATGTTGGTAGGAAGTTTATCGCTTTGGTTTATGGTGAGAAACTCTATTTAATATCTATATTTATATATATAAATGTTTGATGATGTGCTATGACTGCTATGGATGCTTATATATGCTTTGGTCATCAATTATTGATTGTTTGATATGATTGTTAAATTATTTTACCAAGTCATGCTAATACACGTCGATAAGCACAAAGGAAATTACTTTCCTTTTGAAAATGAAATGGTGTATGTGGAATGCTTAAACCTTTTGGAAGTAGTTTTAAAATGAGTTAGAAATGTTTAACAAACATTTAAATATGTTTGAAGAAATAAAGAAAGAAATCAAGATTTCATCTTGTATATTTTAAATATGTCCAAAACAATTTTCCAAACAAATCGCGCTTTTACAATAAAGTGACCAAAGTTTAAAAATTATATTTTAAATGTTTTAAAAATATGAAAAAAAACTCTAAAAATCTTTTAAAATGTTTTAAAAGAGATTTAATTTGAAAAGATGGATTTCTAAATGATATAAAAATCGTTTTGAAGAATATAGCTTTTAAAACAATATTCGCAACGCTTTTCGCAGCAGTTTTAAAAACTTTTGAAATGTAGTTTTAAACTTAACATTTCATTCCTAAACCTTTTGTGAATGATTTTAAAATAATAATTAAGTAATTTAAAGATGATTTGAAAGTTTTAATAAGAGTTTAAATAAATAGTTAAGCGGAATTGTTTATACCACTTAAACAAAAAGTAAAGAATACTGAATGTATTAACAAACTGAGTATGCCGAAACGACTAGTACATTTGTCCCGCCTGTGAGATATGAGAAGATAAATCAAGGTGTTTGACTAAGGTTATGAATGGAGCAGCCAGTGCCCTAAACTTACCTGGCCTATGTTTTCTCTTTTTAGACTAGGGGTGGAACAGATCGAAAGGAAAGCCCAGATGCTCTAAAAGATTATATTAAGTTTTTCCAAAATAAAAGAAGATTAGTATTATCCAAAATTTAAGCAATCTCCAAATTGAATAAACTTCAACTTGGATTGCATAGAGATAATCTTCTTATACTTGGTATTAAATTTCGAAGAGGGAACTCGTCCTATTCGTGGAATTTAAAAGGTGATTTCACCGTTATTCCGTCCATAGCACTTGTTGAATACGGAAATTGATATTGAGTAAAATTAGAATGAATTCTATGATCCTATTTACTCAATAATATTCTCTAAGATTTATTTTAGGGTTTACAGTAAACAATTTCTTAAATAACATTGTTTTTAACCCGCCTAAAAGTTAAGGAATTTGGACCGAGTGTTAAGTGAGGAAATTTGAAATATTGTCCAAAGAAAAAGAATAAATTAACTTAGAATTTCTCTAAGACAAAAAGAAATCTTTGATTAAGATTAAAAGAATGATTTGGAATTATTCCAAGATTTAAGAAAAGTTTTAATAAATCAAATGATTTAATAAATAAGGCTTAATGATTCCATATACTCTTGAAAAGAAAATGAAATAAATTGAAAAGAATATATCTAAGAAAGATATTTTATAAAAGATGAAGTAATTGATTGATGATTGATATCCACTTATGAACTTAACATCTTTTTTTATCGATAATTGGCTTCGAAGGAACCGAGGTCGGATTTGGGCGACCCCTATCCGAAAATCACTTCGAACCAACGTATACATTCGAAAGTGAAGACATGTGGAAGATGATGATTGTTGAAGACCGAGGATCTTCGTAGCATGAGGACTACTTGTTGACATGCTATGGGTTGCTCCTATTATAGAGTTATTTATTGCAGTGGTCTCCTTGTTGTGGAGATTTTTCAGATTGCAAGGACTACTCGCTACTTATGGTAGTAGGAGGAGTGCCTTCGGTTTCGTTCAATCTCAGAATGAACTTGTATGGATGAGTGTCTGACATTGTATTGCGAAGTCACAAACGTTGACTTTTAAAAACGTACATTAGTTTGGTGGCAGAGAATGCAACTTCTCTTAGCTTAACACCCTTCTCTAAGTGGTATGAGCTCAGAGGTTGTATGTTTATGGAAGTCAAATAGTCATTAAGGAATGACAATGTGGCATTCAAAGTGGAACCTGTTATGAAAAAGCGTGGCTTTGTATGAAAAGCGTGGCTTTGTCTTAGTTGAGCGTAACCTCACTCCCAAGCCTCACATCTCAGAAACGATAAGGGAACTATGTTACATATTTCAGGCCGAGTATGACGAGGGTGGTGTATGATCCCTCAAGGTGACTGGCGGCGTATGATCTAGGTCACCAAGGTGTCCAGATGGGACCCTTATTGTATGGTACTGTGTAGTTAATGCCCCGCTATTACCCCGCTATAACCCCGCTATATCTTATAGCGGATTTCTACCGCTACGATTTTTCCATATAGCCCCAAAATATAGCCTTTCCGCTTTAAGCCCCGCTATTTCCGCTATATCCCGTTATTCCCGCTATATTCCGCTATTTCCGCTATATCTTCTTTAATAAAATAAATTAAAAAATTGCATTTATTCATTATAAAAATTATGAAACTAATTTATTTGATTTAATTTCTAATATATTTTCAGAAATGAAAATACTCTAATATTCTACTAAATTCAATTATGTTATATAACGGTTTTATGTTTATTTAAAATATATTCGCACATGTTTTTTGTTTAAAATTATTTATGTATTAATTATAATTCAATTGAATGATAATTTTTCATTTAATTACCATTTATATATTTGTAAAAACATTAATTACTAGTTTTATATGCTATTTTAGATCCATCCGCTATATCCCGCTATATCCTCGCTATATTCCCGCTATGACTTTTTGCACCTCCACCGCTTTGAATCTGCCGAGCGCTTTAACTACACAGGTATGGTATAGTGGCGTGTGAGTCCTTGCATGAGAAGCCATCGAATATCAAGAAGTGTGTCAATATGGGGAATAGTAGTGTGTGAGTCCTTGCACAAAAAACCACCGGGTTTCGGTTGCTATGTGTGGTTATCGAGATTCCCTATCATGTTGGAAAATCCAAATCCAATACGAGCTTTACAGTTTTGATTGTATTCCCAAAATAGCTGTAATGCTTTGTAAACATTTTAGCTACCCCTTTAGATATCATATATTGCGTTCGGTATATTCCGTTGACCTAGTCCGGATATATTACCTTAGCCTTAGTCCAGATATTGATACCTTATTTGAATAAGTTTATTTGAAAGGTATTTTTAAAAGAATGTCATTAAAAATAAAATCAAGTGTATTTTGGTATAAAAGTGTTTTGGTTATCATAAGGTAAAAACCCGCCCGTGTTTATGTGTGGACGTGGTCTTATGAGATACCCTTCTTTTCAAAGGTTTTGATAACATAGTCATTTTAAATTTCGAGTATCTCACGCTGTTTTATAAAGCCTGATCCGGATATTTTTAATACTCGGGTCAGATCCGAGTAGTTTCAAGTTTAGCTGAAGGCGCTTAGAGTTTCCAGAGGAGAGCTGGAGATCTTCATCATCGTATGGACGTATTCTATTATCTGCTACATCTATTGCATTTTTTTTTCGGCATTTGTAAGGACAGAAGTTTATAACTATCCAGGCTGAATCTAGGTTAGACTCTGATATTGTATTTTAAAATTTCGTTGTAAAGATTATTATTGAAATAATATATGTTATTCCATTCGTATGAAATTCTGTTATGTCTTTATTTTCTTTCTACCCTTAATGATCCGCTTATTCGTGCAATTTGAGTTGGACATGTGTGATTTATTGTCGATTCAAAGGGTACGGAAAAACAGGCCATTACATTTGGTATCAAAGCTGAAGGTTAAGCGAGAACCTTGGCTTTGTTGGGGTAAAGACTCATTAGAGATAGGGTTAGTAATACCCTAGGATGAGTGACTCATTAGAGATAGGGTTAGTAACATCCTTGAATGAGTTTGAGTGTATTATATATGAGTGCGTATTTGTTAGTGACTAGTAAATTGTTTTGTGTTGATTTATCTGTTGAGTGATTTATGGATACTAATCGATACGCCAGATCACCGTTAACGATGAGGGTTCCTAAACATTTAAACAAGACGAGCCGACACATTGATTTTGAAAATTGGTAAATAAAATAATTTTACCTAGGATTATATTTTGAATATAAAGTATATATTTTGAAAAGTTGTATAGTTAGAAATCAGGATTAGTGAAATTTAAACATCTTGTGATTAGAATTTCACGGTTTGACTATAAGATGTTTCATAAAGATAATCGATAAGTAAGAAATCTGATAAGGTAACTAAGATCTTTAATACTTATTCCAAAATAATAAATTAAGAAATGTTAAGTTACTATCATAAATTGATCAATTGTTTGATTTAAAAGTTTAAGTACAAATACCTTGTGAATTAAGTTTCACGATTTGACTATAAGGTGTTTGATAATAATATTTGTTTAAGGAATGAACATATAAGATAATAATTATTTAAATAATATAAAATAATTATGTAAAAGGAAAAAATATATAAAAGAAATGAGAATTTAAATTCGAGTAAAAGAATTGTGGAAATTTAAATGAAGTTAATTAATATAAGATAAATTTAAAAAATGAATTTATAAAATAGGTTTTATAAAGTAATTTCTAAAGGATTTTGAAATAGAAAAGGTATTTTATGATAACTAGTTCGATTGGCTCGAAAATATACTAAAAATGGGCAAGAGATGTATTCAGATGGTAAGCACTTCTCTTAAGTATTACTCTTCTCGTCAAGAGGATATATGATACTATTAGTAGTACCCAATTCCTTGGCATTGTTTTAGAGTTACTCAATCTATATAATTTTCTTAAGTTATAGAGATAATGTGAATCATTAACTGATAAATTGATTAGTAATCTTTATAAAAGTGTTTAAACCAAAGATAAATTGGGATCGCTAATTGATAAAAAGCGGAATTTTCGACGATTTTGGACTGTCGAAAATTTTCGAATCATACATAGCTCAGAGCTAAGAAATTTGTGAAAACTTTTGGTAAATGTTACGTACCGAAATTTTCGACTTTCGAAAATTCGACATCGATACTCACTTTATCGACTGCCGAGAAATCAAACGCCGGAAACTCGAATAGTGATGGTTTTAGAAAGAAGAAGTAGAAGAAAAGATAGAAGAAAGAGAGAAGAAGAAGAAAGCAGAAGAGGAAAGAAGAACAACAGAACAACATCAGATACAGAAACAATATCAGAATCTCACATATCGCAGCGGAACAATATATAATAGATAATCATTAGTCTTTTAAAACAAAGAACTATATCAGTTTATACATACATCAATCATCAGAGTCAATATACAACTCAATACAACAATGGACAGTTATATAAACTTGTCCTCATACAGAATACACAGCGGAATAAATACTATCAGATACAAATACTACGTCTCGTCATCCAGCTCATCTCCAAAGCTCCAGAATATCCAGAATATCCTGATAATCTAACTCTAGACTGCCCGTGTGGAAATTGGTGGGCACCCAGAGTTTAGAAGGGAAACAATAAACTCCGAGTCAGTCATGGTGACTGGTGTGAGATCGTAAAACAGTTATTTTTCACAAAGAAAATAAAACAAATTCGCAATGCTTTTGGAAAATGAAACTACCATAAGACCTCCCACCACACACACAATGCAAACGTAGAATTTGAGGAGATTTCTTCTTATGATAGTCAAAGATGCTTACTACGCAAAATCAAATCATTTTTGATATTATTATTAGTGCATAGTGTAGAAAACATTTCGAAAGTATAATATAAATCTTAGCCAGCATAGGTACCATTATATTATGCCTGCTATAGCTGCCTCCTGAGGAGACAGGTTATACAATTGAAATCGTAAAGGCTCGTATTGTTTCTTTGGATTTCCAACAAATGGTCAGGCTAAGGAACTTCCTTTTCCACGATGGGTACGTCCCTGGAATAGACGACCCGAGAACCTAACCGGATCTCTGCCAACACAAAGCCGGGTTACCTCTGCAAAAATAGGTAACTACTGACACGCGTATGCCATCCCCCGATCGTAACCGATCTTCCCGAGGATCCCCGATTTCCAACAAACCACATAATAATAATAATGCAGCAACCACATATGTAACGACCACGACCTTCTCTCCATAGAAAGTCGTATCGCTAATAAGAAAGAAAGGGGTGAGAAGTAGAAAAGAGAAGAAGAGAAAAGAAACAAACACAAATACTCACAGCGGAAACGAACAAAATATATTATATCACATAAATATTACATAGTATTATATACAACACTTATCAGAGTTACACAGATTCACATCATATACTAGACAGTTATAAACATCTGTCTAGTTATTACATCTCAATACAAACAAAGATCTAAACAAGATCAACACAGCGGAAACTACTATCTATATCTACAACGCTGAAGCCTCCTGCTCCATTGCTCCTCCACAATTCGTCAAGGCTAACCTGAATCCCTTGGCTACTCGTAAAAATTTGAGTACCCAAGAGTTTATAAAACAGAAATAAACAACTTGGGTCAGACATGGGTCTGGTGTGAGTAACAGGTTAAACTTGTTTAACTTCAAAACCTTTTGAAAGAAAAAGTATCACGTAAGACTCCCCACAAATAAACATGGGTAAGTTTTTACCTTACGCTAACCAAAACATTTGATAGGAAATTCGATTGTATTATAATAGGGTCTAGGGTTTTCAAGTAAAATACAGAAATAGCTGAAATGCTTACATCTCACATTTCAACATAGTTGGGCACAACTAATACGTACGGCACTTATTGGAGTTTGGATTCCATACAATGGCAGGGCTACCGGGGTACCGCCCGTCACAGTACGTGGCCTAGATCACCGTACCGAGGATCACTCCCAATCCCCTGCAACACAAGGTCGGAACATCCCTTACTGGATAATTCCCGCACAAGATACCTCACGGTTGGGATCAGCAACCGCACACACTAAGCCGAAATAAGAAGGGACTTCTAGACAGAGGTAACCTTGTCCTACTTGGGTGCTACCCACTAACCTTGCTGCACCTCCCCTGTTTTAGCCATTCCCGGTTTGTGAGGCTTGAGGTCACGATTACCTTAGAAAAGAACACATCACTTAGAATGCTCATCGTCCACCTGACGATGTGCTGAAAGCATTCAATCCATACAAGTTCGTTCCGGGTTCGAACGAAACCGAAGGCATTATCTCGTTACACTCGTTTTGGAATCACCCTCAGAGTTAACGACAATAACCCTTGCACTCTGAATCTTCATCTTCACTTGATTCACGACCTATCGTTAATTTGGATCGATGTGGTATTCGGGTCTCCAGACCTGGAAATCTGGTATACGGAAACCCGATCCCGGTCTCATCGAAATCCAAAACGTATCTTTTAAGGTCAAGTTGTTTTAAAGTTAAAACAATTCAATTCAATTATCTTTATACACATAGAAAGATAATTCACAATAGATAATCAACATTATCAGATAATCCATATTATCATCACAATTCAACTAACATCCATATCATACAGCATATATCTCATCAGAGATATCAATCAATGCAAAGCATTTAATATTATCATCCATTCTTAAGTAATGATTTATACCATTTCTAATTAATTTAAAATGAATTAAATTAATTACTTCATTTTATAAATCCTTCTTATTTAACCATTAATTAATTATAATCAATTAATTAATTATCCTCTAATAATTCATTTCAATTAATCATCTTGATTAATTATCTTTTGATTACATTCAAGTAATTTATTCTCAATTAATTACTTAAATTAATTATCCTTAACCACTTATTGTAATTAACCTTTAATTACTTCATTAATTAATTAACTAAAATTAATTAACTTAATCAACTAAAATTAATTACATTAATCCTTAATTAATTACATTGATTAATCACTTCATTTATTAATTATTACTTAATTAATCAAATCTTAATTACATCATTAATTATATTAATTAATGATCCTTAATTACACATTAATTATTAATTACTTAAATTAAATTAATTATATTAAGTAATTAACCTTTAATTAAAACACATTTATTAATCACCTTGATTAATCCTCAATCAGTAATTAACTACCCTTAATTACTTCATTAACTAAATTAATTATTCCTTAATTAATTATCCTTTAATTAATCCCTTGATTAATTATTAAAAGTACTAACTCAAATTACTTTTATTAAACCACCTTTAGTTAATTATATCCCCTAATTAACATTAATTACTTTTCTAAGTAATTTATACTTCCACTAATTACCTTTAAGTAATTATCAAATCACCCAGTGATTATCTTAAATTAATTTAAACAAAATTAATTTAACTTATCAAATTAATTACCTTAAGTAATTATTTTAATTACTTTATTAAGTAATTTACTTAACAAATTTTTAATTAACTAATTTATCTAGTTAATTATCAAATTTAAACATTAATAGTTAATTATTTAATATTCTCTAATTAATGATCTATCATTAATTTTTATCAATTCATTTTTTTAAGTAATTAAACTTAAATCAACATTATTAATTACAAATTAATTAATTCTTAAATACCATTTAATTAATTTCTAATTACTAAATTAATTACCTAATTAATCTCTTAATCATTTGATTTATTAATTTACTTATCATTTAATTAATTAACACTGAATTAATTAATAAATTAAATTAATAAATTATTCTTTAATTACTTTATTAATTTAATTGAATCTTAAATCATTAAACATTAATTACTTTCTAAATTAAAGTATTTACCTTCCATCTACTTTAATTATTTTTAACCAAGACTTTAAAAGATTTAACTTTAATATCTTTTCTTTTAATTCAATTTAAATTAAAAGATTCAAAATAAATTACAATTTAACTTTAACCAATTTTAAATCAGATTTACAAAATCTTCTTAAATTCAAATGTTAAGAAACACTTTAACATATATGAAAGAAATTTATAAGATTTTTAAATCAATTTATTTAAATTCAAAATCTTTTTAAAAATATTTTTAACAACTTAAATTTGTTAAAACATTACAAATTTATAAACTTATTTTATCTCAAGCTAGAATACAAACTAACTTGAATCCATACTTTATATTTGATTTAAAACTGTGTTTTAAAAACCTGCTTTATATTTTAAACTTAATTTAAATTTTTAAAAACCCTGACTGGTTTAAAAACTGCAATCTTAAAAGACCCGAGACCATCACACTTGCTTCGAGTAAAAACTGGAAAACCCCGAGTTCCCTTCGAGTTTTCCTTCCCCTGTTATTTTAAAACTTTGTCAAGTAAAAATTTAAACAGTTTAGCCCACGCGAGTCTCCCCGAGCCATTCCCAGTTTTCACGAGGATGTTTTCGAGTAAATCATCATCTTCTCGAACCAAAAAGCAACCCAGGCTCCAAGTATCTCGTGCACGTGCACAAGCGAGTTGATCGCCTCCGACCATCCACGGTAACCTCCACAAGTCGACGCTCATCCTAACACTAAAACCCAATCACCAAAGCCTCGAACTAACTTCACCATCGAATTCGAACAACTCGATCACAACCTGGAAACAGACTTCGATCACCAATTCAACCCGCCTCGTCGACCACGACCATCAGCGACCACGCTAATATTTCCAGAGCTACTTCACTGGCCCACAAGCATCTTCCCCCTGGTGCGATGCGTTCCGGAGCGACATCGACGACGCCATTGCCTCGCGAAAATCATTTACAAAACACAGTACATAAACCCTAGATCAACTCCAATTACCCACCACGATGAATTAGAAATCTCCTGACCATTTTTCCGATGATCACTAACCTACCAGCGTGCTCTAGCTTCAACCCCGAAATCCACCATCCATTTGATCGCCAGAAATCAACAAAAACCCAATTTTCGTTCATACTAGCATATCACAATTTATACAACACTAAAAATCATCCTTTTACTTTTAAAATTCATGATTTCCAAAGGTGATTTAAATTAAATAGGTAAATCAGAAAATCGTGATGTTTGAATTTAACATGTTTTAGATTTTCTACTGTCTTATTTCTTTTTCCAGAAATATTCAAACTTATTATACTTAGAAATAATTTTAAATCATAGTTTATGTTTAAACAAACATATATTGTTTGAAAAACTGAAACTTAAAAAGAATGAATAAAGAGAATAAGGTTTTCTTCAAGATCTTGTCTCTGGGTTTATAACAGAGATGGGTACAGAGACATATACAGGTTTATAGGCATGCATGTTTATATACTTTCCTATCAACATGATTTCAGAGCATAAATACATAGATTATAACAGATAATATACAATTTTCATAAGACCATTTACAACATCAGGTTTAAACTAAGTTTCAGAAGTTAAGTTTGCTCTCTGGAAAACTAGAACAGAGGAGCACAGACAAATCCAAACATGCACAGATAAACACACATCTATACATCCATATATACAGATATTCTACTTATATAAAATCACACAGAACATTATTTAATTCCAGAAATTTAACATGCAACTAGATTTCTCTATATTTAAGTTTAAAAAGGAAGTTACTCACCTGAAACAAAGATGAACAGAGCCTATTTTATTTGAAACTGCTTTTAAACTTTAGAACTTGAATGCTTTTGAAAACTGTAGACTTGAGTTGCTTGTTAATGGAACTGGAATGCTAGCTTTAATTTGAAGAGATTGCAGTTGCATGCATGCTCTAATTTCCAGCTTTGTAAAAAATGTTTACAGGCTTTGATTCCAGGTTACTTGCTTTCATATTTTGAATAAGAAATTACAGGCTTTGATTTAGATTCCAGATTGAAGAGATGAGTTACGGGTTGTTGAAGAAATGCATTACAGATTTTGATTTCAATTTGGTTTATAGAGATATGGATTACAGATTTTGTTTCAGATTGAAGAAAATGGTTTCCAGGTTTTGATTTGCATTCTTTGTTTTTGAGAAGAGTTTGTTTAGATTTTGGTTTTGAGCTGAAGTTTTCTTTGTTTAGAAAGGAGATTAGAAAAGGAAAAAGAAAATGTAAGATGATTGTTTATATAAACTGAAATTATCTAAAAATAAAAATAAAATTAAATGACACTTGTCATTAGCCCTTACCCACAATTTAACACTTGTTTAAATGAGTTCTTAGGAAATAACATGTGTCTTTTTTTATTAATGAGTATATATTTGAAATGTTAATAAAGATTTTTATACCTTATTTAAATGTATACATATTTAATTTCTTTTAAAGAATTTGTTATAACAAAATATATATATAAATGAAAACTTATCCAAATATTTTAAAATTGTTTATCTCTTGAATTTCAAAATTTAATTCATATTCAAATTAAATTTAAAAATCCAATTTTAAAATCAAGTTATATATATGCATATATAACTATCATTTAAAATAACAATTCTATCTTATCAAAGTCTATTTATATTTATAAAAACAAAGTATTGAAAATATCAAATTTTACTATTTAAATAATTTATAAAAGAGATTATAAATTACTCCTATTATTCAATGAATTAATACCATTTGTAAATTGTATTTTAAATCTATATATATATATACATTATAATAGAAATCATTTTATTGGTTTTTAAAAGATAAATTCACTAATTAAATACCCATTTAATCAGATTATTAAATTAAATTCAAATTTTATTATCAAAGATCATCAATATCAATTTAATTATTAAACAGATTATTAAATTGATATTGTTAAAATTTCCGGGATATTACATTCCTTCCCCCTTAAAATAATTTCGTCCCCGAAATTTAAACAAAGGTAATTTAATAATCTTATTAAAGATTTAAATTTAAACTCAAGCATATACTATCATCCATATGCTAGCAACCATAACAACCAAATCATTCAATCAAACAATTCTATCTATCTAGACTAAATTCTAGATAAAATACCTCGAGTTTCCCCAAGTATATATACCGGAATACTCGCTCTACAAACAATCTAAACTACTAAGCTATAGATCTCCTACTCATCTAGATCTACAGAACTGAACAGAATATCAGACTACAGACGAGTCTGACTCAACTACCAAACTTCCAGAGCTGCTGATTCTAAAACCAGAGATAGATCAAATACGTACTCCCTCAGAGATACGTAAAACACAACGAATTTCAGTTGTCCAAACCGACAATTCAATCCGGAAGACCAAATACTTATTCAAATCAAAACAAGGAAGAGATCCACAACTTTACTCCTCAACATCAGAAGACTGAACTTACTTCTCCTATCCAGAGATGCACTTCCAAATTGCTTCTGTTGCACAATCTCCGATCTGAAGTAGATAAGAATGCCAATGAAGAATACAAGCACAGACTGGATAACCCATTCCAGAAATATGGTTCAACTGATCCATAACGAAAACTCAGATACTCCAACAAAACTTGAGCTGCTTCACCAAACTCTATCTCTAGGAACTATCCTTCCACCAGTCGAATCACCGGTACCACTCCTGGAATCCAGTTGATAAGAAAACTCATCTCCAGATGCGGACAACTTCGGACTTCCCTGAAGACATCTAGAAAACTCCGATAACCCAAGAGAATACTCAGCAATCGCAAGTCACTTTTGCGATCAACCCAGCCAAATTCCAAAGAAAAACTGTTCCTCTTTACACAATCCGAACAACTCATACTTAACTATCCAATCCATCGAAGAAATGGATTTACTCTTACTACTTCTGAACTTCACCTTCAGAAAAACTGCTCATCCAGAAAACTTCCTGCCATCACAGAATACTCTGAGCTGCACTGCTGACACTGATGCCAAGGACTTCGTACTCCAAAGATCTTCGAGAAACTCGAACTCCAAACCAAACAGAAACACCATGCTGAACTCAGCCACAATACCGAAGCAGACACACTTCCACAACTTGTTCCAAAGAAAACATCTTCGGGAACATCCATCGTCACTGTATCTCATCATACAGCTACTATTACCTGAGGTATCAAGGTACCATCACTCGCTTCTGCCTAACCGACAGATCCAACTCTACTCATCCAAACTGCACTTCAAAGATAAACTCCGAACCATTACAGTTTCCTTCGGAGATCGATGAAATCCTTCACCATAGCAAAGCTTACTCGAGACGGTATTGGGTCTACAGTCTCGACAAATACACTTCCCAACCTCAACATTTAAACTCCAACCATTGGTAGTCGTGTTTCACACACCACTACCCCATCTACCTTTATAGCTTATATTGGAAAACCCGAACAGGTAACCCAACAAATAGGTAGAAATATATATATATTTAAAATGATACTTTTTATATAGAAATTATTTCTGGGTAAAATTATTTCATTTACCTCTTTAAAATAATACTGTGTCGAATTGTTCTATACAAGCGTTTAGAGATCCCTATCAATGTTGTGGCGTCCCACACATTGACCAGAATCCATAAACTACTCACTAAACCAATCAACACAATATAAAACAATTTTATATTCACTATCAAATACGCGCTCATATCTATTAATACTCTCAAAATTCCCACCAGAGCCAAGGTTGTCGCCGGCCTAAGCTCTGATACCACTGTAACGACCACGACCTTCTCTCCATAGAAAGTCGTATCGCTAATAAGAAAGAAAGGGGTGAGAAGTAGAAAAGAGAAGAAGAGAAAAGAAACAAACACAAATACTCACAGCGGAAACGAACAAAATATATTATATCACATAAATATTACATAGTATTATATACAACACTTATCAGAGTTACACAGATTCACATCATATACTAGACAGTTATAAACATCTGTCTAGTTATTACATCTCAATACAAACAAAGATCTAAACAAGATCAACACAGCGGAAACTACTATCTATATCTACAACGCTGAAGCCTCCTGCTCCATTGCTCCTCCACAATTCGTCAAGGCTAACCTGAATCCCTTGGCTACTCGTAAAAATTTGAGTACCCAAGAGTTTATAAAACAGAAATAAACAACTTGGGTCAGACATGGGTCTGGTGTGAGTAACAGGTTAAACTTGTTTAACTTCAAAACCTTTTGAAAGAAAAAGTATCACGTAAGACTCCCCACAAATAAACATGGGTAAGTTTTTACCTTACGCTAACCAAAACATTTGATAGGAAATTCGATTGTATTATAATAGGGTCTAGGGTTTTCAAGTAAAATACAGAAATAGCTGAAATGCTTACATCTCACATTTCAACATAGTTGGGCACAACTAATACGTACGGCACTTATTGGAGTTTGGATTCCATACAATGGCAGGGCTACCGGGGTACCGCCCGTCACAGTACGTGGCCTAGATCACCGTACCGAGGATCACTCCCAATCCCCTGCAACACAAGGTCGGAACATCCCTTACTGGATAATTCCCGCACAAGATACCTCACGGTTGGGATCAGCAACCGCACACACTAAGCCGAAATAAGAAGGGACTTCTAGACAGAGGTAACCTTGTCCTACTTGGGTGCTACCCACTAACCTTGCTGCACCTCCCCTGTTTTAGCCATTCCCGGTTTGTGAGGCTTGAGGTCACGATTACCTTAGAAAAGAACACATCACTTAGAATGCTCATCGTCCACCTGACGATGTGCTGAAAGCATTCAATCCATACAAGTTCGTTCCGGGTTCGAACGAAACCGAAGGCATTATCTCGTTACACTCGTTTTGGAATCACCCTCAGAGTTAACGACAATAACCCTTGCACTCTGAATCTTCATCTTCACTTGATTCACGACCTATCGTTAATTTGGATCGATGTGGTATTCGGGTCTCCAGACCTGGAAATCCGGTATACGGAAACCCGATCCCGGTCTCATCGAAATCCAAAACGTATCTTTTAAGGTCAAGTTGTTTTAAAGTTAAAACAATTCAATTCAATTATCTTTATACACATAGAAAGATAATTCACAATAGATAATCAACATTATCAGATAATCCATATTATCATCACAATTCAACTAACATCCATATCATACAGCATATATCTCATCAGAGATATCAATCAATGCAAAGCATTTAATATTATCATCCATTCTTAAGTAATGATTTATACCATTTCTAATTAATTTAAAATGAATTAAATTAATTACTTCATTTTATAAATCCTTCTTATTTAACCATTAATTAATTACAATCAATTAATTAATTATCCTCTAATAATTCATTTCAATTAATCATCTTGATTAATTATCTTTTGATTACATTCAAGTAATTTATTCTCAATTAATTACTTAAATTAATTATCCTTAACCACTTATTGTAATTAACCTTTAATTACTTCATTAATTAATTAACTAAAATTAATTAACTTAATCAACTAAAATTAATTACATTAATCCTTAATTAATTACATTGATTAATCACTTCATTTATTAATTATTACTTAATTAATCAAATCTTAATTACATCATTAATTATATTAATTAATGATCCTTAATTACACATTAATTATTAATTACTTAAATTAAATTAATTATATTAAGTAATTAACCTTTAATTAAAACACATTTATTAATCACCTTGATTAATCCTCAATCAGTAATTAACTACCCTTAATTACTTCATTAACTAAATTAATTATTCCTTAATTAATTATCCTTTAATTAATCCCTTGATTAATTATTAAAAGTACTAACTCAAATTACTTTTATTAAACCACCTTTAGTTAATTATATCCCCTAATTAACATTAATTACTTTTCTAAGTAATTTATACTTCCACTAATTACCTTTAAGTAATTATCAAATCACCCAGTGATTATCTTAAATTAATTTAAACAAAATTAATTTAACTTATCAAATTAATTACCTTAAGTAATTATTTTAATTACTTTATTAAGTAATTTACTTAACAAATTTTTAATTAACTAATTTATCTAGTTAATTATCAAATTTAAACATTAATAGTTAATTATTTAATATTCTCTAATTAATGATCTATCATTAATTTTTATCAATTCATTTTTTTAAGTAATTAAACTTAAATCAACATTATTAATTACAAATTAATTAATTCTTAAATACCATTTAATTAATTTCTAATTACTAAATTAATTACCTAATTAATCTCTTAATCATTTGATTTATTAATTTACTTATCATTTAATTAATTAACACTGAATTAATTAATAAATTAAATTAATAAATTATTCTTTAATTACTTTATTAATTTAATTGAATCTTAAATCATTAAACATTAATTACTTTCTAAATTAAAGTATTTACCTTCCATCTACTTTAATTATTTTTAACCAAGACTTTAAAAGATTTAACTTTAATATCTTTTCTTTTAATTCAATTTAAATTAAAAGATTCAAAATAAATTACAATTTAACTTTAACCAATTTTAAATCAGATTTACAAAATCTTCTTAAATTCAAATGTTAAGAAACACTTTAACATATATGAAAGAAATTTATAAGATTTTTAAATCAATTTATTTAAATTCAAAATCTTTTTAAAAATATTTTTAACAACTTAAATTTGTTAAAACATTACAAATTTATAAACTTATTTTATCTCAAGCTAGAATACAAACTAACTTGAATCCATACTTTATATTTGATTTAAAACTGTGTTTTAAAAACCTGCTTTATATTTTAAACTTAATTTAAATTTTTAAAAACCCTGACTGGTTTAAAAACTGCAATCTTAAAAGACCCGAGACCATCACACTTGCTTCGAGTAAAAACTGGAAAACCCCGAGTTCCCTTCGAGTTTTCCTTCCCCTGTTATTTTAAAACTTTGTCAAGTAAAAATTTAAACAGTTTAGCCCACGCAAGTCTCCCCGAGCCATTCCCAGTTTTCACGAGGATGTTTTCGAGTAAATCATCATCTTCTCGAACCAAAAAGCAACCCAGGCTCCAAGTATCTCGTGCACGTGCACAAGCGAGTTGATCGCCTCCGACCATCCACGGTAACCTCCACAAGTCGACGCTCATCCTAACACTAAAACCCAATCACCAAAGCCTCGAACTAACTTCACCATCGAATTCGAACAACTCGATCACAACCTGGAAACAGACTTCGATCACCAATTCAACCCGCCTCGTCGACCACGACCATCAGCGACCACGCTAATATTTCCAGAGCTACTTCACTGGCCCACAAGCATCTTCCCCCTGGTGCGATGCGTTCCGGAGCGACATCGACGACGCCATTGCCTCGCGAAAATCATTTACAAAACACAGTACATAAACCCTAGATCAACTCCAATTACCCACCACGATGAATTAGAAATCTCCTGACCATTTTTCCGATGATCACTAACCTACCAGCGTGCTCTAGCTTCAACCCCGAAATCCACCATCCATTTGATCGCCAGAAATCAACAAAAACCCAATTTTCGTTCATACTAGCATATCACAATTTATACAACACTAAAAATCATCCTTTTACTTTTAAAATTCATGATTTCCAAAGGTGATTTAAATTAAATAGGTAAATCAGAAAATCGTGATGTTTGAATTTAACATGTTTTAGATTTTCTACTGTCTTATTTCTTTTTCCAGAAATATTCAAACTTATTATACTTAGAAATAATTTTAAATCATAGTTTATGTTTAAACAAACATATATTGTTTGAAAAACTGAAACTTAAAAAGAATGAATAAAGAGAATAAGGTTTTCTTCAAGATCTTGTCTCTGGGTTTATAACAGAGATGGGTACAGAGACATATACAGGTTTATAGGCATGCATGTTTATATACTTTCCTATCAACATGATTTCAGAGCATAAATACATAGATTATAACAGATAATATACAATTTTCATAAGACCATTTACAACATCAGGTTTAAACTAAGTTTCAGAAGTTAAGTTTGCTCTCTGGAAAACTAGAACAGAGGAGCACAGACAAATCCAAACATGCACAGATAAACACACATCTATACATCCATATATACAGATATTCTACTTATATAAAATCACACAGAACATTATTTAATTCCAGAAATTTAACATGCAACTAGATTTCTCTATATTTAAGTTTAAAAAGGAAGTTACTCACCTGAAACAAAGATGAACAGAGCCTATTTTATTTGAAACTGCTTTTAAACTTTAGAACTTGAATGCTTTTGAAAACTGTAGACTTGAGTTGCTTGTTAATGGAACTGGAATGCTAGCTTTAATTTGAAGAGATTGCAGTTGCATGCATGCTCTAATTTCCAGCTTTGTAAAAAATGATTACAGGCTTTGATTCCAGGTTACTTGCTTTCATATTTTGAATAAGAAATTACAGGCTTTGATTTAGATTCCAGATTGAAGAGATGAGTTACGGGTTGTTGAAGAAATGCATTACAGATTTTGATTTCAATTTGGTTTATAGAGATATGGATTACAGATTTTGTTTCAGATTGAAGAAAATGGTTTCCAGGTTTTGATTTGCATTCTTTGTTTTTGAGAAGAGTTTGTTTAGATTTTGGTTTTGAGCTGAAGTTTTCTTTGTTTAGAAAGGAGATTAGAAAAGGAAAAAGAAAATGTAAGATGATTGTTTATATAAACTGAAATTATCTAAAAATAAAAATAAAATTAAATGACACTTGTCATTAGCCCTTACCCACAATTTAACACTTGTTTAAATGAGTTCTTAGGAAATAACATGTGTCTTTTTTATTAATGAGTATATATTTGAAATGTTAATAAAGATTTTTATACCTTATTTAAATGTATACATATTGAATTTCTTTTAAAGAATTTGTTATAACAAAATATATATATAAATGAAAACTTATCCAAATATTTTAAAATTGTTTATCTCTTGAATTTCAAAATTTAATTCATATTCAAATTAAATTTAAAAATCCAATTTTAAAATCAAGTTATATATATGCATATATAACTATCATTTAAAATAACAATTCTATCTTATCAAAGTCTATTTATATTTATAAAAACAAAGTATTGAAAATATCAAATTTTACTATTTAAATAATTTATAAAAGAGATTATAAATTACTCCTATTATTCAATGAATTAATACCATTTGTAAATTGTATTTTAAATCTATATATATATATATATACATTATAATAGAAATCATTTTATTGGTTTTTAAAAGATAAATTCACTAATTAAATACCCATTTAATCAGATTATTAAATTAAATTCAAATTTTATTATCAAAGATCATCAATATCAATTTAATTATTAAACAGATTATTAAATTGATATTGTTAAAATTTCCGGGATATTACAACATAGGTTAAGTATCTGGGCTCCATACCATGATACCACCTCTATCCAGAAGGAATGACATACACTAAGGGGCGCTACTCCTTAGAACCTTGCTGCATCCTTCCTGTTTCGACCATTTCCGGGGTGTGAGGCTCGACGAAGTCTCGTCCACAAAGCTACGCTTTCTACAAAGCCCTGATTCGGGTCAAACAAAAATGATCAACCTATGATCACAAAGATATAAGATCAAACAAATGATCATATCGCAAATGATCAAACACTGATCATTTCACAGCAACACTCAGTATGCCACGTTACCAAATTGGGATTTATCGCTGATAAATTTCAACTACATAACCTCTGAGCTCGTACGTCTCAGAGAAGGGTGTTAAGCTAAGAGAATAAATTCTCCGCCACCAACAGAAATGTATTTGAAAGAAATCAGCTTTATATCTCAAATTGTAACGTCAGACACACAATCCATACAAGTCTGTTCCGGGATCGAACAGAACCGAAGGCACTTCTCACGAAGCCCTTGCATTTCCGGATAATTTTCTAATCACGTCCGGACTTCCCGTCACTAAGGGTGATAAAACCTCTAAATCGGAGATCAGCCGATGTAGAGTAACTCGACGGTCATCCTTCCGTTTTCAAAAATATCCGGTCTTCAACACCGGTCTTCGAATGCAATTCATAACGACGTATCACATATTCGGAATGGGTTATACGACCCCATGGTCCTTTCCCGGCTAACCCGAATAGTGAGCGATTATTCAAAAATAAGTGTGGCATTCAAATTCATCCAATTCACAACAAATACCTATTCAAGGTAATTATTGATAGTCGGTTATTTAACTATCAATAAAGATGCGCAACATCATCAGATTCCAAATAATTTTCCAAATTATTTTATCTTCCAAAATATCTTTACTAGATATAAAATTTCCACACTTCAAAAATAAATCGATATTTATTTTTCTAAACAGTTTCCCTTTCCTTCATAAATTCCATAGTGAATTTATATTTTCAAAATATCTACTGATATACGATTCTCAAATCGATTTCAAATATTCAATTTCAGTTTATCTTTAAGAAGATAAAATCTCAAAACGTTTCATTTCATATTGGAAAAGCATTTCCATACTTATTTAAAAATAAGTATTTCACAAATCTATTTATTTTCAACATTTGAAAATATTCAATATACTTAAATCAATATTAAGTATACATTTCATTCTTTAAGGAAATCATTAATTTTAACATCTATTTGAGTCAAAACGAATGTTGCGTAAAACATCGTTACGACGACTCAAAATCACTAGTATAGGGATTCGGATTTTAGATAGATATATAAATCCCAATACTACATAAAACATTTCCTTTCGGAAATCATTTACTATAACAACAGTGTTATAGTCCACCATTTCCTTATTTCTCGAAACGTCTATTTCAACAATAAAAGTTGAAATCTATGATTTCGATATTTAACACGTTTTAAAACATCTTTTAAAACAATTACTTCATTTCGTAATATCACTTTTCCAAAACATATCCATTTTATTTAATAATATATTCACTGTCCAAAATCGTGAATATACTTCGTTATCCAAATTCAACATTCCTACACGTTTTATTTAAAGGCTTATCCACTGTCCAAAATCGTGAATATAATTCCTTTAATTAACTTCTACAATTCACTTATCAAAATAAGTGATTTCGGATTTATAAACAACGTTTATAAATCCCATTTATAATTTATAACAACTTCAACTTACAAATCAATTTTATTAACCGAATCAATCTATAACTCAATTTTTATACTTAAGTCATTCCTTTAATAACTTTACAAAATTTACAAATCCTACTTCTTGAAAAATTCCATTTATAAACCCTTTTTCAACATTTACAAAAACTCCTTTTATAATTCCATTTTTCCGATTTATAAAAATTCAATTCTTTATAAATCTTATCTATAAACCATTTATAAATAAATTCAAAAATCTTCATTCATACTATTCTTCAACATAGTTCATTTCATATTCCCAAACATAAAATTTTGGTTTTATATCACAAAATCCTTAATTTTTTATAACATAAAAATTATAACACTTATTTATTTAAAATGAATCAATTCCAAAATTTAATAAAACGTATACTTTCAAAAATTCACTTTGAAATCCTTTTAAAAATAATATCGTTATTTTTAAATTTCAAAATTTGAATCCGATGATGCAACAGCACCAATTAGTCAATCACAACATCAAACATCATATATCAACATATGATAACAGAATATACATCAATATCTGTAAATAAATAAATACTGGTGAGGAATCCAGTTGGATCCCTCCAACCTGTTTCCCTGCATCCACAGATGTTAGCACAATACCAATTCCGCTCCAGTACGGAATTATCGTGGTATATGGGTTTAATAAATATTATCTGCTTACTAACGGCGCAATAGGGTCTCATCCGCTATACGAGGCGGGAAATCAATCAATCCAATATATACATATGCTGTAACAACCCTAGATTTTTATATATATTTTTTTAATTTTGACTTTATTTTTATTTTGAAATTACTTTAAACTTTTTTTTATTTCAAACATTTCATTTTTAAATATAAATGTTGATTATTATGTGAATTATAATTTCAAACTGGTATAAATTGAATATTTTCCCGAAAAGTGGATTTTTGGTCAATCTGGTCAAACTTTGACTTTTAAATTTAAAATTTAAATATTTTAAATTCTTGAATTTTATCTTTTATTATGAAAATAAATTTAATTTCAATAATACTGCTTTTCGTTTCGTTGAAATCCGATTTATATTGTGAAAATTATGCTTTTTACCATATTGTATGTAAATTGATTTATTTAATAAAATCATCTATTTTAATTTATATAAACAATATTTTTATTTGTCAAATCATGTTCTAATATGTGTTATATGACATATTAGATATATATTTTATTTTAAAACATTTTTAAAGTGATGTTAAAATTTTTCCAAAGTTTACTGTGTTGATTTCCTATTTTTATAGGCTGTTTTCTTATTTTCTGCTATTTTCTTCATTAAAATTATATTTAAATTAAATTTTATATATTTATTTTGTGAATGTACTTTTATTTTATGTTATTATTTATGTTTAAAAATATATCACAAGCTCATATGAATTTTCTAAAATTTATTTCAATTAATTTCAAATTTTCTAGACTAGTTTACTATTTTTACTATTTTCTTATTTTTACTTTATATAATTTATAAATATTATATATATTTTATATTTTGATAAATTTTCGAAATTTTATCTGGTATTACTATTATTACCAGAAATATAAAGTTATAAAAACAAATTAAAGAAATGTGAAGAGGTTTTGACTTTTGATTTGCCCATTGCCTTTTTGCATTCCACCTTTTCATATTCAACCTTACCTTTTCATTACCAATCACCACATCCATTCATTTGCTGACCTTATCACTTTGCTTCAGCCAACTTCCCCTCATTTTTCACGCACCAAAACCTTCTCAAACACAAAAATGTCGGCCTCCATCTCCTGAAGAGAAAACTTTGGTAAATAATTCACTTTTCTACACTTTTCCTACTTGTTTTCTTCTTGTACTTGCACTTGCTTCACCTATATTGTTCGGCCCTCCCTCCTCCAGCACCATGGCTGCTTCCACCACCACCACAACCAGCCACCATCACCTCCAGCCCACTGTCCTTCCATAGCCGTGGCCACCTTGTTGTTGATCCACACAAAAATACACAAAAACTTCACCTTATATGCCAAGCCGAGCACCATACATCACCACCACCTCCAAACTCCTCCTTGGCCGCCACCTACTCCACCTCCACCACCCATAGACGACCTGAAACCCACTGCCATGTCATCCCTACCCCACCTGTAGCCATGGCCGTGCCTACCCTTGCCTTGGCCGAGCTCTTTGTTTGCCTAGAAATCATGTTGTTTATGCCTTGTAGCTGTAGTTCATGCACCTATCTCTCTACACCATCACCTCTTACATGCTAGGCCGACCCTTACCAACCCAAAGACCAGATCTTAACCCATGCCTAGCCATGTGTTTCTGACCCTAGACTGAAGCACAAGTGGTTGAAGCAAGTGCAAATACTTTGGTGATGTTTTGTACATTCATTTCTAACATTGTTTTAGTATATTCGGGTTGAAAACTTATGTAGATTGTTTTGTTTGTTTGAATGTATTCAAGGTGATTAATCTTTGGCTCTCCCAATCTCAAATCTTATTTGTGCTTTTGTGCCTTCAAAGATCTTAGTTTGTGCGTTTCGGTTATCGTCTCCAGCTTATACCAGTGAGTTATTCTCACCAGACAGTTTTATACTTATATTAATAGTAAATCGATCACATGTGAATCTGTAAATTGCATCACCATATTATATTTGATATGTCACTATTATATGATGTTCACACATGCTTAAACACCTGTTATATCATATGTTACTGTTATATTATGTTGTTCTGTTATTTTTATCAGTTTATCACACTGCAAGTTCCCTTTAGATTAGAATCACTATGGGTTGAAATGATACATACCCGAACGGACTTTAGAATAGGAGAAAATCGTTATGGGCTGAAATGATAGGCCTGAATGATTTTCAATTATTTTCATTTACTTGGGATTTGCGGGTTTGAAATGATCAAACCCGGGTTTTCTTTGTAAATTACGGGTTGAAATGATATATTACCCGTATCACTTTACCTAGGCTAGAAAATGAAATACAGACCCGTTGTTAAAATATGTTTTATAAATTTTTTTAAAATATTTTAGAAATGTAAATATTATGATATTTTGATTTAAACTAAATAAAAATGATTTTTGTAAAGCATTATTGATTTTCTGAAAATTTATAAGTGAAATAAATTAATGGTAAAATTAGAAAATTTGAAATGTAAGTTAATTTGGGAAATTTTAATTTGGTGATAATTGGAATTTAAATAAATTGTGAAATGTGATAAATTCATGATAATTTGGATTAAAGTGAATTTAAATGATTATATTAATGATTTTGAATAAAGTTAAAATGTGAAATCAATGAATATTTAAGTTGAAATTTTGAAATATAACTAAAAATTGGAAATTTGTGAATTTTGCTTAAAAGTGAATTTTAAGTTAAGTAAATAAAAAAATGGAATTAAGTTATATTTGACAATTTAAACTTAAGTGTTAAGTTAATTTAATTTAATGAATTTATAATTTAATATTGGAATTTAATAAGTGAATTATTATTAAATTTTGATTTTTGAATGGAGGTTTAACTTTATAAAATCATGAATATAAGGGTATTTGAATGATTGTTTTAAAAGTGAAATTATATGATTTTATAAGTTAAAAATGATTTATATAAAAATATAATTGTTTGTGAAATTATACTGAATATTTGAAGTTAATTAACTGCATTTCTGAAATGTTATTAATTCTAATGTAAATGATAATACAACATTTGTAAATGCTGTAGTTGATAATAATGAACCAAATGGCTAAATTTAATTAAAGGCTATTATAGCATTTTTGTAAATGTTATAATGGTTGAGTTTAACTAAGTTTATTTGAAACTAATGTAACCCTATTACAGCATTTTAAATGCTGTCTTTTGTTAAATTGAACTGTTTTAAATGTGACTTTTCGTAGCATTTTCTAAATGCTGCGAAAGTTGAATTTTCATTGTTTTAATTAATTTAAGTGAACGAATGAACTTTGAAAAGTTAAATTTTTGGAAATTTAATAATTTAATTATTAAATATAATAACTTCATTTTATGATTTAAAATGAAGTAATTTGTTTTGAAATATAAACTATTTTGAAATATGATATTTTGATATTTTGAAATGGATTTTTGAATGATATTGAATTTTGAAATGATATTTTATTTCGAAGTATAAAATACCATTTTGAAATTTTAACCACGGGATGTATTTAATTTATAGTTTAACCGATCCTTAAAGGATGGGCGGTCCCAAGCATCCTTTGAGTTATTGTGCATTTCTACTACAGTTCACTTGAGTTGGTTTACATTATATAAGTATATATTGTCCTGACTCGAGTGTTTTGTGTTTTACTTTACGCTCGGGTCAGCCTGAGTATTTACAGCTTAGCTTTGGATTTAGTTCTGGAGCTAGGAATCGCTGGAGATTCTGCTTGTCTAGTTATCTATTTCCTTCCAGTTCAGTTGTTCTATTTCAGATCTGGTATTCATAAACTTCTATTTATTTGAGATGTCTATTGTATATGTTTTCAAGCAGATATTATGTATTATGTTTTGAGAGTTTGTTATAGTAGCTTCATGAACTACTATGGGTTTTTTATATTCCGCTGCGAGTTATTCTGATATGTTCTGTGTTTGTGATTCTGTGTATTTGATTTCATTTGCTCCAAATTTATTTACAATCTGTTATTTTGAATTATTCAAGTCAGACATGTGTGGATTATTGTCGATTTGAATGGTCTAAAATAGTGGGTCGTTACAGTTGGTATCAGAGCTTTGGTTTTAGGCAAACCTTAGCCTGCGGAGCAAAAACTCATTAGAGATAGGGTAGAAATACCCTAGAATGAGTGAAATCTATCTCAGAATCATTTCTTTGTGAGAGAACGTATTTTCGAAGTATAAAATGATTTTCAAATTATTTTTAAAGAATTTTCAAAGATTATTTTGATATAAATCCTTGCTTTGAAAGTAAAATATTTCTTAAACTTCATTTCTTTCGTATCCACCTTGTTAGTAATTTCTTTGATTAGGATCCTCTAAAATTTTGAACTTCTCTCTTGATTGATCTAGATCCATTGTTGATAGGAATCTATTTTAAGTATGGCAAAATCAGCAGTTTGTTAAGTTGTTTTGAGTAAACTCTGTTATATCTTTTGCTTAGCTAAAGTTGTCCAACTAAAGATATTTATGCTTCTGTTTTCGTATGTTATGAATTCGAGTCTTTCCAAATTTTTATGGGAATTTTTCTGTATCGATATAGGTTATATATCTCTAATCTTCGTTTGGATTCTTATCGAATAAGATTCCTTTGAATTTTGGAACGCTCCCACTTGTTCTGAAATCCATTCCTGTCTCCCCTAATTGTATTCTTTTGATTTTGGAGCATTGCATCACTCCACTTTGTATGACCTTTATAGGGTGGCGATTCCGCCAATCTTTGAATGATTGTAATTGGCATTGATTCATCGGAGATTTCTGTATCCTCGGTTTACGATGTTTTCTATCTTCTGTTATATTTTGATTCTATCTCTGGCAATCGAAGGTCGATTTGCCTTAGATTTTCGCATCGATTATATTCCTGAAGTCACGGTTGACCAGTTAAGGTCGCCCGCGATTCATATAGGCTTATCCATCTTCTATTTGGTAATTTAATTATCTTATCTTCGTTTGAGCCTATCTTTGAATTAGAATTCTATTTGATTAGAGTCCTTCTAAATTTGAATCTCTGTTTTGCTTTGAAATCCATCCTTGAATCGTCCCTTGGAAAGTTTGTGGTTGATTGTCTTTTGAAAATTGTGTATTCATCGTAGTTTTATTTTGATAAGGATGACCATATTTTTATATAAAGATGAAATGTTTTTGATAAGGATTATATACCTTTAAAAAAAAAATTGAGAATTTGAAGTTTTGAAAGGATTTGAAATTGTGAAAATTTTATAAGAAATGGTTTCATATAAAATGATTTATAACTGAAGGTTTTGAATCTGAATTTAAGTGATTGAACTCCGGCATTTTGGAACTGGTTTTAAGATTTTGAAATAATAAATAATATGATTTGAAATTATTTTTCCGAATAAGTAATGTTTCAATGATTTTAATGGGTTTTAATGATTTTGAAGGAATTTCAAAGAAGTTTTCAAAGTAAATGGAAGTCCAGAACCACTTGTGTCGCTGGAAAATAATTTCGGTGATGAGTGCACGCATCATCGACATTGATTTTCGAGTTTCTGAGTGAGGGAGAGGCCACTTTAATAGCTTTGCTATGCGAGTGATTTTGTGAAACCATTTTTGATTTCAAATTCCGAAGTATGATTTGATATTCGAAAGATATATGTAAATATATTTGAAACGATTTGAAATGAACCGGTGTTCAGTCCTCGAGTTTTGGATTTGATATAACCCTATCTATTAAAATTGATTTACTGATTTGTTGCTAATTTCCAACTCTTGAATTTGAAAATGATTTCTTCAACTATTTCGAAGTTCGAGTACTTCCAAATCAAGGTTAACTTTTCAAAGCTAAGAAATTTGAAAAGTATTTTGATAAAGTATATAAGTTTGTTTTGAATGTTTATGTATGAAGTAATATGATTTAAATAAGTTGAAACTGTTTTGTTAAGTAAATGAATAAGGCTATTTTGAATTTTTCTAAATATGGAATTTAGATTTGAAATGTTTTGAAAGAATTTGGTCTTCAAAATATTTTGAATAAAATTTAGTTTAAATGTTTAACTTAGTAACATCTTTATGAAACTATATATTTAACAAGTTGGAATAAATATATAAGTTGTACGTATGGTGTTTTATTCGCATAATTAATTTGATCCAAGTTTGGGTACACAAGTTCGAGGTGGATTACACCATTTCGTGTTAGGATTTTCATTCGATTCTTGATGGCGAATATTTGATATGGATTTTGGGCTTGATTCTAGAATTCTCTATCGTAGTATATGGCTATGCAAGGAGACTGATGGCTTCTAGTCGAGAAACCATATCAAAATCCGCATTAGGGAAGTCGAATGGACAATACTAGTTCGAAAGCGAACTTGTGTGATCAAGCGAGCGATCAAATGTAGTTTTGCGAAATGATGATGTATGTACATCTTATATCCTAATATCATTTATATATTTTAACGCTGAAATTGAAAGCTGTCGAGTTAGAATATCTTTGCTTACTAAAAGAAAATTCCAATTTAAATCACAAAGATATATAACCCATAAAAGCAAAGATATTCAAATCCCATATGGCTCTTCATACAGTGAAATTTATTTTGAAAAATTTGATCCTTATATAAGATGGACCTTACATAAGTATAAGATGATTTTGAAAACATTTGATTTTGGAAATGAATTGGTTGACTTAAATTATTGATTTGGAAATTTGGATTTATTTTCTAAATCTATTATTCTGGAAACGTTGAAACTAAAGATAATTAATTTGAGAAGAAATAATTCGGTGAAATTGTATATGATTTTGAAATTGAACTGATATTGAAACAAATTGAAATTTGAGAACCTTATGTTACTAAACACTTGATTTGGGAGTTGTCGAACTTATATAAAATTGATTTGTATGAGTATGAAATTGATTCGAAAACTATAGATTTGAAAAGGTACTCAATTTGAAAGTGAAATCTTATATATAATGGATATTATATCAGTACGATATTTGAAAGTGATTTGAAAAGGTAATATATGATACATATTTTCGAAGTAAAGATATGGAAAGTGCCTTCTGCTTGATATCCGATTTGTGGCCACATCTTGGATTCATTCTATCGATATTATTCTCTCTGATTTTTGGTTTTCCGGATATGATACTCGAGTGTCCTTCGAATTCCATGGCGTTACCCATGGTCTTACGAACTCGACTGCATAGCGTAATTCGTAAGGCAGTGATTGCTTAAAAGGTACGGATGTTTCCTGGGGGATCCAGGCGTAACCATTGTGTATCTGCGATCTATGGTCGTGTTAGTGGCGTAATCCGCAAGGCAGAGATTGCTTAAGGGGTATGGATGTTTCCTGGGGGATCCAGGCGTAACCATTTTTATGTATCCTGCGGTCCACCGTTTTGTTGCATGGCGAAATTCGCAAGGCAGTGAATGCTTAAAAGGTACGGATGTTTCCTGGGGGACCCAGGCGTAACCATTGTGTATCTGCGATCCATGATTTGATTCGTTTTTGTTTGGATTGTACTTTCCATATCTGTTTTTAAAGGTTTTCCCAGTATTTTCACTAGGTGTTGAAACAAGTCTACTAAGTACCTGGAGAATTCTAGCTTTGCGCCTGATCAACGCACTACCAGAGTCTGCAGGAACGAGGATAAACTTGTTAAGACATCGAGTTATAAAAGTATTTTGATAAAATATTATATAAATGATACTTTGATCAGTTATTTCCTTTTTAAAGGATTTTAAAGTGTTTTAAATATTTTACCTCTTTAACCAACAATTTTAATTAATGGCTCATCCTTGTCTTTCGTCCTATTTTCCCTTCTTGCTATTCCTATTCTCCACCTTGTTAAACTTACCTATAACAACAGTTATCAGGTATAATTTTAATCTTCTTGTCATCTTGTCTTAATCCTATTCCATTCTATCTTTATCTGTGTTTTCCGTACTTCATTCCTTTTCGAGGACGAAAAGATTTGAGTGGGGGAGAGTGTAACAACCCTAGATTTTTATATATATTTTTTTAATTTTGACTTTATTTTTATTTTGAAATTACTTTAAACTTTTTTTTATTTCAAACATTTCATTTTTAAATATAAATGTTGATTATTATGTGAATTATAATTTCAAACTGGTATAAATTGAATATTTTCCCGAAAAGTGGATTTTTGGTCAATCTGGTCAAACTTTGACTTTTAAATTTAAAATTTAAATATTTTAAATTCTTGAATTTTATCTTTTATTATGAAAATAAATTTAATTTCAATAATACTGCTTTTCGTTTCGTTGAAATCCGATTTATATTGTGAAAATTATGCTTTTTACCATATTGTATGTAAATTGATTTATTTAATAAAATCATCTATTTTAATTTATATAAACAATATTTTTATTTGTCAAATCATGTTCTAATATGTGTTATATGACATATTAGATATATATTTTATTTTAAAACATTTTTAAAGTGATGTTAAAATTTTTCCAAAGTTTACTGTGTTGATTTCCTATTTTTATAGGCTGTTTTCTTATTTTCTGCTATTTTCTTCATTAAAATTATATTTAAATTAAATTTTATATATTTATTTTGTGAATGTACTTTTATTTTATGTTATTATTTATGTTTAAAAATATATCACAAGCTCATATGAATTTTCTAAAATTTATTTCAATTAATTTCAAATTTTCTAGACTAGTTTACTATTTTTACTATTTTCTTATTTTTACTTTATATAATTTATAAATATTATATATATTTTATATTTTGATAAATTTTCGAAATTTTATCTGGTATTACTATTATTACCAGAAATATAAAGTTATAAAAACAAATTAAAGAAATGTGAAGAGGTTTTGACTTTTGATTTGCCCATTGCCTTTTTGCATTCCACCTTTTCATATTCAACCTTACCTTTTAATTACCAATCACCACATCCATTCATTTGCTGACCTTATCACTTTGCTTCAGCCAACTTCCCCTCATTTTTCACGCACCAAAACCTTCTCAAACACAAAAATGTCGGCCTCCATCTCCTGAAGAGAAAACTTTGGTAAATAATTCACTTTTCTACACTTTTCCTACTTGTTTTCTTCTTGTACTTGCACTTGCTTCACCTATATTGTTCGGCCCTCCCTCCTCCAGCACCATGGCTGCTTCCACCACCACCACAACCAGCCACCATCACCTCCAGCCCACTGTCCTTCCATAGCCGTGGCCACCTTGTTGTTGATCCACACAAAAATACACAAAAACTTCACCTTATATGCCAAGCCGAGCACCATACATCACCACCACCTCCAAACTCCTCCTTGGCCGCCACCTACTCCACCTCCACCACCCATAGACGACCTGAAACCCACTGCCATGTCATCCCTACCCCACCTGTAGCCATGGCCGTGCCTACCCTTGCCTTGGCCGAGCTCTTTGTTTGCCTAGAAATCATGTTGTTTATGCCTTGTAGCTGTAGTTCATGGACCTATCTCTCTACACCATCACCTCTTACATGCTAGGCCGACCCTTACCAACCCAAAGACCAGATCTTAACCCATGCCTAGCCATGTGTTTCTGACCCTAGACTGAAGCACAAGTGGTTGAAGCAAGTGCAAATACTTTGGTGATGTTTTGTACATTCATTTCTAACATTGTTTTAGTATATTCGGGTTGAAAACTTATGTAGATTGTTTTGTTTGTTTGAATGTATTCAAGGTGATTAATCTTTGGCTCTCCCAATCTCAAATCTTATTTGTGCTTTTGTGCCTTCAAAGATCTTAGTTTGTGCGTTTCGGTTATCGTCTCCAGCTTATACCAGTGAGTTATTCTCACCAGACAGTTTTATACTTATATTAATAGTAAATCGATCACATGTGAATCTGTAAATTGCATCACCATATTATATTTGATATGTCACTATTATATGATGTTCACACATGCTTAAACACCTGTTATATCATATGTTACTGTTATATTATGTTGTTCTGTTATTTTTATCAGTTTATCACACTGCAAGTTCCCTTTAGATTAGAATCACTATGGGTTGAAATGATACATACCCGAACGGACTTTAGAATAGGAGAAAATCGTTATGGGCTGAAATGATAGGCCTGAATGATTTTCAATTATTTTCATTTACTTGGGATTTGCGGGTTTGAAATGATCAAACCCGGGTTTTCTTTGTAAATTACGGGTTGAAATGATATATTACCCGTATCACTTTACCTAGGCTAGAAAATGAAATACAGACCCGTTGTTAAAATATGTTTTATAAATTTTTTTAAAATATTTTAGAAATGTAAATATTATGATATTTTGATTTAAACTAAATAAAAATGATTTTTGTAAAGCATTATTGATTTTCTGAAAATTTATAAGTGAAATAAATTAATGGTAAAATTAGAAAATTTGAAATGTAAGTTAATTTGGGAAATTTTAATTTGGTGATAATTGGAATTTAAATAAATTGTGAAATGTGATAAATTCATGATAATTTGGATTAAAGTGAATTTAAATGATTTTTATATTATATTAATGATTTTGAATAAAGTTAAAATGTGAAATCAATGAATATTTAAGTTGAAATTTTGAAATATAACTAAAAATTGGAAATTTGTGAATTTTGCTTAAAAGTGAATTTTAAGTTAAGTAAATAAAAAAATGGAATTAAGTTATATTTGACAATTTAAACTTAAGTGTTAAGTTAATTTAATTTAATGAATTTATAATTTAATATTGGAATTTAATAAGTGAATTATTATTAAATTTTGATTTTTGAATGGAGGTTTAACTTTATAAAATCATGAATATAAGGGTATTTGAATGATTGTTTTAAAAGTGAAATTATATGATTTTATAAGTTAAAAATGATTTATATAAAAATATAATTGTTTGTGAAATTATACTGAATATTTGAAGTTAATTAACTGCATTTCTGAAATGTTATTAATTCTAATGTAAATGATAATACAACATTTGTAAATGCTGTAGTTGATAATAATGAACCAAATGGCTAAATTTAATTAAAGGCTATTATAGCATTTTTGTAAATGTTATAATGGTTGAGTTTAACTAAGTTTATTTGAAACTAATGTAACCCTATTACAGCATTTTAAATGCTGTCTTTTGTTAAATTGAACTGTTTTAAATGTGACTTTTCGTAGCATTTTCTAAATGCTGCGAAAGTTGAATTTTCATTGTTTTAATTAATTTAAGTGAACGAATGAACTTTGAAAAGTTAAATTTTTGGAAATTTAATAATTTAATTATTAAATATAATAACTTCATTTTATGATTTAAAATGAAGTAATTTGTTTTGAAATATAAACTATTTTGAAATATGATATTTTGATATTTTGAAATGGATTTTTGAATGATATTGAATTTTGAAATGATATTTTATTTCGAAGTATAAAATACCATTTTGAAATTTTAACCACGGGATGTATTTAATTTATAGTTTAACCGATCCTTAAAGGATGGGCGGTCCCAAGCATCCTTTGAGTTATTGTGCATTTCTACTACAGTTCACTTGAGTTGGTTTACATTATATAAGTATATATTGTCCTGACTCGAGTGTTTTGTGTTTTACTTTACGCTCGGGTCAGCCTGAGTATTTACAGCTTAGCTTTGGATTTTGTTCTGGAGCTAGGAATCGCTGGAGATTCTGCTTGTCTAGTTATCTATTTCCTTCCAGTTCAGTTGTTCTATTTCAGATCTGGTATTCATAAACTTCTATTTATTTGAGATGTCTATTGTATATGTTTTCAAGCAGATATTATGTATTATGTTTTGAGAGTTTGTTATAGTAGCTTCATGAACTACTATGGGTTTTTTATATTCCGCTGCGAGTTATTCTGATATGTTCTGTGTTTGTGATTCTGTGTATTTGATTTCATTTGCTCCAAATTTATTTACAATCTGTTATTTTGAATTATTCAAGTCAGACATGTGTGGATTATTGTCGATTTGAATGGTCTAAAATAGTGGGTCGTTACATATGCCAATATGTATATATTGCTATATATAAGAGATATATCCTACTATATCTAATATCACATCCAATAGCAATCATCAATAACTGCAAAAATTCCACATTCAATTTGAGTGAGAAAAATCTCACCGTGATTTTCTGATAGCAATTTATAGCGATTATTTCGAATGAAATTAGACGGACGTTTAATTTCACTCAAAATTTTCATTGACCCCGATCGCTTCCAATCCAGTTCCATAGCGAAGAGCTCGACAAAATGAAGCCAACGCTTTTCGTTTCGTAATTTTCCGACCTTGCAGCAAAAAGATATGCTATTACAAAGATTACACAATTTAAATTAAAATTCATTTACAATTCTTTTTAAAATTAATTCCAGATCTAATCATCACCGTTAGATCTAGCTTGAAGGAATCACGGTCGCACGCACATTCTTCCTTCCCCCTTCCAGTTAAAACACGCGACATCAACCCATCTTTGTCGCCTCCAAACCCTAATGACGCGACCACCTACCGACCTCCAGACCCCATCAAACCACCCCCATTCGAACGCCATTGACGAGAGCTACCCCCAGCTGGAATCACGACGAACTCGGTCGTCCCTAGGCTCGAAAAACGAGTGCAAACCGGTGACATTCGTGTGCCTCTAACTTGCTCTACATCGCGAATTTTGCAATCACCACCGTTGGATATTAAAGCTCTCGTGATGCTCTCCATTTTTGTAGTTGGAACTTTCATTAATTGATCGATGGATTGCAAGAGAATTGAGGACGAAGATGATTGTTTCTTAGCCATTCATTGTACAAGAGGCGGCCGGCTAATGAAACCCTAGCTTATTTTATTTTGATTTTCTTTTGTGAGAAAATGGGTCTATTTATAGAAGTTTTGACGAACACTATTCATCCAGAATTTCCAAACTCAGATTTACGCACAGTGACTAGCATTTCTGGGGTTTATCCCGTGTTCCAAACACAATGGAACAGGTTTCGAAAGCTAATTCAATCGTCTATGTGAGATATGGATTTAAACGATCAATTTAAATTAAACCGATTTAAATCGATTTCGAGGCGTTTTGGCTTGCCCCGGACAAACGGTAAATCCAAAAATTACGAAATTTGAAACCATGCAAAAATATCACATTACGGATCCGATGAAACTGGTTTCATTCAATTCTAAGACTGTTCGAAAATTGGCTATTTTTATAGTCGATAATTAAATATTAAAATATTCAATTTTCATAGATTAACTCCAAATTCAATTTTAAAAGTTTATAACCTTTCTATAACTCCAGTATGATTAAATAAAATTTTCCAAATCAATTTCAATCATTTTGAACTCGATTTTCAATTATCTCTGGAATTTCAATTATTAATTTATCGATTTAATTGACCAAATTAAATCCACTATCCTTTAAATAAATTAATCGACTTATTAAATTCATTTATTAATATTAAAAATCAATTAAATATTCGAATTTTAATTATCAAAAATTCTGGGTCGTTACAAACTTCCCCCTTAAAAGAATTTCGTCCTCGAAATTACCAAGTAAGGAAAAGATACAAAATCCGTTAATTTCTCAAAACAAACTGTTCAAATTAGATTTTTAAATTTCTTAAGTGTTTAACTTTCCCAAAATTCATAGTTAAACTTTTTACAACATTTTTACTAAGTTTTCCAAAATTTTCAAATTTTCCAATTTCTCAAAAATATTCTAACGCCTTAAATTTTTGAAAAATTTCGCCATAGCCTCCTTTGCGCGGCTAATACGGTACGACTACAAAACATCCCTACGGACTCTCAGATTTCAAAAAGAAAATGAAAAAGCCAAGCGGCTAGACAAGAAATCATCAAATCTCATATTGAAATTTAAATACTTACCTTTTTCGAGCAATTCAAATTTATCTTCGAAATTAAATTCCAATTCCTTTATACCTGTATATCTACTAGCCATAATATCTAGTTACAACATTCAAACCAATTTGCAAAGTCTATTACAAAATTTCGATACTTCTTATATCATCTTTACTTCCCTATTGAAGTTTCATATTCATTTTCATTCAATTTCACATTTCAAATTTCATTTGAATTTAATTCACAATTCCAACCTTATTTGGATTCTATTTAACTTCTGAATATTGAATTTTATCAATTATCTTTCATTCACAACTGCATCATTTTAAATTAGTTTCATTTACTAATTTATCACAAATTGTAATTCACTTTATTCAAATTTGTTTTCAACATTCAGTTTCAATTCCAGTTTTATTCTTTCGTTCATTCCCAAAATTTATTTTCAATTTGCCATTTTGGTTTATAACCACTCATATTAAACTGGATTTCAAATTCCATATGAATTTAATTCATTTCACTTTATTTAATTGATTCACTTATACTTAATTTAATTTAACTCCATCCTTTAAATTGAATTTATTCTATCAATTCAAATTGTATAAGTTATCAACTTAGTAATATTTCATAAATATTTCTACATAGTATTCCAGAGTTTACCAACATTTCAAAAACCATTTTTGAAAACAGTTCAAATTATCCTTTGAATTTTCAAAAACAAAATCCAAATTTTCAAAACAACTTCCATTTAAAACAATTTGGCAGCAATTCCTCTTTTGGAAACCCGAAAATGAACACCGGTGATGCCGCGGTCATCATCGAAGTTATTTTCCAGCGACCGAAAAGAGTTTAGAGCTTTTCATCTCTTCAAAAGACTTTTCAAAACCTTTGAAATTCATTTTCAAATCAAAAAGGAATTTAAACTTTCCAAATTTCCAAAATTTTCAAATTCCTTTCAAACATTTCCAAATACTTCTCTGGAATCCCGTTTTAAATTACAATTCACATTTATAATTTATATTCTCAAATTTCTTTTGTATGTGAATCCATCTCTTTATCTTTCAATTCACATTTATAAATTTCATTCGTTAAATGGATTTATTTCCAAATCTTTGGTTATTTATTTTAATTTCTCATTTAATTTCAATGATAATAGTTTAATATTATCACTTCTAACAACCATGCAACCATATACTGCAATAATTTACAGAAAAATCATTTCTTTTATATACAAAATATACTCAAGGTAAAATTATTCCATTTACCCAATTTAAAACAATACTGTGCCGAATTGTTCTATATAAGTGTTTAGAGATCCCTATCGATAGAGTTGTACGGACAATACCGACCAGAATCCATATACCACTCAACAAACCAATCATCACAATATAAAACAATTTTATATTCACTAACAAATACGCACTCGTATCTATTATTACACTCAACTCATTCTAGAGTACTACTGACTTTATCTCTAATGAGTAACACCCAACAGAGCAGGGTTGTCGCTTAACCATATGCTCTGATACCACTTTGTCACGTACCGAAATTTTCGACTTTCGAAAATTCGACATCGATACTCACTTTATCGACTGCCGAGAAATCAAACGCCGGAAACTCGAATAGTGATGGTTTTAGAAAGAAGAAGTAGAAGAAAAGATAGAAGAAAGAGAGAAGAAGAAGAAAGCAGAAGAGGAAAGAAGAACAACAGAACAACATCAGATACAGAAACAATATCAGAATCTCACATATCGCAGCGGAACAATATATAATAGATAATCATTAGTCTTTTAAAACAAAGAACTATATCAGTTTATACATACATCAATCATCAGAGTCAATATACAACTCGATACAACAATGGACAGTTATATAAACTTGTCCTCATACAGAATACACAGCGGAATAAATACTATCAGATACAAATACTACGTCTCGTCATCCAGCTCATCTCCAAAGCTCCAGAATATCCAGAATATCCTGATAATCTAACTCTAGACTGCCCGTGTGGAAATTGGTGGGCACCCAGAGTTTAGAAGGGAAACAATAAACTCCGAGTCAGTCATGGTGACTGGTGTGAGATCGTAAAACAGTTATTTTTCACAAAGAAAATAAAACAAATTCGCAATGCTTTTGGAAAATGAAACTACCATAAGACCTCCTACCACACACACAATGCAAACGCAGAATTGGAGGAGATTTCTTCTTATGATAGTCAAAGATGCTTACTACGCAAAATCAAATCATTTTTGATATTATTATTAGTGCATAGTGTAGAAAACATTTCGAAAGTATAATATAAATCTTAGCCAGCATAGGTACCATTATATTATGCCTGCTATAGCTGCCTCCTGAGGAGACAGGTTATACAATTGAAATCGTAAAGGCTCGTATTGTTTCTTTGGATTTCCAACAAATGGTCAGGCTAAGGAACTTTCTTTTCCACGATGGGTACGTCCCTGGAATAGACGACCCGAGAACCTAACCGGATCTCTGCCAACACAAGGCCGGGTTACCTCTGCAAAAATAGGTAACTACTGACACGCGTATGCCATCCCCCGATCATAACTGATCTTCCCGAGGATCCCCGATTTCCAACAAACCACATAATAATAATAATGCAGCAACCACATAGGTTAAGTATCTGGGCTCCATACCATGATACCACCTCTATCCAGAAGGAATGACATACACTAAGGGGCGCTACTCCCTAGAACCTTGCTGCATCCTTCCTGTTTCGACCATTTCCGGGGTGTGAGGCTCGACGAAGTCTCGTCCACAAAGCTACGCTTTCTACAAAGCCCTGCTTCAGGTCAAACAAAAATGATCAACCTATGATCACAAAGATATAAGATCAAACAAATGATCATATCGCAAATGATCAAACACTAATCATTTCACAGCAACACTCAGTATGCCACGTTACCAAATTGGGATATATCGCTGATAAATTTCAACTACATAACCTCTGAGCTCGTACGTCTCAGAGAAGGGTGTTAAGCTAAAAGAATAAATTCTCCGCCACCAACAGAAATGTAACATTCCCCCATCTGACCACCTCCAGTCGGTAATTAAACCAACTAGAAACGTTCAAAAAGACGAATTGTTATTTAGTTTATAAGGTTTAAACAGAATCAGCCACAGAAACACAGAATAATAACAATGAATTAAAAACAAATGAATCTTTATTTCATTACTATAAAACTTTTTATATACATCAGAGTTTATACAATTTTAATACTGATACAGCGGAATATCTTAAAATACAATTTTCTTCTGAAAACTAAAGTGATTCTTTACTCTCTCTCTCTAACTTCGCTGCTCGAAAATCTTCAAGCTGTAAAAATACTCGGTCTGACCCGAGTATTATATTCAAAAGAAAATAATACACAGGTCAGTCTAATTCAAACCAGTTATTAGTGCATATAAGCAGTAATAATTTAAATAGACGACAGTCACAATAATTCCCGTCTATCCGATCCTTTTAACAAAGAAATCGGATAACGAAAATTTAACACTAAACAGTGTTAAACAATAAATTAGCAGATTTAAATCATCAACAGAGATAAAGAAACAATTTATCAAATCGACTAAATCAATTTAAAACAATTGAAATTGTCACTTTAAAAACCATCAAAATTTAATTGGCTGTCGTACACACATGTGCATTCGTACCCGTGTGCACTGCCCCGCCAGCTCGTGTGCATAGATAAAGGTGCAACATAGTGTACAAACTCAAATAATCGAGCCTCAAACTGCAACAATATTTTGGAGGCAGAACAAAATAGCCCAAGCAGTACACAAAGGCAACAAAATGGCCTCGACCCAAAATATCACTGCAAATCAAACAGTCAAGTACAAACTGGACAACAACCACAAAGACCGCATCTGAAAGCAGTGCAACTACATGTGTAATGTATCGACAAGGTCAAGCTACAAGTGAAGGCATGTACACAACAAATCAAGACTGAACCAACATGAATGCATCAAGCAAGTACATGAGCTAGCAAAGACTACAGCTACATGAAAATGTCCAGTGAATCATCTACATGAATGGTCAAACTACAGCAGCATCAAGGGAAAACAAGTACTAAATGTACACTGGATTCAAAATCAACTCGAAGCGACTGACCACAAACAACAGGCAACAGACTTAAAAGTATGTAGAAGTCAGGTATCAACATATCAATGTCAAGGCCATGGTTAACAACCAGTTCAAACAAGTTCAAAATTCAAAACTAGGATACATAGGCAACTGTCTACATGAGTTAGTGCAGCATGCAAATGAGACTGGCCAAGGCCACTGACTCAATAGTGTATACATCAAAGACCCGAGCATGTACAAGTAAACTAAACAGGTTCAAATGATTTAAGTGAAGATGCAGTGAGGTCTGTACATGGATAAACAACATGAAGTACTGAAATTACAAATAGCAGTATAACTAGAACCAAACTCAAGATTTCAGAATGCAGTGGCCATACACATGTATACATACAAAAATGTGTGTATACAAATGATCAGCCATCCAAGTGCAGACAAAAATGAAGTCAGTGCCAATATGAAGATAAATGAATGCACAGTGACATCAAGTGTCAACTAGACTGAAATGAAGATCTAAACAATGTTCAGAAAAAAGATTTCAAAACCTGACCATTGCAATGTATACAGATGACAATGAGGCAACTATAATGCAACATGCTACTGCTACAAATACCAAACAGAGGCAACATCAAGTAGTGCAAGCATATGAAATGGCAACTCAAGTAATGGATGCAGACAACATCAAGTAGTGCAGCAGGTACAAAGGCAAATCAGGCACATACATGAACCAGAGCAATCAGACTCTGCATGGTCAAAATGCAACAGAAATGAAACTGCAGAATGGAAGTGAAAGCAAACAAGATGGCAACATTAAATGAACCAAAGGAAGTCCAGGTAAAATGCAACAACTCAACCCCAATGTTCTCAATTTCAACATGATAGAAAAAGACGTAGAGCAACTTTAAATAAGAATAATGTCACCAACAAGATACAGTGATCAAATACAAATTTATCAGATCAGTGGTGCTCAACCCAAATCAAGATACAATGATCAAGTGGAAAGACACATGCAACTCCTACATGAATGAAAAAAAGGCAGAACTACAAACGGAGACTGCAATGTTGTTTATGAAATCGATAATCAGTGAAACCAACATTTTAAATTCATATATGCTCGAGAAAATCCATTTACTTCCGACTGCAAACCAAAAGGATCAACAATGACAAGACTTAAACATGTATATATGCAGACAGGCTTCTAAATGAATACAAGAGCATGTACATAATGAATGCCACGACTACAGAGGGTCAAGTGCAAATCGATGCTACTATTTACTAAAGAAAATTCATATTTAGCTCCAACAAAATGTGTTCAATTGCACTTCAATTTAAAGCAATAAATTAAAACATAGATTGACAGAGGATGCTGGCAATTATTGGCAAAACAATAGATCATCAATAATCACTTATCACTAGATTCAACTAACATTTTAAATCAGTACTAGAGATGAGTTTTACTCACTTGCAAAACTTGATGAACAGAGATGCATACATGCTTATTCACAGACATATAGATACAACAGATTTTATACTTTTTCAAATTATTTTAAAGTAGTGCAATGCAGACTATGATATCAAACTTCGAACGGAAACAACTGGACAAGACAAAACAATATCAAGTGATGCAACATCACAAAAATCAAAGCTTCCGGTCATTACAAAGTATCAAAATTTGAACGAGACAGATGAAATAAACGACGAAATCAAATTAGACTCAAAGCACAATACTTAGTTGAACTAGATGTGAGGGGCGAAAACCACTCACCTTTTATCGAAGAGGTCGCGGGCGAGAAGAGGAGTACGAAGCCCTAAGGAGCAGCTGCGAACGAGCGCAAGGCCGGAGTTCAGATTTGTCAGGGGGTCGAGATCGCCGAAGCCCTAATTCGTCCAGTCGCCATTTTCGTTCGCTTATTTTTGTTTTTAGGGTTAGGGTTATACGAATGAAATGAGATAAAGGAAAGGGCTTCGTGTTTTATCAGAGATAAAGGGGAAAAATCGTGGGTTAGGGTATGGGCCGGTATGATATAGGGTATGGGCTGGAGTATTATTTATTTATTTTTCTTCTTTTATTTTATTTTCATTTTTCCTTTTAATTTTTAATTTATGTTATTTGTTTTTATAAATAAAATTCACTTAATTTTTAAAACAATCATCTATATTATTTTCATTTGCTTATATCATTTGAATGTCAAAAATGTGGAGTTTTTAATTTTTAAATTAAATAAGATAATTTTGATTTTCTTTAAATTCATTTATAAATCCCGATTCAAATTATTATTAAATTTTCAGTAGATTAAGTCCTAAATTTTAATCGCAAAATTTATTCTGGAAAAATGGATTTCAAATCAATTCATCATTCAAATATTTAAAATTCATTAAATATTTTCAATTTAAATTTTTGAAATTTCAGGGCCGTTACAAGAAATGCATTTGAAAGAAATCAGCTTTATATCTCAAATTGTAACGTCAGACACACAATCCATACAAGTCTGTTCCGGGATCGAACAGAACCGAAGGCACTTCTCACGAAGCCCTTGCATTTCCGGATAATTTTCTAATCACGTCCGGACTTCCCGTCACTAAGGGTGATAAAACCTCTAAATCGGAGATCAGCCGATGTAGAGTAACTCGACGGTCATCCTTCCGTTTTCAAAAATATCCAGTCTTCAACACCGGTCTTCGAATGCAATTCATAACGACGTATCACATATTCGGAATGGGTTATACGACCCCATGGTCCTTTCCCGGCTAACCCGAATAGTGAGCGATTATTCAAAAATAAGTGTGGCATTCAAATTCATCCAATTCACAACAAATACCTATTCAAGGTAATTATTGATAGTCGGTTATTTAACTATCAATAAAGATGCGCAACATCATCAGATTCCAAATAATTTTCCAAATTATTTTATCTTCCAAAATATCTTTACTAGATATAAAATTTCCACACTTCAAAAATAAATCGATATTTATTTTTCTAAACAGTTTCCCTTTCCTTCATAAATTCCATAGTGAATTTATATTTTCAAAATATCTACTGATATACGATTCTCAAATCGATTTCAAATATTCAATTTCAGTTTATCTTTAAGAAGATAAAATCTCAAAACGTTTCATTTCATATTGGAAAAGCATTTCCATACTTATTTAAAAATAAGTATTTCACAAATCTATTTATTTTCAACATTTGAAAATATTCAATATACTTAAATCAATATTAAGTATACATTTCATTCTTTAAGGAAATCATTAATTTTAACATCTATTTGAGTCAAAACGAATGTTGCGTAAAACATCGTTACGACGACTCAAAATCACTAGTATAGGGATTCGGATTTTAGATAGATATATAAATCCCAATACTACATAAAACATTTCCTTTCGGAAATCATTTACTATAACAACAGTGTTATAGTCCACCATTTCCTTATTTCTCGAAACGTCTATTTCAACAATAAAAGTTGAAATCTATGATTTCGATATTTAACACGTTTTAAAACATCTTTTAAAACAATTACTTCATTTCGTAATATCACTTTTCCAAAACATATCCATTTTATTTAATAATATATTCACTGTCCAAAATCGTGAATATACTTCGTTATCCAAATTCAACATTCCTACACGTTTTATTTAAAGGCTTTTCCACTGTCCAAAATCGTGAATATAATTCCTTTAATTAACTTCTACAATTCACTTATCAAAATAAGTGATTTCGGATTTATAAACAACGTTTATAAATCCCATTTATAATTTATAACAACTTCAACTTACAAATCAATTTTATTAACCGAATCAATCTATAACTCAATTTTTATACTTAAGTCATTCCTTTAATAACTTTACAAAATTTACAAATCCTACTTCTTGAAAAATTCCATTTATAAACCCTTTTTCAACATTTACAAAAACTCGTTTTATAATTCCATTTTTCCGATTTATAAAAATTCAATTCTTTATAAATCTTATCTATAAACCATTTATAAATAAATTCAAAAATCTTCATTCATACTATTCTTCAACATAGTTCATTTCATATTCCCAAACATCAAATTTTGGTTTTATATCACAAAATCCTTAATTTTTTATAACATAAAAATTATAACACTTATTTATTTAAAATGAATCAATTCCAAAATTTAATAAAACGTATACTTTCAAAAATTCACTTTGAAATCCTTTTAAAAATAATATCGTTATTTTTAAATTTCAAAATTTGAATCCGATGATGCAACAGCACCAATTAGTCAATCACAACATCAAACATCATATATCAACATATGATAACAGAATATACATCAATATCTGTAAATAAATAAATACTGGTGAGGAATCCAATTGGATCCCTCCAACCTGTTTCCCTGCATCCACAGATGTTAGCACAAACCAATTCCGCTCCAGTACGGAATTATCGCGGTATGTGGGTTTAATAAATATTATCCGCTTACTAACGGCGCAATAGGGTCTCATCCGCTATACGAGGCGGGAAATCAATCAATCCAATATATACATATGCCAATATGTATATATTGCTATATATAATAGATATATCCTACTATATCTAATATCACATCCAATAGCAATCATCAATAACTGCAAAAATTCCACATTCAATTTGAGTGAGAAAAATCTCACCGTGATTTTCTGATAGCAATTTATAGCGATTATTTCGAATGAAATTAGACGGACGTTTAATTTCACTCAAAATTTTCATTGACCCCGATCGCTTCCAATCCAGTTCCATAGCGAAGAGCTCGACAAAATGAAGCCAACGCTTTTCGTTTCGTAATTTTCCGACCTCGCAGCAAAAAGATATGCTATTACAAAGATTACACAATTTAAATTAAATTTCATTTACAATTCTTTTTAAAATTAATTCCTGATCTAATCATCACCGTTAGATCTAGCTTGAAGGAATCACGGTCGCACGCACATTCTTCCTTCCCCCTTCCAGTTAAAACACGCGACATCAACCCATCTTTGCCGCCTCCAAACCCTAATGACGCGACCACCTACAGACCTCCAGACCCCATCAAACCACCCCCATTCGAACGCCATTGACGAGAGCTACCCCCAGCTGGAATCACGACGAACTCGGTCGTCCCTAGGCTCGGCAAAACGAGTGCAAACCGGTGACAGTCGTGTGCCTCTAACTTGCTCTACATCGCGAATTTTGCAATCACCACCGTTGGATATTAAAGCTCTCGTGATGCTCTCCATTTTTGTAGTTGGAACTTTCATTAATTGATCGATGGATTGCAAGAGAATTGAGGACGAAGATGATTGTTTCTCAGCCATTCATTGTACAAGAGGCGGCCGGCTGATGAAACCCTAGCTTATTTTATTTTGATTTTCTTTTGTGAGAAAATGGGTCTATTTATAGAAGTTTTGACGAACACTATTCATCCAGAATTTCCAAACTCAGATTTACGCGCAGTGACTAGCGTTTCTGGGGTTTATCCCGCGTTCCGAACAAAATGGAACAGGTTTCGAAAGCTAATTCGATCGTCTATGTGAGATATGGATTTAAACGATCAATTTAAATTAAACCGATTTAAATCGATTTCGAGGCGTTTTGGCTTGCCCCGGACAAACGGTAAATCCAAAAATTACGAAATTTGAAACCATGCAAAAATATCACATTACGGATCCGATGAAACTGGTTTCGTTCAATTCTGAGACTGTTCGAAAATTGGCTATTTTTACAGTCGATAATTAAATATTAAAATATTCAATTTTCATAGATTAACTCCAAATTCAATTTTAAAAGTTCTATAACCTTTCTATAACTCCAGTATGATTAAATAAAATTTTCCAAATCAATTTCAATCATTTTAAACTCGATTTTCAATTATCTCTGGAATTTCAATTATTAATTTATCGATTTAATTGACCAAATTAAATCCACTATCCTTTAAATAAATTATTCGACTTATTAAATTCATTTATTAATATTAAAAATCAATTAAATATTCGAATTTTAATTATCAAAAATTCTGGGTCGTTACAGTAAAAGATTGAAATACATTGAGTAAATGAAATAAGATAAGGATAATTTATAAATCTGATTTATAAAGAAAAAAAAGATTTAAAAGTTAAGAGTATGAGGTTTAAATACGGGTGGTTTTAAATTTTGTTTTTCAAAGCTACAAAATTAATAATAGTATTAAATAAGAAATACGTTTTATAACTTATGAATTTGAGATAATAGTAAATTACAAAAAAGTTTAAATTTGTTAGACAGACGAATTTAAGTAATATTAATTTGAAATTTAGGATTTATATACTCTTAGGATGTAAAGGTATATCATACAAATATAGATTTAAGCCATGAACTATCTATCACTTAAGTAAAATAATGACTCTTTAGAAAGGTAATTATAACCTAGAAAATGTTTTATTAATAAATTCTAGCATAAATTAAGAATTTGGACTTAAGTCTTTAAAAGTGATTGATATGCATAAGTTATAAGATGAAATAAACTTAAGTAATAGTTTTACGGAATGATTCATAAATAATATTAGTGTTAAAGGAAATATACTAAGTTAAAGGATTGTGGGAAAAAAATTATAATAAAGATAAATGATCTTTTGAGTGAAAAATGGTTTCTTTAGAATATGTTCCTTTAATAAAAATATTTGGAAATAAATAACTAAAGGGATTATATAAAGAAGCACCTTTATAAATATGTTTGAAATCATGATAAAAGTTTTTATGAAAGTTTTTTTAGGGTTAATAAATGCATACGTTATACGTATATCATTTCATCGCATAAATTTTGATCTAAGGTTCGAGTTCGAAACTTTGAGGTGTTAACACTGGTCCAAAAAGGATTTATCACTCGATTCTTGATGGTGAACATTGATTAGGGTTTATGGTTAGGTACTTGATCTTTCTATCATAGTGATAACTATGCAAGGGAAGCAAAGGTTCTGATCTAGAAGCCTGATCAAAGTCCACACTAGAGGATCGGGGGATCGATGCTAGTTCGGAAATAATGTTGTGTATTGAAATATGAGACCGAATAAGATATTTCATTCAGATGATCTATGTATATTATATGGAATTAAGTTTAAAGATAAATGTTTTGGGCAAACTTTTGTTTTGGGTAATTTCGAGGACGAAATTCTTTTAAGTAGGGGAGAATGTAACGACCCAGAATTTGACCACTTTAAAATATACTATATAAAGTGATTTTAAATATAAATTAGGTAAGGTTATATGATTCAAACAATATTAAAAAGGATTTGGAAAGAGAAGTATACACAAAAATAGTAACATTTGCCTATATCGACAAAAGTGACAAAATGCTGATTTCAGAAAAGTAAGTTTCAATGGTTAAATAAACTATTTTAATTAATTTATGATTTTTTATATTTTTAAATAGCAATAAACAAATTTATTTTTAAATTCGGTTTACATAAATAAGTAGTTTAACTAAAACGCCAAAATGTGATCGTAAAACATTTTGTCGAAAATTAACGTTTTGTCAATTAAAAGTTGTCGCAACATCGTCGCACCTTTATTTTCTTATATAGGAACATATATTCAAATAGTATAAGTATTAATTAAGTCACTAATTAAGTTTACTTTTACTAAACATACTTAGAAAATTCTATAATATAATTAAGAAAAAGTAAGCACAAAAAGACAAAAAAGTACATAAGTCAAAAAGGTAAACATCAAATCAAACCAAGCATAATTATCATATTCCTTACTTACCTCTTAAGTGAAATGGACATAAAGTTGTGAAATTACATTTGATAGCAAGTGTTACTTTGCTTAAAATTAAAGTTCGGGAATTTTGGTCATTTTACATAATAATATTTTATTCCAAACTTTTTTCTATAAATACCCACCTCCTTCTTCACTTTCATTCACACTTCTTCTTACTCTTTTCTCAAGCTTCTTCACCTTCATCCTCTCCTATTTAATGGCTTTTAAGCAATAGAAAAAAATTAGAAATAAATAATGTCAAAATATTCAAAAGAAATCAATGTTCATTCTCTTCAAATCAAACTCATCTTTTCTCCATATTTTACCTCTTGTTCTCTCAGCCATAACTTCTTCAAAACTGAATCGAAATGCAAAATAATTTTTTCAAATTATGTATATTTCCAGTGACTACAACTTTCATGTTGACCACTTTGTCTCATTCTAAATCTAACTATGGTAAAAAATCATTTCTTTCCAGTGCATTCTCTGGCCCTGTTTTTGAGACAGAGAATAGCCCATTTTATTTTGATCTTAACTGATCCAAATTAAGAAATTAATGTTTTGTATCATACAAAATTCTAGTGGCTACAACTTTTATGTAGAGCATATTTTCAAGTTTTGAAGTTTGCTATATCCGAAACTCAGTTCTTTGAAGTGCATTTTCGGGCTTCACTTTTGTCAATCCGACAATACCTCCTCTTCATTCTATCATATCTCCCTCAAAATAACTTGGATTTAAATGATTATTTTTTAAAATTAAAGAGAAAAGAATTTTCAACAACTCTCCAGTTAATAACATTTTCCAATTTGGAGATTTACAGGGCCTAAAATTAGATACAATATAACACATTTTTTGGGATCTAATTTTAAGAATTCAAGTCAAAGCTCCAAGACTTCTTCTCTATACCTTCCGCCAACCTCCATTTCAAGCCTTGGCTAAAGCTATTGGAAGGAAGTGGGTGTTTTTTTCTAGTGTTTAATTGAGTAGGAAGTAGTTGGTGAAGTGTTGGTTGATTAGAATGTTGGTAGGAAGTTTATCACTTTGGTTTATGGTGAGAAACTCTATTTAATATCTAATTTATATATATACATGTTTGATGATGTGTTATGATTGCTATGGACTCTTATATATGCTTTTATCATCAAGTATTGATTGTTTGATATGATTGTTAAATTGTTTTACCAAGTCACGCTAATACACGTCGATAAGCACAAAGGAAATCACTTTCCTTTTGAAAATGAAATGGTGTATATGGAATGCTTAAACCTTTTGGAAGTAGTTTTAAAATGAGTTAGAAATGTTTTATAAACATTTAAATATGTTTGAAGAAATAAAGAAAGAAAATCAAGATTTCATCTTGTATATTTTAAATATGTCCAAAACAATTTTCCAAAAAAAATCGCGCTTTTGCAGTAAAGTGACCAAAGTTTAAAATTTATGTTTTAAATGTTTTAAAATATGAAATAAACTCTAAAAATCTTTTACATTTTTTTTAAAAGAGATTTAAGTTGAAAAGATGGATTTCTAAATGATATAAAAGTCGTTTTGAAGAATATAGCTTTTAAAACACTATTTGCAACGCTTTTCGCAACGCTTTTCGCGGCAGTTTTAAATAACTTTTGAAATGTAGTTTTAAACTTAACATTTCATTCCTAAAACTTTTGTGAATGATTTTAAAATAATAATTAAGTAATTTAAAGATGATTTGGAAGTTTTAATAAGAGTTTGAATAAATGGTTAAGCGGAATTGTTTATACCACTTAAACAAAAAGTAAAGAACATTGAATGTATTAACAAGCTGAGTATGAGGAAACGACTAGTACATTTGTCCCGCCTGTGAGATCCGAGAAGATAAAACAAGGTGTTTTACTAAGGTTATGAATGGAGCAACCAGTGGCCTATGTTTTTTTCTTTTTAGACGAGGGGTGGAACAGATCCAAAGGAAAGCCCAGATACTCTAAAAGATTATATTAAGTTTTTCCAAAATAAAAGAAGATTAGTATTATCCAAAATTAAAGCAATCTCCAAATTGAATAAACTACAACTTGGATTGCATAGAGATAATCTTCTTATACTTGGTATTAAATTTCGAAGAGGGAACTCATCCTATTCGTGGAATTTAAAAGGTGATTTCACCGTTATTCCGTCCATAGCACTTGTTGAATACGGAAATTGATATTGAGTAAAATTAGAATGAATTCTATGATCCTATTTACTCAATAAAATTCTCTAAGATTTATTTTAGGGTTTACAGTAAACAATGTCTTAAATAACATTGTTTTTAACCCGCCTAAAAGTTAAGGAATTTGGACCGAGTGTTAAGTGAGGAAATTTGAAATATTATCCAAAGCAAAAGAATAAATTAACTTAGAATTGCTCTAAGACAAAAAGAAATCTTTGATTAAGATTAAAAGAATGATTTGGAAAGGTTTTCCTAAGTAAAAGAGAAAATGATTTGGAATTATTCCAAGATTTAAGAAAGGTTTTAATAAATAAAATGATTTAATAAATGAGGCTTAATAATTCCATATACTCTTGAAAAGAAAATGAAATAAATTGAAAAGAATATATCTAAGAAAGATATTTTATAAAAGATGAAGTAATTGATTGATGATTGATATCCACTTATGAACTTAACATCTTTTTTTATCGATAATTTGCTTCGAAGGAACCGGGGTCGAATTTGGGCGATCCCTATCCGAAAATCACTTCGAACCAACGTATACATTCGAAAGTGAAGACATGTGGAAGATGATGATTATTGAAGACCGAGAATCTTCGTAGTGTGAGGACTACTTGTTGACATGTTATGGGTTGCTCCTATTATAGAGTTATTTGTCGTAGCGTGAGGACTGCTTCTTTTCAAAGTTTTTGATAACATAGTCATTTTAAATTTCGAGTACACGCTGTTTTATCAATCCTGATCCGGATATTTTTAATACTCGGGTTAGATCCGAGTAGTTTCAGGTTTAGCTGAAGGCGCTTAGAGTTTCCAGAGGAGAGCTGGAGATCTTCATCATCGTATGGACGTATTCTAGTATCCGCTACATCTATTGCATTTTTTTTTCCGGCATTTGTAAGGACAGAAGTTTATAACTGTCCAGGCTGAATCTAGGTTAGACTCTGATATTGTATTTTAAAATTTTCCATTGTAAATATTATTATTGAAATAATATATGTTATTCCATTCGTATGAGATTCTGTTCTTTCTTTATTTTCTTTCTACCCTTAATGATCCGCTTATTCGTGCAATTTGAGTTGTACATGTGTGGTTTATTGTCGATTCAAAGGGTACGGAAAAACGGGCCATACACATACTATCCGTGTGAATTTAAAAGGTGATTTTACCGTTATTCGACGAATAGTACGGGTTGAATACGGAAATTTGTATTGAGTATAATTAATCTAAAATCTGTGAATACTTTGTACTTGGTACTAATTGGTTTGGGTATACAGTGAACGATAATATTATTTTAAACCTATTAAAAGATATGTTTTGGAAATAAGTAATCTTCATTAGGAAGATGGAAATAATTTTCCTAATTAATTAAGGGAAATGATTTGGTATTTACAAAGTTAAAAAGCGGTTTAATAAATCTGTATACACCAAGAAGAAATTGTTTAAAATATATCTCTAAAGTTATTTTATCGAATTCAATGATATTAATTGATTAAATGATTATCACCAATCACCAACATACTTAACATCTTTTCTATCGATAATTGGTTCAGAGAGACCGGGATCGGATTTGGGTGATTCCAATTCGAAAACCACTTCGAACCAATATATGCTTTTGAAAGTAACGATATGTTAAAGACAATGATTTTGAATCTTCAATGCAAGGATTGCTTGCTACCACTACAACAAATATACCCTTTCACAACTGCGAAAAACAGTTGTAATAGGTCTATTACAACTGGCACCCGCCAGTCGTTATATCCGTAGTTGTAATAGAGCGGGATTATTTTACAACGGGTACGTACAGTTGCATAAGCAGTTGTAAAAAGTCTTTTTACAACTGCAAATAGCAGTTGTAAAAGAGTTATTTACAACTACTTTCGGCAGCTCTAAAAGTCTTTTTACAACTGCTATTTGCACTTGTATTAAAGTTTATCGCAACAGCCAAAACCAGTTGTTATAAGACTCTTTTGCAACTGTCAACATCTGTTGTAATAGAATCTTTTACAACTGCTTTTCGCAGTTGTAAAAGACTTATTTATAGCTATTTACGATAGTTGTAATAAATATTTTAACAACTGTTTCCGCTTGTTGCGTTAACATCTTACAACAGTTTGTAATAGTGATGACAGTTGCAACAAATATTTTTACAACTGCTACAAACTACTATAATTCATCTTTTCACAATTGCTATTAACTATAAATTTCATGATGTTATAATTAAAACTAATATTTTGTTAATAATAACCACAATCATTCAAATACTTAAAACAACACGAACCATTCACATTCAATAACAATTCAAGTTTACACCATTTATGAATTCATAACTCCATTCCAAAACATAACTAAATTCATAACATAAATCAGTAAAAGTACATCTATGTATTAATCAAAAGAGATAAATTCTTTATGCCAAGCAATAGATGTCCCAACCGCTTGTCCAGTCGTATAGATATCTGAAGTAGGTCTAAATTAAAGAGCTTTAGGATCCACCATCGCATCGACCCAAACTTTACAAGTATCTGCTCCTAATGGTACATGATGCACTAAAATAGTAGGGTCAGTAGATGCGATTGTTGCTTCTACGACAACATTTCTTTGCCAACTCAATAATTTGCACTTTCTAGGTTGCTGCTGAAATTGTATATTAACACCAGTTGTGACATTGTTGCTACTCCGATGAGAGTGCAAAAATAAAAGCATTATGGTTGAAAAAAATAAAGCATTATGCTAATTCACGTATATGATGTCAACTAGTTATCTTCCTTGGTCTAGTTTTAGTTGAATAATTCTTCATTTGATTATTATTATAATATGCATAGTTAAGTTGTTTTGTTGTTGCAGAGAATCCATCTCAGAGGTTATATATAATATCATATCGTGAGGTACTATACTATTCTCTGTGTTGGTTATGATAGCTGAACTAATATTTAGTATATTTTGGATTGTTAATGGAAATAAATGGAACTAACAGATGAAGTGCTTTGCATAATTTTTATTACATATTGTTAGAGTAAACATACATACTCATCTCAACTGACCCATTTATTTTTATCAATTTAGATACTTAAGGAGATTGAGCCAGATTTATCAGGGTTTAAAAGCGTCCTTTCTCATTTTTTCTATAAGCGAGACTTGTTTACAAAATGTTACCACAGTATAAAACATACTAAATCCTATTTTAACTCGGATTTTATTTTCTAGTGCAACATACAAGTGCTTCCCTGACTATAAATGAGAATTATAATTCAGATGTTCAAGATGACACCGAAACTTTCCTTAATAGGATAGTGCAGAGGTATAGGCCCTTTAACAAAAAAAAAACTTTCATGATAATGTTTGATCAGTCGATAGAAAAACTCCAAATAAAAATACCATATAAAACTTCTGCTAATGCAGCTGTATGAACCAGAAGCATAAAATCTTTGCTTGGCTGAATATATTATTATCATTAGTAGCCTTTTCTGAATCAAATATTTGTATCCAAAAGGGTAACACACAAGTAAAATTCAATGCGTACTAGCATTTCAGAATGCAGAAATGATCACTGAACATTACAGGCAGATTATTTCAATATGATTTAGAGCCAGACTACTTTGAATGCTTTGAATCCACAGAGAATGTAAAGAGTAAATCAAGTCAAGTGTTTATTTTAATCTCTTTGGGAAACTCATTTTATAGATTTGTAACGTTATGAATTTATTATCAATTGATGGAGGAAGAATAAACATTGTTTGTTTCTATAAAACAAAATCGTAAAATGCTTGGATCCACGTAGTTCATAGTGTACATATATATTCATTGCTTTATCCATCATTTTGCATTTTAAATATGCACCTATCATCTCAGTGCGTGCTCTTGTATCTAACCATTTACGGACATAGAAATATTACATGATTGAAGGAATTTAGATTTATGTGATTCAAAATATGGGCTGCCAAATAGATATCCAGAGATTCAAAATATGGACTGCCCAACAGATATCACGAGATTCAAAGTATGGACTGCCTAATAGTATTGCCTAATAGACATCAGGACATGCAAATAATAATGAGTTTAACCAAAAGTTTATACATGCTTTAGCCTCAATTATTTCCATTTGTAGTTTCAGAAAATAAATTTTCATTTTTGTTACATATAAGTTTTTAATTTCTTTGATTATAGGTCAACAGGGTTGTTCATATCCATTTTCTTCAGCATATAATATTTGTTTGAAGCACATAATAAATCTTTTAAATATTACATAGAGTTCAGTATATAATATTGGCTTATTGTGGTTGTTTCAAATATCAGTATTGTTTTAAAAGTTATAACATAGTTCATCCTTTACTGAATAGAAAAAATAAGAAAATATGGAAAGTGAGTCAAGATAAAAAATGTGAAAAAATATTCATGATAAGCTATCAGCTGTAAGAATATTGATGAGCTTTGAATTGGATTTATTTTCTCATTAACGTCATCATTTATAAGGCAATATTGGCCATAGAGGAAAAATGGATAAATTTCTATAGGTTATGTAAAACAACATATTCACAAGATGAAATTTACATGTCTGTATTCACTGACACTCTATTTTACAAATATTGTTGACTTTATCTGAAGTAACGAATGATTTTGGGGGTAAACAGAAGTAAGTCAAGAGTTTCTTTTGGTCCAATAGTCTTTCTAATTAGAATCTACGTGAAAAAATTAATATACACGGTTATAATCAATTTTACCAGCAACCACTCTGTTACCATTTGACTTTTGCCTGTGTATTTATCACCAAAATAGCAAATAGGTAACCCTTGTTTCAGATAGTTAAGTACTAGCTACATATGGTTAGTGACAGTGACTTGCAATGTGGAAGCCTTATTTGATTGCGAAACACACACACACATTTCATGAATTCAGTTTTTCAGTGAGCTAACTCTCCTGCTTTATAGTACAAAATGAAATTACTCCAATTACACTTAACAACTCTCCTGCTTTATAGTACAAAATGAAATTACTCCAATTACACTTAACAACTTGACTCCTGCTTTTTTACACTAAAAAATGATACTTATTTTGTAAGGTAACCATAAAAAGAATAAAAAGAAATTACCTTTTATTACACTTTCTCCAATCAAATGGCTTCTTAATCAGTTTCCTCTCTATTTTGGTTATCTAAACTCAATTAAACGCCGGTTCCTTTATGCCCATACTCATCCTTTCCTTCTCTGCATCATCCCAACTAAACAGTGGCAAACAAGCACTCAAACTTTACAAGCCCAAGCAACTCATAACAAAATAAAAAGCATAATAATTAAAAACCTAAATGCAACTCTAACTTCCAAATTTAACCGCTGGTGAACTTTCTAACGACCTTGGTACCTTCAGATACAGCATGTTTGGCAAACTCGCTAGGAAGAATAAGATGAACAGAAGTCTGAATCTCATGATATGGCATGTTTCTGCAGTTGGCTTCTTCTCAGTAGGCTTTTTTGAGGCTTTGGGTGCCATGGCAAAAAATAGGGATTTGGAAATTAGGGTTCGTAGAAGTAAATGGAGGAGAAAATGGAGGGCTGTAAATTTTAAGCTGGAGCCAAAATTATAGAAATGAGAGCCAAATTTTTGACAAAATTGTAGAGGGTTGGAGCCCAAAATTTGGAGGGTTGGAGCCAAAATTGATTTAAATATAAGTTGATGTATTATAGGTTTTAAAGTAGACTATTAACTGAAAATTTTAAGTGAATATGAAGGGTGTAATTTGAAGTAGTATACATTTGAACAAATTTTTTTTAGAAAACATACTATATAAATATTTACTCAAATTCAAATGAGATATACCATTTTTGAACAATTTGAACTATCTTATTTTTTACCGTATTATTTAAAATTAATTATTACTTCTTTATTATTAATTATTACTTATTATTTCTTAATTATAATTGAATATTAATTATTGAAAGTTAATTATTATGTATATATTACCAATTATTAAATATTTAACAGTAGTTACTAGTTATTAAATATTAATTATTAATTATTAAAAACTAATTAATTATTAATCATTAATTATTAACTATTATTATTTAATATTAATAATTATTTGTTAAGTATTTGTTATTAATAATTAATTCTTACTTATTTAATATTAATTATTAAATATTTAATATTAAATACTAAATATTAATTATAATTAATTTCTAGAGTTACTATCAATTATTAATTATTAATTATTACTTATTACACCTTGATTATAATTGAATATTAATTATTGAAAGTTAATTATTATGTATGTATTACTAATTATTAATTATTGAATATTTAATAGTAGTTATTAATTATAAAATATTTAATATTAATTATTAAAAACTAATTAATATTTATTAATTATTAATTATTTACTATTAATAATTAATTACAAATTATTATTGATTAAGAATTAATAATTAATTTTAATTATTTAATAGTAATTATTTAATATTAATTGTTAAATATTTAATATTAAATATAAAATGCTAAATATTAAATATTAATTATTATTAATTTGTAAGGTTATTATTAATTATTAATTATTAAATAGAAATTAATATTAAATAATAATATTATTAATAATTAAATATAATTAATTATTAATTATAAATTATAAGTTATTAATATTATTAATTACTAATTATTAATATTATTGGTTATTAATTATTAATATTATTAATTACTGTTAAATATTTTAATATTTAATAGGGCTAGATTACAACTGGCAAAAAATGTTTATTGCAACTTTCTAAAAAATAAACGTTGTAATTAATAATTATCAAAAATTAGTTATGAAATATATTAAATATTACTTCTTAACTATTACTTTTTAATTATTAATATTAATTATTACTTTTTAATTATTAATTATTAAAAATTAATTCTTATTTATTAATTATTAATTATTTAATAATAATTAATAATTATTATATTAATTATCGAATAGTAATTATTAATAGTAATTATTTCATATTTAGAATTAATTATTCTTATTTAATAGTAATTATTATTTATTATTAATTTTTTATTATTTATTTAATTTATAATTGTTAAATATTATTATTTAATATATAATTATAAATAATTATTACAACGGGAAAATGAAAAATGTTGTAATAGGCATCTATTACAATGGCAAGAAAGAAGAGTTGTTAAAAATATACATCCACTACAAGTGGCAAACGAAAAAAGTTGTAATAGGCATTTATTACAATTGACATAAAAGAAGTGTTGTTAAAAATAGACATCTATTACAACTGACAAAAGAGAAAAGTTGTAATAGGAATCTATTACAACCGGCAAAATAAAAGAGTTGTTGAAAATAAGTTTATTACAACTTTCTGAAAAAAATAGTAGTAAAAACCCTTTATTACAATTGGCATTTTGCGACAGTTGTAAAAAAACAGTTGTAATATGGTCATTTTGTTGTAGTGTACTAATCCTAGGGGTGATTCCCAATCAAGATGTAGTAGGAGTACCTTCGGTTTGTCCTGTTCCTGGACAACTTGTATGAAAAAATGTCGGACATTGCATTTCTAAGACCACTTACATTGGTTTTTACAAACGTGTATTTGTTTGCTGGTGTAAGAGGTAACTTCTCTTATACTTAACACCCTTCCCTGAGGCGTATGAACCCGGAGGTTGTAATTTTGTGGAAACCAATTAGTGTGTCATCGGAAATGGCAATGTGGAATTCAAAGTGGGATTTGTTATTTTGAGAAAGGAAAAACGTTACCTCAAGCCTCACACATGGTAATGGAAAAAACATGGTAGATGCGACAGGGCTAAGTGGGTCGCACCCATTAGGATATGATCATCACCTTTCTAGGTTACCCTCTATATTTCAGGTTTGTTGTGTATGCTATGGGATCCTACAGATAGGACAGAACGACCGAAGTGATGGGATATTCGGTACTATTTAAGGTAAAACTCGTTTATGTTTATGTGCGACGCGGTCTTATGAGATACCCTTTGATTTCAAAAGTATCTGTTCTTTTGAGTTTTCTCACACCAGTCCTATGACTGACCCAGAGTTTATTTTATTTTCCCTTAAACTTTGGGTGCCTTATTTTTCGGACTGTCAAGTAGTCAGATTTAGCTTGGAGCACTTTGGAGGAGCTAGGAACATGGTGCAGACGATTCCTCTGTAGATAGTTATCCATTTCTATTTCCACTATATTATATATAAGTTTATACCAGCACTTGTGTAGGGGTAAGCAGTTATAAATGTCCCTAGCTAGGTTTGTATTTGCCATAACTCTGATACATCATTTTGAGAGTTATTGTACGTACTATCTATATGTAAAATTTTCAAGTTGTTCAATGCGATGTGAGAATCTATGTTTTTATCTTCTATCTTTATTTTCTTTTACCTCTGATCATCCGCCTCTCTGGCACTTGAATTTGTGGCACGTGAATAGCATGGATGTATTAGTGTCAATTTTCGAGGGTCGAAGAGGTGGGTCATCACACTTAGTATAAAATCTTAGGTTGATCGAACACCTAAGCCTTGATACGGTCGACTCACTAGAGATAGGGTTAGTAATGCGCTAGAATGAGTTTAGGCAACGAGAATGCGTATTTGTAATTCTTATCCGAGTAAAAATGTTCGAGTATTTTATACCCATTCCCTAAGATAAACTCACCTATGGATTCCAAAATTGTTTCCTACTATGTGCAGATAGTAGGAAATGAGTAACCGAAGAGGACGTAGAGGGGGAAATAACAGCAAAACGGCCACCAATGGTCAAACTCCATATGTTGTTGTAATTAAAGAAGTAGTAGTTCCTATGGAACCTTTGGTTAATTTTGCCGCAGTATGCAAAGATTATACCGGCTTGGGAGGAAAGCCATTTACGGGCATGGAATCTATTATTGAAGTTCAAGCTTGGCTCTGATCATGTTAGAAAATCTTTAAAGTATTAAACACCTATGGTGATCAAAAAAAGTTTCTTGCCCTCCTGCCAATTGAATGACGGGGCTCTAGCTTGGTAGGAGTCGATTACTCTTAATGAATCTGAAGATAATTTCTCTTGGGCAAGGTTTAAAGAAGTTTTCGAAGAACAATACATGCATGCTACAGGAAAGTCCCACCTCTATAGAATTTTCATGGATCTGAAGCAAGGAGAAATGTCCGTGGAAGAGTATTTGAGCAAGTTTAAGGAATTATTCCGCTTTGGGCCTTAACTAATAGATACTCACCTAAAGAAAAATGAGATATTTATTATTGGGCTGAAGGAGCAGTATCAGGATAGGATGACTGCTCATGTGAAAGGAACCTTTGTGGATCTGGTGGATATGGTTTTTGGTATAAAGTTTTGGACAAAAAGATTCTGGTAGCAATTCAAGGCAAAAACAACAACAATAAGAAGAAGTCCTGGCAAGGCAAGACCAGCGGAGGATCTCGGGAGAACCGGTTTAAGAATGTGGAGTGTTTTAACTGTGGAAAGAAGGGCCATCTTTCGAGGTTCTATAGGAGTCCCAAAGTTCAGAAATAGCAATAAGGTCCCATCTCCCCTATAGTTCCGAAAAGTCTCTACCAGAGCTGCCATTAGCCCAGACACTGGAAAAATGCTTAACCACTAATGAAGAAAGGAGAGTAGGTTCAGGTTTATGCTATCAAGGACGAGCCTTCAACCTCTATAGATGTAAAGGGTAAGGGAGTTCTAGAAGGTAATATATATGGTAACAAGAATTTAGTTAAAGTATTATTTGATAATGGGGCTTTCCGTAGTTTTATTTCTAAATGATTAGCTGATAGATTAAAACTGATCATAGAAGTCGTAGATACCCCTATCTATGTATCTAATTCAATAGGCGGTACAACTAATCTTTGTATCATTTGTGAAAACGTCTGAGTTACCCACCTTTCCTATAATTTTTCATGCGACCTATTTGTTCTTGACTTTATTAGGTTTGAAGTTTTACTCGGTATGGATTGGTTATCTAAGTATAAAGCTATTCTTGATTGTGTTAAGTGGATGGTGACTGTATGGACCAACTTCGGGAGGTTTATAGAAGTATTGTGTAAAGAACCTAGTTCAGTGAGGGATAGTTTCATGTTGCACTAGATTCATCCAAAAAGGGATCAGAGACAATACTGATTGTTAAGGAGTTTCAGGATGTTTTTGAAGAAGTGAAAAGTTTTCCCTCACATTGGGAAATTGAGTTCTGTATTGACTTGATTCCTGGTGCAAAGCATGTTATACACCCCATTCAAAGGATGGCCCTAAAAGAGAAGGATGAATTGAGGAATTAGGCCGATGGGTTGTTAATAAAAGGTTTGATTAGACCTAGTCGCTCAAGTTAGGATGCAGTAGTAGTTTTCGTTGCAAAGTCCGATGGCTTCCTAAGGCTTTGTGAAGATTATTGAGACTTGAACAAGCAGATGATTAAGAATAAGTATCCTATACCCCATATAGATGACTTGTTTGATCAACTCCATGGTGTTCGAGTATTCTCACAAATGAATCTGGCCACAGGATTCCATCAACTAAGGATAGCAGAAGGTTGCATTCCATAAAGTACATTCAGAGGTCTGGATTGTTCCTACTAATGGTTGGTTATGCCTTTTGGGCTGATCAATGTGCCCGCTTATTTTGTGGATCTCGTGAGTAGAGTGTTTAGAGATGTGCTCAACAAATTCGTATTGGTTTTATTAATAATATTTTTATCTACTCAAAGAAAGAGGAGGAACACGCAAGACATATGGAAATTGTATTGGGGATATTAAGAAGACATGTGCTTAAAGCAAAATTCTCCAAATGCCATTTATGGGAGAAAGTGGTAAGGTTCCTTAGACATGTAGTGTCAGGGGACGGAGTTTCGGTGGATCTAGGGAAGATTTTAGCTATACAAGGCTGGAAGCAGCCACGAACTCCAATGGATGTCTGTAGCTTCTTAGGATTGGCAGGATATTGCAAGAGGTTTATTCAGAACTTCTATAAAATTTCCTCCCATCTAACGAAGTTAACCAAAAAGAATGTTAAATTTGACTGGGCACCAAAATGTGAGGAAGCATGTAATGAGCTGAAGAAAAGGTTGACCAGCGCTCCAATCCTAGCTATTGCTAATGGAAGAAGTGATTTGACCATATATACAGATGCGTGTGGAGAAGGAGTGGGTACGGTATTAATGCAGCATGGGAAAGTTATCGCTTATGCAAGCAGGCAGCTAAAGCCTTATGAGTGAAATTATGCAACACACGACTTAGAACTATCAGCTGTTGTGTATGCGTTAAAGTTGTGGAGGCATTATTTACTAGGTGAAAAGTTTGATCTCTTCATGGATGACAATCTTTAAAATATCTTTTCACTCAGAAGGATTTAAATATGAGATAGAAACGTTAGTTAGAATTCCTCGCGTCACATAATCTTGACATTTTATATACACCTGGGAAAGCCAACGTAGTAGCAGATGCACTATGCAGAAGGCATGACATTATAGCTTATCTGGTAGTGACTCTAACTCTTTTGGAAAGAATTTCCAGCAAGCAAAGAGAAGATAGGAATCTAAAGAAGATAATTGAGGATATAAGCAAAGGGCGGGATTCAAGCTTGAAAATGGATAATCATGGGGTATCACGGTTAAATTGGAGAATTTGTGTTCCCAATGTTGACAGATTAAGACAAGAAGTGTTAACTGAATGCCATCAATCCAAGCTTATTATTCACCTTGGAGTTCTCAAGATGTTCAAAGACATAAAGCGGACATTTTGGTGGAAGGGCATGAAGAGGGACATTTCCATTCATGTTAGCAGGTGTGTCAATTGCCAGCAGATCAAAAGTGACCATAAAAGACTGCAGGACTACTTCAACCTCTCGAGATTCCAACTTGGAAATAGGACCATATATTAATGGATTTCATTAACGGTTTACCTCGAACAAGGAAAGGAAATGAAGGCATTTGGGTTATCATAGATTAATTGACCACAAGCGCACACTTTATTCTAATAAAGCCAACAAGGATTGCCTTAAGCCTTGTAGATATATACACAAAGGAGACTGTTCATTTGCATGGAATTTCGAGCAGCATAGTAAGTGATCGGAATCCAATTTTTACTGGTTAGTTCTGGGAAGCATTACAGACAGCTTTGGAAATGAAGCTAAGTTTAAGCACCGCATATCATCCTAGACTGATGGGCAAACAGAAATAGTGAACAGAGTATTAGAAGATCTTCTACGAGCTTGCATTTTAGACTTTAAAGGTTCATGGGAGGATCATCTTCATCTTGTGAAATTCTATTATAGTAACAGCAACCAGGCAAGTATTGGCATAGCACCATATGAAGCCTTATATGGTCGTTCATATAGATCATCAGCATGTTGGATCGAAACCGGAGATCGGTTAATACTTGGTCCTGATATGATTCGAGAAGCCTCAGAGAAAGTAGATATGATCAGGAAGAAGCTAAAGGAAGCTCAAAGCAGACGAAAAGTTATGTCGATCAAAGGCGTAAGAATTTATAATTCTCAGTTGGAGATTTTATATTTTTGAAAATCTCACCAATGAGGGGAGCGGTAAGATTTGGGAGAGCTGGAAAGTTAGCACCTCGATATATTGGACATTTTCCTTTTCTTGAGCGGATTGGCCCACTAGCTTATCAAGTGAAATTACCAGAAAGGTTATCAGGTGTGCATAATGTCTTTCATGTGTCCCATTTATGAAAGTACATGCATGACCTAGAACTAATTATAGAGGCAGCTTCCCAGGAAGATTTAGAAGTATAGCCAAACTTGGCAATTATCAAACAACCAATTCGAATCGTAGATAATCATGAGAAGTGAATAAGGAGAAAGGTTGTGAGATTAGTTAAAGTCTAGTGGAGTGGTGATGCTGAAGACTACACTTGGGAAACTGAGGATAGAATGAGCAAGGCATATCCCGAGTTTAGGGTGGATAAATAGTCTATATATATATATTGTATCGATGTAGTGTACTCACCACCTATGGTGTAGTCACTATCCATATCTTTGTATATATTTCATTGTATCTAATTATATTCTTCTTATCTTAAATTTCGGAGATGAAATTCTTTTAAAGAGGGAAGAATGTAAGGACCCTTAATTTTATCACTTTGAATTAGAATATTTAATTAATTTTAAATATTCAAATATATGTTTATTAAACATAAATAATCATGTTTTATATGATCAATAATAACAGTGATCTTGTTTCTAAAATTTGTTTTCCAAAAATAAGGATTTTGGATTTTCATCGAAAAAATATCGATAATATGATCGAAAAACGTTTTATCGATAAACAGCTTTTTACCGTCAGAAGTTGCGCACAATTTTTTTTACGTACACTTATTTCTCCATTAAAGCACGAATATGTAATAAAAATTATTTATTTTATTTTTGAAAATAAAATGTCTTTATGATATCATCAATGATGTCATTATTTTTAAATAATTAATTTTTGAATTTAAATTGAGTTTAAATGATTTAATAATTATTTTAAATCAAAGGAAGCCCTTTTAATTATTAAATAATAATAAAATTGTCATTTTTTAAATTTTGTTTCTATATATATATATATATTAAATAAGAAGTAAAAATGTGACCGAAAATTGAATTTCGGATTCGTAACAGTTGGACAAGAGGAAGTTGTTCAACGTTATTTGTTATATACAAATGCACATATACATATATATATACATCCATGTAGAAGTACATACACATTAGAATGACACTTATATCTCAAAATTACTAATGGTAAATTAAACAGAATATCATGATATTTATAAAGGAAATCTAAGCTAATGATGACATATCTCCACCTTGGTCCATATTCTCATCCAAGTGCATGCCTTAAGAGTAAGGGAAGTGATGGAAATGATGTAATGGGGGTAGGAGAATACGGTCGAACCATGAGGGGGGAGTGTGGTGTTGAGGTGGAAAGTGGTGATGTGATGTGTTATGATGTTGTTTTAGATATTTTACAAATTTTTGCCTATAAATACAAGACATACCTTCTCATTTTATTCACACTTCCATTCCATTTTCTAAGCTTCTTCTTCCTCTTCATGAATGGCTTCCATGTCCGCATAAATTATTTCATAATCATAGCGAAGCTCTGTTTAAAGTAAACTTCCAAATATAGAAAGATACCACCTTAGTTTGAAATTAAAGCAAGTGATCTTCTCCTCTCCTCTTCTTGCTTGGCCGAGCTCATCTAGGCACTTCCACCCTCCCAAGTTCAAAGCTGAGCATACCCAAGGGTTCCAAGGCAGATATCATAATCTTCGATGTGGGAATAGCAGAGCTATAGTCGATGTTGTAACACTAAAAGTTAGTTCGGGAAAGCATATATGTGAGGTAGTCTTTAGGTTGGAGTGTGGGAAACCAGTTTCCTGCTCCCCCTAACTATCCAGACTGGCCTGATGGAGGGGATAGTTAATTTGATTTATTCGGGTTATAAAAGAAAAAGGATTTGGAATTTCCACAAAGTTAAATAAGATTTTGATGGTAAAGAAAACGTTCTAGTTAAACTCTTTATTAAATTCCGAGGAGGGACCGCATATTATCTATGTGAATTTAAAATGTGATTTCACCATTATTTGATGAATAGTACGGGTTGAATATGGAAATTAGTATTGAGTATAATTAATCTAAAATCTATGAGTACTTTTTACTCGATACTAATTGGTTTGGGTATACAGTGAATGATAACATTATTTTAAACCCATTAAATATGTTTTGGAAATAAGTAATCTCCATTAGGAAGATGGAAATAATTTTCCTAAGTAATTTAAAGGAAATGATTTGGTATTTCCAAAGTTAAAAGCAGATTTAATAAATCTGTATATATCAAGAAGAAATGGTTTAAAATATACCTCTAAAGATATTTTATCGGATATAAAGATATTAATTGATTGAATGATGATCACCAATCACCCACATACTTAGCATCTTTTCTATCAATAATTGGATCGAAGAGACCGCGATTGGATTTGGGTGATTCCTATCTGGAAACTACTTCGAACCAATATATGCATTCGAAAATAAAGACAAGTTGAAGACAATGATTTTGAAATCTTCAATGCAAGGACTGCTTGCTACTAATTCTAAGGGTGATTCCCAAACAGGATGTAGTAAGACTACTTTTGGTTTGTCCTGTTCCTGGAAAACTTGTATGGACGAATGTCTGACACTGCATTTTTAAGACCACGTACTTTGGTTTTTACAAACATACATTTGTTGGGTGGTGTAGAAGGTAACCCCTCTTATACTTAACACCCTTCGCTGAGGCAAATAAACTCGGGGGTTGTAATTTTGTGGAAACTAATTAGTGTGTCGTCGAAAATGGCATTGTGGCATTCAAAGTGGGATTTGCTGTTTTGAGAAAGGTAAAAGGTTACCTCAATCCTCACATATCGGTAATAGCAAAAACAGGGTAGATGCGGCAGGGCTAAGTGGGTCACACACATTAGGATATGATCATCACCTTTCTAGATCACCCTCTATATTTCAGGTTATGTATGCTTTGGGATCCAACGGATAGATAAGGAACGATCGGGTTGATGGGATATTCGTACTATCTACGGTAGAGGTAGGCCGGCTCTGTGTTGGTAGAGGGCAGTGGGGCTGTGCCTTGGTACATTCCTCTAGAGGTGTACCATCGAAAGGTAGTCCCTTACTGTGTCATTGTTGGAAATCCATTCTCGAATACGTGCCTTTACGGTTTTGATTGTAGAACCTAGTATGATGGAATTTAATTAATGTAATAATTTCGGCTATGATTAATATGTTATTTGAAAAGGGTTTTCAAAGAATGTCACTATCTCTGATTTTACATACCAAACGTTTTGGTTATCATAAGGTAAAAACCCGTCTGTGTTTATGTGGGGGCAGTCTTATGAGATACCCTTTGATTTCAAAAGTATCCGTTCTTTTTCAGTTTTCTCACACCAGTCCCATGACTGACCCAGAGTTTGTTTTCTTTTCTCTTAAACTTTGGGTGGTATATTTTTCCGAGCAGCCAAATAGTCGGATTTCGCTTGGAACACTTCGGAGGAGCTTGGAACATGGAGTAGAAGATTCCTCAGTAGATAGTTATCCATTTCTATTTTCATTGTATTATGTATAAGTTTATACCAGCAAATGTGTAGGGATAGGTAGTTATGACTGTCCCTTGCTGGGTTAGTACTTTCCATAACTCTGATACATCATTTTGAAAGTGATTGTATGTACTATCTATATGTAAATTTTCAAGTTGTTCAATGTGATGTGAAAATATGTGTTTTTTATCTTCTATCTTTGTTTTCTTTTACCCCTGATCGTCTGCCTCTCCGGCACTTGAATATGCAGCATGTGATACCATGGATGTATTAGTGTCGATTTTTGGGGGTCGAAGAGGTGGGTCGTCCTAGTTTAGGTGATAGCAATTTAGGACTTTGAGCTCAATCGTGTCATAGTTGTTTTCAACATGTAAGTTGAGACTTCAGGCTTGGTCGTATGCATACATTTAGGCGTTGATGAGTTGGGACTTTGGGCCCATTCGTTTCATATTTGTTTCGGTATACAAGTTGAGACCTTGAGCTCAATAGTATGCATATGATTAGACCTAGTATAGATTTTGGTGAGACCTTAACATATGATGTCTTATAGAATCGTATCATGTTTAGCTGACTTGTTGGGTGCAGGTTTCACAAGTTAAGATATGGTTTTTGAGTATAAGTGTTGTTTTACTACCTTATTTGTATTATAAACTTATATGACATGTTTCACTCACTAGATGTATGTATAACCCCATCTATCATTTTTTTCTTTTAAGTTATGCTCTGATAGGTCGGTAGAGAGGATTGGTGGTGGCTTGGAGGTGCGATGGTATGACAGAGACGTGCATTTGTTTAACAACTAATTATCTACTATTTTATATTAGTTATTCCCTGACATTAAGCTGTTCTCGTTACCAGTATAGAGAGATGTTGTAGTTAGATTTTATTTGATGCTTCATTGTTTTTTATTTGTTTGGGATGTTATTATTAATTATTATATTTTATTTCTTCCACTATGAATTTATAAACTATATAATAATGGAGATAGATTTATGATAAATTTTATATTTTACCTCAAAACGATCCGCTATCTACGAGGTCTACTACGTCCATGTCATTTTATGTGTGAATCAAAGTGTCGCAGATGGTGGGTTGTTTCATTTGGTATCAGATCTTAGGTTAAGTTATTCCTATTAAATTACAGTGTATGAGATAGCATATATGTAATTTTGTATTATTTATTTATATACCATACCTTACATATATTGACTCATATAGGTAGTTGTTAGCTTATCCCTTATAGAAATAAATAACTATGAGTTAAATAAATGTTAAGGTTAGAAACAATTTTGGGATGAAAATTAAATCCATCACATTGATTATAATTTACACCATAAAGAACCGCTATAGGATCTCTATGCCAACTAGCAATAGAGTAAAATTATGGGACTAAGGATGAATAAGAAGAAGAGTTGTATCCTTGAGTTCATAGAAAATAAGTGTGATGTTGATAAGATGTAATGGAGGCACTTAAAGCCTTGTTAGATTGCATGACCTAGTTAGGCTTGTGTAAGTTATGATCTACTTTATAGCTTATAGATTCATGAGTACTCATCGATAGGCCAAGTTTATGGGTTTAGGCAAGTTGCTTTTGGGAATAGCTGAATAAAGCAAGCCGAAGAAGAAGCAGGAGGCTTGGGTGTTATATTTACATTTATTTTCACTTTATATAGTATTAATGTCTACATCGTCATATGGAGGACACTAATAGCTATACTACATACTAGATTTTTGACCTTGCATGCACATGACTTTGGGATGTAAAAATAATTGTTAACTCAAATCTTTGAAGATGTGTTTCATTTTGTATTTCGGCTCTGTTTACTTGAGACTATATATCATAATTAATCTCATCTTTGTCGCCAAAAGATAATTCCAAGGCAGCTATAGCTCATTAGGGTTCCACCTTAGGGTTTCATAATGAAGGATGTTACAGTTGGTATAAGAGATTAGGCTAGGGAACACTTAAGTAGGACAGAGCTTGGAGTAAACAAAAAACACCTTGGGAAGGTTATACATTAGTATATGACATATTTGTATTTTCTATATAGAAATTAAATAAGTTAGTAGGTATCTTCTATTGCAAATACAAGAAGGGAGAATGGATTTGATAAGTGGGTGAATCACCGTGGGAGGAGCAAATACAAGGAGGAAGAATGATGGTACTCGGACCATCGAAGACAATGGCAGAGGAGTGCCTCCAGCCGTAGTAAATGAGGAAGTCCCGCCATTAGCGGTGATTGACATGAATGTTTTGTTCTGATAGTTTATGGTGCAGATGATGAGAGGGGCCATGCCGGATGCGGCTAAGCTGAAACCTGCAGCTAAAGTGGATTTGTCTAAGTTAAGTCAGGACTACAAGAATCTTAGGGGTAATATGTTTATTGGGAGAGAGCCGGTAATAGAAGTACTGATTTGGTTGAAGTTGTGGGTGCAATTTCAGGGATTTAAGGCTAAAAGACGAGCAGAAGCAATGCCTAGCTTCGAGACAGCTATATGAAGATGCTTTAGATTGATGGAAGATAGTAATAGCATGGACTCCAAAGGAGTATATCAATTGGGAGCAGTTCATAAAGAGATTTGAGGCCTAGTTTATTGTTGAGTCTCAAAGGAGTGCGTTGCTAAGGGAGTTCATCGATCTCTGACAAGGGGATCTTTCTTTGAAGGAATATATTCGGAAGTTCAATGTCTTGGCAAAGTATGGCTGAGAATTGGTTAATAAACTACTAGAAAACAAGAAGTTCGTTAGGGGTTTGAAATAGGGTTTGCATCACAAGGTGATGGCGCATTTGGTAGCACCATTTGAGTTTGTTGTTGCTATGGTGAGGTGGTATGATAGCATGTACCAATCCCAAAAGAGGGTGGAGGTGAAGTCGAAGGGTGAGTATAAGAAGAGATTAAACCCTTACCAGAATGGGTGAAAGGGACAACAGCCAAAAGGAACAGCCCAGAAAGGGGAAAACAAAAGGATCTTTTGGATATTATTTGCCACAATTGCGGACAAAATGGGAATATGCATCAAAGTGCTCACAACCAGCTGTAGCAATAAAGTACAAGTGTTTCAACTGTGATTAATCGGGCTATGAGAAGAAAGATTCTTCAAACTGAAGCAGACGAGGTCAGTTGCCTTAGAAGGCCCAAGAGTAGGATCTTCTGTTGAGGTGAAGGGTAAAAATATTATGTTGGAAAGTATGATTTATATTTCTAGTTTTTCAGGTAGAGTTCCTTTTGACATTGGAGTTGCATATTCTTTTATTTCTAAGGACACAGTTGATAGAGTATGATTGGGTGTTACATACTTAGTTACTTCCTTTCATGTGGTTAATCTGATGGTAGGTATGCCACTCTCGGGTTGAGTTGCACTAACCTAGATTTTATCCTGTACGACCATTTGATTTTGTGTGACCCATTCCTGTTTGACTTCTAGGGGCATGGAGTAATTTTGGACATTGACTTGTTAGTTTGGAATGAGGCCAGAATTTATTGTGCTGAAAGAATTGTTGCCTCGGATAGTCCAAAAGGAAGAGACAATATGATGACTGTTCTACACCATCGGCACCCAATATAACTAAATAATGTGCTTCTAACGTACCCGGTCGATGTAGGATGATTGTTAGGGTTTAAAAAAAATAAAACATCACAGAATCTATCATATATCTCATAGCGTATCGAATAAAATACTGTAATCATCGTAGATATAAAATAGAAGAGACAGTACTAACTAAGTGAACCAAATATCAAAGCGCGGATCCATAGCGTTATATAACATAGTAATAGAGCTTATACAAATGGAAATAAACTCAAATGAACTGTCTCATAGAAATGCAAACACTGCCTAGGCTCTACAGTGTTGCACATCGGAACAAGCAATAGTGTATCCATAAAATACGAGAAAGCACCCTCCTGCTCGTCCTCTACATTGCCACCGCATATCACTTTGACCAGTTATCTAGTTTACTCATTTAAGAGTACCTGAGATAATAAGAAGCAAAACATAAAACCTCAAGTCAGAGAACAATCTGGTGTGAGCAATAAATGAATCTCAAAATATAATACAAGTCAAAATAGTAAGGAATAAGGGTATACAAACCATAGCTGACATGACATGCAACCAAAGAGTTAGCACATAACGAACATAATTTGCTACTATACGAACATTATAAAGATGTACTAAAACCTAAGTAAAATAATGGGTGTCCAGGTATCCTTATCCATAATATTTATCTCAAGTTATATCCCTAGAGTGATAGACTACGATAGAAAACAACCAAAGCAAACATATGATCCATCAAATAACCTTCACTACCACTCAATGTGCCATGGATATATGATAACTTGTATGGTCGTTCCTCTGCCAGAGATTAAAGGAGGATCTCGTTTTGCAGTGCACTCGCCTTTAGCTTAAAGATGATACTAGACCCATTCCACTAGTACAGGGTACACGGATCCATTCAACCGATCCGGGGCAGCGAAACAAAGTACTCATGAGCGTCCTCAAAATACCCTTGCTTTCAAGTACATCAGAAAACACTCCAAGTATCAATGATCCCTTAACATAAGCATCCGAGCCTATTCCTTGCTCCATCTAGTTTTCATTACCATCAAGGAACCATTCCACATTTTTCTTTCCACGGTAGAACCATTAAAAATTCTATCCATGGATCACCCTTCCTAGAACCCACTCTTAATGGATAACCATTCTCATGACTCCTTTCAACATCCAGCTGCCATCGGAACCTAACTCCAGTTACTCCATTCATCGTTGAGTTACCATCATCGAAGTCACGAAACTATCATCATGCTATTACATTGACATTAAACCTCAAGCGAACAAGCAAACACCTCCAACACGACCTATAGAGCTAACGCTTCCCTTCTGGAAGTTTCATTAGTCACGGCCCTAAAAATTCATGTCGGTACCTGTGACGACCGCCCTACACCATTGGCATCCAATATAATAACATGTAAAGTGCGCTACAACATTGTTGGCCGATGTAGGAAGATCATCAAGGTTGTAAGGTAAAGCAAATCAATCGTAGAACTTGTTGTATATTTCACATCGCATAAAATAAAATAAAATAGTAAATATCTCTTATATAAAACAGGCGAGACAATAATAACAGAATGAAGCACATAAATTGGAGTACTAGGATTCATACAGTTATGCAACATAAGAAATAGGATTTATATAACTGATAATAAACTCAAAGTAGATAATTGTCTCTAAATATATAATAGCACTAATTAATAAGCTCTACAGTACTTGTAACAACCCGCATATTTATCGGTTGTATATTTAAATATTTTATTTAAATATAATGTCGTTTGTCGGATTATAGTCCGAAAAGCTACTTTTTGCAAACGGCCGAATTGGAGCTCGAAACCACCTCCATTGAGTCCAAAATGGCGTTTGCGATCTTTTTGAGTATAAACTTTGATATATTTGGAGTATGTCGAAATCTGCTACTTTTTCTAGTTGGGTTTTGGGTTGGGTTCAGCCCACTAGCTAACTAAACCCACTTAACCCCCCTAACTCAGCCCCTTCTCTTCATTCCATCTTCATTTCATTTCATTCCTCAAGCTAAAACTGAAATGGGGAAAGGGAAGAGGAAATAGAAATTAGCAAGCCCTAGTTTCTCCTTGCAAACTCGAATCCTTGCTCCAAAATCAAATATAAACTATTGGTAAGCCTCCTCTTCATCTTCTCTATCTATTTCTCTCTTCAATCTCAGAAATTCCTAAACCTAAATTTAGGAAATACTTGTTTTGATCTTAGATTGAAGCTTGTTGAGTTGAAGTGGAGATTGGTTGGTCTTCTCCTTGCAATTGAGCTTCTTCTTCTTTGCTTGTGTGTAAAAAGGTGAGTTTTTAACTCACATCTACTTCTCTTGATATCATTGATGTTGTGTATGAATTCCTAACAAGTATTCATGTGCTATTGTTTTGGTTTGGAAAGGATTGGAATTTCATTTTGATAGGGCAAGAAGTGCTGAAAAACAGGCTCCGATCGACCGAATACAGGGTCCGGTCGACCGACCTGCTACTTAAGCACTTCCCTGCCTCTGTTTTGGAAGTGCAGGAATTCAGGCTCCGGCTGACCGACCCAGGAAGTCCGGTCAACCGACCTGCTTCCCGAGAATTTTTCCAGGACAGTGTCCGGTCGACCGAGCCCTGTAGCCGGCCGACCGACCTGCTCCTGTTTTGGCTGTTTTGCATATTTTTGTTCGTTTTGATCGGTTTTCCAAATCTTATCAATGCAAGTTGGTTTTTAATGTTTGTTATTGCATCTTTGGCTTTGATAACATACTTTTGACTTCATTCACGAGTTTTATAAATAATCCCTCTAAATCGTATTAAAAGCTCCCTTCTCCGCTTTATAAATTTCTATTTAAACACACACGATTTTGCACTTCAAACGAAGTGGAAAGGAGATTAAATGGTTAGGTAAAACACGGACCATGAATCCGCACGTTCACCTTTCCGATTAGTCCCCGACCTATTCGATTGATCGTTTTGACCTTTGTGTCTAGTTTACCGATGACATGAGGTAAACTTTGTAATGCTTTGAGTGTGAAAGTGGCTAATGGATAGTAAACCGTTTAGTGCGAACGAGTGGTTATGGGACATACGTTAACACTTTTCGGGTTCCTTTTCGAGAGTTATGACACATTCCGCCAGTTAGTGGTGTCCAGTACTGGGCCTCCGGACCTTCACCACTACAGTTTGTTGCCTTTGGGATAGTGTCTTCGGATAGTCTCCCTAGGTTTGTTGCCTTCGGGTATGTGCCTTCGGGTTTGTGCCTTCGGGTTTGTTGCCCTATAGTATCGCTTCCGATGTTGGTCTTTTTGAGCCGCATGGGTGATATTTGGGTTTGGAGCCTTTGGGCTTATGGATCCTTGTTTATACAGTACTGAGCTCGAGCAATCTTTTTTGTTTTCATTGATACGTATATTCCCTAGGTATCGCCCTTCGGTGTTGGTCTTTTTGAGCCGCATGATATGTAGCGATCATGTAGTGGAACTTGTATACCTTTATTGGTATTTGTTATTTGCCTTTTTGGCTTGATTTGGGATATGATATCCTTTGTTTATTTGAGATGCCGATGATATGAGGCTTGTTTTGTTATGTTCATCTTTTGCTAGATGATTGTGTATCTCCCTTAGAGATATTTGTTATACTCTGTACGATTTTGCAGGTTTATTGTTGATCAGTTTATCTAACTGATTTGTTTAGCTAGACTGACCCGTGTATTTTATACTCGGGTCAGACCGAGATGTTTCAGGTTAGGTGCTTTTGGACTTAGCCTGTTTTGCTTCCGCATGGACTATTCCGCTAGCTTCTTTTTGTTATAGCTTTTATGTAGTCCTTATCTGTTGTAAATCTGATATGTATTCTTGTGAACTCGTCTGTATATTGTGGTTTGCTATACCACTTGACATGTATCATTTTGTATACTCTGTTATGTATCAGTATATGTGTATATGATGATCCGCTGTTCTGTGATGTATATTACATTGAGTTGTTACATTTTGTTCTGATAGATCCTATAGCCATTGTAGTTTTGCTTTAAGTATTTATTGAACTTGTCGAACCACATGAGATGATAAAAACCACTTTTCGGCGTGTTCAGTAGATAGTTAAAGTAAGACTACACATGGTCGCTTCCATTATACTCTATTGTCCGCATTAGCAGACGGTATTATCCATATAATACTCTTTGTTAATGAGGCTCTCGGAGTGGGGCGTCACAGCTTGGTATCAGAGATGAGTTCAGAACAAAATATGATAAACACAGAACAAAAGCACATATTACGGTACATCAAAGTGTAACAAGTGTTACAAATCTTTGAATTGTCGTGTCCCTCTATTCCTTCTACTTTGGGAATACGTCTAGGAATGCATTTAAATTCCGTAGTATTCCATATTGAATTATCTTCCTTTGTGATTTTGATTCCAATTTGATGGCATCATTTTATTCTGTAAGCCCTCATGACGAGGAAAGTGTTGTTTCTCTCATTCTTGTAGTTTGAGAATTTTCTGGTATTTTTGGTCTTGTCTTAGGATTGTTACCTAAGCAATCTTTTGAGTAGTGTTAAGGTCTTTTTAGCTCGACCTTACCACTGGTTTTCATTTGGCTACGAGTTGTGGAAGTTAGCATTCCACTTATCGCATTCCGCACTTGTTGTGATTCTTATGAATGATTTATTATGTCATTCAGCTTGTTTTGCTCATTTCATCCATTTTATGAATCGAGTATTCTGTGAATATCTCGATGATTCCATTTTTGTATTTATTGGTTTTGGATGGAAATTAGCAATTTAAAATTTTTGCAAATCTTTTTCATAAGATTTATTTATGAGTACAATTGGATTTTTGATCTTTAAAAGAACAAAGGATATTCTTAAAAGTTTTTAAGAAACATGTTTATTATCTAAAAGATGATTTTGTGATTGTATTGCCCATTGAGTGCTTTAAGAATTCTGGTCGATGCGCTTGATCAACGTTATCGATAGGAATTTCCTAAACGCTTTGATGAGACAATCAGACACGGTAAATTGAATTGTAAAATAAAAGTTTTTCTGAAAAGATAATTACATAAAGGTAATTTTAATTTTGAAAGTCTTAGCTTTTTTGGGAAGAAGATTATTTTAAAAGAACTCTTTCTTTCCAATATTCCTATTCTTGTTATTCCCGTAGGGAACCAAGATTCTATCTTTTGTACCAATGCTAAATCGTATTGGTTTGGATGCCGTTCACTTGCAAAAGAGAACGTGCTATCACTTATGTCTCTAAATCACTAAAGCCTATTGAGACTAGATATGCCACACATGACCTAGTGCTCGCGGCTATTGTTTTCGCTTTTTGTATTTGGCATCATTATTTTTGGGTGAGGAATTTTGTTCTCTTCACCAATCATAATTTTTTTTAATGTTTATTTTCTAATAAGGAACTTAGCGTTGGCTCGAGTTCCTTGCATCTTATGATCTTGATGTTTTTATACTCCCGAAAGGGAAGTCGTGTTGTCAATGCCCTTTGTTGGAAGCAATAAGTGGTTGTTTCTTTGTTGATGTTCGAATGGAATGATCTTTTTACCAAGTTCATCGGACGTTTTGTTGTACTTTGTTTCATTGAGCTATGGTTCATTTGACGTACCGTTTGTATTACGTCGGTGTTCCGAATTATTTGAGCTTAAGAATCTAGAGAATTCTCTGAGCAACCAAGTTCGGGCTTATCCTTTCGTGCTCTTCATGGTGAACTTTTTATTTCTGTTCTTCTTATGTGTTGATATGTTTTTGGTTGTTACTCTTTATTTTCTTCTTAAGAATTGCGAGGACGCAATTTCTTAAGGAGGGGAGTCTGTAACAACCCGCATATTTATCGGTTGTATATTTAAATATTTTATTTAAATATAATGTCGTTTGTCGGATTATAGTCCGAAAAGCTACTTTTTGCAAATGGCCGAATTGGAGCTCGAAACCACCTCCATTGAGTCCAAAATGGCGTTTGCGATCTTTTTGAGTATAAACTTTGATATATTTGGAGTATGTCGAAATCTGCTACTTTTTCTAGTTGGGTTTTGGGTTGGGTTCAGCCCACTAGCTAACTAAACCCACTTAACCCCCCTAACTCAGCCCCTTCTCTTCATTCCATCTTCATTTCATTTCATTCCTCAAGCTAAAACTGAAATGGGGAAAGGGAAGAGGAAATAGAAATTAGCAAGCCCTAGTTTCTCCTTGCAAACTCGAATCCTTGCTCCAAAATCAAATATAAACTATTGGTAAGCCTCCTCTTCATCTTCTCTATCTATTTCTCTCTTCAATCTCAGAAATTCCTAAACCTAAATTTAGGAAATACTTGTTTTGATCTTAGATTGAAGCTTGTTGAGTTGAAGTGGAGATTGGTTGGTCTTCTCCTTGCAATTGAGCTTCTTCTTCTTTGCTTGTGTGTAAAAAGGTGAGTTTTTAACTCACATCTACTTCTCTTGATATCATTGATGTTGTGTATGAATTCCTAACAAGTATTCATGTGCTATTGTTTTGGTTTGGAAAGGATTGGAATTTCATTTTGATAGGGCAAGAAGTGCTGAAAAACAGGCTCCGATCGACCGAATGCAGGGTCCGGTCGACCGACCTGCTACTTAAGCACTTCCCTGCCTCTGTTTTGGAAGTGTTGGAATTCAGGCTCCGGCTGACCGACCCAGGAAGTCCGGTCAACCGACCTGCTTCCCGAGAATTTTTCCAGGACAGTGTCCGGTCGACCGAGCCCTGTAGCCGGCCGACCGACCTGCTCCTGTTTTGGCTGTTTTGCATATTTTTGTTCGTTTTGATCGGTTTTCCAAATCTTATCAATGCAAGTTGGTTTTTAATGTTTGTTATTGCATCTTTGGCTTTGATAACATACTTTTGACTTCATTCACGAGTTTTATAAATAATCCCTCTAAATCGTATTAAAAGCTCCCTTCTCCGCTTTATAAATTTCTATTTAAACACACACGATTTTGCACTTCGAACGAAGTGGAAAGGAGATTAAATGGTTAGGTAAAACACGGACCATGAATCTGCAAGTTCACCTTTCCGATTAGTCCCCGACCTATTCGATTGATCGTTTTGACCTTTGTGTCTGGTTTACCGATGACATGAGGTAAACTTTGTAATGCTTTGAGTGTGAAAGTGGCTAATGGATAGTAAACCGTTTAGTGCGAACGAGTGGTTATGGGACATACGTTAACACTTTTTGGGTTCCTTTTCGAGAGTTATGACACATTCCGCCAGTTAGTGGTGTCCAGTACTGGGCCTCCGGACCTTCACCACTACGGTTTGTTGCCTTTGGGATAGTGTCTTCGGATAGTCTCCCTAGGTTTGTTGCCTTCGGGTATGTGCCTTCGGGTTTGTGCCTTCGGGTTTGTTGCCCTATAGTATCGCTTCCGATGTTGGTCTTTTTGAGCCGCATGGGTGATATTTGGGTTTGGAGCCTTCGGGCTTATGGATCCTTGTTTATACAGTACTGAGCTCGAGCAATCTTTTTTTGTTTTCATTGATACGTATATTCCCTAGGTATCGCCCTTCGGTGTTGGTCTTTTTGAGCCGCATGATATGTAGCGATCATGTAGTGGAACTTGTATACCTTTATTGGTATTTGTTATTTGCCTTTTTGGCTTGATTTGGGATATGATATCCTTTGTTTATTTGAGATGCCGATGATATGAGGCTTGTTTTGTTATGTTCATCTTTTGCTAGATGATTGTGTATCTCCCTTAGAGATATTTGTTATACTCTGTACGATTTTGCAGGTTTATTGTTGATCAGTTTATCTAACTGATTTGTTTAGCTAGACTGACCCGTGTATTTTATACTCGGGTCAGACCGAGATGTTTCAGGTTAGGTGCTTTTGGACTTAGCCTGTTTTGCTTCCGCATGGACTATTCCGCTAGCTTCTTTTTGTTATAGCTTTTATGTAGTCCTTATCTGTTGTAACTCTGATATGTATTCTTGTGAACTCGTATGTATATTGTGGTTTGCTATACCACTTGACATGTATCATTTTGTATACTCTGTTATGTATCAGTATATGTGTATATGATGATCCGCTGTTCTGTGATGTATATTACATTGAGTTGTTACATTTTGTTCTGATAGATCCTATAGCCATTGTAGTTTTGCTTTAAGTATTTATTGAACTTGTCGAACCACATGAGATGATAAAAACCACTTTTCGGCGTGTTCAGTAGATAGTTAAAGTAAGACTACACATGGTCGCTTCCATTATACTCTATTGTCCGCATTAGCAGACGGTATTATCCATATAATACTCTTTGTTAATGAGGCTCTCGGAGTGGGGCGTCACAGTACTGCACAGCGGAATGATAAGCAATAACAGCTAAATATAATAATACAAGAGTATAACCTCTTGCTTGTCGTCTGTCCAGCTCCACGTGCTCACCTGATCCAATATCCCTAATCTACTTATTTAACAATACCCGAAGTAACAGGAAGCAAAGCATAAAATCCCGAGTCGGACAACAATCTGGCGCTATCGGAACTGGGCCGGCCCATAGTGGAATAAATGAGTGAATTTTAAATTTTTTACCATTTTAGGTCTATATTAAGCATATGAAGTCTAAATATATTTAGAACTTTTCTAAATTTTCTTTTCAGTAAAATCATTATTTTATTTAGATTTATAAATAAAGTTTATTTATTTATTTTCTATTATGTTATGAACATGTGTATCATGTACGCATATGTGTAAACATGCACGTGCAACATTATAATGTGTACATGATTTAACATGCTCACGTTTAAGTGTTAGGGTTTACACCGCTACGGACATGTTATCCCCTCTTACATTCAATTATACTATCTAAATATACATATAAGTGCATCAAAGTGGTATGAATATAATGAAAATATACGTATGTATACTAAAAGTCATTACATCAAATAGTCTATATAATTTATGTATATATAAAATGCACCTATAAATGTAAATATGAGTGAGGTTTATATAATAAAAATGAGGCAATTATTTAAGTTTTCGAGTGTGAAAGTTTGAAAATGAAAAGCTCAATCATATTAAAGAGAGAAATTAATGTAGTCATTAATGCTATTTATAACTTGCATAGCCTCTTTATTTCTAAACAAAGATATTTGTAAACTTATATACTAATAAAATTAAGGATGTTTTTTGTAAAATATATTCATTTATTAAATAAGGGCCCACATCTTGAAAATAAATTTAGGAATGAATGCAGGTTTTGAAATGAAATGTTAAGTTATATTAGGAGAGACGGATAATTAATGTGGTGATTAATAGGGCCATTAATTTCATTTAACAGAACCTTTTCATTTCAAAATTCAACAAAAAATGAATGTATTCAAGGTGTGGTGATTGTTTAATAAAATAATATATTTTATAACGATAAACACATTTTATAATAGCAAAAGATGCACTCAGCCATCAAATAAAAGTTTTGTTTAATTTTTATTAATTAATTAATTGAAACAAAGAGAAATATATTGTTGTTTTAGAAATCTTGTACAATGTGCATATTTGTTATTTCCAAAAATACATATTTATAAATTTAATCTACTAATCAATTTTAATTAATTAACAAAGGAGTTTATGTACAAATTCAATATATGTGTCTTTTAGGCTTAACCAAATTTTTTTATTTTTTTACGTTTATATTAAAACATAAGTTTATAAAATGTAAATCATTTAACTCTAAAATTGTACAATTAAAGTCAATTAAACAATATTAGACTCAAAATTGGAAAAGAAATGTAACGACCCGGGTTTTTAGCCATCTGATTTTGGGGTAATTAACTGATTTTAATTATTGGAATATTAATTTTTATAAGTCGAATAGATGAATTTTCTGATATTTAAAATATCTGAATATATAAACTGATAAAAACCATATTAAATATTGAATTATAAATTTATGGATATGATAAATTTTATAGAAATATGTATATAAACTCCACCATTTAAATTTAAGTTAAAATATCCATAAATGTATATATATAAATATATACAAGCTTTATGATGTTTATATATATATATATAAGTCTAGATATATATGGTTATAAAAATATAGTATATGAAAATAAATATATACGTGAATGTATAAACTCCAAAATGGCAAATTTCAAACTTATGAATATATATCTATATGTATATATGAGTATATGTTTATAAAATATAGTGCATATGGGAATATATATATATATACACACACACATCTATATATGTAAGTATGATAGGGTAAATATGTATATGTAAATGTATGCATATCCATATATATGTGTGTATAGATAAACATAAGGGAACATCATGATGGCAAAACACAAAATCAAGTCACATATAAAATCTAATCCACATAATAAATCAAATCAAGCCTAAAATCAAATCACTTAAATAAAAAAAATCAAATCAGCAAATCAAAAGAAAAAAAATGTAAAAGCCTGTACAAGAAAAACATCAGCCATCTTCTTGCCCAAATGTTTCCTTTACCTCTCCTATATATTTACATCCTTGGCCGAGCTCATACTTGTTCATATTCTTAAAAAATCAATACAGTAAAAGGCTGAAGGGGTGTTAGAGCAGCAATTCATCACTTATATAAAAAACTGTGAGTAAAGCTTAAAACTTTACTTACTGGAACTTGTTTGTGCATTTGTACACTTGAAAATTTGAGTGAACTCCTGCATTTTGGCATGTATTCATATATTAATATGTTCAATGCTTTATATATGTGTGCTAATCAGGTTTAAACACCCTGTAACTAAAGGAATACTCTGTTCTTGAGAAAAGGTTAATACCATGAGACTTTGAAAATCATTTTCTCCCTATCTAGGTAGTTTTAAGTTTTGATTTCAAAAACAAAGTCATGTGTTTTTGAATATAGATCATTCAAAAATTGGTTTCATTAAGTTTCATGTAGCATAGAAGTAGAAAATTTTATGTTACAGTAAGTTGTTAGTCCTTGAGATGATGGTTTTGATGACAACAATCTTAGAATAAGATTATAAAATATAAACACTAACATTATAGTTTAGATATATATGTATATGCAGGATTTAACCATGCAGGTATCAAGAATGAAGACTGTACAGTATAGAGATTCAAGATATCAAGATTGAAGACTCATGAGTATCAAGAATATCAAGAATAGCAAGATTATCAAATAGTACAAGATAAGTATTGAGTCTAGAATTATGTTAAAACTTCATAATAGCACTGAAATCTTCACTCCATATTTCATTTGGGATGGAACCCATTTCTACCTTTTTAGTGGCTTACAAACCCACGACAAGTAGCTTAAAAACCTACAACAAGTGGCTTACAAACCCACGAACATCCTGGTTTTGTACAAGTTCTCGAGTCCTGATGTGATGAGATATTCTGCAGGAAGAAGCTTGCAAAACTACTTCAAAATGATTTTCAAAACTGCTTTTCAAAATGTTTTAGCCTTAAAAATTATCTTTTCAAATGATTTTCAAAAAGATGTTTTAGCCTTAAAATATTCATTTTTTTTTTAAATAAACTCATGTTTTAAACTTCATTTGTTTTAAACTATCTTTTAATTATAATATATTTATACTTAGATTTAAATATAAAATTATAGTAAAATTTTATATATATTATTCTCTATATTTACTTATGTATTTTAACTATAGTTAAGTATATTTATAAAGTTTAAAATAGTTTTAATATAAGATAGAAGTAATTTTCAAAGAAAAACAAATCACCAAAATTTCCTTTGGATGTCGACATACCCAAGATACCCATGTCGACATAGTGGCAGTTGTTTCAAAAATTTGAATTTCAAAAGAAGTGTCTATTCGCCATAACCTTTCACGAATAGACATGGCTGTTGTTCTTCTATAAATAGGGGATGTTTTCAACGAATTTTTAACAATATTTTTCTGGTTTTCACTCCTCTTCTTCTTCCACATTTCTTTATATATATTCTTACCATTACTCTGCCGAAATCATCATTGAATTTAACTATATCATTTCTGGTTTGATTCTCTATCACTATCTCAACAAGATCCTAGTGCTATTCAGAGTTATAGGCTTCTTTGTAATCAATCAAGTGAGAAAAGGTGTGATTGTAGCCTTGGAAATCAATCAAGTGAGAAAAGGTGTGATTGTAGCCTAGGAAATCAATTGGGTGAACTTGTTGCCCGGGAAATCAAGTATCTCTACCCGAAGGATTGTGAATCTGGAGTGGTGTACCTCGTGGCCTTGAAATCGAGGGTTGTAATTGTAAAGATTGCTTTTGAAAGGAAATTTGTACTTGTGTGCGGGACTGGATGTAGGGTAACTCCGAACCAGTATAAAATCCGGTGTGTTCTTTCCTTTACCGCTTTTACTTTATATTTGCATCTGTGTTTGAATCTGTGAACATATCTGTGTCTGAATATTGCATACATTTGTGTTCAAATTAATATAAACTCAAAAAGAATTAGTAATTCCTTAAAACACTATTCACCCCCCCTCTAGTGTTTATACTAGCCTTAAGATCTGTAATCCGCATTTCTCACATAAGTAACTTAAAGTTGGGTAAAAATTCGAATATCATGATTTTATGTTTTGATTATATGGCCTTGTTAGTTGTTGAAAATCATGAATTTTAGAAGTGTTTTGGTGATTTTTAAGCGAGTGATGAGTGGAATTAAGGGGGTTGAACGAAATTGGGGCTGAGGTGAAATTCCGGCGTGGGGTTCGATTTCGTGGTTTGCCATTTTGGCGCGGAGGAGGGTGAGGGAAAGGCGCACACGAGAAAAATAGCATGGTAATTTTTAGATGACCGAGAGGGCAGACAAGGTTGAGGTAGGGTTTTGGGTAGGATTTAGGTGAGTTCAGTTTCGAGGCATTGGCAAATTGTAGAGGGGAAGGGGAGAGTGCAGTCCAGGGGGGAACGATATAGGAGGGGACGTTGAAGCTTTAGGCGAAGTTTTGGTGGAGATGGAAGGCTATGGTGGCGAGGCATGAGGATTTGTGATGTCGTGGTCGTTCCAGGCGTTGGTGGATGTTCGAAATTTTGATCTGGAGTTGTTGTTGCGTTTTTAGGTGATTGAATGTAGTCTCATGGGCATGGGTGACTTGTGTAGGCGGTCGGTGGCGTAGATGGGTGACCGGTAGTGGTGTGCACGTGCACGCGTGTGTGCATGTCGTCTTGTTTTCGAACAGAAGAGAGGAGAGAAAGAAATACTGGAGGAAGAAGAGATGGTTGGGGCACGGGTTGAATTATTTAGGCCGGGTTTGCATATGTGTGGGCCGAGTATTCTTTTTATTAAGAAAATTACATTTTATTTTTACATTGAAAATCTTTAAAATTTAAACATTTGCTTTATCGATTCTTTTAAAACCGTTCAACGTGAAGATTTCTACTTTTTGATCCTTTTACTCGGTATTATAAATTAATGTTATTGATTTTCTGTAAATTATATTTAATTATATTATAATAATTAAAATGAGAGATTAATTATATTCTTACTTGACCTAAATATTTCATTAATTAATAAATCAATTATTAAATAGATTGTTTATTTTTTTTAAATAACTAATAAATCGTTTTATAATTTCTCTAATTTATCGTTAAATTGGATTAAAAATAGAAGTAGATTTAATTTAATTTAAGTGGATTAAATTTCTGATCAAGAATTGATTAAATATGAGTTGTAAATCGTTAAATTTGTTAATGATCTATGCTTGGTTATTGCTCTTGGATATTATTTCAACTATTCTTGTCTGTGCCATTTAGTAGCCAAACCAGTTAGAATGATAGAATAAACGTTAACACGTTTATTTAAATAAATATATGTAATAAAACTTCCATATGTGAATATTGTCACCCTGAATATAAATTGTTTATTTTGAACAATTTGGCCTTATAATTTATCATTTTGAGTTCGAAGAGACCGGGATCGGGTATCTGCATTATCCAGAACCACTTTGACTTTATAATCAATTCGAACCTCTACGGTTTTGGTTATAGAGCCTGTATGATGGAATTAGATAAATTTAATAAATTCGACCATTTTAGACAAGTAATTGTACTTAGACATTGTTAAAAATATAGATGGATTTCTGGAAAAGTGTTTTGGGTATAACAAGATAAAAACTCGTCGTGTTTGTACGAGTTACCTTGGTTTTTTGGAGATTTTTATAACTTGGTTATTTAAAATTTAGTGGGTTTTACTCACGCTGGTTTCCAGCCTGACTCGGGTGTTACTTTATTATAATGCTCGGGTCAGACTGAGTATTACAGTTTCAGGTTAGGACGCTTTGGAGCTCAGGAGACGAGCTGGATGGCATAGACGTATTGCATGTATTTTCCGCTGTGTATTGCAGGCTGTAGATTCAACATTTAGGAACAAGTTATTATAACTGTCCAGATTTATATATTGATGATTGTACTCTGATAATTTGTGTGTATATTAACTGATACAGATTCTTTTGTATAAAATTTGTTACTGTATATTATATTTCGTTCCACTGCGAATGTGAGATTCTGTGTTGTTTCTGTTTTTTTCTATCTCTTTTCTTCTTAAACCCTAACAACCTGGTATTTCCAGCACTCTAGTGCTCGACACTCTATATAGTGAACGTATTAGCGTCGATTTTCGAGGGTCGAAAAACGCCCGGTCATTACAAGGAATGAAAGAAATTAATTTTAATGCAGAGAGCATCATAGCTATTACACACAAACAAAACGATAATAATAATTTTATGCACTTGAACATACAACCATCCATTATGTGATGATAAAATGACATACAAGATTCATCATAATCAAGCTATCTAAAGAAATATAAAATAACAACAAAATTGTTTATCAATGGATAAGAGATAAACCTTTAACCATTGCCTTGAATTTGCACCTTGAAACTATGAATTTTCTCCTTGAATCGAATCATCAGTTTTGGAGCTGCTGGCTCTCAAACCGATAAATCTTGCCCTTCATCACACCTTGATTTATGACTTCTTCTTAGATTTCAAATAAATTAGCATCCCACTTTGCAAGAGAATTATGAATCAACTTTGTTTAATTTAATTTGATGTTGATTTGAATTTGTTTTGATGTTTTTTTTTCTATTGGAAGAAGTTTCAACTATGAATGAATGGTAAAGAAGAGGAAGGAAAAGAGAGGAAGTAAAAGTTACGTTCTGTTCCAAAATAAAAAACGAGGAGATTTTTTTTAATAGAATTAAAGGAACCTTTCTCATTCTCTTATTGAAACTTTATTCTTTTATTCTCCTTACAAATTTTCCAAATAAAAAAAAACTTTTGTGTGATTATTTTATTATTTAAACTATGCTTATAATTATATCGATATCGCATATCGATATATGCAAATATAACTTTTATATATGTATTTAAATATACCAACAACATTCAAAGTATCAAATAAATCAACAATAATTAATATCTCATAAATATTAATTAATTTAATCAATTTATAACATTTTACAAATTAATTAAATCATGTGTTTCAAAAGAAATCACAAATACGGTTGTGCGACTCAAAGGTGTGAATTCAGTCGGCGATTAATATTGAAAAATTCAAATATCAGAGTTCAAACATCACGTTAACTAGTAGTGTGGTAGTTTGAATGAACTCATCGCTTACAGGTCTTTTCGGTAAAATCAAATTTTACAAACACTTGAGCGGTACCTTTTAGTGATAATTATTTTCACCAATTCTCCTCGTCAAAACTATATCACTTTGGACTTATGCAATTTGATAATGGTCAAAATTCTAGTATCGTCCATATTTAAATTTATAGTCCAAACACAAAGTCTTTGGTTCAGTAATAACAATTATTAACCGAAATGCTCTGGCTAGATACTTTGACTTTGAGCTGACTTTAGTTGACCGTGATACTAAACTTATATAACTGAGAAGACGAATCCTCTCTTGAATAGTGTTTCATTTCCAATGCTCTCAATCGACCCAACTATAGTCGTTCTATGGACATCGTACCACGATTTAACAATAATCAAAACAGTGCTTCTATATTGAATATCAACGGTATTCTTAAGTCGAGAGAACTGTGTAAATTAGTCACATCGATATTTTCTATTTGACCTTGCTTAATTAACTAACAGAAAACTATCGAGTGAGCCATTCCATAGTTATCCAATAACTATCAGTACATAATCCCTTGGTGCCTCCAACAGTCATGAATAATACACTATCCAACATTTGAAGAGCATTATGTACTCTAGTCTTAACATATGTATCGATATCTAGTTTTCATGCATCTTGACTAGGAATATTTAAAATGGTATATTTATTTTTTATCGTGTTAAATTACTCACGCTTACAACACTTTGTAACTACTATCACAAAGCATACAATTTATAGATTTTATATTAAATACATTTTTAATTAAATTAATTAATTAATATAACACATTATATCAAGTATATAATAGAAAGACAATGCCTTTTAGTTCAAACAAGCTTAGCCTACGAATTATATATATGTAACGAATTATATAATTGCCCCTAGGGCATATCCCTAACTCTATCAATTTTCTTCAATTATGAAATCTTATTCCAACTTCTTTAACTAGTTTTCTCAAAACCAATAGGGTTAGTCCCTCCGTGAACGGGTCTGCTATTATGCTTTAATCATCTACTTCTCAATTAACTCTCTCCGACGTTGATAAATTACTTTTATCATGTGGAACAATTTGGCGTATGTTTCTCGACTTTCAATGAGCTCTAAGTTATGTTAGAACTATGTCGTGACATTGTTATCATATGACAATGTTACGAGATTCTCAACATTTGGAATCACCCTTTGCTCAGTTATCATTGATTTAGATTGATAAGTTAAATTTTCATAGATAACATTCATGTATGTGGCAAGATTTGTGACCCAATTATCCTTATTACCCTCAAATGTAATGGCCTTGCACTGTATTCTCATAATTTGAAATTCAAGATATGATCAAACTTCCAACATGGACTTGTTACATTGAACTATAGTAGATTAATTCGTGAATCAACATGACTAGGATTTTACATCGAGAACTATTACTAGCCTGAGTTACCAAGGGTGGTCACTAGTTAATATTGATTTTTGAGTTACCAAGGGTAGTCACTAGTTATTATTGATTTTGTGTAGAACTTAAAACTTCTCTAAATAAATAAGTTATGAACATACCAAAAATTTGGATATTGGACTCCAAGTGTATATCCTAGGGTCACCCATGAATAAACCTAGGGAAAACCTTTCATTTGATTTCCTTAAAATAACTAATTAGCACTTCAAAAGTATTTCAGAACTTACCGTCAAATTAACTACTTTTTACCATGACAATATTGTTTGTTTCTCTATTCTCTAGTTTTTTCCGAACTGTACTGTACACAAGCGCAACTATGAGTTACACTTGAAATTTTTGATTGTTTTTATATAGGTGCAACAGACAGATGTTCCTATATGATGCATACATGCATATAATTTGTATACAACTCTTTGTTGCACCAACCTACAGTGGAAAGAAACAAATGGGAACATGCACTTCAAATTTTTGGAACTTCTATCAAACTTTGAACTCAAAATTCAAACTAAATCAAGATCTTTTCAATATAACTCTCCTTAACAAATGAAATAACCACACAATGATAATTTTATAATTAACTCAAACTGTACATAATTCATGTAGCCATAGAAGATAAACATGGAAGATCGTATTTCATGAGAGATTGAGCAGATTCTACCAAATAACACACCAATGGAAAGAAAATGTACTACAAAATTGATGTTATGAAAAATGTCATCAACGCTACATGTCTTTTTATATTTGGAAGTAATAATTATGTAAAAAACACAATGATTGAAATACAAGTAAAATCAAGTGACTTGTTGCAGATCATCGTAAAAAACTTTTAATCAAAGAATAAATACATGTCAAAATTGTGTTAGTCCTTGAGAAGTTGGTTTTGATGACAACAACCTTAGAATAAGGTTATAAAATATAAATACTAACATTAATGTTTAGATATATATGTATGTGCAGGATATATATACAGTTACCCAAGAATAAAGACTGTACAGTATAGAGATTCAAGAACTGATGAACTCAAGATCGAAGATATCAAGATTCAAGACTCATAAGTATCAATATTATCAAGAGTTCAAGATTTCAAGATAATTAATTTAGTTAGGAATTTTGTTAAAACTCCTAGAAAAGCACTGACATCTTAAAATCCATTTTATTCGTGGAATGGAATCCACTTCGAGCCCGTTAAAGGGATGGAACCCTAAGTAGGATGGAACCTACGAAATATCTAGTGGAACATTGTTTTGTATCCACTAACTTTTATTCAAATGTTTTACAAAATTATATCTTGTTTTCAAAATGATTTCAAAATCTTCCTTTTTAAATCAAAAACATCTATCCTGGTTTTAAAATACTTTTAGCCTCAAAATAATCTTTATCAAATTATCCTTGGTTTTAAAATATCTTTTAATTATAATATATTTAACTTCTTATATTTATACTTAGATTTAAATATAAAATTATAGTAAAATTTTATATATACCAAAATATTATTCTCTATACTTATTTATGTATTTTAACTATAGTTAAGTATATTTATAAAGTTTAAAATAGTTTTAATACAAGATAGAAGTTATTTTCAAAGAAATACAAATTACCAAAAATAACTTAGGCTTGTCGACAACCCCAAGGACCCCTTGTCGACAAGGTGACAGTTTATTTCAAAAGTTTGAATTTCAAAGAAAGTGTCTATTCATCATATCCTTTCAGGAATGGACATGGCTGTTGTTCTACTATAAATATGGGCTGTTTTAAACGAATTAATATTCAATTTTTCTCTGATTTCACTCCTCTTCTTCTTCCACATTTCTTTATATACATTTTTACCATTACTCTGTCGAAATCACCATTGAATCTAACTAGATCATCTCTGGTTTGATTCTCTATCACTATCTCAACAAGATCCCAGTGCTATTCAGAGTTATAGATTTCTTTGTATTCAATCGAGCGAGTAAAGGTGTGATTGTAGCCTGGAAAATCAATCGGGTGAACTTGTTGCCCGTAAAATCAAGTATCTTTACCCAGAGGATTGTGAATCTGGAGCGGTGTACCTCGTGGCCTTGAAATCGAGGGTGTAATTGTAAGAATTGATTTTGAAAGGAAATCCGTACTTGTGTTGCGGGACTGGATGTAGGGTAACTCCGAACCAGTATAAAATTCGGTGTGTTCTTTCCTTTATTGCTTTTACTTTACATCTGCATCTGTGTTTGATTCTGTGATCATATATGTGTTTGAATATTGCATACATTTGTGTTCAAATTAATATAAACTCAAAAAGAATTAGTATTTCCTGAAAACACTATTCACCCCCCCCCCTATAGTGTTAATTCTAGCCTTAAGATCCGTAATCCGCGTTTCTCACATTTGGTATCAGAGCAAGGTTTTAAAAGTTTCATAATCTGAATTTTGAAAAATTTCAAAATGGCTACCAACACTGGTATTGTTACTACTACCAACACTGGTTCTATTACCTCTGTCACTAGTTCATTTGTAGAAGGTCAGTCTACTGTCAGACCACCACTTTTTATTGGCAGTAACTATGCATATTGGGCATGTAGGATGAAAATATATTTACAATTTGTAGGACTAGACACTTGGAATATCACACAGATTGAATATTTTGAACCCACAACTGGTTTTGCACAGTGGACTGCTGAGCAAAAGACCGTCGCACAAAATAACTCTAAAGCTATGAATATTCTGTTTTGTTCACTTGATAGGAATGAATTTAATAGAGTGTCAGTTTGTAAGTCTGCATATGAAATCTGGAAAACTTTGCAAGTTACTCACGAAGGAACAAGCAAAGTTAAACAGACCAAAATTTCCATGCTCACAAACCAGTTTCAATTATTTAAAATGAATCCTAATGAGTCTATTCCAGATATGTATATGTTGGGTACGTTCCCACCACCACCGAGCCAGAAAGAGGAGAGTTCCACCGGACCAACACGTCTCCAAGGCCCTGCCAAACCAACCTGTCTCCCAGGTACCATCGAATCAGAAGCCTCTCCACCTACCACCGAATTAGAAGCCTCTCCACCTACCACCGAACCAACCCATCTCCACCTACCACCGAACCAACCTATCTCCACCTACCACCGAACCAACCTATCTCCCAGGTACCACCGAATCAGAGGCCACTCCACCTACCACCGAACCAACCCATCTCCCAGGTACCACGGGACCAAAGTCCCACCGAAACTACCGGACCAAGGTCTCAACTCCAACCATCTACCACCGGACCGAAGCACTACCGAACCAAGGCGTTGCCGAACCAACGTTGCCAGGCCAGATTGCATCAGCCTAGGCCCACCAGCAGCTATATACCTCCAGAACCCCTACTCCCAGCCTCACTCTATAAATAGAGGGGTAGGGGTACAACAATGGGGGACAAGTTTGAGAGCTCAAGCACGGATAGAACTTTCAAACAACTTTCATATACTTGTATCAAAGCTTTGTACTTGTAATCTGAACAAGAAAGGAGAAATAATATATAAAGTGGACGTAGGCACATTTTGGCTGAACCACTATAAATCTGCGTGTCTTTTACAGTTTAGTCCCTGCTTTTTACATATTTGTATAAATCACCCAGATCACTAAAAACAACATAAAATCAACTAAATCATACGACTTGGAGGTGTTTGCCCATTTTTTATGCAAACATTTTTGGTGCTTTCACTGAGAGCGAGAAGCTCGAAGCTTCAGCTTCTCCCACTTAACCTTCTTCCTAACAGCGTCGTTCATTGCTTGGAAAACATGCCTCCGAGGCAGAAAAAGACGTTAACAAAGGAAAGAGCATCGCAACTAGCAGTGTTCCAGATCCAATGGTCACAGATTAAGTAAATCGTCCCATTCCAGCAGCAGTACCAAATGAAGGTCAGCCAAATCCGACAACCCCTGCCACAGAACAGCCGGCAGCAATTACTAGGGCAGATCTATACAGGGTTGTGGCTGAAGTGACTAACCGCTTCACATCCCAGCAGGAAGCCTTGGTGGACCAACTCATGTCACGCTTAAGGGATGCTAAAGAGTCCAACCGCAACACTGAATCATGGGGTGAGTCCCAGTCTGGAGGATCTCAGAGACAACAAAGATCTTCCTTCTTCGAAGGAGCTAACGACAGAAGCGGCCATGGTAGGAGCCGAGACCGAGCTCAGCCCGAAGTTAGACCTGAGGAAACGCTTGGAACCGAACCCAACGGGGGAGGTACCGGGCGGAGGTCAACTGTAGCCGAGCCTGTCGTACTGCCTAACCACGGAAACACCAATGAACGGGGCCGAGCTAGAGTCCAGCCCAAAGTTGGGCCCGAGGAAGTTCTTAGATTAGAACCCAGCAGGGGAAGATCAAGGCAAGGGCCAACTGTAGCTGACCCTGGCATGCTCCCAGAAGACCAAAGACAGCCACTGGAAAATATTAGGAATGATAGACGATACCATCCCTACAGGTTATATGGACGGAATCAATCCCACAGAGCAGAACCGAACTCATTTCTATCTGCTCCAAATTCTGATGAAAGGATGGCACGCTTGTTCAGAGAGTGCGTCCAACGGGATCAAAGAGACCGAGGATTAGGCGCTAGGGTAACCAGCCCTTTCGCCCGCAATATCGAAATTGCCATCACCCCCCGAGAATGGAAAATGCCAACAATGGAACCTTACAAAGGAACCTCTGACCCCGTTGTACACTTACAGAGATACACACAGCATATGCTCCTGAGTGGAGCAACAGAAGGAGTGCTGTGCAAATGCTTTCCGCTATTCTTAGCAGATCTAGATACCTCCTGGTTCTGCCATCTACCCCAAGGATCCATCAGCTCATGGGAGATGTTGAAAGAAAAGTTCATCAGCCAGTTCCGCATTTATGTGGAGCAGCCCATGGACGCTTATTCCTTATCCAGTATCAAACAGAAACCTGGAGAGAAAGTGCAGCAATATCTAACCCGATTCAATGCCGCAGCGGCCGCAGCCCAAGATGCCGATGAGAAGCTTATCTTAATGGCCCTCTATAGCGGTGTGCATCCGGATACTAAATTTGCTAGAAGATTGACCAAAGAAAAACCAGCTACTTTACCCGATTTCTTCCATGAAGCTGGGAAATATATGAGACTTGAAGATGCTGCCAATGAGAGGCAAACATGGCAACAAAATAAGGTAGCTCACGGCAACACGCCTGCTGTAGCAAAGGACGTTCGAAGAAATGATTCTAGAGACAACGCTGGGGGCAAGAAGGGAGAAAAGCGCCTATAGCGGCCAGGACCGAGATTTGACGCTTACACCCCGTTGAATGAAACGATCGAAAACATCTTCCTGGCCACTCAAGATGAAGTTAGATACAAACGCCCCCCGCACAAGAAGGAATCAGATAACGCAATTAAGTTTGGAAAATTCTTCCCCTTCCATGAATCCCATGGGCATGATACCAACGAATGCCATCATCTCCGGGACTTGATTGAAGAACACATCAGAAGAAGAAGACTAGAACGCTATGTAAAAGGCCAAGACAGGACTCCAGTTCCTGCCAATGAGAACCCAAGGCTACCCTCCCCAGAAATAGGCAGAGGAAATCCCAACACCAGCGGCTCCAGTCAAGAGAAGATAGTGGTCCATACCATCTCGGGAGGGCCACACATCGCCGACGGAAGTTGGACAGAAATGGAAAGGTACGGAAAGTCACTTAGAAACAATGAAGAATGCGTCAATTCCATTATAGAAGAACGCCACCCGAAGCGGATAGAGAATGATGACATCACATTCAATAGGCGTGACCTGGAGGGAAGGCAGTACCCTCACACAAATCCCATGGTTATCTCTGCCCGGCTCGGCCCAGCCGAGGTCTTCCGAATTCTAGTAGACATTGGAAGCTCAGTGAATATCCTATTCAAGCATGCCTTTGACAAAATGAAGCTGTCATTAAAGGATGTTCTTCCCTGCAATAAACCACTACACGGTTTCACAGGAAATGCGAAGATGCCCCTCGGACGACTGGACCTCTTTGTTGAAATTGGAAGTCACCCCTGCTCCGTTGTGCGGAAACAGACATTTGTGATGATAGAAAACCACTCGGCCTACAACGCCTTCTTAGGAAGGCCAGCCTTGTCTGACTTCTAAATTGTCCTGGCCCCATGGTGCCTGAAGATGAAATTTCCAACGGGCAATGGAGTAGGGGAAGTAGAGGGAGACCAGGACATTGCTCGAGATTGCTATGTAACCGAACTTCGCAACAACCACAGGAAGGATAAAGGGAAGAGTGTAGAGATTGCCCTCTGCACAAAAAGTTTGGAAGCATAGCAACTAAAGAAAGCCCCTCCTCTTCGATATACCAGCGACCCTTTCAATGAATTAGACCCCAGGGACAAAGAGGAGGAGGCCACCGCCGAGCCTGCAGAGGCTATGGAATTTGTATCTGTAGACAGACATGACTCGAGTAGACTATTGAAAGTCGGGTCCCAACTAAAAGCAGAGCTGAAGGAACAACACATTGATTTTCTCCGCCACAACTTGGATGTATTTGCATGGTCACACGCTGACATGACCGGAGTCTCCCCTAACATAGCATGCCACGTACTAAACATTGATCCTACCAAGGCGCCGGTAAAACAGAAAAAGAGAAGTATGGGGGCAGAACGATCAGCAGCCCTCGATGAAGAAGTAAAGAACCTACTTGCCAATGACTTCATACGAGAAGCCATCTACCCAGAGTGGATCGCCAATCCGGTGCTGGTAAAGAAGGCTAATAGGAAGTGGCGAACATGCATTGACTTCACCAACTTAAATGAAGCCTGCCCAAAGGATTGCTTCCCACTTCCCCGAATCGATCAGCTTGTAGACAGCACAGCCGGGCACGAACTCTTATCTTTTATGGACGCATACTCAGGATATAACCAAATTCCTATGCATGCTCCCGATCAAGACCACACTAGTTTCATCACTGATCGGGGATTGTACTGCTACAAGGTAATGCCTTTCGGACTTAAAAACGCAGGGCCCACCTATCAGCGCCTCGTCAACAAGATGTTTGCAGGGCTAATAGGACAAACTATGGAAGTTTATGTGGATGACATGCTGGTAAAGTCAAGGGGAGCAGACGATCACGTAAGCCACCTGGATGAAATGTTTCAAGTACTTTGCCAATATGGAATGAAGCTGAATCCCCTAAAGTGCTCCTTCGGAGTAACATCAGGAAAGTTTCTAGGATTCATCGTCCATGCCAGAGGAATTGAAGCAAACCCTGAACAAATCCAAGATCTGAAAGATATCAAGATACCTTCTACCCGAAAGGAGATACAAAGCCTAAATGGGAAGGTGGCCGCCCTGAGCAGATTCATCTCTAAAGCGACCGACAAATGCATCCCATTCTTCGAAGCTCTAAAGAAAGAGAAAGGAAAATTCGAATGGACTGACGAATGCTTAACAGCTTTCCTTGACTTAATCGAACACCTCCAGAGAACACCAGTACTCTCATCTCCGAACAAAGGCAAAGAGCTATACCTATACCTTGCTGTGTCATCTCATACTCTAAGCGCCGCATTGGTGAGAGAAGACAAACGCACGCATCGGCCAGTATACTTTGTAAGCAAGAGGTTTACAAGGGTGGAAGCCAGATATCCTAAACTTGAGAAACTAGCGTACTGTTTACTAATCACATCACGGAAACTGCGTCACTATTTCCAGTCTCATTCCATCAGAGTTCTGACCGATCAACCGCTAAGGTAGGTACTCCATCGTCCCGACACTTCTGGGCAACTACTTAAATGGTGCATTGAACTAAGTCAATACGATATCACCTACCATCCTCGCACCGCCATCAAGGGACAAGCCATGGCCGATTTCATTGCCGAATTCACTACCAACGAAGGTAAGGAGCAATCGGAAATAGCAGAAGACATCAAGTGGAATCTCTTTGTGGATGGTGCGTCAAACGAACAAGGCTCGGGGGCAGTCGTGGTAATAATCACTCCCAGGGGGAATAAGCTGCACTATGCTATAAGGTTGGAATTCGCTGCCACCAACAACGATGCAGAGTACGAAGCAGTGATAGCTGGATTAGAACTTGCCTTAGAAATCGGAGCCAATTCTTTGTGTCTTCATAGCGATTCCCAACTTATTGTAAATCAAATACTAGGAGAATTCCAGGCTCGAGAAGAACGACTCATGGCATATTTAAAGAAGACCAAGTTGCTTCTCAATCGATTGGATCACTATTTAATCAAACACATCCCTCGGGAAGAGAACCAAGAGGCCGACGAATTGGCAAAGCAAGCTAGCATGAGAGACGGCGCTATTTCCGGAGCAGCAGCCATCTCAAAGCAACTGACCCCAAGTTTTGAGCAAGTTAATCTGATAGCTGCAACCGAAGAAGCAACTTGGATGACTCCCATCCGAGACTACTTACAAAGTGGCACACTGCCCAACGGGCGTAACGAAGTTAAGAAAATCTTGAGGAAAGCTTCCTGCTACACAATACAAGAGGGCACCCTCTATCGGCGCGGCTTCTCTAACCCCTTATTAAGGTGTGTCGCTGGAAGGGAGGCCAAGGAAATCTTATCCAACATCCATCAAGGAAGCTGCGAAGATCACACTGGAGGGCAGACTTAGGCAAAAAAGATACTCCGATATGGATATTTCTGGCCCACCTTAAGCAAGGACGCCTTAGATTTCGTCAGAAAATGTGACAGATGTCAGAAAATTGCTAAGATTCCGCGGCTACCAACAACTGAGATTACTCAAATGACCAGCCCTTGGCCCTTTGCAGTATGGGGAATTGACTTGATTGGCGAACTGCCAATGGGCCGAGGCGGGGCCAAATATGCTATAGTGGCAGTCGACTATTTCACCAAATGGGTGGAAGCAGAACCCCTAAATAAAGCATCTTCAGCAAAAGTTATTAACTTCTTGATCAAAAATGTTCTATGCAGGTACGGAGTCCCATTCAAAATCATATCAGACAATGGACTTCAGTTTGACAGTGAGGAGTTCGCCAACTGGTGCCAAGAGCATGGAATTCACAAAAGCTTCTCATCCGTAGCTTATCCCCAGGAAAACGGACAAGTCGAAGCTGTCAACAAAATTCTCAAAACTCTAATAAAAAAGAAACTCTAAGTCAAAAGGCGCTTGGGTGGATGAACTTCCTACGGCACTGTGGGCCTATCGCACATCTTTTAGAACATCAACAGGGCATACTCCTTTCTCTTTGTCATACGGATCGGAGGCTATGCTCCCAGTTGAAACTATAGTGCCTTCCCACCGTAGGATCCACTATAACCCAGAAGAAAATGAAGAACTCCTCCACATGTCTTTGGATCTAATTGAAGAGAGAAGAAACGATGCATCACTCAAAACATCAGCTCACAAGAAAAAAGTGGCAGCGCAATACAACTCCAAAGTCAAGCATCGTAGCTTACAAGAGGGAGATCTTGTCCTCAAGCGAATCTTCCCGCGCCCCGGAGCACTAGATCCAATCTGGGACGGACCATATGTAATTCATAAAGATCTCCACAATGGAGCTTATATTTTGTCAAAAGTGGACGGGGAGGTGTTCCAGAGGGCATGGAACATCCAACACCTTCGTCGATACTTTTCTTAACTTGTACTGCCTATATGAAGTGAATTAACAAAAAGAATCAGTGGATGTAGGCATTTTCGTGCCGAACCACTTTTAAAAACTTGTCTCTTTTTTACTTGTTCCTTTATATCTTGGCTGCTTGTTAACTTTATCCTTTTCTGTTGAACAAAATCCCGTGTAATGACATTTCCATTCAAAACACATCGCGGCACGACTCCACCTGGACAAGACCTAACAGGTACTATACGAATCTATGCCCTCGCCAATGAGACACTTTTGCTCCGGCATCCCTCTACTGCGGGTTAACTCATTGCTCGCGACGGCCCTCAAAGCCAACTGTAATGAGCCGATTATAAACCACCAAGAAGGCCGACTATAGCCAAGGCAGCTCATTACGGCGTTCGGCTCGCCGGCAACTGTGAACCTACTTTAAGCCCCAACATAAGGTGTGGCCAGCCAGGGGTAGTTCACGGTTGACGATTGGCACCCACGCTAGCCGGCCACAGTAAATCGAATAATAACCACGATTACGGGCCATAATGGCCCGGGTAGTTACTGTGCGCGATCTCGGCTCCGATGCGTCTTAAGTACGGCTGTGGTAAAAAAGATTAACTCCCCGCGGAGGCGTAAGATGGGTGACAAATGTCTCCAAGACCCACAGCTAGGGAAAGTGACTACAAAGCCCGTTTGCCACGAACTTAAGCACATCGAAGGCCTTCCGTGATTGGAAGTTTTACTATTTCTCATATTTCAATTTTAATTAAAAAAAATTTCTCATATCCTCTATAACGATCCCTAAAGTACAGGACACAGAATAGGAGATATTCGCTAATGGGAGTGGGAACTCACAACGGGACACTAGGCCGCATTCCATACTCAGTCACAGAAGACATTCAAAGCTGCCATCTACAAGTAAAATATGAAGGGCGATATTTTCTTCTTTCGTGTATAAATACATGGCTATAATTTATTCACACATCACACTAACATTGCAAGACATGAGATTGTACTTTAAGCAAGAACTTGGCGTCAAACACAATTGAATCGCATGCATATGCATAGCTATATTTCTTATACAACATGTCAAAATAACAAAAGCATTCAAATACGACAGAATCGGCTTAAGTTAAAAAATTACATGCCAAAAATAATGTTGTTTATTACAAGTGACATAATTACAACCTAAAAGTTTCGTTACTATTTTGAGACTAACATATACCACAATGTTTAGTAAGCAAAAAGATATCCAGGTCAAGTCAAGGAGCCGGCTGCATCGGGGCTTTACCCTTATCCTGTTGACCGCCTGTCCGATCAAGGAGATAATTCATTAGTGATAAGCAACCAAGTTAACGGAAAGACTAAAGGGGAGGACTTACCAGCATCTACTTCTTGATCATCTTGATCATCATCTTCTACTTGCACACCTACCTCCTCAGCAGCAAGCAGCCGCATGCCCTCCTTCACCGCCACCTTCTCCTCCTTGGTGAATTGGGCCGTAACCACATCCATTCCGAAGACCTCACCACCTTCCTTATCCGCATCAGCCTTGGCCTCCTCCAGAGCCCTGAGATAAATCCTGGCCATAACCCGGGGATAATCATCCATCCAGGATAAGTTACCCTGTTTCCAAGTACGGAAGTACATATCCTGGAGCATCTCATCCATCATCCCCTCGTTCTCCTCTAACTCCCTCATTCGGACCTCAGAAGCCAATAGCTTTGCAACGGCAGCATCCCTCTCCAATCGGTATCGCGAGCGATCAGCCTGAAGGGATTTCCTCATCGCCTCCATCTCATCCTTTAGCTTAGTTTGAGCCAGCTCTACAGCTTGAAGCCTCCCGGATAACTCCTCTACCCGCTCGAGATCCGCTTTCCGAACCTCATCCACCGTTGCTATAGCCATGTCAATCCGTTCCTTACAGGCGGCTTCCATTTTTCGCAACTCTGCCCTGCTGACCTCTTCCATAGTCTTCTTTAATTGCCTAGATGCAGCCTCATGTTGAGAAATCTGGATGGCTTGATCAGCAAGTTGTTTAGCCTGGTCAGAAACCATTAACCGCAGTCGAATATTGGCGCTCCCGATTTCCTCCCCAGCCTTGACCAATCGGGCATGATGTCCCATCAGCTTCTTGGTTTCCTCGGCGACCCGGTCGATGTTCGCCTTAGCTTCGTCCCCCAGAGTTACGACCCGAGTGGTAAGCAAATCAAGGTCCAGGGACTTAGCCTCGTCAAGCACTCGTACCATAGGATTGCGAGGGAGAAGGTGTTCACCAGTAACCTCGTCAAAGGAAATATCCTGAGAGGCCGGGTCCAGATCTGGATGACCCGCAAACGGATTACGAGCCAAGCCAGGGTGATCTATCGGGGTAACGGTAGGATTTTCAGACGGATGCAGAGAAGGTATGAACTCAGTATCCCCCTCCATGATATCATGAAGAGGCTGGAGTGGGGGCTGAGGACCAGGTAAAGGTTCGAACAAGGAGCGGCTCCTCTTCTTCTTCTGAACGCCCTCTTCAATGACCCTAAGAAGAGGACGATAGCCGACTACATCCCCGGAGCGGTTGGTCGGAGGCTTCGGTTTAGTAGAAGCTTTGAGGGACTTAAATTAATCAAGGCGGTGCCGAACATCTGAGGTCTTGGCTGCTTTGCCCGCTCTTGGAATGAAAACCAAATGTCACTAGCATGCATTGAACCGTAATTCAAGAAATGTGTCAAGTTAAGAAGAGTAAAAAGTCTGCGGGAGTCAAAAATTCACCTTGGATCGCAGAAGTTGCCTCAGCGGAAACACTCCTGGAAGGTAAATCGGCGCCAGCCCCGACCTTACCAGCTTTCTTGGGCTTCTCCGCCAAAGCCGGTCCTTCCTCCAACCCTTCGAAGGCTTGGCGGAGAGCGTCATCTGTCCACTCTTGAATCACGCCTGCTTGCCCCGGAGGTAAAGCCCCGGTGCCATCACCGCTTTGTCCTTCGCCACCATCATCGTCGTGACGATCACCGTCACCTTCTCTACCACTTCCGCTCTCCGCCTCACCTCTTTCATCCTCGTCTCTTTCCTCCTCCACATTTTCCTCCTCCGGAACATCTGGACATGTGCTGGGGGAGGGTCCATCAGACTTCTTGAGTTTCTTCCCCTCGGCAACTGGATGTGTCGAGAAGGGTCTCCTTTTGCTGCTCTTCGCCGTAGCCCCTCCTTTAGCGTTGGCAGCCCTCTCCTCCGCCGTGTCTCTCTGCTTGACCACGGACTAATGTGGTAGAATAAGGTTGTGCCCCAGAAGTGTAGCGTTCCTGATCAGGTAAGAAGCCGACCTATCCCTTCCCGTAATGGCTTCTATTTCCACAGCCATCTGAACCAAGCGATCGTTCTCCACGACCGCAAAGCCACCTGTCGCTAGCAAGAAATAAAAGCACATAAGAAGAAGCATTGTAGTCAGAACAGAAATCATAAATAAGCTTCAACTTACAGCCAGAGGTGAAGCGACGGATGGAAACAGAGCCATCCTTGATGAAAAACCATTCCTTTTTAAACATGCTGAACTTCGAATATAAATCCAGGACTGGCTTGAAGGACACAGCCGACTCCAAGCTAATATACGGAGACCCCTTCTTGTAGCCTCTTATGTTGTACAGATACCGGATTTCCCGGTTGGAAGGAGGACGCCCGTATCTCCTCTGGAAGATAACAAACAGGCTCACCAGGATGGCGTAGGAGTTAGGCTGAAGCTGGAATGGAGCCACCTTCAAGTAGGTGATGAAGCTGACTATCCAAGCATTAATCGGGGGAATGGCCCCACACATACAATGGTACCTACTGTAAGCGAAATATCCTTCGGGGGGATTATATGGCATCACTCCCTCCCCCGGCAACAACATGTGTGCTCTGTCGATCCCAAAAGAGCGAGAGATGACATCAAGCTGCTCACCTTTGAGGGAGCTGGGAAAACAATCAGGCGGTGAGTTCAGGAGCTCTTGAGGACCATACCCGTCTACTAGCGATCTCGGGGATGGTCCATGTCATTCTGGTGCTGCCTGAAATGGGGGCACTATGGAGGACTCTCCTTGGTCCTTAGATTTCTTTTTGTCGGAACGGGTTTCTACTTTATGAGACATTATCTGCAACACGAGAAAGCACATTGTTAGAACAAAGGATGTAGAGATAAAAACAAGCAAGTGTATGCAGGCTGGAATTTCACTCGTAATTCAAAACATAGAAGTGCATTCGGTAGTTCAAGGCCGAAAGGTCATTCGGCACTTAGACTCCCGAATTCATTCGGTAAGTCAAGACTAAAGGTTCATTCAGCACTCGAAATCCCCGAGTCCATTCGGTAAGACAAAGCGAAAGCTCATCCGGCAGAAGAGGGCCTCACCTGGTCCGGCAGTTGAGGTCTGGATCGGTGCTCGTTTGATTCGGCAAAGGCAAAAGTTTGGTTCGGCTAGTACGGAATAACAGAGGCATGAGGCTCCTACTTATAGGCAAATAGAAACGACCGGACCAACTGTTTCGGCGCTCGGGACCGAATGAAAGTGTCCAAGTCGAAGGACCTAAAACAAAGCACGGCATACGCTGGCATATGCCCCACTTTGGGGGGCAAATGTTGGGTACGTTCCCACCACCACCGAGCCAGAAAGAGGAGAGTTCCACCGGACCAACACGTCTCCAAGGCCCTGCCAAACCAACCTGTCTCCCAGGTACCACCGAATTAGAAGCCTCTCCACCTACCACCGAATCAGAAGCCTCTCCACCTACCACCGAACCAACCTATCTCCCAGGTACCACCGAATCAGAGGCCACTCCACCTACCACCGAACCAACCCATCTCCCAGGTACCACCGGACCAAAGTCCCACCGAACCTACCGGACCAAGGTCTCAACTCCAACCATCTACCACTGGACCGAAGCACTACCGAACCAAGGCGTTGCTGAACCAACGTTGCCAGGCCAGATTGCATCAGCCCAGGCCCACCAGCAGCTATATACCTCCAGAACCCCTACTCTCAGCCTCACTCTATAAATAGAGGGGTAGGGGTACAACAATGGGGGACAAGTTTGAGAGCTCAAGCACGGATAGAACTTTCAAACAACTTTCATATACTTGTATCAAAGCTTTGTACTTGTAATATGAACAAGAAAGGAGAAATAATATATAAAGTGGACGTAGGCACATTCTGGCTGAACCACTATAAATCTGCGTGTCTTTTACAGTTTAGTCCCTGCTTTTTACATATTTGTATAAATCACCCAGATCACTAAAAACAACATAAAATCAACTAAATCATACGACTTGGAGGTGTTTGCCCATTTTTTGTGCAAACAGTATAGTAGATTTCAAGATACTGTGCATTCTCTAATATCCTTGGGAAAGGTATTTTCGAAAGAAGATCAAGTCAGAAAAATCTTAAATTCTCTTACTCCAGAATGGGATCAAAAGACACTTGCGATCGAAGAGGCAAATGACATCAGTACCTTAAAGATAGAAGAATTAATTGGAAAACTAATGTCGTTTGAAGTCCAAATGCTTGGGAGAAGAGAAAGCAAAGCATCTTAAAAGAAATCAATTGCATTCAATACATTGACCGATGGATCAGACTCAAACCGCGATAATGATGAAGAGATAGCCTTTATAACCAAGAACTTTCGGAAATTCCTGAAATGCATAAAGATGAATAATCTCAAGAGAAACAACTATAAGAACTCTGGTAATCAGAATGTAGTGCCAAACTATATCAAATGTTTCAACTGTGACGAACCACGCCATATTAAAAGAGACTGTCCGCATCCAGATAAGCAAAATCTTCCTATAAACAATGATTTCGCAAAGAAACAAAAACGTGCATTTACCGCTACTCTAGATGACTCAGACTCGTCCTCAAGCGATGATGATCAGAAGACAGATAATTCAAATATGTGTTTCACGACAGTTCACGACTCCGACGAATTCAGAGAAACGGACTCAGAAAAAGGTACACGTTTACAATACATTGGTTGAAATTGCATGCTTAGGATTGGATGTTTGATTGGTTGATTTTGAATTGGTGTGTCGTTTGAATTTTAAAAATTTTATTATTATTTTATTATATTTTTACTATTATTTTATTATTATTTTTATTTTAAACAGTATCATAATATTTTATAGAATATACTATAATTCTAGAAATATTCCAGATATTATATTGACATTAAAAATAATAAATAAATAAATAAATATATATATATTAGAATACTTAAGAGAAATAAATCATGAAAATTCAGAGACACCTGTCGACAAGGGCCCCCCCTTACGTTGTCGACAAGGGTACAGAAATTTGAAATTTAAATTTGAATTCAAATGTTTGAATTTCCCTCCAACTTTTCACTTTCATTTTCAAATTCAAACTCTTATTTCAAAATATCATGCTCTCTACTCTCTACGCTAATGGCTTCTTCAAGCAACCCTTCCACAATGAGACTTTCCAGAAATATAAAAGAGCAACTTTTTAATAATCCGGAGGCTATAAAAGCATATATCAACTATGCTAGCTATGGAAAAGTCCATCCCGAAAAGTTTTCTTTATTTCAAGATTTCTCTACTTATGAAATCGATTCTCTTTTTGCAAACAACCAAGTTCTTAGTCTTGTTGATGCTTCACAAAATGAATTTGTTTGTTATCTAAATCTTGTTAAAATTTTCTATGCAAATCTCAACCGTGGATTTTATAATGGAAATGATGATGAAATTTGGAGTAGTGTCAAAGGCACTAGAATCATTTTAAATTGTGATGTTTTGGGTACCTTTCTGAATTGCAAGAGCACGGGAATGGATCTTTCTAGTTTTAATATCGATGAAAATGATCGTGAGACATTTCATCACATTTTCGAAGGAGATGATAACTTTGAATTCATAAATTGAAACTTTCGACCAAAAGCAAGAATTGTTAATCTTCTTTTACAACATACTTTGACCCCAAGATCGGGAAGTTTTAACAATCCAACTTCAAAAGTTTGCAAAGCACTTTTTGCTATTTTTGGAAATTATGATATTAATTGGGCGCAAGTTATTTTGGATGAACTTCGTCCCAAAAATTTTGAAGTGGGTGAAAACACTTTGTATCATGGAATCTATCTCACTCGGATTTTTAATTATTTTGGAGTGGATTTCAAAGGAGAAGAATTTGTTTCAAGAAAAGTTTTTAATCACTCAAACATTTCTCTTATGAAAATTCCATATGTTTTTCAACCATATGAGACTCTTGCCGAAAAGGAAAAGCGTTTGGCTCATGAGGAGATGGAAGAGGAGGAAGAAGAAGAAGAAGGGGATGAAATGGAAATAGAAGAAGAAGAAGAAGGTGAAACATCCTTGGAAAGTATTGACTATCCCTCTAATCCAACCAACAAAACCTTACTCAAAAACCAAAAGACCATTGTTGAGAATCAACAGACTCTTAAACGGTCCGTTAGTAAGAAATTGGATAAAATGTCATCCAAGATGAACAAGTTTTTCTCCAAAGTCAGCAAGAAGCTTGGATTATCTTCATCTTCATCATCCTCTAACTAGTTCTATCTTTTCATGTCATGTTGTACTGGTTTTAGTTTGTTTTGATTTGAATGTTCGTGTAGTTCTTAATGTTTAATCATTGTATCGTTCTATTATGAAATTGAATTACTTTTCCGTTATCTAGCTTATCTTATCTCCAGAATAAATGTTAGTATATTATATAAATATATATATATACACAATTATTCACAAAATCAAAATGAGTCATCAAAATTAACTGACCCCTGTCGACAACCCCCCAGAGACCCTGTTGACAAGTACTGGTCAGAAATGACTTTTCATTTTAAATTTGAAATTTGAATAACTACCTTGTGTCTATTCATTTCAAACGAATTTCTATACCTATAAATACATATTTCTTCCAGAATTCATCACTCAAAATCATTTCTTATCTACTCTATCTATATTTCTTCTCACAAACTCAAATATGGCCGATCCAATTCATAGTTTGACCGAGAATCTTGAAGAAACCCTTAATTCTTTCAAGAATATTCTTTCTCATTCTCCGTAATCAGCGACACTTAGAGTTGAGTCAAATGCAGATGATCAAGGAGCAAGAAAAACATTTCGATGCGATTCGATGGATGATTTCCTCCCTGCACAAAGATGATAATGAAGCACATCCTCCAGTCTCTCTCACCAATAAAAATGAAAATTGGGATGCCATTAAAGCAGACCCTATATTTAGAGAAGAAGGATGGGTGGAAGTTCCTCGTAATGTTTGATTTTATTTGATTGCTTTGTTTGATTTGAATTGATTGCTTGGATTGATTTGATTTGATTTGGTTTGGTGTGGATTGATAATTGGTGTGCAAAACATAATATGTATAAATACACATTGATATTTATACGATCTTTGTTAGTTATCATGTCTATCAGTATAATTATCTCTTAATCTATCTATTATATACTCTATTAAATATTTTATTAATGTAGGTACTTTAGTACAAGAATAAGGGGGGGTTATTAGTTTGGAGTTAGTTTTTGTTGATGATAGAGGGGGAGAAGTATAAAATAGGATAGTTAGGCATAGATTAAGGGGGAGTTATTAGTTTTAGGGGGAGTTATTAGGATAGAAGTAATATTTTATAAACAAAGGTTGTCATCATCCAAAATGGGGAGATTGTTAGTCCCTGAGAAGTTGGTTTTGATGACAACAACCTTAGAATACGATTATAAAATATAAATACTAACATTATTGTTTAGATATATATGTATATGCAGGATATATATACAGGTACCGAAGAATGAAGACAGTATAGTATAGAGATTCAAGAACTGATGAACTCAAGGTCGAAGATATCAAGATTCAAGACTCATGAGTATCAAGATTATCAAGAGTTTAAGATTTCAAGATAAGTAATTTAGTTAGGAATTTTGTTAAAACTCCTAGAAAAGCACTGACATCTTAAAATCCATTTTATTCGTGGAATGGAATCCACTTCGAGCCCGTTAAAGGGATGGAACCTTAAGTAGGATGGAACCTACAAAAAATCTAGTGGAACATTGTTTTGTATCCACTAACTTTTATTCAAATGTTTTACAAAATTATATCTTGTTTTCAAAATGATTTCAAAATCTTCCTTTTTAAATCAAAAACATCTATCCTAGTTTTAAAATACTTTTAGCCTCAAAATAATCTTTATCAAATTATCCTTGGTTTTAAACTATCTTTTAATTATAATATATTTAACTTCTTATATTTATACTTAGATTTAAATATAAAATTATAGTAAAATTTTATATATACCAAAATATTATTCTCTATACTTATTTATGTATTTTAACTATAGTTAAGTATATTTATAAAGTTTAAAATAGTTTTAATACAAGATAGAAGTTATTTTCAAAGAAAAACAAATTACCAAAAATAACTTAGGCTTGTCGACAACCCCAAGGACCCCTTGTCGACAAGGTGACAGTTTAATTCAAAAGTTTGAATTTCAAAGGAAGTGTCTATTCGTCATATCCTTTCACGAATGGACATGGCAGTTGTTCTACTATAAATAGGGGCTGTTTTAAACGAATTAATATTCAATTTTTCTCTGCTTTCACTCCTCTTCTTCTTCCACATTTCTTTATATACATTTTTACCATTACTCTGCCGAAATCACCATTGAATCTAACTAGATCATCTCTGGTTTGATTCTCTATCACTATCTCAAAAAGATCCACTGCTATTCAGAGTTATAGATTTCTTTGTATTCAATCGAGCGAGAAAAGGTGTGATTGTAGCTTGGAAAATCAATCGGGTGAACTTGTTGCCCGTAAAATCAAGTATCTCTACCCAGAGGATTGTGAATCTGGAGCGGTGTACCTCGTGGCCTTGAAATCGAAGGTGTAATTGTAAGAATTGATTTTGAAAGGAAATCCATACTTGTGTTGCGCGACTGGATGTAGGGTAACTCCGCACCAGTATAAAATTCGGTGTGTTCTTTCCTTTATTGCTTTTACTTTATATCTGCATCTGTGTTTGATTCTGCGATCATATCTGTGACTAAATATTGCATACATTTGTGTTTAAATTAATACAAACTCAAAAAGAATTAGTAATTCCTTAAAACAATATTCACCCCCCTCTAGTTTTAATTCTATCCTTAAGATCGTAATCCGCATTTCTCACAAATTGTTTGCTGAACCAAATTACCATTTATAGTAAAATTAAGCTTTACTATAATTTTTATATGATAAGTTTTGAAACGCTTAGACAAGAATTAATTCAATAATATATTTTCAGTGAGAGTAAGATAATTCAAATATGTAATCAAAATTGAGCATATGTGTAACAACCCACATATTTACGATTGTATATTTAAATATTTTATTTAAATATAGAATCGTTAATTGGATTAAAATTCCGAAAAGCTACTTTTTGTAAACAGTCGAATTGGGACTCGAGACCACTTCCATTGAGTCCAAAACGGCATTTGCAACTTTTTTAAGTATAAACATCGATATATTTGGAGTAAGTTGAATTTTGCTATTTTCTATTGGGCTTTGGGTTTGGGTTTCACCCCAACTCACTCTATAACCTAGTTCAACCCCCTCCTCTCCTCTTCACTTCATTTCTATTTTCTTAAACACCCAAGCAAAACTAAAAATGGGGGAAGAGTAAAGGAATTAGAAATTCCAAGCCCTAGATTCCATTTGCAAACTCAAGTCTTGCTTCAAACTCTTGGAAAAGCTTTGGTAAGCCTCCTCTTCATCTTCTCCAACTCATTCTCTCTTTAATTTCAGAAATTTCCTAAACCTAACTTAGGAAATGTTTTTCTTTTGAGCTTAGATTCAAGCTTCTAGAGTTGAAGTTGAAGAGTAGTTGATCTTCCTTTGCTATCAAGCTTCTCCTTCTTCGTTTTTGGGTTTAAAGGTGAGTTCTTTAACTCACATCTATATCTATAGCTATCTTTGTTGTTAGGTATGAATTCCTAACACTAGTGCATACTCATTTGCTTTTGATTTGAGTTGATTTGGTGAACATTTCAATTTTTGGTGTTTTGGAGTCAAAACTTTGAAAATCCTAGCTTTGATTTGTGAACATGTTTTGGTGGTGAATCGGAGAGCCTATAGGGCTGGGTTGTCGATTGGCAAAAGCCCCTAAAGTCCAATGCTCGACCGGTTGAAAATGGTGAGAGTTTTCTCTTCCATTTGATAGGCTGGAAAACAGTTTCAGCTACAGCCAGTCGACTGGCCCTCTGCAGTCAGTCGACTGACTGCAGGGTCTGAAAACTCTCGGGTTTTGGTTCAATCGACTGACTACAGAAGGCCAGTCGACTGACCTGCTTATTTTTTTCCTATTTAGCTTGAGGTTCCAATTTTTATCGATCCGCGATTATCCGATTTATTGTTATCATTTATTATTGACTTTGATGACTTCTTTTTTGGGATTTTTGAGAATATCCATTTTGATGGATTCGGTATCGATTTCTTTGGATTTAATTCACATCTTCGAATGTGGATTTTTGTGATTGATTGTTTCTACAATCATTTTGTGATTTGTCACTTCTAAATATAAAGGTTTCTATACTAGTAGTAAATATTCAAACTCTTTTACAAAGATGATTTCAACTCTATTTTTAATACAAAGTTCGTTTATAAAACCGTTTTCCAATCTATTAGTATATACAAACCTTTACCTCATTCGTATGAGAAATCTAATTAAACGGCTTAGTAAAACAAGTGATATGAAACGCCTGCATTTACTTCGTCGGTTAATTTTTGGACTTGTTCGATTGAAACTTTTGTGACAATTTTCGAGTGGAAATCTACAATCTGTTCGTAAATATTTGAGTTAAGCAAGTGGTTATGGGACATGAAGCTAAACTCTTATATTTACTAGCTTAGTGTAATCGACACTTCTTGATGATCGATGATGATCATGTTGTGATTTAGACTAGCATTGTGCGATGTCTCTTTATCCACATGGGGGACTATACTCCGTTTTGTTGAGCTTCGTCTCATTTTTATGGGCTAGCGACCCATGGTCTTTGGACCGTTCGTGGAGCAATCGGCTCATTAAGTCGGTACATGGGGTGTACCTTTTTAGGTGCATCGATGTTCGACTAGGCATGGGGTGTACCTTTTTAGGTGCATCGATGTTAGATTATACATGGGGCGTATCTTTTCAGGTGCGTCGATGTTCGACTGTGCATGGGGCATATCTTTCTAGGTGCGTCGATGTTCGGTTTATGGTTAGCGACCATGGAATAGCGTTCCATTTGTCATACACATGCTGGTGAGTTTTAATGCTCCCGTTTGTGATAGGCCTCCCCCTTTGTGATATCTGGATTTCTAATTGATGATTTCTAGAATTTGTGTTTCACCTCTTTATGTGATTGGCAATGATATGTTTGTCAATATTTGTGGTATGGTGAATAAAATAAATAATATGATATTCTTTTTGGTGCTTGAGATTTTTGAGATATTGTATGATTTTGTTGTTGTTTAAATCATATTTGTTCTAGTATGACATTATTGTTATCATACGTTCTTATTATATCTCTGCTTATATCTCATTCCTTTATCTAATATTTATAGCTAAACTGATCCGTTTATTATTTTCTTATTAAATAATACTTGGGTCAGACCGAGATATTACTGGTGCTTCTGCTTGACTCCTTATCAGGGATCATCTTCTGACTTTTGTCTAACTACATTACATTGTAGTTTTTGTCGTTATACATTTAGGATATAGACTCTATGATGTATACTTATTCTTTTGTGATATTGTGGATCTTGTTTGACCACTACTCTGATGTACACTTTTCTGTGTTATATATTCATATCTATTTCCGCCTTTGTGATATGAACATCTGTGACTGATTTATGTTATGCTTATTTCTATACTTGTTTCCGAAGGTCTACTTAGCCACTGTTTGGTAGCTTTGAGTTTGCATCGGTATGTCGGATTTCCTCCTGAAATAAAATGCATGTTACACTATCTGACATATCGGTACTCGCACAAGGCAATTACACGGATGGTCGCTCCTCAACAGCCTTATTCTTCGCGCTAGTTGACGGCATTACTTAGTAGTGTCCTTGGCTAGCGTGAGCATAGAGGTGGGGCGTCACAATATGAACAAGAAAAACTACAGTTGATATGACATACCAATTAAAGTTGATATAAATAAATCGAATTAAAACAAGTTTAAAAATCTTAGACTAAGTCACGACAATGAAATAAACGTATAATGTAAGTTGTAGGTTATATACAAGGTACACCAGGTTAATTCATGTGGTTTTCGATGTCATTATTGGTGGTTATCCTATTTTATATAATTATTTTTCACGTAGAAAGTTAGGAAAAAAACAAACTCCAATACATTTTCTTAATTGTATTCTTATATACTTCAGCAACAAAAACTGAATAACAGATTGTAAAACAAATTGTAAGAAGAGTATATTACTAAATAAGTAATTATATGCTTATAATCCTAACTACATTTTACCCTAACAAAGGAGTATATATTATAACACAGAAATCAGTACATCATTTTGAGAAATTGAACAAAAAGAATAGTAGACGACTAAAAATGAAATGTTACCACATTTTAAGTGCAGACTGGAAAAAGACAATTTTAAAAGGTCTATTTGTTTACATTATATCATGTATGTATCTCTAGATGCAAGATTTATGGTATTAAGATGCTCAAAATATAGCTATTAAATAGAAGTTTCATCATAAAATCAAGCCGCTAATTTCTTCAGCTATATTTCAACTAAGAGAAAATAAAAAAAATCGATCAAATTGAGAAGAAAATTTCCACCTAAATGTTTTGCTAGTACTGCAATTTAGTTAGTGTATGAAAAAATTTAAAACATGCATCAACAAACATTCCAGCACATATGATAGAAATTTTAGTTTATTAAATTCTATATTTAAAACACAAAATCTGTAATACAAAATTATCTTTCCTCCATGTCTTGATCAGTAAGACTGTTATACAACATATGTACTATTTATTTTGGTGAAACAACAGTGTTCAGGAAACGATGTATACTTAATGTAAAATCATCTTACAGCCGTCGCTACCTTGTTTAACAGAAGGTGGAGTATTGAACTTATGTCTTAAAATTATCCAATGTCATTTTGTGTTATTTTCCTAGTCCAGTCCTTTTTGAAAGCATGTAATAAATTCCACAGTACAAATTTTTCTACAGAAAAATCATGCTAACAGCGTATATAAGGTCATTTTAAGAGATAAAAAATGATTAATGAAACATGATATCAACTGTTGTAAGAAATGTAAAATAGGGATTTATCTCATCAATATTTAGTGATACTACTCTAGATGCAAGAAACACAATCAATTAACATCACTCTATCACATTTAATTATTGTGTTTGATCTATATAAATATAGAAATAGTAGACACAACAAATAATTTTACCAATTAATCTATTGTTGACATGAACAGAAAGAAAGCAAGCTTTACAGATTGTTCATTGTCATTGTTTTAAAATTGTTGAAAAAAACAAATATTTTTAGTTGTTGAAAAATAAAACTAGATTGAATTCAAATTTGTTAGGTGTTTGAAAAATTACGTAGGCAGATGAGTGGTAGATGTGAAATCAGAAATTTTCTGTTTAATTAAATGATTATCCGAAAAGGTGGCTGATTTAAGTGAAAATAAATGTATTCAGGTGGATGATAATTCTACAGTAAATCAAATGAAATTTTAAATTCAGTCACACTTGAAATTCGGTCCAATTCAATTAAGAAATGCATCTTATATTAACATTTGCATTTGACAAGGTCCTCTAATTTTTTATTGTCTTCAAAAGAAGATTGATAGGCAGCAGGAAACTCAATGTCATCAACATTTGCAGTCAACTGTTTTGGTGTATGCAAAACCACATGCTATCCATTATTTTATAAATCTTTTGAGTAGAAACCTTGACTAGCTTTCGATGCGAGAATAACTGGCTCATCGTTCACTTTATTGGTCTTTAATTTCCCTAAGTTCGCTATGATCAAGTTTGAAATAGGATTTGTCTTACAACCATTTACCTTATCTTTGACCTTTACCCAATCATAATAAAAAAATTGTTTGTTTGAAGTCAATGTAATCCAACTTAATTATCTACTGAATAACTTCATAATACATTGTTTCTACTTCCTTAAAAAATTATCCTTTCCACTCGCTCTAAATATTGTAATTGCTCTCATACATACACACTGTCTTGTGTTACCATCCGCTCTTTGTAACATTTTGAAGAAAATGTAAACCCATTCACTCGGTACTTTATATAACTATGCACCTTGAATTTCGGCCCATTCACCAGCCACCAAAGGTTGAATCAACATCATTAGTCGTCACTAACTAAAAAAACACAAAAGGTGAAAAGCATGTTCATGAAGGTGTATGATCCACTTACAAACGCGTGAAATACTTAAGATGATGTAATACCACGCCATGTAACCATAGAGTAAAACTTTGATAAGCGTCCATGGATGTAACCCCGGGTTGAGATTTAGTACTTTTCACATAGATGTTATACCTCCTGTGACAAACACGTGTCAATATATATATATGAGTTGATTTACAATAATGAGAATTCAAGGCAAATTCGTGAACTTACTTCTTCCATTCATCCAATCCATTATACTTATTAAGGGCCCATCTATGAACTTGTGTAAATTGCATTTGGGTTAAGGTTATATCTTTACCATTATCTAGAGGCATCTCACCTACAAATTCGTCATCCTCATCTAAAAAGGCTTCGCGGGTATGTGTAACGACCTAAAATTTTCAACCATTCGCATCCATACATGTCGGATTTGAATTGCTCAAAATATCATATTGTTAATTTAAATTTGGCAAAACTCGGCATATACAGTAAATAAATAATCACAGAATCACAAACAAAGAGTAATATAACAATAATGCAGCGGAAACAAAAGAATAGTAGTTCATGAAGCTACTATATATATATATATAACAGAGTTAAATAAGATACAACAGTGGTCTCGAATACATAGATGTCTCAATACAATAGTCAAATATAAGATCCGAATACATCACTAGAATCAACTGAATAAGTGAAAGCAGAATCGATGGATAGCTGGATCTCCAAGCTAAGCTCCAGCTCCAAAGGTGAGTCTCAAATGCTGTATCACTCGGTCTGACCCGAGCATAAAGCAAAACACAAAACACTCGAGTCAGGATTAACATTCTTGTATCAATAAATCCAACTCAAGTGAAATATCAACTGAAATACAGTAACTCAAAGGATGTTTGGGATAACCACCCCCTAAGGATCCGTTAAACTACCTACTATGTAGTAATATACGCTATTATAATAATGTCTACTGTAAAGTAAACTATTTAAAAATAGCGTTAAGGCGTTACCCATATCCCCCTTAACACATTTTATAGTGCCAATAGTCTATACATTACTGTAATACCTCCAGATCGGGAGGCTACCAGAGGATACTCCATAGGTACGACACAAATCAAACTCGTATAAGGTGCGCTAAGGTAGGTGACACAGCACAACTTGGCAATGCCAGGATAGATATACCAATTACGCATCCGGACTGGTGGTAACGCATAGCAGCCACTACCGCCCACCTCGAGCCACACTCCCAAAAATCAAAGGGTGCACCCAATCAATCACAAAGTAATAGAATGGTATACGATGGAATGTGTCCGATCAGAGGGGCTACTTTATTGGCCCGGAATCGCTTCTGTTTTAGCCACCTTTTGCCAACTATTGGGTGCGTCTCCACCCCCACCGAACCAAAAGAAAAATGGCACCACCGGACCACTTCCCTGCCGAACCAGATCCTCTCCAACACCTACCTAGCTAGATCCCCTTACCTCCGAATCAAGTGGGGAATGCATTACCACCGATCCATACTCTCACCGAACCGGGCCATCCCCTTACCACCGAATCAAGTGAGGAATGCATTGCCACCAATCCACTACCGGACCAGCTACCTCCATCCACTGCCGAACCAGAGGCAGGGGAAGCCACTACCAAGCCAATCCACTACCGGACCAGCTACCTCCATCCACTGCCGAACCAGAGGCAGGGGAAGCCACTGCCGAGCCAATCCACTACCGGACCAGCTACCTCAATCCACTGCCGAACCAGAGGCAGGAGAAGCCACTGCCGAGCCAATCCACTACCGGACCAGCTACCTCAATCCACTGCCGAACCAGAGGCAGGGGAAGCCATTGCCGAACCAACCTGGCCAGGCAAGATTGCACCAGCCCAGGCCCACCAGCAGCTATATACATCCAAGACCCCTACCCCCAGCCTCACTCTATAAATAGAGGGGTAGGGGTACAACAATGGGGGACAAGTTTGAGAGCTCAAGCACGGATAGAACTTTCAAACAACTTTCATATACTTGTATCAAAGCTTTGTACTTGTAATCTGAACAAGAAAGGAGAAATAATATATAAAGTGGACGTAGGCACATTCTTGCTGAACCACTATAAATCTGTGTGTCTTTTACAGTTTAGTCCCTGCCTTTTACGTATTTGCATAAATCACCCAGATCACTAGAAACAACATAAAATCGACTAAATCATACGACTTGGAGGTGTTTGCCCATTTTTTGTGCAAACATTTTTGGTGCTTTCATTGAGAGCGCTGAACCCCGGACTTCAGCTTCTCCAACTTAACTTTCTTCCTATCAGCGTCGCACATTGCTTGGAAGACATGCCTCCCAAGCAGAAGAAAGATGTTAACAAAGGAAAAAACATCGCAGCCAGCAGTCTTCCAGATCCAGTGGTCACAGATCAAGTAAATCGTCCCATTCCAGCAGTAGTACCAAATGAAGGTCAGGCAAATCCGACAACCCCTGTCACGGAACAGCCGACAGCAATTACTAGGGCAGATCTAGACAGGGTTGTGGCTGAAGTGACTAACCGCTTCATATCCCAGTAGGAAGCCTTGGTGGACCAACTCATGTCACGCTTAAGGGATGCTGAAGAGTCCAACCGCAACACTGAATCATGGGGTGAGTCCCAGTCTGGAGGATCTCAGAGACAACAACGATCTTCCTTCTTCGAAGGAGCTAACGACAGAAGCGGCCATGGTAGGAGTCGAGACCGAGCTCAGCCCGAAGTTAGACCTGAGGAAACGCTTGGAACCTAACCCAACGGGGGAGGTACCAGACAGAGGTCAACTGTAGTCGAGCCTGTCGTACTGCCTAACCGGGAACACCAGTGAACGGGGCCGAGCTAGAGTCCAGCCCGAAGTTGGACCCGAGGAAGTGCTTAGATCAGAACCCAGCAGGGGAAGATCAAGGCAAGGGCCAACTGTAGCCGACCCTAGCATGCTCCCAGAAGACCAAAGACAGCCACTGGAAAATGTCAGGAATGACAGATGATACCATCCCTACAGGTCATCTGGACGGAATCAATCCCACAGAGCAGAACCGAACTCATTTCTATCTGCTCCTAGTTCTGATGAAAGGATGGCACGCTTGTTCAGAGAGTGCGTCCAACGGGATCAAAGAGATCGAGGGATAGGCACTAGGGTAACCAGCCCCTTCGCCCGCAATATTGAAATTGCCATCACCCCTCGAGAATGGAAAATGCCAACAATGGAACCTTACAAAGGAACCTCTGACCCCGTTGTACACTTACAGAGATACACACAGCATATGATCATGAGTGGAGCAACAGAAGGAGTGATGTGCAAATGCTTTTCGCTATTCTTAGCAGATCTAGCTACCTCCTGGTTCTGCCATCTACCCCAAAGATCCATCAGCTCATGGGAGATGTTGAAAGAAAAGTTCATCAGCCAGTTCCGCATTCATGTGGAGCAGCCCAAGGACGCTTATTCCTTATCCAGTATCAAACAGAAACCTGGAGAGAAGTTGCAGCAATACCTAACCCGATTCAATGTCGCAGCGGCCGCAGTCCAAGATGCCGATGAGAAGCTTATCTTAATGGCCCTCTGCAGTGGTGTGCATCCGGATACTAAATTTGCTAGAAGATTGACAAAAGAAAAACCAGCTACTTTACCCGATTTCTTCCATGAAGCCGGGAAATATATGAGGCTTGAAGACGCTGCCACTGAGGGGTAGTCAGGGAAACAAAATAAGGCAGCTCATGGCAACACGCTCGCTGTAGCAAAGGACGTTCGAAGAAATGATTCTAGAGATAATGCTGGGGGCAAGAAGGGAGAAAAGCGCCTATATCGGCCAGGACCAAGATTCGACACTTACACCCCTTTGAATGAAACCGTCGAAAACATCTTCCTTGCCACCCAAGACGAAGTTAGATACAAACGCCCACCATACAAGAAGGAATCAGATAACGCACTTAAATCTGGAAAGTTCTGCCGCTTCCACGAATCTCATGGGCATGATACCAATGAATGCCATCATCTCCGGGACTTGATTGAAGAACACATCAGAAGGAAGAGACTGGAACGCTATGTAAAAGGTCAGAACAGGACTCCAGCTCTTGCCAATGAGAACCCAAGGCCACCCTCCCCAGAGATAGACAGAGGAAACCGCAACACTAGCGGCTCCAGTCAAGAGAAGATAGTGGTCCATACCATCTCGGGAGGACCACACATCGCCGACAGAAGCTGGGCAGAGATGGAAAGATATGGAAAGTCACTTAGAAACAATGAGGACTGCGTTAACTCTGTTATAGAAGAACGCCACCCAAAGCGGAAAGAGAGTGATGACATCACATTCAGTAGGCGTGACCTAGAGGTGAGGCAGTACCCTCACATGGATCCCATGGTTATCTCTGCCTGGCTCGGTCCAGCCGAAGTTTTCCGAATTCTAGTAGACACTGGAAACTCAGTAAATATCCTATTCAAGCATGCATTCGACAAAATGAAACTGTCAATAAAGGATGTTTCTCCCTGCAATAAACCACTACATGGTTTCACTAGAGATGTGAAGATGCCCCTCGGTCAACTGGACCTCTTTGTTGAAATTGGAAGTCATCCCCGCTCCGTTGTGCGGAAACAGACATTTGTGCTGATAGAAAACCACTCGGCCTACAATGCCTTCTTAGGAAGGCCAGCCTTGTCTGACTTCCAAATTGTCCTGGCCCCATGGTGCCTGAAGATGAAATTTCCAATGGACAATGGAATAGGGGAAGTAGAGGGAGATCAGGACATCGCTAGAGATTGCTATGTAACTGAACTCCGCAATAACCGCAGGAAGGATATAGGGAAAAGTACAGAGACTGCCCTCTGCACAAAAAGTTTGGAAGCATAGCAACTAAAGAAAGCCCATCCTCTTTGATATACCAGCGACCCTTTCAATGAATTAGACCCCAGGGACAAAGAGGAGGAGGCCACTGCCGAGCCTGTAGAGGCTATGGAATTTGTATCTGTAGACCGACATGACTCAAGTAGACTATTGAAAGTCGGGTCCTAACTAAAAGCAGAATTGAAGGAACAACTCATTGATTTTCTCCGCCACAACTTGGATGTATTTGCATGGTCACACGCTGACATGACCGAAATCTCCCCTGACATAGCATGCCATGTACTAAACATTGATCCTACCAGGGCGCCAGTGAAACAGAAAAAGAGAAGTATGTGGGCAGAACGATCAACAGCCCTCGATGAAGAAGTAAAGAACCTACTTGCCAATGACTTCATATGAGAAGCCATCTACCCAGCGTGGATCGCCAACCCGGTGCTGGTAAAGAAGGCTAATGGGAAGTGGCGAACATGCATTGACTTCTCCAACTTAAATGACGCCTGCCCGAAAGATTGCTTCCCACTTCCCCGAGTCGATCAGCTTGTGGACAGCACAGCCGAGCACGGGCTCTTATCTTTTATGGACGCATACTCAGGATATAACCAAATTCCTATGCATGCTCCCGATCAAGACCACACTAGTTTCATCACTGATCGGGGATTGTACTGCTACAAGGTAATGCCTTTCGGACTAAAAAACGCAGGGGCCACCTATCAGCGCCTTGTCAACAAGATGTTTGCAGGGCTAATAGGACAAACTATGGAAGTTTATATGGATGACATGCTGGTAAAGTCAAGGGGAGCCGACAATCACGTAAGCCACCTGGATGAAATGTTTCAAGTACTTCGTCAATATGGAATGAAGCTGAATCCTCTAAAGTGCTCCTTCGGAGTATCATCAGGAAAGTTTCTAGGATTCATCGTCCATGCCAGAGGAATTGAAGCAAACCCTGAACAAGTCCGAGCTCTGAAAGATGTCAAGATACCTTCTACCCGAAAGGAAATGCAAAGCCTAAATGGGAAGGTGGCCTCCTTGAGCAGATTCATCTCTAAAGCGACCGACAAATGCATCCCCTTCTTCGAAGCTCTAAAGAAAGAGAAAGGAAAATTCGAATGGACTGACGAATGCTTAACAGCTTTCCTTAACTTAATCGAACACCTCCAGAGACCACCAGTACTCTCAACTCCGAACAAAGGCGAAGAGCTATACCTATACCTTGCTGTGTCATCTCATGCTCTAAGCGCCGCATTGGTTAGAGAAGACGAACGCACACAGCGGCCAGTATACTTTGTAAGCAAGAGGTTTACAGGGGCGGAAGCCAGATATCCCAAACTTGAGAAACTAGCATACTGTTTGCTAATCACATCACGGAAACTGTGTCACTACTTCTAGTCTCATTCCATCAGAGTTCTGACCGATCAACCACTGAGGCAGGTACTCCATCGTCCCGACACTTCTGGGCGACTACTTAAATGGTGCATTGAACTAAGTCAATATGATATCACCTACCATCCACGCACCGCCATCAAGGGACAAGCCATGGCCGATTTCATTGCCGAATTCACTACCAACAAAGGTAAGGAGCAATCGGAAATAGCAGAAGACATCAAGTGGAATCTCTTTGTGGATGGTGCGTCAAACGAACAAGGCTCGGGGGCAGGTGTGGTAATGATCACTCCCAGGGGAAATAAGCTACACTATGCTATAAGGTTGGAATTCGCCGCCACCAACAACGATGCAGAGTATGAAGCAGTGATAGCTGGATTAGAACTTGCCTTAGAAATCGGAGCCAATTTTTTGTGTCTTCATAGCGATTCTCAACTTATTGTAAATCAAATACTCGGAGAATTCCAGGCTCGAGAAGAACGACTCATAGCATATTTAAAGAAGACCAAGTTGCTTCTCAATCGATTGGATCACTACTTAATCAAACACATCCCTCAGGAAGAGAACCAAGAGGTCGACGAATTGGCAAAGCAAGCTAGCATGAGAGACGGCGCTATTTCCGGAGGAGTAGCCATCTCAAAGCAACTGACCCTAAGTTTTGAGCAAGTGAATCTGATAGCTGCAACCGAAGAAGCAACTTGGATGACTCCCATCCGAGACTACTTACAAAGTGGCACACTGCCCAACGGGCGTAACGAAGTTAAGAAAATCTTGAGGAAAGCTTCCCGCTACACAATACAAGAGGGCACCCTCTATCGGCGCGGCTTCTCTAACCCCTTATTAAGGTGTGTCGCTGGAAGGGAGGCCAAGGAAATCTTATCCAACTTCCATCAAGGAAGCTGCGGAGATCACACTGGAGGGCAGACTTTGGCAAAATAGATACTCTGATATGGATATTTCTGGCCCACCTTAAGCAAGGACGCCTTAGATTTCGTCAGAAAATGTGACAGATGTCAGAAATTTGCTAAGATTCTGCGGCTACCAACGACTGAGATTACTCAAATGACCAGCCCTTGGCCCTTTGCAGTATGGGGAATTGACTTGATTGGCGAACTGCCAATGGGCCGAGGCGGGGCCAAATATGCTATAGTGGCAGTCGACTATTTCACCAAATGGGTGGAAGCAGAACCCCTAAATAAAGTATCTTCAACAAAAGTTATTAACTTCTTGATCAAAAATGTTCTGTGCAGGTACGGAGTCCCATTCAAAATCATATCAGAAAATGGACTTCAGTTTGACAGCGAGGAGTTCGCCAACTGGTGCCAAGAGCACGGAATTCACAAAAGCTTCTCATCCGTAGCTTATCCCCAGGCAAACGGACAAGTCGAAGCCGCCAACAAAATTCTCAAAACTCTAATTATAAAGAAACTCGAAAAGTCAAAAGGCGCTTGGGTGGATGAACTTCCTACGGCACTGTGGGCCTATCGCACATCTTTCAGAACATCAACGGGGCATACTCCTTTCTCTTTGGCATACGGATCGGAGGCTATGCTCCCAGTTGAAACTATAGTGGCTTCCCACCGTAGGATCCACTATAACCCAGAGGAAAACGAAGAACTCCTCCACATGTCTTTGGATCTAATTGAAGAGAGAAGAAACGACGCAGCACTCAAAACATCAGCTCACAAGCAAAAAGTGGCAGCGCAATACAACTCCAAAGTCAAGCATCGTAGCTTACAAGAGGGAGATCTTATCCTCAAGCGAATCTTCCCGCGCCCCGGAGCACTAGATACAATCTGGGACGGATCATATGTAATTCATAAAGATCTCCGCAACAGAGCTTATATTTTGTCAACGGTGGACGGGGAGGTGTTCCAGAGGGCATGGAACATCCAACACCTTCGTCGATACTTTTCTTAACTTGTACTGCCCATATGAAGTGAATTAACAAAGAGAATCAGTGGACGTAGGCATTTTCGTGCCGAACCACTTTAAAAAACTTGTCTCTTTTTAACTTGTTCCTTTATATCTTGGCTGCTTGTTAACTTTATCCTTTTCTGTTGAACAAAATCCTGTGTAATGACATTTCCACCTAGATAAGACCTAACAGGTACTATACGAATCTATGCCCTCGCCAATGAGACACTTTTGCTCCGGCATCCCTCTGCTGCGGGTTAACTCATTGCTCGCGACGGCCCTCAAAGCCAACTGTAATGAGCCGATTACAAGCCACCAAGAAGGCCGACTATAGCCAAGGCAGCTCATTACGGCGTTCGGCTCGCCGGCAACTGTGAACCTACTTTAAGCCCCAACATAAGGTGTGGCCAGCCAGGGGTAGTTCACGGTTGACGATCGGCACCCACGCTAGCCGGCCACAGTAAATCGAATAATACCCACAATTACGGGCCATAATGGCCCGGGTAGTTACTGTGCGCGATCTCGGCTACGATGCGTCTTAAGTACGGCTGTGGTAAAAAAGATTAACTCCCCGCGGAAGCGTAAGATGGGTGACAAATGTCTCCAAGACCCACAGCTAGGGAAAGTGACTACAAAGCCCGTTTCCCACGAACTTAAGCGCATCGAAGGCCTTCCGTGATTGGAAGTTTTACTTTTTTTCATATTTCAATTCTATTTAAAGAACTTTTCTCCTATCCTCTATAACAATCCCTAAAGTATAGGATGCAAAGTAGGAGATACTCACCAATGGGAGTAGGAACTCACAATTGGATGGCAGGGCATTCAACTGCATTCCATACTCGGTCATACAAGATACTCAAAACTGCCATCTACAATTAGAACACGAAAGGCGGTATTTTCTTCTTTTGTGTGCAAATACATGGCTATAATTTATTCATACATCACACTAGCATTGCAAGGCATGAAATTATGTTTTAAACAAGAACTTGACATCAAACAAAATTGAATTACAAGCACACGCACGGCTACATTTCTCACACAACGTGTCAAAATAGCAAAAACATTCAAAAACGACAGAATCAGCTTAAGTTAAAAAATTACACGTCAAGAATAATGTTGTTTATTACAAGTAACATAATGACAACCTAAAAGTTACGTTACTGTTTTAAGACTAACATACACAACAATGTCAAGTCCACAAAAAGATATCCAGGTCAAATCAAGGAGCCAGCTGCGTCGGAGCTTTACCCTTTTCCTGTTGCCCACCTGTCCGGTCAAAGAAAGAATTCATTAGTGATAAGCAACCAAGTTAACAGAAAGACTAGAAGGGAAGACTTACCAGCGCCTGCTTCCTGACCATCCTGATCATCATCCTCTACTTGCACACCTGCCTCCTCAGCGGCAAGCAGCCGCATACCCTCCTTCACCGCCACCTTCTCCTCCTTGGTGAACTGGGCAGTGACCACATCCATTCTGAAGACCGCACCACCCTCTTTATCCGCATCAACCTGAGCCTCCTCTAGAGCCCTGAGATAAATCCTGGCCATAACTCGGAGGTAATCATCCATCCAGGATAAGTTACCCTGTTTCCAAGTGCGGAAATACATATCCTGGAGCATCTCATCCATCATCCCCTCGTTTTTCTCAAGCTCCCTCATTCGGGCCTCAGAAGCACGCAGCTTTGCAATGGCAGCATCCCTCTCCGATCGATATCGTGAGTGGTCCGCCTGAAGGGATATCCTCATCGCCTCCATCTCCTCCTTCAACCTGGACTGAGCAAGCTCCGCGGCCTCGAATCTCCCCGATAATTCCTGTACCCGCTCGAGGTCCGCTTGTCGAACCTCATCCGTCGTCGCAATGGCCATGTCAATCCGCTCCTTGCAGGCGGCCTCCATTTTTCGTAACTCTGCCCTGCTGGCCTCTTCCATAGTCTTCTTCAGTTGTCTGGATGCGGCCTCGTGCTGAGAAATTTGAATGGCTTGATCGGCAAGTTGCTTAGCCTGGTCGGAAACCATTAACCGTAACCGAATGTTCGCACCCCCAATTTCCTCCCCGGCCTTGACTAGTCGGGCATGATGCCCCATCAATTTCCTGGTCTCCTCGGCAACCCGGTCGATGTTCGCCTTAGCTTCATCCCCCAGAGTTACAACCCGGGTGGTAAGCAAATCAAGGTCCAGGGACTTAGCTTCGTCAAGCACCCGTACCATAGGATTGCGAGGGAGAAGGTGCTCACCAGTAGCCTCATCGAAGGAGATGTCATGAGAGGCCGGGTCCAGGTCTGGATGACCCACAAACGGATTACGAACCAAGCCAGGGTGATCTATCGGGGTGAAGGTTGGATTCTCAGACGGATGTGGGGAAGGCATAAACTCAGTATCATCCTCCGTAATATCGTGAATAGGCTGGAGTGGGGCCGGAGGGCCAGGAAGAGATTCAAACGAAGATCGACTCCTCTTCCTCTTTTGTATATCTTCTTCAATAACTCGAAGAAGAGGACGATAGCCGACTACATCTCCAGGGCGGTTAGTAGGAGGCTTCGGTTTGGCAGAAGCTTTGAGGAGTCTGTATTGTTCAAGCCTGTGCCGAAGATCTGAGGTCTTGGCTGTTTTGCCCGCTCCTGGAATGAAAACCAAGTGTCACCAGCATGCATTGATCCATCATTCAAGAATTAAAAAGAATAAAGAGAAATTCACCTTGAATCGCAGAAGTTGCCCCAGTAGAAGCACTCCCGGAAGATAAATCGGCGCCGGTCCTGGCCTTATCAGCTTTCTTGGGCTTCTCTACCAAGGACGGTCCTTCCTCCAACTCTTCGAAGGCTTGGCGGAGAGCATCATCCGTCCACTCTTGGATCACGCCTGCCTGCCCAGGAGGCAAAGCCCCGGTGCCATCACCGCCCTGTCCTTCGCCACCATCACTGCCATGACGATCACCGTCACCTTCTCTACCACTTTCACTCTCTGCCTCACCTCCTTCATCCTCGCCTTTTTCCCCCTCCACATTTTCCTCCTCCTGAACATCTGGATGTGTGCTGGGAGAGGGTCCATCGGACTTCTTGAGTTTCTTCCCCCCGGCGACTGGATGTATCGAGAAGGGTCTCCTTTTGCTGCTTTTCGCCGTGGTCCCTCCTGTAGCTTTGGCAGCCCTCTCCTCCGCCGTGTCTCTCTGCTTGACCACGGACTGATGTGGTAGAATAAGTTTGTGCCCTAGAAGTGTAGCGTTCCTGATCAGGTAAGAAGCCGACCTATCCCTTCCCGTAATGGCTTCTATTTCCACAGCCATCTGAACCAGGCGATCGTTCTCCACGACCACAAAACCACCTGTCGCTAGCAAGAAATAAAAGCACATGAGAAGAAGCATTGCAGTTAGAATGGAAATCATAAATAAGCTTCAACTTATAGCCAGAGGTGAAGCGACGAATAGAGACAGAGTCATCCTTGACGAAAAATCATTCTTTCTTGAACATACTGAACTTCGAATATAAGTCCAGGACCGGCTTGAAAGATACGGCTGATTCCAAGCTGATGTATGGAGACCCCTTCTTATAGCCTCTCAAATTGTACAAATACCGGATCTCCCGGTTGGAGGGAGGAAGCCCGTATCTCCTCTGAAAAATGACAAACATGCTCACCAGGATGGCGTAGGAGTTAGGCTGAAGCTGAAATGGAGCCACCTTCAAGTAGGTGATGAAGCTGAGTATCCAAGCATTGATCGGGGGAATGGCCCCACACATACAATGGTACCTACTATAGGCGAAATATCCTTCGGGGGGATTATATGGCATCACTCCCTCCCCCGGCAATAGCATGCGCGCTCTGTCAATCCCAAAGGAGCGAGAAATAACATTAAGCTGCTCGCCTTTGAGAGAGCTAGGGAAACAGTCGGGAGGCAAGTTCAGAAGCTCCTGAGGGCCGTACCCATCTACTAGTGACCTCGGGGTGGGCCCATGACGACCCGGTCCTGGCTGAGCTGGGGGCACTGCGGAAGGATCTTCTCTGTCCTGGGATTTCTTCTTTTTTGATCGGGTTTCCACTTTGTGAGACATTATCTGCAACACCGGAAAAACATACTGTTAAAACAAGGAGTATTGGGATATAACCTAACAAGAACATGCAGTCTGGAATCTTATTCGCAATTCAAAACATAAAAGACCGATCAGTAGTGTAAGACTAAAGTCCATTCGGCCTCGTACTTCTCAAACTCATTCGATAGTACAAGGATCGAAGGTCCATTCAGCACTCAGAAACCCCGGATTCATTCGGTGATTCGACACACAAAGGTCATTCGGCGATCACCTGGTTCGATAGACGAGGGTGATTCGGCAAATGATTGATTCGGCAGGATTCAACAATTGATTCGGCAATCTGGTTCGGCTATCTCGTTTGGTAAGAAATCACGGAAGCATATGTCCCATACTTATAGAAGAGCGCAGGAAGACCGGACCAAACGGTTCGGCACTTAGAACCGAGTACGACTATTCAATCTGAAGAAAACAAAGCGCGACATATGCCAGCATATGCCCCGCTTTGGGGGGCAAATGTTGGGTGTGTCTCCACCCCCACCGAACCAAAAGAAAAATGGCACCACCAGACCACTTCCCTGCCAAACCAGATCCTCTCCAACACCTACCGAGCTAGATCCCCTTACCTTCGAATCAAGTGGGGAATGCATTACCACCGATCCAAACTCTCACCGAACCGGGCCATCCCCTTACCACCGAATCAAGTGAGGAATGCATTGCCACCAATCCACTACCGGACCAGCTACCTCCATCCACTGCCGAACCAGAGGCAGGGGAAGCCACTACCGAGCTAATCCACTACCGGACCAGCTACCTCCATCCACTGTCGAACCAGAGGCAGGGGAAGCCACTGCCGAGCCAATCCACTACCAGACCAGCTACCTCAATCCACTGCCGAACCAGAGGCAGGGGAAGCCACTGCCGAGCCAATCCACTACCGGACCAGCTACCTCAATCCACTGCCGAACCAGAGGCAGGGGAAGCCATTGCCGAACCAACCTGGCCAGGCCAGATTGCACCAGCCCAGGCCCACCAGCAGCTATATACATCCAAGACCCCTACCCCCAGCCTCACTCTATAAATAGAGGGGTAGGGGTACAACAATGGGGGACAAGTTTGAGAGCTCAAGCACGGATAGAACTTTCAAACAACTTTCATATACTTGTATCAAAGCTTTGTACTTGTAATCTGAACAAGAAAGGAGAAATAATATATAAAGTGGACGTAGGCACATTCTTGCTGAACCACTATAAATCTGTGTGTCTTTTACAGTTTAGTCCCTGCTTTTTACATATTTGCATAAATCACCCAGATCACTAGAAGCAACATAAAATCGACTAAATCATACGACTTGGAGGTGTTTGCCCATTTTTTGTGCAAACACCAACTCATGGGAGTCGGGTCCACGTATATACCTCATATAGGATCGTCGCCACCATCCTACTTCATTCTGGAATCTCCATCGCGTACACAGTTGTTAAAGTTGTTTTCGGTATCGACAGAGAGTATGCCCATATCCGATCCCGGTCTCTTTAACAACCAATCGTTATTATAACACCGTGGTCATTTCAAAATAGTTTATACTTCAAAACCAAAATATCATTTCATTTCAAAAACCAAATCAATACGATATCATTTCCATTTCAAAAACATATCAATACTATATCATTTCCATTTCAAAAACATATCAATACTATATCATTTCCATTTCAAAAATATTCACTTTCAAAATCATAGTACTTTCAAAGATATAATACTTTCGAAACCAAAACAATTTGAAATAATAATACTTTGGAAATCATAATACTTTGAAATCCATAACATTGGAAATCATAACACTTTGAAATCATAACACTTTCCTTCAAACAGTTTAGATATTAATAATAGTATATAAAATAAAATAGTTTATATAAAATAGTTATAAGTTAAAACAATTTATATTAAAATAATTAGTATATTTAAAATAGTTTATATTAAAAATATTCATATTAAAAATAGTTCATATTAAAAATAGTTTATATTAAAAATAGTTATATTTAAAATAGTTTATATTAAAAATAGTTTATAAAATAAAATAATATAAAATAGTTTTAAATATAATTTAAAATACTTTATATAATAAAATAGTTTCCTCAAATTTCACCAATCGATTCAAAATCAACTCGAATTCCAAAGTTCAAATTTAATCAAATCTCAAATAATCAATTTCCACTAAATTCAGTTTCTCAATAAACTATTTCAAATTATATCGATTTCAAATACAGATTTGAACCACAAAATAAACCATTTCAATTTCAATATATTTCAAAGCTTTATATATTCAATATTTCAAAACTAAATTCGATAATTTCATATATATAACAAATTCACTTTACTATTATTTAGTTTTGAAATATTTACTTAATCATTTCAACAACATCTAAATACAACTTCAATTTACAAATTTAAATAAATAAAATATCCCATTTAAATTTATATAAGTTTGAAATATTCATTTAAGTCACTTTTAATCAAATTCAAGTTATAAAACGTATCTTTAAAATTTAAATAAATTTCAAATCAAACTTATTTAAGTAAAGTTCTCAAATAAATATAATTTCAAATCAATTTCAAATTTATCTTTCCAACCTGGATCATTATAAACTCTATATTTAAAATATAGATATTAAATAAATAATTAAACATATTATATATCAACTTTATTAAATCAATTTAATTAATATTTAAAAATTAATATTTATTAAAACCATATACTTCTTTCCAAAACCATAGAAATCCTTTTCAAAATTATATATATAGACCAACGGGGTCTGTATATAATTCTCTACCCTATGGTTAAGTGATACAGATATTTATCATTTCAATCCGCAATTTAAATATATGCATATATATATCATTTCAACCCGCAATCCCAATTCAATGTCAATGAAAATCGATTGGGTTTATCATTTCACCCATATCGATTTTCTCCTATTCTATAGATCGTTCGGGTATGTATCATTTCAACCCATAGTGAATTCTACACTAACAGGGAACTTGCAGAGTGATAACAGATATGATAATAATATAACAGGCATATATCATCAATGTAAATAACAGATAATGGTGTCAGATGTCATAGGTGATCAGATACAGATAATGGCATATATATAGCAATGTAAATAACTAGCAGTAGTATATTTCAATTGACGTTTCAATTGAAATCAAATTTAATAAATATAAGAACGTTAATCGTGAGTGATTGCTCACCTTTCGAGACTAGAGAAGTTTGAAACACAACCAGCTACGAATTGGATCTCGATATAGAAAATCGAACAATCTAAACAACAGTCTCAAAGTGAAGTAAGCTGAAAGCGGATTTTGACGGACAAAGCTGATAGATTAGAATCGATGAGAAACGAATCAGAATCAATTTGATAGAACATCAATATTATTATTATTATTATTTTCCATGAAATCAATGTTATTTAAACGCATATTATCTTGAATATAAATAAACACATATAAAACAGCGGTATCTGCATAATATAAATTAAAATAATTAATATATACTTATAAACAATTACATAAACAGCCTATATAACTATTCTATGCAATCAATATATAACCAAACCCAAAGATTATATAACTAGTAATACATATATAAGATAACGCTTAAAAATATATATACGTAAATTCCCCTAATTATACGTACAGGCTTAAACTGAAATCGCATAACATCACTTATATAAATTGTATAGACAAAACTTATTGATCAAACATATATAACTAACAAATTGAAAAACATAGATACTATAATCTATATGTACGAGCAAACACATTATATATTTATAAACAATCGAGACATCACTTCTATATACGTATAATATTATTTACAATATACAAATCACAATATATTAACATACGTAACCTATATATATTAATAAAACAACAGTCTATATAGCTTACACGTATAAGCTAACCCACCATAAAAGTTATATAACATATATATTAACTCAAACTGATAATACAAATCATATACAAACTTATATATAAACATATCTTATATATATACTTTAAATATCTATTACTTATATCAGTAAACATATAAACGAAACACAGTACATGTTTTAAATTTATTTATATATAATATAGATAGAATAAGAGAAGTAACAATATATAATACCTTACAACAACTTACATATAAAAGTTAATATATAACCAATATATATATATATATATATATATATATATATATCAACAGTTTTGAAAACTAGTATAAAACTTTACGTATAAGTATATATATGACCTACAATTCGAGTATGAATACTGCTATATGTAGAAAGATCTTTTTCCAACAACCAGAGGCAAAAGAAAACAAACAGTATATATATACATATATATATATTCACCTTTATATATATTGTTATCACCAGTTTGGCTGAGGTGGAGCATAAGGCTGGAACTTGAGTTCGCCTGGCCTTGGCTGTTTGCGTGAAAGCGAGGGAAAGAGCACGACAACAAAAAGGAAGGAAAGAGTGGAGATGGCACGGTATGCATGGAGGAAATATGGGTGTACGACACGGTCTGCTGGATCCGAGGCGGAGCCGATGCTTCGGGCTGTGTTCGGCTAGAGAGTGGCCGATGGAAAGATCGGAGCTGGTGGAAAGAAGTGGTGGGGTGGAGACGAGCCCAAAGGAAGAGATGGAGGAATCTCGAACAAACAAAAATGAGAGCAGGCTTGTAAAAGAAGATGAAAAGTACTATATGATTATATTGTTTGTTTCAGAAGAAAGAACACAGAACAATGAACCGGTTAAAAATAAATTGAAATTTGGGAAAAGCAAAAGCCATCTGTTGAACACAAATAATATTAATAGCTAGTGGCTGTTAGGCTTAACACGGTGCACAACAAATCAACCAGGAATTCAAAAAGGGTCAAAATATAGAACCGATATGGTATGCGTTTTGCAGATTGCACCGCACACCGGTCTCCGAAACACGGATATGAATATACTGCGAAAATCAGCATGACGAGACGATCAAAACGGTATACAAATACCAATGGTACAATCATCCGATCAAAAGTCTATATCGGTACCAAAAATGCTGTAAATTTGCCAGAAATAAGATAAACGAAGCAATAGAAGTCAAAATTTAGAGAAACGAAATATGATGTCTCACTCAGAATATGATTTACTATTTATCGTATAAAAATATTCAGGTTTGGAAAACATTTTATTATCATCAATTTTAACTGATTTAAATTGGAATACAATTACATAATAAAATAAACTTCCATATTTTCTAATGAAAATTTACCAGTTGCTATGTTTAAGAAGACGTATTCCAAATATCAAATTTTTATTTCAAAAATTTATTATTTAAAATTTCACAAAATTCAATTAAATACATTATTAAAACCTTTAAAATTTATGGGTCGTTACAGTATGTTTATGAGTGCGACCACCTCCATTTGGAATATACTCCAGGCAGTAAAGACTAGCTTCTCGTATGATATATTCTTCTGCAATTCACCCTTCAATATATATTTTGTTGTGCATATATCCTTTGTATATTTTCATCAACCTATGAAGGTAATCAATTTTAAATAACCAGTAGCTATTTAAATCGAATAATGATGAGCAAAATTGAAATTAGTAATTTACCGTTCAAAAGGATACATCCACATATATCTAACCGAGCTGCAAATCAATGATTTTACAATTGATGAGCAAATCGAACGATGATGGGCAAAACTGAAATTAGTAATTTACCGTTCAAAAGGATACATCCACCTATATCTAATAGGGATGCAAATCAATGCTTCATCGGCTAAATGAACCATAAGATGGATACCGATATCAAAAAATGCAGGTGGAAAATGTTTTTCAAACATGCACATTGCTTTTACCAAGCTAGCCTTTGTTTTTAAAAGATGTTCCCTATTGATCACCTTTGAGCACAAAATATTAAAGAATAATCTTATACGATGTACAACATTATGCAGATCCTTGTGTTGTGGATAAGAATGTTGAAGCAATAACGGAAGTAATTGTTGCATTGTGACGTGATAATCACACGACTTTATATTTGTCAGTCCAGGAGGATTGATGCTCATGTTGTTGCTGTGCAGTTAATGCCCTGCTATTACCCCTCTATAACCCTGCTATATCTCATAGCTGATTTCTACCACTACTATTTTTCCATATAGCCCCAAATATAGCCTTTCCGCTTTAAGCCCCGCTATTTCCGCTATATTCCGTTATTCCCGCTATATTCCGCTATTTCCGCTATATCTTCTTTAAAAGAAATGAATAGAAAAATGACATTTATACATTATAAAAATTATGAAATTAATTTATTTAATTGAATTTTTAATATATTTTTAGAAATGAAAATACTCTAATATTCTACTAAATTCAATTATGTTATATAACAGTTTTACTTTTATTTACAGTATATTCGCCCATGTTTTTATTTATAATTATTTATGTATTTATTATTATTCAATTGAATGTTAATTTTTCATTTAACTACCATTTATAAATTTGTAAAAACATTAAGTACGAGTTTTATATGTTATTTTAGAGTCGTCCGCTATATCCCGCTATATCCTCGCTGTATCCCCGCTATGATTTTTTGCACCTCCGCCGCATTGAATCTGCCGAGCGCTTTAACTGCACAGCGTTGTTGTGGAAGTTTGAAGAGAATTTTCTAGGCACTTTCAGGTTTTTCAAAACGGTGCAAACCCATATATTTTCTTCTTTTCTCAAATTGAAAGTTGCCTCTAGTATGGTTATTTTATTTGTTTCAAGTTCTTCCATCACTCACAATTTTTGTTTTATAACCATGGTTTTCAAATCCTTGTGTGCATTGATGCCATCTTTTGACTTATCTTTATGACATATAATTGTGCTTATGAGATGCTCCATGACATTCTTCTTAGTATGCATAACTTTAACAATATGTCGGACCAAATTTTGCTTTCTAATATGGCAAATCAAGGAGGATGGACCTCCTATACCATGTAGGGACATTGTCGAGCTCTTCTTCATCGGGTTTCCTTTTGGGTTTTCGACGGATTTTTGGTTTGTTTTACCAACTTTCATCTTGATATTTGCTACCTTCTCTTCAACTTGATAACCGGTCAATGACTACGGAGGACAACGATATTCTTGTTCGTTATTGAAGTTTGCCTTATCGTCTCGAAAATTTTGTTTGGAAAGAAGAAATCTTTAATGTCCCATGTAATACATCTTCTTACCTTCAAGAAGATAATAAGAATTAGTGTCTTACCCGTAAATAAGACATGCAAAATAGCCATGAGTTGCACATTTTGGTAAAGTCTTAAGTGTAGGGTGATCATGAATTGCCCACAACACCCTAGCTCTTATTGTGAACTCGGATTTATTAAATGAGTCAAATGTAATGACTCCTTCCCGTAACTTCTTTAACTGATCTATCAATGGTTGTAAACATGCATCAATATCCTTCCCTTGTTATTTTGGCCTAAAAATCAACAATGTCAACATTGAGAACTCCTTTTTCATACATGGACGAAGGAAGATTATAAAGTACTACAATTACCGATCAACAACTATAACGGTTAGCTAGAGAAGCATGTGGATTGAAACCATCTGTTGCTATTCCAAGCATGACATTTCATGGCTTAACAATAAAAGTTTGGTAAAAAGAATCTGCAGCTCGCCATTAAGAAGTGTCACATGTATGACGCATTACATTTCATAGAGTTAGAGGTATGCCCTAGGTGCAATTATGTAATTTGTTACATATATCTAACTCGTTGAACAATCTTGTTCACAATAAAGGTGTTTCTTTCTATTATATATACTTGATATAATGTGGTTATATTAATTAATTAGTTTAATTAAAAGCATATTTAATAGAAAATCCATAAATGGTATATTTTATCCATAAATGGTATATTTTATCACAAAGTGTTGTAACCGTGAGTAATTTATCATAATAAAAAGATACCATTTTAAATGTTTCTAGTTAAGATGCATCGAGACTGGATATTGGTGTATCCGTTGAGACTAGAGTATGTAACGCTCTCCAAACGTTAGGCAGTGTATTACTCATGACGGCTATGGGCACTTAGGGGTTATGTACTGATAGTTATTGGATAACTATGGAATGACTCACATGATAGTTTTCTGTTGGTTAATATAACTAAGGTCAAACAGAAAATATCGATGTAACTAATTTACATGGTTCTCTTGACTTGAGGATACTGTTGACCTTTAATGTTGAAGCTCCGCTTTCATCATAGTTAAATCATGGCACGATGTCCATCGAACGACTATAGTTGGGTCGAGTGAAAGCACTGGAAGTGAAACACTATTCAAGAGAGGATTCGTCTCCTAAGTTATATGAGGTTAGTATCATGGTCAACTAAAGTCGACTCAAAGTCAAGTCTCTGGCCAGAGTAGTTCGGTTAATAATAATTGTTATTATTGAACCGAGGATTTTGTGTTTGGACTGTAAAGTTAAATGTGGATGATATTGGAATTTTGACCATTACCAAATTCCATAAATCCAAAGTGATATAGTTTTGACAAAGAGAATTGGTATAAATAATTGTCACTATCGGATACTACTTATAATAAGTAAAATTAGATTTTACTAAAAGATGTGTAAGCGATAAAGTCAGCCAAAATGTCACATCACCTGCTAAGTGATGTGTGAATGTTAATATTCGAATAGTTCGATATTAGTCACTGACTGAATTTACACCTTTGAGTCGCACAACCGAAATGATGAATGCTCTAAACGAACCACATGATTTAATTAATTTACAATTATTGTAAATTAATTAAATTAATTAATATTTATAAATTATTAACTACTAAATTTTTATTTAATTTGTTTGAATGCCCTTAGCATTTAGTAAAGTGCGTATATATATGAGTTATAAACCCGCATATTGATATATGATAACTTTAGAGTGTTTAAATTTAATTTAAACATGGTAAATACTAAAGGAGGCTTTAAATAAATTAAATTAATTAGTATTTGTGAAATATTAATTATTAACATTTTATTTTAATTTATTTGAATAGCATTAGCATTTAATGGTTTGCGTATATAAAAGTTATAAACACGCGCACATTTGAATTGGATTTGAATGGGATTGATGCTAATGAGATTTTGGAAATTTTTAAGGGCCCATGTGTCAACATCTATGGCTAGTCATGCATGTAGAAGAGAGAGAGGATTTGTGTAACAACCCTAGATTTTGTATAATATTTAAATTGGACTTTCTTTTATTTTTAAATTATTTTTAATTTGTTTTATTTCAAACATTTCATTTTTAAATATAAATTATGATTATTAAGTGATTTATAGTTCAAATTAGTATAATTTGAATATTTTACTGTAAAGTGAATTTCTGGTCAAACCATTCAAACTTTGACTTTTAAACTTCAAATTTAAATTATTTTAAAATCTTAAATTTAATCTTTTATTATGAAAATATATGTAATAACTTGAACACTGCTTTTCGTTTCGTTGAAAATGGAGTTAAACAGTGAAAGTTATGTATATTTCAATATTGACTGCAATTTGTTTATTTTGCAATTTTGTTAATTTTAAATTGTATAAATTATATTTTTATTGTCATATTTCATTTTAATCTGGGTCAATATGTTATTTTATGAATATTTTGACATTCAAATATTTTTAAAATGATAATAGGATCTTTCCAAAATTTACTGTAATTATTCCCTATTTTTAAAAGGCTGTTTTCTATTCTTCTGCTAATTTCTTCATTTAAATTTTATTTAAATTAAAATTTATATATTTATTTGAGAATGCATTTTTACTTTTATGTTGTTATCTTTGTTATAAATATTTTACAAGTCCATATAAATTTTCCAAAGTTCATTCTGTTTATTTTCCATTTTTGTAGACTAGGTTTGCAATTTTGTGCTATTTTCTTATTTTAACCTTATATAATTAATTGAGGGAATTAGGCACAAGAACAAACTTTGAAAAAAAAATTAGACTGAAGGACACAAAGTTTCATTTTTGGACTGAAGGACAAACTTTAAAAGAAAATTAGGCTGAAGGACAATGCTAATATAGTTAGCATTTTGTACAGTGCAAACATTGTACAAAATGCTAATTATAACTAGCATTATATTCAGTTTTACATTGTACAAAATGCTAGTTGTATTTAGCATTGTCCTTCAGCCTAATTATCTTTCAAAGTTTGTCCTTCAGCCTAAAAATGAAACTTGTTGTCCTTCAGCCAAAATTTTTATGAAAATTTGTCCTTGTGCCTATTTTCCACTAATTAATAAATATTTATATATATTTTATATTTTGTTATATTTTCGAATTTGTAACTGAAATTATTATTATTTTCAGTAAGGTAAACTTATATGAATAAATTAAGGAAATTTGAAAGGTTTTAAAAGCTTTTGAAACGTAAAGTCGTTTCACCTCCTAAGACGTTTCTTTTACCGTTTCCTCATTTACTCTTTGGCCTTTTTTTTCTATTGTATAGCCGTGTATTTTCCTTCCTATTCACGTGAGAAACTTCTCACTTTCCATCATCAAACTCACGGCTAGAAGTATTGAAGGTAATGGCTTCCATTTCATCTTCTTCTTCCTTTGTTTTTCTACTTTTCTATTTGAATTTTGTACTTGTTCTCACCTTCATAGCTTGGCTCCTCCTCAACCAGATCTGACCTGACCTCCACCACCCACTTCCTCTGACCATCACCCATCCTACTACCTCTCCATTTCAGGCCGAGACAATCCAAGGTGAAGACCACCACAAAATCCACCAAAAACCATCACAAACTATCACTTATGGCCTAGAATTGTCATCTCCTCCTTCTACCACCATTTGCCGCCACTACCACCACCACCAACTCTGACCTGACCTCCACCCTCTGCCACATCACCCAACACCACCTGGACCCACTGGCCATTCCCCATAGCTTCTGGCCGAGCCAAACTTTAGCAAAGAAATGATGTACTCGCCTTGTTCTTGCCTTGTTGTTGAAGTTTTATGCACCTAGACCTATGCACCATCTCCAAACCCACCTAGGCCGACCTGTTTGGACCCAAACCCAGCCCTTAGTCCCTGCCTTAGCTGAGCTTATTCCATCACTAACTGAACCATGTGAAGTTGAGAACAAGTGAAAACCATTCGATATGGTTTTGGGTATTGATTCCTTGAATTATTTGGTGATAATTTGTGTTGAAAACTTATATCTATCCTATTGTTTTGTTTAAATGTTTGAACAAGGCAAATTTGCTTTGGCTCTCCACTCTCAAGTTGTCTCTGTGCTATCGTGCCTTCGTAATGTCAGTATTGTTGCTTTGGTGGATATCTCCAGCTTTGAACATGTGAGTAAATCTCACCAGACTAATATGTACTTATATAATTGATAAACTGACATCACTTGAATCTGTAAATTTATATCATCCTGTTATAACTGCTATATTATGATTATATGATGTTCATCCCTGTTTATACACATGTTATATCATCTGTTACTGTTATATATTGTATACTGTTTATTTATATCAGTTTATCACACTGCAAGTTCCCTGTAGATTAGAATCACTATGGGTTGAAATGATAAATACCCGAATGGACATTAGAATAGGGAAAAATCGTTATGGGCTGAAATGATAGGCTTGAACGATTTTTATACATTTCATATTACTTAGGATTGTGGGTTTGAAATGATAGAACCCGGTTTTTCTTTGTAAACTGCGGATTGAAATGATACATATCCGTATCACTTGACCTAGGCTAGAAAATTTTATACAGACCCGTGGTTTATATATTTTTCTGAAATTTTTAAAATATTTTAAAAATGTAAATATTATGATATTTTGATTTAAATTTTATTAAAATGATTTCTATAAAATATTAGTGATTTTCTACAAATTAAATAAGCGAATTAAGTAAATGGTGAAGTAGAATTTGAAATATAAGTTAATTTTGGAATTTATGATTTTGTTTATAAATGGAATTTATGTAAAGTAAGAATATATGACAAATTTGATTTAAAAATGAATTTAATGATTTTATTAATAAATAATGATTTTATAAAGTGTTAATGATTTGTATAACTTAAAATATGAATTAAATGAATATTTAAGCCGAATTTGGGAATATAACTTAAATTGAATTTTTGTGAAATGTGTTTAAAAGTGAAATATTAATTAAGTAAAATAAATGGAAATAAGTTATATTTTGGAAATTTAAAACTTAGTTGTTAAGTTAAGAATTTAATTAAAGAAATGAAAATTTAATTGTTATTCAATTTGATTTTTGTATGGAAATTTGACTTTATAAAATCATAGAAATAAAGGTATTTAAATGATTGTTTTTAAATGTGAAAATATATGATTTTATAAGTTAAAATGATTTATATTAAAATTTAATTATGTGTGAAATTGTAAATAAAACTCTGAATTTGATTTGACAGCATTTTTGAAATGTAATGTAAAGATATTACAGCATTGGAAAATGCTGTAGTTGTTTTAAATGAACCATATAGCAAATTTGAACTAAAGGTTATTATAGCACTTTGTTAGTGCTATAGTTGTTAAATTTAACTAAAATTTTAGTTGAAACTAAATTAAGATATTACAGCATTTAAATGTTGTCTTTTGTTAATGAACTGTTTTTAAACATAACATTACGTAGCATTTCCTAAGTGCTGCGAAAGTTGATTTTTTATTGTTTTAATAAACTTAAATGAATAAATGATCTTTAAAAAAGATTAAATTTTGGAAATTAAATATTTAATTATTAAATATAATGAATTGACTTTAAATGATTTAAATGGAATAGTTGATTTGGGAAATACAACTATTTTGAAATGTGATTAAATGGTATTTAAATTTAAATTAAATAAATGATGTTTTGAAATGACATTTGATATTTTGAAATGAATTTGAAATGATATTAAATATTGGAATGAATAATTGAAGTTTATATTAGTATGAAAAATATTTGGTTTACTTGTAATTTGAATCTATTTAAAAGATATTGGACTTATGAAATATAGGATATTAAAGCATTGGAATTTATTTTATAATTTTAATAGTTATTTTGTGGATTAAATCTATATTTGAAATTTATAAGATTTGAAATGGTCTATGGAAATTTAATTGAAATAAATGATTGAATTGAATTGAAACTTTGGAAACTGAATACTTGATTTGAAATATAATACTTACACTTTTAATGAATTTAAATGAATTAATTTGTTGGAATATAAATTATTTAAAGGTGACTTGTAATGATAATAAATGAATAATATCTTTAAATTTAAAAAGTATTTAAAGTTGAATATTTAGATTTGAACTCAAATGATATTTTGGTATATTAAAATGATTTGAAATGAAGTTTGAAAGGATATGATATTTTGATATATTAAAATGATTTGAAATGAAGTTTTGGAAGGATATGATATTTTGATATATTAAAATGATTTGAAATGAAGTTTTGGAAAGATTTGATATTTTGATATATTAAAATGATTTGAAATGAAGTTTTGGAAAGATATGATATTTTGATATATTGAAATGATTTGAAATGAAGTTTTGAAATGATACGATATTTTAAATATATTGAAATGGTTTGGAATTGATTTAATCTTTATTTTGATAAAGATTTGGATTTGAAATTATATTCTATTTTGAACTATAAACTGTTTTTAAATTATAACCACGGGTTATAATAACCATTGGTTGTTAAAGAGACCAGGATCGGATATGGACATACTCTCTGTCGATACCGAAAACCACTTTAACAACTGTGTACGCGGTGGAGTTTCCAGAATGAAGTAGGATGGTGGCGACGATCCTAAGGTATATACGTGGACCCAACTCCCGTGATTTGGCATAAGGTGGCTAAAACAGGAGCGATTGACGGGCCAAGGAGGTAGCACCTCTGATCGGACACACTTCTTAGATACCATTCTATTACTTGTGATTGATTTGGTGCGCACCCTTGATTTGGGAGTGTTGTTCGAGGTGGGCGGTAGTGGCTGCTATGCGTCACCACCAGTCCGGATGCGTAATTGGTATATCTACCCTGGCATTGCCTTGTGTGCCGTGTCACCTACCATATCTAGCTTTACTACGATTTGTGATTTCTCCCGTAGCCTGTGGAGTATCGAGGGTAGCCCCCATTTTGGGAGTATGCTAATACTGGATAGACTACTGGGACTATTACGTGTTAAGGTGGAAAATGTAAAGCCTTAATGCTATTTAAAAGTATGTTTATTTTATATTAGACATTATTATAATAGCGAATATTACTACATAGTAGATAGTTTAACGGATCCTTAAAGAATGGGCGATCCCAAGCATTCTTTAAGTTACTTGTACCTTATTACAGTTCACTTGAGTTGGTTTACATTATATAAGTATATATTGTCCTGACTCGAGTGTTTTGTGTTTTGCTTTAGCTCGGGTCAGCCTGAGTTATTCACAGATTTGGATTTCCACTCTCTTGGAGATTTGAATCGCCGGAGATTATCTGCTTGTCATGTCCTATCTATTCCAGTTCCGTTGTTCTACTCAGCTTGTACTTGGTTATTTATTGAGACTTCTGTTGTACTCTATTTTCTTCTGTTATATCTTATGTAACTCTGATATATTTATATAGTAGCTTCATGAACTACTATTTCTTTTACTTCCGCTGCATTATCTTACTCTGTGTATGTGGTCTGTGATTATATTTATTTACTGTATATTCTGAGATTTGCCAAATTTTATTTACAACGCGGTATTTTGAGCAATTCAAGTCCGACATGTGCGGATGCGAATGGTTGAAAATATCGGGTCGTTACAATTTGATTAACATTTAAAAAGGAATTAATAGGGGAAAGTTTTAAGGAAGGAATAGGAAAGATTTCTTTCATTCCTTTTATACACATCTCCCTTTATTTTCTTACACTCATAATCATTCCTCTTGCTCTTCTATCAAAGAATTTTGAATTTTCATGGCTTCCTAACCTCTAAATTTTCAAAATAAAATATCAAATAAAATTAATAACAAAAGATGGTTCTAATCTCTTAATTCTTGCAAAATTTGGAGATTGATTCATGGAATCTAAGTGTCTTTGATTCATCATTCAAGGTGCATTCTCTTAGCAACATCTCAAGGTGATTATTTTAATTTTATATATTCATCATTCAACTTGTTTATGTAATTTAGATCCATCTCCTATTTCATCTCATCCGTGTATTTGTTTATTTGATCAAATAGATTAGATCCCTTTTGCTCCATCTTAATTAATTACATATGTTCGCCATGTTATTTTAATTTGAATCCGTTTTAAAATATATTTTTATTGTTTGAATTCATGTTGTCCTTATTAGATCTACATTATATGATCCCATATTTAATTATTTTTCATATTGTTTAATTGTTTAGATCTGAAACCTTTGCAACATATACATATGTGTCTGTTTTGTCCTATCTATTTTGTTGTTGTTTCAAGTTTGTTATTTAAAAAAACACCTTTTTATTAAAATCTAAGTTTTAATTAATGAAATATTTCCATTATTGATTCAAATAGAAAACATATGTAATTTATTTATGTTTGCATGTATGTTTTATGTTAAATATTTCAAATTCAATATTTTGGTTTTTGCATACTTCTGTTTAGTTATAAAAAAAGTTTTCTTTATATACATTATTGGACTTTATTGCAAAATATCGTAAACTCTTGGATTTTCTTTTAAAATTAAAGTTAGGCTTTAGTTGTTACTTTATATTGGAACATATACTAAATTATAAACTTTAACATAAAGATGTATTAAGTTTAAAACATTGTTACAGTGAATTTTGTATGTGTATATATATACACACAAATTTATGTGTGTGTGTATACATACATACATACATACATAAAATTTGAATTGAATTTATATGATGGAATTTTATGTAAAATCACAATTTTTAATCTTAAAACTTTCAGTTTTGAAACTTGGTTCAGAATTGCTGACCTTTTGAGTTATAAAAGCGACAGTTAATTTTATCTCATTTATATGTATATGTATATTGTATATAAATGTAAATATATGTATGTATATGTATTTTAAATAATACTATGGACAATAAAGACACATATGTAGGAAATATGATCTATGTACACTATCTGATTTGTTGCACTTACATAATTTACAGTAAAGTAAATTTGGACAATAGTTACATTTTATGCCATGAATAAATTGCCAATTAATATCATTTAATGACCCTTTCAATTTAATTAGAGAGAGAGAAAATGGAAGGTTTCTCTCTTCATATAATGTCTATTATACTCTCAATTAATTACCTGTTTTTAGGGAAAGAAATGAAAGGTTACCTTCCCTAAATTAACTCTTATAAACAATTATTAAGTGTATTTGATGCACTATACGTTTAAACTAAATTAATTTTAAACTTCCTTTTAACCAAATTTAAATAAATTAAGACTTTATTTAATGTTTTATTAGATTGGATCTAATATACATTAGACTTTATATGCTCATTAAAGATCCAAAATGGTAATAATTTTTGAAATTCACCCATTTCTTCCGCTGCGGGCTGGCCCAGTTCTTCAATGGTATCAGAGCCCAATGGCCTACGCGGTCTAAATTATTCATGTTAGGGTTGACTAATTAAGCTTGCGCACTTAGTACGGTGTCTAAAAAGGTGGTGTCTAGGATTGGAATTGGGTAATCAAGTACCATGTCCTACCTGGTTACCTGCCTGGCCTAAAAGGTAAAGTGAGCCCAAAGGTTGCCCCTGATAGAAAAGGCCCAATTTGAATTGGGCCTTGGACTAAGTTTCAAAATAGTTTTGAAAATTGAGACAACATTTTAAATTTAAAAGTTAAATTTAAAATAAAAACATGTTTATTATAAAAGGTTATAATATATCATATCAAAATGTCTGAAAAGATAATGAAAATTTCAATATGTTTGAAACTGTTTAAATATTAATTTCAGAATTTAAAATTTATTAATAAGATTAATAAAATAAATTAGTTAAATGAGTTAATTAATTAATACTTATATGCATGTGTTATATATGTTGATGTATGTTTTGTTATTTTAAAGTGTTAAGATAACATAAGTATACATGTATGTAAGATAAATTTTGAAATTGATATAATTTAATTAAAATTGTTTAATTAAATAAACTAATTAAAGGTTAATTAATTAAATAAAAAATACACATATATAAGATATATATGTTATACTATAAAGGTTATAATAAATATGTCTAATATAAAAGTTGTATTGAAATACTAATTTAAAATTAATTAAAGAGTTGATTAATTAAAACTAATTAAATAAGATTTAATTAATGAAATGTTATACATAAGATTATTGTATAAGTAATTAAAATATAAAAGTTATATGATAATGAAACTTATATAATATGAGTGTATAAACTAAGGGTGGAACATTAAAGAAACCCAAATAGACTTAAGGAATACATACATATGTAAATGTAAGTATACTGTGATTTCTGATGTGTCCGACACTTGAATCTCGAGGGTATTTCATAAGAAATACATTATTCCATATGTCGACATCACTCAATATAATATACTGAAGATTATGAATCTTCAATATAATGTTGTCCTCTACCATATATATATTAATAAATTACTTGCATACTCCTTAGATGTTGAGCAAACTCAAGCTAGGGATGTTATGTGTAGTATTATTAATATATTGAATAGACGAGGTAAGATAACTATATGTATTTGTTGAGCAAACTCAAGGTACATATACTATACTTAGGCCGTCACGATGTGGTAGTGAATAATCTCTTTCGATTTGTTGAGCAAACTCAAGGTCGAAATGAGATTAGGACAAGGAAAAATAGGTTAGGAGTTGTATGTGATACAACTGATAAGGTGTTATCCATTGTTTGTGGGGCTATGGTTTTTTGAGCAAACTTAAGGTCAGAATACCAAGACGGACGAGTCCTAACACTCACCGGTGAAATCGATAGACTTCTTTTTTTCATCTTAGGGTTTGGAGAAACATAAAAGACTAGTGGGAGCCTTCTTAGAAAAATGAAATGGTAATATTTAACCTTTCTACTATTATAAGAACATATGCTAAATAATGTTATAATTATCTACAATGATAAATTTGTGCATTTAATATGATTGATAAAATGTTTATCAATTAACATATATAAATGAACTGAATTGAAAGTTGACAAATGGAAATATAATACCCACTATTAAATTCCTATTTCATGTTAACATTTCAACACCCATGCAAGTGCCTGATTTTACAACTACTAAATACATTCATGGTTTGGTCACTTACGCTTTTATTTGGTCAAGACCATGTATTGCATTCTACGAGTTTCGAACTCTAAAAGAAATACAATTGCATATAAATGTTATATGGTGAATGGTCAAGTTTTGTAATGTACAATATTTTGATGAAATTAGTTCATCCAAAAAACCAAATATATGTAACGACCCGTAAATTTAACTGGTTTTAATAACGTTATTAATTGAAAATTTGTAGAATTTAAAAAAAAATTGAGATATAAATTTGATATTTGGAATGCGTCTAGTTAAACATAGCAACTGGAAAATTTTCGTCCGAAAATATGAAAGTTTATTTCGCGCGTAAATTTACTTCAATTTAATCAGTTAAAAAGCGATGAAAATAAAATATTTTCGGAACCTAAATATTTTTACATAGAAAAATTCTAAACCATCTTCTGAGCAAACACTATTTTTCGTTTTTCAAAATTCGGACTTCTTTGGCTTCGTCGATCTTATTTTTCTACGTTTTTCCTGCATTTTCTGCTGGTGAAAATTCGAATTTTTATAATTTAATCAAATCGCCAATATCAGTATACCGTTTTGATCGTCTTGCCGTGATGATCACTACAGTATATTTATTTCTGTATTTTGAGACCCGATACACGACGAAAACGATAAAGAAAAAAACGAGCGTCGTAGCGGTACCATCAAACTTTAGCAGTGTCATCCGAGCAACAATTAATTTCTTTACATTATTCAGCTGACTCCAGCCAAACAAGCCAGCCTGTCTCTTTGTTTCCCTAAGTATCGTTCAACATTTCCTTTGAATTTAGTTTAAAAAGAAAACTTATGTTAAAGTGCTTTGAAACCGTTCATTTCTCATTAAAAGCTCTTTCCTCCAAATCTATTTCTCCTCTCCCCATACTTCATTTATTCTTCTCCCATTTTACTTTACTGAGACTTCTCACCTACTCCTTTTGTTCAGTTCTTACCTCTCCTATTGTGCGCACATGCTTCAAAATAAAGTCATGCGGCCAACCACCAAGCACAACACGCGTTCCCTTCGTCCCTGCCTTGGCCGAGCAAACACTGAAGCCGTTACCATTTTTCCCGAGCCTCCCAGACGAGTGGCGCATCAAATCTCGTGCCTTGCTCCTTTATCTCCGGTTTGCCTCCTCCTCAGCAGCCCGACCAAACTGAGACCTTTTCCCCTTCAGTCGCCAACCACGTCATCACGCAATCCCACGCCGAACTCGACGGCAACTATCACGTCAGCCTTCCCTCCTTACTTCCTCCAGTTCCGCCCATATTCCACCACATCCACGACCCAGACTAAGCAGCTCAACCCACCTCCCGTAGGAGCCATCGAGTCCCATCTTCTTTCTCTTTCCCTCAGCTTGACTTCGCTCTTCACTGCTTCGTCCTCTTCGAGCCTTGGCCGTGCTTTTATATTGGGTTGAGGTATTGTATATGCAAGCTTTGTACATATTACAGTTAGTCTATATATTCACGTCCTGTGAGATTTTATGAAAGTTTTACAGTTGTACATATGGCTTCGTATGTTTGGTTTGCATATTTATGAAGGTCTGAGAGATTTTATTGAGTAACAGCTTATCTATCTTTATATTGAATATTTGTTTTGTTTACATACAAGTTTATAATATAATTTACTACTCGTAGTTTTCTATATGCTTCTCTTTTATTTATTTATATTGTATATGGTTTTACAGTTTTCACTTATGCAGTTATATGTGTCTATATAAGTTACTATACATATTATATTATAGATTTTTATGTGTTAGTATTGTTAGTATTGCTATTTAGTTGGTAGCAGTAGACATAGTATTACTTGGTTCGTATATAAGCCATATGTATTGTATTTTTTATATATAATGCTTGCTGTTATATGCATATTTTCTAGTTGAACATTTGATAGTTTACATGTTTTGATATTTTGGTTTAAAGTATATATACATGTTTATGTTTACAGTACAAAAGTTTTATATGGAAGATTTTTGTTTAAGTTATAGTGTCTGCACTTAAATGTATATGGTCTGTATACATTGTTTTAAAATTTTGATATATGAACTTCATCCCAGTTTCAAGTATTATGGTAAGCTATCATATTTAAAGCTACTTACATCTGAATTTTATAAAAATTATAATCTGTTATAAGACGAAAGTATATTTATATAAACTATAGATCAGTTCTTTTGTAAAAGCAGATAAGATTTTACATATACTTTGTTGCATTAAAATGTATGCGAATTTTTCATTACGTGAGTCATGATATTTTAAGTTAGGTGTGTATTGCCACATTTTTCGGTTACCGAGTTGTATATAAAGATACAGATTTTATGATATACGTTAAAATACGTTTTTGTTATCCGTTAAAATACATTTCCTTTCATTTTGTCACTTATCAATAATTGTAAGGTTGGGAACAGTTTCAATGGTGACCACTGCAATGGCTAGTTTTGACTTTCCCGTTCTTTCTTCTTCTTCTCCATCAAACTCGTCCAATCCATCTCCGTTACCTGTCATTATTCCTCCTTCTCTCAACCCTCCACCTCCTGTACCTCCTGACCCCGGTTCTCCTTCCTTAGCTTCTCTCTCTATTGATCAATCTGATCCCCCTTTGGCGGCATGGTCTTCTCTGTTTACATCTAAGCCTAGAAATGCGGGTTCATATACTCCTATGGAGTTCAATATTGATTATCGAGGTTCGCCGATTCCTCCCCCTGAAGTTTTAGTGTCTAAAGGTATGAATTATTGGGATGGTTATCTTGTGGGTTTCTTCTTGGGTGCGCCAGTGAATTATATGGCAGTGGTGTCTCATTTAAAAAAGACATGGAAACTGAAAGGTACATATGATATTAAATCTGATGGAGCTAACTATTTCCTCAAGTTTCTTGTCCAGAGGACAAGCAAACTGTTCTTTGTGCAGATCCAACCTTTATAAGAGGTCAAATGTTTGTCATTACTACTTGGAAACTAGCTTTTGGTTCAGTTCAATCTCAAGTGAAAACTGTGCCCATTTGGATCCAACTTTATAACATTCCCCACATTGCATGGACTCTTATTGGAATAAATTGGATTGCTTGTCATCTGGGAAAGCTTGTTTGCTTCAATGAAGCTACTGAAAAGAGGGAAAGAATGGAATATGCCAAGTGCTTAGTTGAAATATCTCCGGACAAAGAGTTACCTGAATTCTTATTAATAGGAGATAAAGTTGAGACATGTCAAAAGGTAAACATTGAGTATAATTGGAGGACTCTGATATGCACTGCCTGTAAAGTCTTTGGTCATTCAACTATAAATTGTGATATGGATAAAAGTATTGGTGAAGGGAAAAATAGCAGTGTAAAAGAAGTTCAGGCTAATGGTCCAGGTCCTACATTTAAAAATAAAATTTCAGTGCATAGGAACGTTGGTGACATTGTGAAGAATAGGCAACAAAGATGGAAGCCCAAAATTAATCAAGTGAACCACAAAAGGGTGGAACCAGACATAGAAAAAAAAATACAGATACGAACTTAAGTAATTTAAGTAGTTCAGACACAATACAGGCAACCAAAGAATTACAATTACAGAGTGTAACACAAAATCTAGTTGAAACATGTAATGCATTTGCTGTTCTCTCAGAAATAGAGGAAGGAAAATTAATAGAAGAGGAAGAGGGAACTTTATGTACCTTACGAGAGGAATCTGTCAATTTTGTTAATCTACAGAGTGGAGTCTCTGTGCTTAACAACAGTAATCAAAAGAAACAAGGTCAAAATGAAACTGAAGTAAGTAAACAGCAGCAAGATACATCTAGAAGCCAGCAAAATGAAAAGGAGGCACCCTCTCCTGTCTCTCTGAATTATACAGCAACAGACACTACTTGTTTGAACTCTCCTGTTATCAAAGCTGTCAGCCCATATGCAAACTTAAAACCTCCCAAAGAAATTCCTCTTTTTACTCCTACTAAAGATAACTCAATTGAATCCAATATAGGTTCATCTTCAGATGCTGAATTTTGTTCGGAAGATGACATGAATGAAGGCTATGAATTCAATCAAGAGCAAATTATGGCTAAGATCAGCTCAAAAACAAGAAAGAAAAAAAAGGCCTCTGTTCAAGGGCCATAAAGATTTACTCGGCAATCTGCCAATAAACACAACAATTTATGATGCTAGACAACATAGGATATTGGAATATTCGTGGAGGGCATGATGATGCCAAAGTATATGAAATCAAAATGCTTATCAAAGGCAACAAATTGGGAATTATATGAATCAGTGAAACAAAATACTCTGAAGCGGAATCTAATATGTTTGCTAATCGTATTGCTCCTGGATGGGATTTTATTCATAATCATACTGCTGCCCCCTTTGGGAGGCTGTTGATCTTGTGGAACCCCCAGTTGTATACAATTAGTGCTGTTGTAACTCATAGACAATTCATACACTGTAATATTAATCACCTTCCTACAAATTTCATTTTTAACTCTACCTTTGTTTATGCAGATAATATAAAAGCTAATAGGCAGAATTTTCTTGACATTCTTCCTTCCTTGCACACTGCTACCCCCTGGATGTGCCTAGGTGATTTTAATTGTATGCAACATTCTGAGGATAAGTTGGGAGGAGTTCCATTGGCTCTGGTGGATGTTTCTCCCCTCAATAATGCTATCTTCCTTGCTCATCTTCATGAAGTACCTAAAACTGGTGTTTTTTACACTTGGAATAATTGTAGCAGATCAGGTATTAGAACATTTTGCAAATTGGATAGGTCTTATTTTAATTTGGCTGCTTTCAATGCTTAGCCTTCTTTAATTTCTATTTTCCCTACATCATCTCTTTCTGATCATAGTCCTATTATTATGGACTGGGGAAATAGAAGTAATAAAGGTCCTTCTTCTTTTAATATTTTTTCCAGTTGGTTTGAAGATCCTGAATTTCTTCCTTTAATTAAGAAAGTTTGGGGCAAACCAAAATTTGGCAATCCCATGTATATTCTTCAATCGAAACTTAAAGATTGTAAAGTTTCCATTAAAGGTTGGTCTTTACATAAGTATGGTAATGGTAATCTGTTGTCCACTAAATTAAGCTCGGAGCTTAGTGATATTCACTTCCAACTTCAAAATGACCCAAGTAATATTGCTATATCTAATAAAGCAAGTGAGCTTACCAAGAGATTGAAAATAGCCATCAAAACTGAACTTAAAATGATTCGTGAAAAAAACAAACTAAATTGGGATATAGGAGGAGATAGAAACACTAAAATATTCCATAACTCCTTGAAGCTTAAGAAATCAGCTGCTTTAATTCATAGGATAAAAGATAGACATGGATTTGAAGTTAACACTCCTTCCAGTGTAAAGCAATCCTTTCTTAATTACTATCAATTTCTTTTTACTAAATCTGAGGAAGTAACTAATTTTCATGTCATTAATGAATTACCTATAAATAATATCTCTACTGATCTTGCTAATAATTTAATAAAGATTGTTACTCCTGATGAAATTCAAGATTCCATTTTCAAAATGAAAAGTACTAGCTCCCCTGGTCCAGATGGGTTTTCTGCTTTATTTTTTCAAAAATGTTGGCATATTATTAAACATGACTTTTGTAAAGCGATCCAACATTTCTTTAAATCCAACACTTTGCTGAAAGGTATAAATCATACTAAACTTGCCCTTATTCCTAAAGTTAACATGCCTCAATCTATTACTGAGTTCAGGCCCATTGCCTGTTGTAATGTCATATATAAATGTATTGCTAAAATTATATCTTCTAGAATGAAAACTTGCCTTCCCGACATGATATCTCCTAACCAAAATGGTTTTGTTACTGGTAGATCTATTACTGATAATATATTACTATCCCAAGAACTGATTAAAGGATACAATAGGAAAAACATTTCTCCTAGATGTTTTATGAAGTTGGATATTCATAAAGCTTATGATTCTGTTTGCTGGGAAGCAATCATATCCATTATGTCCAAGATGAATTTCCCATTACCTTTCTTAGCTTGGATATATACGTGCATATCTTCTATGCATGTCTCCTTATCTATCAATGGCGAGTCATTTGGTTATTTCAAAACTCAAAAAGGTATAAGGCAAGGGGATCCTATCTCCTCTACCTTATTCATTTTAGTTATGGAGGTGCTTACGCAATTGATTAGTGTTGAATGCCATAATAAAAATATTGATTATCATCCTAAGTGTCAGAAACAGAATATCTCTACTTTAATGTTTGCTGATGATCTTTTGCTGTTTACTAAACCAAACATTAAATCTATCTCTTCTGTGTTTGCTGTCTTTCACAAGTTTAATCAAATGACAGGTCTATATATAAATAAAAATAAATCTCAAATTAATATTGCTGGGGTATCTGATATCAACTACCAGAATATTCTTCTAGCTTCGGGGCTTCAAGCTATTGATCCTAATGCTATGCACCTTGGTGCTCCTATGTGTAAGGCTAGAATTTCCAATGCCCAATGCCTTCCTTTATACGAAAAAATAACAAATAAACTCAATAATTATAATGGTTCTAAAATTTCTCAAGCAGGTAGGCTTGTCATCATACAGAGTATTGCCACTGCTATGTGTGCCTATTTTTTTAAAATTTTCTTCATTCCTAATAAACTTATTAATATGTTAAATAGGGCTTTTAATCATTTCCTATGGCATGGAAATATTTTCTCCACTAAACTCATACCGATTGCATATAAAAAAATTATTGCTCCTTTAAATAAGGGAGGTCTGGGTATCATTAATCTAAAATTATGGAATATAGCCACCACTTCCCAACTTGTTAACAAGTTGCTCAGTAATAGCATGGGGATGTGGGAGATCTGGAATAGGCAATATAACCTTAAGGGTGGAAATTTTTGGACTATGGGAACTAACAATTCTAATAGCTTTTTATGGAAAAGGCTTTTGGCTAATAGAAGATACTACCTTCCTATGGTTCAATGCAACTCTGCTAACTCTTTTTGGAACTCTCCCTGGTGTGCTCCAGGAATGATTCTCTCTCAACATTGTGATTATAATCTCTTACTTAACTCTGGTATTCCCATTAATACTAATGCTAATGCTTTTTTTGTCGATGAAGTTCTGCATTTACCTCATGTCAGTTCGTCTGTGCTGAATAATCTCTGGTCTACCATTACTGCTTCTTTTAAGCATGTCGAATATGAAGGGCTAAACTGGAATGGGAAACTTCACAGCATCTCCATAGTCTACAGATCGATAATCCAAAATCAATGCAACTCTCCTTTTCCTTGGCACGCTCGCATATGGAAGTCTGGATCGAAACAAAAACATAATTTGTTGCTTTGGAAATGTCTGATGAACGCAATACACACTCAAGATAATCTTGTTAAAAGGCAGTTAATTAATCATTCTCTGTGCAGCCTATGCAACCGGGCTGCAGAAAACGTGGGACATTTATTCTTCAATTGCCAATTTTCCTACCATTTATGGAAGGAGGTGCTTCATCGAATACATGAGAGGCCACCGCAGCGTGATTTCAAAATTGAATGGATTAGGATCTTCAGTTTAACCAGGTGGAAAACCATGACGACCAAGCGATTTCTCCATTACCTCAAGCTTACGATAGCAGTGATATGGGAGGAAAGAAATTCGAGAATATTTGCGCGGACTTCGTCTTCTATTTCTGATCTTATTTTGAAAATTTGTCCTGTTGTTGTCGCAATATAATTTTGTTGGTGGGTAGTTTTCCTCTATCCTTTATTATGTATCCTTTTTTTGTATGTTGATTTTGATTAATAAAAGTGGACTGGCCACTATAAAAACAGGCTGGCATTGCCAAAAAAAAAATACATTTCCTTTATAAAATATATTATGATATACGTTATTTTAAGATACGTGTTTTAAGCTAAATAATGGTTGTAATAATATGAAATATTTGGATGTTGATATTAATATACGTGGTTTAAATTGAATAATATATTTTGAAATATATATAGATATATTTTAAATTGAAATCTATTTGAATTTAGAATATGATTTTATCTATATAGTTATATATAGGTCCATCTATACCAATTATCGTCATCGATCCAATGTTGATATGATTTTGTGCATTTCTTTTATCAGCTTTGTCGTCAAAATTTGTGCCAATCCAGCTTTGCATTGGAAATCGTAGCTCGTTTCCTTGTCAAACCTATCTAACCTCGAAAGGTGAGCAATCACTCACGATTAATGTTCTTTTATTTATTAAATTCGATTTCAATTGAAAAGACAATTGAAATATGCTGCTGTTATTATCTACACTGTTATATGTATGTTTTACCTGTATCAGTTCACATATGACATCTGACACCATTGTCTTTTATTTATACAATGATAATCTAGTTGGTTGTTAAATGATTGATTGTTGGTTGTTGACATTGGACGTTAAATTTTTAAATGTTATAAGTGATAAATAAATTGAAATTGAATTGACGTAGGATAGTTAGATTTGATATATGTGTTAAATTTGATTTGATGACATTTGCATAATATGACCCCTTTAAATGTTTAAATTATTTGACACGTAGAAATTTGGTTAAGCACACCTTGAACCTTTGAATGTATGTTGTAAAATTTATGTAGTATGAAATTTAATAATTGATACCAAGTGAAGAACCGTATAATTATTAGTGTAATAATCTTTAATCTACATGAAATGATAGTGTAGATTCTAGAAATAATTATATTAATTTGCGCAAATAACAATGTGAATTAATACGATTATTTCGGGATTATTTGAATTAATTATTGGATTGTTATTAATGTCTGCTATTGTTTGTTTATTTACTTTGACACCATCCCTGTTATCACACTGCAAGTTCCCTTTGCTATGTTTTGATTTGAATTGAACTGGAATCGGGTTGAAATGATAAATACCCAAATGAACTTGACTTAGAATAGAGAATTAAATAAAACCCGATTGGTCAATAATTTGATTTAAAAATAAAATGAAGATTTTATTTGAATAAATAATATGGTTTTGAAACGAAGTTGGAAATTGAATTTTAATGAAATTTAAATGGGAATATTTAATAATCTGAAATGAAATATTAATAAAGAAATTGATGAAAGAATGTTGTTTAATTTAAGAAATGACTGAATTAAGTTTTGAAATTATTTAATTATTTAATGAGATTGAATTATTTAATAATTAAATTGAATTGAATCCTTTGATAATTAAAATTGAACTTTTAATTAGTGAAATTTAGTTCTTATTTAATTGAGCTTTGAAATTTGTAACTAAGTAAATGAATATGTGAAATTGAATTTCTTTAACAAGAAATAAAATGTGATTTATTGAATTATTGTAAGACTTGTAATTTAAAGAACTTGATTTGACGAATTTAATTTAATTCGATTTGAAGTTTTGATATAATTAATTTGAACTTAAATAATTGATTTAATGAACTGGAAATTAAATAAATTGTTTTGAATGATAAAGTAACGTAACGAATATTGAATGAAATCAATCAATGAATTTAAATTGATTTGAATGTTAAATTTAATTAATTTAAATGATTTCGAAATGAAACTTATATACGAACTTGAATCAATATTTGAATTATTTTAAATAAAATTTGAAATTGTATTATAGGATTTTGAAATAGTAATTTGGAAGTTTTGAAACGTAAATTATGGAAATTGATTTAGAAAAACAAATGAAATGTTGATTACAAATTCTATTTTAAATTGTAATTGATTTGATTTGAAATATATTAAACGACCAATCGGTAAAATAATCACGAAAGTTATTAAAGAGACCGGAATCGGTTAGGGACATACTCACTGTCTAAACCGAAAACCACTTTAATAACTACACGCGGAGTGTGATCCAGAATGAAGTGGTTGGAATGATGTACGTGATGACTGAAGAAAGTGAACGATAATGGATAGCCTTGACACTTGTGTCAAATTGGAAATGACTAAAACAGGAGCCGTGCCGGGCTAAATGAGGGCTAGCTACCTCGAGCGAACACACTTCTTCGAAAACTACTCATTACTTGTTGTCGATTGGTGCACCCTTGATTTTAGGAGTGTTGTTTCGCGGTGTTGCGATCGCTGCGGCGATGCGTTCTCACCAGTCCGGATCAGGCAAACGGTAGTTTCACTACCTTGGGTATTGCCTCATGTGCCTTGTCATACTTGTATCCCTATATACGCGACAACTACGATTTGTTTTGCGTTATACCTATGGAGTACTCCCTGATAGCCCACTAGTTTACGGTGGAGTTTACAGTGCTGTATAGACTATAACGCTTATATAAAATGTGTTAAGGGGAATAATGGTAACGCCTTAACACTATTTTGATATCTTATATTACTGATAGGCATTATCTATTTACCGTACACTACTACATAGTAGATAGTTTAACGGATCCTTAAAGGATGGTTATTCCAAACATCCTTTGAGTTACTTGTATTTCTGTTGCTATTTCACTTGAGATGGATTTATTGATATAAGAATGTTAATCCTGACTCGAGTGTTTTGTGTTTTCTTTACGCTCGGGTCAGACTGAGTGTTCCAGTATTCGAGACTCACCTTTGGAGTTGGAGCTTCGCTTGGAGATCCAGCTATCTATCCAGCTTTCTGATATTCAGTTGATTCCAGTGATGTATTCTGATATTGTATTTGACTATTGTATTCGAGACATCTGTTGTACCTTATTTAACTCTGATATGTATATAGTAGCTTCATGAACTACTATCTTTTGCTTCCGTTGCATTTATTACTCTGTGTCTGTGATCTGTGATTATTTTATTTACTGTATATGCTCAGTTTTGCCAAATTTAAATTAACAATTCGGTATTTTGAATCATTCAAGTTCGACATGTGTGTCTGCCTATGCACTTGGCGGGTGCAGCATGATAGGGGGTTCTCGCATTTGGTTTGGTAGCGAGCGGATGACTCTTACTCCTACATGTCCCTGCGGGGTTGGTGCAGTCGAGAGGCTGGCTGTAAAGGCAGAACACAAGTACAGCTGTATGCTACGATGGGCGTTACCCCACTGACGCGGTCGTTACAATAAACCTTTGTGCTAGATCAAGTATTCAATCCGATTGATTACAAAAGGGATCATATTGTGTTAATGTAACACAAGGCCAAAAACTACAAGATAGATGTAAGAAATCATCGCTGAAATGTCATTTTGATCGGTTTACGTAAAGTGCAACATATTTGATGTCCTTAAATGTTAAGGATAATCGAATGTGCTTTTGTAAAGAGTTTGTTATGATATTATAGTATGGTATTCTTTTGAATAGTTTGACCATTTGAAAGGAAAACGAATGTATAAGAATATATGTAATTTAAGGTACACTTGGGATGAAGAGAATGAATAGTCACTTCTGCTTCATAGAAAAACATTGGAAACAAGAATTGTAATAATAATTGATACTTAATATTGGAATAATAAATATGATTTCTATTCCGAAATGTATTTACATATAGAAAATTGTTTTCTATGAGATTTATTTCTTTGAACTCAAGATATTTGATCAACGAACTCTCCACTGTAAATAATTGCAGTGTATGAAATAAACAAATTGTATTAAGTGAATGATGGACCTTCGAATTTAGTATGCTATTATAGTAATGGTGGAAATAGTGGGAGCATGCCATATAGCACTTATTAATTGCATCATCGTACGAAAATTGTTTCCGTAAAACTTACCATACATTATTTATGAAATAATGATTATTTTTCGATATCGACTGAAAAATAAAATAGACATAGCTATATTTCAATATGAACATTGTGAATATTCTTAATGAAATAAAACTATAACATGGTAAAAAAATTTATAACACAAGTGATGCATTGGAAAATACAAAAGTATCTAATATTATTTACCGTTGTTTTGGAATTATAGACCAAGCTGTAGTTTTGAGAAATAATTTTATTGTATGATTTTGAATCATATGATACTTGTTAATTATATCTAAAACAATAAAGTGCTATGCACCAATTTAGTGGGAGTATCATAGGAGCTGATGAACTCTTCAGATTGATACATATATGTATATGCAATTGTAATTCTATAAGTACCAAAACTGTTCCATGTACTTTGTTATATTCACCAATGAGTTATCATCGACATGACATGTGTATTTGATACGCATGTAGTATGTCTACGGTAAATGTTTCCTGGGGATTTGACCAGGCAACTAGTGCTCGGCATCAGAGAGTGTCCGGCATCCAGGAATGTTCGGCGAAGCAACCATCATCCATGTGTACTCGGCGTAGTACTCGGCGTCCTTAGTATCCGGTGTCCAGGAGTGTTCGGCATAATACTCAGCAGTGTTCGGCATCGAGACTACTCGGCGTAGTACTCGGCAGCAAGGATACTCGGCACCAAGTAGTGTTCGGCATCAACTGGCACTCGGCAACAACCTATGCTCAGCGCCAACTAGTGTTCGGCATCCCATAAGCGCTCGGCATCAAGACTGCTCGGCGTACCACAGTACTCGGCATCAAGACTGTTCGGCATCAAGACTGCTCGGCATGCAAGACTGCTCGGCATACCAGAGTACTCGGCATCAAGGCTGTTCGGCATCAAGACTGCTCGGCATGCAAGACTGCTCGGCATACCAGAGTACTCGGCATCAAGGCTGTTCGGCATCAAGGCTGTTCGGCATACAAGGTCGCTCGGAATCAAGGCTGCTCGGCATACAAGAGTACTCGGCATCCTATGGTGTTCGGCGTAATACTCGTCATCCAGGAGACGTTCAACACAACTAACCAACACACCGTTCGGCATAGAGGGAATGGTTCGGCGGAACTCGTTCGGCGAACCTTGCTCGGCATACGGCGACCACTGTACTCGGGCTGGAACGTTCGGCAATCAGCCCACTTGGGAAGTCCAGCCCATCTTCGCCTATAAATAGAGGGGCAGGGTCACAGTGAAAGGGATCCTTTTTTGGAGAGCAAATACGGGGAGACTCTGCCATTTTCAAGACTCATCTTCTCTACCCAAACACCTTCATTCAAGCATTTGATTCACGAATTGTATTTGTAATCAATCAATCATAAAGGAAATCAATAAAGTTGACAAAAGTGGACGTAGGCAATTACGCCGAACCACTATAAACTTGGTGTTCTTACTTTCTGCACTTGAATTAAGTTTGTCTTCTCTGTTTAATTGCTTTCATCACTTATATCTCTACACAATCTTTCTGAACGAGGTTAGTGACCAATTTTGGTGCTAACACTTTGGTGCTTTCATTGAGAGTCGAATTCTCAGACCTCAAGGATCTGCTTTGAAGCTACTGGATTGAACAAATCCCCCAAAGAAGATCCGACTTACTGACAGGACATCCGTTGATTCTACTCAGAGTTCATACCAATAACTCTACAATGGCAAGACCACGTACCAGGTCAGCTTCCCTTAATGCGGATGCCCGAGAGACTGCTAGCGTGCAACAAGCAGGACCTAGCAATCAGCCAGCAATCCCGAGTGCAGGGATTTCCGCTCAAGAACAGACTCCAGTTGTCACCAGAGTGGAGTTCAACGACTTGATGAGAGAACTTAGGGAAAGCAGGAGACAACTGGGAGAACAGATGCAAGCTAATGCCAACCTGATGGCACAACTCACTCAACAGCAGCAACAGAATGCTGGGGGCAATCAAGCTGCTTATTCCTCTTCTGATAGCTCAACTTCTTCTGATGAGCCACCCAAGCGCAGACGCCGTAAGACTGAAACCGCAAGGGCAGATGCTGCTGTTCGAACAACAGGAGACCGCGACCAAGCCAGAACTGGAAACTTCCGAACTGGAGTACAGGTGGAGGAGGGAGCTCCAGATCATCAAGATGTTAACAATGTTGAGCCTCATGACGCACGATTGGCAGATCGCCAGGAAAGGAGGCATCAGCATGGACAGGCACGTAGAACTGACTCCAACCTCCCAGCTTCCATACAGACACCCGATCTGACAGCCATGATCAGGCAACTGATGAAAGAAAATCAGGGCTTGTCAAATGACGATTGGGGAGTGTCAAGAAGTCATACTCCGTTCACGGATGTTGTGCTGCAAGCGTCCTACCCCAAGAAGTTTAGCATGCCAACCATTCCTGCATACGAAGGAAAGACTGACCCCAGACAACATGTAATGAGGTATGAATGGATGATGGATTCAGCCAGAGCAAATGATGCCACCAAATGTAGGTGCTTTCCGATTACTCTATCTGGGATCGCTACTATGTGGTTCACTCGACTTCCTCCGCGATCCGTATCAAATTTCGAGGAGTTGGCAAAGAAGTTTATTGAGCAGTTCAGGATACACACTACACGCCCGAAGGACGTGATGTCTCTGTCGAGTGTAATCCAAAATCCCGGAGAGTCGCTGAAGGAGTACTTACAAAGATTCCACGTTGCGGCAACTGAAGTCAGTAATCCCAACGACCACGCAATTCTAATGGCTGTGATGAGAGGTGTAGATCCGGATTCTGAATTCGGGGATTGGCTGGCAGGAAAACCTTCGACTACGCTAGAGCGTTTCTACTCCAAGGCGCACCAGTTCATAAGAAGAGAGGAAGCTAGGTGGGTACGACGAGACAAGGCACCGGGACCCGCCCAAGAGTCAATTAAGAGCAACATTGCTGGGAAGCAATCTGGAGACAATTCAGAAAAGGTCCAAGTCAACGTCCAGAATAAGCCTGTGCAGCCCAAAGAGTCCGGAGGAAGGAGTCAAGGAAAGAGGAAAGAAGCGGGAAAGTGGAAGTCGAGAATTCCAAGCTACAACGAGTACACTCCGCTAAACGCCCCACTTGAGAACATTTACCTATCCACATGCAATACTTTTCAGTACAGAAAACCACGTCCGAAAGAATCGACTGAAGAACAGAAACGGACTGGGAAATATTGCCGCTTCCATGAAACCTATGGACACAACACGGAAGAATGCAGACACCTACATGACGCTATCGAGAAATTGATCAGACAAAAGAAGTTGCAAGAATTTGTGAAGGATCCGCAGGAAGGAGGACAGGGAACGTCCGACCCAGGTCGTGCACCAGCTCCACGTCATCCAGAGGAACCCGCCCGAACTGTTGGGAGACTGGTTATAAATACAATTATCGGCGGACCTCATCCCGCAGATAAGAACTAGCAAGAGATGGAGCGATATGCGAGCTCCTTGAAGCATGCGGATTTCGAGTGCTGTTCAAACGTAGAGGACGGGGCCCCAGCTAAGCAGCAGCGCGTGATGACAGACGATATTGTGTTCCGAAACAGAGACGCTGATCAGATAGAGGCTCCGACCATCGATCCCATGGTCATATCTGCAACAATCGGACCAGCGTATGTAAAAAGAATTTTGATTGATTGTGGAAGTTCAGTCAACATCATCTTCAAGAAGGCATATGATCAGATGAAGCTAGAGACAAAAGACTTGAAACCATCCAAAGCTCGTATCCACGGTTTTAACGGCGCTGCGACTGATGCAGTGGGATATGTCGAGTTACCAGTTGAACTGGGACAAGGCGAGCGTCGGAGGGTACGAATTCTACCCTTTGTAGTTTTGGATGTGGACTCTCCATACAATGTTTTCTTGGGTCGGCCGGCCCTGGCTGAATTTAGGGCGGCACTAGCCCCGTGGTGCTTGACTTTGAAGTTCCCAACTGACAAAGGAGTAGGCATTGTTCACGGAGACCAAGCAGCTGGTCGTTCTTGTTATGTGGCCGAGCTCCGTGAAGCTCACCGGAGGGAAAAAGGAAAGGGTACGGACAATCCTGTCCGCATCCCCAACGCGAATAATTGACAAGTAGTGCCCGAGCCCTGGCTCGGGCATAATTCTCGGATCTACGGAGATATAGATCCGAGAGACGACGATGAGAAACCCAGGGAAGAGAAGGCGGCACCGGCTGAATTAACAATCGACATTTCAGTTAGCCGTGACGACCCTTCGCGAATACTGAAAATCGGATCACAGTTAAGTCCCGCAATGACAGAAGACCTTAGCGACTTCCTCCGAGCAAACCTCGATGTTTTCGCCTGGACGCATTCTGATATGTGTGGGATTTCTCCCGCCATCACAAGTCATATGTTGAACATAGACCCGAAATACGTCCCAGTCAAGCAAAAGAGGAGAGGAATGGATCCAGAGAGATCCGCCGCTCTTGGAGAGGAGGTGGACAAACTCAAAGCAAATGGGTTCGTCCGCGACGCCCTCTACCCAGAGTGGGTCTCCAACCCTGTGCTAGTAAAAAAGGCAAATGGGAAATGGAGGACTTGCGTAGATTATTCCGACTTGAACAAAGCATGCCCTAAGGATAGTTTCCCGTTGCCTAGGATCGATCAGTTGGTCGATTCCACAGCAGGACACGAATTATTGTCATTCATGGATGCGTACTCAGGATACAACCAAATCCCAATGCATATTCCGGACCAAGAACACACCAGCTTCGTTACAAATGTCGGGCTGTATTGCTATGTAGTGATGCCCTTTGGATTAAAGAACGCTGGAGCAACTTACCAACGTCTGGTGAATCGAATGTTCAAGGACCAGCTGGGCAAAACCATGGAAGTCTATGTGGATGACATGCTCGTGAAGTCACGGCGGTCAAACGACCACATCCAAGACTTAGCTGAAATGTTTAACATACTCAGGTCCTATGGAATGAAGATCAACCCGCTGAAGTGTTCTTTCGGCGTTGCATCAGGGAAGTTTTTAGGATTCATCGTCAACGCTAGGGGAATCGAAGCCAACCCAGAAAAGATCCAAGCCATTCGAGACGTACAAGCACCCAGGACTATAAAGCAGGTACAGAGCTTGAACGGGAAAGTGGCTGCGCTAAGTCGGTTTATATCCAAGGCAACTGACAAGTGCATCCCATTCTTCGACATAATAAAGAAAGGAAAGAGGAATTTTGAATGGACGTCTAGCTGCGAGGAAGCTTTCCAGAACCTGGTAAGGCATCTGGAGAGCCCACCGATGCTATCTAAACCAGTTGACCATGAGATGCTGTACGTTTACTTGGCTATATCCCCTCATGCGATAAGCGCAGCTTTGGTCCGTGAGGAGGATCGAGTCCAGAAGCCGGTATATTATGTTAGCAAGCGTTTAACGGGGGCAGAGAAGAATTACCCTAAAATTGAGAAATTGGCTTATTGCTTGGTGATTGCATCACGCAAGCTACGCCCATACTTTTAAGCGCATTCAATCGGCGTTTATACCGATCAACCCCTGAGGCAGGTACTTCAGCGACCAGAAACTTCTGGAAGATTGCTAAAATGGAACATCGAGTTGAGCCAATTCGATATCGCGTACTTACCACGGAGAGCTATCCGAGGGCAAGCGTTAGCAGACTTCATCGCTGAATTTACCATACCCATCAAACCGGACGATCACGACATCATTCCCCCCATACGATGGAAGTTATACACTGACGGTGCATCAAATGACCGTTGCTCCGGCGCGGGCGTAGTTCTTATAACTCCGGAAAACCGATCAATCTGTTATGCCCTGAAGCTCGATTTTCCGGCTACAAACAACGAAGCTGAATATGAAGCGTTGATCGCTGGCTTGAAGCTTATCAAAGAACTCGGAATCAAATCAATCGAAATCTTTTGTGACTCGCAGTTAGTGGTATACCAAGTGCGAGGAGACTACCAAGCAAAAGGACGAAAGCTTGCTCCGTACCTCGTTCAGGTCCAGGAACTACTATCAAATCTTGAGCGTTATGACATTTCGCACATCCCTCGAGAACAAAACAAAGAAGCCGACTTGTTGGCTAAGTTCGCAAGTACCGACGATGTCCAGCAAATGGGATTGTATCCCGTGGAAGTCTTGCATGCCCCGAGTACGGGCGAGATAAAAATCGATCTTGTGTTGGAAACAGAGATCGAGAAGGACTCGTGGATAACCCCATTCAAACTGTACCTGACAACTGGGGCTTTACCAGAAAGAAGAAGCGAAAGACGACAGGTCCTTCGAAAGGCTGCGCGGTATGTAATGCAGGATGGATCCATGTACCGGAAAGGATTCTCAATCCCATTACTACGATGCATCGCTCATGATGAAACAAAGCGAGTCTTGAGGGAAGTCCATGAAGGGGAATGCGGCGACCATACTGGGGGGCAAACGCTAGCAAAGAAGATCCTCCGCTATGGGTATTACTGGCCTACCGTAAACCGGGATGCCGCGGACTACGCAAGAAAATGCGACAAGTGTCAAAGATATGCAAAAATCCCGAGGGCCCCGTCAACGGAACTCACACAAATGATCAGCCCTTGGCCATTCGCGATCTGGGGAATCGACATAATCGGCTCTTTGCCTCTATCCAAAGGTGGTGCGAAATACGCGATAGTTGCGGTCGACTATTTCACGAAATGGGCCGAGGCAGAACCTTTGGCCACTATCACCTCTAAGAAAGTCATTAATTTCGTTGTACGAAACATCATATGCCGCTTTGGTCTTCCACGCACCATCATTACAGATAACGGAACGCAATTCGAAAGTAGAGAGTTCAAAGAATTCTGTCTAAAGTACGGCATCGAGAAAAAAGTTCGCTGCCGTTGCACACCCAAAAGCTAACGGACAAGTCGAGGCCGTTAACAAGGTAATCAAGTCCATACTAAAGAAGCGTCTGGAGAAGGTTGGAGGCAAGTGGGTAGATGAACTCCCGACGGCATTATGGGCATATAGGACTACCCACAAGTCCGCGACCGGCCACACTCCGTTCGCCTTGGCATACGGTTCTGAAGCCGTGATACCCGTGGAACTTGAAGTTCCATCGCACCGAGTGACATACTATGACCCCAAGACGAACCCAAACCTCTTGCTGGAATCACTGGACTGCATCGACGAAAAGCGTGAAGAAGCTGAGTTAAGGGCGGCGGCGCACAGACATCGAGTCAAGCGCTACTACGATGGCAGAGTCCGCCCAAGAATCTTTGATGTGGGTGATCTCGTTCTGAAACGAGTCTTCCCAGTACCATCACGCATGAATCCCAGCTGGGAAGGCCCATATGCCATTGAACGGAAGCTTGGAGAAGGAACATTCAAGCTAGCGACCGTTGATGGCACGACACTCCCCCGAGCATGGAACAGTGAACATTTGCGGCACTATTACATTTAGCATGTTTCCCTTTCTTGTTATAGGCATTATTGTTTTCCGCATGTTTCCATTCAATAATGACTTAGTTTCCTTTTGAAGTTGTAATCGAACAATTTAGTTGATTTTCATTAATAAAGGCTTGAAGCCACATTTTCTATGAAGTTTATGTATCTCTTAATCGAATGATAAATTACATTATTCTGTGCGGCGTACAGACTCATACAAACGATTTCCAATCTCCGAATCCCCAGAGTGCGGAGCGGAGTACTCTAAGTCCCCAAAGCGCGGACTAGAGTATAAACGATTTACAATCTCCGAATCCCCAGAGTGCGGAGCGGAGTACTCTAAGTCCCCAGAGCGCGGACTAGAGTATAAACGATTTACAATCTCCGAATCCCCAGAGTGCGGAGCGGAGTACTCTAAGTCCCCAGAGCGCGGACTAGAGTATAAACGATTTACAATCTCCGAATCCCCAGAGTGCGGAGCGGAATACTCTAAGTCCCCAGAGCGCGGACTAGAGTATAAACGATTTCCAATCTCCGAATCCCCAGAGTGCGGAGCGGAGTACTCTAAGTCCCCAGAGCGCAGACTAGAGTATAAACGATTTACAATCTCCGAATCCCCAGAGTGCGGAGCGGAGTACTCTAAGTCCCCAGAGCGCGGACTAGAGTATAAACGATTTACAATCTCCGAATCCCCAGAGTGCGGAGCGGAGTACTCTAAGTCCCCAGAGCGCGGACTAAAGTATAGACGATTTACGATCTCCGAATCCCCAGAGTGCGGAGCGGAGTACTCTAAGTCCCCAGAGCGCGGACTAGAGTATAAACGATTTCCAATCTCCGAATCCCCAGAGTGCGGAGCGGAGTACTCTAAGTCCCCAGAGCACGGACTAGAGTATAAACGATTTCCAATCTCCGAATCCCCAGAGTGCGGAGCGGAGTACTCTAAGTCCCCAGAGCGCGGACTAGAGTATAAACGATTTACAATCTCCGAATCCCCAGAGTGCGGAGCGGAGTACTCTAAGTCCCCAGAGCGCGGACTAGAGTATAAACGATTTACAATCTCCGAATCCCCAGAGTGCGGAGCGGAGTACTCTAAGTCCCCAGAGCGCGGACTAGAGTATAAACGATTTACAATCTCCGAATCCCCAGAGTGCGGAGCGGAATACTCTAAGTCCCCAGAGCGCGGACTAGAGTATAAACGATTTCCAATCTCCGAATCCCCAGAGTGCGGAGCGGAGTACTCTAAGTCCCCAGAGCGCGGACTAGAGTATAAACGATTTACAATCTCCGAATCCCCAGAGTGCGGAGCGGAGTACTCTAAGTCCCCAGAGCGCGGACTAGAGTATAAACGATTTACAATCTCCGAATCCCCAGAGTGCGGAGCGGAGTACTCTAAGTCCCCAGAGCGCGGACTAAAGTATAGACGATTTACGATCTCCGAATCCCCAGAGTGCGGAGCGGAGTACTCTAAGTCCCCAGAGCGCGGACTAGAGTATAAACGATTTCCAATCTCCGAATCCCCAGAGTGCGGAGCGGAGTACTCTAAGTCCCCAGAGCGCGGACTAGAGTATAAACGATTTCCAATCTCCGAATCCCCAGAGTGCGGAGCGGAGTACTCTAAGTCCCCAGAGCGCGGACTAGAGTATAAACGATTTACAATCTCCGAATCCCCAGAGTGCGGAGCGGAGTACTCTAAGTCCCCAGAGCGCGGACTAGAGTATAAACGATTTACAATCTCCGAATCCCCAGAGGGCGGAGCGGAGTACTCTAAGCCCCCAGAGCGCGGACTAGAGTATGAACAGTCTTAAGTCTCCAAGTCCCCGGAGCACAGTGTCAGCAAACCAAATAAAGACAAGAGAATCATCCAAACAAGAAGAAACTGAAATTTTATTCGATAAGTCCAAAATAGGGATACAAGATCACTCCTACAAAATTCGGGTCTGTACAAACTACAAGTTATGAAAGGTAGAAACTATTACAAACTTAAGCAAAAAACTTGTTGAACAAGTGCATCGATCATTTCTTCGACTTCTTCTTCTTGTCCGCCTTCGGTGTTTCCGACGACTCCTCTCCCTCACGTTTCTTCTTGGACTTTTTGCTTGCTAGAGAGACGGAGTTAGGAATAGGAGACGGAACGTCTAATGGTTTGGACCTGCCCGGGAGAATGATTTTCAAAGGCCTATTCCGCGGGTCAGTAAGTTCCAGGACTTCAGATTCAACTTTGACTTTGACCTTTCTCTTCTCCTCGTCGGCAAGACGATCCTTCATGCTCATCTCTGAAGTATGTTCAGAGGCGCCAGTGATTTTAACTTCGTCGCTTCCTTCGGCCGGAGACGAGGTGTCAAGTTTGTCATCGTCAAGCGCCCCAATCACTTGAGCGTCTGGGCCGGGAGTTACCTCTGCGTGAGCAGCGTCGCTTGTTTTCCCCGCTTCCTCCTTGGCGTCATCGCTCCTCGGAGTTAGCTCAGTGTCAGAACAACCTGTGAGAAATATAAGAAGTGGGCATTAGAACGAATAACCACTGCTGAAAAATGACGGGATCACTTCGATTCCTAGAGAAAGAAGAATCTCCTACCAGGATCAGGTTGACTGTCGGTGGCGCGCGGGGTTTCACCCTCCAGGATAGGTGACAGCACATGAACGCCAAGCCCGGGATCTTCGGGATCATAACTGGCGTGTTGCTCGAATGGATTAAGCGTCGACCGACCAGCCGATTGAGCAGCATAAGGAGCGGCAATGTGAGGAGTAGTAGTGTCGGCCTCTGATGGGCCAGCCTCGTTGTTCTTCTCTTTCGAAGGGGAAGAGCCTTTGCCATAGAGAGCCAATGCTACGGATAAATCCGATGGCTCATTCCCCCTCAGGAACTCCTTCGCCAGTGCATCCTCGTCGATTTCTTCGGAGCCTGATTCGACTTTCTTGATCTTTATCAGAGTCTCCCATGCCTCAGCCAGGGATTCATGGTAGCCATCGCCCAAGAATGTTAGGTCGCGGTGCATAAGGACGCGGGCTCCGTACTCGGCGATCAACGGGTCAAACATACTTTTGACCTCTTCCCTGCCAGTCTCTGCGGCCGCCTCAAGGCGGGAATCAAGCTCCTCCTCAGCCATTCTTTTACCCTCCTCACGGGCCTCATCCTTCATTCTCTCGACCCCGGCAAGTTCACCGTCGAGCTTTGCCTTGAGGAGCCGGGTAGCAACAATCTCATCGCAATACCGCTGTGATTCTTCCTGAGCGGCTATTTTGTCTTCTTTCTCCTTGGAGAGTTGTTCTTTCAGCTCTTTGACTTGAATAGCGAGCACGTCCCTTTCTTTTTGAACAGAGTCTTTTTCTAGGGCAAGGGCACCGCTGCGCTGAACTGCTTCATCAAGCTCCTTTTTGTGAGCCACCTCTAAGCGAGTAACTGCCTCGGCAGTATCTTTTGCGCCTTGTTCAGCGGCTTCTAGCTTTAACTTATAAGAGGCGAGTTCTTCATCTTGGAGTTTGATGATTTTCTTATCGCTGTCAGCCTCCAGAGTCAGACGGTCAATCTCGTGTTGACGCTCAACAGATACTTCTGATATCTTCTCCACCAAGTGCACGAATGCGTCATGTTGAACATAGACGTCATTGTTGCATGCAATGGCACTTTGCTTCACGTGCCCAGGAATGTGATGGATGGCCGGGAGGAATTTCAAACCGTCAAAACAAATCTTCGGAAACTTGGCCTTAAGGTCGACCATCTTTTCCGCAACGGTTGGGTCCACGGCAGGAGCAGGAGGAGGAGGCTTAGAGAATTCGGTTCTTTTACGCGGCTCCCGAACTTGCCTCGTACTCGATGAACTGGAATGTTGTTCTCGAGCAGCATCGGACTGATAGCCCTTCTGCAGAGACTTCTCTTTATCCGGCTCAGTTGTAGGAGGAAGATCACGGGACTGGGAAGATTGATAGTGCGCTTTCTTGCGATGAGACGATTCGCGCAGACGATTGTCCCTATCCTCATAATCACCTCGGTCCCGGCGTCTGCCCGAACCGGAATCCCGTCCGGAGTGATGAAATATTGAAGACCCTTGAAGGCGGTCAAGTCCGTGGGAACGGCCCATATCACCTGCAAAGAAGGAAGATAACAACGAATTAAGGGGAATTCACGAATTAAAAAGACTTGAAGTATGCTATGGAATGCGCGTGTGCGTGTGTGTCCTAAGTGTTCCCCCCGACGGACCCGTTCGTTTGTCTTTGCTAATCGGGGTATTATCTCTGTGAGCCGGGAGTTGAACTCCTACATTGCCTCTAGCGGGCGACGAGAATTTGAGAGCTTCAGGATCATCGAACCCATAATTAAGTATGTCCTCGGGGATAGAGAGGTTCGAGAGACCCCTTAGAGAACTCTCCAGACGCTGTGAAGAAGCCTCTTTTTCAGGAGGGATAGGCGTAGGTTTTGAGGTGTCGCCGACTTTCTCTTTCTGAACCGTATATTTCAGCTTTTTCTTTCCCTTCGAAGGGGAGGATGACGTCTCAATATCCTGAACTTCGATTGCCGGATTCCAAGCAGGACCCACGTTCTCGCCCTGAGTGTCGGGTGCATCACTCTCTCTACGCTCGCCTTCTTCGTGCGCGACGGGAGCGCGACGCGACGACGGGCCGGCAAGTTTTTTCCCTTTACCGGATGGAGGTTTGGGAATTGTAACGCCTTCTGGAAGGCTGACCCGACGATCAGGAGCTAGCAAGCCGAACCCCGACAGCGATTCATTTGAAATGATAGCTCGAATATCTCGGTCCTCGGCCGGGAGAGCTCTAATCGCGTCAACAGCATCGGAATATCCTCGGTCTTCCGGACGCGGGTTAATACCTGAAAAGATGAGATGAAGAGTTAAGAAAAAACATGACTCCATTAAGTACGAGTAACGGTTCAGCAGAGAGACTTACTGCCTTCAACCCATCTCCTGGCGAAACCAGACGGGCATCGCACATAGAACCATTCCTGTTTGTACAGGGCGAACTTGCTGCAGGCCCCTGTCAAGATCTGGCACTTGTGATACGGCTCGAGGAAGATGAAGGAAGGGCTATCTTTCCGTCTCTTGAACATGTAAATGTATCGAATATCACCGGGGGTTGGAGGTCTGGAGAAGACAGCCATGAAGAGTAAATAAGTCCCATATAGGAACGCATGACCATTCGGGTGCAGCTGCGACGGAGCGATATCTATATACTGCAGCACATCCCGGAGAAATAGGTTAAACGGAGGCACGCTGCCCATCCAGCACATGAACTTGTTGCAGGCCGTGTACCCGACCGGGGGCAAATGAGGACGGTCGTGTCTCGAAGGAACTAGCACGTCGGTAAAGGGAATTCCGTGAATGGAACATATCCGTCGCAGAGCGGCCTCGTTGATCCTCGAGGCTTGAGAATCGACCGGATTGTCCAATAAGATGGTTGACTCCAGAGCATCGGGCGCCAGATTATGAGCGGGAGAGATTGACGGGTTGGAAGCATCTGCGGCTCCTTGCTTTGCTGACGGCCCAGGCCTGTCAGATATGGTGGCAGAACTAGATTTTCCTGACATCCCGAATAAATAATGAACCTGGCTAAATGCTTGAGAAAGCTATACTTGAAAAACGTTGAGCGTTAGAATCAGCATCACGAATTTTCCCCCCACGTGGTGTGTGAACTAGTGCAAGCAATCGTGTAAAGACAACAATAAAGATATAATAATTAGCTTCGGATCATCGCCTTCGAAGACCGTCATCGCTGACCGTCTCAAAAGCCCGCCTTGAGGTGATTACAGTTTCAGGTTCAAAAGACATATGATTTCTAGAGTGACCGGCCTAAGTGTAGTTTAACATTTATACTGATCGGCATTTTAGTAATGTTCATCGTCCTAAGTAAAGTGTTCGGCAATTGTATTGTTCGGCATGAAAAGTGTTCGGCAATTGTATTGTTCGGCATGTCAATGGTTCGGCAATTGTATTGTTCGGCATATAGAGTGTTCGGCAATTATATTGTTCGGCATGAAAGGTGTTCGGCAATTGTGTTGTTCGGCATAAAAAATGTTCGGCAATTATATTGTTCGGCATGAAAAGTGTTCGGCAATTGTATTGTTCGGCATGTCAGTTGTTCGGCAATTATATTGTTCGGCATGTCAAGTGTTCGGCAATTGTATTGTTCGGCATGTGAAATGCTCGGCGTTTGGGCATCGATTGGCTTTGGTTCGTTTGGCTCAATTATAGTTCGACTTGTTAGTGAGCGTTCGGCCTGGCCTTGTCCGGCTGAGGTACCGTTCGGCAACTAACCGTTACACCGTCCGGCACATGACCACATGCGCCGGAGCAGCGAACGGCGCCATTACCCTCTCCAACACCTTTCATTCTTTTTCTTCCTTTTGACCTCGATCCAACACGAGGAAACTAGGGCAATAGGCGGACATACTCCTAACTCCTCCACGCTATGTCGTTCGGCAATACAGACAAGCTATACAAAAACCCTCTACACGACTTCGTTCGAACATCTCGTTTGAGTATACGATGAAAAATACCTAAGTGTGCAGATCGAAGATTGAGATGGAGTAGTTAAGTCTCAAATTCGGACGATTGAACAGAATTGTGAGAACGGAGGAAATAAGAAGTAAAAGGAGAAAAGGAAGAGAAGGGACTGGTTTTATAGAGGGGAATGGAGGAAGTCGAAGGGGCTATGTCCGGTAGAACCGGTCAATACCGGAGTACTCGGCATTAAGGTGGAGTGACGTTCGGCACGCTAGGAACGTTCGGCTCAGGACGTGTCGTTCGGCATCCCAAGCTTGTTCGTCTCGCACCTCCCTTTGCTAGCATTCTCGAGAGGGTACCTCCGAGGAAGATTGTACCAGATTCAAAGCGCATCACGTTCGGCCACGCAATACACTTTGGGGGGCAAGTGTTTCCTGGGGATTTGACCAGGCAACTAGTGCTCGGCATCAGAGAGTGTCCGGCATCCAGGAATGTTCGGCGAAGCAACCATCATCCATGTGTACTCGGCGTAGTACTCGGCGTCCTTAGTATCCGGTGTCCAGGAGTGTTCGGCATAATACTCAGCAGTGTTCGGCATCGAGACTACTCGGCGTAGTACTCGGCAGCAAGGGTACTCGGCACCAAGTAGTGTTCGGCATCAACTGGCACTCGGCAACAACCTATGCTCAGCGCCAACTAGTGTTCGGCATCCCATAAGCGCTCGGCATCAAGACTGCTCGGCGTACCACAGTACTCGGCATCAAGACTGTTCGGCATCAAGACTACTCGGCATGCAAGACTGCTCGGCATACCAGAGTACTCGGCATCAAGGCTGTTCGGCATCAAGACTGCTCGGCATGCAAGACTGCTCGGCATACCAGAGTACTCGGCATCAAGGCTGTTCGGCATCAAGGCTGTTCGGCATACAAGGTCGCTCGGAATCAAGGCTGCTCGGCATACAAGAGTACTCGGCATCCTATGGTGTTCGGCGTAATACTCGTCATCCAGGAGACGTTCAACACAACTAACCAGCACACCGTTCGGCATAGAGGGAATGGTTCGGCGGAACTCGTTCGGCGAACCTTGCTCGGCATACGGCGACCACTGTACTCGGGCTGGAACGTTCGGCAATCAGCCCACTTGGGAAGTCCAGCCCATCTTCGCCTATAAATAGAGGGGCAGGGTCACAGTGAAAGGGATCCTTTTTTGGAGAGCAAATACGGGGAGACTCTGCCATTTTCAAGACTCATCTTCTCTACCCAAACACCTTCATTCAAGCATTTGATTCACGAATTGTATTTGTAATCAATCAATCATAAAGGAAATCAATAAAGTTGACAAAAGTGGACGTAGGCAATTACGCCGAACCACTATAAACTTGGTGTTCTTACTTTCTGCACTTGAATTAAGTTTGTCTTCTCTGTTTAATTGCTTTCATCACTTATATCTCTACACAATCTTTCTGAACGAGGTTAGTGACCAATTTTGGTGCTAACAGTAAACTTATAGAATATAAAACAGAACTAAATAAAATAACATGCGATAGAAATGATTTGAGATCGAATGAGCGAGTATATTGGAAAATGTTCCGAACGTACCTAAAATGAAAAAAGATTCAATCTCAAAATTACTCCTCTATGTGATACATAATGATGCATCGATATTGAGTAATCGAACTTCCTTGGACAATGTGCGATTAATTATGAGTAAAGTTGAGTTAGTTTCCTTCTATAAAGTAATAGTACACAAGGTTAATATTATTTCATCTGAATAATAGTTTATAAATTTTTACAAGATGAGGGTTTATAATAAACTCCAACATATCCTAGGCTAAGAAATTGGCAGGTTGTGCGAATCAAAAGATTGCACGTAATAATTGTTCATGAGGGATCTTGTATGAATCTCCCCAAAAGGATTTTGAAAAGACTGCCATTGGATGACATATTTATGTTTCGAACATAATTTTTGTAAAATAAAACCAAATCAGTTTTATAAATAAAGAAATTCATAAAATGTTTAAGAATATATATTCTATTGCACTAAGAAACAATTGTTATTTCAAGATATACCATCTTCATTGTGAAGAAATTTCTTTAAGGAATTATTGGTAGTAAAATGGAGTTGGATAGGATCCATGGATAGAACTAATTATATGAGATGAGAAGAAATTAACTAACCTAAACGAACGCATATCATTAGAATGTCTAATAAGTATTCTCGCACATCGAAGAGAAACTATGAGTTTCTTATTAATGTCGAAAATATATAATCCTAGATTGTTTAATTAAACCATTAAGAGTGTCGACTCTATATGGCATGATGCGCAAATCCGAAAGAATTCCAAGTACGCTATCAAAATATAGATTTTGGCGGTGGTAACTGAAGGGATACGATCAATCGACCTCGATTGTGTCTTTATGAGTAAGCTAATGCGGTTGGAATTAAATGAGCAATGTTGAAAAGAATAATATCGCAAATTTCAATTGTTGAAATTAGCGTAATAGATTCGATATTCAACATGTTCAAGTCAATTCGGATTTGCTCACAAAATTATCGCTTGATAAGTCCTAGTGTTTTGGTACATATGTATTGAAACGGAAAATTCTAAATAACGATTTAGAGTAAGATGTTTATACATATTAACTAAAAATGTCTCAAAGTCAGTGGGAGAAATATTGAGTTTGTGAGTCTTTGGATATGATCCAAGAAATGATACGAAAATATCAATTTATAAGCACCAAGATTGAATAAGTATTTTGATAGAAATATCAAATATTTTGATTTTCAATCAAAGTGCAGAGGAAGCGTGTGTTCATAAGAACGAACGTTAAAAGGTACATTAATATTTCTAAACTATAAGTAAACAACACGTTGTTGATTTTAACGATGTACTTAAATCAGCCTTAGTAGTTTTAATACTAAATATTGGATTAATAAATGATGAATTTTATAGTAAGTATAAAAGATATTGGGAATATCCTAAATCAATATGCAAAAACGCCTTATTAAAATTGTTTAATACGGAACATGTGAGATTAGTTCCTTATGCATTGGCAATAGGAATTATCATACATGTTATGTTGTCTACGATAAAGTGATTTGTTTATGTATTTGGTACATGAAGCAAATATCAAATCCAAATTGATATCACTAAATGATTGTTTGAAGTGTTCTTGTGTATTTATGAAATACTAGAGAATTGTTTACAGAAACAAAAACTCCTTTTTAGGGAGTGTTCGGGCTCAAACTTCATAAATGATATTGAATATAGCATGTTAATAAGAAATTCAAGTTAAGAATCTTTAAGTTGGAAATGTTCCAAATGAAAGACCGTGGCTGATTCAATGAAAAGGCTAAGTACATCACCTTGAATATTGCCGCAATAAAGATAATGTATACAAAAATATAAGTGCACAAATTTATAACCGAGATGATTCCAAATGTTGAGAATCTCATAACATTGTTATATGATAACAATGTCATGATATGGTTCGTACTAGAACTTAGAGGTCACTAGAGGTCGAGAGACATACTCAGAATTGTTCCATGTGATAAAGCAGTATATCACCGTCGGAGAGAGTTGATTGACAGAGTAGATAATTGAAACTTAATAGCATACCCGTTCACAAAGGGACTGACCCAACTGGTTTTGAGAAACCAATTGGAGAAGTTGGAATAAGATTCCATAATTTACCTCCAAGTGCAAGTGGGAGATTGATAGAGTTAGAGGTATGCCCTAGGGGCTGTTATGTACTTTGTTACATATATCTAACTCGTTGTGTGACGACCGCCCATGACCCCTGCACCGAATCTAGAGATAGTGCGTTGTAAAGTGTGCCAGGCAACCATGGACGATTGTCAAGGAAAATTAAAACATCATAATCTATCGTATTACTCACAGCGCAGGGACAAAATACAATAGAACATATATATAGTGAAGCTTCACAGAATAGAATCTCATCAATAAAACTTCATAATAGTTGAATACAAACATCTGAATAGTCAATACAACAAGCCTCACTACAAATCACTCAGATAATACAAAGCAGCGGAACATCCAGTACATATAGTAAGAAGAAAATATGCAACCCTTCAGCTCGTCTTCGATATCAGCATCGTGAGAAGAGAACAGCACCTGTCACCTGCTACCTAGTCTGCCCGTCCCAAAATGGACGAACAGCCCAAGGCAATAAGAGTTAAAACATAAAGCCTTGAGTCAGACAACGGTCTTAGTGAGCAGTAAATTAACTAACAACATACCAAAAGAGCATAAAGGAAAAGGAATAGGAATACAACCCTCCCACTCCAACCTCTTTCTACAGTGATAGCCCCCAGACACACACTAAGCAGAAGCGAACATAGCAGAGCATACAATTTAAAGTAAAGCAATTATCACTCGAGTCAAGGGCGATGTTTTCCAAGCACAAACCCCCAAGGCCTAAACCAAGATCAGATAAGCACCCAAAAAATACCGCTCTTGAGACCGAATGACGATACAATCAAACATCCATGACTCTGGCTATCACTGTTATCATTGCTTCGGTATCACCGTTAATTGAATGACCGGCACATTCTTTCAGCCGTCCGTCAAGGGCTAATGGTAACCCCGGTTCTAGACATAACTCCCGCACGTCATCGTGACCCGTGCCTAGGACTATCGAATCTGCCTAGAGTACTCGACCATCAACAGTTGGTCGTTGGGAATATCGAATCTGCCCAAACGTACTCTTGCTTAGAGCATGCTAGAACCTTCAACAACGATGAGACCCAAGCCTCCTAGTCATCCTCCTTGACGACCATTCTCATATCCATCCATTATCCTCAACTCGAAGTTATCAACATGCTTGGAATGATCCCGTCTGGATTAGACCAAGTCTTCATCACATGATGCCTCGCTTCATTACATCCTCGCAAAGCCTCATCTCAACATCACATCATCAAATCTATGCATAAGAGCTTCATCATCCCGCTACATATGCCACGAGCAGCTTTCCCAATTCAAGAGCCTTTCCCTTAGCTTTTGAATCGTCTTCGGTCTAAATCAAATCATTAATCATCTAATTCATAACAATCAACCAAGTCAAACATTAATCCAAACAATCAAGCATTCAAATATGATCTAAGTAGACAATTATCACAATAATGGCAATTTCGTAATTAAAGAGTTGAAAGTCTAACAAGCATGAAATCATGAGAAATATCTCTACGATCTTGATGAATGAACTTGCATAAGTTAACACTTAGTAAAATGGTTGTCAAATCATCATGAACAATGGATCTACATGGATCTACACTTAAGATGAAGAAAATGCATGAAAATCACTATTTTAACACCAAATCGAGCCAACAATCCGATATACTCCTTTGGATCCGTGTGAGAGATAATCACCACTCACCAAATCACCTAAACAACCCCAAAACAACACGCTTCAGATCTGGACAGCGAAGGATCTAGCACGAATCCGCTTCAAACGAAGAAATCTCACTTTAAAGGATGAAGATCTTCAATCCAAGCTCTTGAATCTTCAATCTTGATCTTCGATTTGGATGAAAGGAAGCACTAGATTAGAGTGGAGAAAAGAAGTGAAGAAGTGTAGAAGTCGAGCTCTCAAAATGGCAGCACTTCGTCGCTTCGAAATCCGGATCCCAAAAAGTGAGAAAATGGACGAGTATTTATAGCTGAATTCCTCCTTAACTCGTCCGCCTTCCCTAAGTCGTCTCCGACTTATAACCTTCCGACTTAACATCCCAGACGACCTACGACTTACTGCTTTGCCGACCTACGACTTATAACTAAGCAGGGCCTTCGACTTAACAGGTGACTGGGTTACGACTTAACCCCATACGACCTAAACAACTTAGCCGACTCAAAAACTCACAACTTAAACGACTTAGCAGCTAACTCCTAAGTCGGTCACGACTTAACACAGCAGCCTACCTACGACTTAAATCATGAAACGAACTAACACTTAAGTCGTCTGGATGACTTAACTAACAAAGGTGGCTTACGACCTAACTACTAGAACACACGCGACTTAACCACAGCTCCGACCTAACGAGGTAGCCGACCTAAACTCACACGACTTAATAACTTAGCAACACCACGACTCAACTAGGCTACGACCTAACTTTCTTGAGTCGTCTAACAACTTAACCTCGCTAACCACTAGGTCGCTAACCTGCTAACTTTATAAGTCGTCAACACTTAGGTCGCTCTATTACTTAACTCGGTTAACTCCTTAAGTCGGCCACTCGACCCAGACTTATTACTTAACTCGTCCAAACCGACTTAGGACTTAACAAAATCTGCCAAAATCTGAAACGACTTAAAAATGCTGAAAATTCCAGATTTTAACGAACTTTTCGATCCGTAAAAATACGGGTCGTTACATTCTCTCCCCCTTAGGAATTTCGCCCCCGAAATTCCAAACAAACAAGGCAATCAAAGACTATTCTGTACGCCTACCAACCATAACAATCAACAAACCATGCATCCAATTCTAGCTTAGCGTACAGAATTCTAACACTAGAACAAGTCACAATATCGTGAGATGACACGACACCTTAGGGCCATACCTTGAAGAGTTCAGGATGAGCTGCCTTCATCCTCTCTTCCACCTCCCACGTACAGTCGTTATCATCATCACTCCATTGTATCTTGAGCAACTTAACTACCTTCCTCCTAAGTTGTTTCGTGTCGGTTTCAACAACACGAAGCGGCTTACGAGGTCTTCTATCGACTAGATCAACTTCGAAATCTTCACAGCTATCACCAGGAACCACTGTATTCGAGTCGTGCACGTACTTTCGTAGATATGATACATGAAAAACATTGTGCACACTCGACATCTTCTCTGGTAACTCCAATCTGTAGGCGAGCTTTCCAATTCGCTCGATGATCGGGAATGGTCCAACAAATCTCGGAGTCAATTTCCCTTTCTTCCCGAATCGAATAACATTCTTCAGTGGAGAAATCTTCACAAAAACCATATCTCCTACGTCGAATTCCAAGTCCTTACGACGCTTATCAGCATAACTTTTCTGACGATCTTGGGCTGCCTTCATTCGTTGCCGAATGATCTCTATACAATCTGAAGTCTGTCGAATCATCTCTGGCCCAAGAATCAGCTTTTCTCCAGTTTCTATCCAACACGTCGGTGAGTTACACGGTCTTCCATACAATGCCTCATACGGTGCCATACCAATGCTTGACTGGTAACTGTTGTTGTATGCAAACTCCACCAAATGAAGGTGATCTTCCCATGATCCTTCGAAGTCCAAAACACAAGCTCTAAGAAGATCTTCCAAAACTCGGTTGACTCTCTCGGTCTGACCATCTGTTTGAGGGTGATAAGCTGTACTCAAACACAACTCGGTTCCCAAAACTTCCTGGAAGCTCTTCCAAAATCCACTAGTGAACAATGGGTCTCGATCGCTCACTATACTCTTCGGAATACCATGGAATCGAACTATCCACTTAACATACAACTCAACCAACTTTGATGCAGTCCTAGTCGATCGAACAGGAATGAATCTAACACTCTTAGTCAAACGATCTACAATGACCCAAATCCCTTCATTTCCCGTTTTTGTTCTAGGTAATCCATCAATAAAATCCATCGATATCTGCTCCCACTTCCATGTAGGAACTTCTAATGGCTGAAGCAATCCACTTGGCTTCTTCTGTTCGGCTTTTACCAACTGGCAGTTCATACATTTGGAAATAAAATTTCCAACATCCTTCTTCATACCTTCCCAGTAGTAGGTTCTCTTCATATCCCGATACATCTTATTTCCACCTGGATGAATTGTCAACCTCGAGTGATGACTTTCCTTTAGAACTTCACTCCTCAATTCATCTATATCGGGAACAACTAGTCGTCCTTGCTTCCGAAGCCAACCCTCTCGATCGACCTCGAATCCTTTATCCTTCTCTGGATCCAATCCAGATTCCAAATCACGGATAATCTTGACAAGCTTATCATCTTGTTTTTGGCTCTCGCCAATTCTTTCCACAAGAGTCGGTCTTATCGATAAGTTTGCCAACATCTCAGGTTCCAATTCGCATCTAGGCCTGAAGTCAAATCCAGCTAAATACTCGATATTCTTCCATTCTGAAAACATGGCTCCCAATCCTGCATGTCTTCGACTTAACGCATCTTCCACCGCGTTACCTTTTCCCGGAGTATAAGCTATACCAAAATCATATGATGCCAAAAACTCTAGCCAACGTTGCTGCCGAAGATTCAAATCCTTTTGGGAGAAAAGATACTTCAACGACTTATGATCTGTAAACAACTCGAATCGAACTCCCAATAGATAATGTCTCCACATCTTCAGAGCAAAAACAATCGCCGCTAACTCCAAATCATGAGTCGGGTAATTCCTTTCATGCGGCTTCAGTTGTCGACTTGCATACGCAACAACTTTATCCTTCTGCATCAGCACCGCTCCAAGTCCAGTACCACATGCGTCGGTGTAAACCACCATCTCATCATTCCCACTTGGAATAGTCAAAACAGGAGCACTTGTCAATCTCTCTTTCAGGATTCCGAAAGCTTGCTCACACTTAGCTTCCCATCTGAACACTTGGTTCTTCTTCGTCAATCCTGTTAACGGTGCAGCCACCTTGGAAAAGTCTTTGATAAACCGTCGATAATATCCTGCTAATCCAAGAAAACTTCTCACATCAGATGCATTCTTAGGTCTAACCCAATCCTGGATTGCTGCCACCTTAGCGGGATCAACCGCTATTCCACTTCCAGAGATAACATGGCCTAAGAACCTCACTTCACTCTTCCAGAAGTGACACTTCGAAAACTTAGCCTTCAGCTGATGTTTCCGCAAGATTTCCAAAACAATACGCAAGTGCGTCTTGTGCTCTTCTTCAGTTCTGGAATAAATCAGAATATCATCCACGAACACAAGTACGAACTTGTTCAACTGATCTCTGAACACTCTATTCATAAGATCCACAAAATAGGCTGGTGCGTTAGTCAATCCAAACGGCATTACCAGCCACTCAAAGAAACCGGATGGTGTCCTAAAAGCTGTCTTCGGCACACTATCCTTAGCCACTCTCAACTAGTGAAATCCCGTTGCCAAATCCATCTGAGAAAACACCTTGGCTTCGTGAAGCTGATCAAACAAGTCATCTATTCTCGGCAATGGATACTTGTTCTTCTTAGTCACCTTATTCAGCTCATGATAATCGACGCACAATCTCAACGACCCATCTGCCTTGGTTGCAAACACAACTGGTGCACCCCACTCGGACACACTACGCCGAATGAATCCTTTCTGCAAAAGATCATCAACTTGCACCCTCAACTCCTGCTGTTCCCTAGGCGCCATCCGCCTAAGAGGCATCACAACAGGTCTGGCTCCTTCAACTAGATCTATACGAAACTCGATCTCTCTATGCGGCGACAACCCTTTGACTTCGTCAAAGACATCCTCGAATCCATTAGCGATTGGCACCGATGACAGTCCATCCCGTGGAACAACCAGCGAATACATGAAGCTCATGAAGACGCCTTCTTCATGCTTACATCGTATCACAATCTTTCGCCCTTCCACATTCTCGACTGTCACTTCCAGCCTCTCACAATCAACCTTTGCCGCATACCTCCTAAGCCAGTCCATACCCAAAATAATTCCGAACCCCGTAAAGTTCAGAACAAAACAATCACAAACAAAAGAGCAACCATGACTCGACACAATCAGACCACGGCATAACATACACAAACAAGGCGAACCCCCAACTGGATTAGTCACAACCAATGGCCTATCAACAATATCCGGTTCCATATCTAACCGGCCTACGAGTTCGCTGCAAACAAACGAATGCGATGCCCCAGTATCAAACAGAACTCTAACTGGAACACCACATAGGAAAAGAGTACCTTGAACCACCACACTCTTTCCCTTCTCTTCAGCGGTAGGAGCTTTTGAAGACGACGGAACAGCTCCCAAAGCATAAGCTTGCACAATCTGCTTGTCCCTCCTCGGCTCTGGACAATTCTTCCTGAAATGCCCCGGCTTGTCACAGTTGTGACACTTCATCGGTGCCTTCGGATTCTTACAATCCTTCGAGAAATGGACCTTCTGTTGACAATTGTAGCAAGTCACCTCACCTTTCGGCTTCTTCTGGCCATCCTTACCCTTCTGCTGCTGCTGCTTCCTTTTCTGGTTTCCACCCTGTTGTGGTTTAGACTCTCCCTTGGTCACAGCAATAATAGATCCTTCCTTAGGATACAGACTCTCATGCCTGAGAGCTTTCTCCACAAGCTTCTCAAATGAATCGTCCAAATGATCCACTAACTGTCTCCCAAAATAACTATCCAAGCCTGTCACGAACTTCTCATTCTTTTGATAAGCAGATTCAATATACGATCGGGCATACTTGGACAAAGCTTCAAACTCAGAAACATACTCAAGAACTGGTCTCCCTTCTTGCTTGAGCTCCACAAACTTCTTGAACAGTACAGACTTCTGAGCTGTAGAAATGAACTTAGCTTCAAATCTGGCTTGGAATTGCTCCCAAGTAATCTCTTCCTCCGGAGTATTGATGGTAATAGAGTTCCACCAATCAGAGGCTCTCCCTTGAAGCTGCATTGATGCCAACTTCCTCTTAGTCGCATCATCAATTCCCAAATCTCCAAAAATCCTTCTACAAGCATCTATCCACCTCTGGACCTCAATAGTTGATTCTGTTCCCAAGAAAACCTTCCCTCCAAGAGCAGTATAATCTTTGCACAACTTAGCAAAATCCACTGGTTTTGGAGTTTGGACTTGTACTCCAACATCAACTGCTGTCCCCGGAACTGGTATCCTTCTCATGATCGAAGTCATCATAGCTTCGAACATAGCTGCATAATCAGCAGTCCCCTCAGTAGCACGGCCTTCCCTAGCAGCTGGTCTCCCTCTTCGACTCATTCTCAATATCTATAAAAAGGAATGATCAGAACATCTAGAGAAACAACTGCATAAAGGACTCAAACTCAACTAAACTACTATATTATATATAGTTATCATCCATCAAAATACAATTACGTCTCTCATACGTAGTTACATCAGTGAGCGTTGGGTAAAATCGATTAACCAAAGCTCTGATACCAAATATGACGACCGCTCATGACCCATGCACCAAATCTAGAGATAGTGCGCTGTAAAGTGTGCCAGGCAACCATGGACGATTGTCAAGGAAAATTAAAACATCATAATCTATCGTATTACTCACAGCGCAGGGACAAAATACAATAGAACATATATATAGTGAAGCTTCACAGAATAGAATCTCATCAATAAAACTTCATAATAGTTGAATACAAACATCTGAATAGTCAATACAACAAGCCTCACTACAAATCACTCAGATAATACAAAGCAGCGGAACATCCAGTACATATAGTAAGAAGAAAATATGCGACCCTTCAGCTCGTCTTCGATATCAGCATCGTGAGAAGAGAACAACACCTGTCACCTGCTACCTAGTCTTCCCGTCCCAAAATGGACGAACAGCCCAAGGCAATAAGAGTTAAAACATAAAGCCTTGAGTCAGACAATGGTCTTAGTGAGCAGTAAATTAACTAACAACATACCAAAAGAGCATAAAGGAAAAGGAATAGGAATACAACCCTCCCACTCCAACCTCTTTCTACAGTGATAGCCCCCAGACACACACTAAGCAGAAGCGAACATAGCAGAGCATACAATTTAAAGTAAAGCAATTATCACTCGAGTCAAGGGCGATGTTTCCAAGCACAAACCCCCAAGGCCTAAACCAAGATCAAATAAGCACCCAGAAAATACCGCTCTTGAGACCGAATGACGATACAATCAAACATCCATGACTCTGGCTATCACTGTTATCATTGCTTCGGTATCACCGTTAATTGAATGACCGGCACATTCTTTCAGCCGTCCGTCAAGGGCTAATGGTAACCCCGGTTCTAGACATAACTCCCGCACGTCATCGTGACCCGTGCCTAGGACTATCGAATCTGCCCAGAGTACTCGACCATCAACAGTTGGTCGTTGGGACTATCGAATCTGCCCAAACGTACTCTTCCTTAGAGCATGCTAGAACCTTCAACAACGATGAGACCCAAGCCTCCTAGTCATCCTCCTTGACGACCATTCTCATATCCATCCATTATCCTCAACTCGAAGTTATCAACATGCTTGGAATGATCCCGTCTGGATTAGACCAAGTCTTCATCACATGATGCCTCGCTTCATTACATCCTCGCAAAGCCTCATCTCAACATCACATCATCAAATCTATGCATAAGAACTTCATCATCCCGCTACATATGCCACGAGCAGCTTTCCCAATTCAAGAGCCTTTCCCTTAGCTTTTGAATCGTCTTCGGTCTAAATCAAATCATCAATCATCTAATTCATAACAATCAACCAAGTCAAACATTAATCCAAACAATCAAGCATTCAAATATGATCTAAGTAGACAATTATCACAATAATGGCAATTTCGTAATTAAAGAGTTGAAAGTCTAACAAGCATGAAATCATGAGAAATATCTCTACGATCTTGATGAATGAACTTGCATAAGTTAACACTTAGTAAAATGGTTGTCAAATCATCATGAACAATGGATCTACATGGATCTACACTTAAGATGAAGAAAATGCATGAAAATCACTATTTTAACACCAAATCGAGCCAACAATCCGATATACTCCTTTGGATCCGTGTGAGAGATAATCACCACTCACCAAATCACCTAAACAACTCCAAAACAACACGCTTCAGATCTGGACAGCGAAGGATCTAGCACGAATCCGCTTCAAACGAAGAAATCTCACTTTAAAGGATGAAGATCTTCAATCCAAGCTCTTGAATCTTCAATCTTGATCTTCGATTTGGATGAAAGGAAGCACTAGATTAGAGTGGAGAAAAGAAGTGAAGAAGTGTAGAAGTCGAGCTCTCAAAATGGCAGCACTTCATCGCTTCGAAATCCGGATCCCAAAAAGTGAGAAAATGGACGAGTATTTATAGCTGAATTCCTCCTTAACTCGTCCGCCTTCCCTAAGTCGTCTCCGACTTATAACCTTCCGACTTAACATCCCAGACGACCTACGACTTACTGCTTTGCCGACCTACGACTTATAACTAAGCAGGGCCTTCGACTTAACAGGTGACTGGGTTACGACTTAACCCCATACGACCTAAACAACTTAGCCGACTCAAAAACTCACAACTTAAACGACTTAGAAGCTAACTCCTAAGTCGGTCATGACTTAACACAGCAGCCTACCTACGACTTAACTCATGAAACGAGCTAACACTTAAGTCGTTTGGACGACTTAACTAACAAAGGTGGCTTACGACCTAACTACTAGAACACACGCGACTTAACCACAGCTCCGACCTAACGAGGTAGCCGACCTAAACTCACACGACTTAATAACTTAGCAACACCACGACTCAACTAGGCTACGACCTAACTTTCTTAAGTCGTCTAACAACTTAACCTCGCTAACCACTAGGTCGCTAACCTGCTAACTTTATAAGTCGTCAACACTTAGGTCGCTCTATTACTTAACTCGGTTAACTCCTTAAGTCGGCCACTCGACCCAGACTTATTACTTAACTCATCCAAACCGACTTAGGACTTAACAAAATCTGCCAAAATCTGAAACGACTTAAAAATGCTGAAAATTCCAGATTTTAACGAACTTTTCGATCCGTAAAAATACGGGTCGTTACACGTTGAACAATCTTATTCACAATAAAGGTGTTTCTTTCTATTATATACTTGACATAATGTGGTCATATTAATTAATTAGTTTAATTAAAAGTATATTTAATAGAAAATCCATAAGTGGTATATTTTGTGATAGTAGTTACAAAGTGTTGTAACCGTGAGTAATTTATCACAATAAAACAAATATACCATTTTAAATGTTCCTAGTCAAGATGCATCGAGACTGGATATCGGTGTATCCGTTGAGACTAGAGTATGTAACGCTCTCCAAATGTTGGACAGTGTATTACTCATGACTACTGGGGGCACTTAGGGGTTATGTACTAATAGTTATTGGATAACTATGGAATGACTCACTTGATAGTTTTCTGTTGGTTAATATAACTAAGGTCAAATGGAAAATATCGATGTGACTAATTTACACGATTCTCTTGACTTGAGGATACTGTTGACCTTCAATGTGGAAGCTCCGCTTTGATTATAGCTAAATCATGGCATGATGTCCATCGAACGACTATAGTAGGGTCGAGTGAAAGCCTTGGAAGTGAAACACTATTCAAGAGAGGATTCGTCTCCTCAGTTATATGAGGTTAGTATCATGGTCAACTGAAGTCGACTCAAAGTCAAAGTCTCTGGCCAGAGTAGTTCGGTTAATAATAATTGTTATTATTGAACCGAGGATTTTGTGTTTGGACTGTAAAGTTAAATGTGGATGATATTGGAATTTTGACCATTACCAAAGTCCATAAATCCAAAGTGATATAGTTTTGACGAAGAGAATTGGTATAAATAATTGTCACTATCGGATACTGCTTATAATAAGTAAAATTAGATTTTACTAAAAGATGTGTAAGCGATAAAGTCAGCCAAAATGTCACACCACCTGCTAAGTGATGTGTGAACGTTAATATTCAAATAGTTCGATAATAGTCACTGACTGAATTTACACCTTTGAGTCGCACAACCGAAATGATGAATGCTCTAAATGAACCACATGATTTAATTAATTTACAATTGTCGTAAATTAATTAAATTAATTAATATTTATAAATTATTAACTACTAAATTTTTATTTAATTTGTTTGAATGCCCTTAGCATTTAGTAAAGTGCGTATATATATGAGTTATAAACGCGCATATTGATATATGATAACTTTAGAGTGTTTAAATTTAATTTAAACATGGTAAATACTAAAGGAGGCTTTAAATAAATTAAATTAATTAGTATTTGTGAAATATTAATTATTAACATTTTATTTTAATTTATTTAAATAACATTAGCATTTAATGGTGTGCGTATATAAGAGTTATAAACGCACACACATTTGAATTGGATTTAAATGGGATTGATGCTAATGAGATTTTGGAAATTTTTAAGGGCCCATGTGTCACCATCTATGGCTAGTCATGCATGTAGAAGAGAGAGAGGATTTGATTAATATTTAAAATGGAATTAATGGGGGAAAGTTTTAAGGAAGGAATAGGAAAGATTTCTATCATTCCTTTTAAACACATCTCCCTTTATTTTCTTACACTCATAATCAATCCTCTTTCTCTTCTATCAGAGAATTTCCAATTTTCATGCCTTCCTAACCTCTAAATTTTCAAAATAAAATATCAAATAAAATTAATAACAAAAGGTGGTTCTAATCTCTTAATTCTTGCAAAATTCGAAGATTGATTCATGGAATCTAAGTGTCTTTGATTCATCATTCAAGGTGCATTCTCTTAGCAACATCTCAAGGTGATTATTTTAATTTTATATATTCATCATTCAACTTGTTTATGTAATTTAGATCTATCTCCTATTTCATCTCATCCGTGTATTTGTTTATTTGATCAAATAGATTAGATCCCTTTTGCTCCATCTTAATTAATTACATATGTTCGCCATGTTATTTTAATTTGAATCCATTTTAAAATATATTTTTATTGTTTGAATTCATGTTGTCCTTATTAGATCTACATTATATGATCCCATATTTAATTATTTTTCATATTGTTTAATTGTTTAGATCTGAAACCTTTGCAACATATACATGTGTCTGATTTGTCCTATTTATTTTGTTGGTGTTTCAAGTTTTTACTTAAAAAAACACTTTTTGATTGAAATCTAAGTCTTAATTAATGAAATATTTCTATTATTGATTCAAATAGAAAACATATGTAATTTATTTATATTTGCATGTATGTTTTGTGTTCAATATTTCAAATTCAATATTTTGGTTTTTGCATACTTCTGTTTAAAGTTATAAAAAAAGTTTTCTTTATAAACATAACTGGACTTTATTGCAAAATATCGTAAACCCTTGGATTTTCTTTTAAAATTAAAGTTAGGCTTTAGTTTTTACTTTATATTGGAACATATACTAAATTATAATTTTTAATATAAAGATGTATCAAGTTTAAAACATTATTTACAGTGAATTTTGTATGTGTATATATATACACACAAATTTATGTGTGTGTATATATACATACATACATATATATATATATATAATTTTAATTGAATTTATATGATGGACTTTTATGTAAAATCACAATTTTTAATCTTAAAAACTTTCAGTTTTGAAACTAGGTTCAGAATTGCTGACCTTTTGGAGTTATAAAAGTGACAGTTAATTTTATCTCATTTATATGTATATATGTATATTGTATATAAATGTAAATATATGTATGTATACGTATTTTAAATAATACTATGGACGATAAAGATACATATGTAAGAAATATGATCTTTGTACACTATCTAATTTGTTTCACTTACATAATTTACAGTAAAGTAAATTTGGACAATAGTTACATTTTATGCCATGAATAAATTACCAATTAATACCATTTAATGACCCAATCAATTTTATTAGAGAGAGACAAAATGGAAGGTTTCTCTCTTCATATAATGTCTATTATACAGTCAATTAATTGCCTATTTTTAGGGAAAGAAATGAAAGGTTACCTTCCCTATATTAACTCTTATAAACAATTATTGAGTATATTTGATGCACTATACATTTAAACTAAATTAATTTTAAACTTCCTTTTAACCAAATTTAAATAAATTAAGACTTTATTTAATGTTTTATTAGATTGGATATAATATACATTTAGACTTCATAGGCTCATTAAAGATCCAAAATGGTAATAATTTTTTAAATTCACCCATTCCTTCCGCTGCGGGCTGGCCTAGTTCCTTCATCATTTGGACTAGACTTAGCACGACCATGTCAAGCCATTGCATCTTCTATACATGGTATAGTATATGGTTTCCTCAATCTAGAAATTAAAGAAAAATGTCTCGATGTCTTTTGAGGTACTTTGGTAGCTCCTCTTCATCGAATGTTGTCTTTTATCTTGGTTCATTAGAAATTTTACAAGAAACTCTATTTGCATAATCTTTTTAGTATAAAATGCAATCATTAACGCATGCATCATAAGTTTTGTAATCTATCTCAACTTGTTTAATCATCTTCTTCATGTCAGGGTACTTTATCAGTAATGTGTTACCTTCAAGGAGTAACTCTTTTACAAATTCGAGGAGTGTCGTCACACCATTATCTGAAAAGCCATATTGGGTTTTCAAACTATTCGGTTTCATAATGGAATATAATTTTGTTATCCCTTTTGGACATGAAGGATACAATGGCTCTTTGGCACTACTAAATAGTGATATATACTTCTTACTTTAATTGGCATGCTAGACGATATCAACGTTAGATGATTCCCCAATATCATCAGGCAATGGACTTGTAGGTTGAAAATGATGAAATCTATCAGCATCATTGAACAAATCTTCCACCTAGGATGTTCAGACTCATTAGTAGATATCGCATGACTAACTGATTGTTTTTACTTCTTCATCAACTCTTCCCCATGAAAATGTCATATAGTATATGTTTGGATAATTCTTCATCTAAGAAGATGATAATGAATGTCATCTAATTTAATCTTCAATTTCATATTTTTGCACTATGTGCAAGGACAAGAATGGATTTCCTTATTACCACCATTTTGTACAACAAATTCTAGCATACTTTTGCACTTCTTCCACATATTGTATAGTTCTTCGATCAGAATCTTTCATCCATTATTTGTCTATACTAGAAGAAATATTTCTCTACTATATCATATACACCAATAAGTGACTAAAAACAATAGTAATTTCTTAGAATTAAAAGCATCCTGCACAAGGCTATTAATAGTTGATATTTATATGTTTATTCCAATATTAATATTTTTCTGCAGAAATATATACAAAGTTTTGGCATTAATTTTGAAGTATTTTAAAATTTCATGTGGCATTATCATAGTCTTATCAAATTTCTTAAATAGGTTGTTTTCAAAAACTATTTTCTCATAAACAAATACTAGTATATTTTTATTTTATTTTTTTTCCACATATCATCGCTCTCTAATGCTTGTTGCATCATTGAACACTACAAGTACTAACTTATTCAAAAGAAGTCTTATACAAATAGCTTGTAGTGCTCTTGATACTTAATAATGAATGACACAAAAATTCTTGAGGATTTTAAGCGAGCATCCAAATAGCATTTAGCCTTTAGGTTATTTTAAGCGAGCTTATTTTCTCTCTATAAGTTAATGCTAATATCTTCATTTTATTATTGCTAGATTGAACTATAAAATTATGCCTAGCTCGAGTAGATGCACTTTACAATCAACTGAAGAATGAATCCAAATCCGAATATCTAACACACGTATTAAGCGAAATTGCCAAAACTAGTGATGGGTTATATGACACTGCTTATAAAAGAAAAATGTCATAACCCTATTTTATTGCTTTTACTGGAATAAAGTTAACAAATGTAATTGAATTAAAGCATGTTACAAATAGAGAAATCAACAATACAACAATAAAAAATTTCCATGACTATGCCTGGAAAAATTTATTTTTAATTAAAAGGAACTGGTTTATTAACACCATAATCATCTACATTTAACTCAAACTCTTTATGCTTAATATCTTAAAACATGCAAATTTCGCCAATTCACACACTAACAAGTAAAAACACAAAAGACTAAAATATCAAAAATTATTATAATCTATATGTAATAATGTAAACACAACGTTGTAGGTTGTATTAGGAAAAAAAAACAGGTTCAGATTTGCATAAATATGTATCGTACAATATTAATTAATATGAATATTACCAAAATAAAAACAACTACAATTACTACTTAAATATTGTATTCTTTAACTATACCATGAAATCTTATCAGATCGATACCTATCACTTCGATTCTGAACAGGGCAAACAACGATCCTTAGAAGGGCGAACAACGATCCTGAGAAGGGCGATCCTATGATTTCTATGAACGATGGAGAGGACGAAACTAAGGCAAAGCGAGAGAGAGTGGGGGTGGAATTAGGGTGGGCAAAACTAGGGCAGAGCGAGAGAGAGCGTATATTTTTTACTTGAGCGCATTCTTTTGATTTCAAGGGTGTATTATTTTAATTTCAAAGATGTGCCTCATTAACAAAAAAGGGCACTTTGCAAGGGTCTTGAGCCATTCTAAGGCGAGAACTCGTATATATACACCTGATCCAGTCTAAGGCGAGAACTTTTACCCTATTTCTACTTGACCACGATATACTTTAGATTAAACAACCCAATATAAGCTCTGATACCAAATGTGATGACCGTCCTACACCACTGACACCCAATATAATAAACTGTAGAGTGCACTACAACGATGCCTGTAACAACCCGAAATTTTGGTCGTTTAGTTTTGAACATTTAATTTATTTTTAAATGTTGAATTTGAATTATTAATTAAATTTGAATATGGAAGAATCAATGAAATAGTTAAACATTTCAAATATAGCGATTTATTGGATTTGGTAAATGTAGATTTAATATCTGAAATTGGGTAAATATGGGAACCTGGAGTTAAATGGGAATGAAAATGGTTTATAAGTTGGTTTTAAACTCTGTTTGAATTAGAGTGATGATAGTGGACTTTTGAAATGGAATTAAAAGTCGATAAGTTAAAATTTGGGATTTTATATATTAATTTAATAGTGGAATTAATATATAGTAATAGTGTAAACAATTGAACTTTGATTTAAAATAAATTAGGAAGATTTCAATTGAACTTTGATTTAAAATAAATCAGGATGATTTCAAATATGGATATAAATTCTATTCGATTTATAATGTAGTTAGTAAGTTTTAAAAATTGAATTTTAGACGATTTTGAAAATCGCGCGATAAAATCGACGAGTTAAAATAGCCTTCCAGGGCACAGTCTTGTAATTCGACGAAACAAGTTCCATTGGATCCGTAATAGTTTATTATTATTGAATTTCAAATTTCATAGCGTTTGGAGTTACCGTTTGGCCATACGGGATAGAAACACGTTGAAATAAATATGGAAAATTTAATATTTTAATTCGATTCGAAAAGCTATCTTCAACATACGATCAAATTAGGCCCTGAAACATGTTCCATTGTGTTTGGAATAGGGGTAAAAGATTATAAACACCAGGCAGCACGTTTCGTTTGGAGTTCGTTTGAAAAAGCATGTAAATTTTGAAATATAATAATAAAATAATGTTATATATGTGTATAAATACACAGTAGCCTAACCCTAGAATTCGCAGCCGCCTCCACTTGAATTAATGGCCGAAATACAACGATCTTCCCCCTCATTTTTCTTCCCATCCACAAGCTATTAGCCAACGAATCCAAATGCAAGATCGAAGAGCTTGGCGAGATCTACGAAGTGAACGGCCATGATTGGGTTTCGACTTGTATATCGACGGCGAATCGATGGGGAAGGCAGCACATTCGTGCACGTATTAGGAAGCCTAGGGGGTGACGAGCTCGGCCACATGTGGGACGTGGGTGGAGGCAAGCGTGGCGGGTCATTCTACATCCTCTGATCGAGCTCCGGCGCGGCGAAGGAGGCACGACAGTTCGAATACGATCAGTGACGTTGGGTTTTGCGTGTTCGTATCTTACCTGCAAGAAACGAAGGAGATGAGAGCAACGACCAGATTTGCTTTTTCCAGTGTACAGCCAGATTTGTTTTAAAAAAAAGTGTAAATTAATTTTATTATGAATTATATTCAAATCTTTAAAACCTTATATCTTTGTCATACGGGGTCGGAATCGGACGAAAAAAACAGCGATGGGATCGTGGCGACGAGTACTACGCTATGGAACTGATTTTGAGTCGATTGGAATGAGTTAAATGTTTATACTCCGCCTCGCACTCTGGGAGTACGGAGTTGGGAAAATGTTTATACTCCGCCTCGCACTCTGGGAGTACGGAGTTGGGAAAAATGTTTATACTCCGCCTCGCACTCTGGGAGTACGGAGTTAAGTAAAATGTTTATACTCCGCCTCGCACTCTGGGAGTACGGAGTTAAGTGAAGGGTTGTCGTGTATCAACCCATTTCTTGGCCTGATGTGATGGCTTGCCCCCGAGCTCGGGTTTCATTTAGTGAGTGGTTGATTGCTTCACAGCCACTCCCTACTTGAATAAATTCCACTGTGTGATGGAATTTAGCTCTTCGTGCATCGTGATGTTGTACATTGTATTTAATGAATCACAGCTCTGGCTCGAAGAGATGGCATTTTATTGCTGAAATAAGAAAATATGGCAAATCAGTTGCCTTATTACAAATTCTAATTTCGAAATGCAAAAGTATATTGCTGAATAAAAAACATAATGAAATAAATAAAGCCTGTCATATGTAGTAGCGACGGAGACTCTCGCTGTTCCAGGCCCTTGGTAAAACTAGACCGTCCACGGTTGATAGTTTGAATGTGCCATCCCCAAGTCTTTGTGTAATCACGTACGGTCCTTCCCAATTTGGTTTCATGTGTGAAGGAACTGGGTAGATTCTCTTGAGGACAAGATCACCGAGTTCAAAGGTTCGGGGTCGAACTTTGGTGTTATATAACCGGGCGACCCGACTTCGGTATGCGGCCGCTCTCAAATCAGCTTCTTCCCATTTCTCGTCCAACAGATCCAAAGATTCAGCGAGTAATATAGCATTTGTTTTTGGATCGTAATAAGTTACGCGGTGAGAAAATACTTCTGTCTCAACTGGAATAACGGCCTCCGAGCCATAGGATAAGGAAAATGGGGTGTGTCTAGTTGCGGTCTTGTGAGTTGTTCGATAAGCCCATAATGCCATAGGAAGTTCATCGACCCATTTGCCCCCAGCCATTTCCAGTCGTTTCTTTAAGATGGATTTGATAACTTTGTTAACAGCTTCGACCTGACCGTTTGCTTGTGGATGTGCGACTGCAGAGAACTTTTTATGAATATGAAATCGTTGGCAGAAATTCTTGAACTTCGAACTTTCGAATTGGGTCCCATTATCGGTGATGATGGTATGCGGGAGTCCAAATCGACAAATGATATTGCGGACTACAAAGTTTATTACTTTCTTCGACGTAATCGTTGCGAGAGCTTCGGCCTCGGCCCATTTCGTGAAGTAGTCAACTACGACGATGGCATACTTCGCACCACCTCTTGCCAGAGGTAAAGCGCCGATGATATCGATACCCCACATAGAGAACGGCCAGGGACTGACCATTTGAGTTATCTCGGTAGGTGGGTCTCTTGGAATTCGAGCGTGTTTCTGGCACTTGTCGCACTTTCTGGCATAATTGGCTGCATCTCGGTTCACTGTCGGCCAGTAATATCCATATCGGAGTATTTTCTTAGCAAGCGCTTGTCCACCGGTGTGATCGCCACATTCTCCTTCGTGCACGTCATGTAACACTCGTTTGACTTCGTCGTGAGCGATACACCGGAGGAGTGGAACAGAATAACCTTTTCTATACATGATCCCGTCCTGAATGATGAACCGCGAAGCTTTTCGTAGAACTTGCCTTTTCTCATTTCGGTGCTCAGGCAATATCCCATTCTCAATATAATTTCGATACGGAGTCATCCATGATTCTCTACTGGGGGAGGTTTCCAACACATCATTCGTTTTTATTTGATCGATGCTTGGGAGAGACAAAGTTTCGACCGGGACAAGTCCCATTTGCTGTGCTTCACCTGTGCTGGCCAACTTTGCCAATGAATCGGCCTTTTGATTGCGATCTCGTGGTATATAGTAAATGGCATAACAATCAAACTGATTCAGTGCTTCCTGAACTCGGGCTAGATAAGCAGCTAACCTTCGGTCTCTTGCTTGGTATTCTCCTCGTACCTGGCACACAACCAACTGTGAATCACAATAAATTTCTATAGCGATAATTCTCAGATCTCTGGCAAGCTTTAACCCAGTCAATAGAGCTTCATATTCGGCTTCATTGTTGGTTGCGTGAAAATCAAACTTCAAAGCATAGCATATGGATCGACCTTCTGGGGTTTCTAGTACAACACCAGCGCCCGAACACCGATCGTTTGATGCACCGTCTGTATAAAGTTTCCAGACATATTCAGGATATTCGCTAATTTCGGGTAAGTCGTCTGGAACAGTAAATTCAGCTATGAAGTCAGCCAGGACTTGCCCTTGAATGGCTCTCCGCGGAGCATAAGTAATGTCAAATTGACTCAGTTCGATATTCCATTTGAGTAACCTTCCAGACGTCTCAGGCCGCGTGAGGACCTGTCGTAACGGCTGATCGGTATACACAGTAAGCGGATGAGCTTGGAAATAAGGACGAAGCTTTCTTGAGGCAATGACCAAGCAATAAGCTAGTTTCTCCAACCTGGGGTAATTTCTTTCAGCTCCGGTCAATCGTTTACTAACATAGTAGACCGGTTTCTGCACTCGATCCTCTTCTCGGACCAGAGCCGCACTGATCGCGTGCTCTGATACAGCCAGATAAAGGTATAATTGTTCGTGATCAATCGGTTTTGACAAGATCGATGGTGTAGAGAGATGCTGAACCAGCGATCGGAATGCGCCTTCACATTCCGTGGTCCATTCAAAGTTTCGTTTTCCCTTCCGAATTAGATCAAAGAAAGGAATGCATTTATCAGTGGATTTTGAAATGAACCTGCTTAGCGCTGCTACCTTCCCTTTGAGACTCTGGACTTGCTTTATGGTCCTTGGAGTTTGCAAATTCCTTATTGCCCAGATCTTTTCGGGATTTGCTTCTATCCCACGAGCGTTGACGATGAAACCGAGGAACTTTCCGGATGCAACGCCAAAGTGGCACTTCAACGGGTTAAGCTTCATTCCATATTCTCGTAGGATGCGGAACATTGAATCTAAATCCCTGACGTGATCTGTGGAAAATCGGGACTTAACTAACATGTCATCCACATAAACTTCCATGGTCTTCCCGATCTGGTCAGCGAACATTCGATTAACCAAGCGTTGGTAAGTCGCTCCGGCATTCTTTAAACCAAAAGGCATGACTCTGTAACAGTAGAGTCCCAGGTCGGTCACGAAACTAGTATGTTCTTGATCGGGTAGATGCATAGGTATTTGATTATAACTGGAATAAGCATCCATAAAGAATAACAATTCATGGCCTGCAGTTGAGTCTACGAGTTGGTCAATTCGAGGAAGTGGAAAACTATCTTTTGGACAAGCTTTGTTTAAGTCGGAGTAGTCGACACAAGTTCTCCATTCCCCATTCGGTTTTCGAACCATTACCGGATTTGACACCCACTCCGGGTATAGAGCATCTCGGATGAAACCATTTGATTGCAACTTGTCAATTTCTTCTTTAAGGGCGGCAGATCTCTCTGGATCCATACCACGCCTCTTTTGCTTGACCGGAACATGCCGCGGATCAATATTCAAGGAGTGACTTGCAATGTTCGGTGAGATTCCGCACATGTCAGAGTGCGTCCAGGCAAAGACATCGAGATTCGCTTGAAGAAATTCAATCAATTCCTGTTGTATCTGTTTTCCCAGTTGAGATCCAACTTTTAGTACTTTTGAGTCGTCATCCTCACTGACTGGGACGTCCACAGTCAGTTCGGCTGGAGACGCTTGATTCTCTTTGACTTCATCTTTATCTTCGTTATCTCTAGGGTAAAGATCTTTAAGGAATTGGTAGTGGTGCCCGGGCCGGGGCCCGGGCGCTAGTTGTCAATTATCAGTAAAACGGACGCAGAGAGATTCCTCTACGCCCTTTCCTTTCTCCTTCTTCTGTGCTTCACGCAACTCAGCAACATAACAGGCTCTTCCTGCTACCTGATCTCCTTGAACGATTCCTATACCATGGTCAGTTGGGAATTTTAAAGTCAAACACCACGGGGCAATGGCTGCCCTGAATTCAGCAAGGGCTGGTCGACCCAGGAATGCATTGTACGGTGAAGCGATGTCAAGAACAACGAATTGCAGCAGTCGGACTCTCCTGCGTTCTCCAATCCCCAGTTCCACTGGTAGTTCCACTATCCTAGTGGGTATCGTTGCACTCCCATTGAAGCCGTGAACTCGAGATTGGCAGGGTTTCAAGTCTTTTGCTTCCATCTTCATTAAATCATAAGCTCGTTTGAACAGAATGTTTACAGAACTTCCACTGTCAACCAGGATCCTCTTCATCCAAGCAGGACCAACCTGGGCAGATATGACCAGTGGGTCAATTGTTGGGGCTTCGATTTTGTCAGCATCTCTGCTTCTAAATATGATGTCGTCAGACATCGTCTTTTGTTGCTTAGCCGGGGTTCCATCCTCACAATTACTGCAGCATTCGAAGCTCGCATGCCTGATAGAGCTTGCATACGACTCCATTTCCCTCCAGCTCCTGTCCGCCGGATGAGGACCACCACTTATGGTATTGATAACTAGCCTCCCGCCTGTACGAGCGGGTTCCTCTTGTCTTTCTTGGTCTTGCGCACGGTTTGGGTTTGATGGGCCCGCACCACCAGACTGCGGTGCCCGCACGAATTGATCTAACTTTCTCTCCCTGATCAACTTTTCTATGAGATCCTGCAAATGACGACAGTCATTAGTATTGTGGCCATAACTCTCATGAAACCTACAAAACTTTCCTGTCTGAATCTGCCTCTCTGATGACCGCTTCGGAGCGGGTTTCTTATACTGTTCAGTGTTGCAAGTTTGTAGGTACACATTTTCCAGCGATGTGTTTAATGGTGTATAAATTTCGAACATTGGAGCCCTACGCCGTGGGCCTGGATTCGGATCTCTCTTCTTATTTTGACCATTGCTACCTCTTGGCTGAGTTTGTTTTTTCTGTATGTTTAACTGAACTTTTCCGGAATTGTCACCGGACTGTTTAACTGCTACATTGCTTTGTATTCCCTCATTTCCGGGTTTCGCATCGTCCTGCTTCCTAGACTGTTTCGCGTCCTCTTGCCGTAAGAATTGAGCGGCTTTGGAGTAGAAACGGTCCAACGATGCGGGTGGCTTTCCGGCTAACCAGTTTCCAAATTCAGAATCGGGATCAATTCCCATTGTCAAGGCCATTAAAATTGAGTTGTCGTTGGGATTACTAATTTCCACACATGCCGCATGGAATCTCTCCAAGTAACGCCTTAGTGTTTCCCCACGAGCTTGGGTAACACTGGACAGGGTGTTAACATCTTTGGGTCTGGCGACATGCATGCGAAATTGTTCAACAAATTTCTTAGCCAATTGGTCAAATGAAGAGATAGATCTTGGAGGTAATCTTGTAAACCACATTGTTGCAATTCCTCCCAGTGAGATGGGGAAACTTCGACATTTCACTGCATCATCGGCCCTTGCGGCGCTCATTGACCATTCATATTTCAATATGTGCTGATTGGGATCAGAATTTCCTTCGTACATAGGGAGAGTTGGCATTCTGAATCGCCGAGGAGGTTCAGCGTATAGTATCTCGTCCGTGAAAGGAGTATGACTCCGAGAAATCCCCCAATCGTCGTTGGTAAGACCTTGGCTTTTGCGGATCATCTGACGTATCATAGTCGAGATGTCCGGCATTGCTACATTTTGAGCATGCTGAGCTAAGGTGTGGTCGGGTTCCACAGTGCGAGTTTGGACCGGGCGTTGTCGACGGTCCAAGTTTCGCCTCCTTGGCTCAGCATCTTCCGGGCCGTATGGTTCAGAAGTACGTCCCTGCTGCTGATTGCTTGAATCTGGAAGATGTCGGGTATCAACCCTTGTTTCTACTTTGGCAGCTGTGACATGATTGTCCGTAGTATATTGTGGAGTACGACCACCTCGTGCTGATGGCCCAGCCTGGAAGCTGGTTGACGGTCCTACCCTCAACTGTCCGACAGTTAGGGCGGGTTGATATCCAGCAGCTTGAGCATGACTTCCGTCCAATCGGGGACGGGTAGATCTATGATGATAGTCAGATGAGGCAGAACTTTCAGTGGATGAGCGGGAAACATCATCTCTTCTGGACCTCCTACGGCCCTGGCGGTTCAGTTGGTTTGTCAATTCAATATTAGCACGCAACTGTTCGGCCAATTGTTGCCGACTCTGAGTCAACTCTTGAAGCAACACCTGGAACTCTTGTCTAGTGACTGCCTCAGACGGATCTGAGTGGGCAGTGTTGTCTTGGTTGGATGGCTGCTGTTGAGCAGGATTCTGTCCATCCCTACCTTCTTGTCCAGCAGATGTAGAAGTGGTTCTCGTGCTAACCATTTTGATTGATGAATCCTTTTCCTAGACTTTATGCAAATCTGAATAGAATGGAAGGATGATGAATTAGAGATCTGGATCTTCCTCTTGGATTTGTGCAATCCGGTATCGATGGTAGATCCAAGGAGCAGGAGAAAAAAGCTGGTATTTTCTCAATGAAAGCACCAAAGTGTTTGTACCAAAAATGGGCACAACACTCTTCGGAAGTTTTTGAAGAGATAAAAGTGAAGAATGAAAATTAAAACTGTGGATTATCTAACAAAAACTCCAAATAACAGAAAGTAAATTGCAAAGACAAGCGATTTAGAGTGGTTCGGCGTTTTGCCTACGTCCACTATGAAGTTTGATGATTTTATTGCTCGATACTTGAAGATTACAATTCTTTATACTGTAATACAACTGAATTTATATGCTAAGTCTCAACCTAAAGCAGCGGCGGTGTTCTGGAGTAAATCTGGCAGAATCTGGGCGCTCTTCAGTACTTAGAATTATCCGACCTCTTTTCTGAATGACTAGGGGCTCTATTTATAGGTGTAGGAGGCTGATATTTCGCCTAAAATGAGGGGAGACCAGTTCTGGTACGTCAGGGGGCCCACATGGCCGAAATCTGGAGATCCGGGCCCACCTTGGGATCGATTCGACCCTTGGTTCGAATCGATCAAGAAATCATCCAATCGAGCTGAAATTTGGCGTGGACATTCTCCATCATGTGCTTAAGCTTCTGTGAAAATTTCATGGCATTTGGACTTGTAGAACTTGAGTTATGATCGATTCAAGATTGCACTTTCGGTGAAGATGGTGGTTCGAATCGACCCCTTCGAATCGATAGGGTCGAATCGATGCCAGGAGTATGTGCGCGGTGATGTGGCGCGCGCCTTTCTCGAGTTGATCCGGTTTTTCCTCCGAGTTTTACTGGGTCGACTCCTGAGTTTTAGCCGCGTTTACTTGGTGGACTCGAGACGTTGGATTCGAAGGCTCTCCTCCTTCGAATCGATGGAACAGGAGCTTGTTCGAATCGATCAGGATATGCTACTGTGGATCGATTCGAAGCTGTCTCAATATGGGGGATTCGAAGGCAATGGAATCGAAGGCATATTCCTTCGACTCGATCGAATAGATATTTTCTATGTATCGATCAAGGCAGGCCTCCGGTCGATTGATATGAAGGCTTCCCAGTTGATGGATTCGAAGTTGGTCGTGGGATGGAGTCGAAGTTCTTCGACAAGACAGTTATGGCATGGAGTCGAGGCTTATTCAATTGCATGGATTCGAAGGAAGGGATGCTCAATGGATTCGAACTATCGGGTTCGCTTGATGGAGTCGAAGCAATTCTCCTTTGATCGATTCGAACTTAGCCTTTTCCTCATGGATTCGAGGCAATGCTTTTTTGATGGATTCGAACATAGGCTTCGCCTATGGATTCGAACTAAGGATGGTCTACTCCATTTTTTATCGACGATATCTCGAGCATACGAACTCGGATTGACTTGAAACTTGGATCGTTGGTTCCCACGGCTTTGCTTGACGTGACTTATCAATTGTAGCCCGATCCGGACTCAAACAAATTTCGTCGACATCCATAGCGATCCTTGCGCGTAACCGATTTTCGAGACGATCTGTCACCGGTCTCTAGTCAAGTCCTTGGTGTCACGGCCTTACCAAAAGGCGGGATAACATTTGCCCCCCAAAGTACGTCTTGTGTAAACATGACGTGCTTTGACAAGCTGTAGTCTCTGACTGGACGGCTATGACATGCTTTACCGAAGGTTGCATTCTGTATCGCAGTAATCGACCGTCGTATAATTGTGATTGGCTGTTAGGTTTTTGAGTCATGACGAGATGAATATTTGATCCCTGTAAATGACAAAGGTTAAACACTAGTCAAACATATGTGCATATATGTACCACTTTGGCTTTGGTGAACGTTGCATGTTTGCAAGTTGTTGCCAGTTTGGTTTGTTATCGAATTCTGCATCGATCCTCTCCAGAATCGATTTGAGATTCGAGTTTAATCAGTGCATTAATGATTATTTATGACTATCCCTCGGTATCGATCCTCTCCTGAACCGTTGTACAAGGTAGTCAAGCAATAATTTTATATTCGAAGCAATGCTTTTACTCCCATTCGATCGTTTCCGATGGATTCGAGAAGGTTACTCGAATTGATACTCTTCGTTGTGCTACAAGTCGATAGTTTTGAAGTTGGCACTCCAAATCGGTGGGGCACAGCGACTTTGATTCATCTTCGGTTAACTGCCTCGATCCGATGGAACTTCGAAACGATGGTTTTCGGGTGGATTCGAAGCTTGGATGGATTTGTAATTGAGGGATTTGAACTTGGCTGTTCGAATCGATGGAGTCGAACGTTCCCCTGACCCTTCTGACGCCGTGCTTCTAATCGATGCTATGGATTCGAAGGAAAAGCCTCGAAGTTGTCTGGTGTAGATATTTGAGTCTGAATCGACGAAGTCATCTGGTCAGCTTCGAATCGATGGATGCCTTGCAGTGATCGATTCGAAGATACTCATTCGAATCGATGAGGTGGACCCGTTATTTCCGGTTGCGCTCGACCGGGAGACGAATCGTCTCGTTTCCCCTATATATACCGGGGTCCTGTTCATTTTTAACTTTTTACTTTTACTGTTTCCTTGCCTTCTTCTTCGTATCGACCTCTCCAAGGCCAGGACAAACGTGCTTCCCTCGAAACGATCGATCCCCTTCACGTTTTCATTCGTAGTAAAATCAGGTACTCAAGGGATCGATTCGAGAGGAGACAAATAGAACTTAGAAATTTTTGCATTGATTCAGTCTTTCCTTCTGAAAATTTTGAGGAGTGATGAGATCTGAACGAAGTGGGTCGACTCGATGGAATCGAGGAGTGAAACCTTTCGAGTTATATCGACCAGAGTGTCGTCTTCCGTTGCTTCGCATCGATCCAGGCACGAGTCATTCGAATTGATTTTGAATGCATAGCTTCGAATCGATGGTTTTAAGAGAAAAAAGGAAAGAAAGCTCGTGGCAATCGATTCGAAGTAGCGATATTCCGATCGATTCGAAGGATCTCAGTTTTGATCGATTCGAAGTCATGCATAGATCATGGATTCGAAGTGTTTCTCTATCCCAATGTTGCATCGAGTCGAACCATATGGATTCGAAGCACCTGGAACCGAACTTCATCGATTCGACCCGCATCGATTCGCGCCGATGGATTCGAACGTCTTTATCCTAGGAGACCATTACTTTTTGACTCGCTCCATCATATGAACTACGACCAGTTTCAAGTTAATCTCTGATGAAATTAATGAACTTTAGCATACTTGACTCCGACGAGCTTCGGCCTTGCACAATCGAACTTGACTGAAAGACTTGAACTTGAATTTCCTTTGAAGCTCGTCGATGGAACTATGACTCAACCAATAATACAACTGATTTATACTTGAAGTTGGTTCATAGCGTTTGGATGGTGTGGAAGTGACGGTCAGCGATGACGGTCATTTTCATTCTCAAATTCCCAAGCTATGTTGTACGGACATCTTGCTTCAATCTGTTAAATTTGCTTAAGTAATGCACAGCACTTGTACTGCACGACACTTTCATACACACTACACTGGGGCATGCACGGGCTGTTTACGAACTTAACTTTGCTTTCTGATGAGTTAGTTAAATATGGAATCTTCGAGCTCCCAACAACAAGAGGTACAGAGCTCAACTCCTCCGGTGCTTGAGATTCCCGATATTCCTGCTGATGTAATCGATCCAGCTCCAGATGAATTGCCAGAGGCTATATTTATTGAGGATCCTGTTGATTCGGTTCAATCTAACATCTCCGAATCCTTGTTGGGTTGAATATGCTTGAAGCATAACATATCTCTAGGTGACGTATTATTGCCCAGTGCCACTGATAGACCGCACAATCCGCCTGAAGGATATACAGCATTCTATCGCCATGCTTGCGCAGCCGGAACTCTCCCTCCTTTCAACCAATATATCAGAGGGATGTTATCCTACCTAGGAATTGCTCCCTCGCAGCTTCATCCCAACGGGCATGCATTGCTGAACAGTGCCTTTGTCATATTTATGGACTGTCTCTTCCGCCCGCCAAGACCCGCCGAGATCAGATACATATTTAACTTCAAGAGTAGGGGTGATAGCCCGTCTTTTACATTTTTGGAGGCAGTTAGGAATTGCCAAGTTGTAGTGGGAGCTTGGACCCGACTGAGTTATTTCAAGAACGAGTGGTTCTATGTTCGGTGCCCTCCGGGTTTCGCTAGGCGATGGTTGTCTAGACGTAAGCGCCTTTACCTGTTTTCTTGACCAATAGCTCTTTGGTATTAAAATTGACACTTCGTTCCCTTTACAGCCATTATCTCCAGACCCGATGGAGGGCGTTTCAAGGGTATCGTCCGAAGTCTTCAAGAAGTTCTAAGCGAGTTGAGACATATTGACTCGGTGCTAAACGATTACAACTTAAGAATTCTTGGTTTGATCGACATCAATCAAAGTATAGTCGTCGAGGGATTGGCAAAGCCCGCCTCCAGGAAGGAAGATAAGAAGAAAACCAAGAAGAGAAAGGCAAAGAAGTCACTCGGAATCAGGATAATCGAGGCGAGTGACGAAGAAAGAACCCATACGGATTCGGAGCCAATGGCTGACCTCTCGGGAAACTTGGAGGAGTCGGGAGGAAGACGGAAAGGCAAGGCCGCCGTTTCCAAAAAACTTAAGTCTAAGGGGTGGAAATCTGTGGATGTGTCTCCTCCCATTTTCGGAGTTATGATTTCTGAGGCCGCCCCTTCTCATTCGAGAGACATTTTCAAAGGGCTTGACGATATTCCCATCCCAGATTATATATCGATTTCTCATAATCCTGGGTTGGAGGAATTTCAAGATGTCCTAAACATGAACGAGCCCTTTCCTTTAAGTGCGGTCAACACTTCCGGTCGGTTTGGGGGTTTACACATTTACACACACTTCCACAGCACTTCATGACTTTTGCATAGTAAACATTGCTTTATGGGATCCTAATCCGTAATTCTTTTATTTATCGCAGGTGAGATGTCAGGACGTGGCTCTACTCTGGATAGGCTTCGGAATGTGCGCCAATCTTCTCCATTTTACGATTCCTGCAGGAGAGAGACAGATAGGGATCATGGGCGAAGCTATTCAAGTCAAGAACGTTATGATAGAGACAGAGATTACTCGCGTGGCCGTTCTGGCTATGATTATTCCGACAGAGACCGGGGATACCAGTACCAACCCCGATCTCGCTCTCCTCCGCCTCCCAGGGCCCCAGCAGACCTCCCAGGGCCTTCTCATCAGCAGCAGCTGCCTTCTCAATCTTCTCGGCCGGATGCTCAGCGGCCAAGAATGGAACCGACAACAGCCGCTATAATAGAACAAGCTCCGGCTGAGTTGACAAGCGAGGGAGCTGCTAAACTCGCCCAAATGAAAAATGACTACCCTGAAATTTGCATGGATGGCTATGTCTTCCCTCCTAACTTTAAAAGAATTCCTTCGGACGCTGAGACCACTGCTCATAGTTATATCCGCGACTTCTACGCTCAGTATAAGGAGTGGTACAAGGCAGCCGTGAAGGCTTCTAGAGTAGCTTTTGATCGGGCGAAGATTATTGCTGAACGTGATGCTGACATTGTTAAACAGAAACGCATCATTCAGGTTCTTCAATCTGAAGTGGAGACGTCCCGGAAGTCAGAGCTTGAAACACTTCAGAAACATGAAGATGTCGTGGCCAAACTGGCGAGGATGCAGCAGGAACACTGTGCCACGGTAGAAGAGATGGGCCACCGCAACACCACCATTGCAGCTGAGCGAGACCTAGCCGTTAAAGAGCTGAACGAGCTCAAGGCCAAATTTACTGAAATGGTGAAGGAGAAGGACGACGCAAACGCCACTGCTCAAGAGGCTTGCGACCAAGCAGTATCTCTCAGAGCCGAACTTGCTGCGGCGGCGGTCAAGGCTAAGTCTGCGGAAGCAGAAATTCAGGAAAAGATTTTGGAGGAGAGGTCCAGGCTAGATTCTGAGTTTGATGATCTCTTAGTCATGTACAATGCTAATGTGATGGAACACAGGAATCTAGCGTGGCTGGGAGATGACTCCATGATCTTGTACAATGCCTGGACCCGGCTAGTGGATGAAAAGAGAGCAGCGCATCCAGATGAAACACTTGACGACTTTGAGTTGGAGATGCGTTTGCTCACCGAAGATGAGAGGAAGGTCCTTCATGAGGCGGCAATTTCTATGGCGAAAGAAAAGCTTGGCGTTCAATCTCTAGAGACAGGCGAAGGCTCGGGGACCGCGCATCACGAGGCAAGTGTTGGAGCTGTAATTCCAACATTGCCCGAAACCACTGGTGCGGTAGATCCCCAGTCTGTTCCTGCATATAATCCTGACCAACCGTTATTATCTTCCGCCGACGATTCCGCCCACGTTTCGGTCCAGCCTAAGGAAGGTATTTGAATGCTTCTCGTAGTTTAGTTGTGAAGAACTTTAAGCAACACATTTGGCTAACAATCTTTGTTTTGTCACATTTCAGTGACTGAAGTCGTTGTTTCTGCACCTCTTGCTCTATCAGTTCCACATCAAACACAAGGGGTTGTTTTTACTGAAGCCATCACAACTTCTACCTTGATCGGCGAAGAGGGAGATGCAAATATGTTTTCTTTCAGTGCTCAAATGATTGAGGAGCTTCTCAATGAACCCATTGATCTCTCTGTCAACCCGTCCGATGCTGTGAGTGGGGCTGCTCCGGCCGTTAGTTCGTCTATGCCAGCTATTGGCACATCCGATGCGGCCCAAGTATCCCGCGAGGACGACATTATTGTTGAGATTGATGCCGAGATGGCAGCAGGGAATGCTGGTATGAATCCGTCCGGGCCTGCCCCGTTAATGGTGATTTCACCGGGCGGTACTGTAGTGATTGGAACTACTCCTGTCCCTCCTCCTGCTACTACTCCTATGCCTCCAGCTTGACCTCCTAGAAGAATTTCCATCGCCTCCAGTTCTGAGGAAGACGTTGACATTTTATCGCTGCCGGAGGGCAAGCCTGAAAAGAGTAAGCGGTCGAGGAGAAAGTCAGGCAGCGGATCTAGTGGATCTACCCCGAAGAAGAAGATAAGGAAGAAGAAAGATTGAACTCTTTCTTTAAATCTTTGTTGCGTAGGGTAGCATTTTGTTGATTTTTCTGTAGCCGTGTACAGATGTGGATTCGGCTCCCACTAGCAGAATTTTCTTTAAACACTTTGTAATCAGATTCTTTTCGTTGATAGTGGAAATGAAAATTTATTCCCTTTCTGTCTTCAACTTGTTGTGTGTTATGGTTCTGCCCCCAGTATTGGGGATAAGTGTGGAGTTGACGTATGTTTATACTCCGTCTCGCGCTCTGGGAGTATGGAGTTGAGTAAATGTTTACACTCCGTCTCGCACTCTGGGAGTACGGAGTTGAATGAATGTTTATACTCCGCCTCGCGCTCTGAGAGTACAGAGTTAGGAAAATGTTTGTACCCAGCTCGCGCTCTCGAAGTACTCTGGGATTTTGTAAATATTTATACTCCGCCTCGCACTCTAGGAGTACGGAGTTAGGAAAATGTTTATACTCCGCCTCGCACTCTGGGAGTACGGAGTTAAGTTAAATGTTTATACTCCGCCTCGCACTCTGGGAGTACGGAGTTGGGAAAATGTTTATACTCCGCCTCGCACTCTGGGAGTATGGAGTTAAGTTAAATGTTTATACTCCGCCTCGCACTCTGGGAGTACAGAGTTGGGAAAATGTTTATACTCCGCCTCGCACTCTGGGAGTACGGAGTTGGGGAAAATGTTTATACTCCGCCTCGCACTCTGGGAGTACGGAGTTAAGTAAAATGTTTATACTCCGCCTCGCACTCTGGGAGTACGGAGTTAAGTGAAGGGTTGTCGTGTATCAACCCATTTCTTGGCCTGATGTGATGGCTTGCCCCCGAGCTCGGGTTTCATTTAGTGAGTGGTTGATTGCTTCACAGCCACTCCCTACTTGAATAAATTCCACTGTGTGATGGAATTTAGCTCTTCGTGCATCGTGATGTTGTACATTGTATTTAATGAATCACAGCTCTGGCTCGAAGAGATGGCATTTTATTGCTGAAATAAGAAAATATGGCAAATCAGTTGCCTTATTACAAATTCTAATTTCGAAATGCAAAAGTATATTGCTGAATAAAAAACATAATGAAATAAATAAATCATGTCATATGTAGTAGCGACAGAGACTCTCGCTGTTCCAGGCCCTTGGTAAAACTAGACCGTCCACGGTTGATAGTTTGAATGTGCCATCCCCAAGTCTTTGTGTAATCACGTACGGTCCTTCCCAATTTGGTTTCATGTGTGAAGGAACTGGGTAGATTCTCTTGAGGACAAGATCACCGAGTTCAAAGGTTCGGGGTCGAACTTTGGTGTTATATAACCGGGCGACCCGACTTCGGTATGCGGCCGCTCTCAAATCAGCTTCTTCCCGTTTCTCGTCCAACAGATCCAAAGATTCAGCGAGTAATATAGCATTTGTTTTTGGATCGTAATAAGTTACGCGGTGAGAAAATACTTCTGTCTCAACTGGAATAACGGCCTCCGAGCCATAGGATAAGGAAAATGGGGTGTGTCTAGTTGCGGTCTTGTGAGTTGTTCGATAAGCCCATAATGCCATAGGAAGTTCATCGACCCATTTGCCCCCAGCTTTTTCCAGTCGTTTCTTTAAGATGGATTTGATAACTTTGTTAACAGCTTCGACCTGACCGTTTGCTTGTGGATGTGCGACTGCAGAGAACTTTTTATGAATATGAAATCGTTGGCAGAAATTCTTGAACTCCGAACTTTCGAATTGGGTCCCATTATCGGTGATGATGGTATGCGGGAGTCCAAATCGACAAATGATATTGCGGACTACAAAGTTTATTACTTTCTTCGACGTAATCGTTGCGAGAGCTTCGGCCTCGGCCCATTTCGTGAAGTAGTCAACTGCGACGATGGCATACTTCGCACCACCTCTTGCCAGAGGTAAAGCGCCGATGATATCGATACCCCACATAGCGAACGGCCAGGGACTGACCATTTGAGTTATCTCGGTAGGTGGGGCTCTTGGAATTCGAGCGTGTTTCTGGCACTTGTCGCACTTTCTGGCATAATTGGCTGCATCTCGGTTCACTGTCGGCCAGTAATATCCATATCGGAGTATTTTCTTAGCAAGCGCTTGTCCACCGGTGTGATCGCCACATTCTCCTTCGTGCACGTCATGTAACACTCGTTTGACTTCGTCGTGAGCGATACACCGGAGGAGTGGAACAGAATAACCTTTTCTATACATGATCCTGTCTTGAATGATGAACCGTGAAGCTTTTCGTAGAACTTGCCTTTTCTCATTTCGGTGCTCAGGCAATATCCCTTTCTCAATATAATTTCGATACGGAGTCATCCATGATTCTCTGCTGGGGGAGGTTTCCAACACATCATTCGTTTTTATTTGATCGATGCTTGGGAGAGACAAAGTTTCGACCGGGACAAGTCCCATTTGCTGTGCTTCACCTGTGCTGGCCAACTTTGCCAATGAATCGGCCTTTTGATTGTGATCTCGTGGTATATAGTAAATGGCATAACAATCAAACTGATTCAGTGCTTCCTGAACTCGGGCTAGATAAGCAGCTAACCTTCGGTCTCTTGCTTGGTATTCTCCCCGTACTTGGCACACAACCAACTGTGAATCACAATAAATTTCTATAGCGATAATTCTCAGATCTCTGGCAAGCTTTAACCCAGTCAATAGAGCTTCATATTCGGCTTCATTGTTGGTTGCGTGAAAATCAAACTTCAAAGCATAGCATATGGATCGACCTTCTGGGGTTTCTAGTACAACACCAGCGCCCGAACACCGATCGTTTGATGCACCGTCTGTATAAAGTTCCAGACATATTCAGGAGATTCGCTAATTTCGGGTAAGTCGTCTGGAACAGTAAATTCAGCTATGAAGTCAGCTAGGACTTGCCCTTGAATGGCTCTCCGCGGAGCATAAGTAATGTCAAATTGACTCGGTTCGATATTCCATTTGAGTAACCTTCCAGACGTCTCAGGCCGCGTGAGGACCTGTCGTAACGGCTGATCGGTATACACAGTAAGCGGATGAGCTTGGAAATAAGGACGAAGCTTTCTTGAGGCAATGACCAAGCAATAAGCCAGTTTCTCCAACCTGGGGTAATTTCTTTCAGCTCCGGTCAATCGTTTACTAACATAGTAGACCGGTTTCTGCACTCGATCCTCTTCTCGGACCAGAGCCGCACTGATCGCGTGCTCTGATATAGCCAGATAAAGGTATAATTGTTCGTGATCAATCGGTTTTGACAAGATCGGTGGTGTAGAGAGATGCTGAACCAGCGATCGGAATGCGCCTTCACATTCCGTGGTCCATTCAAAGTTTCGTTTTCCCTTCCGAATTAGATCAAAGAAAGGAATGCATTTATCAGTGGATTTTGAAATGAACCTGCTTAGCGCTGCTACCTTCCCGTTGAGACTCTGGACTTGCTTTATGGTCCTTGGAGTTTGCAAATTCCTTATTGCCCAGATCTTTTCGGGATTTGCTTCTATCCCACGAGCGTTGACGATGAAACCGAGGAACTTTCCGGATGCAACGCCAAAGTGGCACTTCAACGGGTTAAGCTTCATTCCATATTCTCGTAGGATGCGGAACATTGAATCTAAATCCCTGACGTGATCTGTGGAAAATCGGGACTTAACTAACATGTCATCCACATAAACTTCCATGGTCTTCCCGATCTGGTCAGCGAACATTCGATTAACCAAGCATTGGTAAGTCGCTCCGGCATTCTTTAAACCAAAAGGCATGACTCTGTAACGGTAGAGTCCCAGGTCGGTCACGAAACTGGTATGTTCTTGATCGGGTAGATGCATAGGTATTTGATTATAACCGGAATAAGCATCCATAAAGGATAACAATTCATGGCCTGCAGTTGAGTCTACGAGTTGGTCAATTCGAGGAAGTGGAAAACTATCTTTTGGACAAGCTTTGTTTAAGTCGGAGTAGTCGACACAAGTTCTCCATTTCCCATTCGGTTTTCGAACCATTACCGGATTTGACACCCACTCCGGGTATAGAGCATCTCGAATGAAACCATTTGATTGCAACTTGTCAATTTCTTCTTTAAGGGCGGCAGATCTCTCTGGATCCATACCACGCCTCTTTTGCTTGACCGGAACATGCCGCGGATCAATATTCAAGGAGTGACTTGCAATGTTCGGTGAGATTCCGCACATGTCAGAGTGCGTCCAGGCAAAGACATCGAGATTCGCTTGAAGAAATTCAATCAATTCCTGTTGTATCTGTTTTCCCAGTTGAGATCCAACTTTTAGTACTTTTGAGTCGTCATCCTCACTGACTGGGACGTCCACAGTCAGCTCGGCTGGAGACGCTTAATTCTCTTTGACTTCATCTTTATCTTCGTTATCTCTAGGGTCAAGATCTTTAAGGAATTGGTAGTGGTGCCCGGGCCGGGGCCCGGGCGCTAGTTGTCAATTATCAGTAAAACGGACGTAGAGAGATTCCTCTACGCCCTTTCCTTTCTCCTTCTTCTGTGCTTCACGCAACTCAACAACATAACAGGCTCTTCCTGCTGCCTGATCTCCTTGAACGATTCCTATACCATGGTCAGTTGGGAATTTTAAAGTCAAACACCACGGGGCAATGGCTGCCCTGAATTCGGCAAGGGCTGGTCGACCCAGGAATGCATTGTACGGTGAAGCGATGTCAAGAACAACGAATTACAGCAGTCGGACTCTCCTGCGTTCTCCAATCCCCAGTTCCACTGGTAGTTCCACTATCCCAGTGGGTATCGTTGCACTCCCATTGAAGCCGTGAACTCGAGATTGGCAGGGTTTCAAGTCTTTTGCTTCCATCTTCATTAAATCATAAGCTCGTTTGAACAGAATGTTTACAGAACTTCCACTGTCAACCAGGATCCTCTTCATCCAAGCAGGACCAACCTGGGCAGATATGACCAGTGGGTCAATTGTTGGGGCTTCGATTTTGTCAGCATCTCTGCTTCTAAATATGATGTCGTCAGACATCGTCTTTTGTTGCTTAGCCGGGGTTCCATCCTCACAATTACTGCAGCATTCGAAGCTCGCATGCCTGATAGAGCTTGCATACGACTCCATTTCCCTCCAGCTCCTGTCCGCCGGATGAGGACCACCACTTATGGTATTGATAACTAGCCTCCCGCCTGTACGAGCGGGTTCCTCTTGTCTTTCTTGGTCTTGCGCACGGTTTGGGTTTGATGGGCCCGCACTACCAGACTGCGGTGCCCGCACGAATTGATCTAACTTTCTCTCCCTGATCAACTTTTCTATGAGATCCTGCAAATGATGACAGTCATTAGTATTGTGGCCATAACTCTCATGAAACCTACAAAACTTTCCTGTCTGAATCTGCCTCTCTAATGACCGCTTCGGAGCGGGTTTCTTATACTGTTCAGTGTTGCAAGTTTGTAGGTACACATTTTTCAGCGATGTGTTTAATGGTGTATAACTTTCGAACATTGGAGCCCTACGCCGTGGGCCTGGATTCGGATCTCTCTTCTTATTTTGACCATTGCTACCTCTTGGCTGAGTTTGTTTGTTCTGTATGTTTAACTGAACTTTTCCGGAATTGTCACCGGACTATTTAACTGCTACATTGCTTTGTATTCCCTCATTTCCGGGTTTCGCATCGTCCTGCTTCCTAGACTGTTTCGCGTCCTCTTGCCGTAAGAATTGAGCGGCTTTGGAGTAGAAACGGTCCAACGATGCGGGTGGCTTTCCGGCTAACCAGTTTCCAAATTCAAAATCGGGATCAATTCCCTTTGTCAAGGCCATTAAAATTGAGTTGTCGTTGGGATTACTAATTTCCACAAATGCTGCATGGAATCTCTCCAAGTAACGCCTTAGTGTTTCCCCACGAGCTTGGGTAACACTGGACAGGGTGTTAACATCTTTGGGTCTGGCGACATGCATGCAAAATTGTTCAACAAATTTCTTAGCCAATTGGTCAAATGAAGAGATAGATCTTGGAGGTAATCTTGTAAACCACATTGTTGCAATTCCTCCCAGTGAGATGGGGAAACTTCGACATTTCACTGCATCATCGGCCCTTGCGGCGCTCATTGACCATTCATATTTCAATATGTGCTGATTGGAATCAGAATTTCCTTCGTACATAGGGAGAGTTGGCATTCTGAATCGCCGAGGAGGTTCAGCGTATAGTATCTCGTCCGTGAAAGGAGTATGACTCCGAGAAATCCACCAATCGTCGTTGGTAAGACCTTGGCTTTCGCGGATCATCTGACGTATCATAGTCGAGATGTCCGGCATTGCTACATTTTGAGCATGCTGAGATAAGGTGTGGTCGGGTTCCACAGTGCGAGTTTGGACCGGGCGCTGTCGACGGTCCAAGTTTCGCCTCCTTGGCTCAGCATCTTCCGGGCCGTATGGTTCAGAAGTACGTCCCTGCTGCTGATTGCTTGAATCTGGAAGATGTCGGGTATCAACCCTTGTTTCTACTGTGGCAGCTGTGACATGATTGTCCGTAGTATATTATGGAGTACGACATAGTATATTGTGGAGTATGACCACCTCGTGCTGATGGCCCAGCCTGGAAGCTGGTTGACGGTCCTACCCTCAACTGTCCGACAGTTAGGGCGGGTTGATATCCAGCAGCTTGAGCATGACTTCCGTCCAATCGGGGACGGGTAGATCTATGATGATAGTCAGATGAGGCAGAACTTTCAGTGGATGAGCGGGAAACATCATCTCTTCTGGACCTCCTACGGCCCTGGCGGTTCAGTTGGTTTGTCAATTCAATATTAGCACGCAACTGTTCGGCCAATTGTTGCCGACTCTGAGTCAACTCTTGAAGCAACACCTGGAACTCTTGTCTAGTGACTTCCCTAGACGGATCTGAGTGGGCAGTGTTGTCTTGGTTGGATGGCTGCTGTTGAGCAGGATTCTATCCATCCCTACCTTCTTGTCCAGCAGATGTAGAAGTGGTTCTCGTGCTAACCATTTTGATTGATGAATCCTTTTCCTAGACTTTATGCAAATCTGAATAGAATGGAAGGATGATGAATTAGAGATCTGGATCTTCCTCTTGGATTTGTGCAATCCGGTATCGATGGTAGATCCAAGGAGCAGGAGAAAAAAGCTGGTATTTTCTCTGTGAAAGCACCAAAGTGTTTGTACCAAAAATGGGCACAACACTCTTCGGAAGTTTTTGAAGAGATAAAAGTGAAGAATGAAAATTAAAACTGTGGATTATCTAACAAAAACTCCAAATAACAGAAAGTAAATTGCAAAGACAAGCGATTTAGAGTGGTTCGGCATTTTGCCTACGTCCACTATGAAGTTTGATGATTTTATTGCTTGATACTTGAAGATTACAATTCTTTATACTGTAATACAACTGAATTTATATGCTAAGTCTCAACCTAAAGCAGCGGCGGTGTTCTGGAGTAAATCTGGCAGAATCTGGACGCTCTTCAGTACTTAGAATTATCCGACCTCTTTTCTGAATGACTAGGGGCTCTATTTATAGGTGTAGGAGGCTGATATTTCGCCTAAAATGAGGGGAGACCAGTTCTGGTACGTCAGGGGGCCCACATGGCCGAAATCTGGAGATCCGGGCCCACCTTGGGATCGATTCGACCCTTGGTTCGAATCGATCAAGAAATCATCCAATCGAGCTAAAATTTGGCGTGGACATTCTTCATCATGTGCTTAAGCTTCTGTGAAAATTTCATGGCATTTGGACTTGTAGAACTTGAGTTATGATCGATTCAAGATTGCACTTTCGGTGAAGATGGTGGTTCGAATCGACCCCTTCGAATCGATAGGGTCGAATCGATGCCAGGAGTATGTGCGCGGTGATGTGGCGCGCGCCTTTCTCGAGTTGATCCGGTTTTTCCTCCGAGTTTTACTGGGTCGACTCCTGAGTTTTAGCCGCGTTTACTTGGTGGACTCGAGACATTGGATTCGAAGGCTCTCCTCCTTCGAATCGATGGAACAGGAGCTTGTTCGAATCGATCAGGATATGCTACTGTGGATCGATTTGAAGCTGTCTCAATATGGGGGATTCGAAGGCAATGGAATCGAAGGCATATTCCTTCGACTCGATCGAATAGATATTTTCTATGTATCGATCAAGGCAAGCCTCCGGTCGATTGATACGAAGGCTTCCCAGTTGATGGATTCGAAGATGGTCGTGGGATGGAGTCGAAGTTCTTCGACAAGACAGTTATGGCATGGAGTCGAGGCTTATTCAATTGCATGGATTCGAAGGAAGGGATGCTCAATGGATTCGAACTATCGGGTTCGCTTGATGGAGTCGAAGCAATTCTCCTTTGATCGATTCGAACTTAGCCTTTTCCTCATGGATTCGAGGCAATGCTTTTCTGATGGATTCGAACATAGGCTTCGCCTATGGATTCGAACTAAGGATGGTCTACTCCATTTTTTATCGACGATATCTCGAGCATACGAACTCGGATTGACTTGAAACTTGGATCGTTGGTTCCCACGGCTTTGCTTGACGTGACTTATCAATTGTAGCCCGATCCGGACTCGAACAAATTTCGTCGACATCCATAGCGATCCTTGCGCGTAACCGATTTTCGAGACGATCCGTCACCGGTCTCTAGTCAAGTCCTTGGTGTCACGGCCTTGCCAAAATGCGGGATAACACTGTGGCAGGTTTTGACCTAGATTTGGGTATTTTTAAATACCAGTAATATATGTTTTGAATTGGAAAAGAATTTTAAAGGGATTTTTGAAGTAAAACATTTATTTAGAAATTTATGTTAATTGATCTGATGAAATATAAGGTTTTGGAAATTGTACTCAACAAATGCAGGATATTGTAAACGAGGATTTTGGAATAAAAGTATATAAAAAGGATTTTTAAATAATAAATGCTTAAGTGGTACTTATTAAATGTGAAAAGTTTTAAAATCGAGATTTTTAAAATTTTTGGAACGATAGAAGTGAATTTGGGAATAAGTATAGAATTGGTTATACTGGAGTTCAAGTAAGGTTTCCAAATTTACGAAGTGAAATTAGAATCGGGGAAATTAGGCTTGTTTTAAAAAGAGGATTTTTAATTATTAACTGGGTTATTTTAAAAGTGTTAAAAATATTCTGAAAATTAGTTATTTAATTATTTTAAATAGTTAAAGCATATTAAATTATTAATTAGTTACTTTATAATCATTGTTAAAGATTTATTATTATTTAAGAACTAGTCAGCATTTTTGTTTAAAGGATAAATTATTAAATATTAATATGGCTTTGAATAATAGCTTTTATTTAGGTATATTTGACTTTATTTTAGAATTTATAAGCATTATTTTGAGATAATTTTTAAATAAAGTTTTTGGGAAGTAATAGTATACTCGCATGGCGAAATCGGAGGCAGCGAGTGCTTGCAGTTAAGTTTTGGATTTCTCTGGGATATAGACGTAACCATTGAGCTGTGAATCCATGGTTTGATACCGCAGTGGTACTTTCCATATTATTTTAATAGAGTTTTCAAATATTTTTGAAAAAGATGATTTGTGAATATACTGAATTCGATAGGATAAGTACATACTTTTGGATAAAGAGATTTAATTTTATTAAAATCAAATTTAAAAAGAGATTTAGTGTTTTAGTGGAAATGAAATATTTGGTTGAATGATTGTTATTTGATAGTTGTTACCCCGCCTTTTGGCAAGGCCGTGGTACCAAGAAATTTACTAGAAACCAATGACGGTTCGTCTTAGAGACCGGTTATACGCAGACTCACTATGGATATCGACGAATTTTGTCCGAGTCCGAATCAAGCTACGATCGACAAGACACGACGAGCAAAGCATTGAAAGTCAACGTTCCAAATCTCAAGTCAGTCTGAGTTCATATGCTCAAGTTATGATCGATGTAAGATTGGATGAAGAACAATCTCGGGTTCGAATCCATCAGGTGGCCACTGTTCGAATCGATCGACTTCGCATCCATCGACAAGCCACAGTTCGACTCGATCATCCAATGTCTACTTCGCATCCATCGCCTGAAGAGCTTTGTTCGAATCCATCAAGCTTCTATAGTTCGTATCCATCAGTTGACCCTACTTCATATCCATCGCGGAGTCCCTGTTCGTATCGATCATATAATGGTTATTCGTATCGATCGTCAAGCCACACCACTTTTATCGATACAAACAGAACGTGACCATCGATACGAACTGAGAAGCCTTCATTGATGCGAACTGTGCATCTTTTATCGATACGAACAAGGCAGCACCATCGATACGAATGAGGCGAAGTTCAAGGACAACTCGTTCAACTCGGCATCGAAAGCAGAGCGATCCAAAGATTCAAGCGCCACGTCAACTCACAGTCACACGCAGCTATCGATTCGAAATCATCGAGTCGAAATGATCGATACGAACGAAACAGCCTGTCGAATATCACCATTTCGTATCGATCATATCTCCTAATTTACAAGTCCAAATGCTATGAAATTTTCACAGGAGCTTACGCACGTGCTAAAGAATGTCTCGCCAAATTTCGACTCCATTGGATGAAATCTTGATCGATACGAAATCCATTCATATCGATCACGGATCGGGCCGAAACTTCACGGGCTTGGTCGCGTGGGCCTACTCACATGCCAGAAGGAGTCTCCCGAGATCTGAGCAAAATATCAGCCTCCTACACCTATAAATAGACCCCAGAGCCAACAGAAAAGGGATCTTCTTCTTCTTTGAATTCTCCAACGCCCAGACTCTACCGGATCCAGTTCCAAACTCCATAGTTGCTGCCAATAACGAATTTCACTGCTATAAATCATTATTATCTGCTGCAACCCGCTGAAATCAATTGTAATCATCAAAGAAACATCAATAAAGTAATCAACTTCATAGTGGACGTAGGCAACACGCCGAACCACTCTAAATTCTTGTGTTTCTGTGCGTTCTTATTACTTTCATTATCTGTTTTTGGAGTTTTTGTTAGATAATCCTCTTTTTCCATTTAATTTCTTCATTCTATCTCTTCAAAAACTTCCGAAGGGTGTTGTGCCCAATTTTGGTACAAACACTTTGGTGCTTTCACTGAGAAAAAACCTAATTTTTCTCCTGCTCCTTGGATCTCCTATCGATACCGGATTGCATAAATCCAAGAAGAAGATCCAGATCTTAGACTTTGAAGCCCTTCCATTCTATTCAGATTTGCATCAGATCTAGGAAAGGACTTTCACTAATTCACCATGGTAAGTACACGAACTACCTCTACAGCTGCTGATCAAGAAGGACGGGACCGACGGAATCCCGCGCAATTGCCTCCATCAAACCAAGATGCCACCGGACCTTCAGATCCATCAGGCCCGATTACCAGACAAGAGTTTCAGATGCTGCTCCAAGAATTGACCCAGAGACGGCAATAGCTAATTGAGGAACTGCGCGCCAACACGGAGTTGACCAACCAGCTGAATCGCCAAAGGCGTAGAAGATCCAGAAGAGACCAAGGTTCTTATTCTTCCACAGAGAGTTCAGCCTCATCTGATGGTCATCACCAATCCACACGCCCACGGCTGGATGTAAGCTACACCTAGGCCACATGACACCAACCTGCTTCGAATCTAGGGCAACCCAGAACTGGACTATCCACTAGTCGTCATACAGGACCTTCATCCCGAGGTGGTGCTGTTCCTTATCATGTCATAGGCAACCTTGCTACCACCACCACTACCGAACAAGGGGTTGATGCTGAAAACCAAGCTGATCCTCATTGTAGCCAACGAGATCATACTCCAGAGCCTTATGTCCCAGAAAATGTTGAACCAAGGAGGCGAGGCACGGACCGTCGACCGCGTCCGGTCCAGACCCGCGCTGTGGAACCCGACCACACCTTGGCACAGCATGCTCCTAATATCCGAATGCCAGATATACCAACGATGATTCGTCAAATGATCTGTGAAAGTCAGGGTCTCACTAATGACGACTGGGGAATCTTCCGAAGTCATACCCCTTTCACCGATGACATATTGTATGCTGAACCACCTCGGCGCTTCAGGATGCCAACTCTGCCAGTATATGAAGGAAGTTCTGATCCCAATCAACATATCCTGAAATACGAATGGCTGATGAATGCTGCGAGGGCTGATGATGCAGCAAAATGCCGTAGTTTCCCTATTTCCCTAGGGGGCATTGCAACTATGTGGTTTACTCGTTTGCCACCACGATCCATTTCTAATTTTGACCAGATGGCCATCAAATTTGTTGAACAATTCTGTATGCATGTAGCAAGGCCTAAAGATGTTAACACTTTGTCTAGTGTTACTCAAGCTCCCGGAGAAACACTCAGACGTTACTTGGAGCGATTGCGTGCTGCGAGTGAAGAAATAAGCAATCCCAATGATAACTCTATCATGATGGCGTTGACTAAGGGGATTGGTCCTGATTCCGAGTTCGGAAATTGGTTAGCTGGAAAACCACCTGCGTCATTGGACTGTTTCCATTCCAAGGCAGCCCAATTCTTGAGAAGGGAGGATGCGAAACAGTCTAGGAAGCAGGATGACGTAGGGTGGAAAACCACCTGCGTCATTGGACTGTTTCCATTCCAAGGCAGCCCAATTCTTTAGAAGGGAGGATGCGAAACAGTCTAGGAAGCAGGATGACGTAGGGCCCAACATTGAAGGAATTCAGAGTAACATCACCGTTAAACAATCCGGAGAGAGTTCTGGAAAAGTTCAGTTGAACATACAAAATAAACAGAATCAGCAGAGGGATAATGGAAATCAAAGCAAAAAACGAGATCAGAATCGTGATCCACGACGTAGAGCTCCCATGTACGATAGTTACACTCCATTGAACACGTCATTGGAAAATGTGTATTTGCAGACTTGTAACACCATACAATATAAGAAACCTGCCCCGAAGCCGTCAACAGAAAGACAGGTCTAGACTGGGAAGTTTTGTAGATTCCATGAGAGTTATGGCCATAACACAAATGAGTGTCGTCATTTACAAGATCTCATTAAGAAACTGATACGTGAATGGAAATTGGATCAGTATGTGCGGGCGCCGCAGTCAGGAGGCGCGGGCCCATCAAATCAGAATCGTGCGCAAAATCAGGAAAGGCAGGAGGAACCCGCTCGTACTGGCGGGAGGTTGGTTATCAATACAATAAGTGGTGGTCCTCATCCAGTAGACCGAAGCTGGAAGGAAATGGAGTCGTATGCCAGCTCTATCAGGCATGCGGACTTCGAGTGTTATAGTAGTTTTGATGAAGGGGCTCCGGCCAAACAACAGAAGACGATGACAAATGACATCGTGTTCAGAAACAGAGACGCTGATAAAGTCGAAGCCCCCACTATCGATCCACTGGTCATCTCGGCTCAAGTAGGTCCTGGTTGGATGAAGAGGATCGTAGTTGACAATGGAAGCTCAATGAATATTATGTTTAAGCGAGCGTATGATCAAATGAGAATGGAAGCCAAGTATTTGAAACCTTGTCAATCCCGAATCCATGGTTTCAATGAAAGCACTACTATATCCACTGGAGTGGTGGAACTGCCAGTGGAGTAGGGAGTTGGAGAACGCCGAAGAGTACGGAAGTTACAGTTCGTTGTGTTGGATATAGACTCCCCTTATAATGCTTTCTTGGGCCGACCGGCCCTCGCTGAATTCAGGGCAGCAATTGCCCCATGGTGTTTGACTTTAAAGTTTCCCACTGATCGTGGAGTTGGAATCATTCAGGGAGATCAGGCTGCTGGAAGAGCCTGTTATGTTGCCGAGCTGTGGGAGGCGCAACGGAAGGAGAAAGGAAAGGGCGTAGAGGAATCTCTCTGCGTCCGTTTTGCTGATAATTGACAATTAACGCCCGAGCCTAGGCCCGGGCACCCCAGCCAATTCCAAAGGGATCTTGACCCAAGAGAAACTGAAGGCGAAGGAGAATCTAAAGAAAGTCAAGCATCCCCGGCTGAACTGACGATCGATGTCCCAATTGACGATGATGATGATTCAAAAATGATAAAGATTGGGTCTCAGCTAAGCCAGCAGACTCAAAAGGAATTGGTTGAATTTCTATGGGCGAATCTTGACGTATTCGCCTGGACGCATTCTGACATGTGTGGGATCTCACCGGACATCGCGAGCCACACTCTAAATATTGACCCATGGCATGTCCCGATCAAGCAGAAAAGGCGTGATATGGATCTAGAGAGATCTGCCGCCCTTAAAGAAGAAGTAGAAAAGCTCAAAGCGAATGGGTTCATTCGAGATGCATTATATCCAGAATGGGTGTCGAATCCCGTGCTCATCCAAAAGTCAAACGGAAAGTGGAGAACATGTGTCGACTATTCCGATCTGAATAAAGCTTGTCCCAAAGACAGTTTCCCGCTTCCCAGAATTGATCAGCTAGTAGATTCGACAGCTGGGCATGAGCTCTTATCCTTCATGGACGCGTATTCTGGCTACAATCAGATACCGATGCATTTACCCGATCAAGAACATACCAGCTTCGTAACTAATCTGGGACTTTATTGTTACAAAGTTATGCCATTCGGACTCAAGAATGCCGGGGCTAATTATCAACGATTGGTCAATCGGATGTTTTCCAATCAAATCGGGAAAACAATGGAAGTATATGTAGACGACATGCTTGTGAAGTCACGATTTTCCACTGACGATACTAAAGACCTGGAAACTATGTTCAACATACTTCGAGAATACAGAATTAAGCTCAACCCACTGAAATGTCATTTTGGAGTTGTATCCGGAAAATTCCTCGGGTTTATCGTCAATGCTCGGGGAATCGAAGCTAATCCTGAAAATATTTGGGCAATCAGAAATCTTGAAACTCCGAAAACTATAAAGCAAGTCCAAAGTCTCAATGGGAAAGTAGCGGCATTGAGCAGGTTCATTTCAAAGTCCATCGACAAATGCATTCCCTTCTTCGATCTGATCCGAAAAGGAAAACGAAAGTTTGAATGGACCACGGAGTGTGAAGGCGCTTTCCAAGCACTAGTTCAGCATCTATCCACACCACCTATCCTGTCAAAGCCTATTGATCATGAGAAGTTGTACATATACTTGGCGATATCAGAAAACGCTATCAGCGCTGCCTTAGTTTGAGAAGAAGACAGGATACAGAAGCCAGCATACTACGTCAGCAAGCGATTGACTGGGGCTGAAAGGAATTATCCGAAATTAGAGAATTTGGCTTATTGCCTTGTTAATGCATCAAGAAAACTCCGACCGTATTTCCAGGCACATCCCATTATTGTTTACACCGACCAGCCGTTACGACAGGTCCTTTCGCGGCCTGAGACGTCTGGTAGGCTACTCAAGTGGAACATCGAACTGAGCCATTTTGACATTACATACACTCCAAGACGAGCAATTCAGGGACAAGTTCTCGCTGATTTCATAGCAGAATTTACCGTTCCAGAGGACTTGCCCGAAACCAGTGAATCCCCTAAATATGTCTGGAAGCTGTGTACTAATGGTGCATCAAACGACCGGTGTTCGGGCGCTGGTGTCGTACTTGAAACTTCCGAAGGCCGATCTGTATGCTATGCTTTGAAGTTCGATTTTCACGCAACCAATAATGAAGCTGAATATGAAGCCCTCTTAGCTGGGCTAAAACTTGCCAGAGATTTGAAAATTATCGCTGTGGAAATTTACTGTGATTCGCAGTTAGTTGTGTGTCAGGTACGGGGAGAGTATCAAGCGAGAGATCGAAGGCTAGCTGCTTACTTAGCTCGAGTTCAAGAAGTGCTAAATCAGTTTGATTATTATGCCATTTATTGTATACCCCGAGAACGCAACCAAAAAGCTGATTCATTGGCGAAGTTAGCCAGCACAGGTGAAGCTCAACAAATGGGACTCGTTCCTGTAGAGACGTTATCTTCCCCAAGCATTGACCGGGTAGAAATAGACTGGGTATGCAAAACCATCCCCAAAAAGGATTCATGGATGACTCCACTCAGAAATTACATTGAGCATGGAACCCTGCCGGAGCGCAGGAGTGAAAAGAGACAAGTCCTTCGGAAGGCCTCACGATTCACCATCCAGAATGGAATCATGTACAGAAGAGGGTACTCTGTTCCTCTACTCCGGTGTATCGCTCACGACGAAATTAAACGAGTATTGCACAATGTACACGAGGGAGAATGTGGCGATCACACCGGCTGGCAAGCACTTGCCAAGAAAATACTTCGATATGGATATTACTGGCCTACTGTGAATCGCGATGCGTCGGATTATGCAAGGAAGTGTGATAGGTGTCAAAAGCATGCTCGAATTCCTAGAGCCCCTCCTACCAAGATAACGCAAATGGTCAGCCCATGGCTGTTTGCAATGTGGGGCATCGACATCATTGGTACTCTACCTCTGGCAAAAGGTGGCGCGAAATACGCCATCATCGTAGTTGATTACTTTACAAAGTGGGCTAAAGCTGAAGCTCTTGCTACCATAACGACGAAGAAAGTAATCAACTTTGTAGTCCGCAATATCATCTGTCGATTCGGTCTTCCACACACCATTATTACGGACGACAGAACCCAATTCGACAGTGCTGAATTTAAAGATTTCTGCAAACAATTTCACATCCAAAAGAAATTCTCTGCAGTTGCACACCCTCAGGCGAACGGACAGGTCGAAGCAGTTAATAAAGTTATAAAGTCCATTCTGAAAAAACGACTAGAAAAGGTCGGGGGCAAGTGGGTCGATGAACTTCCTATGGCTTTATGGGCTTACCGAACAACCCACAAGTCCGCGACCGGTCACACTCCATTCTCTCTCTCTTATGGTTCAGAAGCCGTTATTCCAGTTGAGCTAGAAATACCTTCTCATCGTGTGACATACTATGATCCAAAGACAAATGCTATATTACTTGCTGAATCTCTCGATCTACTAGATGAGAAGCGTGACGATGCTGATTTGAGGGTAGCCACGCATCAAAGTCGAGTTGCCCGATTGTACAACGCCAAGGTCATCCCACGAACCTTTGAACTAGGCGATCTCGTCTTGAAAAGAATCTATCCGGTTCCTTCGCATATAAAGCCAACATGGGAAGGACCGTATGTTATTGAACGAAGGTACGGAGATGGCACATTCAAATTATCGACCGTTGACGGTCTTACTGTTGGAACCTGCCTTCTTCGATTTTAATGTGACAACTATATATCTCAAACTATATACTATGATGTCAAATATTCTTGCAAGAATCTACAAAGAAAAGTTATTATCATACCGTCAACAAACTAAGCTCAAGCTCTCTAGTATACTGATTATTATTTCCGGTTAGATATTTTTGTACAATCTCTGATATGATGATAACAACAAACACACACACACAAATATACTTTTGAAAATCATGTTTTAAAATAATAAATATCTTTAATTATTTAAAGATATAAAAAGTATTTTCAAAATTATACAATTTCTCAAGTTCAAAATCACTAAAATAAAGAAGAGGAACAAATCAGTACAAATTCAGACATCTGAACTTTTATTTAGCCATCTGTCATCAATGACAGACGTCTGTTAATTTAATACAGACGTCTGTTATCATAGACAGACGTCTAAATTAAATAAACAGACGTCTAAATGGCTGATTTTTTGTTTCTTCTATTTTTTGACTTTTAAACTTTATTCAGACATCTGTCACTTTTCTCTCAGACATCTGAACTTGACGAACTGAAGCATCTCTTCATGAAAATTCAAAATTTGAAGAGTTGTCTTCTTCACCAACAGTTGCACTCCTTCTAATGGTTGCAACTATTGAATTAAAACTATTCAATACTATAAATAGAGATGAAAATCCACTATTTCAAAAAAAAATTCTTTCTATCTATACTTGCTTTGTATTATCATAATCACAAGCGATTTTCAATATATACTTCCTATCTTTGCACATTCAAATCATCATATCAAGAAGATTATAGGAAGGGTGTACTACATTGACTATATTCGTGTTATTCAAAGAACACACAAAGTCGAGAAACAATTTACCAAATTGTATTTGAAGTCCTATTCGGTTGCTTAGGCGGAAAAGTCCTATTCGGTTGCTTAGGCGGAAAAGTCCTGTTCGGTTGCTCAGGCGGTGTAATACCTGTTCCTCCGGGTTAAGTGAGGGTTATTCGAGAAATTCCAGAAGCAGTCTGGGACTGGACGTAGAACGAGAAGTTCGAACTAGTATAAAAATCCCTGGTGTCATTTTTATTATTGCCATTTACTATTATTTATAATTCCGCACTTGCTAGTTGTAGTTTAACTATATTATCGATCCATATAGACTTTCATTTGGTATCAGAGCCTGGAATTCTAGAGATCGTAACAACATCCTAGAATAAATGGCTACAAAGAGATCTAGTCAAGGCAATAAGAAGAGGAAAAGCAATAAAGAAGAATCAAAGGAGCAAACAAACAAATGCTTCATAGCTAAACTCAGATCACAATCGGTATGTTTATATTCTTTATATAAAGATCTTCTGTTAGCACATGACGAATTATTAAAAGATTGTAAAACTTTGAATAAAGTTAATAAAATTGCTTTCGCTAAGTTAAAAGATTGTGAGCAAGAAATTTCCAATTTAAAAGAGGAAAATAAATTTTTGGTAAAACAAACTAAATGTTTTGAAAATACCGTCGAAGAACTTGTTTTACAAAAAGATTTCCTACAAAAAGAAAATGAGCAGTCTGAAGATAAAAACAATGATCTTTTGGAGGAAATCAATGTTTTGCAAAATAAAAATACTTTTTTGGAAAATTCTTTAAATAACTCTAGTTCTTTAATTTTGTCTCTTGAATAAGAGAATGAAGCTTTAATTAAAAAGAATTTAGAATTATCTAAAGAATGTGAGATTTTAAAAGTTAATAATAATATTTTTCAAAAAAAAGTTTGTGATTCTAAAGCTAATTTTGAAAGATTAAATACAAAAATCATAAATTTTAACAAAGGTAAAGATATCTTATCTTCCTTAGTTACGAATTCAAAAGCTCACAATGATAAAAGTGGTTTAGGATATAATAAAATTGATCGTAGAAATAGCACTAGATATGCTTTCATGTATAGTAAAAATGTTAGTGCTAGTACTAAATTTCGAGTAAAATCTAAATCCAATTTTTATAGAAATTCAAATACTGCTATGACCAATAATGTTTATAATTTCTCTAGAAGTACAAAATCATTGACTAGAAATATGAACAAAAATTATCTAAGTATTTGGGTTCCTGTTAATTGGAAAAATAGAGAAAAATACATTAATGGTTATTTTGATATGGTAGTTAATAATGAAAATTATATTTATAAAGGTTCAACCACACCCAAATGGGTATGGTTTCCCAAGATCTAACCCCCGGACCCTAACATAATAAGAGGGTACCAAAAATGATTATTAATTTTTGTAGGTACTCAAAGAAACAAAAGGAAAAGGATAGATTTTGGAATTTTGAAGAATGTTCCATACGTTTAATAGAATTACGTGCTTACAATGAAATATGGACTTCAGCAAATATGGTAAATTCTATTTTATTTTTCCTTCATAATTAATAATGAGTTTATCTCGTTATTTACAAGATATTATACTTAGGGGTAGATGTTATACATAGGGGGACCATTAAACATATTAATATTATTCAAAAACTAAAAATCAGACAAACAGACGTTTGATAGTTATTAACAGACGTCTGTATACCTATTTTTTGTTTGAGCCGTCTGAACATTTTGTCACAGACGTCTGTCCTCAAAAATAGACGTCTGCTACAAAAATTTAGACGTCTGAATTTAGTTCAAAATGTTTTTTACTCTCTGGTTCAATTTTAGACCTCTGAGCCGTCTGAACAAATCTTTTAGACATCTGTCATCATACTTAGCCGTCTAATATAATTTTTAGACGTCTAAATCTATTAATTTTTTCAATCTTTTTTATTTTCTACAGAACATCAGACGTCTGTTATGTGACTTGTTCTATAAGTAATTTATTCTTATGTTCTGTATCTTTTTATAAATATGTATTTCTGTCCTATATCACTGTTTCTCTTTGTTTAGTATATTAAGATGTGGAACCTGTTCAAACATATGTTCAAATCTGTTTTTATACTCCAAATAACTCTTCCACAATATATTTTCAACAATCTAATTTATACTCCAAATATTTTATCGTTGGTATGTTCTGAACAAAGTTCATATTGCTATTCAACAATGTGTTTTATCATCAAATTTCTAACAAAACCCCTTACAAAATCCTTTTTGTTAATGACAAAGGGGGAGAAATATTAATCATTCTGCTATATAATATGGTCATGTTGACAGGGGGAGCAAAAGGTATGGTTTATACTAACCGTTGAATTATATAGTTGTCATCATCAAAAAGGGGGAGAATGTTGGAACCTGCCTTCTTCGATTTTAATGTGACAACTATATATCTCAAACTATATACTATGATGTCAAATATTCTTGCAGGAATCTACAAAGAAAAGTTATTATCATATCGTCAACAAATTAAGCTCAAGCTCTCTAGTATACTGATTATTATTTCCGGTTAGATATTTTTGTACAATCTCTGATATGATGATAACAACAAACACACACACACAAATATACTTTTGAAAATCATGTTTTAAAATAATAAATATCTTTAATTATTTAAAGATATAAAAAGTATTTTCAAAATTATACAATTTCTCAAGTTCAGAATCACTAAAATAAAGAAGAGGAACAAATCAGTACAAATTCAGACATCTGAACTTTTATTTAGCCATCTGTCATCAATGACAGACGTCTGTTAATTTAATACAGACGTCTGTTATCATAGACAGACGTCTAAATTAAATAAACAGACGTCTAAATGGCTGATTTTTTGTTTCTTCTATTTTTTGACTTTTAAACTTTATTCAGACATCTGTCACTTTTCTCTCAGACATCTGAACTTGACGAACTGAAGCATCTCTTCATGAAAATTCAAAATTTGAAGAGTTGTCTTCTTCACCAACAGTTGCACTCCTTCTAATGGTTGCAACTATTGAATTAAAACTATTCAATACTATAAATAGAGATGAAAATCCACTATTTCAAAAAAAAATTCTTTCTATCTATACTTGCTTTGTATTATCATAATCACAAGCGATTTTCAATATATACTTCCTATCTTTGCACATTCAAATCATCATATCAAGAAGATTATAGGAAGGGTGTACTACATTGACTATATTCGTGTTATTCAAAGAACACACAAAGTCGAGAAACAATTTACCAAATTGTATTTGAAGTCCTATTCGGTTGCTTAGGCGGAAAAGTCCTATTCGGTTGCTTAGGCGGAAAAGTCCTGTTCGGTTGCTCAGGCGGTGTAATACCTGTTCCTCCGGGTTAAGTGAGGGTTATTCGAGAAATTCCAGAAGCAGTCTGGGACTGGACGTAGAACGAGAAGTTCGAACCAGTATAAAAATCCCTGGTGTCATTTTTATTATTGCCATTTACTATTATTTATAATTCCGCACTTGCTAGTTGTAGTTTAACTATATTATCGATCCATATAGACTTTCATTTGGTATCAGAGCCTGGAATTCTAGAGATCGTAACAACATCCTAGAATAAATGGCTACAAAGAGATCTAGTCAAGGGAATAAGAAGAGGAAAAGCAATAAAGAAGAATCAAAGGAGCAAACAAACAAATGCTTCATAGCTAAACTCAGATCACAATCGGTATGTTTATATTCTTTATATAAAGATCTTCTGTTAGCACATGACAAATTATTAAAAGATTGTAAAACTTTGAATAAAGTTAATAAAATTGCTTTAGCTAAGTTAAAAGATTGTGAGCAAGAAATTTCCAATTTAAAAGAGGAAAATAAATTTTTGGTAAAACAAACTAAATGTTTTGAAAATACCGTCGAAGAACTTGTTTTACAAAAAGATTTCCTACAAAAAGAAAATGAGCAGTCTGAAGATAAAAACAATGATCTTTTGGAGGAAATCAATGTTTTGCAAAATAAAAATACTTTTTTGGAAAATTCTTTAAATAACTCTAGTTCTTTAATTTTGTCTCTTGAAAAAGAGAATGAAGCTTTAATTAAAAAGAATTTAGAATTATCTAAAGAATGTGAGATTTTAAAAGTTAATAATAATATTTTTCAAAAAAAAGTTTGTGATTCTAAAGCTAATTTTGAAAGATTAAATACAAAAATCATAAATTTTAACAAAGGTAAAGATATCTTATCTTCCTTAGTTACGAATTCAAAAGCTCACAATGATAAAAGTGGTTTAGGATATAATAAAATTGATCGTAGAAATAGCACTAGATATGCTTTCATGTATAGTAAAAATGTTAGTGCTAGTACTAAATTTCGAGTAAAATCTAAATCCAATTTTTATAGAAATTCAAATACTGCTATGACCAATAATGTTTATAATTTCTCTAGAAGTACAAAATCATTGACTAGAAATATGAATAAAAATTATCTAAGTATTTGGGTTCCTGTTAATTGGAAAAATAGAGAAAAATACATTAATGGTTATTTTGATATGGTAGTTAATAATGAAAATTATATTTATAAAGGTTCAACCACACCCAAATGGGTATGGTTTCCCAAGATCTAACCCCCGGACCCTAACATAATAATAGGGTACCAAAAATGATTATTAATTTTTGCAGGTACTCAAAGAAACAAAAGGAAAAGGATAGATTTTGGAATTTTAAAGAATGTTCCATACGTTTAATAGAATTACGTGCTTACAATGAAATATGGACTTCAGCAAATATGGTAAATTCTATTTTATTTTTCCTTCATAATTAATAATGAGTTTATCTCGTTATTTACAAGATATTATACTTAGGGGTAGATGTTATACATAGGGGGACCATTAAACATATTAATATTATTCAAAAACTAAAAATCAGACAAACAGACGTCTGATAGTTATTAACAGACGTCTGTATACCTATTTTTTGTTTGAGCCGTCTGAACATTTTGTCACAGACGTCTGTCCTCAAAAATAGACGTCTGCTACAAAAATTTAGACGTCTGAATTTAGTTCAAAATGTTTTTTACTCTCTGGTTCAATTTTAGACCTCTGAGCCGTCTGAACAAATCTTTTAGACATCTGTCATCATACTTAGCCGTCTAATATAATTTTTAGACGTCTAAATCTATTAATTTTTTCAATTTTTTTTATTTTCTACAGAACATCAGACGTCTGTTATGTGACTTGTTCTATAAGTAATTTATTCTTATGTTCTGTATCTTTTTATAAATATGTATTTCTGTCCTATATCACTGTTTCTCTTTGTTTAGTATATTAAGATGTGGAACCTGTTCAAACATATGTTCAAATCTGTTTTTATACTCCAAATATTCTGACTCTTCCACAATATATTTTCAACAATCTAATTTATACTCCAAATATTTTATCGTTGGTATGTTCTGAACAAAGTTCATATTGCTATTCAACAATGTGTTTTATCATCACATTTCTAACAAAACCCCTTACAAATTCCTTTTTGTTAATGACAAAGGGGGAGAAATATTAATCATTCTGCTATATAATATGGTCATGTTGACAGGGGGAGCAAAAGGTATGGTTTATACTAACCGTTGAATTATATAGTTGTCATCATCAAAAAGGGGGAGAATGTTGGAACCTACCTTCTTCGATTTTAATGTGACAACTATATATCTCAAACTATATACTATGATGTCAAATATTCTTGCAGGAATCTACAAAGAAAAGTTATTATCATATCGTCAACAAACTAAGCTCAAGCTCTCTAGTATACTGATTATTATTTCCGGTTAGATATTTTTGTACAATCTCTGATATGATGATAACAACAAACACACACACACAAATATACTTTTGAAAATCATGTTTTAAAATAATAAATATCTTTAATTATTTAAAGATATAAAAAGTATTTTCAAAATTATACAATTTCTCAAGTTCAGAATCACTAAAATAAAGAAGAGGAACAAATCAGTACAAATTCAGACATCTGAACTTTTATTTAGCCATCTGTCATCAATGACAGACGTCTGTTAATTTAATACAGACGTCTGTTATCGTAGACAGACGTCTAAATTAAATAAACAGACGTCTAAATGGCTGATTTTTTGTTTCTTCTATTTTTTGACTTTTAAACTTTATTCAGACATCTGTCACTTTTCTCTCAGACATCTGAACTTGACGAACTGAAGCATCTCTTCATGAAAATTCAAAATTTGAAGAGTTGTCTTCTTCACCAACAGTTGCACTCCTTCTAATGGTTGCAACTATTGAATTAAAACTATTCAATACTATAAATAGAGATGAAAATCCACTATTTCAAAAAAAAATTCTTTCTATCTATACTTGCTTTGTATTATCATAATCACAAGCGATTTTCAATCTATACTTCCTATCCTTGCACATTCAAATCATCATACCAAGAAGATTATAGGAAGGGTGTACTACATTGACTATATTCGTGTTATTCAAAGAACACACAAAGTCGAGAAACAATTTACCAAATTGTATTTGAAGTCCTATTCTGTTGCTTAGGCGGAAAAGTCCTATTCGGTTGCTTAGGCGGAAAAGTCCTGTTCGGTTGCTCAGGCGGTGTAATACCTGTTCCTCCGGGTTAAGTGAGGGTTATTCGAGAAATTCCAGAAGCAGTCTGGGACTGGACGTAGAACGAGAAGTTCGAACCAGTATAAAAATCCCTGGTGTCATTTTTATTATTGCCATTTACTATTATTTATAATTCCGCACTTGCTAGTTGTAGTTTAACTATATTATCGATCCATATAGACTTTCACTTACTCTACCAAGAGCCTAGAATAGCGAGAGTCTTTGTCGCTACTACACATGACAGGCTATGTTTATTCATTTAGTTTATTTTCCATTTTTGCAATTTGTTTCTGCATTTCGAAATTAGAATTTGTAATAAGGCAACTGATTTTGCCATATTTTCTTATTTCAGCAATAAAATGCAATCTCTTCGAGCCAGAGCTATGATTTACTTGAAATGCTTCATATGATCATTACTATGCACGGAGAGCTAAGTTTCACCATACGGTGGAGTTTATTCAAATAGGGAGTGACTGTGATGCAACCGGTCACTCGCTAGGTGAAACCCGAGCTCGGGGACAAGCCATCACAACAAAGTCAAAAACGGATTGATACACGACAATCCCTCACTTAACTCCCGGTTCCCAGAGTGCAAACTGGAGTATTAAAATACGTCTACGAAGAGGGTGGATCCGTCCGCCTAACGACTTCGTCCGTATCTGAACCAAGTTTGAGGAGGGTGGATCCGTCCATCTAACGACCTCACTTGTTAACTCAGGGCGGATGTGATCCGACCATCCATGATCCTGATACACCTTTCGTTCCTAGAGTGCGAGCGAAATCCAAAAACATACAGCAGATATGACTGACCGTCTGCTTACCAACTCTGAACTCCCAGAGTGCGAGTCGGAGTATAAACATCAACTCTGAATTCCCAGAGTGCGAAACGGAGTATAAACAACAACTCCGAACTCCCAGAGTGCGAGTCGGAGTATAAACATCAACTCTGAATTCCCAGAGTGCGAAACGGAGTATAAACAACAACTCCGAACTCCCAGAGTGCGAGTCGGAGTATAAACATCAACTTCGGATTCCCATAGTGTGAAACAGAGTATAAACATCAACTCCGTATTCCCAGAGTGCGAAATGGAGTATAAACATCAACTTTAAGTTCCCAGTGCGTGAATTGAAGTATAAATATCAACTTCGAACTCCCAGAGTGCGAGTCGAAGTACAAATGTCGATTCCGAGTCCCCAGAGCGCGGACATATGATTTAAACTTAAGTCGGCATGACCAACCGCCAATAAACAAATGAGGATCCCAGGAGTGCGGATATTATCGTCGACAATCGGACAAGCGTGAATAAACTGCTCAATCTCCGCTTGTCTCAAACATCCATTCAGTGGCACTAGACTCAACATGTTATAAGTGAGAAGCAATCGCTGACTAATGTTCTACAACTCATCCCCGAGACTGGGGGGCAGGACTTAAGCATCGACCATTGACTGAAGCGGTGCGACGTCAAAATTCAACTCGCTTCCCAGTCGCGAACCATGTCCGCAGTTTCCAGACTTGGTGCAAAAAGACAAACTTGACTCGGAAGCTGAAACTTTACAAGTGCATTTCAAACATTAAAACACTTAAACGAATACACAAGAAGCTAAAAAAGAAAAGTTTCATTTCTACTATTTATGAAAGAAATTCATGTACAATTTGTTCCCAAAAAATTCCTACTAGCAGGGGCCGAACCCGCATCTATACATGGCCAGCAAAATGAAAATCAAAATAAACCGAAGAAGCATGTCTAATCTTTCTTCTTCCTCGGCTTCCTTCTCGGTGTAGACCCATTGGAACCGCCACTACCCTTCCTCTTTGAGCCTTTGCTTTTTGGTGGTCGGTCTCCAGGCGGGGGCATGATCTCAACATCCTCCTTTGAGCTCGTATGAATAGGAATGCTACCTGCGGGCGGAGTCGGAGGAACAGGATCAAGTGCAGAAGGTGGAATGGGCATGCTGGTGATGAAAAACTGCCCACTAACTCTTTCAAATCCGTTGTTTCTTCTTCTTCCCCAGATCGATTCGAACTCCATTTTATCCTTCCTCGAGCAACGTTCGGACACAAGTTCGAATGGAATGGCATGAGAATCTAGATCTCATCGTTTTAGGACTGATTTTGTTCAATTGATCACCTGATTTCGACAACTGGTTATAGGGTTTAAAGATTTTGGTTCGATTCGAAGTCGAGCAGTTTTCCTTTTCCAAGTCTTTGGAGCGATACGAAGACAAGGCAGAAGAATAAAAAGTAAAAAGTTAAAAGTGGCTAAGTCCACAGTATTTATATGGACTTGAGGGTGAATGGAATAAACGATTCGCCTCCCAATGGATTCGACCGGTTACAAAATGTTACCACAGGATCGATTCGAACGAACTATTCGTATCCATCCACTCGGTTTTCATCGATACGAAATCTGTAACAGGGATTTTTCTGAATCACCAGGGTCCATCGATACGAGACTATTGTTCGTATCCACTGCTTCCGACTCCATCCACAATCCATCGATACGAAATCCTTGTTCGTATCGATCATTTTGAACTCCTTCCCCAGTACATCGATACGAACGATCAGTTCGAATCCATCAAATCACAGCTCTCAAAGACCAAACCCCATCAATACGAATTGTCTGTTCGTATCCAATGACACCAAATCCATCGATTCGAAATGCACAGCAAGGGCTGTTCTGAAGGCATTTAAATCCATCGATACGAACGATCTCTTTGTATCCATCGGACCTCACACCCATCGATACGAAATGCTCATTCTGTATCCAGCAATACGATGCATATCGATGTAAAGATAAGGTTCCAACCTTTTACATCGATTCAGGAGAGGACCGATACGAAGAAACATTCAAAAACAACCATCGAGCGTTGTTACAATTCGAATTTCACATCGGTTCAGGAGAGGATCGATACGGAATTTGATACGAGATAAACTGACAATGACTCGTGAACGTCAGCGAGAGTCAGATTAACGTATATGCATATACGTCGGACTAATATTCGATTTTTGACGTTCACAAGAAATGGATACTTATCTGATAACGATTACAACAAAAAACGGCTAATCTCAGTCAAGCAGCAATCAATTACAACAATACAGGGTACAGCAGTTGACAGTCAACAGTTTACATTACTGAGGAAATCAGTCAAAGATTACAACTTTCATCGAAAAGACGATAACTGTTCAGGATGAAGATTGCAGCACTTCAAAGCACATCATGTTTCCACAAGACGTACGTTGGGGGGGAAAATGTTACCCCGCCTTTTGGTAAGGCCGTGGTACCAAGAAATTGACTAGAAACCAATGACGGTTCGTCTTAGAGACCGGTTATATGCAGGCTCACTATGGATATCGACGAATTTTTTCCGAGTCCGGATCAAGCTACGATCGACAAGACATGACGAGAAAAGCATTGAAAGTCAACGTTCCAAATTTCAAGTCAATCCGAGTTCATATGCTCAAGTTATGATCGATGCAAGATTGGATGAAGAACAGTCTCGGGTTCGAATCCATCAGGTGGCCACTGTTCGAATCGATCGTGTTCGAATCCATCAGGAAAAGCTCTGTTCGACTCGATCGGGTCAATGTACACTTCATATCGATCGACTTCGCATACATCAGGAAGCAACAGTTTGAATCAATCGACTTCGCATCTATCGACAAGCCACAGTTCGACTCGATCATCCAATGTCTACTTCGCATCCATCGCCTGAAGAGCTTTGTTCGAATCCATCAAGCTTCTATAGTTCATATCCATCAGTTGACCCTACTTCGTATCCATCATGGAGTCCATGTTCGTATCGATCATATAATGGTTATTCGTATCGATCGTCAAGCCACACCACTTTTATCGATACGAACAGAACGTGACCATCGATGCGAACTGAGTAGCGTTCATCGATGCGAACTGTGCATCTTTTATCGATACGAACAAGGCAGCACCATCGATACGAATGAGCCGAAGTTCAAGGACAACTCGTTCAACTCGGCATCGAAAGCGGAGCGATCCAAAGATTCAAGCGCCACGTCAACTCACAGTCACACGCAGCTATCGATTTGAAATCATTGAGTCGAAATGATCGATACGAACGAAACAGCCTGCCGAATATCACCATTTCGTACCGATCATATCTCCTAATCTACAAGTGCAAATGCTATGAAATTTTCACAGGACCTTACGCACGTGCTAAAGAATGTCCACGCCAAATTTCGACTCCATTGGATGAAATCTTGATCGATACGAAATCCGTTTGTATCGATCACGGATCGGGTCGAAACTTCACGGGCTTGGTCGCGCGGGCCTACTCATGTGCCAGAAGGAGTCTCCCGAGATCTGAGCAAAATATCAGCCACCTACACCTATAAATAGACCCCCAGAGCCAACAGAAAAGGGATCTTCTTCTTCTTTGAATTCTCCAACGCCCAGACTCTGGCGGATCCAGTTCCAAACTCCATAGCTGCTGCCAATAACGAATTTCACTGTTGTAAATCATTATTATCTGCTGTAACCCGCTGAAATCAATTGTAATCATCAAAGAAACATCAATAAAGTAATAAACTTCATAGTGGACGTAGGCAACACGCCGAACCACTCTAAATTCTTGTGTTTCTGTGCGTTCTTATTACTTTCATTATTTGTTTTTGGAGGTTTTGTTAGATAATCCTCTTTTTCCATTTAATTTCTTCATTCTATCTCTTCAAAAACTTCTGAAGAGTGTTGTGCCCAATTTTGGTACAAACAATGGTTAAATAACCGACTACCAAATCCGGATCTAAATATAACTTTGGAAATATCTAGAAGAAGCACGGGGAATATATGGTACAGTTACCGTTCGAGGTGCTATACTGTACGTATAAACTCCTTTCGTTCTTTTGGGATGATGTTAAGGAAATCCGTCCACTAACGGCTAGGAGGTGATCTCCGATCTTATCTTCGTCTGTTTATTTCCTAAAGAACCGGGGTTGAGTTTACCGGAAATAGCGTACGTTGTTTCAAAGATACCGGGATCGGATTTGTTATCCGAAAACCACTTCGATCCAACGAGTACGTTTTCGAAAGGAAAACAAGAGCATGGAGTCGAAGATGGAGCAGTGAAGTTCAAGGGCTAATCGCTACTAATCCTGAGGGTGATTCCAAAATGGATGTAGTAGGAATAGTGCCTTTGGTTCCATCCGGACCCGGAACAGACTTGTATGGATGAATGCTATCAGTACGTTGTCATTGGAGGATAATGAGCATTCTAAGTGAAAATTCCTTAAAAGGTAATCGTAGCCTCTAACCTCATCAAACGTGAATGACTAAAAAGCAGGGAGATGCAGCAAGGCTAAGTGGATAACACTCAATTAGGGTTTGTTTATCACCTTTCTAGATACCCTCAGATATTAGTACTACGATTTATGGAAGGAGCTCGGAAAGGGTGGGAATACCCGGGGTGATAGCATATTCGATCTATCCAGGTTAGGGATAGTCCGACCTTGTGTGATAGAGGATCTCGGTGTGGTCCTCGGTACATTGTTTCTAGACATGTATCGTGATAGGTGATACCAAAGTACCTAGTCATTCGTATGGAATCCATTCTCCAATAAGCACCGTACGGTTTTGATTGTGCCTAACTATGCTGAAACGTGAGATGCAAGCATTTCAGCTATTTGAATAAGTATTTGTACTTAGACACTATTATAATATCAGATGATTTTGATATGAAATGTTCTGGTTATCGTAAGGTAAAAACCGGCCGTGTTTATTTGTGGCATGGTCTTACGAGATACCTTTGATTTTCAAAGGATTTGGAACCTTTAGTAATTCAAATTGAGTGTGTTTCTCTCACGCTGGTTTTCCAGACTGACTCGGGTGTTATTTTATTATAATGATTGGGGCAGACCGAGTATTTTAGGTTCAGGATGGGATGTTATGGAGCTCAAGAGACGATTTGGATGGCGAAGGCGTATTACTCGTATTTAATTTTATTCGTCTACAGTGTTTTGTTGAAGTTATCAGAAATTGTGAGGGCAGGTTGTTATACAGGCTGGTAACTATAGATTTGTGTACTCTCATGTGAGATATGTATATTACAGTTTTAATTTGTGTAAAGAACTGTTCATATTATATGTTATTTAGTCCGCTGTGAGATTCTGTTGTTTTTGGTTTCTTCTTTCTTCTACTTACTTTCTTTTCCCTAACAATCTGTCTTTCCGACACTCGATCGTTCGGCATGTTATACAATGAGCGTATTTATGTCGATTTTCGAGGGTCGAAAGGGCGGGTCATCACAATGCCCGATCGATGTAGGACGATCACCAAGGTTGTAAGGTAAAGTAAATCAATCACATAACCTATGGTATATCTCACAGCGCATCGAATAAAATATAATAGTAAATATTTTAGATGTAAAACATGCAAGACAGTAATAACTATGAATCATAGAAATCAGAGTGCTCAGATCCATACAACTATACAACATAAGTGATAGAGCTTATACAACTTATAATAAACTCAAAATAGATTACTATTTCTAAATATATAATAGAACTATTAAGCTCCACAGTGATGTACAATAGAATGATAAGTAATAATAATTAAATATAGTAATACGAGAGTATAGCTTCATGCTCGTTGCCTGTCTAGCCTACATGCTCACTAGACATGATACCACTAATCTACTCATTTAAGAGTACCTGGAATAATAGAAAGTAAAGCATAAAATTTTAAGTCAGATAACGGTCTGGTGTGAGCGGTAGAAAATCTCAAATACTATAAAGTCAATATACTAGGACAAATGGTATGGAAATCATGCTTAACATGCCTCTGCATCCACAGAGTTTAGCACATAACACATAATATATGCTATTCTACATTATAATCATCATGGGTGTACTATACATGTAACGACCCAATTTTCTACGTCGTATGAATAAATAAAGTTAAGTAAAAAAATTGTCTGAATTCGATATTTGATAACTAATCTTTTGGGAATAAATTTTTAGTCAATCAAATTCTATTTAATAAAAGATTTTGATTCAATAAATTGAATTAAATCAATAAATTATTTTTGAATAATTTATTGAATTAAATAAAATGTTTTAAATTGAATATAAAATATCTTTAAAGTGTAAATTAATCTGAACTGGATTGAAATATATTTATAAATAAATATCAAGAATTTAATTTTGAATGGAAAATAAAGTAAGAACAAGATTGAATTAGAATAGAAATTGAATTGAAACAAGGCCAATGCAATTAAGGACTAAACCATTTAAACTTTTTCTTTTCTAACCTATTTTAGAATATTCCTCCTTTGCCTCATCCTTCAAACTTAACTCGAACCACTCTGTCAAAATTTATGTCCTAAATTCTAAACTAAAATGTATGCAACCAACCAAAAAAATTGTGAGTGTTAAGAGGCACGCGACATTAAACATCGACCAAGGGGGGCTCACGGTGGAGGTGGTAGGGGGCCGAATCAAAGGTGCGATGAGAAGGAGGAGGGCATCGTCGAGGTGCGATTGGAGTAGCTTGCACATGCATGAAGGAGCTTGGTGATGTAAGTAAGGGATGTTTTCTAGTGAAATCGAGATGCTGGCTACGCGCATGAGTCGACCTCGAACTTCTATGGTTGTAAGACGAGATGGTAGCAATGGTTGTGATGCCAAGGGCAGTAAGACATTGATGTTTGGGCTAAAGATACTCATTTTTCCTTGCATCGTTTTCGATGAGTTACGTTTTTAACTCACAACTATCGTCTCTCGTCGGTTAGATGCTTGTTCTACTATTTTTATTGTTTGATTAGCAATGAATGCTTGGTTGATATGGATAAATTGGATAAAATTAACCGTTATTGGATGTTATTGATTGAAACCATGTTGTGTACTTTGGATGCGTTATATTTTGTGAATGTGTGTATTGGTTGAATTTGGTGATGGTATTTGTTGAATACAACACTTGAAATTGATCAAAAATGGGGTAAATAAATTAAAAGGTGAAGATTTGAAATAAATAAATTATTTTGGAAATAAATAGTAAATTTTGGAATGATTTTAGAAAAATATAAACGCGAATAATTTTATGGATTGGGTGAATAGAAATTACTTGTAAAATGATGAATTTTCGGATTTTATTAAATAAGTGAATTTTGAAATATTATATTTTTATTTATCGATGAGAATAGAAATATTTAAAGGTTTTGAAAGGAATGGTATTTAAAATTCATATTTTAAACTGATGAGTAAATTTTATATGGATTTAATAAATTGGACGTTTAGAAAATAATATTTCGAAGATAAATAAGTTGAATGAAGTTTATTTTATTGTACGAAAATTATTACTTAGAGGATTTATAATTTAAATATTGTTAAGTAAATTTTGGAATTAATTATAGTATTTTATATTTTATTAAATAAAAAGGGGAAATCAAATTTAAAACCATTTGGGAATATGTTTATAAAAGTGTTTGAAGTCAATTATTATGGAAAGGTAATTTTTAGGATTTTTTTACAAATAAATTGTTACAAGTCGATGTTTTTGCATCAAATCTTTTAAATATCTTATATACAATGTAATTTTAGTTTGATGATATACTTTGTTTAAAAGGCACTTGAAATGTAAATGCGGATTTTAAAGACATGGGTTTTGAATTTTTTTAATATGGCTTTGGAAAATTATTTTAATTGAAATCCTTATCGGAAAATTGGAATTAATTAAATTTGTTTTAAAAAGGAAATTATAAATTATAAACCTTCTTTAAAATTATAATTTCAAAATTATTAAAGAAGAGTTTCAAGTGTACGAATTAATATTTTAAGGAGTTTAAGAGATTTGAAACTAAATTAAGGTTTAATATATTGATTTCCTTGTAACTGAATAAGAGGCTTGCAAATCTTTATTTTTAGAACTATAAAAGGATTTCGAGGAAAGAATGAGAATTTTATAATCTAATTTTCATTTAATCGAATATTGATATTCCAAATTGTATTGAAGATTTTAAGAAATGCATATTTTAAAACTATATCTGAATCAATTGAATAAAAGATGATTTGTATTTCTACGTAATGAGGAATTGAGTAATACAACACTAAGCAGCGGAATAAAATAATAGTAGTTCATGAAGCTACTAGATATACATCAGAGTTAGACAATAAATACAACTGAAATCTCAAATATAGAGTAGTCTCAAATACAAAGGTAACTGACAAGACTGAACATAAACTGGAAACAACTGGAATAACCAAAAGCTGAATAGATATAAGACATATCTTCAAGCAAAGCTCCAAGCTCCAAAGGTGAGTCTCAAATGCTGTGATACTCAGTCTTAACTGAGCATAAATCAAAACACAAAACACTCGAGTTAGGATTAACATTCTTATACTAATAAATTCAACTAGTGTGTAATGTCAACTGAAATACAAAGTAACTCAAAGGATGTTTGGGATAGCCATCCTCTAAGGATCCGTTAAACTATCTACATACATAGTGCAATACGCTACATATATAACGTCTATAGTAAAGTAAACTATTAAAATAGCGTTAAGGCGTTACCCATATCCCCCTTAACACATTTTATATAATGTCATAGTCTATACAGCACTGTAAACTCCACCAAACCGGTGGGTTATCAGGGAGCACTCCATAGGTACGACACAAACCAAACTCGTAGTGGGCGCGATAAGGCATGTGACAAGGAATGCGAGGCAATGCCAAGGGTAGGATTCTACCGTTTTGCGGATCCGGACTAGTGGTAAGGCATAGCAGCTACTACCACCCACCTCGAGACACACTCCCAAATCAAAGGTGCACCCAATCAAATCACAAAGTAATAGAATGGTATTAAAGAAATGTGCCCGATCGGAGGAGCGACCTCACTTGGCCCGGCATGGCTCCTGTTTTAACCACATCAAGCTAACTCGCGGGAGTCAGGGCTGCGCTCATACCTCATACAGAATCGTCGCCAAACCATCCAACCTCGTTCTGGAATCTCCACCATGTACACAGTTGTTAGAGTGGTTTTCGGTATTGGCAGAGAGTATGATAATATCTTATCCCAGTCTCTTTAACAACCAAACGCTTATTTCACACCGTTGTCATTTTTATTTCAAAACAGTTCATATTTCTTATCAAAATATCATATTCATTTCAAAATTAAAGCACTTTTGAAATCATATCACCTTCGAAATCATATCACCTTCGATATCATATTCACTTTCGAAATCATAACCACAAAATAGATTAAAACATCATATCAAAATATCTGCATTTAAATTCATTAAATCTAAATTATAGCAGTTCCCACTTAAATCAATTTGAATAATTAAAAGTATTTCATATATTAAAATAGTTTATATTTAAAATAGGTTATAGATAAAATATTTTATATATTAAAATAGTTTATATAATAAAATATATATATCGAAAATAGTTTCAAATTAGAATTGTTCTTCCAATTTCACAAATCAATTTAAATCAATTTTAATTCCAAATTTCAATTCAAATCAGCCTCACTTCAACAATATTTTTGTAATTCTCATTAAAACCGTTTTAAATTTATATCGATTTCAAATCCAGGTTTGAATTACAAATTTAAACCACTTCTTACTCAATACATTTCAAAGTTTAATTATCTAAACATTTACAATAACTAAATTCAATAAATTTCATTTATATTTCAAAATTCAACTTTAGTCCTATTAAATTTTCAAAATATTCACTTAATCATTTTTAATAGCACTTAAATAAAATTTCATATTACAAATTTAAGTTAATATTAAATATTCAATCTCAAATTTATTTAAAGTTGAAAATATTCATTTAATCACTTTTTATCAAATAAAGTTATAAAATCATGCCTTTCAAAATCTCAAAATCAATAAGTTCAAATCAATCCTTATTTAAGTTCAATTCTAAGCAAATTTAATTACAAATCAATTTAATTTATCCTTCCAACCTTGATTTATTAAAGTTATTAAAAAACAACATTTATTATATTAAAATAAATTTAAATAAATCTTTTCAAAACATATTCTATATTAGTTAAACTAAATTATTATTAAATTTTATTATATTAATTATTATTAAGTTAAATCTTATTATTACTAAATCTATTTTAAATCTTATTTTATATATTTTAGAAATAATAAAGTTATAAGTAAAATTTTATAATTTACATTTTTAAAACTTAACTTATACTTTTAAGATTTCCAAAACATATAAATTAAAATCTAAATTTTTAAAATTAAATTATCTTTATATTATTTCCAAAACTTATACTCATTCACTCGTATTATTCTTCAACTCTATTCCAGATTGAATCCAGCATCTGAGCAATCTGCAAAATAAACACTTACGTAGTAAAATTGAAAAGAAAATATTTTTGCAGTGTAAAATAAAATGTATTTTGAAAATATTATTTGCCTCAGTTATTTGGGTTGTTCGTCATCATTTAATTTTGAATTCATCATACACGAACAGCTTGTGACATGCACGGTGTATCATTGTACATGCCACACTTGAAAAAATTACAGGGACAGGTGAGCACAAGGTCAAACCCAATCAAAAGCCGGGTTCAACTCAAGTGCAATACAAATAAAGTCATGACACGAGCACAAGGTCAAACCCGAGCTATAAGCTGGATTCAACATAGGTGCAATCCAAATGTACAAGTTCAATAAAATGGTCAAGACAACTAAAACAACTGGACCAGACTCAAATCAACAATGAAGCATGGTCAGTTTTCAAACCAAACTCAATCAAACCCCACATAAAAACAGACCAGATTACAATATCACTAGTGAAACAAACATCATATACACATATGTACTCGAGGCAACCAGTTCAAACACCAAAGTGAAGCCACCAGACTACATAAAGTCTAACAATGACCAATGGAACCGGACTCAAGGGAATGTACAAAGAGGTGTGTACAACACAAACCATACGCAAGCAAGGCCATAATCCAGACCATCCAAACAAGTGCACAGTGCATATATAAGCTCGAATGAGCAAGTGCACCAGGACGGCAACTCTACACATAAGACTACACAATCAATGGTTCAAATCACAAACAACTAGAGACAATATCAAACCAAAACTGCAACCATACATATTACCATAGCATGAATGACCAAGCAGTTGACAGTGATGACACAAATGCACAACTGGAAACATGAATATAGACTTCAAGTCTAACAGGCAGTGGCAACAACAACCATGAAGTATACAAGTGCACATAAACAACTCAATACAGTGAACAATGCATATTGAAGCATATAGAAGTTCAAATTATCACAAATCAAGTCGCAGTTCAATCAACACAGCAAGATGCCGTGAGTGTCAAAGTGATAACAGAAATTGATCAATTCGAGACAAGTCAATGCTAACATGAAGTGCAACAAACTCAAGTCTACAACATATAACTGATTATATACATGCGTGAACATATATATATATATATACATGTGCAGGTATACTTATATAGCTAGTTGCAGTAATCAAGTCACGGTTCAAACCAGAAAATACTACAAAGCATTTAACAGTTATAACAAAGTCAAGGCCGAAGTCAAAAACGGAATCAAATCTCTAACAAATTCAAAGCCGTGGGGACCAAAACAAGAATCGATCAAGTCAAACTCAGAGCCGTGGTGGCCAAGAAAATGAAAGTCAGAATCACACAAGCCGCGACAATCAAGTAACAAAGAATTATATGAATTGAACAAGTCAGAGAAATCTCAAGCTTTCAAGCAAAATCAAATGGCCGAGCAAAATTATTGATGAATTCAAATGAATTTATACGAACGAAAATATAGGAATTCAAATCCTATAAAACCCAATCATCATCGGCATGTAAAAACCATTCGAGTTAAGCAGTATCACAGAGCATAGCATCAATTAGGAACTCGAATCAAGTCGAGAATAATATAAATTGAAAAGGGGACTAACATACCAATTTAATTCGAAGCATCATTAGATCTCGACTTTGAGCCGCAAGAAATCACTAATAGAAGAAAACATTCAAAGCTTCAACAATCATTCAACTAAGCGGCGACTTGCCCACAAAACCCTAATTTTTATTTAAAGACGAAACGAACGAGCAACGAACGAGTAGCCATTTCCAAAGATCGAAGTACAAGGAGTCGGGCCGAAGAAATTAAGTGATAAAAGGGACACTCTTTTATTATATTTTGTTTTTGGATCGACTATAATTTATTAATTTGGGCTTTAGTTTTATAAATTAGGGTTTTGCTGTTAATTTGTTTTTAAATTTGTATTTTCTCTTATAAACCTTTGTAATTTCTAGTCGTGTGACTAGGGGACGAACTACGGTGGTGTAGTTCGAGAATCTGCAACTCAGTGGCTGAGTTGTGGTAGGGTTTTGGAGCGTAGGGTTAGGTTAGTCGATAGCGGGTGCCGCGAGTTTATGTGTGTAAGCGTCTGACTACTTAATTTCTAGTAGAAATCTTGGGGGCAACACGTAGGCAGGGTTTTGCCGAAGCTGGGTAAATCTTTGTTGTTCTATTTCTGCATTTTTTATTATTCTGCTATTATTTGTGCTGCTATTATTCTAGTATTATCAGTGCTGTGATTATTTTATATACTTCCGCATTAAATTTTTATAATTAATAGTATCACCCTATCCACACACCCCCCCTCTAGGGTGAAATCGATCCTACAAGCAATATATATATAAACATATATATATATATATATATATTTCAAAACGAACATGAAGAGGAGAAAGCGCGGAGGAGGTGCTATTGCCATGGGTAAGGAGGCATGAAGGCCTTCGGCCAGGTGGAGCTTTGGCTAGAGGGAGGAGGGGGTTACAAGGCTAGAAGGCGGACGTGTGGAGCACAAGTGGTGAACATGTGGTCGGAGAAGGTGGACACGGTGGAGTTTGAGGTTGTGCTGTCAGTTTTTGGGTGGCGTACTTGGGTGAGGAAAGTGGGTTAACGTGCGTGAGTGGCAATCTGGTGGTTTTCTAGTTGTCAGGTGGTGAAGGATGGAGTGTGGGATAGGAAGAGGAAAGGGGGACGTGGGTTGGAAGGTCAGGGGGAAGGTCGAACTAATGGGTAGCGGAGTGGAGGCTCTCGGTGGAAAGGATGGATGAATACGGGGTTCTGGAAAGAAGGAAGGTGCTCGGCCTCACTATATAAAACTTTATATTTTTTTTTTCAAAAGCAACAAAACAGATGAAAGGGAACGAAGAGAATGAAACGAATCAACAAACCAAAATAAATATTAAACCCGGAGGAATGGCGAAAGTCAGCCACGAATTGAATTCAGGAATTAATAAAACAATGGTTGTTTGTTTTTCAAACGGTAGACAAATGAAAGGATATATGGAAACCAAAAGCCCAAATACGGAACCGATACGACAAATTGTTTCGCCAATTTCATCACATACCGGACACTGAATTAAACAAATGAATATACTGTGGAGATCAGCACGACATGACGAACAGAATGGTACACAGATATCAACGATATGATCATCCTATCAAAAGTCGATATTCGCTGCCAGAAATGCTGCTAAAATGCCGAAAATAAGATAAACAGAGCTAGAGCAGTCCAAATTTGGCGAAACGAATTACGACGTCTCACTCAGAAAATGATTTAAAATTTTATTATATAAAATATTCAGATTTTGAAAATATTTTATTTTCATCAAATTAACTGATTTTAAATCGAAATTGAAAAATTACGTAACAGAACTAACTTTCATATTTCCCAATGAAAATCTGTCATTCGCTATGCTTCAATAGACGCATGCCAAATATCAAATTTTCATTGTCAAATTTAATTGTTTAAATTTCATGATATATTCAGTTAATTACGTTATTAAAAATCGTTAAAATTGCCGAGTCGTTACACTCTCCCCCACTTAAAACTTTTCGTCCCCGAAAAGGAACGAGGTAGGAGAACAGAAGCAACGGAAAAGAAAGATAGATTTGCAATTACATAGTACCAGATAAAACAATTAATTCAAAACCATATAAATTTCATTTTTTTCTTCTTATTACCTATATCTTATATTGTATACTATTCAATTACATATTCTCATAACATTTTAAATTTTTGAATATTTCGGGTAAGTTATATATGCTTAGAATGCAATTGAGTATTATACAAATAAATTTTATCCTAGTTCAACTGTTTCAAGTTGTTTAAATCTCATTTCTCATTTTAGTCACTCCAATTATTCTAAATTTTTGCTTCATTTTAGTAATTGAAAACCATCACTTAACATAGAACCTAAGAATTAAATTTCGGTTTCACTTCAAACCATTTATTTTGAAATAAATATACACACATATATATATTTTATACATCAAATCATATCAAATTTCAAATCAAATCCATTTTCCAAAACAAAAGTGTAGTAAAGCTACTAAGTGGTCTCTCCACTTTGAGACTCGAAAATGAATATCGATGATGCTGCAGTCATCACCGAAATTATTTTCAACGACGAAAGAGGAGAGTGCTGACTTCTTTTAAAATTCTTTGGAAATAATTTCTATTCGAAAATACTTTCAAATAAAATATATTCAAGACTTTTGAAAACCAAATTTTGAAAAGCACCGGAAATCTGATTCTCAAATCCATAATTTGAATTCATTTCATTTGCAAAACAAATTTATAAACCCTATTTTAAAATTTTCATCTCATTATAACATACAACAATAGTCAAAAGTTTAGGAATGTTGACAAAACAATAAATGATAATCTAGTATTATCATTTCTAACAACCAATTCATTTAACTATCTAATGTCAGAAAATCATACTTTCATATATAAAATATAATTATACACAAAAATTATTTCATTTACCAAGTTTAAAACAATATTGTGTTAGTTTGCTCTGTTCAAGTGTTTTGAAATTCCTATCGATAGCGTTGTCCAGACGAATCGATCGAAATCCAAAATTCAAACTTAACAACTCAAACAACACAATATAAACATTTTATATTAATTACAAATACACTCCCTCACAGGATAATTCAAGAATGGATTCTAGGACCAGGATAGAGATTCAAGTTTAGAGGAATCCTAATCAAATAGAATTCTAACAACGAAGATAGCTCGAATGGAAGATAAGATAATTAAATTACAAAAGAGGAAGATGGATAGACCTATATTAATCGCGGCGACCTTAACTGGGTCAACCGAGACTTAGGAAAGACGAGAATATCACCAACGAAAATGGGAACAAATTCGTTGAGAACATCACGGAAAATGCGATTCATGAGATCGACGAAGAAGGCAGGAGCATTGGTTTATCAAAAGGGCATGACTAACCATTCATAAAAACCATTCTTTTGAGAGAAAGGACAACAGGTCGAGCTTCAGGAATAAGATTTAAGCGGAATTCAAATTTCCCGCTTAAGAGGGAGAGAAATGACTTCACCGAAAACATCAGGATAATCCCTGACTATCGATGTGTAGTCAAGATCACTAGACTGAGAATCAAGCGAAAAGATAAAACTGCCTGAGTAATCCTAAGGCATTCGACATACAATCACAAGAGAATCACCCTAGTCGTGTACTGGAGAAACGATTCGGGCTTTTTAAGAAATAGCGGCATCAAAACCGAGGACGTATAAATCTCCGATGAATCGACGTCGGTTGTTAAGGAGTTTCACCCTTTTACAAATCATACTAAGGTTAGCGGGACCGCCGATGGGATTAGTATCACATAAGGACGAAATTTCCAATTGAGGTGGCAAGATGAGTTCAAATTTATTATAGAGATCAATAGAGACGAAGTTATAGGATGCTCCAGTATTAAGAAGAACTCGAATAGGAAAAGACAAGAATGGATTTCAGAAGGAAGGAAGCATTCCAAAAATCCAAAAGGAAATCCAGATCAAGGAGAATTCTAACGCATGATTTCAAGCTCGAACGAATATGATTATGTAATTAATTCTACTCATTCTAGGGTAATCCTACCCTATCTCTAATGAGTTTTCACTCCATATGCTAAGTTTTGCCTAAACTAGAGCTCTGATACCAACTGTAACGACCTGCTATTTTGAACCATTCGAATCGACAATCATCCACTCATGTCAGACTTGAATTGCTCAAAACAACAAATTGTTAATTTATATTTGGCAAAACTTAGCATATACAGTAAATAAATCAATTATAGAATCACTGACATAGAGTAATACAACAATAAGTAGCGGAATAAAATAATAGTAGTTCATGAAGCTACTATATATACATCAGAGTTAAACACAAAATACAACTGAAATCTCAAATACAGAGTAGTCTCAAATACAAAGGTAACTGACAAGACTGAACATAAACTGGAAACAATTGTAATAACTGAAAGCTGAATAGATATAAGACAGATCTTCAAGCAAAGCTACAAGTTCCAAAGGTGAGTCCCAAATGCTGTGACACTCAGTCAGACCCGAGCATAAAGCAAAACACAAAACGCTCGAGTCAGGATTAACATTCTTATACTAATAAATTCAACTCAAGTGAAATGTCAACTAAAATATAAAGTAACTCAAAGGATGTTTGGGATACCCATCCTCTAAGGATCCGTTAAACTATCTACATACATAGTACAATACGCTACATATATAATGTTTATAGTAAAGTAAACTATTAAAATAGCGTTAAGGTGTTACCCATATCCCCCTTAACACGTTTTATATAATGTCGTAGTCTATACAGTACTGTAAAATCCACTATAGCATTAGGCCATCAGGGAGCACTCCATAGGTACGACACAAACCAAACTCGTAGTAGGCGCGATAAGGCATGTGACAAGGCACGCGAGGCAATACCCAAGGTAGGATTCTACCGTTTTGCGGATCCGGACTGGTGGTAACGCATAGAAGCTACTACCGCCCACCTCGAGACACACTCCCAAATAAAAGGTGCACCCAATCAAATCGCAAAGTAATAGAATGGTATCGAAGAAATGTGCCCGATCGGAGGAGCGACCTCACTTGGCCCGGCATGGCTCTTGTTTTAGCCACATCAAGCAGACTCGCGGGAGTCAGGGCTATGCTAATACCTCATACAGAATCGTCGCCAAACCATCCTACTTCATTTGGAATCTCCACCATGTACACAGTTGTTAAAGTGGTTTTCGGTATTGGTAGAGAGTGTGACAATATCTAATCCCGGTCTCATTAACAACCAAAACGCTTATTTCACACCATGGTTATTTTATTTCAAAAGGGTTCATATTTCATATCAAAATATCATATTCATTTAAAAATCATAACACTTTTGAAATCATATCACCTTCGAAATCATATCACCTTCGATATCATATTCACTTTCTAAATCATAATCACAAAATAGATTAAAACATCATATCAAATTATTTGCATTTAAATCCATTAAATCTAAATTATAGCAGTTCCCACTTAAATCAATTTGAATAATTAAAAGTAGTTTATATATTAAAATAGTTTATATTTAAAATAGGTTGTAGATAAAATAGTTTATATATTAAAATAGTTTATATTTAAAATAGGTTATAAATAAAATAGTTTATATAATAATATATATATATATATATATCGAAAATAGTTTCAAATTAGAATGGTTCTTCCAATTTCAAAAACCAATTTAAATCAATTTTAATTCCAAAATTTCAATTTAAATCAGCCTTACTTCAACAATTTTTTCGTAATTCTCATTAAAACCAATTTAAATTTATATCGATTTCAAATCCAGGTTTGAATTACAAATTTAAACCACTTATAAATCATTACATTTCAATTTTTAATTATCCAAACATTTACAATAACTAAATTCAATAAATTTCATTTATATTTCAAAATTCAACTTTAGTCCTATTAAATTTTCAAAATACTCACTTAATCATTTTTAATAGCACTTAAATAAAATCACATAATACAAATTTAAGTTAATATTAAATATTCAATTTCAAATTTATTTAAAGTTGAAAATATTCATTTAATTACTTTTTATCAAATAAAGTTATGAAAACATACCATTCAAAATCTCAAAATCAATAAGTTCAAATCAATCCTTATTTAAGTTCAATTCTAAGCAAATTTATTTACAAATCAATTTAATTTATCCTTCCAACCTTGATTTATTAAAGTTATTAAAAATCTACATTTAAAATATTAAAATAAATTTAAATAAATCTTTTAAAAACATATTATATATTAGTTAAACTAAATTATTATTAAATTTTATAATATTAATTATTATTAAATTAAATCTTATTATTATTAAATCTATTAAATCTTATTTTATATATTTTAGAAATAATAAAGTTATAAGTAAAATTTTATTATTTACATTTTTAAAACTGAACTTATTTTTTTAAGATTTCCAAAACATATAAATTAAAATCTAAATTTTTAAAATTAAAATATCTTTATATTATATTTAAAAATCGATACTTATTAAAACCCATCAATTTCCTTTCAAACCTTTGAAAAATAAATTTTCAAAAATAGATCAGCGGTGTCCGTATATAGTTTTCTATCCTACGGTCAAGTGTTATGGATATCTATCATTTCAATCCACAATTTAATTTTATATTTTACGGGTATATATCATTTCAACCGGCAATCCCAAAATTTCAATATTAATGAAAATCGCTTGGGTTTATCATTTCAACCCATAACGATTTTTCCCTAATCTACAGTATCGTTCGGGTATGTATCATTTCAACCCATAGGGAATTCTAAACTAAAGGGAACTTGCACAGTGAGAACAAATATGAAAATAATGTAACATATCAACAACAGACATATATCATCAGTAACAAATTTAAATATAATATATACAACAGGTTATGGTGTCATATGTCATAGGTAAACAATTGCAGCTAATGTCATATCATCTGTAACAATTAAATAACTAACAATTCAAATTTAACAACATATTTCAATCGTCATTTCATGTGAATTAAATTTACTAAATATAAGAATGTTAATCGTGAGTGATTGCTCACCTTTCGAGGCTAGAGAAATTAGACAACACGACAAGCCACGAATTGAATCATGGACTCGATAATCGGCCAATCCAAACGACAAATCTCAAAGCAAAGCAAGGTGAACACGGATTCGACGAACAAGGCTGATAATTAGGAATCGATGAAATAAATCAAAAATTAGCTTAAAACGAAATGTATATTTTTTTTCAATATTCAATTTTAAAATACATGTTTAAAATAAAATCTCTATATAATATATATATATACACACACATATATTCCTTCTCTTTTCTCAACATTTATTTAAAACCCAATTTTATACATCTCCAAATTCGAAAATGCTTTAAACATATGTTATATATATATATACACACACGTTAAATGAAAATAAGCAAACCTTATATTCATATTTATATATATTGTTATAACTTTTCTCATGATACATGAAACCAAATTTACAAAACTTTGATGTTATAGCAAAATAAACATAAAATATATATTCATATATATATTGTTATATCATGTTGTAGCAAACCTTATATTTGTATATATATTGTTATAACATATTTACAAAACTTTAGTACTTTGAAATATATAATATATATACATACCCTTTTCTATTGTTAGCACCAGAATTGGTCACTAACACCCTTGAATAGAATTATGTAGAGAGATTAATGAAGAAAGAAAATTAAAACAGAGGAATGTTACAGTAGAATGCAAAAACAACAACAGAAACAAGAACACCAGATTTATAGTGGTTCGACGTAACTGCCTACGTCTACTTTGAATATGATCTTTACTACTTTTCCAAACACTTGAGTACAGATACAATCCATAAACAAACAACTCGAACAAAAGTTTGAACTGAAAGAAGCGAGTACAAAAAATGGCAGAGTATCCCTGGAGTTCCCCTAAAAAAAGGTCCCTTCAATTGTACCCCTGCCCCTCTATTTATAGACGAAGATAGGCTAGATTCTTGCACAAGCCCACAACCTAGACAACTCGGCCCACAAGTGATGCCCCAGGTCAACTGACAGAGGTACACCGAGCCACTCTTGGCCGAACCACAAGTCCCCTGAGGATGACTCGAAGCATCTTCTCAAATGACTCGAAGCAAGTGGTGATGTGACTCAAAGCATAGAAGCATCGACCGTACCCCTCGTGGTAACTCGTTGTCTTCTCTGATCCATACCGAACCAAGTATGCCGAACCACATACGACTGATCCACATTAGCTCTCTTAGAATGACCGATCGACGCATGCCGAACCACGTACGTCCGATCCACATTAGCTCTCCCACCATGACCGATCGACGCATGCCGAACCACATACGTCCGATCCACATTAGCTCTCCCACCATGACCGATCTACGCATGCCGAACCACGTACGACCGGTCCACATTAGCTCTCCAAGGCCGAACCACTAAAAGCCGACCCACATGAACTGATTCCTCCGAGGTCGATCCCAAATGACCGAACCATCAACCCTAATCCTACCCAGGCCGAACCATCAAGGCCGACCCCAAATGGCCGAACCATCAACCCTGATCCTACCCAGGCTGAACCTAACTCAAACTTCTACTATTACCGACCATGCCGAACCACCTGACCAAACCAAGGTTACCGACCCAAACTTGTTCACCGAAAATGATCCACTCTGCCGACTCCACATTCTCTTGAATGATTGTAAATGATCGATCGTATATGACCGACCGTGAATATCTGATCCTCACTTCAAGTGCTGACCCACAGTTTTTTGGTGACTCCATCACCCAATACCGACCCATCATCCATCACACATTGACTCCTAGTCATCTAGGCCGACTCAGAGTAGTCGCCAACATGACTTGAAGTGGACCAACCCTCGACGTGACACCCACTTACGTTTAATTATAACTTCTGCAGCCTCCATTTTGTAGCCGGGCCCAGGTGCCGGGTAACATTTGCCCCCCAAAGTGTGTCTCGTGAATCAACATGATGCGCTTTGAATCAGCGAGTAATCCCCGTTTCCAGAGGCTAGCTCATTCAAAATGATAACTGACTGTCGCTCTTTTATTGGTCTTCGACAAAACTTCGTGTCGTCTGAACGTATTAGTTCAGTCCCAAAGTGATTCCTGAAATCCTGCTTTAACTTTTCAAAAGCTAAACATATACAATCTTTTGAAGGCTGAATCACTCTAGGTTTTCCAAACCCATGCTTGTCCACTAATCGGGTGAAATCCATCTTTCCAGTGCACCAGATTCCTCGATTATCATTACATGCATATATATACACATTTTATTTTAATGTCATTTATTATTTCATTTTATTATTATTATTATTATTATTATTTTAACAAGGCACAAGTGAGGGATTGGCATACGAAGGCCGATCCACTCGATCGGTTTGCCCTGGCCGGGTCGGCATATCAACTTGCCGACCCCGCGGAACATGGTGACCGGATCATTAGGATAAACCGGTTCACCTTCCACTCTCCATATAAAAGCCTACGCCCAATCTTCTTCTTCTCACACCCAATTCATAATTCTTCTTCTCACAACCACTTCATAATTCATCTTCTCCGGTTCTACTCAAAACCCAAGTCCCCTCTCTCCACCGAACTGCCATCCTTTTTTACTCAATCACCTTTCAAACGTGCTCCTCCATCATCCCCGACTTCAAGCCCAAAGAATCATTCACCCTAGCTCCTAATTATCGTATAGGCAAGGACCCATACTTCGCTTAAAACTATTAGGTCACGCCCTCTTGAACTAGAACTATGCTTGAATCGCGTATGCATACAGATCTTCGTGATGAGTGGGAGAGGAGTGAAGCGAGGCGAGTGAGTGTATAGGGAAAATATAGTGGAGAGCTTCTTGGCATGGATTTGCATTGATTCGAAAGATTTTATGAATGGAGGTCGGCTTGTTATAGGGTCAGAGGTATAAGTTTTATGCCCAGTATTCCAAACAAAGGAGAGGGGCCGGCAGGTTTCTAGTGGAAGAGCGGGTCGGTAGGATTCTAGCAGTTGAGTTAGTGGGTCGGTAGGAGTTCAGTAATAGAGTAGGTCGAAACTCTTGAAAGGGAGTAGCTCGGCATATGCTATGTTGAGGCCGTTTGGTGACTTAAGAATGAGTGGGTCAGTATTCCATAGGATAGTGGATCAGTTGTCTGTGTTTAGAGGGTCGGTCGGTATAGACGGTTTCAGGAGTTAGGGATGGTGACTTGGCATAGACTGAAAAAGCTAGTTCGGTGGTCAGAGAGAGAGAGAGGAGAGTGGATGGTTCGGTCATCCTATAGGGTAGTGGGTCAGAATGTCTAGGTCGGCATTGGCAACCAAGACTGTTCTAACTCGAACATAACATACATTTGGATAACTCACCTCCACAACCAAGCACAACTTAATGGACAATGACAAGTAACAAAGCACATAAGCCCAAGGACCTAATTTGTACTAACTACCCCATAGTTTGAACAATCTTAAATGCAAACTTAATCCAACAAATGCGAATAATAGCCTTCACACTCTATGATGCCAATGTTTGATTCCAAGACTTCTACTACCGGTCATATGATAAACTGCCGGAGACGGTCAGCGATGACGGTCTCCAAGGTCAGCAACTTAAAGTTCCATTATGCTATATTATTCTTTGGGACTTTAACTTATTTGTACTCTTTGCCTAAATCGTCGCACTAGTTCACACACAACATGGGGGTAATACTTTGTTGTTATATCTGATATCTATTGTCTTTCAAGTATAGCTTAAACATGTATCCATTCACGCCAATCGCTCTTTGGAGATGTCCAAAAAATCAAGCTCCGCTACTGTTTCTGATAAGCCTGAGCCAAGTCCTCGGCAGGAGGCAGTGGGAACCTCGAACCCACCATCAACTTCCACACCTGGCATTCCGGATCCACCTGCCGTAATTATAGTCCCGGCTCCTGATGCCATAGATGGAGCTGTTATTCTGGATAACCCCATTGATTCACAAGCCTCAAAAATTGGCGAAGCCGCTCTTCATCGGTTGTGCTCAATCCATGGAATCCCCTTTGATGACGTTTAGGTTCCGTCATGACAAGGTCGGCCTCATCTGCCCCCAGTCGGGTATACTACGTGCAACAAATTTATGTGCTGGGTCGGAAGTCTGCCTCCTTTCAATTCATTCCTCCGTGAAGTGTTGTGATATATTGGGATTGCTCCGGCAAAGCTACACCCTAATAGCCATGTATTTATTCATTGTACCAGCGTCCTCTTTATGAGCACCTTACTCAGACTCCCTACTCCTAAGGATATCCGTTATATTTACCACTTCAAGAGACGTTCCGACAATACATCCTTCATATTTCTCGAGCCACACTCCAAATGCCAAATCCTGAAGGGTGCATGGAGTAAATTTTCCTAGTATAAACAAGAGTGGTTTTACGTACGCTGCCCCCTGGATTTGCGAGAAGATGGCTAGAAGGGAGTAAGTTTCATTTTTAGACTAATATTTGTCTAAGGCTCGAAGTGTATCCTTTCTGAACTTCTTTCGACTCTTATAGGTATCCATCCACAACCTGAAGGCGCTGGGTATTCTTAGGCCGTTGAGGCCATTCGAGCTATTCTCGTGAGGGACCGGGACATTAAATCTGTTATTTCCAATGAACTACTTTCGAAGTTCGGATTACTGGAGGACGGCCGTCGGACTAGCCTTCCAATCGGTGCCACTACAACCAGATCCGCCGTGGAAAAAGGCAAAGAGCAAGCTGGACCTTCGGTGCACCTTGCAGGGAGGGCCCCCGATACAACCGAGGAAGGGGAAATCAAAGAAACCGAGGCACCGAAGGCGATCGATAAAAACATAAGTTATGGCCAAGTGCCAGTGTCTGATGCACCCGGCATCGATGAATCACCGCCTCCTTCGAAAAAGAAAAAGAGCCTAGCTTACAAGCTGAAAAAGAAAAAGGTTGACGGAACTTCAAAGGTTAGGATTACTCCGATCGAAAAGAAATCATCTTCCCAAATTTTAGAAGGCTCCTTAAAAGGCCTATCTGACTTGACCATTCCTGATGACATATTGAATTATGGTTTCAATAACCCTGAGGCTATGGGATTCAATTCACCCGTGAGAAGCGATGAAGGCGCTCAGACTCACCATCAAGGAGAGAAAACTCCAATAAGTAAAGAAAAAAACAATGGTCCGTCGGGGGGAAACACTAGGACACACACAAACACTCACACTCCACCCTGCACTTGAATTTCACTCATCGTGTGTTTCCTACTAACTCACCCTCATTTGGTTGCATGTGCAGGTGATATGGGGCGTACACATGGCATTGACCGCCTTCGTGGATCCTCTATCTTCTACCATTCAAGTCGAGATTCTAGGTCAGGCAAACGACGAGACAGGGACGACAGCGGTGATAGAGATTATCGTCCCAGAGAGTCGTCGTCTTCCAGAAGGAGAACTTACGGCCATTCTTCATATCCAAACGACCCTCCCTCTCACTCGGAGCATAGTAGGGAGAAATCTGCTCAGAAGGGATCCCAGTCCGAAGTTCCTCGCGACCAACATTCTGGCTCGTCGAGTACCAAGCAGTCCCGTGAACCTTATAAGAAATCTGTAACTCCGGTTAGGCATACCCCTCCAGCCTCCGCACACGATCCGTCGACAGCGGAGAAACTGGCCGAACTCAAGGCTACATTACCAAGGATATGTTTTGATGGCTTGAAATTTCTCCCCACGATTCATCCTATCCCCGGACATGTTAAACAGAGCGCCATTGCTTGCAACAACAATGTTTATTTTCAGCACGATGCGTTCGTACACTTGGTAGAAAAAGTTTCAGATGTTTCCATCGAACGCCAACACGAGATTGATCGCCTCAAACTTGAAGCTATTCATGACAAAGATATCATTAAGGGTTAGGATGAGGAACTATCCTCATACAAATCTCAGCTCAAGACTGCCTAGAAAAATGCTAAGGAGACAGCCGAGGCAATTAGTCGCTTGGAGGCCGCTCACAAGAAAGAACTTAATGAGGCAGTCCAACACAACAGTGCTCTGGCTTTGGAGAAAGACTCTATCCAAAAATAAAAAGACATTCTCGATCGACGGGTCAAAGAACTAGAGGAATTGCTCTCTAAAGAGAGAGAAGAGAAAATTGCAGTGCAAGAAGAGTCACAAAGGTACTGCGATGAAATTGTTGAAACGCGGCTTTTAAAGACAAAACTTGACGAAGAGCTATCCAAGTTTGAAGCACTAAAAGAAGCAGATTGTGAAGAGGGCAAGAAGATAGCGCTCGCAGAGGCCAGCTCTCAGCTTGAGGCAGCTACCGAAGCCAGAAGAGAAGAAATCAAATGTTTATTCGACCCGCTCATTGTCGAGTTTAATGTAAGAGTCCTCATGCATCGTGATTTGTCTTTCTTGGGCGAGAATTATCTCGAGTCACTCACTAAAGCGTGGGATACTTTGATTAGAATTAAAAAAGTGGAGCTGGGTGTTGAAGAGATTGATGAAGAGCCTCTCGTTAGGGAAGTGCTCCGCGGAATGAGCCTTCAGACTTATCCGCGGCGAGAGCTCTCTTTGGAAAAAACTCTCCATCACCGGAGGGTAATGATGATAACGTTGGCCCATCCAGCACTGGGTCTCCGGTCCCTCCTTCCGTTCAGTTGACTGATAGTTCGTCACTTGACCCTCCCGAGCAGCACGTTGGTTATGACCCAGAGAAACCCGGGCTTGGTGTTCACATTTTATCTCCAATCCTTGAGGGTGATACTCCGAGGACCACTGAGAGTTGGTTAGAAGCTGGTATGTAGCTTCACTTTCTAGAGTTTTGTAATTCATCGATTTTGGAGAGTGATGAATGTGTTTTAACATTTGTTTTTTACAGACTCATATAGGTCACTCTGAACCCGAGCCGATTCCAAGGAGCGATGTCGCCATGGAGTGGGAAGAGAAGAAGGTTGAGGCACCTCACACCGGAGATACCCTTGGTCCCGATGCTCAAGTGATTGGGGCGCTAGATGAGGATAAACTTGAAGATCCCTCACCTGTAGAACACGACGAGGTCGAAATCACAGGCGCTTCCGAGCATACTTCCAAGCTCAGCATGAAAGAGAAAATTGAGGAGGAGGAGAAAAAGAAAAGCAAAGTTAAGACAGAATCTTAGGTGGTGGAACTCGACGATCCTTTAAATCGGCCCTTGAAGGTCATTCTCCCCCGTGGGATCACATCTTTGGATGTCCCTCCTCCTCCCTCGAGTACTTCATTTCTGGGAAGAAAAGGGTCCAAAAAGAGGCGCTCGGATGAAGAAACTTCAAAGAAACCAAAAAAGGAAAGAAAACCGAAGAAGTAACTATTGCCTCGCTACATTTTGCTCGACTTAAGTAATGCAGTACCATGTAGTTGTTTTCCTCCCCTTCTTTTGTAGATAGATTTTGGCTCCGGACTTCGGAGAAGTTGTAATGAAATTTCTTTTTTGATTAGTGAATAAAGTTTTGCTTCTTTGTATTTTCAGATTTTCATCGCTTAGCTTATAATTTAATCTGTGATTGAAATCCAGAGTCTTGTGGGTCATGCGAACTCCAGTTCATTTTCACAAGACTTTGAGATTTTTGAATCGTTTATACTCTAATCCGCACTATGGGGACTTTGAGTATTCTAGTCTGTGCTCCGAGGACTTAGAGATTTTTTTTATACTCTAGCCGGCACTCTGGGGACTCATAGTACTCTAGTCCGCGCTCTGGGGACTTAGAGATTTTTTTATACTCTAGCCGGCACTCCGGGGACTCAGAGTACTCTAGTCCGCGCTCCGGGGACTTAGAGATTTTTTGAATCGTTTATACTCTAGCCCACACTCCGGGGACTCAGAGTACTCTAGTCCGAACTACGGGGACTTAGAGATTTTTTGAATCGTTTATACTCTAGCCCGCACTCCGGGGACTCAGATTACTCTAGTCCGCTCTCTGGGGACTTAGAGAGTTTTTGAATCGTTTATACTCTAGCCCACACTCCGGGGACTCAGAGTACTCTAGTCCACGCTCCGAGGACTTAGAGAATTTTTGAATCGTTTATACTCTAGCCTGCACTTCAGGGACTCAAAGTACTCTAGTCCGCGCTCTGGGGACTTACAGATTTTTTGAATCATTTATACTCTAGCCCGTACTCCAGAGACTCGGAGTACTCTAGTCCGCGCTTCAGGGACTTATAGATTTTTTGAATCGTTTATATTCTAGCCTGCACTCCGGGGACTCATAGTACTCTAGTCCGTGCTCCGGGGACTTAGAGATTTTTTGAATCGTTTATACTCTAGCCCGCACTCCGAGGACTCAGAGATTTTTTGAATCGTTTATTAATCGACCTTTAATTTTGTGTGTGTGTTCATATGCCAGATAGATTAATGCAATTTCACTTTGCCATGGAGTTATAACACACAGAACATCAATAGTTCATAAAAAATAGCTTCAAGCCTTTATTGATTGTAAAAAATAGAGACAAACTGAATTGTCTTATTACATGTCGAAAACAGAGAACAAAAGGAGAAACACATACTGGAAACAATCGCTACTAAAATGCAAAAGAAATAGACTAATTATAATAATGGCGCAAATGTTCACTATTCCATGCATTGGGGAGTGTCACGCCATCGACAGTCGCTAGCTTGAAGGTTCCTTCTCCAAGCCTCGTTCGATGAAGTAGGTACCTTCCCATGTGGGATTCATATGCGACGGGACCGGAAAAACTCGCTTTAAAACAAGGTCGCCCACATCGAAAGTTCTCGGTTGAACATTTTCATTATAATATCGGCCGACTCGGTGTCGATATACAGCCGCCCTTAAATCAGCTTCTTCACGTTTCTCATCGACCAAGTCCAATGACTCCAGTAAAAGATCTTGATTCGTCCTAGGATCATACCGAGTCACCCGGTGAGAGGGAACTTCAAGTTCCACGGGTATAACAGCTTCAGTGCCGTATGCCAAGGCGAATGGAGTATGGCCAGTCGTAGACTTGTGGGTGGTTCTGTAGGCCCAGAGTGCTGTTGGAAGCTCATCCACCCACTTGCCTCTAGCCTTCTCCAAACGCTTTTTTAAGATGGACTCGATTATCTTATTTACGGCTTCAACTTGTCCATTTGCTTTGGGATGAGCGACTGCTGCAAACCTTTTCTCAATGCAATATTTTTGGCAGAACTCTTTGAACTCTCCACAATCAAGTTGAGTTCCGTTGTCAGTAATGATAGTTCATGGGAGGCCAAAGCAGCATATAATGTTTCGTACAACAAAATTATTGACCTTTTTGGTGGTGATTATAGCTAAGGGCTCCGCTTCTGCCCACTTGGTGAAGTAATCGACCGCGACAATTGCATATTTCGCACCACCTTTGGAGATTGGCAAGGAGCCGATTATATCGATCCCCTATATTACAAATAGCCATGGACTAACCATTTGTGTGAGTTCATCGGCGGTGCTCTCGGGATTTTTGTGTACTTTTGACATTTGTCGCATCTCCTTACATAGTCTGCGGCGTCCCCATTCACGTTCGGCCAATAGTATCCATAATAGAGGACCTTTTGGGCTAGCGCCTGCCCCCTAGTATGGTCGCTACATTCCCCTTCATGAACTTCTCTTAAGACTCGTTTTATCTCATCGTGGGCGATGCACCTAAGCAAAGGAACTGAGAATCCCTTCCGATACATTATTTTACCCTGGATTATATAAGATGAGGCCTTGTGAACGACTAGTCGTCTTTCATTCTTTCTCTCAGGCAAGGTTCCATGTAGCAGGTATTCTTTGAACGGGGTCATCCACGACTCCCTTTCAGTTTTCGTTCCGAACACAAGATCTACTTCCATTTCGCATACACTCGGGGCATGTAAGGTTTCGACGGGAACCAAGCCCATCTGTTGTGCATCACCGGTGCTTGCGAATTTTGCCAACGAGTCGGCTTCCCCATTTTGTTCGCACGGAATGTGCGAAATATCATTGTATTCAAGGTCTGCCAACAGTTCTTGAACCCGAGCGAGGTATGGGGCAAGCCTTTGCCCCTTTGCTTGATAATCTCCCCGCACTTGGTACACCACCAATTGTAAGTCACAAAAGATTTCAATAGATTTCACTCCAAGTTCTTTGGTAAGCTTCAAGCCCGCAATCAATGCTTCATACTCAGCTTCGTTGTTCGTCGCGGGGAAATCAAGTTTCAAAGCATAACCAATTGATCGGTTCTCAGGAGTTACAAGAATAACGCCAGCCCATAACAACGGTCGTTGGATGCTCCATCGGTGTATAGCTTCCATCGAACGGCAGGAACTGCATCACCACCACTTGGCTCGTCTGATACGGTGAACTCTGTAATGAAGTCTGCTAGCACTTGCCCTTGGATTGCCCTCCGTGGTAGGTAAGTAATATCGAACTAACTCAGCTCAATGTTCCATTTGAGTAGCCTTCCAAAGGTTTCTGGTCGTTGAAGCACCTGCCGCAGAGGTTGATCGGTATAAACACTGATCGGGTGTGCCTAAAAATACGGACAAAGCTTGCGCGATGCGATTACCAAGCAGTAGGCTAGCTTCTCAATCTTAGGATAATTTCTCTCTGCCCCCGTTAAATGCTTACTAACATAGTACACTGGCTTTTGGATTCGGTCCTCTTCACGAATCAAAGCTGCACTGATGGCATGCTGAGATACGGCCAAGTAAACATATAACTCCTCATGGTCTATAGGCTTTGACAGAACCGGGGGCCTCTCCAAGTGTTTCACCAGAGCTCGGAATGAATCCTCACAGTCCAGCGTCCATTCAAAATTTCTGTTCACTTTCCTTATCACATCAAATAAAGGAATACACTTGTCGGTCGCTCTTGATATGAATCGACTCAACGCGGCGACTTTTCCATTCAGGCTTTGTACTTGCTTTATAGTTCTGGGCGCTTGTATGTCTCGAATAGCCTGAATTTTTTTCGGGTTGGCTTCAATTTCCTGTGCATTGACAATGAAACCCAAAAACTTTCCCGATGCAACAGCAAAGGAACATTTCAATGGATTGATTTTCATTTCGTAATACCTGAGTATATCAAACATCTCCGCTAAGTCTCGAATGTGGTCGTTTGACTGCCGTGACTTCACGAGCATATCATCCACATAGACTTCCATCGTTCTACCAATCTAGTCTTTAAACATATGATTCACCAAACGCTGATAATTTGCCCCGACGTTCTTTAATCCAAAAGGCATCACTACATAACAATACAGTCCAACGTCCGTGACAAAACTGGTATGCTCCTAATCCAGAATGTGCATCGGGATCTGATTGTATCCCGAATACGCATCCATAAATGATAATAATTCGTGTCCTACTGTCGAGTCGACTAGCTGATCAATTCTGGGCAAAGGAAAACTATCCTTAGGGCACGCCTTGTTCAAGTCTGAGTAATCAACACAGGTCCTCCACTTCCTGTTCGCCTTCCTCACCAGTACGAGATTAAATACCCATTCAGGATAGAGGGCGTCGCGGAGGAACCCATTGGTCTTGAGTTTATCCGCCTTCTCTCTGAGAGCAGTGGACCTCTCCGGGTCCATGCCTCTCCTTTTTTGCTTTACTGGCACATACGTCGGGTCAATGTTCAACATATGACTTGTGATGGCCGAAGAAATCCCACACATATCGGAATGGGTCTAAGCGAAAACATCTAGATTCGCTCGGAGGAAATCGGTAAGATCCTCTATCATCGAGGGGTTGAGCTGTGATCCAATCTTAAGTACTCGTGACGGCTCATCATGGCTGACTGGAATGTCAATCATCAGTTCAGCCGGTGCTGCCTCAGCCTCCTTGGGTTCTTCATCGTCATCTCTCGGATCTATGTCTCTATAGCTCCGACCCTGTTGCTCAAGCCGAAGCTCGGGCACTACTTGTCAATTTTTAACGGCACGGATGCGGATAGAGTTGTCCACACCCTTTCCCTTCTCCCTTCGCTGGGCCTCTCTCAGCTCAGCCACATAACATGCACGACCAGTTTCTTGATCGCCATGCACTACACCAACTCCTCTATCCATTAGAAATTTCAAGGTTAAACACCATGGGGCCAAAGCTGCCCTAAACTCCGCTAGGGCCGGTCAGCCCAAAAAAAAATTATACGGGGAATCAACATCCAAAACAATGAATGGTAGGATCCGTACCCTCCTACGTTCACCTTCTCCTAACTCAACCGGCAATTCAAAAAAACCTATTGCATCAGTGGCTACGCCATTAAAGCCGTGAATGCGGGCTTTAAATGGTTTCAGATCCTTCGCCTCCATCTTCATTTGGTCATATGCCTTTTTGAAGATAATATTAATAGAACTCCCACAATCAACCAGTATCCTTCTCACAAGCGTCTATCTGATTGTAGCTGAGATAACCATCGAGTCAATAGTAGGTGCCTCCACCCGATCGGCATCCCTGCTCTTGAATACTATATCATCCATCATTATTCGCTGCTGTTTTGCTGGAGTACCGTCTTCTGTATTCGAGCAGCATTCGAAATCCGCAGGCATCAAGGAACTAGCATAGCGTTCCATTTCTTGCCAACTCTTGTCTGCAATTATCGTGTTTATGACTAGCCTTCCTCCGGTCCGAGCGGGTTCCTCAGGTCGATGTAAAGCCTGCCTGTGATTGGAGTCGGATGTCCCTTGTCCGCCTTCCTACGGATTCTTAACAAACTGCTGTAACTTTTTCTGACGAAACAGTTTTTCTATAGCATCATGGAGGTGCCTACACTCCTCAGTATTGTGCCCGTAGGTCTCATGAAATCGACAATACTTTCTAGTCTGCTTCTGTTCCTCAGTTGACTCCTTTGGGCGCGGCTTTCGGTATTGGAATGTATTACAATTTAATAAATAAATATTCTCGAAAGATGTATTCAAAGGAGTATATTCGCTATAGGTCGGGATTCTTGGTTTCCACTTTCCTGCATCCCTCTTTTGCCCGGAATTTCCTCCTCCGGATCCTTTAGACTGCCCCGGCTTATTTTGAACATTGACTTGGACCTTGCCATAATTTTTGCCAGATTGCTTTACCGCAATGTTGATTTGCACTGCTTCCTTGCTGGGCCCGGGCGCACTGCTTCGTCTCGACCACCTGGCCTCTTCCCTCCTCATGAATTGGTTCGCCTTTGAATAAAAGCGTTCCATGGTAGTCGGTGGTTTGCCTACCAGCCTGTCACCAAACTCCGAGTCCGGATCTACTCCTCGCAACATGGCCATAAGGATAGCGTGGTCATTCGGATTACTAACTTCGGTAGCAGCGACATGGAATCTCTGCAAATAATCTTTCAACGATTCTCCTGGAGCCTGGAACACACTGGACAACGACATAACGTCCTTTGGGCGAGTGGCATGGATCCTAAACTGCTCCATGAATTTCGCCACTAACTCGTCAAACCTGGAGATCAGTCACGGGGGAAGTCTGGTGAACCACATGGTAGCGATTCCAGATAGAGTTATTAGGAAGCATCTACATTTGGTCGCATCATTTGCCTTAGCTGAGTCCATTATCCACTCGTATCTCATTACATGTTGTCGGGGATCAGTCTTCCCTTCATAAGCTGGAATAGTAGGCATATTGAACTTCCGGGTGTACTCGGCCTGTAGGATAGTATCTGTGAATGGAGTATGGCTCCTAGATACACCCCAATCATCGTTGGATAAGCCCTGATTCTTCCTCATCAGTTGCCTGACCATAGCTGGTAAATCCACGGTCTGGATGGGAGGTGGCAAGTTGGTATCCGTCCTGCGTGATCGGTCTGGCTGGTGCCTCCTCGGCAGGCGATCATCCAAGTGCACATCCCGAGGACCCGCTTCGCTATGACCCTGGCGAGGGGGTGGGCCAGCTCCCAAGTGTGCTCCAGATCCTAAGTTTTCCCCTCCAGGTTGGCAATGACTCCCTAGGTGCAAATGAGGAGCCACGGTTCCGTGTAGGGAATCTGGACCATTTCGGTTGGTTTGCCCTTGGCGAGTCATCGCCAATTGCTCTGTTGCACCAATTTCTGTCGTTTCAATCCAACAGCGTCTACGCCTGTGGTGTTCATTTGACAAAGCGGAGCTGTTGGACGATGAGTAGGAAGCTGGGCTTCCTCCAGCGTTCTGACGCTGCTGCTGAGTGATTTGGGTCATCAGGTTGGCACTCGTTTGAATCCGCTCATTAAGATGCCTCCTGCTTTCCACAAGCTCCCTTATCAGCTCATTGAACTCTACCCAGGTGAAGGCATCTAGTTGGTTTGGGAGGGTGGTGGGCTCTACGCCTGCATTAGCTTGCTGATTACTAGGTCCCACTTGCTAGATGCTGGCGGTTTCGTTAACATCCGCGTTGTGAGAGGCGGATCTGGTACGTGGTCTTGCCATCATAGAGTTATCTGTGGGAACTCTGAGTGGTATCTATGGACTCTTGAGAACGAACTTGGATCTCCTTCAGGGGATTTTCTCAATCCAGTAGCAATAAAGAAGGTTCTAACAGCCTGAGAATGGACGTTCTCAGTGAAAGCCAAATGGCCAAACCATTAACCCTGATCCTACCCAGGCTAAACCTAACTCAAACTTCTACTATTACTGACCATGCTGAACCACCTGACCAAACCAAGGTTACCGACCCAACCTAGTTCACCGAAAATGATCTACTTTGCCGACTGCACATTCTCTTGAATGATTGTAGACGACTGATCGTATATGACCGACCGTGAATATCTGATCCTCACTTCAAGTGCTGACCCATGGTTTTTTGGTGACTCCTTCACCCAATACCTACCCATCATCCATCACACATCAACTCCTATTCATCGAGGTCGACTCGGAGTTGTCGCCAACATGACTTGAAGTGGACCAACCCTCGACGTTACGCCCACTTACGTTCAATTATAACTTCTGCAGCCTCCGTTTTGTAGCTGGGCCCAGGTGTCGGGTAACATCTATAAAGCAACAGAAGGCTACAGATGGTGCTAAGCTTGACAATAGGTGGAAGTGAGGTTGTGCACAAGCTCAGAGAGGAAGTGGCAGGGACCGCATGCGGTCTCGGTCTCGAAGCAAGCACAAAGGGTCTCGAAGCAAGCATCAGCAACAAATAAATATGAGAACAAAGTTTATACTTTTTTGTGGGGAAAATATGGGTGAGACGAGGTCGATTCAAGCAAAGCAGTGAGAAGCCAATATATATAAACCAATATATATATTTCAGAACGAACAAGAAGAGGAGCAGGCGCAGATGAGGTGTTGTTGCCATGGGTAAGGAAGCGTGAAGGCCTTTGGCCAGGTGGAGCATCGACTAGAGGAAGGAGGGGGTTACAAGGCTGGAAGGCGGACGTGTGGAGCACAGGTGGTGAACATGTGGTCAGAGAAGGTGGACACGGTGGAGTTTGAGGCTGTGCTGTAAGTTTTTAGGTGGCGTACTTGGGTGAGGAAAGTGGGTTAACGTGCGTGAGTGGCGATCTGGTGGTTTTCTAGTTGTCAGGTGGTGATGGATGGAGTGTGGGATGGGAAGAGGAAAGGGGGACGCGGGTTGGAAGGTCAGGGGGAAGGTCAAACTGATGGGTAGCGGAGTGGAGGCTCTCGGTGGAAAGGATGGATGAACATGGGGTTCTGGAAAGAAGGAAGGTGCTCGGCCTCACTATATAAAACTTTATATATATATATATATATATTTAAAAGTTACGAAACAGATGGAAGAGAACGAAGGGAATGAAACGAATCAACAAACCAAAATAAATATTGAACCCGGAGGAATGGTGAAAGTCAGCCACGAATTGAATTCAGGAATTAATAAAACAATGGCTGTTTGTTTTTCAAACGGTAGACAAATGAAAGGACATATGGAAACCAAAAGCCCAAATACGGAACCGATACGACAAATTGTTTCGCTGATTTCATCATGTATTGGACACCGAATTACCCAAATGAATTTACTATGGAGATCAGCATGACCAGACGAACAGAATGGTACACAGATATCAACGATACGATCATCTTATCAAAAGTTGATATTCGCTGCCAGAAATGCTGCTAAAATGCCGAAAATAAGATAAACAGAGCTAAAGTAGTCCAAATTTGGCGAAATGAATTACGATGTCTCACTCAGAAAATGATTTAAAATTTTATTATATAAAATATTCAGATTTTGAAAATATTTTATTTTCACCAAATTAACTGATTTTAAATCGAAATTGAAAAATTACGCAATAGAACTAACTTTCATATTTCCCAATGAAAATCTGTCATTCGCTATGCTTCAATAGAAGCATACTAAATATCAAATTTTCATTGTCAAATTTGATAGTTTAAATTTCATGAAATATTCAGTGAATTATGTTATTAAAAATCGTTAAGATTGCCAGGTCGTTACACTCTCCCCCACTTAAAACTTTTCATCCCCGAAAAGGAACGAGGTAGGAGAACAGAAGCAACAGAAAAGAAAGATAGATTTGAAATTACATAGTACCAGATACAACAATTAATTCAAAACCATATAAATTTCATTTTTTTTCTTCTTATTACCTATATCTTTTATTGTATACAATTCAATTACCTATTCTCATAACATTTTAACTTTTTGAATATTTCAGGTAAGTTATATATGCTTAGAATGCAATTGAGTATTATACAAATAAATTTTATCCTAGTTCAACTGTTTCAAGTTGTTTAAATATCATTTCTCAATTTAGTCACTCTAATTATTCAAAAAATTTGCTTCATTTTAGTAATTGAAAACAATCACTTAACATAGAACCTAAGAATTAAATTTCGGTTTCACTTCAAACCTTTTTTTTGAAATAAATATACATATATATATATATATATATTATATACATCAAATCATATCAAAATTCAAATCAAATCCATTTTCCAAAACAAAAGTGTAGTAAAGCTACAAGTGGTCTCTCCACTTTGAGACTCGAAAATGAATATCGATGATGCTACAGTCATCACCGAAATTATTTTCAGCGACAAAAGAGGAGAGTACTGACTTCTTTTAAAATTCTTTGGAAATAATTTCTATTCGAAAATACTTTCAAATAAAATATATTCAAGACTTTTGAAAACCAAATTTTGAAAAGCACCGGAAATCTGATTCTCAAATCATTAATTTGAATTCATTTCATTTACAAAACAGATTTATAAACCATGTTTTAAAAATTTCATCTCCTTATAACATACAACAACAGTCAAAAGTTTAGGAATGTTGACAAAACAATAAATGATAATCTAGTATTATCATTTCTAACAACCAATTCATTTAACTATCAAATTTCAGAAAATCATACTTTTATATATAAAATATAATTATACACAAAAATTATTTCATTTACCAATTTTGAAACAATATTGTGTCAGTTTGCTCTATTCAAGTGTTTTGAAATTCCTATCGATGGCGTTGGCCTGACGAATCAATTGAAACCCAAAATTCAAACTTAACAACTCATACAACACAATATAAACATTTTATACTAATTACAAATACACTCCCTCACAGGATAATTCAAGAATGGATTCTAAGACCAGGATAGGGATTCAAATTTAGAGGAATCCTAATCAAATAGAATTCTAACAACGAAGATAGCTCGAAAGGAAGATAAGATAATTAAATTACAAAAGAGGAAGATGGTCGTGGCGACCTTAACTGGGTGAACCGAGACTTAGGAAAGACGAGAATATCACCAATGAAAATGGGAACAAATTCGTTGAGAACATCATGGAAAACGCGATTCATGAGATCGACAAAGAAGGCAGGAGCATTGGTTATTCCAAAGGGCGTGACTAACCATTCATAAAAACCATTCTTCCGGGAGAAAGGACAATAGGTCGAGCTTCAGGAATAAGATTGAAGCGGAATTCAAATTTCCCGCTTGAGAGGGAGAGAAATGACTTCACCGAAAACATCAGGATAATCCCTGACTATCGATGTGGAGTCGAGATCACTAAACTGAGAATCAAGTGAAAAGATAAAACTGCCTGAGTAAGCCTAAGGCATTCGATATACAATCACAAGAGAATCACCATGGTCGTCTACTAGAGAAACGATTCGGGCTTTTTAAGAAATAGTGGCATCAAAACTGAGGATGTAGAAATCTCCTGTGAATCGATGTCGGTTGTAAAGGAGTTTCACCCTTTTACAAATCATACTAAGGTTGGAGGGACCGCCGATGGGATTAGTATCACATAAGGATGAAATTACCAATTGAGGTGGAAAGATGAGTTCAAATTTATTATAGAGATCAATAGAGATGAAGCTATGGGATGCTCCAGTATTAAGAAGAACTCGAATAGGAAAAGGCAAGAATGGATTTCAGAAGGAAGGAAGCGTTCCAAAAATCCAAAAGGAAATCCAGATCAAGGAGAATTCTAACGAAGGATTTCATGCTCGAACGAATATGATTCTATAATTAATTCTACTCGTTCTAGGGTATTCCTACCCTATCTCTAATGAGTTTTCACTCCATATGCTAAGTTTTTCCTAAACCAGAGCTCTGATACCAACTGTAACGACCTGCTATTTTGAACCATTCGAATCGACAATCATCCACTCATGTCGGACTTGAATTGCTCAAAACAACATATTGTTAATTTATATTTGGCAAAACATAGCATATACAGTAAATAAATCAATCATAGAATCATAGACACAGAGTAATACAACAATAAGTAGCAAAATAAAATAATAGTAGTTCATGAAGCTACTATATATATACATCAGAGCTAAACATAAAATACAACTGAAATCTCAAATACAGAGTAGTCTCAAATACAAAGGAAACTGACAAGACTGAACATAAACTGGAAACAACTGTAATAACTGAAAGCTGAATAGATGTATGACAGATCTTCAAGCAAAGCACCAAGCTCCAAAGGTGAGTCTCAAATGCTGTGACACTCAGTCAGAACTGAGCATAAAGCAAAACGCAAAACATTCGAGTCAGGATTAACATTCTTATACTAATAAATTCAACTCAAGTGAAATGTCAACTGAAATACAAAGTAACTCAAAGGATGTTTGGGATACCCATCCTCTAAGGATCCGTTAAACTATCTACATACATAGTACAATATGCTACATATATAATGTCTATAGTAAAGTAAACTATTAAAATAGAGTTAAGGTGGTACTCATATCCCCTTTAACACATTTTATATAATGTCGTAGTCTATACAGTACTGTAAACTCCACCAAACCAGTGGGCTATCAGGGAGCACTCCATAGGTACGACACAAACCAAACTCGTAGTGGGCGCGATAAGGAATGTGACAAGGCACGCGAGGCAATGCCCAGGGTAGTATTATACCGTTTTGCCGATCCGGACTGGTGGTAACGCATAGAAGCTACTACCGCCCACCTCGAGACACACTCCCAAATCAAAGGTGCACCCAATCAAATCACAAAGTAATAGAATGGTATCGAAGAAATGTGCCCGATCAGAGGAGCGACCTAACTTGGTCCGGCATGGCTCCTGTTTTAGCCATATCACGCAAACTCACACGAGACAGGGCTGCCCTAATACCTCATATAGAATCGTCGCCAAACCATCCTACTTCGTTCTGGAATCTCCACCACGTACACAGTTGTTAAAGTGGTATTCGGTATTGGCAGAGAGTATGACAATATCCGATCCCGGTCTCTTTAACAACCAAACACTTATTTCACACCGTGGTCATTTTATTTCAAAATGGTTCATATTTCATATCAAAATATCATATTCATTTCAAAATCATAACACTTTTGAAATCATATCACCTTCGAAATCATATTACCTTTGATATCATATTCACTTTCGAAATCATAACCACAAAATAGATTAAAACATCATATCAAAATATTTGCATTTAAATCCATTAAATCTAAATTATAGAAGTTCCCACTTAAATCAATTTGAATAACTAAAAGTAGTTTATATATTAAAATAGTTTATATTTAAAATAGGTTGTAGATAAAATTGTTTATATATTAAAATAGTTTATATTTAAAATAGGTTATAGATAAAATAGTTTATATAATAAAATATATATATATATCGAAAATAGTTTCAAATTAGAATTGTTCTTCCAATTTCAAAAATCAATTTAAATCAATTTTAATTCCAAAATTTCAATTCAAATCCGCCTCACTTCAACTATTTTTTCATAATTCTCATTAAAACCATTTTAAATTTATATCGATTTTGAATCCAGGTTTGAATTACAAATTTAAACCACTTATAACTCAATACATTTCGATGTTTAATTATCCAAACATTTACAATAACTAAATTCAATAAATTTCATTTATATTTTGAAAATTCAACTTTAGTCCTATTAAATTTTCAAAATATTCACTTAATCATTTTTAATAGCACTTAAATAAAATCACATATTACAAATTTAAGTTTATATTAGTGGAAATTAGCCACAAGGGCCTCTTTAGTAAGTGGAATTAGTTTCTAGGACACACAACTGAAATAATTACTTTTAAGGACAAAACGTAAAATAATTAGTTTCTAGGGCCTAAAAACCTATGAAATTATGTCCTTGAAAGTAATTGGACGGCTGACTTTGTCCTTGAAAGTAATTATTCTGCTGACTTTGGCCTTGAAAGTAATTTCTTTGAATGTGTGTCCTAGAAACTAATTGGACTGCAAAGTTTGTCCTTCTGGTGAAATGCCCCTTAATATTAAATATTCAATCTCAAATTTATTTAAAGTTGAAAATATTCATTTAATCACTTTTTATCAAATAAAGTTATAAAAACATACCTTTCAAAATCTCAAAATCAATAAGTTCAAATCAATCCTTATTTAAGTTCAATTCTAAGCAAATTTAATTACAAATCAATTTAATTTATCCTTCCAACCTTGATTTATTAAAGTTATTAAAAATCTACGTTTAAAATATTAAAATAAATTTAAATAAATCTTTTAAAAATATATTATATATTAGTTAAACTAAATTATTATTAAATTTTATTATATTAGTTATTATTAAATTAAATCTTATTATTATTAAATCTATTTAAATCTTATTTATATATTTTAGAAATAATAAAGTTATAAGTAAAATTTTATAATTTACATTTTTAAAACTTAACTTATATTTTTAAGATTTCCAAAACATATAAATTAAAATCTAAATTTTTAAAATTAAAATATCTTTATATTATATTTAAAAATCGATACTTATTAAAACCCATCAATTTCCTTTCAAACCTTTGAAAAATAAATTTTCAAAAATAGACCAGCGGTGTCCGTATATAGTTTTCTATCCTACGGTCAAGTGTTATGGATATCTATCATTTCAATCCACAATTTAATTTTATATTTTACGGGTATATATCATTTCAACCGGCAATACCAAAATTTCAAAGTCAATGAAAATCGCTTGGGTTTATCATTTCAACCCATAATGATTTTCCCCTAATCTATAGTATCGTTCGGGTATGTATCATTTCAACCCATAGGGAATTCTAAACTACAGGGAACTTGCAGAGTGAGAACAAATATGATAATAATGTAACATATCAACAACAGTCATATACCATCAGTAACAAATTTAAATATAATACAGGTTATGGTGTCATATGTCATAGGTAAACAATTGTAGATAATGGCATATCATCTGTAACAATTAAATAACTAACAATTCAAATTTAACAACATATTTCAATCGTCATTTCATGTGAACTAAATTTACTAAATATATGTATGTTAATCTTGAGTGATTGCTCACCTTTCAAGGCTAGAGAGGAAATGGCAGGGACCGCATGTGGTCTCGGTCTCGAAGCAAGCACAACGGGTCTCGAAGCAAGCATCTGCAACAAATGAATATGAGAACAAAGTTTGTACTTTTTTTTATGGGGAAAATATGGGTGAGACGAGGACGGTTCAAGAAAAGCAGTGAGAAGCCAGTATATATATATATATATATATATATATATATATATATATATATATATATATATTTCAGAACGAACAAGAAGAGGAGCAGGCGCGGAGGAGGTGCTGTTGCCATGGGTAAGGAGGTGTGAAGGCCTTCGGCCAGGTGGGGCTTCGGCCAGAGGGAGGAGGGGGTTACAAGGCTGGAAGGCGGACATGTGGAGCATAGGTGGTGAACATATGGTCGGAGAAGGTGGACACGGTGAATTTTGAGGCTGTGCTGTTAGTTTTTGGGTGGCATACTTGGGTGAGGAAAGTGGGTTAACGTGTGTGAGTGGCGATCTAGTGGTTTGCTAGTTGTCAAGTGGTGATGGATGGAGCATGGGATGGGAAAAGAAGAGGGGGACGCGAGTTAGAAGGTCAGGGGGAAGGTCGAAATAATGGGTGGCGGAGTGGAGGCTCTCGGTGGAAAGGATGGATGAACACGGGGTTCTGGAAAGAAGGAAGGTACTCGGCCTTACTATATAAAACTTATATATATTTTTTAAAAAGAAAAGAAACAAATGGAAGAGAACGAAGGGAATGAAACGAATCAACAAACCAAAGTAAATATTGAACCCAGGGGAATGATGAAAGTTAACCACGAATTGAATTCAGGAATTAATAAAACAATGTATGTTTGTTTTTCAAATGGTAGACAAATGAAAGGACACATGGCAACCAAAAGACCAAATACGGATTCGATACGACAAATTGTTTCGTCGATTTCATCACGTATCAAACATCGAATTACACAAATGAATATACTATGGAGATCAGCATGACAAGACGAACAAAATGGTACACAGATATCAATGATATGATCATCCTATCAAAAGTCGATATTCGCTGTTAAAAATGCTGCTAAAACGCCGAAAATAAGATAAACGGAACTAGAGCAGTCCAAATTTGGCAAAACGAATTACGACGTCTCACTAAGAAAATGATTTAAAATTTTATTATATAAAATATTCAGATTTTGAAAATATTTTATTTTCATCAAATTAACTGATTTTAAATCGAAATTGAAAAATTACACAGCAGAACTAACTTTCATATTTCCCAATGAAAATTTGTAATTCGCTATGCTTCAATAGACACATACCAAATATCAAATTTTCATTGTCAAATTTAATTATTTAAATTTCATGAAAAATTCAGTTAATTACGTTATAAAAAATCATTAAAATTTCTGGGTCGTTACATGTGCCAACTTGTGCTATGTGTTATTTATCCAGAGAGACTAGAGTCCATCCTAGTTGACTGATCGTGAGGTCCCATCCTAGATCTGTTGCATTACCTTATTATATTTGCATGTTGTGTGCTGATATTTAGATTGTGTGATGATATGCCCTGATGCCACTCTAGCTAAATATTCTGTTACATTGGGTAGTAGTTCGTGATCATACTGTATATAGATGGATGTAGTGTCACGATGATTGGAAGTAACTAAGGCTATGGGTGTGTTGTAAGTGTTGTATCCTGGAGCATGCTTTGTGCTGTTAGGCTCCCATCTGGACTATGTGAGATTATATGCTTATACTGTATTATTTAGATACCCCTTTTAGACATCGATTCAAAGGTGAGGACCTCTTAACCCATTGGTGCATATTGTGTGCCGTGAAGCTCCCAACTAGAATAGGTGATTTGAGATATATATAGACACACGATACCATACTTATAACACCTCACTTGATTGTATGCCTGTTGATAGTTGATTCCTTTTTATGTTAGGAGTGTGTTGGTTGATTCGCCCACTATGTTATGGTTATATTGACGGGTGCTACAGTTGGATGTTAGGATATATGGATGTCTTATTTACCTTATGTGATGTGATGTTTATTTCGAAGGATGATGATTTGTGCATGGTATATGATGTATGTGATGTACTTAAAATGTTCACACATATTTAGTAGGTATATTTATACCATCATGCTAGTATTATTATACACCGGCATCTACATTCTAGACATAGTATGACCCATCATTTATTTAATACTCAGGTCAGTTCTAGACATTTCAGGTTCAGGGACGAGTTGACTAGTTTGTGGATGTTGGAAATAGAAGAAGGCTAGAGTATTTGTATATCATTTTGTATATTTTAGTTACATGTGCTCATGTGTTGATGAGATGTATATATATTGGATATTTTATGTACATATTTGATGATGGTGGGCATTACACTATTTTGGTAGACTCACTTGGACTCATGTATATTTTATATTATATGGTATTGTTGCATTGATGAATCTATGATCTCTATAATTTATTTTTTATTATGTATTGTTATATCCTGGAGACGCACGTGTTTATTGCTTTGTGCCGATACTGTGTATATATAAGTGAGTTGTTTATTTGATTTGAAATACGCACCTGTGTTAGCCTAAGGTAATATTCACGTATGTAAGCCTAATATTGCCTCATTTTCCCTATTATCAGATAGTATTACACTGTAATACTCTTTGGTAGTATGGGTATATAGGTAGGGTGTTATAGTTGGTATAAGAGAGGATTTAGAACAATATAGAGTATAAATGACGTGGGTCTTCGCCTTAGATGAGACTTAAAGTCCCTGTTTTCATGGGTTTATGGTGGATTACTGTTTATAATATTTGATAGTGGAAGTATATGATGATTACTTGGGTAACCATTTAGGGACATATTTGTATTTTTCTTATATAATATATATTTCTTTTAATTTTTTCTGAATGAAATCTCCGTATGAGATGTAGAGAAATTAATAGAAGGTAGTGAAGGTAAAAGTAGTTAGCCCGACTAGTAGTGTCAGCATTGATGAAGAAGAATATACCTCTGTGTGACTGGAATGCGAATGAAGTAGCTCGGTTTGGTAAGTTGTAAGACCTTAGTATAAATTTTGAATTATATATTCTATATTCCACAAGTTAAGTATAAGGATCCAGTAGAGATCATAGTGCGCAAAGGATGTTGATAGATAGCTTTCCGCTGAAAGTATTTTTTGTTTGTTTGATGTGTGTTTGGTTGTATTAATTTTTATTTTCTTTTTCCTGGTCTAAAATGTTGGAATTGAGTAGAAGTTATCACTCAAAAATTTATAAAACCACTTGAATCTGGACAGAGCCGAATATTAATGGAATCCAATAGTTTCTTCATTTAAGGAAGAAACTACAAGCGGGTATGTATATTTATACTATAAGAAATAATAAATAATAATAATAAATATATACAACTAAACTGTGAAATGAAAAATTAAATCAAATTAATAAAATGCTTGTTTGATATTATAGATGAATGATGTGTGATAAATTATATTGTTGTTGGTGATTGCTGGATTGAATGCATATACAAATTTTGAAATAAATAATTTTATTCCAACAAGCAAATGATTTAATAAAATATGAAGTTTGTTGTATAAAATGATTGAAAATAATTCATTAGTTTGTTTTAGTGTTAGTTTGTCACTTTGTCCGTAGAGTGATTTAAGAATTCTGGTTGATACGCCTGATCAACGTTATCGTTAGGGATTCCTAAATGCTTATATGAGGTAGTCCAAAGCACTATTTTGAAAATGGTACAGAAATTATTTTATATAAAATTTTACATTGTTCATAAAGAAATGTATATTATTCTAGAAAATGAAAAATATTATTTTTCTATAAATAAATATTTAGAACAACGTATGCAACGATTGGATGTTAGTGTGAAGTTGAGATCACTGGTGATGCAGTGATGATATAAAATCCAAGGCAGCCAATATTGCAGCCATTAGACAAAATGAATTACTAAACTCTATGGCACGACAACATTGTATATTTAAATGTAAATTTATTTCTGGACTAAATTATGTAAACATACATCTATATATTTTTTTGCTAGGCTTGAACCAAAATAAGTTTTTTGTGATATAAATATTTGGATATATATATATATATATATATATAAAAGAATTTGTGTTGTGTTCTATGGTTTATATAGGAAGTGATTTGATAAATATCTTCCTTGGGTTTTCATATATTTTTTGAATTTTGGTTTGAATATTTCTATTCCCGAAATTGCTTTTAATCCCGGCTATTGATTTTTGATCGATCTTTGGTCTATGGTTTTGTGATTATTGACTTATTCGTTCCTGATATTTGATTACTCTGGCCTAACAATGTTGACATATTCAACTTTGAAATTTTTTGCATTTATTTTCCTTTATTTCTTCTCCGTGCTTTCGAAATTTGACTTGATTACATGTATGTGTGTGCGCATGCATGACTTGGTTCTTTGCTGGACTGGTTTGTGCGCTTCATTAACATGATTGTGATGTTGTTTACTCTTTAGTTTTGAGCTATTGCACATCAAACTTGTTTTGTGGCATGATACACTCTAGTACTTTGACTAGTTATGCATTGCCGCTGCACTTGTGCACAGTTTCTAATCTGTACTTCACTGTGTTGTGCATATTTCCTTATGTGTGTGTGCATGCCTGCCTTGTTTAAGTGTGTTGCTGCATTGTGTTTGTTGTCCCTATGTGTGTGCATTGTGTGTATTCACTTGCTGGAACATTTGCATGTTATGTGTATCCACTTACTGGTCCTGATGTATTTTACTTTGAGCTTTTCCTTTGTTTTGTAATTGTGTGTGCAACTTTTCAAACCTGATGCTCATTGTTTGAACTCTTGTATTTCCATGCCTTGCTTTCTTTGGTGTATGTGCGAGCATGACCTTGCTGCCTGTATGTGCATGTACTACCGATGTGTATACTTTTGTTGTTTGTGCATTTTGAACTCCACTTGAATCTCTTTGCATTTTCTTCAGCACGGTGGTAGCATGAAATATATTGCATCTTGTTTGTGCTTGCCTATTTCTTGCCTATGTCCTTGTCTTGTGCATGCATATATTCTTATTTTGTGCTGCTGGTTTTTCAGCCCTGTGCACTTGCACTATGTTTGAATATCTCTTGTATACTAGCTTTTTTAAGTGCATGTCCCTTCTTCGTTTGTGCCTGAAGCTACTGAAATGAGGATGACATTACGCCATCGGTCCTTTGTGTGCATGGATTTTGTTTGGTTTGATGCTTGATATTGGGTACAATGTTGATATTATTTATGCATATTTTCTGGCCAAAATATAATGTTGTGTTCATTTAGGTATAACTTTCAAATGGTTCGTCTGAATTCGACGTTTTTGCACTTTCTAGAAAGCTAAGAACCTAATCGATAACTTCAGCTTAAGAATTTCGCAAAATTTTAATGTTTTATAGGCTAAAAAGCCAATTACTGAACCGGGCCTGTATGTATATCAAAAAACCTACTATACTTGTTTTAAGAAAACCCCTCATAACTTGAGTTGCAATCCATATTTTTACAATCCGAAGTTGTTTTGAAAATCTAGTACATTGTTTAATAATTCATTCTTTAAAACCATTACTTAATTTAGTCATTTTGGCCTTTAAATTTTTTCTAGAAAGTAGTTTAAGTATAAAAGTGATGTTATTTCTACATTAATGAATGCATATTTCTTATATCTCTTCATTTGTGACTAATATTAAAATTTGAGATTTAGTATAGGTATTTAAGAAGCATGCTTGGATTAATTAAATGTGTTAGTTAGCTTTTTCTTACATAAAAGTAAAATAGCCTCTTAAAATTCTATATAGAGCTACGTTTTTATGTTATATTGATATATGTTATGATATTATATTGTTTCTCAGTGTTTTGAAATGACCTGTGTTGGGATGTACATATTTACTGTGATATATTGTGTTTTGAATTTTTGGAACGCTCTCCGTACAAAGGAGACTCTGCCGAAATTTTCCAAAAAAAAATCTGACACTTAAAATATTTTCACAAAAATATATCGTATGCAAAAGATAGAAAGTCGTTAATTGAGTATATTTAAAATCGTAGCATACGATAAGATGAGTTAGAGTATGAGAGCTACATAGAAGATTGAGTAGTTTAAGCATGATAGAAGTTTGTGAATACGAAGAAAGTTTAAGTTTGGGTTGTATATGACGTCTCCTTATAAGAAACTGCAAAGACCAAATTTTCTTAAGGAGAAATCTGTAGCGAACCTGCTTTCTACATAGTATAAACAAATAAAGTTAATTAAAATAAAATTGTTTAAATTTGATATTTGATATTTGATAATTAATATTTTAAAAATAAATTTTTAGTTAATTAAATTCTATTTAATAAAATATTTTGATTTAATAAATTAATAAATTCTTTTCGAATAATTTATTGAATTGAATAAAATGTTTTAAATTGAATATAAAGTTTCTTTAAAGTGTAAATTAATTTGAACTGGATTGAAATATATTTATAAATAAATATCAATAATCTAAATTTGAATTTGAATGAAAAATAAAGTAAGAACTAGATTGAATTATAATAGAAATTAAATTGAAATAAGGCTCATACCATTTAAACTTATTCTTTTCTATCCTATTCTAGAATACTCCTCTGCCTCATCCTTTAAACTCAACTCGAACCCTCTTTCAAACATTTTGTCCTAAATTCTAAAATTAAAACGCACATAACCAATTAAAAAAATCACGAGTGCTAAAGGGCACGCGACTTCAATCATCGACTATGGGGGGCTCGCGATCGAGGCGGCAGGCGGCCGAATCAAAGGGGCGACGAGAAGGAGGATGGCGTCACTACAGTATGATTGGAGCAGCTGGTGCACGCATGAGGGAGCTTGGTGATGAAAGTAAGGGACGTTTTCTAGTGAAGTCGAGATGCTGGTTGCGTGCGTGAGTCGACCTGGAACTTTTATCATTGCAAGAAGAGGGCAGCAATGGTTATGATGGCAAGGACAGAAAGACATTAATATTTGGGCTGAGGATGCTAATTTTTCCTCGCATCATTTTCGATGAGTTGTGTTTTTAACTCAGGACTATCGTCTATCATCGGTTAGATGCTCGTTCTACTATTTTTATTGTTCGATTGGTAATGAATGCTTGGTTGATATGGATTGATTAGATAAAACTGATTGTTATTAGATGTTAATGATTGAAGGTGTGTTGTGTACTTTGGATGTGTTATGTTTTGTGTGTATTGGTTGAATTCGATGATGGCATTAGTTGAATGCAACACTTGAAATTGATTGGAAATGAGATAAATAAATTAAAAGGCGAAGATTTGAAATAAATAAATTATTTTGGAAATAAATAGTGAATTTTGGAATGATTTTAGAAAAATATAAATGTGGAATAATTTTAAGGATTGGGTGAATAGAAATAACTTGGAAAATGATGAATTTTGGGATTGTATTAAGTAAGTGAATTTTTAAATATTATATTTTTATTTATTGATGATTATAGAAATATTTAAAGGTTTTAAAAGGAATGGTATTTAAAGTATATATTTTGAAGTCAGAAGTAAATTTAATTTAGATTTAATAGATTGGAAGTTTGGAAAATAATAAACTAACGATTAATAAATTAAGTACAATTTATTTATTATATGAAAATTATTATTTAGAGGATTTATTATTTGAATATTGTTAAGTAAATTTTGGAAGTAATTATAGTATTCGATATTTTATTAAATAAAAAGGGGAAGTCAAATTTAAAACCATTTGAGAATATGTTTATAGAAGTGTTTGAAGTCGATTATTATGGAAAGGTAATTTTTGGGATTTTGTTTTACAAATAAATTATTACAAATCGATGTTTTTGTGTCAAATCTTTAAAAAGTTTTATATATAATAGAATTTTAGTTTAATGAATAACTTTGTTTATAAAGGATTTGAAATGTAAATGCAGATTTTAAGGACATGGGTTTTGGAATTTTATAAGATGGCTTTGGAAAATTATTTTAATTGAAAATCCTTATAAGATAGAATGGAACTAATTAAATTTTTTGTAAAAAGGAAATTATAAATTATAAAGCTTCTTTGGAATTATTATGTCAAAATTATTAAAGAAGAGTTTCAAGTGTACGAATTTATATTTTAAGGAGTCTAAGAGATTTGAAACTGAATTAAAGTTTAACATATATGTTTCTTTGTAGTTGAATAAGAGATTTGCAAGTCTTTATTTTCAAAACTATAAAAGGATTTTAGGGAAAGAATGAGAATTTTATAATTGAGTTTTCTTTTAATTGAATAGTGATATTTGAAATTGTAATGAAAATTTTAGGAAAAGCATATTTTAAAATCCTTTCGGAATCAATTGAATGAAAGATGATTTATATTCCTATGCAATAAGGAGTTGGAATAAACAGAGTTATAGTACCGTCTGAAATGGGATTTTCGGTAATATTTATTCAGTTATTCTTTAGACTTGTTAAATAGAATAATATTGTGTGAAATTCTAGATTTTGAGGGATTTGAGTGAACAGATTAGTAACACCGTCTGGTATGGGACATTCGGTAATACTATTCCGGTTACTCTGTTGACTCATGGTATAGAATATTAGGTATGAATTTTAGTGTGGTGAGAATTTTGAGTAAACGGATTAATAACACCGTCTAGTACGGGACATTCCGTAATATTATTCCGAATACTCTTTTGACTTATGGTATATGATATTATTATGGGTAAGGAGTATAGCTTACAGGCAATGAGTAAACGAGCGAGTAACACCAGGTGGTATGGGACGTATGCATTGATATTTGTTCGATTATTACTTTCTATAAGTGAGGACACTCTTATTTTATGGGTTAATGTTTAGAGAAAGGGTCGGTTGTGTGCCAACTTGTATTGTGTGTTGTTTATCTGGAGAGACTAAAGTCCATCCTAGTTGGCTAATTGTTGGGTCGTGCCCTGGATCCATAGCATCAACTTATTATATTTATGTGTTACGCGCTAATATTTAGATTGTGTGATGATATGCCCTGATGCCACACTAGCCAAACAGTCTGTTACCATTGGGCAGTATGCCCATGACCATGGCATATATAGATGGACATAGTGTCACGATAACCAGGAGTAACTAAGGCTGTGCGTGTGCTGTGTGTTGTAAGTGTTGTTTGTTATCCCCTGGAGCATGCATTGTCCTGTGAGGCTCCCATCAGGAATATGTGGGATTATATGATTATACTATATTATTTAGATACTCCTTCTAGACATTGATTCAGAGGCGAGGACCTCTTAACCCACTAGAGCATGCTGTGTGATGTGAAGCTCCCAACTGGAATAGGTGGTTTGATACACACACACACATGATACCATACCTATAGCACCTCACTTGACTGTGTGCTTGTTGATAGTTGATTCCATCTTGTATTAGGGATGTGTTGGTTTGGATGTTTAGTTGATTCTCCCGCTATGTTGTGGTTATATTGATGGGTGTTATGGTTGGATGTTTGGATATACGGGTGTCTTATTTACCTATGTAATGTGTTTTTCATTTCGAAGGGTGGTGATTTATGCATAGTATGATGTATGTGATATACTTGAGATGTTCACACATATTTATTAGGTGTATTTATAGCACCATGCTATTATTATTATACTTCGACATCTATATTCTAGACATAGTCTGACCCGTCACTATGAGGAAAAACGCATTAGACGACATATATGCTCCATTGTCTAATTCATATCTATATGTTGTTAAATCTCGTGCCGTCTCATTTCACATCAGACCCCAGATATGCCCCGTCATCTGATATGCACTAACACAACCAAAAAAATCATATGTTGTCTAATGTTGTAGTACCATTTCTAGAATTTCCTATTATATAACATATATATTGACTGATATGCATACCTATTATACTTATATTATATTTCAAAATGAAATAAATGAATCGCAATTATTTAAACAAATATTTTATTTCAAATCAAATTCAAATCCATTACAACTTTCACTATCACTCTCATGTATACAACTTTTCTCTACACTCCCATATAAAACCTTTTTTTACTCGCTCTCAATCACACTCACTCGAGTTTATTTTTGATGTGTTGATCTTGATTTGCTTGCTCCAGCTTGTATCCATCCATCTCCTATAGCTGTCAAATAAACAACGCAGTAAAATGGAAAAGGAAACAAACCTAAATTGCAAAAGTAAAATTGAATTGAATATTAATATTGCCTCAGTTTATGGGTTTGTTTTCTCTTTATGTTTTAGATAGGGAAAAATATATATATGCATGGACAATTTATGATATGCATCAGAAACTCAAAATGGTTCGGATAAAGGCATGAACAAGGAATACCAAAAAATACACACATGAAGCATGTATAATAGTACATGCATGACAAGAATTTCATGCTATAGGCAGCAAGTATATATCACCCAAGTGAGCTTGTACTTATATACATATATATGTATATATGTAAACATATACATAGGCATCAAACAACAAATGCTCGGGCAAAACTAGAAATCACAGTGCTGAAGCAAGTATATACAAGCTCGAGTGTACATAAATGTATACAAGTACATACAAGTATCTACAAGTATATATACAAGAACTGAATTGGAACAAGATTTTCAATTGAAAGTGTAACAAGAAATCACAGTGCACATAAACAAGCTCAGGCAAAATAAAAAGTGCTGAAGCAAGTATCAAAGTGCACAAATAAGAAACCAAAGCACGTCAAGGCAGTGCACACTGCCTTGTTCAAGGCAATCCACTAGCACTGCCTTGAACAAGGCAGTGTGCAAGTACATGGACAAAGCCAACAATGCAACAAGGCAGTGCCACTAACACCAACTGCCACACATTAAAACAATGCAGTGCCACAAATTAAAACACGGCAGTGCCACAAACATTCAGGCAACAATGTAATGTACAAGGATAGATCAACCACGAACATTCACACATATATACATATGTATGTATGTCTATATGTATGTATGTATGTATGTATATACATGGATGATATTGGAATCAAAGTGCACAGCAACAAGATCAACTCAAAATGGTTCAGCTAAAATTAAATAATAATAAGTCCATATCACTAACAATTTCATATCACTGCCTTGAAAAAGTGCCACAAATTGAATAAGGCACAAATTGAACAGGTGCCATAAAATTTAACAAGACACTAACACTAACCACAAATTCGAACCACCAACATTCACACATATATACATACATATGTTTGTATATACATGGATGATATTGAAATCAAAGTGCACAACTCTACCTCGACCGATAGTTGAACTTACTGCAAAGTACTAATCCAAGTAAAAACAAAGTGCAGACAAAAATGCAGCATGTGAACAAGTATCGGTTTCAGGCTAAACCATAGAACACATACATACATATGTGCATGTATATACATGGATGAACCAAGATAGCATAACTAATATACACATATGTATATATACATGTATATATATACATAGTGAGCAACAGGCAATTCAAACCATCAAATTAGTAACTAGAAAATGAAGTAAAGGCACAAGCACATGAAAGTGCACATGAAAATGTATATAAAAAACCAAAGCACATGAAAGTAATCAAATAGAACAACATGAAGTGAAGGCACAAGCACATGAAAGTGCACAAGCACATGAAAGTGCATAAGCACATAAGTTCAAGTATAAGTATAGTGAGTAACATACATATACACATACATATATATACATGTATATATATAATACATGTTCAGTGTTGAAATGCACTGCCTTGAACAAGGCAGTTCTAGTTAACATTGCCTTGGACAACAAGGTCCAACATAGCAATCCACTAACTTAGACATGAAGTCAAGAGCACATGGTCAGGCAACATAGTGAAAAAAGGTCCACTATAGAAATCGAATTAGCAAAAAGAAACCAAAGAAGAAATTCAAGAATCAAAAAATCATTAAGAGCATTCAAACATAAATCGGCAGCCGAGAAAAATAATTTGAAATTTTCAAATCGAATCATATATTCGCATATTTAGGAAATAAATTCCTATAAAAGAAACCCAAATCATCATGGCTAGAGATTAGAAGTCGAGAACAATATAAATCGAAAAGGACATAAATCATACTAATATCAATCGAAGAACACTAGACAAGGAGGAATCGTAACCATCAATAGTCAGTAAATCAAAGTACGCAATCTACAAGGAAGGAAGGGAGCAAAGTGATTCGAAACTTTCAAGCAGCTTCTTTCATGAAACCCTAATTTCAGAACGAAGACGAAAGAGGCGGCTCTGATTAGGAAACCTTAAGTTTATCGAAGAACATCGACGAGATGGGAGAAGGCTAGGATCTCGGCAGCAGGCGATGACTAGGAGGAGGGATAGGCAAAGGAAGTGAAGAAAATAATTGAAGGAACAAACGCCATTTTTTCTCTAGAAATGAAATAAATGGGAGGAAATAATTAAAAGAACATGGCCACGAAATAATATAAGCAACATTGAGAGGGAAACCACAGGAGTCAAAATGAAATTTTTGATAATTTCAATCAGACAACACATAAAATGTTGTCTGAATGGCATGGATGAAATCTCAATAGAACAAAGATTTCACGGGCTATGACACACAACGGATGGTTTTTCCATATGTTGTGTGAAATAGTGGTAAATATTGGGATAATAGCAAACCTACCTTATGTTGTGTGATCGTTGTTGTCTAATTCACTTTATGGCATAGTGCATGTGATATTTATATGATACTCAGGTCAGTCCGAGACATTCCAGGTTCAAGGACGAGTTAACTAGTTTGTGGATGTTAGGCGTGGATGGAGGATAGAGTATTTATATATCATTTTGTATATTATAATTACATGTACTCATGTGTTGATAAGGTGTGTATATATTGGACATGTTATGTATATATTTAATGCTTGTGGGAATTTGACTAATTTTGTAGACCCACTTGGACTTGTGTATATTTTATATTATATGCTATCGTTGCATAGTTGACTCTATGATCTCTGTGATTTATTTTATATTATGTACTGTTCTATCCTGGAGATGCACATGTTTGTTGCTTTGTGCCAATACTGTGTATGTAAAGGTGAGTTGTTTATCCGATTTTAAATACGTACCAGTGTTAGCCCAAGAGAATATTCATGTGTGTAAGCCAAATATCGCCTCATTCTCCGTATTATCAAACAGTATTACATTGTAATACTCTTTGGTAGTGTAGGTATGGAGGTGGGGTGATGCAATACCTCAAAAGTACAAAGAGGGTCTAAGTATCTACATCAATAACATTTACATCATGTGACTGTTATACCACCTTTTGACCAGGCAGTATATCGTAAAAGTTGGCAAAATGGCTTCTGTGATCATCAAGGCAGAAAGCCGAGAGAGACAGTTATCAGGCTCGAAAATCGATGATATTTCGAACTATGGACAATAGTTGGGCGGATTCGGACTGGGTCCCAATCAAGGTGCAATCAATATGAAGTTACAAGGAAGGCCCTGTGAGGCCACATTTCAAATTTCAAGTCAACCAGAGTTTACGATTATAGGAACTTCGATTGACTTAAAATTTGAAATGTGTCCTCATGGGGCCTTCCTTATCACTTCATATTGCTTGCACCTTGATTGGGACCCGGTCCAATTACGCCCAACTATTGTCCATAGTTCCAAATACCATCGATTTCCGAGCCTAATAACCATCTCACCTGGCTTCCTACCTTGATGATCACAAAAGCCATTTAGCCAACTTTTACGATATACTGCATAGTCAGAAGGCGGTATAACAGTGACATCCCTAAGGTGATAAGCAACCAAAGCAAACATAACATTCATCATCCATCCTCATATTCACTCGGTCAGTGCATTAGACATTTGATAACTCGTCTAACACATCACACTCGGGGACTTGACTGCCCATCACGATTGTCAACATCCTAGTTTTACGGTGATCGAATCCATGCCACTCAGTAGGCCATGAACTAGACTAACCATTACGTTAGTCTAGGGTAAACAAATCTCCAATCTGAAGATAAGAAGCCATCACGCTCCAGGAGCCATCACACACCAAGTGCTTACCCCGCTTTACGAGTACACTAGAAACCTCTGAGTATCAACAAACCCTTTGCACATGTGATCCATAGCAGAGTGCATCCTGGAACTATTCTTAAAACTCAAGTCTGAAGTCATCTCGGTTGCGAACTATTCTTGATGGCCATCGTTAGTTGCAGAATATCATCGTTTGTCTCTTAACCCTCCTCCAACAGTTCCTTCAATTTGACTTATAGTCACCTACTCTACATCTCATAGTATAGCTATCCATCATTAAAGCCATCCCTTCCCATCATAGAATCATCATCATCAAATCACGCATTGTCGTCGTTGATATTCGCCACTGGTCTTATGGTTCGGTTCCGACCCAAACCTTGGCTCAAAAATTGAAGGTGCGACTGAAGCAACCTTATGTGTGAAGATTCGAAGCAAACATATAAATGGCCCAAAGCAGTTGTCCCTGGGACTCGAAGCCAGCATGTGAATGACTCGAAGCCGCCTTATAAATCCCCATCACCGACCCCTGCGACCCAAAACCAAGCACCACCGACCAGAACTAGCCAGATCCATGCTCCACCACCGATCTATGTAACCACAAACCAATTCCCCTCATCGAACAATGACCACCAACCCAAACCCCATGGATTAGTGCCGCTCTATGGCCATCGATCCCACACTTCGTTGTTTCATGCTTCTTCAAGCAACTTTCCTTCATCGACCCTAAGTCATCCTTCATCTGACTCGAAGCAACTCCCACTTAGCTCGAAGCATAGCTCGCCATCGATTTAACACTTCTTCAAATTTTTATTCCTATATAAAATTCCAAGCAAACAATGTGTGACCCGAAGCAAATCCCTCTAGGAATTGAAGCAACCACATCAAGAACTTGAAGCATTCTCTTGCCAATCCATCGACAATAGACTATCTTCTTTTGCCCATAAGTCGAGCAAATGAACTCTAAAACAATTTAAAATATGAAAGGTAGCTTTAGGGTGTCCTTCTTGACCTAGCCTATGGATCGCAAGTCATTTGGATGAATTGACCTTCATGGGTCATCACTGATCTAAGGTTGATTCTTAGAAATAATCACCATTCGGTCGACGTTTTCAACCATTCAAGCATTATAAATTCAAATAATTATTATGTGCAATATATCCTAACAAGCATACATCCATACACACCAAAGTGAGGTCTAAATCTAAGGGTATAAACTATACGAACAAGGTAGATCCATAAGAACACAATTTTATAAATCTTTTACAAATCATTTGGCATTAACATATGTGATTCGTTAAGGTTTAAAACATGTTTTAGGATCCAAAAATCATTTTGAAACATCATTTAAAGTGCATAGTGACTAATTAGTAAGTGAGAGGTCATAACCACGCACCTAAATCCAAAGATGCACAAATCCCAAGATGAACAGTGTAATAACCCTAAAATTTAATAATTAATTAAATAAGCTAATTAAAGGAAAAAGGCGGGTAAAATAAGAAATGTAAAAGGAAATGAATTAATAAAAGCAAGTATGAGGGCACAAGCCTAACTTATTGTGGGACAATATATAGTACTCATTTTTATTCATCCATTTTATTCTACTCAAATTAAAATAAAAAACTAGGGAAACTCTTTAATGGTGGTAAGAAGGCAAAATAGGAGAAGATACAAAAATGCAAGCTAGAAGAGACTAAAGAAGACTAAAGTTACACATCTAAAAGATTTAGGTGAGTAATACTTAACCCTTCTAATCAGATTTCTTATATATATACGAGATCTGTTTAGATCTATAAGATTTTATGTATGATGGGGCTCATACGGGTTTACATGCAAATATAAAGGGTTAATGAATGATTTAGGGGAAATGATGTGTATACATGGGATGTTTACATGTGTTTACCCTATGCTAGTGATTTCAAAACTTAATGGAAGTTTTATATGATGTTCAAGACTAGATTTGGGAAGTGGGTTTACAGTTCAAGAGATTTGTTAAACTTATATAATTCTATATGAATTTTTGGAGTTGTATGACTCGAAATAAATAAGTAAAACACCACCAAAAAGGAAAAATAAAGTTAAGCCATGGAAGAATAGGGGTTCGGGTAATTTTAAGGAATTTATTAGAATTTTCTATAACTAAATAGAGTTAATACCAGCTAAAACTACGTTTGGGTAGATGGGTACTACGCGGGAATGTAGTAAAATAAACTCCATGTAAAATTATACCAATAGGGATTGGTAAAAGGGGGACAAGGTCCAAATTATTTAATGAAAAGGATGCTATAAATAAAAGAAAGTAAAATAAGAACTAATAGTTTGTCGACACGTGCAAAGGCATTGTCAGGAATATCAAAGTTCTCGGGGTAACGCATTAAGGCAGTGACTTTATTTTTATAAGTAAGTGTACTATACTGGATATGTAGGGATCATACTATGCCGAAACTTAGAAAGGTTTAACATATAACGAGTAAAGTGTAGAGCATACCGCGTGGATAAGGAGGGTTCTATGTAAAAAAATAAACATATAAGACTTATAAAAGATAAGTCAAAGGGACTAGGGAGATGCCAGGTTAGAACAGGGGATGGGATCCTACATTAGATAAAGGCAAGGTGTAGGAAGGAATATTGTCGTCGGGTGGGGATGATCACTTGAATGGAAATTTAGAAAAGGTGAGGAGAGGCATTCAACTTCTAAGAACTATGGTGGGGGATGCCAAGTAGTTCCAAACTAAAAAAATGTTTAAAAACTGCAGGTGGGTTTCTTTGTGGTCTACTACGGTGGGTTTCCAAGCAGTTTGAAAATTAAGCAAATAAATGTAGAAGGACTACAGGTGGATGATTCTTTGTAGTTCAAGGCTTAACTAGCTAATAGTTAAATACTATGGGGGAGGAGGCTGGGTCTATGCAGTTCGAACTACAAAATGAATTTAAAAGGATACTATAGTCGAAGATTCCAAGCGGTACCAGATAAGAAAAACTTTTAAAGAATGAATTTAAAAGAATATCACGGTGGCGATTCCAAGTAGTATGAGTTAAGAGACAAACCTTAATTGGAAGCTAAGTTCTATGCAGCGGCGCAGTACCCAATACAAAAGTAAGAAATATAAGAATTACGTGGGGCATCGCATTAAATACGTTAAAAAATGCTTTATATAATAAACAAGAAATTATAAGGCAAACTAGGTGGGTCTACACAGGATGCGCATATTTTATACTTAGATTCAAATAAATCTAAGCCTAGACTCAGATGGGGTCGGCGCAGGGTGCACAAAATTAAAGAAAATCCGCTTAAGGAAGGATTTAAACGAATACGTAAATAAGAAATAATTTGCATTAGAAGTTTAAAGTGTTTCGCTCATGATTGATTGAATAGAGAGGGGAAAACTAACCTATGTAGTGCAAGTTGGTCTCACTATATGCTTGGTTTTGGAGACAGTATTATTCACACTAGATTTTATGTCTGACCTGTGTTTTTATTATTGTTTTCCTCATAAACTCATGGGTTTTTATTTGAGTAGCTGATATTATGGGCTTGGGAAGGTTTGGAATAATGGCCTTAGTACGTGGACTAAAGATGGAACAAGAGACTCTTTAGCTAATAAAGATTTTGTTTCTACTGTATGATGGAGTGCGGGCTGCATCTTCACATGTGGACCCGACTCCTTCTGATGTTATTTTCTATTATACTTGACCCCTGTATGGGCACATGACGTGGGAAATTTTGATCGAAGTAATTGTAATGGAAATTAAAAAGAATCTGTTATGTAATGAACAACGTTAGTTTGCTCCGTTTACTTATCTATTTATATATACTGTACTAAATTCGCTTTCGTTGCCGAAAGATAATTTAGATGGTGACTGCAGCATCATCGACGTTCATCTTCAGGTTTCAAGTAGGGGATGTTACAGTTTGGTATCAGAGCATAGCTTAGGGGCACCTAAATAAAACAGAGCTAATAAAAGATAAAAGCATTAATAAAAATAAAAATAAACATTCCATGGAGAGGATGTTACACACACACACACATATATATGTATATATATCGTATTTGTATATTGTTATATATATATATATGTATGTATGTATGTATAGGGAGATATACCTATTTTTCTATTGTGATTTCACTTTATATCCTTTTGTTTTGATGAAGACTTACTTAATAGAAAAGCAAGATGGATTTGAGAAGTGGACGAATCACAATAGGAGGGGCAAGTGCAAGAAGAGAGACCAAAGAAACATGGACTGATGGAGAAAGGGAGGAAAGAATTCCAAGAGCAGTAAGAGAGGAAGCTGTGAAGGCAGGAAATGAAGCAGACATGTATGTAAATGTCTTATTTAGACAGTTCATGGCCCAAACGCTAAGGGAAGCTGCACCGGAGGCAGTATAGCCGAGAGCTGTGGTGGTGAAGGAAGATTTCCGAAGGATGAGTAAAGAATATAGAAATCTGGAAGGAAAGGTATTTACACAGAAAGAGCCTGCAATAGAAGTGTTGAATTGGTTAAAAAGCTGTGAGCGTATATTTGGTGACTTAGGACTGAATAATGCGCAGAAGAGAAGACTAGCATCAAGGTAGTTACAGAATGATGCACTGGATTGGTAGGTGAACATAATTGCAGAAACCTTGGAAGAGGGAATCACTTGGGAGTAGTTCAAGGATAGGTTAGATGCTCAGTTCATATCAGAGTCTCAGCAAAGTGTGTTGTTGAGGGAGTTCATTGACCTGAGGCAGGGTGACCTTAGAGTATAGGAGTACATCCAAAAGTTCAATGCATTGGTTAAGTATGGCAGGGAGACCATTAACTCTCCTATGAAGAAAAATGAGAATGTTATTAGAGGCTTGAAGCAAGGGCTTGATCATATGGTAAAGGCTAGTCTAGCGTCTCCTTATGAGTTTGTAGTGGACATGGCCAGAAGATATGATAACATGTATCAAGAGAAGAGAAGGGTGGAGATGAGGCCCAAGGTAGAATAGAAGAATAAGTTCACCCCATACACTAAAGGAAGAAAGGAGTGCCGAAGCGGAAGGGTGTAGTTGCTAATACTGAAGTTGTTGCTGTAGAAGTAGTCTGCTACAACCGCGGACAAAAGGGACATTATGCTTCAAAGTGCCCCCACCTAAGAATGTTGTGAGGGTGAAGTGCTTCATGTGTGATAAGATGAGGCATCTGAAGAAGGACTGCCCAGAGCTTAAAGCGCAGGTATATGCTTTGGAGGGACCAAGGGAAGGATCATTTACAGAGGAGAGAGGCAAGGGGAAACTCTTAGAGGATACGGCTTTGAGTTTTGATATTTCAGTTAGAGTACTATTTGATACTAGAGCTACACATTCTCTTATTGTTAAAGATTTGGTGGATAAAATTAGGTTAGGAGTCTCCTATTTAGTCACATCCATACATGTAGCAAACCCGATAGGAAGGTACCCCACTCTTGGATTGAGATGCACTAACCTAGATGTTGAGTTAGATGGGTTTAAATTTTCTTGTGAGCCATATGTGTTTGACTTCATAGGCTTCGGAGTTATTTTAGGGATGGACTGGTTGGAAAGGTATAGTGCTAAGGTGCACTGTGCTGAGAGAATAATCACTCCAAGTCATCATGAACAAAGAGTTAGAGTGTATGTAGTTTTGGTAGAATGTGGAGCAGTGTGCAAGGGTCCTTTATATGCATTAGCTTCGGAGGAAGAGAAGTTGGAAGCAGTACGAGTAATGAAGGAGTTCAAGGAGGTGTTTGAACCGGTTTCGGGGTTGCCACTCCCGAGAGCATTAGAGCTCCACATTGACTTACTACTAGGGACTGAATTGTTTAGTCCACCTCCTAGTAGAATGCTTTCGAGGGTGATGGAGGAGCTGAGGATGCAATTAGTGGAGTTAGAAAGGAAGAGCTTCATAGGACTGAGCAGCTCACCACGGGGAGCAGCAGTAGTGTTTTTGAGGAAGTCCGATGGGTCTTTGAGACTACGCATAGATTATCGGAAGCTGAATGAGAGGACGGTGAAGAATAATTATCCTGTGCCAAGAATAGATGACTTTTTTGATCGGTTGAGTGGAGCTAAGGTGTTTTTCGGTTAAACTTGGCTGCCGGGTTCCATCCACTGAGAGTTGCGGAGGAAAATATTCCCTTGACTACATTCAGAACTAGGTATCGTTCTTATGAGCGGTTGGTTATGCCATTTGGGCTGACTAATGTGCCTGCATTATTTGTAGACTTGATGAAAAAGATCTTCCGAGGTGAGCTAGATAGATATGTGTTGGTATTCATAGATGATATTTTAGTGTATTCTAAGGATGTAGAGGAGTAGCAGTTCACCTAAGGCTTGTGCTAGAGACGCTGAGACAGCATAAGTCAAAGGAGATATTTTCTAAGTGTCATTTTTAGAGAAAGGAAGTGAAGTTCCAAAACCATGTAATTTCAGAAGAAGGATTAGCGGTAGATCCATAAATGGTGAAGGTAGTAATTGGGTGGAAGAGACCCGAGACTATGACTGAGGTGCGATGTTTTCTAGGATTGGCTGATTATTACCGGAGATTCATTAAGGATTTCTCTTGTACAGCCGCGCCGATGATTAAGCTTACTAGGAAGGGAGAGCAATATTTTTAAGCGCGGAAGTGTGAGAAGGCATTCCAGGAACTGAATCATAGATTTACAAACGCGCATGTGTTAGTAATAACTAAAAGGAATGATGGTGTGACTATGTATACTGACATGTCAGGATTAGGTTAGGCGCGGTATTGATGCAAAAGGGCAAAGTAATTGTTTATGCATCTAGGAAGTTACAAACCCATGAAGTTAAGTGTCCAACGCATGATTTGGATTTGGCCACAGTAGTCTTTGCGTTGAAGATTTGAAGATATTATCTCTTAAGGGAGAGGTTTGAGTTGTATACTGACCATAAATCCTTGAGATATTTGTTCTCTCAGAAGGAGCTTAACATGAGGTAGCAGAGATGGTTAGATTTCCCAGCACCGTATGGTTTTGGGGTAGAGTATACTCCAGGAAAAGGTAACAAATTAGCTAATGACTTAATTCGATTAGAAGAATGGATTGTGTTAGAAAAGTTGTTTGCGTGTAATGTCCAGTATCAGTCTAGTGCAGGATCAAGCAGCGCAAATAGGATATTAGCATGCTTAGAAGTTAGACCCGCGATGGTAGAAAGGATAGCTTAACTGCAGGAGAATGATAAATTCTACGTAGACACGGTAAGGAGTTTGGACTCAAGAGTCAAGGCAGTAGAACTGAAGGGGTTCAATGTAGATAAGAAAGGAGTAATGCGGAAGAATGGCAGGTTGTATGCTTCGAGCATTAGAGAACTGTGGAGGGAATTATTGGATAAATGTCATCGTTCAAAGTTTACTACACATCCTGGGGGTACGAAGATGTACCGAGATATGAAGAGGAGTTTTTTCTAAGAAGGAATGAAGAAAGATGTGGGAGAGTGTGTGAGAAGATGTCTTACATGCCAACATGTGAAGGTAGAACATCAGAAGCCAAGTGGGTTCCTGCAGCCTTTAGAAGTTCTAATGTGGAAATGGGATTCAATATCTATGGAATTCGTAAATAGATTACCAAGGACAAGGACATGGAATGAAGCCATATAGGTCATAGTTGATAGACTAACTAAGTGTGCCCATTTCATTCCAGTGAAAGCTAAGATAACTGCTTTGAAGTTAGCAGAAATATATATGAAGATGATAATGAGACTACATGGGGTGCCAAGCACAATTATTAGTTACCGAGATTTACTGTTCACTAGTGAATTTTGGAGAAGTCTGCATAAGGTATTAGCTACAGAACTGCGCATGAGTACTGCATACCATCCACAAACATATGGGCAGACTGAGAGGGTTAAAAAGGTCCTAGAAAATTTAACGAGAGCATGTATTTTAGACTTCGATTGATCTTGGGAAGTTTATCTACATTTGGTAGAGTTCCCATATAATAATAGCTATCAAAGTAGTATTGGGATACCTTCGTTTAAGGCTTTATATGGAAGGCCGTGTAAGTCGCATGCATGTTAGTTGGAAGTAAGAGATAGGATTATGTTAGGACCAGATGTGGTGAAGGATGCTACTGAGAAGATAGAGCTAATCCAAAAAAGGATGAAAGCGGCGCAGTCTAGGCAAAAGAGTTATGCCAACACAGGGATAAAGGAACTGGACTTCGTAGTAGGTGATTAGATGTTCGTGAAGGTTTCTCCGATGAGAGACGTGATGCATTTCGAGAAAGCTGGGAAGTTAGCACTTAGATATATATGACCATTTTCAATCATAGGAATGATTAGGAAGGTGACGTATAGGGTGGATCTACCTAGTGTTTTTGCAGGGATTCATAATGTATTTCACACATCATGTTTGCGGAAATGCATTAGGGACCCAGAAGTTGCAGTTGATCAAAGGGCAGTAGAAGACTTGGTTATCAAACCAGATATGACTTATTTGCGTAGACCAGTTCAGATAGTGGATCATACTTGGAATAAGGTAATGAAGCTAGTATGCATTCAGTGGAGTGTAGATAGAGTGGTTTGTCATAGATTAGCGCATATGATATGTATCGAGTTGTGCTAATGTAGACCATATATATATGATATTATGGTTTCTTGCTGTATTTGTAGGTAGTTCTAGTACATTTTATGAGGCATGGATTGGGAGTTCATGGGGATGCTTAAGGTAAGAATAAAGGAGAGGGTTAGTCTCTACTTAACTTTAACTAAATTTCGGGGTGAAACTCCTTTAAGGATGGAAGACTGTAATAACCCTAAAATTTTATAATTAATTGAATAAGCTAATTAAAGGAAAGAGGTGGGTTAAACAAGAAGGGTAAAAGGAAATGAATTAATAGAAGCGGGTATGAGGGCTCGGGCCTAACTTACTGTGGGACATATACATTACACAGTTTTATTCATTCATTTTATTCTACTCAAAGTAAAATAAAAAGCTAGAAAAACTCTCTCTAATGGTGGAGCATAAGAAGATAAATAAGGAGAAGATAAAAAAACGCAACCTAGAAGAGACTAAAGCTATACATCTAAAAGATCTAGGTGAGTAATACTTAACCCTTCTAATCTAATTTCTTATTTATGTACGGGAACAATTTAGATCTATAGGTTTTTATGTATGATGGGGCCCATATAAGTTTACATGCAAAGGTATAAGGGGTTAATTAATGATTTGGTGAAAAATATGTGTATACATGGGAAGTTTACATGTGTTTTATCTACTCTAGTGATTTCAAAACTTAATGAAAGTTTTGTATGATGTTTAGGACCAGATTTGGGAAGTGGGTTTAAAGTTCAAGGGATTTCTTAAGCTTGTATAATTCTATATGAATTTTTGAAGTTGTATGACTCGAAATAAATTAGGAAAATACCCTAAAAAGGCGAAATAAGGTTAAACTACGGAAGAACGGGGGTCTGGGTAATTTTAGAAAATTTAGTAGAATTTCTATAACGAAATTGAGGTCAAACCAGCTAAAACTGCGCTAGGAATATGGGTACTACGGGAGAATTCAGTAAAATAAACTGCATGTAAAAATATACCGACAAAGATTAGTAAAAAGGGGACATGATCCAAATTATTTGTTGTGGCTCTATTTTTATAAGTGCACTACGCCGAATATGAAGGGATCGTACTGTGCCAAAACTTAGAAAGGAACATTTAATAAGTAAAGTTTAGAGCATAGTGCGTAGGTTGGGAGGATTCTGCGCTAAAAAGATAAACATATAAGACTTATAAAAGATAAGTTAAAGGGACTTGGGGAGAGACTAGGCCAGAACGGGGAAAGCGATCCTGCGTTAGTCAAAGGCAAGGTGTTGGAAGGGCTATTGTTACCAGGTGGGGACGCTCACTTAAATGCACACCTAGGAAAAGTGAGGAGAGGCATTCAACTTCCAGGAACTGTGGTGAAGGATGCCAAGTAGTTCCAAATTAAGCAAATGTTTAAAGACTACAGGTGGGTTTCTTTATGGTCTACATTGATGGGATTTCCAAGCAGTTTAAAAATTAGGCAAATAAATGTAGGACTATAGGTGGCTGATTTTTTTGTAGTCCAAGGCTTAATTAATTAAATACTGCGTAGGAGGGGGGTTTTGGGTCTATGTAGTTTGAACTAAAGAATGAATTTAAGAGGATACTACGATGGGAGATTCCAAGCGGTATTAGATAGGAGAAACTTCTAAAGAATGAATTTAAATGAATACTGCGATGGGCGATTCCAAGAAGTATGAGTTATGAGACAAACCTTAACGGGAAGCTAAGTAAGTTCTGCGCAGCAGTGCAGTATCCGATACTAAAGTAAGGAATATAAGAATTGCACAGGGCACCACGTTAAATACGTTAAAAAAATGCTTTATATATCAAAGAAGAACTTATAAGGCAAACTTGGTGGGTCTCGCAAGAAGCATAGTATTTTATACTTAGATTCAAAGACAATCTAAACCTGGACTCGGATGAGGTCAGCACAGGGTGCGCAACATTAAAGAAAATCTGCTTAAGGAAGTATTTAATTAAAGACGTAAATAAAAAATAATTTGCATCGGAAGTTTAATGTTTTGCTCATGATTGATTGAATAAAAAGGGGGAAACCTAACTTGTGCAGTGTATGTTGGTCCCTCTATATGCTTGTTTTTGGGGACAGTACTATTCACACTATACTTTATGTCTGTCCCATGTTTTTATTATTGTTTTTCCCATAAACTCCTTGGTGCTTATTTGAGTAGGCTGAGTTATGGGCTTAGGCAGGTTTGGAATAATAGCCTCAATACGGGGACTGAAGATGGAGCAGGAGGCTCTTTAGCTAATAAAGCTTTTGTTTCTGCTATATGATGGATTATGGGCCACATCTTCACATATGAAGCCGACTCCTTATGATGTTATTTTCTATTATATTTGACTCCTGAGTGGGTTCTTGGAAAATTTTGATCGAAGTAATTGTAATGAAAATTAAAGAGAATCTACTATGTAATGGACAATGTTAGTTTGCTCTGTTTACTTATCTGTGTATTCATATTATACTGAACTCACTTTCGTCGCTAAAAGATAATTCTAATGATGACCGCAGCATCATTGACGTTCATCTTCGGGTTTCAAGTGAGGGATGTTATAGTTTGGTATTGGCACATAGGTTAGGGGTACCTAAATAAAACAGAGCTAATAAAAGATAAAAGTAGTATTTAAAATAAAAATAAACATTTTGAGGAGGGGATGCTATATATATATCATATTTGTATATTGCTATATATATATACACACATATATATGGGGAGATATATCTGTTCTTCTATTGTGATTTCACTTCATATCCTTTTGTTCTGATAAAGACTTGATTAACAGAAAAGCAAGATGGATTTGAGAAGCGGACGAATCACAATAGGAGGGAAAAGTGCAAGAAGAGAGACTGAAGAAACACGGACTGATGGAGTAAGGGAGGAAAGAATTCCAAGAGCGGTAGGAGAGGAAGCTGTGCAGGTAGTAAATGAAGCAGGCATATATGTGAATGTCTTATTTAGATAGTTCATGGCCCAAATGCTAAGGGAAGCTGCAATGGAGGCTATATAGCCGAGAGCTGGGGTGGTGAGGGAAGATTTCTCAAGGATGAGTAAAGATTATAGAAATCTGGAAGGAAAGGTGTTTACAGGGAAAGAGCCAGCAATAGAAGTGCTGAATTAGTTGGGAAGCTGTTAGCATATATTTGGCGACTTAGGACTGAATGATGCGCAAAAGAGAAGACTGGCATCAAGGAAATTACTGGAAGATGCACTGGATTGGTAGGAGATCGTAATTGCAGAAACCCCAGAAAAGGGAATCACTTGGGAGTAGTTCAAGGAGAAGTTTGAGGTTCAGTTCATATCATCACATCTTCACATGTATAATGGAGTGCGGGCCACATGTTCATATGAGGACCGAACTCCTTATGATGTTATTTCCTATTATATTTGACTCCTATGTAGGCACGTAACTTGATAAATTTTGACCGAAGTGATTGGAATGAAAACTAAAAAGAATCTGCTATGTAATGAACAATGTTAGTTTGCTCTGTTTACTCATCTGTGTATTCATATTATACTGAACTCACTTTCGTCGTTGGAAGATAATTCTGAGTATGACTACACCATTATCGATGTTCATCTTTGGGTTTCAAGTAGTGGATGGTATAAACAGCAACTCCAAGTGATCTCCAATAGCAAATCTTCATATCCAGGTGCATATAATGCTAATCTCCTTCTAATGACAAGATTTGGCTAATTTCAATAAGGGTCAGGGTAGCGTTTTGGTTTAGGAGTAGTTAATGGTGGTTTCTCTCTCTATTTTGGGAAGTGTGTAATGATGGAGAGAAGTACCATCAGCCCCATTATGTTGCTACTCTCGAAATGGGTTTTAGGCATAGTCATTAACCCGCTAATTACCCATTAAGCTGCCCAAAGTCAAGTGAAACTTCAAACAACCATATCTCCCAATCGATAAGTCCATTCTTCAATTATGACCACTTTATGGAAAGAGAAACTATCATCGTGATCTAATGGAAGTGCTTTCAGACCCTAATTCAGCTTCTATCGTAAGTTATACACCATACACGATTTTCAAGGTCAAAATCGTCCGATAAAAATTCCAAGGATGTAAAATGTCTCTAGTAGTTATTTCCTAAAGTTATAGAATCATACGACACTAAATAAAAATAATATTTATTATTTTACGATCCTCCGATATGTAAAATACAGGTTGTTACAGTACCGACTAAAATAGATCGGTGCAAATATGATTTCCTTCATCTATACTTAGTCTGAATCTGGCTAAGTATTTTCCACCCTAAGCCCTTCTTCTCACCATGCCTAGAACTCCATGCTTCATTCCCCAATCACCTTAAGCTCCAAGCTTCAACCAGATGCTAGAAAATCTATTCAGTAACAATTAAAAGTGTTTGATACCTACTGCTTTACTTAGTAAAATTCCAACTTTGAGTTTTTGGACTTCTTCGTATCTTCAACCCAAAGTCTCTCCCAAAGTTTTATAGCCTAAGTTCCAAGCCTTGCCTTCATGCCGAATAGATCTACAAACATCAATCCAGCCATCATCTTATCACCAACCTGAATCCCACGACCTAAACTTCATGCGACATGAACCTTGGGCTCCTCCCTTACTCCAGAGCCCCTCTTCTAGGTTACATCTAATTTCGACCACTTTTACCTTCGATTTACCGAATTCAATGACCCCTTTTTCTAACTACCTAAAACACTAAAATACCATATCAAAGCATAACATACTAAACTGAAATATCATCCATATACATCCATACACATATGCAATCCATCAAAACATAATGATCATACAAATCCTAGTCTAGATCCAAATTTTATACTAGTATATCAACATGACCAAAAGGGGTTACAAAGCTATTTAAAAACCATTTTACATCTCTTTAATTTCATCCATAAACATGTATAAAGATGTGATTAAAGTTAGAAAATGTTTTAGGATCTAAATCATGTTAAAAACATCTATTAATATATAAACATGAATAGGATAATTAGAGGTCAAGAACCACTCTCCAAATACCCAAATTATAATCTAATCTCTAGATCTAAAATGAACAACCAAGAATCACGAATTTTCAAGCACCGAAATGATGAATCTATGATTCCCTTTGCTAATTACTCTTCTAGTGATAGATTTTGCTAAGATTAATGAGGAAAAGATGAGATTTTTGATGAAATTAGGGCTAATGGAGGTTTTGATCTAATTTGGGAAGAAGGGAAATGATTTGAGGGCTGTTGCTTCAGCCACTATTAGGACAATCAATTTGAGCCATAGGCTTAACACCTAAACTTCTCTAATTACCCAATAATCTGTCTAGTAGTGAATGAACTTATAATGGCTATATCTCTTAAACGGTAACTTCATTTTCCTATTATAACCACTTTAAGGAAAGAGAAACCACAAGCTCGATCTAATGGAAGTGGTTTCAGATCTAATTCTTCCCTTATCAAAAGTTATAGGTTTTACAAGAATTTTTAGGATCGAAATGTTCAATAAAAATTCTAATGGTGGAAAATGTCTCTAGTAGTCATTTCCCAAAGTTTTAAAGTTGTATGACCTCATGTGAATTAAATAGTAACATTTTACGATCTTCCGATACATAAAATACGGGTCGTTACACTCTCCTCCCTTTAGGAATTTCACCGCCAAAATCCCCAAACAAGTCAAAGAATAGTCAACCATAGTTAACCCGCATGCCTAACAATTATATGCAACCATCAAACATATCAAACAAGCGGCTATGCTATCAATAATATAGATAAACCTATCCAAGCATGCAAGATGCTAAACTATCAAATATGATATCAAAAAGAAAGTAAATACAATAAACAATAGATCTCACCATGTAAAGGGCTTCGATATGCAGCCCTCATGCTTTCCTCGGTTTTCCACGTGCAATCGCTTTCACTTTCTCCCCATTGAACCTTCAATAATTCCACCGTCTTTCTTTTGAGATATTTTTATCACGTCTAACAATATGAACCAGCCTTCGAGGTCTCAAAGCTTCTGGTTCAATCTTAATATCATCAAGTTGACCCGGCATAATTGTCATGCCTAAGTTATAAGGAAGGCTTTGAAATTCGCTAGTAATTTGGTGCAAGACGAAGAAAAACTTGTGTTAGGTTCGGATCTAGTAAGGGTGGCTTCTGAGAAGATCGAATTGATTGGAAAAAGGATAAAGGATAAAGGATGCCCAATCTAGGCAAAAGGGTTATGCCGATAGAAGGCAGAGGTCCCTGGAGTTCGATTTGGAAGATATTGTGTTTGTGGAAGTGTCACTTATGAGAGGCACTATAGGTTTAGAAAAGCCGGTAAGTTAATACTAAGCCAGAATGTGTCACATATGTTGCAGTATGAGAGAGAACCGCAAGATGGCGGTCAAAATGCAGGACCCCAAGGGCCATTTGCCTAAAGGAATCAACCTGGACTTAGCGGAGAAGGACCCAGGCAGGTTGATGGAAAGTTGATAATCAACACCATAACTAGAGGGCCTCACCCAATGGAGGAAAGCTAGAGGGAAATGGAATGGTGTGCGAGCTCATTAAAGCACATACCGCAAGAGGATTGCTTTGCCATGGAAGATGGAGCTCCAAGTAAATAGCACCAACTTTCGACCCTATGGTGATAACGGCAGGTATTGGACCAACTACAGTACTTGGGGTCTTGGTGGATACTGGAAATTCTATGAACATACTTGTCATAACAACGTTTGATCAAATGAAGATTAACATGAAGGAGGTTATGGCTTGCAAAACAAAGATCCAAGGGCTTACACGTAAAGCTAAACAATTAATCAGGACGATCAATTTGCTGATAGAGTTGGGTGAAGGAGATCGTAGGATAGTCCAGATTCAGAAATTTGTTATTGTGGATGAATAGTTGGCATATAATGCCTTTTTGGGTCGATCGGCCCTTGAAAATTTTAGAATAGCACCGGCGCCTTAGTCTTTAATGATGAAGTTCCTCAAGGAAAATGGGGTCAAATCAGTAAGAGAAGACCAAAGCACAGGAAGGGAATATTATGTCACTGAGCTGAGGGAAGCAAAGCGAGGGAGAAGGAAAGTATGTGGAGGGGAATCTCCGCATTTGAGATTTACAAGCATAGCAATTAAATTCCTAACCCCGACTCGGGAATCATAGCAGGTTTGATAAGGCTATGGATCCTAAGAAGAAGTCAGGGGAAGGGCGAGTAGCGCCAGCTGAGCTGACGGTAAATGTTCCGATCGATATGGACGATCCTACATGGGTTCGAAAGAATGGATCTCAACTTAGCATTAGCTTAAGGAAAAAAATTGGCTAATTTCCTCCAAGGGAATTTGGATGTGTTTGCTTAGACGCATTCAAATATGTGCGGGATATCACCAGAGACAGCATGTCAAACACTAAATATTGATCCAAAATTCACACCAGTAAAACAAAACACAGTCTGGGTCTTGTGAGATCCGCTATGTTGAAAGAAGAGATGGATAAGAGGATGAAAACGTCTTTATCCGCAATGCTTTATACCCTAAATGGGTATCAAACCCGTTGCTGATCAAGAAATCAAATGAAAAGTGGCGGACGTGTATCAACTATTCAGATTTGAATAAAGCATGCCCGAAGGTTAGCTTTCCTTTGCCTAGAATTGAACAACTGGTTGACATACTGCAGGATATGAGTTTCTCTCATTCATGGACGCTTATTTAGGTTATAATCAGATTCCGATGCATATACCAGATCAGGAGGATACCGGCTTTATAATGGATTTGGGATTATACTGCTATCAAATAATGCTGTTCGGTTTGAAGAACGCTGGAGTCACATATCAGAGATTGGTAAATTCTATATTCAACAATCAAATCGAGTGGATGATGGAAGTATATGAAGATGATATGCTTATGAAGTCATAAGTGTCATAGAACAATTTGAATTCCCTTTCAAAAATATTCGAGGTTTTACGGAAATACGGAATAAAGATGAATCCATTAAAGTATTCTTTTGGAGAGGCATTGGGAAATTTTTTGGGATTTGTTGTTAATACAAGGGGCATCGAAGCCAATCCGAAGCAGAGTAACGCTTTGAGGAATGTAATCGCCCCAACTATGAAGAAAAAAGTTACGGAGCTTGAATGGGAAGATTGATGCCTTGAATCAGTTCATCTTAAAGGCAACAGACAAATGCATACCCTTCTTTGATGCCTTGAAGAAGTGTAAGAAGAATTTTGAGTGCAATCAGGTTTGCCAGAATTCCTTCGAGGAGTTATTGAGACACATGGAGGCACCGCTGGTCTTATCCTAACCGCTAAACGGGAAGGATTTGTTTGTTTATTTGGTAATGCTACTCACGCACTAAGTGCAGAATTAGTGTGTGAGGAGGCAAGGATCCAAAGGCCAGTCTACTATATTAGCAAGCGGTTTATAGGAGCTGAAAAGAACTACCTAAAGTTAGTGAAAATAGCATATTGCTTACTGATTGCATCAATGAAGTTGCGAGCACATTTCCAGGCTCATCCGATCAAAGTACCGATGGATCGGCTCTTGAAGCAGGTGTTATACCAACCCGAGACTTCGGGAAGATTACTAAAGTGGAACATATAATTGAGTCAATACGACAACACTTACCATCCGAGGAGAGTGATAAATGGGCCGAAGTTGGCAGATTTCATGGTTGAGTTTACCACGTGAGATGGTGAGGAAGAGGACGATGCAATCATACTTTCTCATTGGAAGTTGTTCATAGATGGAGCATCGAACAAACATAGCTTAGGTGCAGGAGTAATGCTTGGAACTCTGGAAGGGCGATAAATCCATTATGCCCTAAGACTGGAATTCTTTGCAACTAACAACGAGGCCAAGTATGAGGCGCTGATAGTGGGATTAAGGATAGCGATAGAACTGAGGATAAATACACTGCACGTTCAGTGATTCCCAGCTTGTGGTTTATTAAGTCAGGAAGGAACAATAGTCTAAGGGAGCTAGACTTGCTCCTTACCTGATGAAAGCGCTGGAACTGTTAGACAACATTGAGCATTATATGATTACGCATATCCCCAAAGAGGAGAACGTAAAAGTCGATTCGTTAGCTAAGCTGGCTAGTTCCGATAAAGAGTAGATTATGGGTTTGGTACCAGTGAAAGTTTTTACAGCTCCTAGTATCGACCAGATGGATGTCGAGTGGATTCTAGAGACTGTAGAGGAAGTAGAGTCATTGATGACTCCGATCAAGGATTGTTTGCTTAAGGGAACTTTCCCAAGGGACGGGAATGAACAAAAAACTCCTATGAAAAGCACCTCAGTTCATGATGCAAGGAGTGATGTACAGAAGAGGATTCTCAACCCTCTAGCTTCGATGTGTAACCAAGGATGAGGCTATGAAAATCCTCATGAAAATCCATAAGGTTAGTTGCGGTGATAACTATAGGGGCAGACTTTGGCAAAAAAAGATACTTCGCTATGGATATTTCTAGCCAATAATAAATCAGGATGTAGCTGATTACACCAAACTATGTGACCGTTGCATGAGATTTGTGAAGATTCCAAGAGCCCCATCTATAAAGCTAGCATAAATGGTTAGCCCATGGCCATTTGTGGTTTAGGGAATTGATTTAATCGGTGTACTCCTGATAGTGAAAGGAGTAGCTAAATATGCGATAGTTGCAGTGTATTACTTCACGAAGTAGGCCGAAGAAGAACTGCTTGCCTCAGTGAATGAAAAGGTAATTAACTTTGTGATAAAGAATATCATCTATAGGTTCGAAATATCTTAAAAGATTATACGAGTAAAGGAACTCAGTTTGAAAGTACCGAATTCAAGGATTTCTACAAATGGTATAGAATCAAGAAGAGCTTCTCAGCGGTAGCACATCCGCAAGCGAACAGATAAGTGGAGGCAATGAATAAAATCATCAAGTCCACCTTGAAGAAATGGTTAACGAAGGCTAAGGGTACTAGATCGATGAGCTTCCACTAGCATTGTGGGGTTATAGGACGACTTATAAATGTGCAACTGGACATACGCCATTTTCTTTGGCATATAGATCATAGGCTATGATCCTGATTGAATCAAAGGTCCTTTCTCATCATAAAAGGCATTAAGATGCAAAGATAAACGAGGAACTCTTGCTTGAGTCCTTCAATTTGGTTGATGAGAAAAGGGAAGAAGCGGAACTAAGGGCCACTGCTCACTAGAAAATAGTAGCATGTTACTTTAACACCAAAGTCTAAAATCGTACTTTCAAGGTAGGGGATCTAGTTTTGAAACGAGTTCTCCTTATTATAGGGACTTTCGATCCGAATTGGGAAGGTCCTTACACAATCAAGCGAAAGCTTTGTGATGGAACGTTCAAGCTAGCTATAGTTGATTGAGTCCCGATACCACAGGCATGGAACAACGACTTGTTGTAGCACTACTATACTTAGTTTAATAGTTTATTTTCGCAAATAAACCACCTAGGGATTCTTGGGGCAATGTAATAATTCAGGACTTGCAGCATTTTTCTTTAATATATATATATATATATGTATGTAGCTTCTTAAACAATGGAACCATGTTCTTGTAAGCAAGAATTTTGTGTTGTGTGATTAGCGGTATGGTTAGGTGCAAACTCCAGGATTCAGACTAAGGAGGATAATCAGCATAAATCATCAGGGTCAATCGAAAATTCGACACTATCATCCCAAAGCCCGAAAACAGCCATAACCCCTCTGGCCCACGATCTGGGCCGGGGAATAAAATTATGGGAATCAATCGGATAATTTGATCCTGACCTTTATGAATCGGCCGTTGCCCGAAGTTTGATAACATCAAGAAGGAAAACCCATTTTTGGGGTCGATCGGATAATATGACCCCAATCTTTAGGAATTTGCCTTTACCCGGAGTTAGGCAACGTCAAGAAGGATGACCATATGGGGTTCGATCGAATAATTCAACCCGACCGTCAGGAATTTTCCATTGCCCGAAGTTAGGCAACGTCAAAAAGGAAACACCACATGGGAGTCGATCGAATAATTCAACCCCGGCTTGCAGGTATTTGCCACTGCCCGGAGTTTGGCAACGGTAAGAAGGAATGCTTTGAATCGAATAATTAAAGCACCAGCTTCCAAACATAGGAACTGGTGCATGGTTAGAATTCCAAGGACCATTCTCGCAACTTGGTAGGATATGCTGAAGGCAAATGCCTAGAGATAGACATTCAAACTGCCAGTTCACGGAGATATGATTTGGATTTCTATGACAGCGCTAGCGGCCCAGTAGAACATGTTTGGCTGAGGATAAGCGAGAATAGTCGATTAAATTTCAAGGCGAGTGTTATCAGACTTTTTCAATCCAGGATCCGGATTGGAAAAGCACAATCGAGCTGGGGGAAATTTGGTAATCTACCCCACAATGTCTGTCTCAAATTAGTGCCCGAATTTTAACATTTAAAATAGAAATTGGCGTGAACAGGATTCGATTCATGAGGAAAATATATTAAAAGGAAATAAAAATTCCAGTTAATGTTCCCCGGTAATAAGGAGCAGCGTGGAACCTGGATTATTCACGATTAATAATTGGTCAATAGAAACTCAATCGAGCGTAAACAGGAATAACCACGGAGTTGGTTCAATCATTGTTCTATTTTTCCAAATGGAATGCTTTGGCAACTATAAACAGGGCTAAACAATGGAATATAACCAAAGCAATTACAGTAATTTTATTTATATGCATAGAGTTGTAGTAAATAAGCACATTACACAGATTCTGACATATATAATGCAGGTAAATTGCAGTATAGGCAATTTTATTATATATGCAAGTAGCTATACATAAAGAGGAACAATATATAAGAGTGTAGGAAAGTAAATGAAAAACAGGTTATAAGAGAAAAGTAATATTTCATTGCTTAAATTTTTATATACAAAATCGCAGGGGCTATTCCCGCATAAGCATGACCTATTTATAACAAAACGAAGATACAAATGGTATAATATAATACGAATTATCGTGCCCGTGAGTCCTAGGAATCTTCTACTTGTTCTTCCCTCTCTTGTTGCTCTTATGGCCGAAGCTATTGGGTCGCTTCTTAAGCTTTCATATACCACTGGGTTTCCCACCTTCAGGATTTTCGCCCTCCAACTCTGTCATATCCCCTCGGTTTTAGCGTGGGGCTCCTCGGCTTTCCCGGTAGAGGCATCAGAGGCTTTTATTTTAAGAGACTTTGGCTTGAGTGGAGGAAGTTTAGTAGAGTGGCTTGTAGGCATGAATCTGACAGACTTTTCAATTCCAGGCTCCTTTTTAATCCTAACTTTAGAAAGGTCAATCGTCAGCCTTTCTTCTATGATAATCCAATCGGTCTAGTCCATGGCTTTTATTAAGGCAACATCCCACTATAGGGATAAGGATACATCCACTAGGTTCTCCAGAGCTAATATTTTCTCAAATTCAGGCCCTAGATCAGAACTAGGAGGAGTGATTGGAGTGACGAATCCCGTAGATATGGATGTTGACGTGGTAAAGATTGCCACATGAATTAGACCTTGAGTGGCCGAGGGCAGAGGAGGAAGATGTAGATTACCTACGATTTGGCAAACAGAATAGTAAAGGTTATTGTGGGATTTGCGCAAGAACTGGTGTATCTCAAAAATCGATGAAAAAGATATATAAATTCGCTAAGAGTTGATTGGAAAGTTGAATATTTAGAAAATTCACCCTTCTCGAGTGAATGTCAACAGGCGGATCGATTATGAGAGGAACATATGCTTCAACAAAGGTAGCTGTTGTCGATGCCAAAATGCTCTGTGTGGCATTGGAGCTGGCCTCTTCAATTTTAAGAATGTCTATTGTAGACTCCTTGGATTTTGGAATGGATGATTCTATTGGACCCGATGTGCTTGGGCCAACGGCAGCCTCGACAGCAACAACGACGGTGATAGCCTCTTCCTCGGCTAGAATGACCTTTCCCTCTTTAAGTTTTGCAATATCTTCTACATTAAGGTACTTGGCCATTAGCTCTTCCTCGGTGAGGCCTTCACCAAAAGTCCCCGAGTGATGCAGCACCTCTTCCCAGGCATCAACGAGAGTCTCATCGTATGTGTTCCTCGGGCACTTTAAATTTTTATATTGAATTATGCTCGCAAAGAAGTGCTAGAGAGTATTAGTCAACTCTTTTTTCTCTTTGGCCCTTTCCACTTTAACTTTTACAACTCTTACGCAATGACCACATGTTCAACTTCACCATCTAGTTTCTCGACCTTAACTAGTAGTAGATCGTTGGCAAGTTTCCCTATTTCCGTGTGAAGCATTTGGATCTTGGTCGCCTACTCTTCAACGATCTTGTCCCTGGCCCGAATGATTTCATATTTTGCAGTAAGGGACTGGTCCTTCTAAGCAATCTGAGGTAGTTTTGAGTTGGTTCCTCAATATAATTTCAACATCGCTGTGCGCCTTCTTCGTCTCCTCCATTAAGCTATCAGCTTGGCCTTGGACCTAAAGCTACATCTCTCTCTCCGCCATCATTTTCCCCAGGTCTCCCTTATACCCCACGGTGAGGTTGTCATAAGTCCTTTTCTCATAGTCAAAGGACTGGATATTCATATAATTGTCAAGTTTAGCCATCGTGAGGGCATAGGTGAGCCTTTTCCATTCATAGCCTTAGTCGATGTGCTTTTAAATCTATTGGACATCCCATTCTGCTTCTTAATTCGGAAAGTCTTGGATGTCATGGTCAAACATGACACCTTACAAAAAATGGTCGGGGAAAGCAGCCGACAGGCGAGGTGGCGCACCAGGAATAGGAGTTGAAGGAATGTAAATTCCTTTAGAGCGAGGAAGCCTAGTTGCAATTGAGGAGTGAAGGTCCGGAGCTTATTAATGAAGGAATTTAAGGAATGGAGTGAGGTGGAGGAATGTTGGAATAGGAGTCGTGATGGTCATGCAAATCTTTGTGCCACTTGCTTGGATCACCAGACTACCTCTCTTCATCCTGCCTTTTATTATCCTTTCTCCCGGTGTGGTGATCATCTTCTACTCTTCTCTCTCTCTTTCTATCAAGCCCTCTCCATTCAGGCTTCTTGTACTCGAACGATAGCTGGAATGGTATGGATATGGATCGGGGTTTGCTCTCTAGACTCGCCTATGCTATATTGGAGCTTTCTATATCTATCTCTGGACATGGAACTTGAAATGAGAAAAAGATTATATAAGTTTTAGGATTTCAAAATGCAGATGAATGTAGGGATGTGTTTTTGTGATCCTAGTGAACTGTAGAGTGCCGATGACCCCTTAAGAATCGACAGACTGTGTTTGCATGGAAGTAAAGACAGAGTCTCACCACCTTCATCTAGGATTCCTTTGAGTGAGAAATTGTAGGTTGGAGAGCATTCTTCAAGAAGATCATCAATTTTAATATCGAAGTCTCCCAAATAGCCAAACATGTCATCAAAAGAGTGCACTGAAGGAGTCGCTTCAGTTGGTGTTGATGTACTCATCTCCACGACCTTCTTTAGAGACTTGATAATCATGCGTTTTAGATGAGGAAAAACAGGAGGCTTAGGGCCTACAGGAGATGTTTCACCAAACAATTTATCGCCTTCCAGGCTAGTATCGTAATTGCTATCACCTTCATAAAAATTGCCGTCTCCTTCTTCTCCGTTGTCTTCTCTCATCTCTTCCTTCCCTTCTCTCTTGCCTTAACTTTTACTCTCCTCTAGAATGGGATGCATTCTGGCTCCTTCATCCCCTTCTCTCGAAACTTCGCTAGTGGCTGGATCTTCTGTTGCTCTATCAGTGGACTCTCCAGCATGTGCCGTACCCAATGGACCTTCAACTTCCCCTGGAGATTCTCATCGAAGCTGTAAGCTGTTGTAGAAGATCAAATAGGAATTCTAGAGCTACTTGGTGAGGTTGTAGTGGGAATAGCAGAGCAATCAAGGAGTAGCAGACCACATCATTGGAGGCTCTCGTTTGTCAGGAGATGCACGGTGGTGCGATGTTGGAGACTAATTTCCTTTAGAGCTTTTAGAGTATCCGCATGCTCATCACGGACATCATGAGCAGTAATATATGCAAAGAAGTAAATGGTAAGTTAGGCACTTGGGTAGGAGGAATACAAGCACAACAAGAGTGAAGAGGAAGGGATCTTAGTTTCGGAAAGCCAATTACCGTTGAAGCTATACGAGCACTAGACAAAAAAATATTCGTTCTTGAAATAATAACGTTTGCTATAGAGCTTCTCGACGACCTTGCATCTACACTAGGCCTCGACAATCATGTCGGATGGCGAGTTGTGCCTTTGCTTGAAGGTCAGAAGATAGGTTAGCTCTATGAAAGAAGGAGGCCATTGGAACGGGTTCACGAAGAGCACAAAACAGGAACTAAGGAGAGCATACCCATAAAGGTGAACTTGGGACCAAGGTTTCAAATCTCAGATTTTGGCCAATATCTCGGGATAATATCTCGGCTGTCTCGGGCGATATTTAAAAGACTTATAACTAACCAAGCTGCCAAATCTCGGATTTTGGCTAATATCTCGGATTTTCATCTCGGCTGATCTCGGGGAGATTTAAAACCTTGCTTGGGACAGAGCTAGCCCAAGCTCTTGAAGGATCGTGCGCAAAAATGGATTGAATGGCGAGATGGCACCACCTAAGCACATATATCGATTGCATGTAGTATAGCCTACTAAAAGGTTGTGCACTCGTTGGATTTGAGTGAGAAGCAGCACATCATCCTCAGGAATCTCGTGTTGTTTACATATATTATGGAGCATTTTAGCAATTAGGATAGTTGCCACCTGTTTGAGCGGATCATCCAGAACTTAAAGGCCAATGTACTCTTTTATCAAAGAAGGCTATGTTGAATCATGGATTTTGATTCATGACAACGTAAAATAATTAACAAGAAAAAGCAAAGAAGATGCAACTACTAACCGAAGGAGATATGCTAGCACTTTGGAGATCTCAAGGTCACATTGTATGAATGTGTTAGTACATGTATATTATGTTCGTAGAGTAGTTATTTTTTGTTAAAATCTATCCTCAAAATCTCTCACAAACATCAAGGAATTATCCACTTTCATCGTAATTTTAAATAAGTTGGAAAATATGCATATATATGCTCAAACAGCCAGAGCAGTCGACTGGTACAATTAAACCAGTCGACTGGTTCAACAGTTTGCTCATATATATACAAACATGCACATAAAACGTGCACACACCTTCCTCGACCAGTTGGCTGGTATATTTTGACCAGTCAACTCCTGTATTCCAACTGTCATTTTTTATGAAAAGACACCTCCTTTAATGAAGAGTTTCAAATCCATATTTCTTCTAAATAGATGCTTCTTTTGATGAGAACTATTCGTGAATGGTTATATCTCTTAGACAACTATATAAACACGTTAGTTCTACAATCAAAATCATCCATTCAATTATTGCTTTCTGATCTTACTCTCTAATATTCTTTTTGCTCTATAAGGCTATCATATTCTTCCTTCAATCCTTATTCACATTCACAAATTTGAGGATTAGATTATAGGAAGTTCTGTACATCATTGACTCATTAGTGTTATTAAGAACACAAGAAGTCAGAAACTAATTTGTATTTACTATTGATCCGTTCTGCTGCTCGGGTTAAGAAAAGACCTCTTCTGTTGCTGAGGCAAAATCCTGTTCTATTGCTCAGGTCCTTGTTCGGCTGCTCAAGGGTTGTTTAAACCTATTCCTCCGGGTCAAGTGAGGGTATTGTTAGTTGGTTAATTCCAGAAGAAGTCTGGGACTGGACGTAGGACGGTGCTCCGAACCAGTATAAAATATCTGGTGTTATTTTACTACTGCTTTTTATATTCCGCACTATTTACAGTTTTACTGTCATCACTATACTCTGTGTTATCATATATCCATATAGCACGATCCATAGCGCACTTTCATTTGGTATCAGAGCAAGGCATCCTATAACCATTACACAGTTATTTGATACTTTGCTAATATGGAAAATAACACTAGCACTGTCACTAACACTAGTTTCACTGAAGGTCAATCTACAGCACGACCTCCATTCTTCAATGGCATGAACTACAATTACTGGGCTACACGTATGAGAATCTATATGCAATCTAATAGTTTTGAATCATGGAATATTTCACAAAAAGAATACACTCCTATTACTGGAGAATACTCTACATGGAGTAATACACAAAAATTAGATGCAACTGCCAATGTTAAAGCAATGAATATGTTATTTTGTGCTTTAGAGAAAAACGAGTTTAATTGTATTAGTATGTGTGAATCTGCGTATGAAATATGGCGTACACTGAAGAGATCACACATGAAGGAACTAATAAGGTTAAACAAAGTAAGATCTCTATGCTCAAAAATCAATTTCAAAACTTTAGGATGAAGCAAGATGAATCAATTAATGACATGTATTCTAGATTTCAAGACATTTACCATTCACTATTAGGACTAGGAGAAAAATATACTGATTTTGATATTGTTTCGAAAATCCTTAACTCTTTAACGGATGAGTGGGAAAGAAAAGTATTAGTTATTGAAGAAGCTAATGATCTCTCTACCATGAAACCAGAAGAGTTAATAGGAAATCTAATGTCTTATGAAGTAAATTTGCAGGCAAAGAGAGTACAGGCACAAGATAAAAAGAATATAGCTTTTCATGCACAAGAAGAAGAAGAAGAAGGTTCTGATGATGAAGATCTTGCATTCATTGCCAAAAATTTCAAAAAGTTTTTGAAATTTTGAAAAGTTAACAAAAATAATGGCAAAAGAAGTTTCAATAACGGATTCAACAAACCATCAAACTTCGCTCTAGAATGCTATAATTGTGATAAGAAAGGTCATATTCAAAAAGATTGTCCAGAACAGAAGAAAACCTACAAAAACAAGAGCAAGAAGGACAATTACAAAAGGAAAGCTTTCTCAGTAACATGGGATGATTCAGATTCCTCTTCATCATCTGAAAGTGAAAGAGACAGTGACACTGAACAAGCTAATGTATGTTTTATGGCTACAGATAATGAGGTTAGTGATTTTACTTTTGATGATTTAATTGATATTAATTCAGAACTCTTAGACACTCTTAAAAATCTCAAAAGAAAGTATAAGGAAACTCGTGAAAATCAAAATAAAGCAGAATTCGAAAAGGATATGCTTAAAGATGAGAAGAAAATACTAGAGGAAGAACTTGAAAATCTTCAAAAATCATTCTCTAATGTTAATTCTCAACTTACCTTATTAAGTCAAGAAATTGAAACCCAAAAGGAAAAGAATGATACTTTAGTTCTTGAAAATCACGAGTTAAAAACTAAAGTTAAAATGATTGAATTAGACAAAATTGGCCTTAAAAGTAAGTTAGAAGATATTACTAAAAATGTTTCTAACTTTAATAAAGGAAGAGAAAATTTGTCTAAAATTATTGAAAATTCTCAATCTGTTTCAAATAAAAGAGGTCTAGGATATGTTAAGAAATCAATAGCTCCCCATAAAATAGAAAATAAATGGAGAAAAGATTCTAAAAGTAAGATCACAAAAGATAATTCAAAAAGGACCAGTTCAAAAACTATAAAAATATGGATTCCTAAAACAAACAACAGTTTGATTAGGAAGAAATATATAAATTCCTTTTCTGAATCTGTATACAAAAATGAAAATTATATTATTAAAGGGAATACTGAACCCTCTTGGGTTTGGTTTCCTAAGACCTAACTCTTAGGACCCTATAAGAAAAGTGGGTACCGATATTATTTTCTTATTTTTTGCAGGTCCCACTCAAAAAGAGAGGAAAATGGATATTAGACAGTGGTTGCTCAAAACACATGACAGGAGACAAAAATATGCTATCAAATATTACTTACTCAGAAGGAGGCTCTGTCGCTTTTGGAGACAATTCCAAAGGTTTTATCATCGGCAAAGGCGATGTGAGCAACAACGGTACATCTAATTTACCTCTTATTTCAAATGTTTTATTAGTTAAAAATTTAAAGCATAATCTTTTAAGCATTAGCCAATTATGTGACAAAGGATTCAAAATCACTTTTTCAGAAAATAAATTTAGTATTTTTGATCAAAATGAAAATCTTATTTTTGAAGGTAATAGAGACAGAAATATTTATGTTCTTAATATGAAAATAAATCATAATTCAGATATGTGTTTAATAGCCAAAGAAAATGATCCTTGGTTATGGCACAAACGTTTCTGTCATATTAATTTCAAAGCTATAAATAAACTTTCTAAAAATGATTTAGTAAAAGGTTTACCTAAAATGAATTTTAAAGTAAATCATATTTGTGATGCATGTCAATTAGGAAAATTAACTAAGTCATCTTTTAAATCTAAAAAGATTATTTCAACAATACAACCACTAGAATTACTACACATGGATTTATTCGGACCAACTCAAGTACAATCCATAAATCATAGTAAGTATGTGTTTGTAATTGTTGATGATTTTTCTAGATATACTTGGACTATTTTTATGAAAAACAAAAGTGATACTTTTGAGTATTTCAAAACTTTTGTCAAAAGAATACAAAATTTCAAGAATTTAAAAATAAAAAATATTAGAAGTGATCGTGGTGGTGAGTTTGAAAACGAAGCTTTTGAACATTTTTGTAAAAAGAAAGGAATAATCCATAATTTTTCCTTTCCTCGAACTCCTCAACAAAATGGAGTAGTAGAATGAAAAAATAGAACTTTACAAGAATGTGCAAGAACCTTGTTAAATGGAAGCATGCTACCAAAACATTTCTGGGTAGAAGCAGTTGCAACAGCCTGTTATGTATTGAATCGTGTTTCTATTAGACCACTAACCAAGAATACTTCTTATGAATTGTTCTATGGCAGAAAACCAAATATTTCGTATTTTAAAGTGTTTGGTTCCAAATGTTTTATCTTAAATACTAAAGATCAGCTTGGCAAATTTGATCCAAAATCTGGTGAAGGAATCTTTATTGGATATTCAGATCGAAGCAAAGCATATCGAATTTTTAATAAAAGATCAAAAATTATTGAAGAAACATTACTTGTAACTTTTGATGAAAATTCTATTACTAAACCAAGTATAAAAGATGATGAAGAATTTTCTGAAAATATCACAAATACTGAAACTGCAAATTTTGAGAATTTTGAAAACATTGTTCATAATGAAAATCAAATTGATAATCCTGTTCAAACAGAAATAAGATCTTCACCTCGAATTTTACGGGATCATCCTGTTCAAAATGTGATTGGAGAACTTAATTCAAATGTTAGAACAAGAAATCAATAAATCAAATGGGTCATGTAGCTTTTCTCTCTTCAATTGAACCTAAAAATATTAAAGAAGCCTCTACTGATGATTATTGGATTATCGCTATGCAAGAAGAACTAAACCAATTCGAAAGAAATGAAGTTTAGGATTTAGTTCCAAGGCCTAGTGATCAATCAGTCATTGGTACAAAATGGGTCTTCAAAAATAAAGCAGATGAATTGGAAATATCACTAGAAATAAAGCTAGATTAGTTGCACAGGGATATAATCAAGAAGAGGGAATTGACTATGAAGAAACGTTTGCTCTGGTCGCTAGATTAGAAGCAATACGTATTTTATTGGCCAATGCATGCTTTCATAATTTTAAACTTTATCAAATGGATGTTAAAAGTGCATTTTTAAATGGTTTTATAAAAGAAAATGTTTATGTTGAACAACCTCCTCTATTTATACATGAACAATTTCCAGACCATGTTTATAAGTTAAAGAAAGCTTTATACGGTCTTAAACAAGAACCTCGTGCCTGGTATGATCGTCTCAAAAGTTATCTTATAGATTCTGGTTTTGAAATTGGGAAGGTTGATCAAACTCTTTTTATCAAAAGAAATAAAAAGGATATTTTAGTTATTCAAATATATGTTGATGACATTATTTTTGGGTCTACTAATGAAAAACTATGTAAAGAATTTTCAAACATAATGACCAAAGAATTTGAAATGTCCCATATGGGTGAATTAAATTATTTTCTTGGTTTACAAATTAAACAACTTGAAAATGGTATCTTTTTAAATCAAGAAAAATATTGTAATAATTTAATCAAACGTTTTGGTATGGAAAATACTTTTGTCAAACCAACTCCTATGAGTACAACAATACATCTAGAAAAAGATGAGAATGGCAAAAGTGTTGACCAAAAATTATATCGAAGCATGATTGGATCATTACTTTATTTAACTGCTAGTAGACCAGATATAATGATGAGTGTTTATTTATGTGCACGATTTCAAGCAGATCCTAAAGAATCACATATGAGAGCAGTGAAACGAATTTTACGGTATCTCAGTAAAACCAAGAACTTTGGACTCTTTTATACTAAAGAATGTCCTTTCGAATTAGTATCCTATAGCGATGCTGATTTTGGAGGAAGTCGAATGGATAGAAAAGGTACAAGTGGGACTTGCCATTTTATTGGATGGTCTCTTGTATCTTGGTTTAGTAAAAAACAAAATTGTGTTTCACTATCTACATGTGAAGCAGAATACATATCTGCAGCTTTAGCATGTGCTCAAGTCATATATATGCAACAAACACTTAAAGATTTTGGTTTCGACCTATCTAAATCAACAATATATTGTGATAACTCCAGTGCTATAAATCTATCCAAAAATCCAGTTAATCATTCACGAACAAAACATATTGACATTCGTCACCATTTTCTTCGTGATTGTATTGAAAAGAATTTAATAGATTTAGATTTTGTTCCTACAGAAAATCAACTGGCTGATATTTTTACTAAACCTTTAAATGAAAATTCTTTTATTAAATTTAGACGAGAACTTGGTATCGTCTCTCTTAAAGATATAATTTCCAACTAAGCTATGTGTATGTCTTGCTTTCTTATGTTTTCTGTTTTTATAACATCTTTCAGTTATTATGTAACTACCTATTTCCTTTATTTTCTCTTTATCTCTCTTTTTCTTCTGGTAGAAAGCTTTTTTAGCCATCTATAATTTCTGAAGCTTTTACCTATATATATACTCCTTAATTGTATATTATCCTCACACTTTCTTTTACAAACAAAAGTACAGTTTACTTTCATTTCAAAACAATGACTCTAGAACTCTTCTTGGAAAATTTTATCATTCTTATGGCTTCTAACCACAACTCTTCTGATGAACCATCATGCGAAGATTTTTCAACACCATCTTCTGCATATGATTCCTCTGATTCTCATTTACCCACTCCAACTGCTAGAAATCATACCGGATACACTCCGGAAAAGAAGAAGTCTAGGCGGTTTTTGTTTTTCGGTTCCCCGGATACTAAACAAAAGATAAATGATATGCATCACTATCAACGGGAACTAGTTGAACCTAAACGTGAAATGTATTACGAGCAGAAAACAAATTCAAGACGTCTTCAGTTTCTTGCAGATATCGGATCGAAAATTTGTGGTTGTTCTACATCTAACGTACATCAACCAACATCTTTTCATCCTCATACTTCTCAACCGTCTTCCTCTAATTATAATCCATGGGAACCAAGTCCTCAACCTCCTCCAGTCTCTCCAAATTATACATCTCGGAATAACATTTGGTCTCCTCTTCAACCATATATTGAGAATACCAAAATAGAACCAGGAGAGGAAACCACACCAATGACAACTCCTAAGAAATCTCAAAAGAAGACTCCAAAGAAATCTTCCAAATGATTTCTTACTGTATTTGTATTTTGTTCCTAATTCTCTGTTTCAAATAATATATATTTTTTCCACTGATCAAAAATCTCAACCAAAGATGAAATGAATGTTGGACATACTGTTATTGTGTATGAAAATCTCCTATTTTTGTATATATATTAGTACACAATTTAGATACATATAGTATTTTTTTCAAGTCACGGATTCTCTATACAAAAATTGTTCCAGGAGTCGACTGCCGAGTTTCTACCAGTCGACTGCCTTAACATTGTTTGCTCTCTGGTTTCCTTATCCAGTCGACTAAGTTCCACCAGTCGACTGGTTTACCTAAGTTTTTCTCCGGATAGCTTAAACAGCCGACTGGATTTCACTCACCAGTCGACTGCTGGACTTCAATTTTAAAAATTTTGTGCAAACCGGAATACTTTTTCACTCCTCCACCCAATAGTTTTTTGACACCTCATCTGCATCTCTTCAAAACCGATTCTTTCTTCTTCAATTTCATAAATTAAAAACCTAACACCCCTTTAATTTTTTTTTCAAATATCACTAAAATGGTACCTCCCAAAACAAAAAAACCAAAAACTTCATCTTCTTTCACTCAAGAACCCATTGATTCATACATTGCTCAGTGGTTGTACGATGCTACTGCCATACAACGATGGAGGAAATTGAAAAATGTTCCAATTCTAGAGAGCTCCTTTGTTGTTTTCCCGGATTTTTCAGCCTACGGTCTTCTCAACATTGCTAGGCAGGGCAAATTAGAATCTCTTCTCGACTATGAAAAGAACAAGCTTCCAATTAATCACATCATGGTTAAACTTTTTCTGGCTAACTTGAATTTGGGTCATCAAGATCCAAGAGGTAATCGAGATAATTGCATTTGGAGCTTAGTATGTGGCAAGAAGATATTTCTCCCAATTGATCGTATTGGTCATATTCTTGACACACCAACGGATGGGATAAATCTTCAAGAAGTTGATTGTGTAGTCCATACCCGAAATGAAATCAGTCACCGTTTTATAGAGGATAATTCAAACGGTACAAAGTCGATTGGTCTTCGTCCCATCGCCAGATTACTTCATCGGGCAATGATGCGATCTATTCTTCAACGAACCGGCACTTTTGATCAGGTTTATCAAGAAAATTTTCGTGCTTTGTATGCTATATACAATGGTCAAGACATTAATTGGATTCAACTCATAGTATACTAGTTACTCAGCTTCAATCAAGGTGCTATGAAACGTATTTTCTATGCTGAGTACATAATGCGTTTACTTAAACATTGTGACGTCCTGGAACCAGATTCCGAAATTTCTACCGTCGGGATTCTTAATGCAAAGACTATAAAGCTCATGAAGTTTCCTCCTCCCACTCTTCGCATTATGCCTTATACAGATTGGCTTGCACATGCACAATCAGGACAACCTCAACAACCACCAGCTGCTCCTTCTCAATCTTCAAGGCCAAGTGATGTTCGCATTCCCTCTGCAACTCTCTCATCAAAAAAATCAATGGATATAGTTGCTCGGAATCAATTCCTTCTAGACGCTCGTTTGAAAAGAATGGATGCTAAAATAGATAAGAAATTCAATAAGGTAAAATCCTTCTTTGTCAAATTATGGGATGCAATCTCATGCTCCTCATTAAGTCCTCATGCTACTCAAGATCCGGGAAAACGTCCTGCACCTCAATTCACATGGAGCACGTCAGATGAAGCTACTAGTTCTTCTCCAAGTATTGGCGGACCTTCTTCTGAACCACAGCACAAAAGCAAAGGGAAGGACATTCAAGAAGAAGAAGAGGAAGGAGATGATGAACAAACAGATTCCGACTAATCATTCGTGGTTATCTCTGGTGATGGTTTTTGAAATATTATTCACTACTTTACTATTATAAGAGACATGTATAACTAGTCTCTCTATGACTACTGCTACTACTGCTACCTGTTTTTGTTCATATTTCATATTCTATATATGCTATCTGGTTATGCAATGCTTCTATTTTTCCTTTTTGTCGATGACAAAGGGGGAGAGACATAGGTGGACTAACATTTTATTTGCAGGAAACCGATAGCCATTTATTAAGGAGGAATAATAAATTCAGGGGGAGTTTATATTCTTTTGCTATGATATATATTTTCTTCTTATACAGGTTGTCATCAATCAAAAAGGGGGAGGATGTTGAATCATGGATTTTGATTCATGACAACGTAAAATAATTAACAAGAAAAAGCAAAGAAGATGCAACTACTAACCGAAGGAGATATGCTAGCACTTTGGAGATCTCAAGGTCACATTGTATGAATGTGTTAGTACATGTATATTATGTTTGTAGAGTAGTTATTTTTTGTTAAAATCTATCCTCAAAATCTCTCACAAACATCAAGGAATTATCCACTTTCATCGTAATTTTAAATAAGTTGGAAAATATGCATATATATGCTCAAACAGCCAGAGCAGTCGACTGGTACAATTAAACCAGTCGACTGGTTCAACAGTTTGCTCATATATATACAAACATGCACATAAAACGTGCACACACCTTCCTCGACCAGTTGGCTGGTATATTTTGACCAGTCGACTCCTGTATTCCAACTGTCATTTTTTATGAAAAGACACCTCCTTTGATGAAGAGTTTCAAATCCATATTTCTTCTAAATAGATGCTTCTTTTGATGAGAACTATTCGTGAATGGTTATATCTCTTAGACAACTATATAAACACGTTAGTTCTACAATCAAAATCATCCATTCAATTATTGCTTTTTGATCTTACTCTCTAATATTCTTTTTGCTCTATAAGGCTATCATATTCTTCCTTCAATCCTTATTCACATTCACAAATTTGAGGATTAGATTATAGGAATTTCTGTACATCATTGACTCATTAGTGTTATTAAGAACACAAGAAGTCAGAAACTAATTTGTATTTACTATTGATCCATTCTGCTGCTCGGGTTAAGAAAAGACCTCTTCTGTTGCTGAGGCAAAATCCTGTTCTGTTGCTCAGGTCCTTGTTCGGCTGCTCAAGGGTTGTTTAAACCTATTCCTCCGGGTCAAGTGAGGGTATTGTTAGTTGGTTAATTCCAGAAGAAGTCTGGGACTGGACGTAGGACGGTGCTCCGAACCAGTATAAAATATCTGGTGTTATTTTACTACTGCTTTTTATATTCCGCACTATTTACAGTTTTACTGTCATCACTATACTCTGTGTTATCATATATCCATATAGCACGATCCATAGCGCACTTTCAGGCTACTCTTAGATTAGCTCTGTTGGGACAACCATCCTCTGAAGCTCTACGATGACTGAACGTCCGGGCCTGATAAGTATGGAAGGTGAAGCCTGAGCCGTGGAGGACCCAACTTCGGCAAGAGTAGACGTACCAACACCGAACTGGAAATGAGGCAATTTTCACGTCATTTTGGATAGAAAACTAACATCCTACACGGTCTGGTATGTTTTATTTCAAATATAAAACCCATGTGTCCGACGCCCGGAATCCAATGAATATTGACGTATGTTGACCAATAAGATTCTGAACATTGACCGGGGTAAGTGAAAGTGGTAATTTATGTAGTGTGATTCTTATGTCCTGAACACGATGAATGGACCATCCTATGTAGATGACTAGTTCATGCTAGAAAAACGATTCTAGTCACACAATGGAACAATGCATTAGATCTTACCTGTTATCATTAGATAATCGATAACAAAACCAATGTCCAGAGCAACACGGAGGATTTTCTTTTACAGAAGCACTGGAATGTGCAGTAATTGGATATGTTGTGCAATGGAGTAATATAGATATTGAGAAACATTTAATATGACCATTTATTGGAAGAAAACCGTCCTATTGGCGTTTGGCCGGTGACAAACGATTGATAGAATCTTAATATGGACTAACTAGAAAAATTCAAAGTATGAGAACTTGGAGAAAACTGCTCAAGCTCCAAGTTGAACCCAAAGTCTTCTTTAATTGGGCCTAAGTCTTTCATTAAGGCGACTCAACCATACTCCAAGCAATCTCCAATCAAGAGCCATCGGCAACACCGCCATCATCGCCTATCACGGTGACGATAAAGAGCCACCAACCTTGGATAATTCAAATCTAGATTCACGATGGGAAGCAAAAGAGGTTGGTCGATAATCCTTTGAGATGAACGGCAGTGGTTGAGGCGACGATGTGGTGACAACCACGATCTCTTGAAGTGGCAGTGACGTCAGAAAGGTAGTGGTGGCTTCAGGTGATCGAAGGTGTTAGTTTGAACTTGGGAAATCAAAGCTTAGAGAATTTGGTAGGGAAGTAGTTGGAAGAAGAAAATGTGAAGAAGTAAAGAAAATATTCTAAGTCATGAGTACTTATACTACACGGGGACGAATAAAAGCACTCGATACCAAGTGGTATTTTTGAGCCCAAAATTGGAGAATAAACAAAGCGGAGGAACAACATACCTGCCTAAGGCGCGTAATTGTATCGAGGTCATAGATATTGTCTCTAGCTAGGAGAATGAAACTTCGGCTGTGTAAAGCAGTTAAACGGATATTCATGGGATGGAGGCAATGCTTTGAAGCAATTCTTGAACGACCAACCAGAACACGGAAGTAGAAGTTAATGCTTGTCTTATTCTGGAGCACACTTTGTTTTCAATGAAAGCATACTCTAGGGGGTAAGTGTTATTTGGTTTTTTCACAAAACAAATTTTGACTGATATTTGAACATCAATATGAAGGCGAAACGATTCACGGACTTAGGAGCATGCCTAGAAGGACAATGGGAACATGCTCAAAAAGTTTCAAAGATAATGGACCAAAGGTACCACTTGGTACCGAGCCCAACCACTCGATGCTGACCCCTTTTATTGCATGTAAGACCCTCAAACCTCTTGTGTGAAGATTTGGCTCTTTTGAACACCACGAGGTGCATTTCTCAAGGAATAGACAAACAACTCCAAGGTTTTCTAAAAGAAAGAAAAGAAGGCAGAAAAGAACAACCAATATAAAAAACAAATCAATCTCATAGGAAAAGTGCTCGGAAGATGATAAATCAGATATAAAAGGCCAAATGGAAGAAGAAAAGGAAATTCCCACTCATAAAATCCAGTCAGTAGCGAGTAGAACCACTCGGTACCGAGTGGTTTTTATTGTCGAATGGGCCCTACTTCTCACTTTTATATCCTCGAACTTGGATATAGGCTTGATATTTTGTAGGCCTCCAATTCTGCTAGGCGATTTCCCTATATGGATACTATGGCTATTGGAAAAGGACTTTTTGGGTACTTCATCTTTTTTATCTTCTATCTCTCTTCCATTAAAGTCATTAAGGCAGATACTATTGACCGTCCTGGCCTAAAAGTACTTGTCAACCCCTTGTACTAGTGACTCTCAAATCTATAATCAATAAAATTACAGTGGATGTAGGCTAGAGATTGTCGAACCACTATAAAATTCCTGTGTTCACTTTACTTTTCTTATAGATTTTGCTAGATCTCCATTATTCTACAGGTCTTTGGGTATTAATCCATTTTTTGCATCAATAGAGATTATCCTAGAGTAGATGAATTATTATTAATTAATTAAGATCTGTATATGCAGAAAATTGATTAGTTATGAGGAATTATATACATGATTTGTTTACTATAAAAACCTAGGAACAAATTAGGTAGGTTCCAAAGGAAATTGTGTCTAGACTAGAAGGTTATTTGATCAAAGAGTTTAATCAATTATGGAGTGGTGGACCAGATCCAAATTTCATGTTGAACGTGTCAGCAAAGTGCTTAAAACAATAATAAAAGACTAAGTTAAATGAATTAACAATCAACACATGTAAAGCTGGTGTCAAACATGCAATGAGCATTTCCCAACATGTGCCGAAGGACATTACCAAAGGAGGTGGAGCCCAATCAAATCTTTAGTAAAATCAAAATCTTAAATGTAACAGTTTAAGCATATAGGCTAAGATAGGCAGGGTTTGAGGCCAGGGTTGACAAATCAAGGGTATAAACTGAGGACCAAAGGAGATCGACAGTTAACGAGGATATATGAGTAAAGGAGGAGGCGATTTTAGATAAATTAAAGATCTAATTTCACAAATCACTGGAAAAACTAACCTATAACAGAGTTCCCTAAATGAGATAAGACCTTTGAGTGCCGAGAGTAGTGTAACTCTTGGAAAAATGAGTAAACCAAAATTAGTAACTTCTGGAGGTAATTAAGGCATTATTATGCTTAAGATGGATGAGTTCAGAACATGAGACTTTGATGACAATGGTACAATCAGTATTAATAATCACATGATATTTATTCGAGTGTTAGCTTAATAAAATGGCTAAGCGAAGTGCCTAACAGTGGATTGTTAGGTAGCAAACTCAGTTGAAGGAGTAAGGCCTGTGTGGCATCCAAACTGGAAACAAAGGAGTAAGGCCTTTGTGGCATCCACAACTGAAACCGTAAGCATAAGGAATGGTGGGCAGTTGTCATGACAAATAAAGAGATTTGTGTAAGGCCTTAATGGAAACCATGGGAATGGTGTAAGACGTGAGGCCGGGAGGGACAACCTTAGCACCAGAGCAAAGCAGGAGTAAGGCATGCATGGAATCCGAAATACGAAAACATTGGTGTAAGGCCTTCATGGAAACCATAATAGAATAACGTTGGTATAAGGCCTTCATGTCAAAAATAATACGAAAGTGAAGGAGTAAGGCCTATATTGCATCCAAAGACCGAGATTATTGGTTTTGCAGTTAAAGCCCCACTAAATCCTTGTAAAATTCTCGCTATAGTGCATGGCATTCTTTGACGACTATGCTTTTTCAATATAGCAATGTTAAATAGTAGATCAATTTTAAGTCCCATTATTTTCCACTACATTAGCTAAATAAAGGCTTTTTAGCACCCGCTTTAGCAACATTAAAATATTAAGGTTGATTTAACTAGTTCTCTTTTGAAGCAAACCAACAAAGTTAGGGCAAAGGCCAAATTTTGAGGCATAAATGCAAAATATAAGATCGAAACCTATTGTAGTCACCAAATTTAGACTGCATAATTCATGATATTCTTCGGTTTTTGTATATATTATTAAAACTGTTTCCTTTTCCTACACAAATGATGTAAGAATGAGAATGAATTTAACTTTTAATATTTGGTTTTATATCTAATGAAGCTTTTTGCATCTCCACTATTTTCCGTTATTTCCCCACTTTATACCCACTGTTACCTTTTGCACCTTTACCGCTATGGAATATCTTAGCGTTTTAACTACAGGTATCATCGACATAACGCCTTAATGGCAGTTGATTAACCATGCAAATGATATAGTATATAATACATAAAGGCATAAGGCCTGAGTGGTAACCAAATATTAAAGTATGTAATGATACACACACATACACACACAAAGACCAAAAAAATACATAAATTCCCTAGGAGTGGACAAGGGTAGGGTATTTCGATATAATGGAACATTGTAGTTTTCTCTATAACATATATCAAAGGAATAATTTTGGTTACGGTATCACGGTAGTGTTTGCACTTTGTAATGATCTTACAATTTAAACTCCTCATACATTCTAATATTATTGCTTTGGAAAATGAGAAGATAAACAATTCTGCATGTAGGCAGCGTGGTTTCACTATCTTGTACTCTTTGGGAATTATTTTATTCGCATAAAACTTTATGTCTGACCCATTTTTTAATTCCTGTTTTCCCTACAAAGTCATAGGTAATCACTCGAGTAGGCTAAGTTTATGGATTTAGGCCGGTTGCTTTTGGGAATAACCAAATAATGCAAGCCAAAGATGTAGCAGTAGGCTTAAGTGTTATATTTACACCTATTTCCATTATATCAAGTATTAGTGTCTGCATCGTCATATAAGGGACATTAATAACTATACCATGTACTATAATTTTGACCAAATGTGGGCTTGACTTTAGGATGTAAAAATAATTGTTAAGTTTTGAGAAAAATGTGTGATCCTCTAGTAAAAGAGGAGAGCACACATGATACTATATATAAAACATAACAAGGTGCTGCCAACAAGCCTGGCATGTGACAAAAACAAAATAAAGGAAACATGTCTGATAGGTACCCCTAAAAGTAGCTCTGGCAAAGCCACCGCCCATTACACCCCAAAATCGAGCTCCGGCATGGCCACCGCCTGATAGTAAGGTGTTAGAGATACCTAGAAATGCTGAGTATCGTCAGAAGCCACTCTAAGAGGTCAAAGGTACTGGAAGCCAGCTCAGTCAAAAGAAAAATCTATGAAGCTGCCTCAGCTGATGATCCAGTAAGGAAAAACCACTATGAGAACTCTGATAAACCTGGAAGTAACTCCATCCTCAATCAGCAAATCTGGAAAAAGCTGACCTGAACACATGAATATAGACACAAACTTCCTATCTAACCCAAACCTGAGACAAAACTAAGACAAAAGTTAGAATAAAACTCATATATGTATATAAATAGAATTTATATACATATATGTGTAAATAAAACATAATAAGATATAATAGAGAAAAATAATCTAGAACAAAAACAAACAGATTTAAAGTGAAATGGAAATATGGTCCAGACTGAAGAAAATAAACAAAGTGAAATCAAAAATAAAAGAAAACAAATTCAAAAATTAAGACGATTCTATAACTATCTTTGTATACCATCAATTAAAAGCAAGTTATGAAGCACCGAGGGATCGTCATTTAAATTTGAAAAGAAACTAATACTATTATTGTTAGACTCAAAAATATTATTGTGTTGTTTAAAAGTATTGATATTATTACTAACTTTGTTAAGGTATTCCTTAAAAAGATAGATTTTGGCTAGTTTATATTTAGGATTAGAGATCCAATTAAAGCAAAAAGACGAAATTAAATAAATCAATTTATTGAAATGGTTTTTATTATTATTAAAAACACGTTGATTTCTTTCAAACCAAATGTACCAACAGGATATAGAGAATAAAGTATCAAGCAAATATCGATTATCCTTATTAAACTTAAATCTAAAAGTGTTCCAATAGAAAAAACAATCAGAAATTCTACAATTAATATTAAAGTCAAAAAATATATTAAGGGTGTGCATAAGAATAAAATGAGTATCCATACAGTCAAAGTATATATGCTTAATATCCTCCAAATGTCTATTACAAAAATAACAATTATTATCAATGTGAATATTTTTTCTTTTTAAGTATTCTATAGTGTTTAGTTTTCCATGCATAATTAGCCACATATGGATTTTAGATTTAGGAGGAGCATTTGATTTCCAAATAAATTTAAAATAATTAAAAGTTACACCCGAAAAATTAATAAATCTATAGAAAGAATTAGAAGAAAATCTCTTACTTTTATCCCATTCCCAACTAATAAAATCATTATCATTATCAATATTATAGAGATTTAATCTAGCGATGAGCAAATTAAACTGCCTAAGAGTAGGACCTTCTAGAATTCTGCTAAAACTAAAAATCCAAGGAGGTTCATTATCAGAAGAAAAAACTTCTGAAATAAATGCATATTTAAAGTTACAAATATCATATAACTCTCCAAACTCAATCTTAAGAGGAATGGCGGAAATCCAACTATCATGCCAAAAGGAGGTATTATTACCAGAGTGAACTATAATATTAATGCCTAAATTAAAAATCTCATTACATTTTAAAATGGATTTCCGAAGAAAGTTTACAAGAAACCGATGGGCTAATTTGGTAAAGATTATTACTACCATTATAATATTATTTAGAAATAATTTCTTTCCAAGTGGCATTATCATTAATATCTTTAAACTTCCATAACCATTTACCTAGAAGGGATAAATTCATATTACACAAATTAATAACTCCTAAACCTCCATCCTTTTTGGATTTACAAACAGTATCCCAATTTACTAAACTTTTAATGCAGCTATTAGAGTTATCACCATTCCATAAAAAATCTCTTCAAATTTTATCAATTTTATCAATCACCCAATCAGGGAAAAGATGCATTGACATCCAATAGATCGGAAGAGCTGATAATACAAAATTAATCAAAACAAGTCTACCTGCTCTAGATAAAAGTCTACCATTCCAATTAGAAATCCTATGTTTAATTTTATCTATAATAATAAACCAATCATCATGTTTTAACTTAGTAGGCCTAATCACAAAACCAAGATACTCAAATGGAAAACTCATAGTTTTACAATTTAGCGTTTTGGCAACTAAATTTTCAACTTTATCAAAATCATTTAAAATTAAGACCGAACTTTTATCAAAATTTATTTTTAAACCTGATAAAAGTTCAAAACTATATAAAATAAACTTAAGAGTGATAATGTGACGAGGGAGATGAGAAGAAAAAAGCAAAGTATCATCTGCAAATTGAAGGACTGATTTACCATTACGCAGTATATCATTACCTATATAACCCAGAGATCCATTTCAACTACTTTTTTTAATAATCTTAGCAAAGACATCTGCGACTAAGTTAAACAAAAGAGGGGATAAAGGATCCCCTTGCCTTAGTCCTCTCTTAGATTGAATTTTATTTCCCAAAATACCATTAACCATAATACTAGAGTTGCCAGTTTTAAGTAAATTCATGATCCAGCTAATCCATCTAGAACTAAAACCTCTAGCATGAAAAATATCAACTAGAAAATCCAAATCTACTGAATCAAAGGCTTTTGCAAAATCTAATTTTAAAATGGCACAAGTAATATTGTTCTTACAGCAGTGATTAATGTATTCTTGAACGACTGCAACACCATCGGTGATATTTCTCCCTTTAATGAAAGCAGATTGTGAACAATCTATTAGATCATTCATTTTAGAACTAAGTCTATTAGCTAAGACTTTTGAGAAAATTTTAACTGAACAGTTGATTAAAGAGATGGGCCTAAAATCTTTTAGATTATTAGCACCTACTTTTTTGTGTAATAAAATAACATTTGCAAAATTAAATCTACCCAATTGTAATTTGTCATTATAAAAGTCATTAAACAAGTTAATTAAATCTACTTTTAAAACATCCCAAAAAGTTGTATAGAAGAAAATTGGAAATCCATCCGGCCCCGGAGATTTATCGCCTGGAAAATCATTGATGGCTTTACGGATTTCCTCTTTAGTAAAAGGAACATCTAAATCAGAGAGGTTAATATTGGAATTAGTTGGATAGAGATCATTCCAATTAACATTAATTCTATGATTATTTTTGTTACAAAAAATATCTCTATAATAGTCTATGAAAGCCTTATTGAGATCTCTTTGGTCAACTATTTCTACATTATTAATGAGAATGGAATTAATCATATTACAACGTTTTCTTCCATTGGCTATATTATGAAAAAATTTAGTATTATAATCACCTTCATTGATCCACTGAATTCTAGATCTTTGTTTCCACATAACTTCCTCCTTTTCTAGAATAGAGTTAAGTTCTTCTCTTAAATTATTAAGAACATTCCGCTCACCTACATTTAATTGCCTATTTTCTTCAATTTTATTAAGTTTAAGCATCTCATTAAGAATATTTTATTTTTTAATTTTAATATTACCAAAAATATTCTTACTCCAATTTTTAAGAAATAACCTAAGTTTCCTTAGTTTAAAAAAAAAGTTTTTTGCTGAATTATCACCATTTCTTATATTAAACAGACTCATAGAAGTCCATTTATTAATAATTAACATCGGTAAACTAGATTCTAATAACCACATTTTTCAAATTTGAAAGATCTACTAAAAACCCTATGATAATCACAAGTGAGGATAATTGGACAATGATTAGAAAGAGTGTAGGGAAGTCCAGACACTCTACAGATAGGGAACTTGTCCTCAATTTCATCACTAATGAAAAACCTATCTAGAAGAGCCAAAGAAGGGGACTCCCTAAAATTACTCCAAGTAAAATCTCTGTTAGAAAGAGGAATTTCAATCAAATTTGAATTAATAATAAAACTATCAAATTCCTCCATAGTAGAGAAATCTTCCTCCCTTGGAGTTCGCTCACCTATATAACGAGTAACATTAAAATCACCCCCCAAAATCCAAGAGCCTGACATTAAAGATTTAAACTCAAGACATTCATCCCAAAGAATCCGACGACCTAACTTAGAATTCGGCCCATAAACATTCGAAATGTTTAAAAGAGAATTATCAGAAAGATTAATTAGAATAATGTGAATCAAGTGTTGTTTGGTGACACATTGAAGTAAATTAAAATAATTGTCCCGCCAACCAATCAATAAACCTCCAGATACACCCACCGAAGGTAGAGAAACCCATTTTCTAAAATGATGTCCACCTAGTCTTCTATAAAAACGATTATCTGGACATTCAATTTTAGTCTCTTAAAGAAGAGAAATATCAATAGAGTAATCTTTAAAAAAAGCTCTAACCTTATCACATTTATTTAAGTCATTCAAACCTCTAATATTCCAACTAATGATCCTCATAAACCCAAAGATCTAGCCCTATCAAATTCCTTATTTCTAATAAACTCACGATCTAACTCTAAATCAGTGAAAATAAAAGCAGTATCACTGGCTAAATGACTGAATTCAGAAGCAGATAAATTACCTAAAGCATAAGACGAGAAAGTACTACCCAAATCAAAATGCGTACCTGGGCCTGATTCCGAAGTACCGCTCATAGTACCCGAATCAGGAGCCTTACCCAAAGACTAAGAGCGACTGCTACGAATCCTGACGCTCCTACGAACTGATCCGCTAGAAGCTGCAAACTTCCTTCTTCTACCTCTCTTCGAAGAAGTATAACAAGGAACTGAATTACCATCTAACTCCCCACTCTGAGTTACCGAATGAAGGCCAAATTTCCTATCTACCAAATGCAATAAAACTAAATTGTTGGTACCATATTTATTCACCAAAGTCAACGTATTCCCTACGTTAGTTGACTCATAACCCAAACCAACAGCCGAGAAAGACTCTTCCTAGTTATCAACTCTACCCAATCTCACAGCAGTGACTACTGCATTGTCATCATCAATATTCAATCTCGCAACAGTGACTACTGCATTATCATCATTAATATTACAATTCTCTCCACCTTTCAAAGTGCTAGAAACAGCACTTCCATCATAAAAACTTGCCCCAGAAAGATTGTCAACAGTCAGTGAGGAGATTGGAGTATTCACAAAATCAGCAATGTCCGAGAACTGTGCATCATGCACAACTATATCAGTGTGCATATCATCAAGGGAAGCATTAATCAAGTTTGAATTATCCACAGCAACTCGAATTTCTAATTCAACATCATTGTCAATATCATTCTGCTGTTCATAAAAAAGAAACATGTCACAAAAATCATCCCACTTAAGCATCTGTTCTTCACCTGAATAAGCATAACCATCATAAGCAAGAGAATCTACAAGATCTTCCACCAGTACTCCATCACTTTTACAATAATCATCCGTACTCAGAACACTTAAGTCGAATCTAAGTGGTAGATCTACAACTGACAATAATTCCCATAAATTTTTGTCAACAGACTTGATAGACTTAGGATACTTATCAACATCTATTCTAATATCCATGTCTTTACTAACATCTTTCAAGCTGTTCAAAATATCCAAATCTTGATCAAACAAGAATTCACTTACAACCAGATAGTCTTTTAAATTGCCTCCTTCATTATCAACAAGAACATTGTTACAAACATTCGCACTCGATTGAATTTCGATCAAGCTATCAAACAAATGAGCATTCATACCCGTATCCATTTCTCCCTCAATAAAATCAGTGGAAGGTTCCAATTCAAGACATTCAAATCTGTTAGCAGTAGGAATTTCGAGATTCATCAATCTTCGATTGTGAGAACTACCTTTTCTGGTCTTAACCTTGGTGAAATTATAATTCAAACTGATATCATATTTTGAGACAGAATTCATAGCGACAACATCAGGGTCAATCAAAATAGGGTCAAAACTCATTAATTTCTCTTTCTTGTTAGAGTCGAAAAGACCACTTTTAGATACACTAGCGAGATTATCCATTTTCGAAGCTTTATGGAGATGATCAGATTTGCCGAAATATAATTCTGGGTAGCCAAATTTATCTCTATACCCTTTACCAATATTTGGTTCATTGATTATGTTGAAATGTAACAGCAAATCCTCTAAGTATTTGATACCTTCACTTCGTTTCTGCCATAAGTGATCCAATAAAATCCCCTTCAAAAGCATACACTTTAATACGAATTGGAAACCATGTTCGACCAGATTTGCAGAGGAGATTGAGTTAGTCGAACAAGCATATTTCTTGTGCCCAGATTTACCGCATGCGAAACATATGATAGGTTCTCGACACTGAAAAGCTAAGTGATTATGACCACCGCATCTATAGCAGATATCCTTTCTTTTTCTTGAGACGAACGAATTCTTCGTTAAAGATTGCACTGGATAGCTCTGAAATCGGTGAGGAGGTTACCGATCTGAAAAGCTCTGAAATCGATGAGGAGGTTGCCGATCCCGTACCACTTTTGCATATGATCGATGAGGAATAAGATCTCGATGAAAAATATCTGATGAGATGAAAGAAGACAATTGAAATGAGGAGGTAGATCTTGGATCGAGAACCTATTGGCCCTTGCCAATATCTTTCTTTTATATATTAGCGTCCTATATTCTGGTCTTCCTAACCTCATGGATGCTATTCTACCCATTCAGAAGTTTAATCAATTTATATTCACTACTGGGTTAACCTAGCTGGTTCTTCTACCCTTTATCCCTAAAATGCAGTTATGGGTCCATTACAAAGTGAATATATTTATATTTGAAGAAGCAAACATAACAACATAGCAACACCACTCCTGTGGGTTTAATATAAAACATGGTTAATCCCTTTAACCTATTATTTTTATCAAAGAAAACTTCTTAAAACCATTAAAAAACTCCTTTAATTTAGCCATGGGTTTTCCTTTTAAAAATAGAGTTGAAGTTATACAACCTTTCGAAACCTTCAAAACCTAGCTTTCGACTTCATAGGATGACCTCCTTCAAAAGCATTAAATTCTATCTTCAAAACATTAGGCATCTACCTTTTAATACTTTGAAACCTTCCTTTTAAAACCTTTCGATTGTAATAAAGTATTAATATTTAACTTTAGAAGCTTGACTTCGAAACCAGTTAAAAACACCCCTTTCGACACCATTGGAAGTAACCCTTCCGAAAGCATTGGGTTTATACTTAAAAAATTATTTGGGTCAAAGTGAATATAGTAGAAAGCATCTCTTTCGAAACCATTCTTTATCATATAAAAATATTGGGGAAAACCTGAAGGCGTCGGCACCATCTCTTTCGAAAGCTTAAAACATCTGTGTAAAATAGTGGAAGGTTGGAGTCGAAACCCCTTTCAAAATCATTGCCTTCGAAACCCCTAACCCATTTCGAAAGCTATAATAAGTGGCTCTAACTTATAAAACACGGTACCATTCGACAGCATTGACATCTTCAATTCCATCGAAAGGCTATAGAACGGCAGCAGGGTTTCGACTAGGTCAGAACCCCTTCTTTCAAAACATTCTTACATAAGTAAAGAAACCCTGTCGAAAGCAATCTTAAGTTATTGGAAACCCTTTCGAAACCTTTTTAAACCCTCTTTCGAAACCGTATGGTTCGACTATGTCGAAGGCTAAAACAAAACAAAGGCAGGTGCTTTTCTTTTAAAAACAAACCAAGGTTTCGACTCCTTCGAAAGCTATGCTTTCGACACCTTACCTTTCGCCTTCCTCCTATCCACTGCATACCATCTTTGTGATACCTTGTGTATTGGTTTCAAGTTTCGACTAGGATGAAGGTGGAAGCTTCTGTGTCAAAAGGTGCTTTCCAAAGTAGGCGAAACCAATTTTTTGACTAAACCTAGTTAAGTTATTCTTAAAGTAAACTTTTCTCTAACTAATCTGCCACGTGTCAACACCAGATTGGTTGCCTTAACTTTTTCAAAATATTTGCCGCTAATTTCAGACCAAACCATGGTTAAGTTAATCAAATAAGCCCTTCCATTAAGCAAAACCAATTTTACAAAGAAGTCCCTCTTCTAAAATAATTTGTTTTTCTTAGCAAATCACTTTAGAAAAATCTCCAAAAATTCTAGAAATTCACTTTAATCATGTTATCTAACCTATCAAAATTCCGGACCCAAATTCTCAATATATTTTTCAAAATAAATTATCAACCCAAATAACCTTATTTTCCTTTGAAAATTCATAATAATCTTTCCATAGCTTGGAAAATTATCAAAATTGAAACCCAACTCCACAATCATGTTTCTAATAACATAAAATTTTCCCATGGCATTTATTCATCAATAAATCTCAATTTTGCCTTAAAACCGTGCATAGCCTCTTTTTAAACAATCTTGTTTAAACCATATAAATTATGAATCAAGCTTATCATCATCCAATATATCATATAAACGAATTTACCCTTAAATTTGAAAATATATGATTCAAAACAATATAGAGATGGGATTATTATTCACCTTGATTTAGATAAGGAGATTGGATTGAGATTAATTTCCTCTAAGCTTGATTCTCTAGCTTTTAATTTGATTTCTTCTTGTTAATGGCTGGCCTCTCCCTTGCGTTAAATTTTCAAAATGACATGAATGGGTAGTGAATTGGTAGGAACAAAAATATATAAGGGTAAGGGTCGTTGGGCAGCAAATTCCTAATATACCCTTATGTAGCTTAACTAATCAAAAATCATTCTTAAGCCCCTTAATTTTATATTAGGCTCGGCCTTAATTAAATTAGTTCAAGTCTCAATCCCCTTATCACTTAACTTTTACATTATTCTATTTAATTTATCTAATTAAATCTCCTGAATAATATTATCAAAAATTAGGGGTGTTACAGACTCCCCTCCTTAAAGAATTTTGTCCTCGAAATTCAGTAAGGAGTGAATACTAAACATAGCAATCATCTGTAACGACTCCTAACAAACATACTAGTCTACCTGACTAGGAATTATCTATATGAATCTAATATAGACATACCCTCAAAGCAGATAAGGATAAGTATCTCGAATCTTGTCCTTTGTCTCCCAAGTACAGTCCTTCTCATTGTCGCTCCACTGAACTTTCACCAATTTGACTGTCTTGTTCCTCAATCTTTTCTCATCTCTCGCAACAAGCCGAACTGGTTGTCTAACAAAAGTCAAATTAGGCTCTACTAGTAGATCTTTCAACCCTGTCGGAGGAATAGTAGCCTCTAGATCATGCACATACTTGCGAAGATGAGACACATGAAATACATTTTGGACACCTGCCATACTACTCGGCAACTGTAACAACCCATATTTTTGGTAACATTATTTAGAATATTTAATTAGCCAAATAAAATAAAATAATATAAGATGATTATGGAGTGATATTTGTGAATTTAATAGGGGTAGCCGAGCCATGTACATGAATGAATAAACAAACTAAGAAAGAGCTAAGTTGAAATAAGTGTTAGGAAATAAAGGAGGGCATAATAGGAAATAGGCTCTCTTATACCTAAACCCTTAGGAAATTGAATACACACTTTATTTCACTACTTTCATGAACAAAAACATTAGAGGGAGGCCATCCACCATTAACAATGACAAGAGAAGAAAAAGCTAGGAATTTCAAGGAGAAGATTCAAATCAACTTTAAACAAGATCAGATCTCATTCCTAATCACAAAGCTAAGGTGAATGATTTCTACATCTCATGTGTTTTATAAATGGTTTCGATTTTAGGAGAAATTTGAATTATTGCAAATGTTTAGCCATGATTTTGAAGAACAAGATGTTTATATATATATATACTTGTTGATGATTTATGCTTGTTCATATAGATTTTATGATATGTTTGATGTGAAAACCCTATTATTTCTTTTTCAAAAGTGCTGCCTATATTTTCAGAATTTAACATTTAAATCTTTTACAAAATATTCCTTCTCCTAAATCAAATATATAAAACATTTAAGTCTCATACCTTAAATAATTTTATATATTGATTAAATCACTTTGGAAAATTCTATAAAAACTCCAGAAAATACTTTTAATATGTTTTCTAACATATAAAAATTTCAAACCCAAATAAATTATAATTTGGCCGTAATTAATTTATAACCCAATAAATCATTTTCTTCACTAGAAAATTAATATAAAATCCACATTATATTAGAAAATTATAAAAATTGAAACCCATCACGAAAATATCATTTCTGATCTATGTTTAAGTTTTTGACAAACGATAGCAGGTTAGTTAAAAAGTTTCTCTTTTAAGTTAAAAACAAAAATAACATGCTTTTAGCATGTTCATCCACTTTCGGTATAAGGGGTTTCGACTCAGACTTTTCGACATCATAGCTTTCGAAACCAATGGGCATGGTATCAAGCTACTTGGTACGTAGCACATTGGACAAAAGCAAAAGGGTACTTAGTCGAAACATAAGGTTCCAAAGGGGTTGGTGTATGCCTCGCTTTAAAGAAATAAAGGAAACGCCTGCTTGCTTATGCTTTCGACTAAGATGCTTTCGACAAAGATTTAAAGAAAGGTTGTAAGTGGTTGCGCCTATGTTTAAAGTATACAGCTCTCAAACCAGAGCTTTCGACCTAGATCTTTTGACTAAGTAAATAAACTAGAGGAAGCAAATGTAAGCTTTCGACCTAGAGCTTTCGAATAAGATGGTTTCGAAAAAGATGCTTCTTTGTTTTAAAGAATAGCTTCCGACTACTTCAAAGCTATACCTGCCGCCTTCTGCCTTTCGAAAGGGGATGCTTTGTTTTAATTAAACCCCTACCACTTCTTTTAAGTCTTCGGAAGGTGATGGTTTCAACCTCATCGCTTCCTACTATATTTATAGCTTTCGAAAGAGATGCTTTCGGCCCTGTTGCTTGTGACCCTCGGTGATTTTTAAAGAATAACCCAAAGCTGTCGAAGGAGATGATTTAAATGGTTTCGAAAGGTGTATATCCACATGTTTTAAATTGAACCATAATGCTTTTAAAAGGTATCATTTTTCTGAAGCTTTTGACGGAGTCGAAAGGTATTGTTTTTCTAAAGCTTTCGATGAAGTCGAAAGCTATCATTTTTCTGAAGCACTCGACGAAGTCGAAAGGTATCATTTTTCTGAAGATTTCGACGAAGTCGAGTGGTATCATTTTTATGAAGCTTTCAATGGAGTCAAAAAATATTGTTTTTCTGAAGCTTTCCAAGGAGTCGAAAGGTATCATTTTCCTCCAGCTTTCGTCGAAGTCGAAAGGTGGGTTTTTTCTGATGTTTTCGAAAGGCTTGAAATTGAAGGTTTTTTCAAGGTTTTCACAAGGCGATGTTTAAAAGTGTTTTAAAATACGATGTCTAACATTTTTAGCTTTTGAAGGAAAAGGTATTTCAAGGTTTTTAAAGGGGTTTTTGAGAATGGTTTCAAAAGGAAAGGTTTTGGCCTTTCGTCCTAGATGAATGAAGGTTTTTACTAGTTTTCTAAAGAGATACTTTCAATGGTTTGAAAGGGGTACTTTCAATGGGATCAAAAGGGGTACTTTCAAATGTAAAATGTTTTCATCAATAAAGAATTGAGTAAAGTATATATATCATGGCAAGGTGATTTTGTGTAAAGCATAAAGCATATGTATTTTCCTTGAGTAAGTTGATTTAAAGGTTTTTAATCATTTTGAAAAAGTTTTTTCAAGGAAAATTATGGGAAGGTATCCCTAAGTGAAACTAACTCAGATATTAGAATACCAAATGGGACTGTTATGTTGTCGCGCCCTATACATTAGCTATTGGCCCCAACTAATTTAGTCGAAGATTCCAGTGTGTAGGGCTTTGTCACAAGCAAGACTAAATTATGATTACATACAGAAAGGAATATATTTGTATACAGATAGGTTATTGGTGAGCCCGTGAAACCATTAGGATCAGGTGACCCTAGGAGAGGTTAGGTTAGGGACAGACCGTACAGAAGAGAAGCATTTAACAGATGGTTAAGGACAGATTGTCTAGAAGCAGTAGTGTCTAACAGTTGTTAGATTATTTTGATATGTTGTCTAGTAGGCCCGAGTCAGCCAAAGGTTAATAGTCACCCAAACAAAACTATATTGTTCGGACAGATAGTCCATTTTTACCTGAAATTTATGTATGTTTACATAATGATGCTTTACAGATATTTAAACTACTTTTGGTTGCAGGATTATGATTTGCAAAGATATGTTTAAAATGATATTGTGAGAGGTAACCCGTTCCGCTACGCGATGTGGTCTCACTTAATATCGTATATACCGAGATGTATACAAATTATTCACATCGGGCTTTATGTCTGACTCGAAGTTTATGTTTCCCCTTAAACCATCAGGTGCTCAAAATTTATTTGAGTAGGCTGAGGGATTAAGGTTCTTACAGGTTTAGTAGGATGACGAATAAAGCTACCGGAGGCGAGCAGGAGGCTAATGGATAGCCATTTAGGAGTTTTTTTTACTTTATGATTATCCGCTATGTATAATATGTCAGCTATGACAATATGACTCTGATCAACCAAGGGGGCATCTTCATATGTCGCTCTTAGCGTATTTTGTAAGTATATTTATCATTACCTGGGAAACATTTGGGGATTGTGTAATTATGAATATGGAACATATATTTTGAAGTTGTAATGTAAAAAAGCTGTTGTTTGAAATCTGTGCTTTTGTTTCACATTCATGTGATGCTGATATTGAATACCATTAACCATGCCCGTATTTGGTCATCGGAAGTTAATACTATTGATGACTGCAACATATGTTGCGCTTAGCTTTGGGCCTCCAGATAGGGGATGTTATATCAACTCTACTCTATATGCAAGCTTTCCAATCCTTTCTATAATCTGGAATGAACCAACATATCTTGTTGCCAGTTTCCCTGACTTCCCAAACCGTATCACACTCTTTATTGGTTCTACCTTAATGAAAATCCTGTCTCCCACTGAGAACTCTAGGTCTTCACTCCTCTTATTTGCATAACTCTTCTGTCTAGATTGAGCTTCTTCATCCATTCTCGGATCAACTCAATCTTCTCTGACACCTCCCTAACCAAATCTAGACCTAAGACCAATCTGTCCTCAGTCTCTAACCAACATGTAGGGGATTTGCATGGTCTTCCATACAAAGCTTAAAAAGGCGCCATTCCTATACTAGTCTAATAACTATTATTATAGGAAAACTCAATCAAATGTAGGTGATCCTTCCAAGATCCACCAAAATCCAACACACAAGCTCTCAACAAATCCTTGAGTACCTTATTGACTCTCTCTGTCTAGCCATCCGTCTGTGGGTGATATGCGATACTCATCTAGAGCTTAGTGCCTAACACATCCTGTAGACTCTTCCAGAATTCGCTAGCGAATAAAGCATCTTAGTTGCTGACTATGCTACTAGAAACTCCATGAAGTCTAACTATGTTCTTCATGAACAACTTCGCCAAAACAGGTGTCGTCCTGGTCGACTTTACTGGAATGAAATGGGCACTCTTGGTCAATCTGTCCACTATGACCCATATACTTTCATTTCCTATGCTTGACCTTGGCAACCAATCTACAAAATCCATGGATATCGAATCCCATTTCCATACTGGAATCTCTAAAGGCTGAAGCAACCCACTTGGCTTCTGATGTTCGGCTTTCACTTGTTGACAGTTTACACACAGCCTAACCCACAAGCCAACATCCCTCTTCATGCCTTCCCAATAGAAGCTCCTCTTCATATCTTGATACATCTTGGTCCCTCCAGGACAAATCGTAAACTTGGATCGATGACATTCCTCAAGAACTTCCCTCCTTAAGTTCTCCACATCTTGAACACACAATCGTCCCTTCTTTCTCAACCATCCTCTCTGGTCAAGACAAAAAATTTTCAAATCATTGATCTTAGTTCCAACCTCAAGACTTCTGATCCTCTCGACTAATAATGGATCCTCCTTCTACTTAGAAGAAATTCTCTCGATCAATACTGGTCGAACTTCTAAATAGGACAACATGACAGTACTCTGACTAGGACTAACAGTCGATCTTAACTGCACACCACAACTGACCAAAGGTTCTAGATCCTTCCATTCTGCCAACATAGCCAACATCACATTATGATGTCTTCTGCTAAGAGCATCGGCCACTTTATTACCTTTCCTTAGGGTATATTCTATACTAAAATCATAAGCAGCCAAAAACTCCAGCCACCTTTGCTGTCTCATATTCAACCCTTTCTGAGAGAATAAGTATCTCAAAAACTTATGATCGGTATACAACTCAAATCTCTCCCCCAAGAGATAATGCCTCCAAATCTTCAAGGCAAAAATTACCGCAGCCAACTCCAAGTCATGAGTAGGATATCTTACTTCATGCGGTCTAAGCTGCCTAGATGCGTAAGTAATGACTTTGCCCCTCTCCATCAACACTGCTCCCAATCCAGTCCCTCATGCATCAGTGAATACTACCAACCATTGGTTTCCATCGGGAACTATTAACACTGGAGCATTGGTAAACAAATGTTTTAACTTAAGGAATGCTTCCTCATACTTATCGGACCAAACAAACTTCACTTCCTTCCTGGTAGCTTAGTCAAAGGTGCTACTATCCGCAAGAAATCCCTAATGAATCTCCGATAATAGAAAGCAAGTCCAAGAAAACTTCTGATCTCGGTCACTGTCTCTGGTCTCTTCCAATTGTTCACAGCTTTGATCTTATCTGGATCGACTGACAATCCTTTCTCTGAAACCACATCACCAAGAAACTTAATCTCTTTCTTCCAAAAACGACACTTGAAAAACTTTGCCTTTAGCTAATTCTGCCTCAGCGTCTCTAGCACAACTCTAAGATGATCTTCATGCTCTCTCTCTCATCTTTAGAGCATACTAAAATGTCATCTATAAACACCAACACGAATCTATCCAAATACTCTCGGAAGACTCAAATCCACAAAGAAACCAGGTGCATTTGTCAACCCGAATGGCATCACTAATCACTCATACAAACCATATCTAGTCTGAATTGTTGTCAAAGGAATACCGTCCTCTGCCACTCACAACTGATGGAACCCTGTCGCCAAATCCAAATGGGAAAACACCTTGGCTCCACTCAACTGATCAAACAGATCATCAATTCTCGGCAAAGGATACCTATTCTATATCGTCCTTTCATTTAGCTTATGATAGTCGATACACATCCTCAACGACCCATCTGTTTTCTTCATGAATACTGCAACTGCTTCCCAAGGTGAACTGCTTGGTCTAATAAAATTCCTTCCTTCTAGATCCATTAGTTGCACCTTCAATTCCTTCATCTCAGTCGGTGTCATCCTGCTAGGTGGTCTACTCACAGGTTCAGCTCCTGGCACAAGATCTATCCAAAACTCAATGGCTCGTTTTGGTGGTAATCCTATGACCGGCTCAAAGATATCTGCAAATTCTTTTGTTATACGAACCTGGCTTAACTCTTCTCCCACTTCCATTGTACTTAACAAAGCACAACTACTCTGGTCAGAATTCTCTACTGATAATATAATTCGGTAATGACTATCAGGGTGTCTCAAAGATATCTCCAGATCTTGGAAAAATATCTTGGCCTCATACCTCCTCAACCAATCCATACCCAAAATGATTTCGAAATCTACAAAATCGTAAACATACAAACTGCATGCAAACTTATGACCTAACAAATCAAGTTCTAACTGGTCACATCTCATCCCCAGAGTTGCACACCCTCCTATTGGATTCGCAACCCTTAAGGAAGTAACAAGGTATGTGGGTTCTAAGCATAACCTATCAACCAAACACTGGGATATAAATGAATGTGATGCACCAGTATCAAAAGTATCCTAACTGGTATACTCTAAATCAAAAACGCACCTTCCATCACAGTTTTTCCTTTGTCATTTGTAATAGGCTTAGTTGATGATCCAATAGCAAAAATTTCCCCTTGTCCGCCCTAACTGGCTTTGGACACTGGTTCTTCTAATGCCCCACTTGATCACAGTTAAAGCATTTCACATTCTTCTTGTCTACAGCGTTCTTTCCCTTTCCTGACCGGCACTCACTTGCATAATGACCCTTCTTGTCACATTTGTAGCATACAAAATCATCCTTTGCCTTCTTGGCAGCATCCCCTTTCTGGGCTCCCTTCTTCATAAATAATTTCCTCTTCTTTCCCTGAGGATCCTGAGATTCAACTGGCTTCTCTCTAGCAGAAACAACAAGCATTTCTTCATGGCGAATGGCCATCTCCACTACCACATTACAAGGTTCTCGGATATGGGTCATGGTCATTCTAGCAAGCTCAGGTCTCAGTCCTCGACTGAACCTCTCATTCCTTCTAACATCAGTGTCAACCATAGCATATCCATATCGAGACAGCTCATCAAACTTAGCAGCATACTCGATCACTGACATTTCTCCTTGAACCAGATCCATGAACTTCCTCATCAACGTCAACTTAGCAACCTCAGACAAAAACCTCTGCTCAAACCTTCTCCTGAAATCAGCCCATGTCAACTCTTCCTCCGGAACTCCGGTGGCCACACTATTCCATCAGTAAAGTGCTGCCCCTTGCAACTGCCTAGAGGCCAACCTACTCTTTCGCCCATCATCCAAGCCTAGATCAGTAAAGATCCTCTCATAGCTCAATAGCCAATTCTCAACTTCAACAACATCCTCCGTTCCAACAAACGGTTTTCCACCCAAACCGGTGTAGTCTCTGCTCAACTTAGCATAGTTATTCCCAAATAGAGCCACAGGATTAGCTCCTCAAACATCACCAACAACTCCAGCTTGCAAAAGATTGGCCAACAACAGATACACCATCCCCACATATACTGGCGAATTTCCAGCACCTACATTGGCTTCATCACTTGGATTAGCATTAGCTTATCGACCTTAATTCCTCCTGGTATTAGGTCGTGCATTTCCGTTGGTTGTGGTGCTTCCTCCACCAAGAATTCCTCTTCCATTTCCTGCTTCCATTCCTCTTTCTTTCTCGTAAATCTACATACGAGCCTTAGTAAGATACAGAAGACCGGTCTAAGAGAGGGGAACACGTACTTCTATATATATATATATCGAATACAAGTACGTTACAATAGCGTTAATCCAAACCCCGATCGTGTTTTCAAATTCATTGGATTATGTTTCAAAAACTTTTAGGTTTAACTTTCTTTTAAAATTTCATAAACCTATTCTCTGATACCAACTTGTAACATCCCCCTACTTGGGGGCCCAAAACTAATGGCTACGGATGCTGCATTCATCCATAGTTATTAATCCACGATGACCAAATATGGTGGAGTTAGATTCATTGATACACAGAAACACATGAATATGGAAAAAAATTAAACTTCAAACAAAATCACATTTAATTACAAAATATTTTCAATTCATTACATAGTCCCAAATTCGCAAATCACGTTCAGAGAAAATATATTTATTACAACATATGCCCAAGAGCGGCATATGAAGATGCCTCCTTGGATGATCAGAGTATACAGGCAATATAACAACTTTGCCATTACAAACAACATAGCGAAATCAAAAGAAAAGAGAGCTCTAAATAGCTATCATGCCTCATGCACATCTTCGGAAGCTTTTTCGTCTTAAGAGGTACCTTAAAACCTAAAATCTCAAACTACACAAAATCAATTGAGTACACGGGAGTTTAAGGGGAAAACATAAACTTGGAGTCAGACATAAAACCTGGTATGAATAATAATCTACCATCTCAAATCATATAGATATCTAGTGAGACCACGCCGCTTAGCAAAACAGGTTTTCCCCTCACTAGTATCACAAAACCTTTATAAAACCATATATTGTGCTCCTGCATCCACAATGGAAAAAAAATTCAAAACAGTATAATGTGATGATATGCAAAACATATGAATCAATTCTATATTACCCATCCCCATTCATTTTAGACTATCTGTCTCAATTATATTTTCTAGGATTACTATTAATCTAATAGTTTTCATGGGCTGACTAATAACCAGTTAAACATTTAAGGACTCCCTGTCCAATTTCATAGTTTTCATGGGATCACTAAGAACCTATTGGTAACTCCAATATCTTACTTTTGTCCTAGTTTTCATGGGTTGACTAGGAACTTATTGGTGACTCCAATATACTTTCTTCTTTCCCTAGTTTTTCACGGGCTAACTAGGAACCTACTGACATCTGTCAATATCTTAATCCGAATATAGTTTTCATGGGCTAACTACAAACCTACTGGCCTCTGCCAGTATCAAATCATAATTTTCATGGACTTACTATGAACTTGTCTTTCTGACATCTTCCTTTATACATAGTTTTCATATGCTAACTATGAACCTATTGGCACCTACCAATATCTTTTCCTATACACGGTTTTCATGTGCTTACTGAGAACCTATTGGCCCCTGCCAATATCTTTCTTTTATATTTTAGCATCCTATATTCTGGTCTTCCTTACCTCCTGATGCAATTCTACTCATTCAGGATTATAATCAATTTATATTCACTACTGGGTTAACCTAGCTGGTTCTTCTACCCTTTATCCCAAAAATGCAGTTATGGGTCCATTACAAAGTGAATATATTTATATTTGACGAAGCAAACATAAAACATAGCAATGCCACTTCTGTAGGTTTAATATAAAACATGGTTAATCCCTTTAACCTATTGTTTTTATCAAAGAAAACTTCTTCTTAAAACCATTAAAAAAAACTCCTTTAATTTAGCCATGAGTTTTTCCTTTTAAAATTAGAGTTTAGGTTATACAACCTTTCAAAACCTTCAAAACCTAGCTTAGAATGACCTTCTTCGAAAGCATTAAATTATATCTTCAAAACATTAGGCATCTGCCTTTTAAAACTTTAAAACCTTCCTTTCGAAACCTTTCGATTGTAATAAAGTATTAATATTTAACTTTAGAAGCTTAACTTCGAAACCAGTTGAAAATACCCCTTTCGACACCATTAGAAGCAACCCTTCTGAAATCATTGAAAGTCCCTCTTTCGAAAGCATTAGGTTTATACTTAAAACATTATTTGGGTCAAAGTGAATATAGGCGAAAGCATCTCTTTCGAAACCATTCTTTATCATATAAAAATATTGGGGAAAATCCGAGGGCCTCGGCACCATCTCTTTCGAAAGCTTAAAACATCTGTGTAAAATAGTTGAAGGTTGGCGTCGAAACCCCTTTCGAATCCATTGCCTTCGAAACCCCTAACCCCTTTCAAAAGCTATAGGAAGTGGCTCTAACTTATAAAACAAAGTACCTTTCAACGGCATTGATCTCTTCAATTCCATCGAAAGGCTATAGAACGACAGCAGGGTTTCGACTAGGTCGGAACCCCTTCTTTCAAAACATTCTTACATAAGTAAAGAAACCTTATCGAAAGCAATCTTAAGTTATTGGAAACCCTTTCGAAACCATTTAAAACCTCTTTTGAAACCGTATGGTTCGACTCCATCGAAGGCTAAAACAAAACATAGGCAGGCGCTTTTCTTGTAAAAACAAACCAAGGTTTCGACTCCTTCGGAAGCTAGGCTTTCGACACCTTACCTTTCGCCTTCCTCCAATCCACTGCGTACCATCTTTGTGATACCTTGTGTATTGGTTTTGGGTTTCGACTAGGATGAAGGCAGAAGCTTCTGTGTCGAAAGGTGCTTTCCAAAGTAGGCGGAACCAATTTTCTGAGTAAACCTGGTTTAGTTCTTCTTAAAGTAAACTTTTCTCTAACTAATCTGCCATGTGTCAACACCAGATTGGTTGCCTTAACTTTTTCAAATTTTTTTCCAAAATAACTGCCGCTAATTTCAGATCTATACCATGGTTAAGTTAATCAAATAAGCCCTTTCATTAAGCAAAACCAGTTTGCAAAGAAGTCCCTCTTATAAAATAATTTGTTTTGCTTAGCAAATCTCTTTGGAAAAATCCCCAAAAATTCCAGAAATTCGCTTTAATCATGTTATCAAACATATCAAAAATCCAGACCCGAATTCTCAATATATTTTCCAAAAGAAATCTATAAACCCAAATAACCATATTTTCCTTTGAAAATTCATAACAATCTTTCCATGGCTTGGAAAATTATCAAAATTGAAACCCAATTCCAAAATCATGTTTCTCATAATATAAAATTTTCCCATGGCATTTAATCATCATTAAATCTCGGTTTTGTCCTAAAACCGTGCATAACCTCTTTTTAAAAAATCTTGTTTAAACCGTATAAATTATAAATCAAGCATATCATCATCCAATAAAAACGAATTTACTCTTAAATCTGAAAATATATGATTCGAAACAAAATAGGGATGGAATTATTATTCACCTTGATTTAGATAAGGAGATTAGATTGAGATTGATTTCCCCTAAGCTTGATTCTCTAGCTTTTAATTTGATTTCTTCTTGTTAATAGCCAGCCTCTCCCTTGCGTTAAATTTTCAAAATGACGTGAATGGGTAGTGAATTGGTAGGAACGAAAATATATAAGGGTAAGGGTCATTATGCAGCAAATTCCTAATATACCCTTATGTGGCTTAACTAACCAAAAACCATTCTTAAGCCCATTAATTTTATATTAGACTTGGCCTTAATTAAATTAATTCAAGTCTCAATCCCCTTATCACTTAACTTTTACATTATTCTATTTAATTTATCTAATTAAATCTCACGAATAATGTTATCAAAAATTAGGGGTGATACAAAATGTCTCGATTTTAAGCGATCGAATTCTTAACTTTTATGTTACCGAGGGTCAAAGCTTTAAGGCTATCGAGTGTAAGGCTTATATACTATGGGATGAATATTTATAACCTACCGTATGCTTAATTCTAGAGCTATCGTGTGTTAAGGTTTTAAGCCATCGGGTGCTTAGTTTTTAGGCTATTGATTGTCATCATGGCAGTTCCATAAGTAAATGGAAAATGATATTGTTCCTTAATAAAACAATTATTTTGAACCTAACCTGTACACATGTCCTTTATTCACTGGTTGCTTTTGTTTTGTAACAGTAATCTCTGATTATTCATTTACTTAATTACATTATTAATTACGGTATATTTTCCTTTGCTACTTAATTCATATTTGTTAGCACCAAAATTGGTCACTAACCTCGTTAAGAAAGATTGTGTAGAGAGATAAATGATGAAAGTAAATTTAAACAAGGAACAATATGCTAAATTGAATGCTAAGACGAGAACACCAGATTTATAGTGGTTCAGCGTAACTGCCTACATCCACTTTGAGGTTAATCTATATTGCTTTACTAGATAATTGATTACAGATACAATCCGTTTTCCAATTACTTGAATACAATTGCTAAGTAAGGAGGATGAATCTTGAATGTGGCAGAGTCTCCCCCGTGTTCTCAAAAAAAGGTCCTTTTCACTATGCCCCTGCCTCTCTATTTATAGACAAAGATGGGTTGGACTTCCCTGGTGGGCCTGGTAGCTGAGTACCTCGACCCAAATGGAGTAACTCTATGTGCCGACCCAAATATGTCGAACGGCTAAATGCCGAACAGGGCATGAATGCCGAACGATCTCCTTATGCCGATCGAAGTGAGGTCGAACACTCTGAATGCCATAGGAAGTATTTGTGCTGAACGACCATCTTCATGCCGAACGAAGTGAGGTGCTGAGTGGGGAGTGTATGCCGAGCAATGGTTGAAGTTGACTGAGGTTGGATGAATGCCGGTCACCTCTGGCTGCCGAACATTCTCGGGATGCCGAACAGTCTTTGGATGCCGGACGAACTCAAATGCCGAGCAAACCTCTTGTGCCGAACGTTCACAGATGTCGGACAATATACAATATCGAACATCTCTTAAGGCCGAATGCTCTTGCGTGCCGAGCGTCCCATAGATGCCGAACGATCTTAGATGCCGAGCACTCCTGGATGCCGAGCGCTTCTTGGATGCCGAGCGCTTGCTAATGTCGAGCGCTTCGTGGATGTCGAGCGCTTGCTAATGCCGAGCGCTTCGTGGATGCCGAGCGTAACGAGATGCCGAACAACCCAGTTGAGCTGAACGGTATGGATGCCGAATGACCCATAAATGCCGGACAGTATGCTAATGCCAAGTACTTAGTTGCCTGGTCAAATCTCCAGGAAACACTTGCCCCCCAAAGTGTATCACGTGACCGAACGTGATACGCTTTGAATTACATGCTCTCTGTGTTCCGCTTCGATCCTTGTCTTATTTCTCTCGGAGGTGTCATCTTGTGATTACCAGGTGGTGTGTGCCGAACGACATGCGAATGTCGAACAGTACAGCTGAAGCCGAGCGCTCTGTGTCTGCTGAACGACTTCGTTTTTGACCGGTTCTAACGGTCATCGTCTCTTCGACTTCTGCTTCTTCCCTATATAAAGGCCGGCCTGCTCCATCTTCTTCTCTTTTTTACACTCACTTCTTCTATCTTGTACTTGAGAAACTCGCCTGTTAACAGCCTCCAAAGACTTAACAATCCTTCCCAATCTATTCGGCATTAATTAAAACTGCACCCTCAACTCCAGATTTCTCCAAGTCTCGATCTACTAACTAGGTAACGATCCCTCTAATTGAATCCTTTCCCTGAACAAAGAGGTTTTAACATGAGGCTCGAGTTCGTAAATTAGAACCGTAGCCGATAGGTGTTGCATGGATGAAGGAATAGAACTTCGACTAGGATATTCTTTTAGGGCTGGATGATGTGGAAGAAAGGAGATGTGGCCAGAGATGAGCACACGAGGGAGTTGTGCAGTGGTTCGGTCTTCTTGTACCGAACGAGATCGGAGGGAAAGAATGAAGGAGGTGTAGGGATTGGCCAGAATGCCGAACGGCACGGTCCGGTCTGACTCGCCAAACAATTCGTCCTCGTTGTTCGGTGTGGTTAAGGATGCAGAAAGAAGAGGAGAATGAGGTGGTTGTTAAGGACGGAGTGCCGAGCGTTAGCGCTCGGCTTAACTTTGGCTTGGCATGACTCGTCGCATGCCGGGCAGTGTAATGGAAGGTTAAGGAGGAAGTATGAACTAGGTCGGATGCCGAACGTCATCTCGGCCGAACAGAACTCAGGCCAAACCAAGCCTTGACTGAACAATGCACAATTCGAACAATAGATAGGCCGAACGGTAGACAAGCCGAACATGACTTAGGTCGAACGGTAGACAAGCCGAACATGACTTAGGCTGAATGATAGACAAGCCGAACATGACTTAGGCCGAATGATAGACAAGCTGAACATGACTTAGGCCGAACGATAGACAAGCCGAACATGACTTAGGCCGAACAATAGACAAGCCGAACATGACTTAGGCCGAACAATCACAAATGCCGAACAGACAATTGCCTTGCCTAATCACATAACAAAACAAGGACAAGGACTCTAGCATACTAGCATATCAAACTGGTCTGGACTATTAACTCCCTAGTTTCAGTAGACATAAACCTGAACTTAGATTGACATAATCGGATAACTTCTTTTAACGTTTTCTGAATCTGAAACAGTAATCACCATAAGGCAGGTTTTTGGAGACGGTCAGCGATGACGGTCTTCGAAGGCGATGATTCGAAGCTCAGTTTTATATTAGTAACCTTGTGACTTTCAAATTTTCAACGCTTATACACGATTGATTGCACTAGTTCACACACCACGTGGGGGGGAATATTCGTGTTGTTAATTCTAACGTTGAACATTTTTCAAGTATAGTTCTCACAGGTGATTTGCCAGATTCACTATTTATTCGAGATGTCTAAAAAATCTAGCTTCGCCACTATCTCAGATAGGCCCGGACCGTCTTCAAAGCAAGAAGTCGCGGACATTTCAAATCCGTCGACTTCCCCCGCTCACAATTTAGCTCCTGATGCCCTGGAGGCATCGATTCTCTTGGATAATCCGATCGACTCACAGGCTTCGAAGATTAACGAAGTCGCGCTTCGGCGAATATGCTCCATCCACGGAATCCCTTCCGCCGACGTGTTGATTCTGTCAAGGCATGATCGTCCTCATCTACCCCCAGTCGGATATACTGCCTACAATAAGTTTATGTGCTGGATGGGCAGCGTGCCTCCATTCAATTTATTTCTTCGGGACGTGTTGCAATACATAGACATTGCCCCGTCGCAGCTACATCCAAACGGCCACGCGTTCATATACGGGACCTACCTCCTTTTCATGGCCGTCAGCATTCTGATGCTGTTGTTGAGTGAGTTGTGCCATGAGGTTAGCGTTGGCTTGCATCTGCTCTCCGAGTTGTCTCCTGCTTTCCCTGAGTTCTCTCATCAAGTCGTTGAACTCTATTCTGGTGACAACTGGAATTTGGTCCTAGGCGGTAGTCCCTGCACTGAGAATTGGTTACTGATTGCTAGGTCCTGCTTGTTGTACGCTAGCAGTCTCATGGGCGTCCACATTATGAGAGGCTGATCTGGTACGTGGTCTTGCCATTGTAGAGTTATAGGTATGAACTCTGAGTAGAATTAACGGACGTCCTACGAATGAATCGGATCTTCTTTGGGGGATTTATTCAATCTAGTAGCTTCAAAGCAGATCCTTGAGGTATGAGAATTCAACTCTCAGTGAAAGCACCAAAATTGGTCACTAACCTCGTTAAGAAAGATTGTGTAGAGAGATAAATGATGAAAGTAAATTTAAACAAGGAACAATATGCTAAATTGAATGCTAAGACGAGAACACCAGATTTATAGTGGTTCGGCGTAACTGCCTACGTCCACTTTGAGGTTAATCTTTATTGCTTTACTAGATAATTGATTACAGATACAATCCGTTTGCCAATTACTTGAATACAATTGCTAAGTAAAGAGGATGAATCTTGAATGTGGCAGAGTCTCCCCCGTGTTCTCGAAAAAAGGTCCTTTTCACTATGCCCCTGCCTCTCTATTTATAGACAAAGATGGGTTGGACTTCCCTGGTGGGCCTGGTAGCTGAGTACCTCGACCTAAATGGAGTAACTCTATGTGCCGACCCAAATATGCCGAACGGCTAAATCCCGAACAGGGCATGAATGCCGAACGATCTCCTTATGCCGATCGAAGTGAGGTCGAACACTCTGAATGCCATAGGAAGTATTTATGCCGAACGACCATCTTCATGCCGAACGAAGTGAGGTGCTGAGTGGGGAGTGTATGCTGAGCAATGGTTGAAGTTGACTGAGATTGGATGAATCCCGATCACCTCTGGCTGCCGAACATTCTCGGGATGCCGAATAGTCTTTGGATGCCGGACGAACTCAAATTCCGAGCAAACCTCTTATGTCGAACGTTCACAGATGCCTAACGATATACAATATCGAACGTCTCTTAAGGCCGAATGCTCTTGCGTGCCGAGCGTCCCATAGATGCCGGACGATCTTGGATGCCGAGCACTCCTGGATGTCGAGCGCTTCTTGGATGTCGAGCGCTTGCTAATGCCGAGCGCTTCGTGGATGCTGAGCGCTTGCTAATGCCAAGTGCTTCGTGGATGCTGAGCGTAACGAGATGCCGAACAACCCAGTTGAGCCGAACGGTATGGATGCTAAATGACCCATAAATGTCGGACAGTATGCTAATGCCGAGTACTTAGTTGCCTGGTCAAATCTCCAGGAAACAATATTAATTCGAAAATTAACAGGAAAATCCCTTAATATTTCACCAAAATTCTAAAAATCTTCTTACATCTCTAGTAAAAATTTATGAATAAAATATTCAGTTTTGATAATTTTTTTTTTTATTATTTACATCTGAAATTCACAATTTCCTACTTAGAAAATTCATAGTGATTGTGTCTTCATATGAAAATTATAAATTAAAACCCCATCTTTTATTTACAATCAAAAACACCACATTAAACTTTCGTGGCATACGGAGAAGATAAAACCATGTTTTACCCTAAAATATGAATAAATTCTTTTAATTTAAATCATAAAATGCATTTAAAACCATATCTAATCATTCAAACATGCTTATCAACGTCAAAAATTATCCAAAAAAAATAAAATCCAAACCAAATGGGTTGGGAAGGGTTTAAGATAAAATTTTACCCACTTAAGCTTTTAAAACCTTGACTAAAACGTCTCTTTTCCTTTAAAGTTGAAAGCTTGAGTCTTTGGTTTTGATTTTTCCTGCCTTCCCTTGGGGGCCAACCTTAGAGTTTGAAGTTTTTTATTTGTTCTGTAAATCAAAATTAATGTAAATAAGGAAAATGTATGGTGAGGGATTTATATATTATTAATTTTTATTTAGGCTAAAATCTATTCCTAATAATAAACTTCCCTTAATGTAAGATTCCCTTAACTCAACATTAATATTTTTAAATTTATTCTCCATATAATAAATCCTTTTTCATTCAAAATTGAATTGATTTGTTCTCATTAATGAGGACGACTTTAGTTTCTTTAATTACCCTTGGTCAATTTAATTATCTTTTCAAAGTATCTCATACTTAATTAATAAAATAACCTTTAGGTGATTCTTGCAATTAAATTATTTTAATTATCTTTTCATAATTCCATATTATTAATTTAGTTTAATTCCCAATATTTTGACACTCTAAAAATATGTGATGTTACAACCTGACTAAAAGTGCTCATTTCATACTGGTTAAATCTACAAAGACTACGATGTCATTAGCCATTATGTAAAAGAAATTTTGCAATTTTGTGGCACCCAAAAGAGAACCATGAGCCATAAATATCTGTTCTTCACAAGTGGTTCTGGAAAAGCGTGCAATTAGCATTGGGAACATAACTAAATTTCAATACGCTATACCACTAGCAATTGGTGGACAAACTAAAAGAATAAATGGTACACTTGAAGATCTCTTACGAGCATGTATTCTAAACTTTGGAAGCTCATAGGAAGATCACTTTCCATATTTGAAATTCACATACAATAATAGTTATCAATCAAGTTTTAGCATGGCACCATTTGAAGCTTTATAAGGATGGTCATGAAAATCAACAAATGTTAGTGGGAAACTACTTATAGATTGATACTTGGGTCAAATAAGATTAAAGAAATTTTAGAAAAGGTAGAACTTATTTGGAAGAGAAAGAAAGCATCTCAAGGTCATCAGAACTCTTATACTGATAGGAGTTCCATTGATTTGAAGTTCTCCGTTAGGGTTACGCATCAAAGTATCTACATTGAAGAATGTAGCGAGAAATGGAATTTTGGGGAAATTTGAATCGAGATTCATTGGACCTTTTCTAATTATTATAAGCATTGGAACACTAATTAACGAATCGAGTTGCCCTACCTAGAAGGATGGTAGGTGTACACAATGTATATCACATATCTCATTTGTGTAAGTGTATGCATGATTCTAGTGTTATTATCGAGTTAGATAACCTTGATGATGTAGAAGTTGGACCAGAAGCGAGTATACCAAGTGGTCATATTTGTATTATTGAGCATTTTAGAAAGTAGCTTAGGAGGAGAATTGTCAAGCTTGTTTGGATTCAGTGGAGCGATAATTTGGGTGATAGTACTTGGGACATGAAGAGAAGATTTGAGATTTCCATCTGGAGCTTCGTTCTAGTACGACCACATTTACTTTGTTATTTCAATTGTTGACTATGATACCATAAGATTTACTTTGTATGATTGTTATACTTATTACGGCATGCTAGTATTTGCCACTTTTTTGTTATATTTATGATAAGCTAGTTGTGTTATATTATCTCCATTCTATGGAAATCTAGATGACAAATTCTTAATGGGAGAGAACGTATAACACAAAATTTTAACACCTGGTAATATGAATGTTTGGTTTACTAATTATAAAGATGATTTAAGTAAACGGCTAAAAAGTGAACTTTAAGATAAATGAATTAGGACTTGAAAACCTTTCCATTATGTATGGAAGATCGTTTAGATGAAGAAAAATAGATATAAGACAATCTTCTAGAATCACAAATTGGAGGATACTAAGAAAATGAGTCTGTAATATTATGGGGAAATTATAATTAATCCCAAAGCTCAAAACCACTTTGATAAAAGATAGGTTGCCTTCTTCCTCTTCCTCACCTGGCAACTTCATTCATTTCTTATTTCTCTTTTCCCTTCAACTTCCAATATCCTAATCCACATACTGGTTGTCAAATAAAAGTTATAAATTCAAGTAGAATCACCATAACTAGAATTAGAAAGAGATTTAATAACTCATCTTAAGAAATGACAAAGAGTGAAGTTCACAATGAAATTGAAATTAAGCTTTGGAAATTTGATTAGTTAAGTAGATTTTTAATCTTGGATTTGGCGAGTGGTAATGATTTGTCTTACTTATGATTACCTTTGTATGTGTTTATTTGCATTTACATGACTATAAAGTTGAATACACATGTTATTAGATGCATTGGTGTTGTTTTGGGTTTGTACCATCCATAACCATAATTGTACTAAAACATTGATTAGTGATTGAACCTATTAAACAAGACATATAAAAGTTAGTAAACTAATAAATGATTTCAACTTAATTAAACTATGACTATGGTATGTTTGTTGTACATATTTATTAGGAGGTATATGGATTGTAGGAAGTCAAATAGTTGCTTATGGGGACTAGCTAATCAATTAAACTGTATTAGACCTTGTAGATGTTTGTGAAAATGGTGTAGAGAAGCACGAATCCCAAATGAGAAGAAAACAATCTTGAAATGGTGTTGGAATGATGGCGGAGCGTCAAGGCGAAAGAGGACGACAATCAACATGAAGAGGTGAGCGAAATGTGCAACATTCCACCAAGTCTTAGCATAGAATGGTATATATCTCCTTTACGTTAAAATATAAAGGGAATAAAGAATAAGTAACTCTTGAAAGACTCCATAAGCTAGTGTAAAAATGCATGATCTATTATAAGATCACCTTAAACCGTCATAAAATTTCAACATAAAAGGAAGATGGACAACAAGAGTTTTTGGATGACCCTTTAAGTTGGCATAAAGAATTGATAAGCCAACATGAAATATATGTTAAAATGTCACAAACTTGGGATAAAAAGACATAAAAGGGAAAGATAGAACTATTCTCTACCATATCCATATAAGCTGACATATAAGGACTATATTCTAGCATAAGAAGGTAATAGGTCGATGTACTGCTAGCATATAACTACTACTTAGAGCTATTGTATCGAACTTGGACTGACACATATAGGAAAGGTCCGACAAGGTTTGATGAGCTTTGGGGAGGCTCAAAAGCACCCGGTTTGGGTGTGACATAGCTAAAAATCTTTGGTTTTTGGTATTGAGACAAGGACGACCAAAGTTTCAAAGTGGAGGTTTGTACGATCAAAGAAGTGATCGAGCATGCAATCAGGACAAGAGATATAAGAAGGGATGTGTAACAATCCTAATCAATTAGAATTAGTAATGAAGTTTAAAATAATTAAATGGGTTTGAATCATAAAATATTGGAGATTTAAGGTAGTTTTGGAATATTGAATTTTTTGAGATTCAAATAATGAAGTATTTTTGTGAAGTTGGAAATTTTAATTAAAAAAATCTATTGCTGAGATTTAAGAGAAATATAAATTAATTGGTGGTATATTATTATAATGGTGGAAATTATTTGTTGAAGAGATTATCAAATGAATTATTTGATGATAATTATATATGAAATGATAAATTATCAATAAAAGTTATTTTTGGTATTTTTAAATAAAATTGATATTTTAAAACTTAAAATTATTTTTAAAATAAATTGAAATGGGAAAATTGTATATTTTGACTTTTAAATGATATAATAGTTTTTGGAATTTTTAATATATTTTTCTATAATAGAATCTCTTCTTAAATTAATTGTGTGCTTTGTTGATTACATTTTCTATGTGACGAGAATATGGGATAAATGGAGTTGTAATACCGTCCGGTTTGGACTTTTGGTAATATTTTCCAGTTATTCTTTGGTCTTGTTACATAGAATATTATTACGTTATTCGTGTGTAGTTTATGAGCATTAGGTAAACAGGTGAGTAAAACAGGCGATATGGGACACCTAGGTACATATTCGTTCGGTTAATTTTTGTAAGTAAATGTCACTTATATGGGGATGGTTGCTTATTTTGTTTGATATATGTTTAGCTTAGATGATTGCTTATTGTACATATATATTTTGAGTATAATGGACTCGGCTATGTTTACCACATGATTTTCTCAGAGATAATCAAGGCTTTGCAGAGTGCTAGCCATATTTATATTTGATGGGTGTTGATATGTATAGATGTATTTTTGTTTCAACCACTATGATTATGAGCTATGTGATGAATTTGATGGACTTATTTGTTTATTTATGGGTGATATTATATGTGGTGTCCGTATATTTGAGATGTTTATATGCCCTTTTAGATACATTTGTTTCTACTATGCCAGTTGTTGTATCATTGACATCCACATTCTAGAGATAGTCTAACCCATGTGTTATTTATATAAAACTTGGATCAATCTAAGACATTTCAGGTTTAGGGGTGAAGTAACTAGTCTGTGGTTGTTGGGAATAGATTTGAAGGCTCGTTTTAGTAGGACTGTGAGATATTCATTTGTGTATGTAGTCTTAGCCTTGGCCTAGGGGGAGCACACCAAGCCCATAGGCTGGGGCAATCCCCCGATCATGGGCAACATAAAAGCATAAATGTTGTTTATATAGAACATATAGTAAAAGTTGCAGGAGATAGCTAGTTGTAGTACCCCAGTGGTTAATGCATTAATGCTTGTATTAGTAGGCCTGGGTTCGAATCCATTTGAGGGGCCATTTTAATTTTATTTTTGTTTAGTTGTTGGGTCCAATATCAAAACAAATATATAAAAAAATTCAATTATTGGGTCCAATATCAAAGCAAATAAAAATGGGATGGGACAGCATTTTACTTGGGCCAACTCTGTGTAGTCTTTTATGTAAATGTTGATGTTAAGGTAAGATGTATCTGATGGACATATACTTTGTATATTTATGAGATGGTGTGGTATTTGATACTTTTTGTATATATTTTATCAGTGCATTTAATGACTATGTGATCTATGTTATTTGTCTTATATTACATATTGTTCTATTTTGAAAACACATGTGTTTATTGCTTTTTGCAGATACCAAGTACGCATGTGATGGGTAGTTTATGATTTTAAAATATGTACTGGTGTTATCCCAAGGGATTATTTATGTGCGATAGCCCAATATTGCCTTATTCTCTGTACTATCAGACCGTATTACTCAGTAATACTCTTTAGTAGTATGAGTATATATGTGGGGTGTTATAGTTGGTATTAAAGCTAGGTTTAGAAAAAAATATAGAGTATAAGAAACATAAGTTTTGGCCTTAGTTGAGACTTCGAGTGACTATCCCTTTAGGTACGTTGGGTGGTTACCCTATAGCAAGGGATGGTAGGAATATGTGATAATCGCTAGGATAATCATTTGGGATGTATTTATATTTTCTTACTATATACTGTTAATCTCTTCTATCTTCTAAGTGTAAGTCTTTGTATGTGATACAAAGAAATTAATGGAGATTGTGAAGGTAGAAGTAGTAGTAGGTCAAACTAGTAGTGTCGGCATCGATTGATGATGAATATTAAACCTCGGTGTGGCTTTGATAGAGTGGAAGTCATCTGGTTAGGGATGCTTTAGAAGACATTGATCTCGCACCTAGACTTCATCAAACGATAAGTACTGATGGAGCGAGTTGGAGTAGCCTAATCTAGTAGTGATCAAAGTTGCACGGCAGAAACCGATAGATTGCTTTCTGCTAAGTGAATTGATTGTTCTGGATTTTATGATTATTTTAGTGATGTTCTGATTTTGTCTGAATTGTTTTGAATTATAGCTGCTTTATTGTAGCAATAGTTGGAAAGAATTGTTTGGAATCAGTCTTGTGTGTAACACCCTACCTCTGTACCCATACTATCTAAGTGTATTACCAAGTAATATAGTCAAATAATACGAAGAATGAGACAATATTAGACTATCATATGTGAATATTCCCTTGGGCTAACACTGGTACGTATTTCAAAAATTGAATATATAACTCACCTATACGTACCCAGTATCGATGCAAAACAATAGACACGTGCATTTCTAGGATAGAACAATACACAATATTTATATATAATGAACAACGGAGAGAATGCATAATCATGAAACACAGCGATAATATATAATAGTAGTATCCTCAAGACTATGAGGGATATCAAATCAATCAAAATCCCATTATCTCTAAAGTAAATATAATGTATCCAATATACAACAAGATGTCATCCATATATGAAAATGAATAATACATAATAATTTCCAATAATTACTCTACTCCTTATCTTAGCCCAACATCCACAAACCGGTCATCTTATCCCTGAACGTGAAATGTCTCAGGCTGACCGAGTATTATATAAGTGACACATAGGTAAGACTATGTCTGAAATGTAGGTGTGTGTGTGTGCGCGCGCGCGCGCGTCAATAATAGCATCACAACATAGAACTATGGACAAGTAATATCACCTATATAAAAGTCAGGTCAAACTACATGGTGTATAATGTCAAATGGGTGAAACAGTTCATGCATCCAAATATCATCAAATATAAACAATCATAAACAACATAGGACATGCTCTCAGCAATGTACGAGATTATCTCTCAGATAATCGTAAAGTAGACATACCCAAGGTCCATCATAATCAATACAATGTGAAAACATACACAAACAATCATCCAAACAAATGACAAGAAATACAAATATGGCTTACCCTCGGTAGCTAAGGTCATCTCTCAAATAAGCACAAAAGAAAGGTGTAGAGTCTAACACTATGCTCTCGACATCTTTAGCTATCCTCGGTAGAAACATAATCAATGTATATGGGGTTACGCAACTATATGGATACACAGTCCAATATACAATGAAGAAGATCTATAATCACATAAGGATCACCCAGACAAGTAGCCTCATAGTAATCGTCTTGGCTCTCAGCCAAAGAAATAACCATATGGACTCTCAGACCTCTAGTAGTCTGCTTAACTCTCGGTATCATAGGTAATCGTCTAGAACTCTCAATCCAATGGGTTCTCAGCACTATATATATAACTACATCGACATCGGTCGCAACAAATGATCTAAATAGCTCTCAACCTTATAATGATCTCATACAGGTGAATAAGTAGTGTCTACATCAACAATAACCAAAAGGAATACTGACAGCTCTCGGCCTGCTCTAGGAGCCTTCCTCACACACTCTCAGCGCTAATCCTACAGTCATCGATTAACTTGATAACCATCGTGACCCGGTATCCATCAAATGCATGACTACGCTATGTAATGGTCACGACCCTGTAAGTGCCCCAATGGTAATTGACTGCTAGCCTAAGTGACACAGGGCAGTGGCTCTCGGCCATATATATACATATATATATATATATATATATATATATATATATATCAAAGACGTGCCACGGATTCGGGGAGCGAACCCGCAATCAGGCCGCTAGGATATATACTAGCTAATCTGGTTCACTCCACGACGTATAATAGGTATACACAATAAATAGACACTCTTCTGGCTCTCAACCTACCACTCTCAGTTCGCATCACCATAAATACCCCATAGGCTTGATCCTATCAAGTGACATAATCGAATAAGTATAGCTCGGGTGTTCCATACCACCCAGTGTTACTCGCATGTTTACGTAATGCTCGTAGATTGCGCTCAACATCACACGATAATTCTATACAGCACGTCCAAAGAATAACCAAGAAAATATTACCGAAAGTCCCATGCCAGACAGCACTATAACTCTGTTTATTTTAATTTCTCATTACATAGAAATATAAATCAATCAAACAGACCACACTATTATTTATTGATTTGGAAGGTATTTTAATATACATTTATTCCCATAATTTTCAAAACAATTTCAAATACAAATTTTCAATTGAACGAAAACCAAATTATGATATTTTCATAATTTCTTCAAAATCCATTGCAGTTTCAAAAATAATTATCTACAAACCTCCCATTTAATTATAAGGAAATTTATAAGTTAAAATTCAGTTCCAAATCTCCAAAATTATACTTTCCATAATACCTTAATTTAAATTCTTATATATGTGTGTGTGTGTGTGTGTGTGTTCCCAAAGACTTTTAAATGATTTCCTTTATATTATTAACGATAATGATAATCGAATACTAAGCACACACTTTCAAAAATTATTCTCAACAATATAGAATAATATTTTAATTAATAGTTTTCCATTCGATAATTAGATAACATTCAACTTACTATAACATGAAATATTATTTACAAACTTCAAAATTCAAAAATTTAGATAGAATTAGCAAATCACTTTAAAAATATAAATTTTTAAATACTATTTTATAAACATCATTTAAATATTTTATAATCTACGATAAATGAATAAAATATAAAAATACGATATTTCACTTATATAATAAAATCCCCAAATTCATCATTCCCAAATATCTATTCATAGAATCCTCAAAACAATTCATATAAATATTTTCTATCATTAATAATATTTTAAATTTTAAACAAAAATCATTAAAAATCCACTATTATTTCAAAAAATGATTTATTTATTTCAAAACTTCACTTTTTAATTCATTTATCCTATTTTCAATCAATTTCAAGTGTTGTGTTCAACTAATACCATGATCAAATTCAATCAACATACATACAACACTATTTCGATCAACATCAACCATCGGCAATCAATTTCATCAAATAATGATCAATCAAAGATACACAATTCATTCATATCAACAAGAAATTCACTACCGATCAATCAAAAGAAATAGCAGAAACGAACATTTAGATAGTTGTGAGTTAAGTAAATAACTCACTAAATTGGAGCTTGAAATTCCCAGTCCGATCTTCACTATTTCAATCCATCTACAAAAACTCTAGTGCTTACCTACAACCACGCTACTGCTGTGTTCCAACCCAAATTTCACTTCTCCTCCGCCTCACACCAGTCATTTAGCCGAGCCCATAAGAGCGACTACCACATATATCCATTATCACCATCATCTTGCACATCCAGTCGCACATCTCCAAGTACCCATCAAAGTCGAATTGCCTCCTCCAGCGTCGGCGCTTTCTCGCCTTTGCCTCTTCCTCTATGCATGACATTTTTTATTTTCTATTTTTTATACGACGTGTTTTTTGTCTCTCATCAGGTCACAAATTTTGATTTAAGTGGATTAGGGAAAAAAATGAAACGGGCTTGAGTTTATGATTTGAGACTAAAGTTAGAAGATGGGGAAAGGAAGGTTGTTGGTTGGTTAGAATAAAACAAAGAAGAGGGGAAATGAACAGGCTTAATTTTGGTTTGGGCTAAAACAGTTTTGAGCCTTGTTTTAATTCAATTCATTTTTAATTAATTTGCTTAGCTCATTTATATTTTTCCTTCTTTTCTTTTAATAACTTCTTTTTATTTATTTGTTTACAATCTAATTTAATTTGATTAATACATCATTCTACGAATTATAATTTGATAACTACATAATTTCTTCCAATACGACGTGCGGTTGTTTCAATTTTCATTATTTTAAGCCCATAACAATTAGTTACACTTTACAAATATTTTCTATTCAATTAAAATAATTTATCTGATTTCAATAAATTATCCGATAAGAATTTATTAATTTAATTCAATTTATTAAGAAAATCATTTATTAAATGGAATTTGATTAATTAAAATTTTATTTTCAAAATAATAATTATCATAAATCAAATTCAAACATTTTTGTTTTGAATTTATTTATTTATACGACATAGAAAGCAGGTTTGTTATAGATTTTCCCCTTAAGCAAATTGTGTTCTCGTAATTCCTTATAGGAAAACGTTATATACAATTCATACCCTGAACTTTCTGCGTATTCTACAAACTTCTATCAAACTACAACTTGCGCAATCATATATGTGGCTCTCTCAAACTTATCTTATCGTATGTTATAGATTCGTTCAACAATTTTCTACTTTTGGATATGATAATTTTTTGCAAATTTATTTTTCTAGGTGTCGGATTTTTTGGAAAATTTTGCTAGAGTCTCCTTTGTACGGAGAGCATTCCAAAAAATCAAAACACAATATATCATACTAAATAGATATACATCCCAATATGGAACATCCCGAAACATGAGGAAATAATATAATGACACATTTATCGATCATGTAAAACATACCTTGTTTTAGCATTTTTGGCAAACTGTTTAAGTTTAAAGCGAGCAAAACCGAGCCGACATCGCTAACTTTTCCAAATATGCCTCTTGAACACCTATACTTAACTCAAGTTTGAATATTAGCTTCATATAAGGAAGTTTTGTAAGTATACGTTCATGTAATATAAAAGGAACACGACATTCATATATAATTCACTTTTCGATAAAATTTCCAAGGTTGAAAACACCAAATCAAATTATGTTTTCAAAGGATGAATTATTGGATAGTGTTTCAGCTTTCCAAAACAACTTTCAAATCATCAATGTCAAGCTCAAGTTGAGTTATGGGGGATTTTCTAAAAGTAAACAAATCAGGTTTTATGATCGTACTCATGCCCACCTTAGTAACTTGCATTTTTTGCCTTGATAACATCAAAAATTTGCAAAATACTTGCAATAAAAGTTGTTTCTTATGTTCTAAGATTTCTGGAATGGGTAAGGTCATCAAAATTAGACAAAATGTTTGAAGGTTACAATCAAAACAGTTCAGCACTGATTGGAGTCGTTTCACTTTTGAGACAGCGAGATACATCCATATCAATTCATGTTTAAACCATAGTTAAACTCATAATTTTTCATTGTCTTTCAAACAATAATGTTTCTCTAATGACATAGCTTTCCATAAATTTAAAATCGCCGAAAATAAATCAACGTTTGAGAATTATGGTTTAAACAAGTCATTACTTACGCTTGGAAAATTTCTATATATTGTTTAAAACCTTTTGTCTTCTCTAAGTACATTTTCCAATGATAAATTATTTTTAAAACCTCAAAACTAAAAATTCTTTTAGTTCTTATAATATAAAAAATTCAAATTACCAAACATTTCTTTATTTGAAAATCACTTTTTTAGAATTCAAATTTATACACCTACTTAAATAGAAATTAATTTTCAATGTAAGCCAACAATGATATGAATAAAACTAAACTCACTTTACTTAAACCACATATCTTTATCACCTTAATAAAATATTCTTCGTTAATTCTTAAAAATGTTATACAGCAAATTTTCTTTAAATAATTCTCTCTCAACACAAATTTCAAATTTATAAAATATTTATTACTTTTCTTTTTCAAAAATTTCACTTTACTACAAAACTCTCAAAATCAAATCTTTACTCCAAATATTCATAAACCCCTAGGAAATGGACTGTAGGAATACACAAACACTTGTAAAACACCTTATGTTACTTAGAGTAAAGTTAATGTTAACCGCACATGATCACCATATATTAAACTTTTGCTCATTCACAAAACTTTTGTCTGACCCATCCCCTTCTTTTCATTTTTTTCCACCATAGGATGACAAGTTAGCAGATGATTGGATATCATACGTGGAGAAAAGAGCTATATGTTGGAATTCTCATACTATTTATGGTTCGTCATGTAGTCACTTATTGTATTAAAAGTTTGTAAAATTTGTATTATACTTTAGGAATAATGTATATGGCAATCAAATATTTTGGAGACAATTTTCCATTTGTAACACCCCACCTCTATATCCATACTATCCAAGAGTATTACAGAGTAATACTCTTAGGTAATACCCTAAGATAATATGAAGAATGAGGCTATATGGGGTACATACATGAATATTTCCTTGGACTAACTGATATGTATTAAAACATCAAATAAATAACACATCTATATATACATAGTATCGGTACAAAGAAATAAACATGTTGTAATGATCCGCTGACCCTCGACTATCGACACTAATACAACCACGGTATTCACATGCCAAGCACCCAAGTGCCGAAAAGATGCATTTTTAGGGTAAAATAAAAAAGAAAACGAAATAGAATAAGAAAGAAGAGGACATAATATCATAATTTCACATGCGGAACGATAATATATAATATCTCATAATGTTTTTATCAAAAAGAAAACATTGATATACATGCATCAATCAGAGTAAACTAACATATCATCAGCCTAGATAGTAACAACAACCGGTCCTCACAAATGTTGATGGAAACAAGTCGAGTAATGCAGTGGAAATAAAATACGGTTGGAAATTTCTCTCCAAGAGCTCCAATGAACCATAGCTAAATCTACAAACATACTAGAGCTAACTCGAGCATTAAGAAAATAACACCCGGATCAGTTGGTAAACCAGCGTCGGAAACTCAAATCACATATATTTACTATATCTTAAAACCCTTCAAAATAAGGGTATCTCGTAAGACCAAGCCGCCAATAATCACAGACGAGTTTTTACCTTACGATAACCAAACCATTTATAGAGAATCCAGTGATCCTATAATAATGTCTAGGGTGTAGAATATAAATATTAATCATAACCGAAATGGTTACATTGATTACATTCTAGCATAATAGGAGTACTATCAAAACCGATAAGGTATGTTAGCATAATGGATTTTCCACGGAGGTCTCTTCGGGGAAGCCGAATTCTAACTCCATGCACAATGATCAGAAGTTACCTACCGAGCATCGTATATATCTAGATAAAATATACCATAAGGAAAGCATAGCTAGCCCAGGTCTGGACGACCGAACCCGCACAAGTGGAACCAAGCACCATCAAGTCTCGCATGCAACATATCGATAAGCATACTCTAGATATGGAGTTGATATACCATGTCGTGGGTTTGCAAAACCCCAGACTATGCAGCATACTCTGTCTTTAGCCATTTTCGACGTTGAGGTTACGTTTGGCATCTTTCACACAAGTCTTCATCATTCGATCAGCACCAGAATCCCCAATTGGATTCTTATATCTCAACAGATCTTGGAACCACACATGGATCCCTTAATAGATCTTGAAATCACACATGGATTCCCATACCTCAACGAGTCTCGGAATCACACATGGATTACCACATCCTGAATAGATCATGAACAACAACATGTGTTTGAGCATCTTAAAAAGATCTCGAATCTCCACATAGATTCAAACATCTTGAACATATCCACTTCCAAGAGATAGAACATGAATCTAGCCTTAAAGTGGTTTTAAATAAGTAGAACACTTACCAATCCCTGTCTCTCCAAGACTTAAATGACGAGTTTGGCCATTCAATAATAATGAGAACAATCGCATATGGGAACTAAATCCTGTGTACTATCCATAAGTAAGTAACACACAAAGCACGATCAAAACACATAAGCACGATCAAGTCATATAAACGACTTCTAATCCCCTTTTTAATTAATCTTCCTTTATTAATTAAAATCCTTTTTTATTAGTTAAACTCATTTCTTTACTCAATAAACTCCTTTTATAAATGAAACTCCATTTGTAATTAAAATTCATTATTTAATTAAAACATCATTATTCATTTCCATATATTTTTATACTCTCAAAAATAGTCATATACTTATCTCTAATGATATAAGTATATTCACAAAGCACTAACAAGATTTATTATTTTAAACCTTTGCATTTCTTATCTTTTTTCCAAAAGATTCCTTACATATACTTTCCTCCAAAATATCCATTTTAAGGACCTAAGTACTTTCACAAGTCTATTCAAAAGGTTTAAGACTAATGTCACTTAAAACATTGTCACTACAACCAAAAACATTTCGCTTTTGCTTATTTTCAAATCATTCTTTTAAGATTTATTTACATTCCCAAGTATAATCAAAAAGGGTTAAAGACGAATGTGATTATCGCATTATCACAACAAACCCAAAGCCATTTTATACTTGTTATCCTCTCTAAAGTTCCATTATTAAAAATCTAAGGTAGTGTTCGGTTTAAAACGAATTTTGTGTTTTCGGTTTTCAATACGTATGTCAAATATGCGAAAAATGAAGGAACGACGGAGGGAATAAAAGAAAGATGGATGGGAGGACGAAGGGGATAGAGGGACGACGAAAGAATGGATTGTTTCACGTGTTTGTGTTATTTTCCAAAACACAAAAAATAAAAAAAAGTTGTTTTTTATTTTGTATGTTAACTTCGTTTTCTAAACTTGTCGTTTTCGATAATATACATGTGTCGTGTTCATTTTTGTATAGACGAAAACTCAAAACTAAAAATAACAAACCAAACACTACCTAAGAGTTTTCAAAAACCCATTTAACAATATTTTATCACTTTAAAATATTATCCGAGGGTTTGAAAACAAATGTTTACTAAAACATTGTTTACGACAAACCCAAAATCGATTCATTATTCCATTATCTTTAAAACTCCATTTTGAAGATCTAATCACTTTTCAAAAGTATGGTTAAATGAGTCAAAATAGAAATTCAATCGATAATATAGAGCCAAAAATCACTATTATACTTGCCATTTACTTTAAAATATCCATTTAAAGTTCTAATGTAATGACCCTAATTTTGACTAACATTATTTAGAATATTTAACTGGATAAATTAAATGAAATAATGTAGGTAGTTAAGGGATTGAGATTTTTTAATTAAGAAGGATTCGTGCCTGAATGTATTAGTAAAAGAGAATTAAAAATAAGTAAGTAAGAGGAATATGGTAAGGGCAAAATGGGAATAGCCTTTGTTCCTATACCTTAATCCCTTCTATTCTTCATTCCTCATTCATTTTAACTTTCACGAACAAAACTAAAACCCTAAAGAACTCGGCCAGCCACCATTAAGAGGATTCAAGGAGAAGAAAAGCTAGGATTCAAGTAGAAAGCTAGAAGAAATCAATCTAAAGGCAAATCTCAACCTTCTTAACACAAAACCAAGGTGAATAATTAATTTACATCTCACTTTTGATAATGATTTTAGTTTCAACTTAGATCAAAACTATGTTTGCAAATAATATGCCATGTTATGTTTGTTAAAATGGATATATATGGTTGTTGATGATTTATATGGTTTAATATAGATTTTATGATATGTTTGGATTAGAAAACCTATCAAATAACACCAAATAAGTTGAGTTTTTGATATATGGTCAAAAACATTATTTTAGAAGTGGGTTTCAAGTTTCATAATTTTCTAAGTGATTGTGGATTTATTATGAATTTTCTATGTGAAAAAATAGTTAATTTTGGGATTAAATTATTTAAGGCAATTAAATAATGTTTTCGAGTCTGACATTTATATATGTTAGAAAACATATTTAAAGCGAATTATTGTCATTATTTGGGATTTATACTAAGTGTTTTACCATGGTTATTAAATTATTTAAGTTAGAGGGCTTAAATATTTTAAATGTTTTATTAAGGAGAAGGGCTTATTTGCTTAAAATGTTTTAATAATTAAATGTTGAATTCGGCAGCCTTTTTTGAAAAGAATTTTGGTAGAATTGGAAACCAATCATATTCTGGCAAATTATGCAAGTTAGGTGAAAAGTTATCACTTTAAAAAGCATAAAATCAGTTTTTATTTCAAATTACAACTTCGCCGCCTTCATAGCTTGCTTCCGCCACCATACCCCGTAAACCTTTTGCACCCATTTGAAAACAATGCACATGGTATTAAGCAATTGGTACGTAGTGTATTGGAGAAAGGCAGAAGGAAAGGATGGTGTCGAAAGTATGCTTTCGAAAGTGCTGAAGTCACTTTTATTAGCTTTCGAACCCATTAACTTGCCTTTGTTTTTAAAAGAAGCTTTCGAAAGGGTTGCCGCTTTTGAACCCCTTTGATACCCTAGCTGTCACATTTATACCTTTCGCATTAGTTAGAGGCCGCTTTTCTTTATAACCTTAAAACAATGTATTCAAAAGGATGGCTTCGTCTTCTTAATATGAAGCTGCCTTCCCAATGCTTTTGAAAGGGGTGTCTTAGCCACTTTTGCTAACAGTTTCGGAGCCAAAGGTTTCAAAAGGGTAGTTTTGAAGTTACTATATTTCCTTAATTCTTTTACTTAAGATAAATGCTTTCGAAAGTGATGCTTTCGCTACTGTTCTCTTTGACCCTATAGTTATATTAAATTTTGAACCCAATGATTTCGAAAGAAATACTTTTAAATGGTTTCGAAGCTATGTTTCCATAAATTCTTACTTGAACCCAACGCTTTCGAAAGGTATGTTTTAAGTGTTTCGAAAGATATGACTAATGGCTTCGAAAGAGGATGTCTAAGATTTAAAGCAATGATTTCGAAAGGCCTATTTCCAATAAATTCGAAAGGAAGGTTTTAGCCTTTTCAGCCTAATGTTTTCAAGGTTAAAGTATTTATTTTGTTTTGAAGGGATAGATAACCCTATTGGTTTAAGTTTTCGTCAACATTGTTTATGTAAAAAGCATACATTATGGCATAGGTATTTTGAGTAAAGCAAAGAGTATATTTTCCTTGTTTAAGTATGATTTAAAAGGGTTAAATCAATTTGAAAGAAATGTTTTCAAGGAAAATTGAAAAGGGTAGTTAACCCTAAGTATATGACTCGGATATTAGATGACTAGATAGGGACTGGTATGGGGTCGCGCCATATACTTTAGCTAGTAGCCCCTAGCTAATATAAGTCCAAAATTCCAATATATAAGGCTTTGTCACAGGTAAGACTACAATGATGTTACACACAGAAAGGAATGCACATAGTAAAGATAGGTTATAGATGAGCCCGCAAAACCATTAGAATCAGCTGACCCTAGAAGAATAAAGTTAAGGACAGATCATCCAGTATTGTGTCTAACAGAAGTTAGAATATTTATTATGTCTGGTAAGCCCCAATCAGCCAATGGTTAATAGTTAGCCAGATAAAACTATAATGTTCGGACAGATGGTCCATTGATTACCTGATTTATATGCATATATGTTTTTGTTATTGTTGTTATAATCATTTCGATTGTGGGATTTTGATTTGCAAAAGATATGTTTCTAAAAGGATATTAGTAAGGGGAAACCCGTTTCGCTAAGCGGCGTGGTCTCACTTAATATCAGTAAACCGAGATGTAGTAGAATTATTCACACCAGGTTTATGTCTAACTCGAAGTTTATGTTTTCCCCTTAAACTCTCGAGTGCTCAAAATTAAATTTGAGTAGATTGAGAATTAAGGACTTTTCAAGTTTAGTAGGTTGGACGAATAAGCTTCCGTTAACGTGCAAGAGACAAAGCTAGCTATGTAGGAGTTATTTAGTGCTATTTTCGATGTGATATATTTATAATTGATATGTCTATCTATCTAGTACACTGATCATCCAACGGGGCATCTTCATATGTTGCTCTTGGCGTAATTTGTAATAATTATATTTGATCAAAATCTGGGAATCATTTTGGGATTGTGTAATTGAATATGAAATATTGATTTGAATTGTAATCAAAAAAGATGTTTTTTGAAATCTGTGTTGATTTTATTTCATATTCATGTGCTTCTGATATTATGGCTACCATTAACATCACCGTATACTGTCACCGGAAGTTAATACAATAGATGACTACAGCATCTGTAGCGCTTAGCTTCAGGACTCAAAATAGGGGATGTTACAACTTACAACTTGGTATCGAGCATAGGTTTATGAAAACTAAAAAGAAATTTTAAACTGAAAATGATTTTTGAAAACATAATCCTAAGGAATTAGAGAAAAGATTGGGGAATAGGATAACGGTATAGTAACGTCCTTGTATTTGTTATATAGAAGTATACGTTTATCTCTATTCTCACATCTATCTTAGGCTATTCTTATGTATCTTACAAAGACTCGAATGCAGATTTAAAGGAAGTAAGATATGGATGCTAGGAATGGAAGAGTTAACCTTGGTGGAGGAAACACCACAACTAATGGAAATGCAAACCAAACACTAGAAGGAATCCAGGTTGGGCACAAGCAGCTAATGTGGGTGCTGGAGCGCCGCAAGTTAATATGGGAGCTATATATTAGTTTTTCGTCAACATGATGCAAGCTGGAGCTGCTGCGGGATTAGTTGGAGGAAATGTTAAAGAAGGAAATCAGGGAGCTTCGGTGGTCAATAACTATGCAGTATTGAGTAGAGACTATGCTAGGCATGGAGGAAAGCCATTTATCGGTACCGAGGATGCAATTGAAGTGGAGAATTGGTTGCTTCATTGAGAAAGGACTTTCGCTGATTTGGGACTCAACAATGAGCAGAAAAGGAGATTGACATCCAAACAATTGCAAGGATCAGCACTGTATTGGTGGAACAGTGTTACTATAGGGGTAGCTGAAGAGGCTATGACTTGGGCAGAATTCAGAAGGAGGTTTGAGGAAAGATTCATGTCGGAGAACGCCAAGTCAACTCTGCTCAGGAAGTTTGCTGAGTTGGTCCAAGCAGACATGACAGTGCTTGAGTATGCTACTAGATTTGACAAATTATCGAGATACGGATATGCTATGGTTGATACAATTATCAAAAGGAATGAGTAGTTCATCCATGGATTAAGACCCGAGCATGCTAAAGAAATTTTATAACATATTAGGGATCCGTACGATGTAATTGTTAAGATGGCTTTGAGAAAAGAGGAGATGCTCGCTTTCTTTAATGGTAACAAAGCAGTGGAAACTCAAGGTGGGCAGAACTAAAAGAGAAAGTTTTACCATAAGAATGGAGATCAGAAAGGAGGAGCAACCAAGAAAGGGAAGGCCGATGTAATTTTATACAAGTGCGACAAGAAGAGAAATTTTGCTCACGAGTGTTGGACGGGCAAAGTAAAGAAGGTTGCTGACAAGAAAGGAGTGAAATGCTTCAACTATTATCAGATTGGACATTATAAGAACCAGCGCAAAGAACTGGCCAAGGATGGAAATGGCGAAGTGTTTGCATTGGAACCAGCTACCTCAGGACCAACAGCGGGAGAGAAAGGGAAAGCTGTGTTGGGAAGTACGCTTTTGATTTAGGGTGTATCAGTTAGAGTTTTATTTGACACCAGTGCATCTAATTCTTTTATATCTCATTATTTGGTCAATAAGCTTAACCTAGAATCTTAATATCTAGTTACATCCTTAAGTGTTGCAAATCCGATAGGAGGGTATGCGACTCTTGGGATGAGATGTGACTAGTTAGAGCTTGAACTGTTAGGTCATATATTTGCTTGCAGTTTGCATGTGTTTGATTTCATAGATTTTGGAATTGTTTTGGGTATGCATTGGTTAAGTAAGTACGATGCCAGGATATTTTTCCATGATAAGTGTTAGCGCCAAAATTGGTCACTAACACCCAAATCCAGTTGAAAGCACCAAATACCAGTCACAGCTCACAGACAGAATATTTATAGGGAGTAATAATGTGAAGAACTGTAAAAATTAAAAAGAAAGCAGTAAAGGACCATAGATTTTATAGTGGTTCGGCAAACTCTGGCCTACGTCCACTTAGAAGTTTCCTTTTTATTGTTGTAATAATCGATTACAGTTACAAAAATGGCATAGTAGCCTTAGCCTTAGAAAAGAGAAAGCCAGAGAGCAGAAAAGAAGATCCCCCCTCTAGAACCCCACATGCTATATTTATAGGCAAATCCAGGTAGTTGGGCCTCCTGAATAGTCTAGGCCCATCAAGGCCATAGCCGAACCATACTTTTCATCCCAACCGATCCATTCCGACCGGCCTATGCCGAACCACTCCTCACTCTAGTATGTCGAACCAGATACGAGCTTCCATCCTTCATTGGGCGGCACACCCTAAGCAACCTTGCCGATCCACCTGATAGTCCACCGAGCTAACTGAAGTCACATGCCTCGGGACTAAAAGTTGCCGAGCGACCCACGATGCCGAGCGACCCACGATGCCGAGCGACCCACGATGCCGAGCGACCAATGATGCTGAACCATGCATATTGAACCCTGATTGACTGTCTATCCATCTAGCTGGCTCCAACTAATCGTATTTCAGTCTTGACAAATGAGCAGTCGATTTGGTTAAATCCGCCTGTCTACAGCCTTGCAAAGAGGCGGGTTAACATTTGCCCCACAAAACATACCTTGCTATTGGAAGGTGTGTTTTGAACAGCACATATCTGATATTCGAAGTCCATACGTTATCCATAGCCATACCTTCCAATTCATAATCCAATCCATTTCATCCAAGTGTCGTTACCATATACTTACCCAAATCCATGACTTTTCTGGGTCGATATCCAAATTCGGGACCGCTCCGAGTCCTTTGCCAAATCCAGGACCTCACCGAGTCCACCTATCCTAAGTTGAAATTCGAATCCCATACCTCTCCGGGTTTAGTCTCTGAATCCGTAGACCTCGCCGGGTCGCGTCACCCCGTTCCAACCTCGACTCTCCGGCCAAGGGCTTGTATGTTCTCCGACCTTGGCTCTCCGGCCAAGGACTTGTGTATTCACCGGCCTCGGCTCTCCGGCCAAGGACTTTTATATTCACCGGCCTCGGCTCTTCGGCCAAGGACTTTTATATTCACCGGCCTCGGCTCTCAGGCCAAGGACTTCATATATTCTCCGGCCTCGACTCTCTGGTCGAGGACTTTATATATTCTCCGGCCTCGACTCTCCGGTTGAGGACTTTATATATTCTCCAGTCTCGACTCTTCGATCGAGGACCTTATATATTCTCTGGCCTCGACTCTCCAGTCGAGGACTTTTATATATTCTCCGGCCTCGACTCTCCGATCGAGGACTTCTATATATTCTCCGGCATTGACTCTCCGGTCGAGGACTTTTATATATTCTCCGGCCTCGACTCTCCGGTCGAGGACTTCATATTCTCCAGCCTCGATTCTCCGGTCGAGGACTTTGTTTTTTCTGTTCGAGTCCATTCCATTGCTCTCCGGCAAAGGGACTCGTACTTCGTGATTACATCCCCGTCTCTCCGGTCGGGACGGTAATTGATTGGCCTGTATTATTAGTCCAATCCCTAATCATTACAGAATTCAGTTATCAAAGCGAAAGTTTGTACAACAAAGGGAACTAAATGTCCAAAGTACCAAAGAAGAAACCAGAGTTTGCAGAAAAACAAAAGGAAAACAGGATTTCATAGATCCAAGCAGTACGGTTTTTCGTCATCTCAGAGCACACCTACGGACCATTCTTGATCCCGTATGTGTGTAAGTGACATAGCCATATTACTTTGAATTCTATTACTTATTCGGAACCATAAATCCGTTCAGTTGATAACAAGCCGGCGGTGACTAGATCCAGAGCCACCTTCGTTCGAGGTAGGCAGTGGCCGCTCTTGCTCCACTACTACACCTCGATTCCTTATGTACTGCTATAGATGACCATTCCTTACATGCTCCTCAATGATATCTTTCAAGTGCCTACAATCTTTTGTGTTGTGCCCATCCCACTCATGGAATAGGCAATGCCTTCCCGACGTCCGCTCGTATTCCGATGGTTCCCTCCTAGCCGGTCTTCGATACTGGAGGTGCCCCCGAGTATCCAAGTAAATCCTTTCCAGAGTTTCTGTCAAATCCGTATAAGAAGAAAATTTTGATTCTCTCTGGTTCCTTTTTGAGGGGTTACCGTCGTCACTTATTCTCCTTTTGCCCTTATCGTCTTTGTTTGGTTCCTCTCTGGGTGGACCTCCACCTCTAACAGCATAAGCTTCAGCCTCTCTCCCTTCTCTTTCGGTCTGTACGTCTTCCTGCCTTAGGAATCTTTCCGCTTGATGGTAGAACTCCCCAAGATCCATTGGGGGGTCCCGTTCCAACAATATCTTAAAATCCGAATTATCCACAACTCCCGAAACTGCTGCCATCAAAACCATTGATGGATCGGGTCGATCCACCGAAGCCACCGCCACATTGAATCTGGTTAAGAAATCCCTGAGTGACTCTCCTTTCCACTGTTTCATTGATGTCAAGGTCATTACGTTCTTGGGTCTAACTATATGGACCCGAAACTGTCTCATAAACCTTTCAATCAACTCTGTCCATGTGCCGATAGAGCCACTCTCTAGCTGTCTGAACCACAATGATGCAATATCCGTCAAATACAAAGGGAAGCACCATGTCATGACCTCCTACGATGCCCCTGACACTTCCATATGCCTCATGTACCTCGTCAAGTGAACAGTGGGATCCGTTCTCCCGTCATACACCTCCAGTGTTGGTAGCTTGAAATCGGGCGGGTTTCTAGCTTGCCTAATCGTAGGAGCAAAGGGACTTCTGTTCACATCTTCCAAGTCTCTATTCACCAATCCACCTCTCATAGCTCGTCTGATCATCTTCGCTAATCTGTCATTGTCGCCAAGCTGTAATCCTTATCTGCTGCCTCCGACCTGCCCCCCGAGTCATGAGGGAATCCTGGCACATACTCCTCATCGCATACTCATGTGTTCCTGTTGATGTCGGGCTACGCAGGGTCATCTGGTATCCCTCCATGGATTGGTCCAGCATTTCCTGATGGTGTGCCCCAGAGTCTAGGTCCATCCAGATTGATAGTTGTTTGCTGATTGGGGGCTGCCCCCTGCTGAACCACTCCATCTGCTTGCCGGTTGAGTCCTTCTAATCCAGCTCCAAGAACTTGAGCACCTGCAGTTCCTGATTGTCCAAATTGCCTAAGAAGAGTCTGCATCATCTCCTCTTGTCTTTTCAGCATTTCTTCCATCTCGTCTCTGGTGATGTAGATGGATGCTTGACCTGCTCCAGCTCCAGAGGATGCCTCATGACTTCCCTCTTGATTGCTTCTTTCTGTCACTTGCTTCCTTGTTGGTAGCCTAGCCATTGCTTCCTAGAATCCAAGTTCCTAACTCCAAAATTCCTGAGTTCAATTCTCAGTGAAAGCACCAAAATGTTAGCGCCAAAATTGGTCACTAACACCCAAATCTAGTTGAAAGCACAAAATACCAGTCACAGCTCACAGACATAATATATGTAGAGAGTAATAATGTGAAGAACAGTAAAATTAAAAAGAAAGCAGTAAAGGACCACATATTTTATAGTGGTTCGGCAAACTCTGGCCTACGTTCACTTAGAAGTTTCCTTTTTATTGTTGTAATAATCGATTACAGTTACAAAAATGGCAGAGTAGCCTTAACCTTAGAAAAGAGAAAGCCAGAGAGCAGAAAAGAAGATCCCCCCTCTTGAACCCCACATGCTGTATTTATAGGCAAATCTAGGTAGTTGGGCCTCCTGAATAGTCTGGGCCCATCAAGGCCATAGCCGAACCATACTTTTCATCCCAACCGATCCATGCCGACCGGCTTATGCCGAACCACTCCTCACTCTAGTATGCTAAACCAGATACGAGGTTCCATCCTTCACTGAGTGGCACACCCCAAGCAACCTTGCCGATCCACCTGATAGTCCACCGAGTTAACTGAAGTCACATGCCTCGGGACTAAAAGATGCCGAGCGACCCACGATGCCGAGCGACCAATGATGCCAAACCATGCATATTGAACCCCTGTGCAGTTAAAGCGCTCGGTGGATTCAATGCGGTAGAGGTGCAAAAAGTCATAGCGGGGATGTAGCGAAGATATAGCGGGATATATCGGATTACTCTAAAATAGCATATAAATCCCATACTTGTTGTTTTTACAAATATATAGATAGTAATTATGTGAAAAATTAACATTCAATTGAATTATAATTAATACAAAAATAATTTTAAATAAAAATATGTGCAAATGTATTGTAAATGAACGTAAAACTGTTATATAACTTAATTTAATTTAGTAGAATATTAGAGTATTATCATTTCTAAACATATATCAAAAATTCAATGAAATTAATTAATTTCATAATTTTTATAGCGTATAAATATCATTTTTCAATCCAATTTTTTATAGAAGATATAGTGGAAATAGCGGAATATAGCGGAAATAACGGGATATAGCGGAAATAGCGGGGATTAAAGTGGAAAGGCTATATGTTGGGGATATATGGAAAAATCGTAGCGGTAGGAATCCGCTATAAGATATATCGGAGTTATAGCGGGGATATAGCGGGGCATTAACTGCACAGTTGAACCCTGATTGACCGTTTATCCATCTAGTTGGCTCCAACCAATCGTATTTCAGTCTTGACAAATGAGCAGTCGATTTGGTTAAATCCGCCTGTCCACTGCCTTGCAAAGAGGCGGGCTAACAATAAGAAAATATCACTTAGACACCCTAGTTGTAGTGATCGGATTATATACACTATAGAAAACCCGAAATTAGATTCCTACGCTTTGTTGGGTGTTATGGATGAAGAAGACGAGTTGAATCGAGTTCTCATTGTTAGAGAATTCGCAGATGTCTTTGATCCCGTGATAGGACTACCGCTGAAACGAGCCATTGAGTTTCGGATATATTTAGTACCAGGAGCTAAACCTGTGAGTAGACCGCCAGTAGAATGACACCCACTGAGATGAAGGAGCTAAAGGTGTAGTTGGTGGAATTATAAGGTAAGAATTTTATCAGACAAGCGGTTCGCCTTGGGGAGCAGCCGTAATATTTGTTAAGAAACCGGACGGGTCATTGAGGTTGTGTATCGATTATCGTAAGCTAAATGAGAAGACGGCAAGGAACTGATATCTGTTACCTAGGATTGATGATTTATTGGATCGGTTCAGTGGAGACAAAGTATTTTCTCAGTTGGATTTAGCAATAGGGTTCCATCAACTTAGAGTAGCAGAGGATAGTATTCCTTTGATGGAGTTTAGGACCAGATATGGATCATACGAATGGTTGATGATGTCGTTTGGTCTAACTAATGTGCCAGCATTCTTCGTGGACTTGATGAACAGAATCTTTCAAGAGCATCAGAATAGATTTGTGTTAGTATTCATAGACGACATATTGATATATTCCAAGGATGAAAGTGATCATGAAGCTCATCTTAGGAAATTGCTTGAGACACTGAGACAACATCAATTGAAGGCAAAGTTTTCGAAGTGTCACTTTTGGAAGAAGGAGGTGAAGTTTCCTGGTCATGTAGTCTTAGAGAAAGGGTTTTTAGTAGATCCGGCTAAGATCAAGATAGTGAATAATTGGAAAAGACCTGAGACAGTGACTGAGATAAAGAGTTTTCTTGGGTTAGCTAGCTACTACCGGATATTCATTAAGGATTTCTTATGGATTGCTGCACCGATGACTAAGCTAACTCAAAAGGATGTGAAGTTTGTTTGAACAGATAAGTGTGAGGAGGCATTCCAGAAAATGAAACATTTATTGACTAATACACCTGTGTTAGTTGTTCCAATGGGGAATCAGGACTTAGTGGTATATACGAACGCATGTGGAATAGGACTAGGAGCTGTGTTAATGCAGAGAGGTAAAGTGATTGCCTATGCTTCTCGATAGCTCAGACCACATGAAGTTAGATATTCAACTCATGATTTGAAATTAGCTGCGTAATTTTCGCATTGAAGGTGTGGAGACGTTACCTTTTGGGAGAAAGATTCGAGTTGTATACGGATCATAAGTCACTAAGACATTTATTCTCTCAGAAGGAGTTGAATATGAGACAGCAGAGATGGTTAGAGTTCATAGCCGCATACAACTTTGGTATTAAGTACACGTTGGTAAAAGGAAATAAGGTTGCAAATGCACTTAGCAGAAAACATCAGAATGTGGTATTGGTAATGATAGCTGACTGGAAAGATTTAGAAACATTGACTACATGCAGAGTACAATGAAGATCTGAGGCTAATTCTAGTCGAGAAACTTCCATGTTATCATCTTCAGAAGTTCGACCGATGATGATCGAAAGGATTGCTTCTAAAACAAGGAGAAGATCCATTATTAGTCGAGTGGATTAGAAAGTTAAAGAATGGAACAACGAGCGATGACTTGAAAGATTTCAATCTTGACCAGAATGGGTGGTTGAGTAAGAAGGGATGATTGCGTATCCCGAATGTAGAAAACCTAAGGAAGGAGGTCCTTAGAGAATGTCATCGATCAAAATTTATGACTCATCATGGGGGAACCAAGATGTATCAGGATATAAAGAGAAGTTTCTATTGGGAAGGTATGAAGAGAGATGTAGGCTTATGGGTGAGGCAATGTTTGAACTGTCAACAGGTAAAAGCTTAACATCAAAAACTGAGTGGGTTACTTTAGCCTTTGGATGTTCCGGTCTGGAAATGGGACTTTATCTTGATGGATTTCATATATGGGTTTTCCGAGGTCGAATAGAGGAAATAAGAGTATCTGGGTTATAGTGGACAGGTTGACTAAGATTGCACACTTTATACCCGTTAGGTCGACCAGGATAGTGCTGGATTTAGCTAAGTTATTCATGAAGAATATAGTTAAACTGCATGGAATTCCTAGTAGTATAGTAAGAGAGAGATTCCTTATTCACTAGTGAGTTCTAGAAGAGTCTGTAGAAGACTTTAGGTACCAAGCTAAAGATGAGTACTGCTTACCATCCGCAGACAGATGGGCAAACAAAGAGAGTTAACAAAGCCTTAGAGGATTTGTTTAGAGCTTGTGTGCTAGATTTTGGTGGATCATGGGAAGATCACCTATACTTAGTTGAGTTTTCCTATAATGACAGTTATCAGACTAGTATAGGAATGGCGCCGTTTGAAGCTTTGTATAGAAGGCCATGCAAACCTCCCGTTTGTTGGTTAGAGACCGGGAGTAGATTAATTCTTGGTCCAGATTTAGTTAAAGAAGTGGCAGAAAAGATTGAGTTAATTCGGGCTAGAATAAAGGAAGCTCGGTCTAGGTAGAAGAGTTATGCTGATAAGAGATGGAAAGATTTAGAGTTCTCAGTTGGAGATCACGTTTTCATCAAAATATCACCGATGAGAGGAGTGATCAGATTTGAAAAATTAGGAAGATTGGCACTACATTGGACCATTTCCTATTATAGAAAAGATCGGGAAACTCGCGTATAGGGTAGAGTTAAATAGTAGTTTGGCAGGAGTCCACAATGTTTTCCATATTTCTCATCTAAGGAAGTGTATTCGAGATCCAGAGACTTCTATTACAGCGACTGTGTTAGAGGATCTAGTAGTGGAACCAGAGATGGCTATAGTTAGAAAACCAGTTCGTATAGTTGCGACAGATGAGAAGAGACTAAGGAACAAGACAGTCAAATTAGTCAAAGTCCAGTGGAGTGACGACGAGAGAGACTGTACTTGGGAAACCGGGAGCAGGATTAGAGATACTTATCCTGACATGTTTAATGGTATGTTTTACCTTTATGTTTGATTCTTGCGGGTACCTTATCATTATTTTGAAGATGAAATTCTTTAAGGAGGGGAGTCTGTAATGACCCTAATTTTGACTAACATTATTTAGAATATTTAATTGGATAAATTAAATGAAATAATGCATATAGTTAAGAGATTGAGATTTTTTAATTAAGGAGCCTTGCCTTAATGAATGTATTAGTAAAAGAGAATTAAAAACAAGTAATTATGAGGAATATGGTAAGGGTGATATGGGAATAGCCTTTGTTCCTGTGCTCTAAACCCTTCTATTCTTCATTCCTTATTCATTTTATCTTTCATAAACAAAATTAAAACCCTAAAGAACTCGACCGGCCACCATTAAGAGGATTCAAGGAGAAGAAAAGCTAAGATTCAAGTAGAAATCTTGAAGAAATCAATCTAAAGGCAAATCTCAACCTTCTTAACACAAAGCCAAGGTGAATAATTAATTTACATCTCACTTTTGATAATGATTTCGATTTCAAGTTAGATCCGAACAATGTTTGCAAATAATATGCCATGTTATGTTTGTTAGAATGGATGTGTGTGTGTGTGTGTGTGTGTGTGTGTGTGTGCGCTTATTGATGATTTATATGGCTTAATATAATTTTATGATATGTTTGGATTAGAAAACCTATCAAATGACATCCAAATGAGTTGTGTTTTTGATATATAGTCAAAAACATTATTTTATAAGTGGGTTTCAAGTTTCATAATTTTATAAATGATTGTGGATTTATTATGAATTTTCTATGAGAGAAAATAGTTAATTTTGGGTTTAAATTATTTATGGCAATTAAATAATGTTTTCAGGTCTAAAATTTATATTTGTTAGAAAACAATTATTGTGATTTTAGGGGATTTTTTCTAAGTGTTTTACTATGGTTATTAAATTATTTTAAGTTAGAGGACTTAAATATTTTAAATGTTTTATTAAGGAGAAGGGCTTATTTGCTTAAAATGTTTCAATTGTTAAATGCTGAATTCGACAGCCTTTTTTTGAAAAGAATTTTGGTAAAGAATTGGCAACCAATCATATTTTGGAAAATTATGCAAGTTAGGTGAAAAGAAATTATTTTAAAAAGCATAAAATCAGCTTTTATTTCGAATTACAACTTCGCCGCTTCCATTGCTTGCTTCCGTCACCATACACAGTAAACCTTTCGCACCCATTCGAAACCAACGCACATGGTATCAAGCAATTGGTACGTTTTGTATTAGAGAAAGGCGGAAGAAAAGGACGGTGTCGAAAGTATGCTTTCAAAAGGGTTGAAGCCACTTTTATTAGCTTTCGAATCCATTAACTTGCCTTTGTTTTTAAAAGAAGCTTTCGAAAGGGTTGCCGCTTTTGAACCCCTTCGATATCCTAGCTGCTGCATTTATACCTTTCGCATTAGTTAGAGGCCTCTTTTCTTTATAACCTTAAAATAATGTATTCAAGGGGAAAGCTTTCGTCTTCTTAATATTGAAGCCGCCTTCCCAATGCTTTCGAAAGTGGTGTCTTAGCCGCTTTTACTAACAATTTTGGAGGCAATGGTTTCGAAAGGGTAGTTTCGAAGTTGCTCTTTTCCCCAATTCTTTTACTTAAGATCAATGCTTTCTAAAATGATGCTTTCACTTCTGTTCTCTTTGATGCTATAGTTATATTAAATGTTGTCCACAATGGTTTCGATAGAAATACTTTAAATGGTTTCAAAGTATGTTTCCACAAATTCTTACTTGATCTCAATGCTTTAGAAAGGTATGTTTTAAGTGTTTTGAAAGGTATGTTTTAAGTGTTTAGAAAGGTTTGTTTTAAGTGTTTTGAAAGATATGATTAATGGCTTTGAAAGAGGATGTCTAAGTTTTTAAGTAATGACTTCAAATGGTTTATTTCCAATACATTCAAAAGGAAGGTTTTGGCCTTTCAGCCTTGTTTTCAAGGTTAAAGTATTTATCTTGTTTCGAAGGGATAGATAATCCTATTGATTTAATTTTTCATCAACATTGTTTATGTAAAAAGCATACATCATGGCATAGGTATTTTGAGTAAAGCAAAGAGTATATTTTCCTTGTTTAAGTATGATTTAAAAAGGTTAAATCAATTTGAAAGAAATGTTTTCAAGGAAAATTGAATAGGGTAGTTAACCCTAAGTATATGACTCAAATATTAGATGACCAGATGGGACTGGTATGGGGTCGCGCCCTATACTTTAGCTAGTAGCCCCTAGCTAATGCAAGTCCAAAATTCCAGTGTGTAGGGCTTTGTCATAGGTAAGATTAAAATGATGTTACATATAGAAAGGAATACACAAAGTAGAGATAGGTTATTGGTGAGCCCACAAAACCATTAGGATCAGTTGACCCTAGAAGAATAAAGTTAAGGACGGATCATCCAGTATTGTGTCTAATAGAAGTTAGAATATTTAATATGTCTAGTAGGCCCGAGTCAGCCAATGGTTAATAGTTAGCCAGATAAAACTATAATATTCGGACAGATGGTCCATCGATTACCTGATTTATATGCATATATGTTTTTGCTATTGTTGTTATAATCAGTTTGATTGCAGGATTTTGATTTGCAAATGATATGCTTTTAAAAGGATATTAGTGAGGGGAAACTCATTCCGCTAAGCGGCGTGGTCTCACTTAATATCAGTAAACCGAGATTTAATAGAATTGTTCATGCCAGGCTTTATGTCTGACTCAAAGTTTATGTTTTTTCCTTAAACTCTTGGGTGCTCAAAATTAAATTTGAGTAGATTGAGAGTTAAGGACTTTTCAGGTTTAGTAGGTTTGATGAATAAGCTTCCGAAAACGTATAGGAGACAAAGCTAGCTATGTAGGAGTTATCTATACTATACTATGATTACTGAGTTTGCTTTCAAGAGCTTACAAGCCTCCTAAATATTATCTAAAATGAACAGTTGCGTTTCCCATTTTCTTATATTCGTCGTACCCAGCTCTCTGCTTCTTCATATCCTCCAAACCCTAGATATTAGCATCCCTTTTACGAATTCCTTGACCTACTGCTACTCTCTTCTTCATGTCTCCTCTTCCAACCGAAAAATTTATAGCCCCCTCCAATTGAACATTCTCTATTTTCGTCGTCGTTTTACTCTCTTCCAACTACTACCGCCAGACACTTCACATTAGAATCAACTCCAGAACGACTGAAAATTGGCTACGCCTCTCCTTCCCTTTCCGTTCATCAAATTATGCATTAGGTATTTTGAAAATTCCCTTACAAAATCTATTTTTTTTTACAGATTTTAGCCTTTTTTGAATGTGTTCATTATGGCCTAGATGGGAATTCTATTGATAAGGATGTAGAAACCATGTTGGTTGCGTATGAAAGATTGTATAGTTTGAAATAGGTAATTGTTTGATTTGAATATTGATTGCTAATTTGTCAAGGTATTTGGCTTCTTATTGCATTCAATTTTGTATTTTTTGAACTATTAGGTAGATCTAAAGCTAAAGATATGCAAAAGTTCATTACTTGGAAGAGTTTTGGCTAGAGATGCAAACTCATTTGTTGCTTCTCAACTCACACTTGGTGTTGCCAAAAGCAGTCACACAATCGGGCTAGTTCTTTTTAAATATATATCTGAACCTATCTTTTACATTTTTATCAGTTTTTACAATTTTACTTATTTATTTATTAATGTTGTATGTCTAATTAGGCCCTCACCAATATTAGTTGCAAATTACTCAAATATATTTTTGTACGTACGTGAACAGTCTGTTCAATTAATATCCATTTTAATTTCAAGATTTTTATCCAGTGCCAGTTTTATACTATATTATTGATCACAATTTTGTGTTACTCACTCAAAATGTATAGGTAAGATCAATGGTTATATCCAGTGTATGGGCGTTAATATTGAGTGATCTTCCTTCTTAATTGCCATTTTAAACTAATTCATACTTTCCGAGTCACTAAATACAAGAATATTAAATGAAAAAATTTTCTTATATACTTGCGACTATCCATACTAAATTTGTAGTCAATGAAAAATTAACCAAGCATTATATTACATTGATTATTCTTTTGAATTTTCTAGTAGGTTATATGGAGTGTTGATTGCAGATATTCAACAGTGTAATGTGGTTCCTTTCTGTTGGTAAAATGGTATTTTTGAATGTCCTCTAGTAGAAAACCTTAGGGATTGAGCATTTTACTCTCTTTGGTATGTTATCTGCACATTACATATATAAGTTTCTAGACTATTAAGAAATGTTTATGTAAGACTCATAAATATGTGCAATATGTTATACATATCCCTTTTTGCTCGAAAAAAGCGATTGTCCCGGTATCTTATTGCTTTTATGTTTAATTTGCACCATATCAGTGTGACACATAGAGAAATAACGGTATTATAACTAATAATGTTTAGATTGTAACAACTTAATTATAGAATTAATTGCAAATAACTGAAATCAAATTATATCATTGAAACTAACAATTATTTAACTACATAACTTTGACTTTATAAAATTTCCAATTGTAAACAGTATTTAGCTCTTTATCATTATTAACTTTGAAGTAATTAACGTTTTTAGTATCCCTATTTTTCAGCTAAACTTATCAAGTATTTGTGCGTCTAGGATTTATCTTCTAAACTTGGGAATAATTTTCCACTAAATAAAAGGGTAAGTGACAATTTCTTGATATTTGACAATTTCAGGTTCAATAATTTTTTATAATCAGAATATGCAAGATTTTATCATTAATAATGTCATTATAGAGCTTAACTTCATGGTGTAACTATGCTTTAACCGAAATCAATCCTAATCAAAGTACTGGTATGAAAAAGAAGGATCAACCTTTGTAAACGGACTTCTAGGTAAACCCTTACTACCATGCTAAGGAAAAAAAATTGTTTAATTGTGCCCTCAACTTGGTTCATAACACTCTTTTCCATACGTAACCGTGGATCAATTTATTCCCATATCTATACCATAATTCACATGTTTAGCATTTGCTTTCATTTCGTTACCAAACATTAACTATAGGAAGAGTGAAAAATGAATTAAATGGTTGTTTAAATACATAACTTTGACTCCAAACCTTTTATCGATAATTGAAACATTATTTAGTTCTTTATTGCGATTAATTTTTTAGTTATGTTTTCATTTTTTCCTGTATTTTTTAGCTAAACCTATCGACTTTTCATATGTTTAGGATTTATTTTCTAAACTTCGGGAATAATTCTCCACCAAGTAAAAGGGCAACTGATACTTTCTTAATTTTTGACGGTTTCAGCTTCATTGATTTTTTGCAATCAAAACATCCAAGATTTTATTACTACCGCTGTCATCGTATGGCATAAATTCATGTGGTAACTCTGCTTTAACCAAAATTAATCATACTTAAAATACTGGCATGAAAAAGAATGATAAACTCTCAGCGCGGTGCATGACGCTCTTTTCTCATATGTCTATTGGCTCAAGGTGAGATCATGTTTAATTACATAAATCCAAACTTGCACCATTCGCTGTTACTATGATAGAAAATTTTAACCATAAAACCTGTGCATTTTAAATAGATTAAGTTGCCACCTGCTTAGGACTGCTGGATGACAATCGAAAAATATTGAAAGAAATGTGTTTTTCAGTCATTTTTATATGATCTTTTTCTATTACACGCATCGGCATTCATGATTTTATATAATGGAAATTATTTATTGCTTTGGTAATGTTTTATCGATGTGTTCATTATTAAGTGTTTACTAGCCGTTTTCTCCTGCAGTGTAGCATGTAATTTATACGAGACACTATTTGCTCATCGACCTATCCAGTCATTTTTATTTTATCTTTTTTTTTTACATGCATCGGCATTCATGATTTTGTATAATGGAAATTAGTTATAGCTTTGGTAATGTTTTACCAATGTGTTCATTGTTAAGTGTTAACTATCAGTTTTCTCATGCAGCGTAGTATGTAATTTATACGAGACACTATTTTCTCATCGAGCTTCGATGCATTATATGAACTGAATACAAATCCGTTGATTGTATAATCATATATGACAAAAAATTTGGAAATGTTATCAAAGTTTTTTAATGTTACTGTGACCTTAATAATGGATAAAGATTGGCTTTTCTACGTAATTCACCCTAATAGCCATTTTTTATCTGTACGTACACACAGACTCATGCATATAAACACACATACACATAACATTTTTCAGTACCATTCTGAGATATTTTCAATTCATAACGACAGTGTAGTGCAAGATTTTACCACCTCTTTACTCCACCCCAATGATATGATTGTTTTCAACCCATGAAGATAGATTGCTAAATGAATATGAATTCGAAATCAAAGGGTGTAGGTTTTAAGCAAAAAACACACGTACCTCACACTGGGCCATGGATGGGTTTGCTACGTACTCCATTCTCATTCAATGCACACAGACTTTTACTAATACGCATTTTCCTCTAAATCCTATTTCACAACTACTACAAGCTTTTTTTGTCAACATTTGTATAGGGCGATGAGATACAAGCTATCATTGGTCCAAGATCCATGCCACTTATCTATGGAAAACTTCGTCTAGGGTTGACATATGAGTCTATGACATTAGACACTTCAATTGCGCCTGAGCTTCCAACAGTTTTCTCACCTCCCACAAAGACGTGTAAATTGAATTCCACGCTTAGAGCCTTAAAGTAGAATTACTCGGATGGAGGAACCAGATTCAAAAATACCGCATCACAAATTTTTGTTTGTCGATCACAAGGTTATTGTAAAGGCGACTGATACAGCAAAATATTTATCAGGTTTGAAATATACACCCATTTTTAGCTTTAAATTTTTAACAGCATAGGAAATTCTTACCTATCATCTAAAACTATATTTCCATTGATCTTTGCTGCACGGAAGTTAACATTAATACGTTGTACCCCCTTTATGTTCGATTCTCCTTACATTCACTTACTTATCAGCTAAAACAATAGCTACATTGGTCTTATGCTGCACAGAAGTTAACCTTAATACGTTTTACCCCCTCATGTCGATTCTCTTTACATTCACTATGCACTACATTCCGTATGTACAATTTGCTGACCTAACATTTAGCTACCTACCTTTGTTGTTGCTTTCGCTTTGAGTCGATACCAAAAAACAACTTCGGCTTAGTTTCTCATACAACTAAGGTTATCACATTTTTAATCTCCATTGAACTGGTGATCTGATTACTATAGAACTAAAATGATTAAATTCTAACTAAAAAAAAGAGTTCTACTGTTGCCATCATGAATATTGAATGCCATTATTTTCCTTTAACTCCCACAAATAAATTATAATTTGCTACAGTATAGCATAGATCAGTTTTGGTGCTTAATTAATATTACTTTTCATCTGGTGTTTCATTTAGTCCGCCACATAGGTCAGTCAAAAAATAAATTACGTCGACATGATATATAAGAAATTGAAACTCAATATAACCTTGAAAACGCGTCACCGAGAATTATGATTCATTAATTACAGCCAGTAATCGTGTCTAAAAGAAAGTTTCAACTCTACTACCAATGATATTTCCTTCCACCATTTTTTATTTGTTTCAAACAATAAATTGTAGGTTGCTTCACCATGACACAAATACACAATTTTACAGTATCTCATACTTTAACCTCCAAGCTCTTCAAAATTCCTATTCTCAGTATCGGCCCGATTATGGGCAAATGTGTATGTTCGTAGTAGCTAGGTGAGCTTCATTTTATATATGGTTGATGTAACATCCCACTTCCGGAAGCCCAAAACTAACTGTTACGGATGTTGCAGTCATCCACAGGTATTATTTCTGAGTGATCGAAATCGGAACCTTGAAACAATTGGCAACAAAGAAACACAAGAATATGAAAAAATTTAAACTTCAACAAAACAGAATTTCTCATTTCTTATGAATAATATTCAGATTTAATTACATAATCCCAGACGTTAACCACGTTAGATCACATATACATGTACAAAATACGATAAGAGCGACATATGAAGATGTCCCCTTATGATGATCAGAGAACTAATAAATATAAACTTTATAGTTCTTAGTACAGCATAGCGGAAAACACAAAATAGCTCCTATATAGCTAACATTACCTCCTGCACGTCTTCGGAAGTTTATTCATCCAAAAAACCTGAAAGTCTCTCACTCTCAGGCTACTCAAATTAATTTTCAGTACCCGAGAGTTTATGGAGAAACACAAACTTCAAGTCAAACAATAAGTCTGGTATGAATAATCTCATATCATCTCTTATCATAAATAGATATCTAGTGAGACCATACCGCTTTGCGGAATGGGTTGTCCCCTCACTAGTATCCAAAACCAAACATGCAAATCATTTACTATGCTCGTGCACCCAAAATGATTAGTCTTAACATAATATGAAGTAAAGCCATAAATCATATATATTGGATACCCCATCCACCCATTCATTAGATATTCCATCTAAAAGCAATTTACTAGATTTCCCATCTAAAATCAATTTATTAGAGTTCCCCAATAAAACCTTTAAAATGACTATCCATCATAATTTAATAGGACTATCCGTTCCAAATCCATTAAAATAAATGCAGATTATCCATCGTATATTGCTTTATAAAAGTTGATGTGGGTTATCCACCGCACACTCCATAGTTTTCCTAGGATGACTATGAACCCTTGGAAACCATCTTTGGCAAAACATTCTTTTATTTAGAAATTTGATGTAGGCTATCCACCACACATTCCATGGTTTTTCTAGGTTAACCAAGAACCCAACACTTGACCAATTGAAAATATCATGATCCCCATGATTATTTATTAAAATTCATGATCCCCATGATTACTTATTTTCCCCAGGTGTACCACATGTTTAACATCATTGGTAGCCCTAATTAGGTTAAATTAAATAAAAACACATTAATAACCCCACTGTATATTTTTGAAAGCATATTTCTTCTTGTAACCCCAAACTATGTATCGAAAACATTAAACCCACTCCGGTGTCCCCAAGGTTTATTAACATCCATTTTATATAAGGATCCCCCTTACATATTCAAACAAAGATAAGTATTTTATGATATAACCCTTCGAAATAACCCCTTCGAATTAGCAAAGTTTTACTTAGGAAAAGGGCTAAAATAGCCCTTCCGAATATCCCATTCGGAAGCAAATCAAAAATGAGCTTAAAAACTTGGTTTAAAGGAAACCCCTTCGAATGAAGCCACATTCAAAAGCAAAGTAAAAGCTTTTAAGTACCCCTTCGAAAGCATTAAAACATCCAAAGATAGCCCCTTCGGAAGCCTTCCGCCTTTTTAAAACATCCCTACCCTTCGACTTAGTCGGAAGGGTAAGGGCTCACCTTTCGACTTAGTCGAAAGGTATAAGCTGGCGGCTTAACCCTTCCTTCGAATATCTCATTCGAAGGCATATAAAACATAAAACGGAATGAAGTTGAAAGCTCTCCTTCGACTTCGTTCCTTTCGAAGTTCTGAGTCGAAAACACCCATTCGACTTCATTCCTTCGAAAGCAAACATCTCCTTCGAAAGCATTGCTTTCGAAGGCATTAAAAATTTGGATTTTAAAAACAGAAGAGTAGGATCAAAAGTAGCCCCTTTTAAATTCCTTCCCTTCCTTTCAACTTAGTCGAAAGTAACTCCTTCGAAAGCATGACTTTCGAAGGCATTAAAAACTTAACTTTTAAAACAGTGGGAAGGTTCGGAAGTAACCCCTTCATTTTCCTCTCCTACCTTTCGACTTAGTCGAAAGGTTCTAAAACAGATTTTTGGAGAACATTTAAAACAATTCTCTTGAAGGTTTAAACTTTCGAAGATCCCCTTCAAAACCCCTCTGTATAAAAATTATGTCTTTATAAAAATGATGGAGTCGAAGGATCCATCTTCGAAACCTATTAATTCGAAAGCATTTATATTTCCATTCAAAAGCCAAGGAAGCAGCCTCCATCCCTTCGCCTCTCTTCCTTTTGACACCATTCCTACCTTTCGACTTAGGAAAAAGGTAAATACTTACCTTCCTACTTAGACAAAAGGTACCTTTCGACTTAGTCGAAAGGGTGAAAGTGGGCTATGGAGTCGGAAGCAATTCTGGACATACGGAAGTGATAGTTCCGCTTGCTTGTCTAAATCTGATTGGTCAAGAGGCTTCCTCCTATACTTTCGAATAGTAAAAAGTACAAAATAGTCAACCTTTTTCTTAAAACACTATTCTTCTTCCCCAAATAATTTTCGAAAGCAATTTCCCTCTAAATTTAACCAATTCGGAAGCCATTTTTCAGTTTAGCCCTTGGGCATAAATAGTTTAATTACCTTAGTAAACCACTAAGGAAAAATCCTCAAAAATCACCAAAAATCCTTTAAATCATATACTTGAACATATTAAAATTTCAAAGCATATGAAGATCAATATAATTCAAAATTTAACCAAAACCAAATAAAAACGTGTTAATTAGCCCATTAACATTAAAAACACCTATGTCTTATCCAAACAAAGGTTTAAATGGTTATATCCCAACCAAAATCACAAACATGAATTCGATATAACCCATAGCCGATCCAAACATAGAAAAATGAGATGATAAACATGATTATTCATCTTGATTAGTTAATTGGAGAATGAGATAATTTCCTAGCTTTAATTCTTTAGCTTTATCTTCAATTTATTGCTCTTCTTGGAGCTTTTAATGGCTGGCCGAAAGTAGGTGAGGAGTTATGAATGAGAAAGTGAAAGTTCATTAAAGTGGAAGGAGAGATTTATACTAAGAAATGTAGCTTCATTTCCAAGTTTAGCCCTTAGGAAATTCCTCCTTCTTAATTTAGTTAAGTCTTATTTTAGTTCATTCATTAAGACACGGCCATTGGATTTATTAATCTCATCTCCCTAATTATTCACATTATTCTATTTAATTTATCCAATTAAATATCCCGAATAATGTTAATTAAAATTCAAGGGCATTACAGACTCCCCCCTTAAAGAATTTCGTCCCCGAAATTTCAGTAAGGACACACAACAAGCATATTGCCCATGCAAGCAAAGCTAGTATAACCTACCAGCCAAATTCTATATAAACCCTATATAGAACATACCATCAAAAACGGAAAAGTCGCCCTAATCCTGTCTTCTGTCTCCAAAGTACAGTCTTTCACGTTGTCGCTCCATTGAACTTTCACCAACCTGACTGTCTTGTTTCTTAACCTCTTCTCAACTTTTGCCACAACACAAACTGGTTGCCTCACAAAAGTCATATCTGGTTCCACCACTAAGTCCTCCAGTGCCGTCGGAGCGATAGTAGTTTCTGGATCATGAACACACTTCCTAAGATGAGAAACATGAAACACATTGTGGATCCCGGCCAAACTGCTTGGAAAATCTACTCGGTATGTGAGTCTCCCAATCCTCTCTGATATAGGAAATGGTCCAACATATCTCGGTGATAGCTTCTCGATCTTCCCGAACCGAACCACACCTTTCATCGGCAATACCTTGATGAAAACTCTATCTCTAACTGAGAACTCTAGGTCCTTATGCCTTTTGTCTGCGTAACTCTTCTGCCTAGACTGAGCTTCCTTCATTCTTTCCCGTATTGACTCGACCTTTTCTGTCGCCTCTCTCACCAAATCTGGACTAAGGACCAATCTGTCTCCGGTCTCTAACCAACATGCTGGTGATTTGCATGGCCTTCCATACAAAGCTTCAAAAGGCGCCATTCCTATAGTAGTCTGATAACTATTATTATAGGAAAACTCCACTAAGTGCAAGTGATCTTCCCAAGAACCACTAAAATCCAGCACACAAGCTCTCAACAGATCTTTCAGTACCTTGTTGACTCTCTCTGTCTGCCCATCCGTCTGAGGACGATACGCGACACTCATCTTAAGCTTAGTGCCTAACACACTCTGCAGGCTCTTCCAGAACTCGCTAGTAAACAAAGCATCTCTATCACTAATGATACTACTAGGAATTCCATGCAGTCTAACGATGTTCTTCATGAACAACCTAGCCAAAACAAGTGTCATCCTGGTTGATCTAACTGGAATGAAATGGGCACTCTTGGTCAATCTGTCCACTATGACCCATATACTTTCATTACCCCGGTTTGACCCTGGCTACCCGTCAATAAAATCCATGGATATTGAGTCCCACTTCCAAACTAGAAAATCCAAAGGCTGAAGAAAACCACTTAGCTTCTAATGCTTGGCCTTTACTCGTTGACAGTTCAAACATTGTTTACCCATAAGCCAACATTCCTCTTCATTCCTTCCCAGAAGAAACTTCTTTTCATATCCTGATACATCTTGGTTCCCTCGGGATAAATCGTAAACTTCGATCGATGACATTCCCTCAGGACTTCCTTCCTAAGGTTCCCAACATTTGTAACACATAACCATTACTTCCTCCTCAACCAACCCCTACGGTCAAGAATAAAATCCTTTAAGTCATCAATCTCGGTTCCAGCTTCTAACCTTTTAATCCTCTCGGCTAACACTGGATCCCCTTTCTGCCTAGAAGCAATTCGTTCGATCAAAACTGGTCGAACTTCCAAATAAAACATCATGGCGATATTCTGACTAGATCCAGCAGTCGACCTCAACTGCACACTACAAGCAGCTAGTTCTTCCAAGTCTTTCCATTCCACCAACATAGCTAACACTGCATTCTGATGTTTCCTGCTAAGCACATCCGCCACCTTATTTCCTTTTCCCGGTGTATACTCGATGCTAAAATCATAAGCTGCAACAAACTCCAGCCATCTCTATTGTTTCATGTTCAGCTCCTTCTGAGAGAATAAATACCGTAGAGACTTATGATCTGTAAATAGCTCAAACCTTTCTCCTAAAAGATAATGTCTCCACACCTTTAATGCGAAGATTACCGCTGCCAACTCCAAATCGTGAGTCGGGTATCTCACTTCATGCGGTCTAAGCTGCCTAGAAGCATAGGCAATAACCTTTCCATTATGCATTAGCACAACACCTAACCCAGTACCACATGCATCGGTGTAAACTACCAACCCCTGATTCCCATCAGGAACTACTAACACGGGTGCATTGGTTAACAAATGTTTCAACTTAAGGAATGGCTCCTCACATTTGTCAGACCAAACAAACTTCATGTCCTTCCTGGTTAGCATAGTCAAGGATGCCGCTATCCGCGAAAAATCCTTAATGAACCTTCGGTAGGATCCCGCAAGTCCAAGAAAACTTCTAATCTCACTTACCGTCTCTGGTCTTTTCCAATTATTAACAACTTCGATCTTATCCGGATCAATTGCTAAACCTTCTTCGGAAACTACTTGACCAAGAAATTTCACTTCCTTCTTCCATAAATGACACTTTGAGAACTTCGCTTTCAGCTGATGTTGCCTTAGCGTCTCCAACACTATTCTAAGATGATCTGCACGATCCTTCTCATTCTTAGAATATACCAAAATGTCATCAATAGAAACCAACACGAACCTATCAAGGTGCTCTCGGAAAACCCGATTCATCAAATCCACGAAGAAAGCTGGCACGTTAGTAAGTCCAAATGGCATAACCAACCACTCGTAAGACCCATATCTGGTCCTAAACGCCATCAAAGGAATACTGTCCTCTGCCACTCTTAGCTGATGGAAACCCTGTCGCCAAATCCAGCTGGGAAAACACTCTGGCTTCACTCAACTGATCGAATAAGTCGTCGATCCTTGGCAAAGGATACCTATTCTTGATCGTCCTCTCGTTCAATATACGATAGTCGATACACATCCTTAACAACCCATCTGGCTTCTTCACGAATACCGCAGCCGTTCCCCAAGGTGAACTACTTAGCCGGATGATATTCTTTCCTTCCAATTCCACTAGTTGCACCTTCAATTCCTTCATCTCGGTTGGTGACATCCTACTAGGTGGTCTACTTACAGGTTCAGCACCCGGTACCAGATCTATCCGAAAATCGATTGCTCTCTTCGATGGTAAGCTCGAAACTGGTTCGAACACATCCGCAAACTCTCTTGCAACATAAACCTGCTCCAACTCTGCTTCCGCTCCCATGGCACCCAATAATGCATAAGCAATTCTGTTCGAACTCCTTACTGAGTAAATGACTCGGTTATGGCTATTAGGGTGTTTTTCAATGATATTTCCCCCTCCTGGCAAAATATCGTAGCATCATATCTATCTAACCAATCCATACCCAATATGATCTCGAAACCCATGAAATCAAAAACATATAAACTGCATGCAAACATATGAACTAACAAATCAAGTTCTAACCGGTCATATCTCATTCCCAAAGTTGCATACCCTCCTATAGGATTCGCAACCCTTAAAGGAGTAATAAGGTATAAAGGTTCCAGACATAAGAAATCTACCAAATACTGAGATATAAATGAGTGCGATGCACCGGTATCAAATAGTATCCTAACCGAAGTACTATGAATCATAAGCATACCTTCCATCACCGCTTTTCCTTTCTCAACAGCCATTGGTCTAGAGGATGATAGTTCCAAAGCAAAGACCTTTCCCTTTCCAGCCTTAGCAGCCCCGGGAAACTTGTCCTTGTAATGCCCCCATCTGGCCACAGTTGTAGCACTTCACACTCGGCCTTACTGCAACTGCTCTTCCATCACCCGAGCGACACTCATTAGCATAGTGCCCCTTCTTGTCACACTTGTAACAAACAATATCAGCCTTTCTCTTCTTAGCTGCTACCCCCGACTGGGAATCTTTTTTCTTGAAGAACTTCCACTTCTTACCCTGAAAATTCTAAACCTCAACTGGTTTACCTATTCCAAAAGTAGGAAGCATCTCTTCATTCCGAATAGCCATCTTAACAACAATATGACACGGATCCCGGAGGTTTGGCATGGTTGCTCTGGCGATCTCAGGATTCAATCCCTTGATAAACTTATCATTCCTCTGAATGACTGTATCCACAGTAGCATATCCGTAACGGGATAGCTCATCAAACTCTGTAGCATACTCAATCATCGATCTATCCCCTTGGACTAAATCTGTAAACTTCCTGAGAAATGCTGATTTGGAAACCTATGATAGAAATCTTTCTTCGAACCTCCTTCGAAATTCAGCCCAGGTCAGGTCTTCCTTTGGCTCTCCTACGGTAACTCCATTCCACCAAAACAACGCTGCTCCCTGCAATTGCCTTGAAGCAAGTCTTCTCTTTTGCATATCCGTCAGGCTGAGATCTGTCAATATCCTTTCACAATGTAATAGCCAGTTCTCCACTCCTACTGCATCATCGGTACCCAGAAAAGGCTTTCCTCCAAGACTAGCGTAATCCCTGCTCAGCTTAGCATAATTATTGCCAACTGGAGCCACCGGATTAGCTCCTCCAGCATTCCCTACTCCCACTCCCGCAGCAGCTCCAGCTTGCATCATATTCACGAAGAACTGACACATTATCCCCATATCAATCGGCGGAATCTCAGCACCAACATTAGCATTTGCATCTGGGTTAGCATCTGACTGTCGACCTTGGTTGCTCCTAGTATTGGGTCGAACATTTCCACTTGTTGCGGTGCGTCTTCCACCTTGATTCACTCTTTCGTTTCCTGCCTCCATATCTTACTTTCCTACTACCAGAAATCCAATCTTGGTAAGATACAGAAGAACAGTCTAAGAGAGTGGGGAATATATACTTAGGTATTTATAGCAAAGTACACATACGTTACTATAACGCTTACCCAAGCCCAACCATATTTTAGATTCATTATATTATGCTTTAAAAATCTTTTAATATTTAAATTCCTTTTAAGTACATAAACCATGCACTGATACCAACTTGTAACATCCCGCTTCTGGAGGCCCAAAACTAACTGCTACGGATGCTACAATCATCCATAGGTGTTATTTCCAAGTGATCGAAATCAGAAGCTTGAAACTATTGGCAACACAGAAACACAAGAATATGAACAATTTTAAACTTCAACAAAACAGAATTTCTCATTTCTTATGAATAATATTCAGATTTAATTACATAATCCCAGATGTTAACCACGTTCAGATCACATATACACAAAATACGATAAGAGCGACATATGAAGATGTCCCCTTATGATGATCAGAAAACTAATAAATATGAACTTTATAGTTCTTAGTACATCACAGCGAAAAACAAAAAATAGCTCCTATATAGCTAACACTGTCTCCTGCACGTCTCTGGAAGCTTATTCGTCCAAAAACCTGAAAGTCTCCCACTCTCAGGCTAATCAAATTAATTTTGAGTACCCAAGAGTTTGTAGAGAAACACAAACTTCGAGTCAGACAATAAGTCCAGTATGAATAATCCCCTATCATCTCTTATCTTAAATAGATATCTAGTGAGACCATGCCGCCTAGCGGAATGGGTTGTCCCCTCACTAGTTTCTAAAACCAAACATGCAAATCATTTACTATGCTCCTGCACCCAAAATGATTAGTCTTAACATAGTATGAAATAAAGCCATAAATCATATATATTGGATATCCCATCCACCCATTCATTAGATATCCCATCTAAAAGCAATATATTAGATTTTCCATCTAAAATCAATTTAGTAGAGTTCCACTCTAAAACCTTTAAAATGACTATCCGTCATAATTTATAGGACTATCCATCCCAAATCCATTTAAAATAAATGCAGATTATCCATCGTGCATTGCTTTATAAAAGATTATGTGGGCTATCCACCGCACACTCCATAATTTTCATGGGATGACTATAAACACTTGGGTGCCAAATCCGAGGCTAACCACCTCTGGAAAAACATTCTTTTCTTTAGAAATTTGATGTGGGCTATCCATCGCCCATTCCATGGTTTTCCTAGGTTAACCAAGAACCCAACACTTGGATAATTAAAAATATCATGATCCCCATGATTATTTATTAAAATTCATGATCCTCATGATTACTTATTTTCCCAAGGTATACCACATGTTTAACCTATTCCCATTGGTAGCCCTAATTAGGTTAAATTAAATAAAAACACATTGATAGCCCTACTGTATATTTTCGAAAGCATATTTCTATTTGTAACCCCAGACTATGTATCGAAAACATTAAACCCACCCCGGTGTCCCCAAGGTTTATTAACATTCATTTTATATCAGGATCCCTCTTACATATTCAAACAAAGATAAGTATTTTATGTTATAACCCTTCGAAGTAACCCCTTCGAATTAGCAAAGTTTTACGTAGGAAAAGTGGCTAAAATAGCCCTTCCGAATATCCCATTCAATAGCAAATCAAAAATGATCTTAAAAACTTGGTTTAAAGAAAACCCCTTTAAAACCCCTTCAAATGAAGCCCCATTAGAGAAGCATAGTAAAAGCTTTAAAGTACCCCTTCGAAAGCATTAAAACATCCAAAGATAGCCCCTTCGGAAGCCTTTTGCCTTTTTAGAACATCCCTACCCTTCGACTTAGTCGGAAGGGTGAGGGCTCACCTTTCGACTTAGTCGAACGGTATAAGCTAGCGGTTTAACCCTTCCTTCCAATATCCCATTCGAAGGCATATAAAACATAAAGCGGAACGAAGTCAGAAGCTCCCCTTCGACTTCGTTCCTTTCGGAGTTCTGAGTCGAAAGCACCCCTTCGACTTCATCCCTTTGAAAGTAAACATCTCCTTCGAAAGCATTGCTTTCGAAGGCATTAAAAACTTGGATTTAAAAACAGAAGAGTATGATCAAAACTAGCCCCTTTCGAATTCCTTTCCTTCCTTTCGACTTAGTCGAAAGTAACTCCTTCGAAAGCATGACTTTCGAAGGCATTAAAAACTTAACTTTTAAAACAATGGGAAGGTTTGAAAGTAACCCCTTCCTTTTCCTCTCCTACCTTTCGACTTAGTTGAAAGGTTCTAAAACATATTTTTGGAAAACATTTAAAACAATTCTCTCGAAGGTTTAAACTTTCGAAGATCCCCTTCGAAACCCCTTCTTAAGTATAAAATTTTATCTTTATAAAATTGATGGAGTCAAAGGATCCCCCTTCGAAACCTATTAATTTGAAAGCATTTATATTTCCATTCGAAAGCCAAGGAAGCAGCCTTCATCCCTTCGCCTCTCTTCCTTCCGACACCACTCCTACCTTTCGACTTAGGCGAAAGATAAATGCTTACCTTCTGACTTAGACAAAAGGTAACTTTTGACATAGTCGAAAGGGTGAAAGTGGGCTTATGGAGTCGGAAGCAATTTTGGGCACACGGAAGTGATGGTTCCACTTTCTTGTCTAAATTTGATTGGTCAAGAGGCTTCCTCCTGTACTTTCGAATAGTAAAAAGTACTAAATAGTCGACCTTTTTCTTAAAACACTATTCTTCTTCCCCAAATAATTTTCGAAATCAATTTCCCTCCGAATTTAACCAATTCGGAAGCCATTTTTCAATTTAGCCCTTGGGCATAAATAGTTTAATTACCTTAGTAAACCACTAAGGAAAAATCCCCAAAAATCACCAAAAACCCTTTAAATCGTATACTTGAACATATTAAAATTTCAAAGCATATGAAGATAAATATAATTCGAAATTTAACCAAAACCGAATAAAAACATGGTAATTAGCTCATTAACATTAAAAACACCTATGTCTTATCCAAACAAAGGTTTAAATGGTTATATCCCAACCAAAATCACAAACATGAATCAGGTATAACCCATAACCGATCCAAACATAAAAAAATGAGATGATAAACATGATTATTCACCTTGATTAGTTAATTGGAGAATGAGATAATTTACTAGCTTTAATTCCTTAGCTTTATCTTCAATTTATTGCTCTTCCTGGAGCTTTTAATTGCCGGTCGAAAATAGATGAGGAGTTATGAATGAGAAAGTGAAAGTTTATTAAAGTGGAGGAAGAGATTTATACTAAGAAATGTAGCCTCATTTCTAAGTTTACCCCTTAGGAAATTCCTCCTTCTTAATTTAGTTAAGTCTTATTTTAGTTCATTCATTAAGACACGGCCATTGGATTTATTAATCTTACCTCCCTAATTATTCACATTATTCTATTTAATTTATCCAATTAAATATCATGAATAATGTTAATTAAAATTCAAGGGCATTAAAGTTGAATGTTGTTAATCATTTCATATAAGCGTTTCATTTTCAAAACATGCAATTACATTTATCATAAATATTGTGAAGCTGCTATGCTCCTTAATTCACCTTCATATATTAGTGTGCTGCGTATTCTCATTAGTTGGCCTTTTGTTGTCAATATATCTAAATATTTAATTGTATATATCAATATAGTTGCTAAGTGAGCATACTGTGTACGTTAACACCAATATACTGCATGACAATCAACGTATGTAAACATATAACCTATTGACATAATCATACCATATTTTAATCTGATTATTTATAATATTTTGGTTGGACTTTATATGCTAAATATATGCATTATATTTAGCTTATTTAGAAGTTCTTATTTCCTAATTGATCGTCCCACTTCAGAATTAGCCTGACTCTGAGTAAAGTAGTACCAAAAAGTTAAAACTAACTATACTTTATGACAGTAAGCATTTGAAAGCTACAACAATGCAACAATGGGTGGTATGCATTCTTAATATATTTACTTAATTTTTGGGTTAACCTTTTAAGAGCTTCATTGGATATCTCTGCACAAATTAAGTTTCCAACATACCATTGCATGGAATTCTATGAATATTATTAGAACCATATATGTGTGTGTGTGTGTGTGTTTATAACTAAGTTATTCCTTTTATATTTTTTTCAAACTTTTGTTTTCTCTCAAGGTAAAAGTATGGATATGGAATTTTGATATTTGTGCTTACTATTACTTTTTTAATAATATGTCTCAGACAAAGAATGTTTTGTAAAATATTTTATCCATAGTTATATCGAAATTGTATACTAACATATTTAAAGCTTACCATAATTAAACAATTGTGTCAAAGAGTTTTCCTTTTTAAATCTGTTGTTTTAAATAGAATATAAACTTGAATAAAACCAGCAATAAACATTTTTACCATGTTTTCTACTTTTGATATGCAAATTTTTTGCCTCCCGTTTAACATATTTTGATTGATCTTCAAGATTTTGTAGTTTAATAGCTATGAATTGAAGTTTGCAACCAAAAATATAGGTTAGAAATGATTGACAAGTGGTGTTGAATTACGTTTCACTGGTATTACTCATATTAATGGTGCATATGTTCTTCTGCTTGGCTAATGCAAGGTTATTACCTAAAATACCTTTTAACTTGGTAAATTAACCAGATTCACCTGTAATCCTCCGTTTGACCAGACCAACTTAGATTTTTCATGTGTCAAAGTTTTGTCTATGAAACAAGTACATTGCAAACATTTTTGTTGTATAACATACAGGAGTAGAATATAGATATGTTCTACCATGATTTCATTTAGCTTTCTTTTTTTCCTTTTAAAATTTATAAGCCATTTCATAAGTTCTTTTTTTGACTAACTTTAATGATAAATTCTCTAGGTTCACGGCATTCTCTTTGAAGTTATTAGCTATTTCTTTGATCAAGGAGAGATGCAAATTGCTTGATAATGTACAATTTTTATCTTCGGACTTAGAATCATACATGCTCACTCTTTGATATTTGGTTGGACATATTGACTTTGTGAATGATGATGTGCTCATGTGGAGTCATGTAGGAGTATACATATGAAAAGAAGATTAACTTCACTAAGAAGTTGTTGTCTTAATTGTAATAGTAGGGATTGGTTGTTATTTGTGTTTTGAAGTACTATGAAATTCAAAATTTGAAGTTAATTGTTGTTCTAAAAAATAAAACAAACAATGTCCAATGAGCAGCTAGATATGAGAACGTGAGGGAATTAACATAGTCAGACATATATTGGGAAATCTTTTTGTAGTGTCTTGGATCCTTTGATATTTTTAATCATCTACTACTTTTTTGCAAGGTTTGTTGTGGATGAATGAAACAATGACATGTGTGCTTTGCAAGCATTTGGATTATACATTCTCATTCTTATTCTACTTACGTTTTGCTACATAAATTACTTCAGAGTTCAAATCTTCTATAACTATCATAATTCAACCTATAATATATAGCATTTAATGGTTTAGTTTATTTTCTAATAAACTTGAAATTGTGTTCATACATTGAATAACAATTTCATTCATGGTTTTGAAGAATGAAAATACTGTGAAAGTTGATCATATAACCATCATAACAAAATCTGTGTTTTCCATACTTTATACATCTGATATAAAATGTGATATTTACAACCTATGCAATATGTAGAAGAGATGTTTACAACCAGTTTACAAACTCTTCTTGAAACAAAACAAAAGGTAGTTGTTGATAAAGGCTGGGGTGAACTCTGCACATGTAAGCTTCTTCTTCATTAGTATTCTGCTCCTACAATATCATCATTTTAACTTCATTAAAACTGTACTGATACATTTTCATTTCAGATCCAATATCGATATCATTCAGCTCAATTTATCAAATACAGAACGTTCCTCATGATTGATTGTTCTTACAGTGCAAGGCAGTGGTATGAACTTTACTATTCATATTATAGCATTCCTAATGAGCACATACATCTTTGTTGCTTTCACATAGTTTCGTCTTTGTTTCTAGGTACACCATGGTGGTGTTGGAACATTCGCGACTGGTGTTAAAGCAACGGTAAATCATATTTTATGTACTATATCATTTTCTTCTTCTTCTTTTTAAATGTGAATGTTTGGATAAAAAATAATATATAATTCGTCTTTACTTTACATAATCAATCAACATACAATTATCAATCTTTTATAAAGAGGTCAATTATTATGGTATTGTTAACCATAATGAAGTGAGTTAATTTGGTTTATTTTATTTTTAATTGATTTTTTCCCCAAAACATGCTAAAGTGCTGGTTTTCCAGAAAATAGGACCTTCTTAGTTTGAATTCTTCCCCTCTTTGAATTTGTAGCTTTGTTTGAATAGCAACCCGTTCCATTTACACCGTTATTGCTATACTATTCAGGAACGTTAACAGGAGTAAATCTGCTGATAACCAAAAAAATTAATTAATTTTTTTTTGTATTAAACCCTACCATAAAATATAGACTGCTCCTTACTATTCCCTGGTTGTCTGGTTTATAAACGTATTTTCCCTTTCAACTCCTGCCCTTCAAACGTGATAATTTCACTAACTACCGACTACCTAATATATATTAGTGACTACTTTTATTCATGAGCATTAAATTAGATAGCAAAATATGTGCAACGTTAGAAGGTGAAGGTGAACAATTTATAATGAATTTTAACTGAATTTCGTTTTTTCAATGGATTACTAAAGGTCATGCATTATCACTTCATCATTCTTATATAACCATGCAACCTTTATGACTTCCCACTACCATCTACAAAACACCTAAAACACGATCCACTCGATAACTACAGTGCGGGTAATGTATTCTTGCTCCTTATTCCATTTCTCAAGACCTACCTACCACATGTTACTCAACCAACTCACTTGATAAATTCCTCTTTTCTACAGCATTTTCAGTAATTGATGATATACATTCACCTTTGGAGTCACTTAGTGTTGACACTGTAGGAGCAAGAGTATGCTTTGACAGACTATGGGACTCTGTCATCCTTAAAAGCAATGATGTGTTTGAATTCAATATGCAACTTCTAGATAACGAGGTGTGTTTGTTCACTTATTACATTCTCCAATCTACCAGTTTCACCATTATTTTTGGACGTGCGTATATTTATAACCTACCAAGAAATTTGTTTTCAACCTTGAGTATTACCTTTTCTGTTAGTTTGCATACCTTTCGTAAAGCTGGAGAAAAATTCCATTTTTAGTTTATAAAACCAATTTTTTATTATCTTATACACACATAGACAAGCACAGACATAAAGCTCAGTTTTCCTCTTATAATTTTCAATCTTAACTAGGATTTTTTTTTCATTTGTGACTATTGTAACAGTAATGTAACATGATTTCTCTACATCTAATCAGTTTCGTTATTATTCCAAATTGTTACTCCTTTTTCCACTATCACGGTTGTATATTCTTTTTCCACATCCGCTTAAATTAAGCTAAATTGATAATGCTAATTATGTTAACTATATTAGGGGCATAATAACCATGATATAAAATTTATATATCATTTCTATTACCGATATATTTAAAAAGGCTGATCTTTTTAACAGCTATCTTATTACCTTCTAAAATTAAGTACAGTTGTAATTCATGTGCTTGCTATTAATTTAGTTTTTCAAAGTGAAAATTAGGTTGGAGGGCTTCCCATTCCAGGGTAATAAGTTTTAAGGACACCACTCATGAATAATTAGTTTTAAGGAAAATTTATAAAAAAACAATAAATTCATTTATCTTTTTAAGTTATGCAGTATCTCTGTATAATTGAAAATGATAACTTCGTTTATCTTTTTCCTATAAATTATCCTTAAAATTAATTTTTCAGAAGTACCATCCTTAAAACTTATTACCCTGCACAAAAATGCCCTTTGAGTGAAAATCCCATTTTTCAAATATAAGTTCTTTACAAGTTGAACCTAAAGTAGTCGCATATATTATGACCTAAAATATAAGTTCTTTAAAAGTTGGACTATTGATGCTCCTAACATTTGCATAGTTTCTATTAATAATTTTGTTGTCGTTTAATGCAAAGTACCAATTGCTGTTTTCCAAATCTATTCATCTCATCTGCTTTATTTCTAACTTATTTTTTCAAAACATGTAGAAGGTAAGGTCATAAACGAAAACGATTTAAGTTCGTGACAACCAACATCCTGTTTTAGTCAAGATAATATAAAGCCTTAAGTTACCTAATATTCAAACATTGCTAATTTGTAAAGACGTATGATTGTTAGCCTGCATAACGTTTTAGAATTAAAAGATATTATGCACAGTATATAAATATTGCTCTATATGATAGCAAAAGATTCTATTTTCCACTATATGATTTCTTGGACTGGTATCATACCAGTTTGCACCCATAAAAATATCATTCATTTGAATTGGAAAGGGTTTGGTTTCTATTTACAAGACATTCAAATAACTGTTATGCTCTTATGGGACTGTGAGTATGCACACCAACCAAACCGTACATGAATGTAAATGCAATTGACAGTTTCGGTAATTTTAGCAATCATTTTGTACTTTGTTTCTTAGTGCAGCTGTCATAAATTCGTACATAAATGTCTATGCTAAAATTTTATAACATTATACTCTACTTAATTCATTGTAATTATGACTCGATTAAATTATTTGTTGGAAAATTTAATCAAGTATAAAAAGCATTATATGGTTGTACTGGGGTTAAAGTTTTTTATTTTTGTAATTTCTTGATTGGGAATTGAACATTTAGTACTTGGGTTTAAAAAAATTAATGGTTTGAATAATTAATTTTAACTATATCTGCCAACCATCAATAGCGATGATCAACTGGCAACTAAAAAAAAGTTGTACGTACGCCTTCCATCTTTTTATAATTGCCCATTACCATAACTAACCTACACATGTATGTTCTTTTAACTACTGAATGTCGCATTGACTATATGTTTACACGATCCTTTGATCATAACACATTTTATGTATGACAATAATCTATAGAATTGTTTCTTTTACAAATACATTGCATTTTGGTACATTCCCAAATTAAAGTACATTATAATTATACTACTACTCTATAAATTTTCACTTAAATTCAAGTTCACAATTGTATAATATTCAAAAAAACCTATATCAAACTCATTCTGAATCAATTCATACCAATACTGTTGAGCTATAACATAAACTCAACTGATTTGTGGTTTCAGGAATTCTTGAGATTGCAATTAAAAAATTATGTTTTTCCTGACAAGTCTCCATGAATAAATTGTTTTTAATTTGTTGTCTCCCTTTTCCAATGTAGTAAGCTCAACCATGGAGTTATAAAAGGTGTTTAACTACATTTGATGTCCCATAATTCAGCACGTATATTGCTCTTACAATGGTATACAATTAACTATTCCGCCACTTACTTGGGTCTGCATTCAAGTTCTTACTATTACTATACTGCTCTGTTGTTCCATCCATATTGCTCATATAAATGTGTACGTAGGATTGTTAACTCCTAATCATAGACACCTTTTTTATTTTTCCAGGTTGCTCTTGATATTTTGGACAAGCTTTACAAAGAGGGCGAAATAAAGCCAATCTTTCATCTAAAATTTAACCAACTGTAGTGCACCAAGTATTTTTAGATTTTTACTATTTTTGTTCTATCGTCAGTCAAAAAAACCCATAAACCACTATTTTCTTATCATATACTGTTGGGCTAGGTTTATGCTATTTTTTATCATGCCCTGACGTTTTGAGAAGTGTAATATAATTGCGATATGACAGTCGAAAGTTGATCTATTTAAACTTATGTTTGTCTGCAATCAGAATCTTCCATCTAAATCCCATCTCTGATTATACGCATGGGCTAAACGTTAGTATATGCTTTAAAGTTTTATTTTGTTTGTATTTACTAATGGTTTAGCAAGGCTTATTCAATTTATATAAGCCACTTTTTAGTTTTTTGAAAGTCAAAATAAATAGGTTTTGGCTTTCAAAAAGCTAAAAAGTAGCTTACATAAGTCGGTCCAAACGGAGCATTACAGTACAAGTTTTTTTTTATGCTCTCACTAGGATTTCTCACATGCCAACTCTGATTATAATTTTTTATATTACTACGCTTTTGTAACAGTAGGTGTGACAACCCTGGGTCAGTATTCAGGTGGATAAATAAATTATTTTCTTTTTAGTTCATTGTTTTTTCCTTTTGGCTTAAAGCATTAAACATATTATTAGAAATGGGAAAAAGTATCCAACTATTATTATACGCTTATGATCCTAATTTATGAATCGTTTAAAGCCTTACAAAGCGAGTACTATTTACTAAATTTAAATTAGGAAGACTTTGTAATTTTGGTTCTTTAAATAATTGTTCATTTTATAACCAAGGGTGGAAACATGGTTTCAAGAATGTTCGGTTTCAAGTTTCAACTCATATAGAAATAAAGTAATGTGTTGCTTCACCTAGGCGGTTAAGAATTCAACGCGACATGCATTTCCACTAACAATTACAAATGAAAGTGCATCAAATAATATCTTTACTTGAGGTAAATGTGATATGTTGTACACTGTAGTATATACCGCTTTGATTCCATTTTTTTCTAAATAAAATGCACTTCAATAGTCTTTTTGTATTCACTCATAAATGATAAAAGTTCGTTAGGTGGAACGAATATGTTTGTACCAAAATTGGACACAACACTCTTCGGAAGGGTTTGAAGAGATAAAATGAAGAAATTAAATGGAAAAAGAGAATTATCTAACAAACACTTCAAAAACAAATAAGAAAGTACGCAAAAACACAGAAATTTAGAGTGGTTCGGTGTGTTGCCTACGTCCACTATGAAATTGATGATTTTATTGATGTTTTCTTGCTGATTACAACTGATTACAGTGGATTATAGTGATGAAATTCAAGTACAACAGCAGCCTTGTAGTGCAAAAATGTTTTCGGCGGAGTCTAAACGTCAAAGAGCCAAAAGATCCCTTTTCTGTAGGTTCTGGGCTGCTATTTATAGGCGTAGGTTGCAAATATCTCGCTCAGATCTCGGGAGACCTCTTCTGGCACGTGAGTGGGCCCACGCGATCGATCCCACGTAATTTGCACGCGGTCCGTGATCGATACGAATGAATTTCGTATCGATCAAGATTTGACCCAATCGAGTCGAAATTTAGCATGAACATTATTCAGGTTGTACGCAAGCTCCAGTGAAAATTTGGTGGCATTTGGACTTGTGGATCGTGAGTTATGATCGATGCGAATTTGAGTCTTCGGAAGGCTGTTCAGTTCGAATCGATACACTTCGTATCGACTAGTTCGAATCGCTTTTGAGCACGTGCATGCAAGTTGACGTGGTGCTAACTCCTTGGATCGATCCACTTTTCGTGCCGTGTTGACTGCTTCCTCGTTCACATCCAATATCGATGCTTTGTTCGTATCGATCGACTTCGGCCTTGTTCGTATCGATCGTCTTCGGCCTTACTCGTATCGATCATCTTCGGCCTTGTTCGTATCGATCGTCTTGGCCTTGTTCGTATCTATCGTCTTCGGCCTTGTTCGTATCGATATTAACTATTCTGCTCGTATCGATCTTATTTGGTCCTATTCGTATCGATTGATTGATCTATTATATTCATACAAAATCGAGTGCTTGGTTCTATTCGTATCGATGGGAAGTGGCTATTTCGTATCGATCTGTGGTTGATCGATACGAAGTATGTATGATGTTTGATCGACACGAACTAGACACCTGTATTGCAGTCGATGGATACGAAAGGGACAATAGCTGATCGATTCGAAGTGGGTCTGCCTTCTGATGGATACGAAGAAGGCCATCCTCGATGGAAACGAACAAGACAGCTGCTGATCGATACGAAGTGGAGTTGCTTGCTGATGGAGTCGAACAGATTGATACGAACAAAGCATACTCCCCTGATGGATACGATGTAATGTGTTTTGATGGATATGAAATGATGGATGCGAATTGATGGAGACGGCCTAACCGATACGAAATGATGGATGCAATCGAGATGATTTCTTTGGCTTGCATCGATCATATCTTGAGCATACGAACTCGGATTGACCTGAAATTTGGAACGTTGACTTTCATAGCTTTGCTTGTTATGTCTTGTCAATTGTAGCTCGATCCGGACTCGAACAAAATTTACTGATATCCATAGCGTACCTACGTATAACCGATCTTCGGGATGGACTTTCCTTGGTTTCCATTCAAGTCCTTGGTATCACGGCCTTGCCAAAAGGTGGGATAACATTTTCCCCTCAAAGTACTTCTTGTGAAAACATGACATGCTTTGAAAAGCTGCAATCTTCATTCTGAATAGTTCCATCTGTCTTATCAAACGGTTGTCGTTCTCTCGTCGAAAGTTGTAATCCTTGACTGATTTTTCAATAATATGAATTGTTGACTGCCAACTGATGTACCGTGTATTGTTGTAACTGATTGCTGTATGATAGCGATTATTTGTTTGTTGTTGTAACCGTCATCAAGCGAATATCCAATCCCTGTGAATTTTGAAAATTGAATATTAGTCTGGCATACATGCATATAGGTTAACCTGACTCTCGTTAACGTCGCATGTTCACGAGTCGTTGTCAGTTCTCTTGTATCGAATTTTGTATCGATCCTCTCCTGAATCGATGTGAAATTCAAGTTGTAACAACGCTCGATGGTTGTTGTTGGAATGTCCCTTCGTATCGATCCTCTCTTGGATCGATGTGAAAGGTCGTAAGATTGTTCTCGTATTGTCGTAATTCGCATTGATGGATATGAAACAAACATTTTGCATCGACGGTCTTATGCAGGTTGCGAATAGAGCAATTGGTTCCCTAGGGACTATTCGTATTAAGGGATACGAGTCTTCATGGGCCGTGTGTTGATGGTTACGAATGGAACAATTCGTATCGATGGAGCCACACGGTTCAAGTGCAATCTGGTTGTTCCCTTCGTATCGATGTGGAAGGTTGTAAAGTCATCTTTGCATCGACTATGAACGGACACGAACAGCTACATTTGGGATCGCTCTGGGTTGATGGATGTGAATATGCTTGTTCGTGTCGATGGTGATTGTGACCGTTCCAACCGGTACTTGGCTACTGGGAGACAAATAGACACTTTCCTAGTATAAATACCTTGGCACTTATAATTTTTCCATTTACTTATTCCCTTGTCTCATTTTCGTATCGCTTTGAAAAAGAAGAACTCAGAACTGTCTCTGCTTCAGTCAGTGATTGACATTAAGTTCTGCCCCCGGTATTAGGGATGAGTTGAAAAGATCGGATAGCGATCGTATTTCACCTTCAATGCATCATGCTTAGCATCATTGAATTGATTGCTAACACACGGAGAATTCGAGTGGTTGAATCATACTCGCTCTTTTATCGATGATTGTATCCATGCCCCGGGGATTGCACTTTGTGCGTCGGCGGTTGACCACGCCTGCTTGAGTTTCAAGGATGCGTCCACGCTCCAGGGACTTAAGTTATTTTACGGATGGTCGATCCCAATCCGGCTCATGTCCAAACTTCAATCCACTCTCCGGGGATTTTGAGTTAACGTTTATACTCCAATTCGCACTTTGGGAATTTGGAGTTGGTGTTTATGTTGATACTCCGGTTCACACTCTGGGAACTTAGAGTTAGTTGATGTTTATACTCCGGTTCGCACCCTTGGAATCCGGAGTTGGTTGATGTTTATACTCTGGTTCGCACTCTGGGAATCCGGAGTTGGTAAACAGACGGTCAATCACATCTGTTGTGAGTTTTTAGGATTTCGTTTGCACTCCGGGAACGAAAGATGTATCAGGATCGTGGATGGGCGGATCACATCCAACCTGAGTTAACAAGTGAGGTCGTTAGATGGACGAGTCCATCCTCCTCAAACTTGGTTCGAATATGGGCAAAGTCGTTAGGTGGACAAATCTACCCTCTTCGAAACCATATTTGTAGGTTTATACTCCAGTTCGCACTCTGGGAATCCGGAGTTATGTAAAGGATTGTTGTGTATCAATCCTTTTTTGACTTTAGTGTGATGGCTTATCCCCAGGCTCGGGTTTCACTTAGTGAGTGACCGGTCGTATCACAGTCACTCCCTATTTGAATAAATTCCACCGTATGATGGAACTTAGCTCTCCATGCATAGTGATGGTCATATGAAGTATTTCAAGTAAATCATAACTCTGGCTCGAAGAGATTGCATTTTATTGCTGAAATAAGAAAATACGGCAAAGTCAGTTGCCTTATTACAGATTCAAATTTTGAAATGCAGAAACAAATTGCGAATGAAAAATAGACTGAATAAATAAACATAGCCTATTATGTGTAGTAGCGACGAAGACTCTCGCTGTTCCAGGCTCTCGGAAGAGTGAGACAGTCAACGGTCGATAATTTGAATGTGCCATCTCCGAGCTTTCGTTCAATAACATATGGTCCTTCCCAATTTGGCTTCATATGCGAAGGGACCGGATAAATTCTTTTGAGTACGAGATCACAAAGTTCAAAGGTTCGGGGTTGGACCTTGGCATTGTATAATCGAGCGACTCGACTTCGGTATGCGGCTGCCCTCAAATCAGGCTCTTCACGCTTCTTATCCAATAAATCGAGAGATTCAGCAAGTAATATAGCATTTGTCTTTGGATCGTAGTATGTCACACGATGAGAAGGTACTTCTAATTTGACTGGAATAACAGCTTCTGAGCCATAAGAGAGAGAGAATGGAGTGTGACCGGTCGCGGACTTGTGGGTTGTACGGTAGGCCCATAAGGCCATAGGAAGTTCATCGACCCATTTCCCCCGGCTTTTTCCAATCGTTTCTTCAGAATGGATTTTATAACTTTATTAATAGCTTCAACCTGTCCATTCACTTGAGGGTGTGCAACTGTGGAGAATTTCTTCTGAATGTAGAATTGCTGACAGAAATCCTTAAATTCGGCACTGTCGAATTGGGTCCCGTTGTCAGTGATGATAGTACGTGGGAGACCAAATCAGTAGATGATGTTGCGCACTACAAAGTTGATCACCTTCTTAGTCATGATTGTAGCAAGGGGCTCGACTTCTGTCCACTTGGTAAAGTAATCAACTGCTATGATGGCGTACTTCGCACCACCTTTGGCTAGAGGTAAAGAGCCAATAATATCGATGCCCCATACCGCGAATTTCCAAGGGCTGACCATTTTTGTTATCTTGGTAGGTGTGGCACTAGGAATTCGAGCATGCTTCTGACACTTATCACATTTCTTGGCATAATCCGATGCATCATGATTTACAGTCGGCCAATAATATCCATATTGAAGTACTTTTTTGGCAAGAGCTTGCACCCCGGTATGATCGCCACACTCTCCTTCGTGTACATCATGCAATACTCGTTTGATTTCATTGTGAGCGATACACTGGAGTAAAGGAACAGAGTATCCTCTTCTATACATAACTCCATTCTGAATAGTGAATCGTGAAGCTTTTCGAAGGATTTGTCTCCTTTCACTCCTACGCTCTGGCAGGGTTTCGTGTTCGAGATAATTTCTGAACGGATTTATCCATGACTCCCTCTCGGAGACGACATCAAATATCCAATCGGTTTCCATCTGATCAATGCTTGGTGAAGATAATGTCTCTACAGGAACAAGTCCCATTTGTTGTGCTTCACCTGTACTGGCTAACTTTGCCAACGAATCAGCTTTCTGGTTGTGTTCTCGTGGTATGTAATAGATTGCATAATAGTCAAACTGATTCAATGTCTCCTGAACCTGAGCAAGGTAAGCGGCCAGTCTTCGATCTCTGGCTTGGTACTCCCCTCTAACTTGACACACGACCAATTGCGAATCACATTAAATTTCCACTGAAATGATTCTCAAGTCTCTTGCAAGTTTCAATCCAGCCAGTAGGGCTTTATATTCGGCTTTGTTATTAGTTGCACGGAAGTTGAACTTTAGAGCATAAAATATAGATCGACCTTCATGAGTTTCAAGTACAACCCCTGCACCTGAGCAACGGTCATTTGATGCACCATCTATATGCAGCTTCCAGATATACTTGGGAGATTCACTGGTTTCGGGCAAGTCCTCTGGGTTGGTAAATTCAACTATGAAATCTGCTAGGACTTGTCCTTGGATGGCTCGCCTTGGAGTATAAGTAAGGTCAAACTAACTTAACTCGATATTCCATTTCAGTAACCTACCAGACGTCTCAGGCCGTGTAAGGACCTGTCGTAACGGCTGGTCTGTGTAAACGGTGATTGGGTGAGCCTGGAAATACGGACGGAGATTCCTCGAGGCAATAACAAGACAATAAGCCAATTTCTCTAGCTTCGGATAATTTCTCTCAGCTCCGGTTAGCCGCTTGCTTATGTAGTAGACCGGCTTTTGTATTCGGTCCTCCTCCTGAACTAGGGCAGCACTGATTGCGTTTTCTGATACCGCCAGGTAAATGTACAATTTCTCGTGATCGATAGGCTTTGACAAGATTGGCGATGTGGAGAGATGTTGAATTAGTGCTCGGAATGCGCCCTCACATTCCGTAGTCCATTCAAAGTTTCGTTTTCCCTTTCGGATCAGATCGAAGAAAGGAATGCATTTGTTAGTGGACTTTGAAATGAACCTGCTCAGTGCTGCAACTTTTCCGTTGAGACTCTGGACTTGTTTATAGTTTTCGGAGTTTCAAGATTTCTGATTGCCCGTATCTTTTCGGGATTGGCTTCGATTCCTCGAGCGTTGACGATAAACCCGAGGAATTTTCCGGATGCTACCCCAAAATGACATTTCAATGGGTTGAGCTTCATTATGTATTCTCGGAGGATATTAAACATTGACTCCAGGTCTCTGATGTGATCGGTGGAAAATCGCGACTTGACTAGCATGTCGTCCACGTATACCTCCATGGTCTTTCCAATCTGGTTAGCGAACATTTGATTAACTAACCATTGATAAGTTGCCCCAGCATTCTTGAGTCCAAAAGGCATAACTTTATAGCAATAGAGTGCCATATTGGTTACGAAACCGGTATGCTCCTGGTCGGGCAAGTGCATAGGTATTTGATTATAGCCAAAGTACGCATCCATGAAGGATAAGAGTTCATGTCCAGCCATTGAGCCTACAAGTTGATCAATTCATGAAAGTGGAAAACTGTCTTTGGGGAAAACTTTATTCAAGTCTGAGTAATCAACACATGTTCTTCATTTCCCATTTGGCTTTCGGACTTGTACAGGATTGGACACCCATTCCGGGTATAATGCATCTCGAATGAACCCATTCGTCTTAAGCTTATCTACCTCTTCTTTAAGGGCAGCAAATCTTTCTAGATCCATACCATGCCTTTTTTGCTTGACCAGGATGTACCGCGGGTCAATATTCAGTGTGTGGCTTGCGATGTCCGACGAGATCCCACACATATCTGAGTGCGTCCAGGCAAACACATCAAGGTTTACCCTGAGAAATTCAACCAATTCCTCTTGCATTTGTTGGCTTAGCTGAGATCCAATCTTTATCATCTTCGAGTCATCATTATCGTCGATTGGAACATCGATCGTCAGTTCGGCCGGAGAAGCTTGACTGTCTTTGCCTTCATCTTCACTTTCGGTATCTCTCGAGTCAAGATCTCTTTGGAATTGGTTGGGGTGCCCGGGCCTGGGCACGGGCCCAGGCGCTAATTATCAATTATCAGCAAAGCGGACGCAAAGAGACTCCTCTACGCCCTTTCTTTTTTCTTTCCAATGCGCCTCGCGCAGCTCAGCAACGTAACAAGCTCGCCCTGCGGCCTGATCCCCTTGAACAACCCCGACACCATTGTCGGTAGGGAATTTCAAAGTCAAACACCATGGGGCAAGCTAGGGCTGGTCGGCCCAAGAAAGCATTATATGGGGAGTTTATATCCAAAACAACAAACTGCAGTATCCGGACTCTCCGGCATTCACCAATTCCCAACTCCATTGGAAATTCCACAACTCCAGCGGGTATAGTTGCACTCCCGTTGAAACCATGAATGCGAGACTAACATGGCTTCAAGTCTTTAGTCTCCATTCTCATTTGGTCATAAGTTCGTTTAAACAAGATATTCATAGAGCTTCCGTTGTCTACCAAGATCCTCTTCATCCAAGCAGGACCTACTTGAGCTGATATGACAAGCGGATCAATAGTGGGGGCTTCGACCCTGTCGGCATCCCGACCTCGAAATATGATGTCATCTGCCATCGTTCTTTACTGTTTGGCCGGAGCCCCATATTCAGAATTACTACAACATTCAAAGTCTGCATGCCTGATAGAGCTGGCATACGACTCCATTTCCTTCCAGCTTCGGTCTGCTGGATGAGGACCACCACTAACAGTGTTTATCACCAACCTCCCACCGGTACGAGCGGGTTCCTCCTGTCTAGTCGAATTTGGTACATGATTTTGATTCGATGGGCCCGCACCTCTAGACTGCGGCGCCCGCACAAACTATTCTAACTTCCTCTCCCTTATCAGCTTTTCGATGAGATCCTACAAGTGATGGCATTCATTTGTGTTATGGCCGTAGCTTTCGTAGAATCTGTAAAATTTTCCCGTTTGAATTTGCTTCTCCGATGACTGTTTCGGAGCATGCTTCATGTACTGAATGGTATTGCAGGTTTGTAGATATATGTTCTTCAGCGACGTATTCGGAGGAGTATAATTATCAAACATAGGAGCTCTACGTCGTGGACCACGGTTCTGATCCCGATTTCTATTTTGGTTACCATTGCCTTTTTGCTGATCTTGCTTATTCTGAATGTTCAATTGCACTTTTCCGGAATTCTCTCCGGATTGTTTAACAGCAATATTACTCTGAATTCCTTCAACACTAGGCCCCACATAATCCTTCTTCCTAGACTGTTTCGCATCCTCCCTTCTCAAGAATTGAGCTGCTTTGGAATAGAAACGGTCCAATGATGTAGGGGGTTTTCCGGCCAGCCAGTTGCCGAATTCAGAATCGGGCTCAATTCCCTTAGTCGGTGCCATAAGAATAGAGTTATCATTTGGGTTGCCGATCTCAGCACATGCAGCATGAAATCTCTCTAAATAACGCCTGAGTGTCTCTCCAGGAGCTTGAGTGAAACTAGATAAAGTATTAACATCCTTTGGTCTTGCGACATGCATACGAAATTGCTCAATAAATTTTGTTGCCAACTGATCAAAGCATGAGATAGCGAAGTGGCAATCGGGTAAACCACATAGTCGCTATGCCCCCCAGTGAGATCGAGAAGCTTCGACACTTGACTGCATCGTCAGCTCGTGTAGCGTTCATCAACCATTCATACTTCAGGATATGCTAATTAGGGTCAGAGTTTCCTTCATAAACGAGCAAATTCGGCATCCTGAATCGCCGAGCTGGTTCAGCATAAAGTATCTCATCAGTAAAAGGGGTATGACTTCGGGAGATTCCCCAGTCGTCGTTGCTAAGCCCTTGACTTTCACGGATCATTTGACGGATCATTACTGACAGGTCAGGCATCTAGATATTTTGAGCAGGTTGGGCCAAGGTGTAGTCGGGTTCCACAATGCGAGGAGGGGCCGGTCGCTGTCGACGGTCCATGTCTCGCCTCCTGGGCTCTATGTCTTCGGGGACATAAGGCTTAGGATGGTAATCATTCTGGTGATGGTTCGGATCTGTCCGATTTCGGGTCTCAGCGCCCAAATCAGTAGCTGTCGTGGTATGGTTATCAGTAATATGGTGTGGGGTAGCGACTCCTCGGGAGGAGGGTCCAGTCTGATGGCTGGTTGACGGGCCAACTCTCAGTTGCCCAACATTCAATGTGTGTTAATCCCAGTGGCCTGTGTATAGCTTCCGTCTAGCCGTGGGCATGTAGATCTATGATGATAATCAGAAGAGGCTGAAGTCTTAGTGGAGGAATGGGAAGCCTGATCCCTCTTGGATCTCCTTCGTCGCTGATGGTTCAGTTGGTTGGCTAGTTCCGCATTAGCATGGAGCTATTGAGTGAGCTGTCGGCGGCTCTGAGTCAATTCTTGCATCAACATCTGAAATTCTTCCCTGGTGATAGGGCTTTGTGGATCAGATGGTCCGGTAGCATTTTGATTAGCTGGAGGCAGTTGCACGGGATTCTGTCTGTCCCGTCCTTCAAGATCTGCAGATGTGGAAGTAGTCCTTGTGTTAACCATGATGGATGATGAAGCTCTCTCCTAGACTTGTTGCAAATCTGAATAGGATGGAAGAACTTCTAAAATTGAGATCTTGATCTTCTCCTCGGATGTTTGCAATCCGATATCGGTAGTAGATCCAATGAGCAGAAGGAAAAAACTGGGTTTTTTCTCAGTGAAAGCACCAAAGTGTTTGTACCAAAATTGGGCACAACACTCTTCGGAAGGGTTTGAAGAGATAAAATGAAGAAATTAAATGGAAAAAGAGAATTATCTAACAAACACTTCAAAAACAAATAAGAATGTACGCAAAAACACAGAAATTTAGAGTGGTTCGGCGTGTTGCCTACGTCCACTATGAAATTGATGATTTTATTGATGTTTTCTTGCTGATTACAACTGATTACAGCGGATTACACTGATGAAATTCGAGTACAACAGCAGCCTTGTAGTGCAAAAATGTTTTCGACAGAGTCTGGACGTCAGAGAGCCAAAAGATCCCTTTTCTGTAGGTTCTGGGCTGCTATTTATAGGCGTAGGTTGCAAATATCTCGCTCAGATCTTGGGAGACCTCTTCTGGCACGTGAGTGGGCCCACACGATCAATCCCACGTGATTTGCACGCGGTCCGTGATCGATACGAACGAATTTCGTATCGTTCAAGATTTGACCCAATCGAGTCGAAATTTAGCATGAACATTCTTCAGGTTGTATGCAAGCTTCGGTGAAAATTTGGTGGCATTTGTACTTGTGGATCGTGAGTTATGATCGATGCGAATTTGATTCTTCGGTAGGTTGTTCAGTTCGAATCGACACACTTCGTATCGACCAGTTCGAATCACTTTTGAGCACGTGCATGCAAGTTGACGTGGTGCTAACTCCTCGGATCGATCCACTTTTCGTGCCGTGTTGACTGCTTCCTCATTCGCATCCAATGTTGATGCTTTGTTCGCATCGATCGACTTCGGCCTTGTTCGTATCGATCGTCTTTAGCGTTGTTCGTATCGATCGTCTTCGGCCTTGTTCGTATCGATATTAACTATTATGCTCGTATCAATCGTATTTGGTCCTGTTCGTATCGATTGATTGATCTATTATATTCGTACAAAATCGAGTGCTTGGTTCTATTCGTAACGATGGGAAGTGGCTATTTCATATCGATCTGTGGTTGATCGATACGAAGTATGTATGATGTTTGGTCGACACGAACTAGACACCTGTATTGTAGTTGATGGATACGAAAGGCACAGTAGCTGATCGATTCGAAGTGGGCCTTCCTTCTGATGGATACGAAGAAGGCCATCCTCGATGGAAACAAACAAGACAACTGTTGATCGATACGAGGTGGAGTTGCTTGCTGATGGAGTTGAATAGATCGATACGAACAAAGCATACTCCCCTGATGGATATGATGTAATGTGTTTTGATGGATATGAAATGATTGGTGCGAATTGATGGAGACGGCCTAACCGATACGAAATGATGGATGCGATCGAGATGATTTCTTTGGCTTGCATCGATCATATCTTAAGCATACGAACTCGGATTGACCTGAAATTTGGAACGTTGTCTTTCATAGCTTTACTTGTTATGTCTTGTCAATTGTAGCTCGATCCGGACTCGGACAAAATTTACCGATATCCATAGTGAACCTGCGTATAACTGATCTTCGGGATGGACTTTCCTTGGTTTCCAGTCAAGTCCTTGGGATCACGGCCTTGCCAAAAGGTGGGATAATAGAATATTATTCGGATATATCTAATTGTTTAGCAATTAGCTTATAGTTCTTTCATGTGTAAAACCGCATTTGTTGTTAAGTTATAACTACTCCCACATACCTGTCCTCTTTAATTGGATACTTATTCTGTTATATTCAAATTTTATACATGATACAAATTTGCTACCATGGCCATTCTTTCTATTTTGTTATAACCTCTATGAATGCAATATTTTCGCAACAACCGTAGGCGAAGCACGGGTTCACACTAGTTTGGTGTTATTTCCACTGTGATATATTTATGATTGATATGTCTATCTATCTAGTACTCTAATCATCCAAGTTGGCATCTACATATGTTGCTCTTGGCGTAATTTGTAATAATTATATTTGATCAAAACCTAGGAATCGTTTTGAGATTATGTAATTGAATATGAAATATTGATTTGAAATGTAATCAGAAAAGCTGTTTTTTGAAATCTGTGTTGATTTTATTTCATATTCATGTACTTTTGATATTATGGATACCATTAACATCACCGCATTCTGTCACCGGAAGTTAATACTATAGATGACTGTAGCATCTGTAGCGCTTAACTTCAAGCCTCAAAATAGGGGATGTTACATCTAAGTACTTCTCTATTTTATTAAACAAGGTTATATACCTTTTTAATCACTTTTACAAAATAGCCCTTTATAACGTAAGTGTTATAATCCCAAAAATTCTTTTAAATCTCTAACCAAAATATTTAACTTCCTTTTAAACTTCTAAATATATTAAAATACCTTTAAAAAGATAGATATTTACATATATTAATTTATTTATAAAACAAAGATATTTAATAAATTATTATAAACCATTTGCATAATATTATAGTATAAAATCATTTTATTTCTTAAATCAAACCTTTAACAATTTCTAGAACCATATATATACTAAAAATATACTTTTAAAATACTTATACTTTATTTTAAACCATTTATTTAAAACACCATTTAAAGCCTGTTTAGTTAAAACCATCACTTTATAAATCCATAAATGATTTTCAATAATATATTTAAACCTTGTTATTTTCCCATAATAAGTACGCTAATAGTACTTAATAATTAATACGAAGAATCCCTAGGATGTCTTCTAAAGTTAACTTTAAAATCGCAGATCATAGCGATTTCAAAGTGCATCCATCGCAACTGTTTTGCTTCTACCATTTACAATTTCCATAAATGTCCAAAACAATTCCCCTTATGTCAAACACACCCAAACGTGTGTAGAATAGCCCAATATATATGTATATATATTTACACAATTTTCCCAATTTATCCAATTTAACATATGTCAAAATACCAAGGATTTCAAAGCACGTTTATAACAACTATATGGTTTCTAACATTTATAATATACTATCACTTTTCACAAGGCAATATCAATGTTAGTGCCAAAAATGGCCACCAACACCCAGTTGTATGTGAAAGCACCAATATCCAATATTTAGATCCAAATTGAGAAATATAGATTCATAGATCACAGAATAGATTGTATAAAAGTAAATGAACACGCAAGTTTTATAGTGGTTCGGCTAATTTTGGCCTACGTCCACTCCAATAATCTTTTATTTATACTGTAAGGTCACAAGTACAGTTGTTTTTTGCCTTAGAAAAATAATGGAGGAAGAGATAAGAAGTGATGAAGGAGAGCCAGCCGAAAAAGGTCCTTTGCAATGAGCCAAGTCTGCTGTATTTATAGGTGAAGACATGCATGGATCGGGTTGAAATTTCGCCAGAAGAACCTCTAGATCCGTACGACCCGATCCACCAATTTTCAGATCTATCGCACACCATATGAACAATCGGTGCCAACCATTCATATTAGCTCCATGGAGGTGCGATCATTCCTATAGGGTCCTATATGCCTCTAGTCCATGCTCCCAAAGTTTTACGCCATTCCGACTTACTGTTTGTGAGATATCGATCGATCTTTGTTGTTTTGAGTAGAAAATGGATCATGGGAGATCTTTCCATACTTGCTCCTTTTGGAGTGCAATCATTCTGGTTAGTTCCCAATGATGTTAGCTGCTTGCTTTCAAAATTTCGTGCCATTCTAACTTACCCTTTGTGAGATATCGTGTTTTCCGTGACTGCATTGAGTTGTAATCAATCATGGGCGATCATTCCATACTTGCTCCTTTTTGGGTGCGATCGTTCTGGTGAGTTCCCAATGATGTTAGATACTTGCTCTCCAAATTTCATGTCATCCCAACTTACCATTTGTGATATATTGCATTTTCAGTGGATTTGGGATCGTTCTGGCTGAAATGATACGATCATTCAAGAACGATGTATACCGATCATTCAAGTTTCTCCAAATGATGTGCGATCGATATGGTAGGCTCCTTTACATAATAGTTTACTATTCCCAAAGTTTCATGTCATTCCGGCTTTGCGTTTGTGAGATATTGATCGATCATCATTGATTTGAATTGTTTTATGGATCAATCCATATGGATATGACCGATCGATCCAACTTCATCGTGGGGCGCAGCGATCGATGATGTGAGTCCCTCATGGTGTAATGTAATTGTCCACTAAATTTCATGTCGATTTCCTTTATAGATTTTGAGTTATAGAACGATCATCGTCGAAAATTGCCAAAACGGTCGTCGAAAACCCCACTTCAGGGTTGACCCGAAGCGAGACCCGAAGTAATCAGCTGTTTGACTCGAAGCAGTGCTGAAAACTCTGACCTAGGATTAGACTCGGATAAAATCTAAATTTTCTCCAAGCAAACGTGTCCAAGCATGAAAAACAATTGGTGCCGATCATTTTTCTCCATGCAAACATGCATCCGACTACAAGCACGATCCAGCACTTCAAATTTCTATGACTCCAAGCGAATAATGTGCCAACTCCAAGCAAATTACCACTGATCTGTCAACACCGATCCATCTTCTTTTCCCATAACTCGAACGTACGAACTCCGATCGACTTGAAATTTGAAATGTAGACTTATGGGGCCTTCCTTGTCACTCCATACTAATCGCACCTCGATTGGGTTAGAAATTGGAGATCCGATCCGATTCATTGCCTAGGTGAAGTGCCAATTCCGTACTTAGCTATTTTTTGAGTGTTGTCCATCGAATCCATTTAACTATTGTTCATAGTTTCAACTGTAATCAATTTCCAATCCATCCATTTTAGCTGAATTCATGATATCCCGGACTGATCAAAAGGCAGGATAACATTTGCCCCCCAAAACATGTCTTGTGATAGGAAGGCGTGTTTTGAATTGCTATGAATCCGAAATCCATAATCCACAGATAGCCATATTTTCCAACCCAGAATCCAATCCAAATCCATGGTCTCTCTGCATCGTTGTATCCAAATTTGCATCCTTCCAAAGCCAAATCCATTGTTGTTCGAAACTAACATCAAAATCCATGACCTCTCTAGGTTATTATCCTAATTTAAATCATCGATCTCACCAGATCCTTGCTGAGCACAATCTGTACTCGATGACCTTAGTAAGCCAATCCATTGCATTCGAGCGAAGCTACCTACCCCTTGCCGAGTATAGCCCATACCTGATGACCTTGATCTCTTTAGATCCTTGCTGAGCACAATCCATACTTAATGACCTGAGAAGGTCGATCCATTGCGTTCGAGCGAAGCGACCTACCCCTTGCCAGGCATAGTCCATACATGACGACCTGTTGGGTTTTATTCTTCGACCTCGATAACTAGTCAAGGACTTAATCCATGTTGCATGGGTCTATTTCGTCATGTTTGCCCAACAAAAGACCCATACCTTGCGATTGTTATCCTGTCTTTTTGGACAGGACCACAATTGCTACCTATATTATCTGTTATATTGATCCAAATTTAAGCATATAAGTCCATTTTCCAAAATATAAAATAAGAGTCCGTACAACTAATAAACCAGAGTTCAAATAAAACTAGAAAAATAAGAGTTCAAAGCAAACAAGAAAAAAAAATCAAATTTCACAAACTCGAGCACTACGGTTAATCATCATCTCAGAGCATGCCTAGGGACCGTCCTCGATCCCATACATGTGTAAGTGACTTAACCGACCTACTATAGAGTTTGTTACTTAGTTCATGTCATCCCGATCAATTGATGACAAGTTGATGATGATGCCTTGATCATGTGCCATTTTCATTCGAGGTGGATGGTGGTCGCTCCTGTTGCACTGCCACCGCTCGACTCCTTACATATTGTTGTAACTGACCATTCCTTATGTTTTCCTCAATGATATCCTTCAAACACCTATAGTCATTTGTATTGTGCCCATCCGGCTCATGGAATAGGCAGCGCTTTCTTGATGTCTGTTCGAATTCGGAGGGTTCCCTCCTTGCCGGCCTTCGATACGGAAAGCGTCCTCGAGTATCCAGATATATCCGTTCTAAGGTTTCATTCAATTCCGAGTAAGAAGAGAATTTGGGTTCTCTCCTTTACTGCTTCGATCCATCGAAGCAATTGTCCATGTTCTGTTTACCTTTGTCCTTTCCTGGCTTTCACCAGGCGGTTCTCCACCCTGTACCGTATTAACTTCCGTCGCCTCTTTGTTAGCTTTCGCATCTTCTTGTTGGAGAAACCTTTCTACTTCATGGTAGAATTCCCCGAGATCCATCGATGGATCATGTATCAGTGATATCTTAAAATCTGAATTATCTGCAACTCCTGACACTGCCGCCATCAAAACCATCGATGGATCTAGTCGATCCACTGAAATAATTGACGTATTGAACCTGGTTAAGAAATTATTAAGCGATTCTCCGACCCATTTCTTTACTGATGTCAATGTCATCACATTCTTAGGTCTCGTAATGTGAACCCGAAATTGCTTCATAAATCTTTCAACCAATTCCATCCATTTGCTAATATAACCGCTTTCCAACTGTTTGAACCATAGCGCAGCTACATACGTTAAGTACAGAGGGAAGCATCATGCCAAGACTTATTCTGATGCCCCCAGTACTTCCATGTGCCATATATACCTCATCATATGCATAGCTGGATCTGACTTCCCATCATAAATTTCCAGTGTTGGTAATTTGAATTCTGGTGGATTCCTAGCATTCCTGATATTAGAAGCAAAGGGACTTTTACTCACGTCTTCTAGATCTCTGTTCACTACTCCTCCGCTCATAACCCGTCTAATCATTTCCACAAACTTGTCATTGTCTTCCAAAGGTTGTCTCCAATCATCATTTCCAAACTGCCCCTCGAGTCCATGACGGAATCCTGATGCATGCTCCTCATTACGCACATCTGCATTCTGATTGACACCAAACTTCTCAGCATTGTCCAACACCCCACTAGGATTGATCCGGTATAACCCGGGGGCATGCCCCCAAGTCCCCATCGATTGACGCCGATCGTTCTGGAACGATCGATGCCGGTTGTTATATGTTGGCCGGGAGCTGCCCCGGCTGTACTACTCCATCCTACTGTTTGTTAGCTTTGTTTCCTCTATCCTGATTTTTGTTTTCCTCGGCTCCTGCTGATCCAACTCCATGATTCATATTTCCAGCAACTTGAGCTACTTCAATCCCTTGGTTTTGTGCTCCAGTTTATCCAACCTGTCGGAGTAGATTCTACATCATCTCCTCTTGTCTCTTTAGCATCCTTTCCTACATAGCATCCATTATCATTTCCGTCCTGTCTCTGGTAATGAGGACTAAGGTTTGATTAGCTCCTAAGGAAGCCTCCTAACTCCCTTCATGATGGCTCCTATCTGCTATTTGTCTCTTTGTTGATGGTTTCACCATTTCTCTAATTCCAAGTTCTCTAGTTGATTCTAAATCTAAACTCCAAATCCGTAGGGCCTAGCTTTCTCAGTGAAAGCACCAAAATGTTAGCGTCAAAATTAGCTACCAACACCCAGTTGTATGTGAAGCACCAATATCCAATATTTAGATCCAAACAGAGAAATATAGATTCACAGATCATAGAATAGATTGTAAAAAAGTAAATGAACATGCAAGTTTTGTAGTGGTTTGGCAAACTTCAGCCTACGCCACTCCAATAATCTTTTATTTATACTGTAAGATTACAAGTACAGTTGTTTTTTTTCTTAGAAAAATAATGAAGGAAGAGATAAGAAGTGATGAAGGAGAGCTAGTAGAAAAAAGTCCTTTGCAATGAGCCAAGTCCATTGTATTTATAGGTGAAGACGTGCATGGATCGGGATAAAATTTCGCTAGAAGAACCTCCAGATCCGTACGACCCGATCCACCAATTTTCAGATTCATCGCATACCATATGAACGATCGATATCGATCATTCATATTAGCTCCAATTGGAGTGCAATCGTTCCTGTGGGGACCCACATGCCTCTAGTCCATAATCCCAAAGTTTCGCGCCATTCCGGCTTACCTTTTGTGAGATATTGATCAATCTTCGTTGTTTTGAGCAGAAAATGGATCATGGGAGATCATTCCATACTTGCTCCTTTTGGGGTGCAATCATTTTGGTTAGTTCCCCATGATGTTGGCTACTTGCTCTCCAAATTTCGTGCCATTTTGACTTACTGTTTGTGAGATATCGCGTTTTCCATGAAATTGCGTTGAATTGTAATCAATCATGGGTGATCATTACATACTTACTCCTTTTGGGGTGCGAACGTTCAATTGTTCCCCATGATGTTAGCTACTTCCTCTTCAAATTTTGTATCATTCTGACTTACCGTTTGTGAGATATCGCATTCTCCGTGGAGTTGGGATCGTTCTGGCTGAAATGATACGATCGTTCAAGAACGATGTAGGCCGATCATTCAAGTTTCTCCAAATGATGTAGGATCAATGTGGTAGGTTCCTTTACATAAAATTTTATTATTCCCACAGTTTCGTGTCATTCTGACTTTGCATTTGTGAGATATTGATCGATCATCATTGATTTTAATTGTTTTATGGATCAATCCACATGGAACATGACCGATCGATCCAACTTCATCGTAGGACCCAGTGATCGATGATGTGGGTCCCTCATGGTGTAATGTAATTGTCTTCCAAATTTCATGTCGATTGCCTTTGTAGATTTTGAGTTATAGATCGATCATCGTCGAAAATTGCCAAAACGATCGTCGAAAAATCCACTTCAGAGTTGACCCGAAGCTAGACCCGAAGTAATCACCTTTCTGACTCGAAGCAGGAATTGAAAATTCTGGCCCAGGGTTAGACTTGGGTAAAATCCAAATTTTCTCCAAGCAAACATGATTTTGACTCCAAACACGAAAAACGATCGGTGCCAGTCGTTTTTCCTCCAAAACAATCGGTGCCGATCGTTTTTCCTCATGCAATCTCCAAGCAAACATGCATCCGACTCCAAGAACAATCTAGCACATCAAATTTCACGACTCCAAGAGAACCATGTGCCGACTCCAAGCAAGAAGAAAATTTTCCTGGGTCCGACTCAAAGCAAATTACCACCGATCCATCTTCTTTTGCCCATAACTCGAACTTACGAACTCCGATCGACTTGAAATTTGAACTGTAGCCTTATGGGCCCTTCCTTGTCAATCCATACTAATGACACCTTGATAAGGTTAGAAATTGGGGACCTGATCCGATCCGTTGCCTAGGTGAAGTGTCAATTCCATACTTAGCCCCTTTTTGAGTGTTGTTCATCCGAATCCATTCAACTATCGTCCATACTTTCAACTGTAATCGATTTCCAGTCCATCCACTTTAGCCGAATCTGTGGTATCTCGGCCTGATCAAAAAGTGGGATAACAATCAAACATGTAAAAAAAGTAGTCTGGGACACGATACATGTTATAGATGATCAATAAAAACATTATACTCAATAATAATGTTCTCACTTGTTTTACAAAACAAGACGGGGTCTAAAAGTAATAACTTACATTGTTCCTTATATAGTTTATTCTTTTAATACAATAACAATTATATATATATATATATAATAATAATACAATCAACTGGTGAGTAAAACCCACCGAAGCTCTAGTTAACACTTTCGCATTTTCGAATAGTCCAAAATCGAACGCCATTCGATTTTGACTAAAATTCCAAAAAGCTCCAAACTCGACGAATCAGACTTCATTGCATAGATAATCTCGATACGAACACAATAGAGAAAAGGCACCTCGATCGGACCTCATATGAGCAAGATACGATCTTTAGAACTTAGAAATAATTAAATGATAATTAACATTAATTAATTAAGGTAATTAATTAAATCACCTTCCTTAATCACGTCTAACAAACCCAGCCATCGTTTCCACTTCAACGTCGCGGTATACATCAACGACTGCCGCCGCCTTAGGCCACCGATCACTGCCACCCCCGGCCTCCGCATACCATGAGCCACCCAAAGAAACCAAGCTTGCCTCGCCTTATCGTCCCTACGTGGAGATCGAGAACCATATAACCGCCGTCGTTCATCTCTTCCCCAGTGCCGCCATCGTCGACCATTCGCCACCAAACTCCATCAGCGAGTAGCCCTAGTCCCCCTCACCAACTTCCCTTCAGCGGCGAAGCCTATCGACCAGCGATGATGAAGAAATGTTAAACCCTAGCTACGGCCTTCTTTGGCGATCTCCCGTTGCCTCATCGCGATCCACCATGATCCAACCAATCAACACACTCCACTCACCCTTACGAACATTTTCCTAGTTAGGACCATTACCTGAAAAAGCCCTCAGAAGCACCGATCAGCCACAACCATTGGATTTAGCTAGGTTTAGGGTTAGGGTTTTAGAAAACAGAGATAGTGATGTCCTTATATAGAAGATTTTCCGACACTATTCACCTCCAAAATCCCGAACTCCAAACGGGGCATGCTCACTGGTGTTCCAACTAATTACCCCTATTCTGAATACAATGGAACTAGCATCGGGACCTAAATCCATCATATATAAAAGTTAGCTTTTAGAATCAAATTATATTATATTTAATTCCTGAAATCAATTATTATGCGTTTCAAGCTCGCACGACCACAGGGTACGTCCGGTCGCAACGAAACTTGACATCGTATAACAATTCATTATATCGGATCCAATGGCACTAGTTTCGTCAAATCGGAGACAATATGATAATTTCACATGTTAAGTAAAACAAATTATTATTAAACCAGTTTAATCACTTTTGATTCTAAATTAAAAGCTTACTATCATCATTCTTATTTAAACAGAATTTAAATAAGCTTTTGAAATCATTATTATTCACATTAAATCAAAGATTCAAATATTTAAATAATTCCAATATTTAATTATAAACTGTTCAATAATCCTAGTCGTTACATTCTTCCCCTTAAAAGAATTTTTCCCTCGAAATTCCGACCCAAGAAACAATCACACATCAATACCCAATGGTATTGCAATCACTAGTAACCATAAAAATAATCACATAACAATACTATGCGGTACTGCAATCATTAGCGACCCAAAACTCATGGTTCGCCCTGGTTCAGAAACCATCTCATCACATAAGGATGACAACCAATCCATTAAGCTTTACCTTATGCTCAACAACCTCAGGTATTACTCAGTCAATCACTAATACTACCTCAAACAATTTGAAGAGCCATCCCCCAAATTCTCCATAAGCCAATATACATATATCATCCATACGGAATATAAACTCAGATCACTATTTCGATCACATAAATTTCACTTCCGAACAAGTAAATCACTTGACCTCTCTAGTGCGGACTACGATCCGGTTCCTTGATTAGAAACCATTGTTCTCCTTACATAGCCATATACTATGATAAAAAACTCTAGGATCATATCAAGAACTCGTATCAAGTATTTGCCGTCGATAATTAAGTGAAAAGTCCTAACTCGTAACGGTGTGAATCACCTCGAAATCCATGTACTTGAATCCTAGATCAGGAACTGGTATGCAAATAAAATGATCTATATACAACTTACGTACTCTATTCAATTGGTTCCTTAATTACTCCAATTACTTTTCCATCTTTAATTTACATTCATTATCACTTATAGTGTTTCTCAATTTAATACTAAAATCACTTATGGACCATTTCATAAAATTTACTTCAAGTTATTAAACATTATATAACTTAAGTTCATACTCATATAATACTCAACCACATCCTAAGAGTATATACAAAATCATCCAATTCATTTTACTTAACATGGACATTCAATCAATTTAAAACTTGTTTAAATTCTACTATCTTTTCAGTTCAAGTGTTATATAAAAATTAACTTTTATAAACACTTAGATTCGAATTCTATTATCTACTAAGTTCAAGTGTTATATAAACTCATCTTTATATTTTCATAAAACACTTAGCTTCAAATCACTTATACAAATTCCAAAGTTTCGACTGTCCAAAACCGTCGAAAATTCCATTTCATTTTAACAAATGAAAAACTACTGATCAACCGATCAAACAAGATGCACAACCAAACTTATCTTAATGCATAAGCTATATGTGTCCATAATTAACTTAACCCAAATCTCAAGAACTAAACACGCCATCTTATTTCAAATCATTTTGAATACATATATATAATTATAACTTTTGTATACTAATCATACTTCCGGTATTTAAATCAAAATCTATTTTACCAAAACAAGTCTGTAGCAAATTGCTACTAAAGCATCCCCCACTATGAAACTCGAAAATAAACGCCGATGATGCTGTCGTCATCACCAAAATCATTTTCCAATGACAGAAGTGAGTTCAGTACATCAAAATCATGCCTTTCGGACTTAACCAAAATCTTTTCTAAAATGGTATCAAATACTTCATAAATATTACTATGTACCATGATATAAATTCCTAAATATTTGCTTCCAAATAATACTAGTATTATTTTCCCAAACCTCAAAAAACCAATTTCTAAAACATTAGGATTTAAGTTCTCAAATTCTCTATTTAAATCCTTTTCCCATATTTATAAATCATATTTATATAAGTCACTTTCTTATATGAAATCATCACATACAAGTTTATTCCAAAATATCTTTCTTCCATTAAGACTATAATAAACAAACTTTATTAAATTCAAAATTTAACCCAACATTACCGCCGAACGCATTATATCAAACCGTGAAACTTAATTCACAAGGTGTTCGTTTTAATATTCCCACAATTTATTATCTACCCAACCCATGTAGTGAAAAGGTAAAACTGCTCAAAAACTAGTCGAGCACAACAAATCAAATAAAAAATGATAATAATAGAATATTATCATTTTCTAACAAACAAACACATTATAAATAACTATATCGATTTATGAAAATTATTCTTTTTATATAAAAAATATAATCCAAGGTAAAATTATTTCATTTACCAATTTCAAAATATTGTGTCGGTTTTCCCTGTCCACGTGTTTAGAGATCCCTATTAATAACGCTAGAAACTTGTATTTATCGGAATCCATAAGCCACTCTACAAACCAATCAACACAATAAAAAACATTTATGTAGAAATAACAAATACGTACTCGTATATAAACACTCAACTCGTAATAAGGCATTTCATTACCCTGTCTCTTAATGTGTTATACCCGCTAAAGCAAAGGTTATCGCTTAACCTTTAACTCTGATACTACATGTAACGATCCGCCTTTTCGACCCTTGAATGTTGACACTAATACACCCACGGTATTCACGTGTCGGGCACCCAAGTGCTGGAAAGACGAATTGTTAGGGTAAAATAAAATAAATAAAAAGAAATAGAATAAGAAAGAACAGGATGCAATATCAGAATCTCACATGCGGAACAATAATATATAATATCTCATAAGATCTTTAACAAAAAGAAAACTTTGATATACATACATCAACCAGAGTAAACTAGCATATCATCAGCCTGGACGGTTATAGCAACCTATCCTCAAAAATGCTGATAGAAACAAGTCAAGTAATGCAATGGAAATAAAATACGGTAAGAAATCATCCAGCTCCTCTCCAAGAGCTCCAATGAACCATAGCTAAATCTGCAAACATACTTGAGCTGACCCGAGCATTAAGAAAATAACACCCGCATCAGTTTGGTAAACCATCGTGAGAAACTCAAATCATATAGATTTACTATACATTAAAACCCTTCAAAATAAGGGTATCTTATAAGACCATGTCGTCAATAATCACGGATGGGTTTTACCTAACGATAACTAAACCATTTATAGAGAATCCAGCGATACAATAATAATATCTAGGGTGTAGAATATAAATGTTAATCATAGCCGAAATGGTTACATTGATTACATTTCAGCATAATAGGAGTACAATCAAAACCGGTAAGAAACATTCGCATAATGGATTTTCCATGGAGGTCTCTTCGAGGAAGCCGAAATCGAACTCCATGCACAAGGATTAGAAGTTACCTACTGAGCGTCGTATATCTATAAATAAAATATAGCATAAGGAAAGCATAGCTAGCCCATGTCCGAACGAGCGAACCCGCACAAGTGGAACCAAGTACAACCAATTCCCACGCCCATATATCAATAAGCATACTCTATATATGGAGTTGATATACCCTTTCATGGGTTTGCAAAACCCCAGACGATGCAGCCTACTATGTCTTTAGCCATTTCCGATGTCGAGGTTACGTTCGGCATCTTTTACACGAGTCTTCATTACATGATCAGCAATTGAATCCTCAATTTGATTTCTATATCTCAATAGATTACAGAACTACACATGGATCCCTCAATAAATATCAAAATCACATATGGATTCCCATACCTCAATAGGTCTCGGAATCACACATGGATTCCTAGATCCTGAATAGATCACAAACAACTACATGTGTTCGAGCATCTTAAAACAGATCTTGGATCTCAACATAGATTCCAGCGTCTTTAACATATCCAGTTCCAAGAGATAAAACATGTATCTCAGTCTTTAAGTGGTTTTCGATAAGTAGAACACTTACCGATCCTGGTCTCTCTAAAACTGAACCGACGAGTTTGGTCATTCAATAATGATGAGAACAATTGCATATGGGAACTAAGTCCAGTGTACTATCCATAAGTAAGTAATGCACAAAGCACGATCGAAATACATAAGCGCGATCAAGTCATATAAACGACTTCCAATCCCTTTTTTAATTAATCTTCCATTATTAGTTAAAATCCTCTTTTATTAGTAAAACTCATTCCTTTACTAAATAAACTCTTATTATAAATGAAACTCCATTTGTAATTAAACTTCACTAATTAATTAACATCACTATTCATTTCCACATATTTTGATGCTCTTAGAAATATTCATATACTTATGCCTAATGGTATAAGTATAGTCACAAAACAAGATTTATTACCTTAAACCTTTTCTTTTCCTATCTTTTTTCCAAAAGATTCCTTACTTATACTATCCTCTAAAATATCCATTTTAAGGACCTAAGTACTTTCACAAATCAATTCAAAAGGTTTAAGACTAATGTCGCTTAAAACATCGCAACTACAACCCAAAACAATTTCGCTTTTGCTTATCTTTCAATCATGCTTTTAAAGATCTATTTAGATTCCCAAGTATAATAAAAAAGGGTTAAAGGCGAATGTGATTAACACATTGTTACAACAAACCCAAAGCCATTTTATACTTGTTATCCTCTTTAAAATTTCATTATTAAAGATCTAAGTATTTTCCAGAACTCGTTTGACATATTTTATCACTTTAAAATATTATCCAAGGGTTTAAAACTAAATGTTACTAAAACATGGTTTATGACAAACCCAAAATTGATTCATTATTCCATTATATTAAAAACTCTGTTTTAAAGATCTAATCACTTTTTAAAAATATGGTTAAATGGGTTAAAACAGACGTTGCACAAAGATCGATACTATAAACCCAAAAATCACTTTTATACTTGCCATTTACTTTAAAATATTTGTTTAAAGTTCTAAGTACTTCTCCATTTTATTAAACATGGTTATATACCTTTTTAATCACTTTTACAAAACAGTCCTTTATAAGATAAGTGTTATCATCGCAAAACTTCTTTTAAATCTCTTTACAAAATATTATACTTCCTTGTAAACTTCTAAATATATTAAAATATCCTTAAAAAGATATATATTTACATATACTAATTTATTTATAAAACAAAAATATTTAATAAATTACTATAAACCATTTGTAAAATATTATAATATAAAATCCTTTTATTTCTTAAATCAAACCTTTAACAATTTCTAAAACCATATATATACTAAAAGTATACTTTTAAAATACTTATACTTATTTTAAACCATTTAATTAAAACACCATTTAAAACCAGTTTAGTTTAAAACCATCACTTTATAAATCCATAAATGCTTTTCAACAATATATTTAAACCTTATTACTTTCCCATAATAAGTATGCTAACAGTACTTATTAATCAGTATGAAAAAGCCCTAGGATGTCTTCCAAAGTTAACTTTAAAATCGCAAACTACAGCGATTTCAAAGTGTATCTATTGCGACCGTTTCACTTCTACCATTTACAATTTCCATGAATGTCCAAACTAATTCCTTTTATGTCAAACACACCAAAAAGTGTGTAGAACAACCTAATATATATGTACATATATATTTCCATAATTTACCCAATTTATCCAATTTAACATATATCAAAATATCAGTGATTTCAAAGCACGTTTATATCGACTATATCGTTCCTAACATTCATAACATACTGTCACTTTTCATAAGGCAAAATCAAACATGTAAATAAGTAGTTTGGGCCATGATACGTGTTATAAATGATCAATAGAGATATTATACTCAATAACACTGTTCTCACTTGTTTTACAAAATAAGGCGGGGTCCAAAAGTAAAACTTGCATTACTTGTTATACAGTTTATACCTTTAATATAACAACAATTATATACATAATAATTGTACAATCAACGGGTGAGTAAAACTCACCGACACTCTAGTTAATGCTTTGGCGTTTCCGAATAGTCCAAAATCGAAGACTAAAATTCTAACAAGCTCCAAGGTCGATGAATCTAACTTCATTGCATAGATATTCTTGATATGAATGCAATGGCGAAAATGGCGCCTAAATCGAACCTCATATGAGCAAGATACGATCGTTAGAACTTATAGATAATGTAACAACCTAGAATTTCAAACGTTTCATATTTAAATATCTTAACTATTTAAATATTTGAATCTTGGATTAAATGTTATTAAAATGATTTAATAAGCTTTTTAACCTCCTTTTAAATAATAAGTAATGATGCTAAACTTGTTTTGGAAAAATATTTACAAAAATAAATACTTTGAAAAAATATCGATAATGTAACCGAAAATCGTTTTATCGATAAACAGCTTTTAATCGTTACAAGTTGTTCAGATTTTTTTTTACATACACTTATTTGCTAAGGAGTTAAAGAAAATAAAATAAAAATATTGTGCCATTTATGGAAATAAACTTTATGGATGATTTCATGCATGAGGTAAGGGAAGATCTTTAGGAAATGTGCATAAATGGGAAGTCTTAAAAGTTAAGTAAATGATAAAGGAGAAGTGATGTTTGTAATTAATGTCATAATGGTTTTGAGTGGTTTTAGGCTTTTCCCATCACATTCCTAAGCTTATATAAGGAGGGGTGAGCCCTTAGGAAATAATCACAAATAAATTTCAAAGCTTGAGATGAAATAGGAAGGTTGAAAATGGTAGAAGAACTCAAGCACTAATCCATTTATTGCTCTCTAACTTTTTCAAAAGTTAACCAGATCTTCTAAAATCTCTTATGAACTTTGGCTTTGGGCCTAAGTCATAATTACAAGCATGATTAGCAAGTAAGAAGTGGGAGAAGGTCAGAGGAAGAGGGGGAGCTTTGATGGACCGTGAGCATGGTGGAGGAGGATGAAGGTGTTGGCTTTGGTTTGGAAGTGCTAAACGTTGGGCCTTTAGGCTTGTGTCAATGAAAGAAGGGGTTCTTTGGTTCTGGTAGCTTTATGCTTGGGTTAGGCATGGATCTAAATGAGTTATCTCATTATCGCTTAAGTATATATTGTGTGTGTATATGTTGTGAGCAAAGTATAAAGTTAATGACATTAACTAAGTAAAGTTATAAACTTTGGACCCCTCTTGCTTTTGAAAGCAAATGGTAACTTTATATTATGTAACACCACTATTATTACCCTCTTAAACATGTGGCGTAGCCTTGACTTGTTATTTAATTGGTTGTTTAACTTGTGTGTTAAATTGAAGTAAGTTTGAAAGTGTTTGAAGCGAGAATGGTTGTTATAAGTCACTTCGGAATCCTTTATTTTAGGGAATTTTTATAAATAAATGGAAAGATATACTTTGGGATTTTTTCATGGATTTTAAGTACCCTAATGTAGTACTTACTAGAAAATTTTCAAGTCTCGGATAATTTGTTTAAGTGGTTAAAATTAGTCGCAAAGATGGTGCTTTTCAATGTTGTTTTAACAAGGACTTTTAACAGCACTTATAAACACTGTAGTAAGTCACTTTTGGTTTTAAGTGTTTAAAATGCGAAGCTTTGGCTTGTTTTCCATGATTAAATGGTTTTTAAATTCTTTTCTTTATAAAATAATTCTATTGAAGCTCTTATAAAATGTATATGAGTATGAAAAAAAGAACAGAAGTTTAAATATAGTTTTAATGGTTATTTACGAATTTTGAAAGTAAAGTGCTGCAAAATATAAAAATATTTTTAATCAAACTTCTAAATTAGTTAGTTTCAAGTAATATTTTACATAAATATTTAAAACCTATCTACAAGTATTTATAAAATATTATTTTATATATATGAGTTTTGACAAAGGAGATTGATTAGGCTTAACACTAAAAGCTAACGAGTAAACTTGTCTGTTTGTGAGATTCAAGAATGAGGTGTCCAGGCAAGGCTTGGAGCAACCAGTGCCCAAAATTATCTAGCTTTACTCTTGAACAAGGAATGGTATAAGTTGAAATTTCGGAAATGTGTTAATCTTGTTGTTTACTTACTTATTTAAAAAGGTAATTAACTTTGCTTAATGCTAAAAGCTGACAAAGTAGGCTTATCTATTTCTGTGAGTTAAAGATTGATGTCAAGGAGGGATGGAGCAATAGAGCTCTAACCTACTGGGCTTCCCTCTTGAACAAGGAATAGTTAAGTTGAGAATGTTGAAAATGAGTTAAGTATACAAACATTGATTTGTATAAGCAACTGTTTTAACTAGATAATTGATTAGTCGACTATCGAACTTAACCTATTATTGTCTTAGATCTTTAAAAGAATGTTTTAAAGATGATGCAAGTATAAAATGGTTTTGGTTTTTTCATGACAATGTGTAGATAACATTCATCTTTAACCCTTTTTTATTATACTTATAAACATCAATAGATCTTTAAAAGAATGTTTTAAAGATTAACATAAGTGAAATGTTTTTGAGTTTGTCTTAAAAGTTAAGTAAATGATAAAGGAGAAGTGATGTTTGTAATTAATGTCATAAGGGTTTTGAGGATTTTGGGCATTTCCCATCACATTCCTAAGACTATACAAGGAGCGTTGCACACTTAGGAAATAATCAAAAATAAATTTCAAAGCTTGAGATGAAATAGGAGGGTTGAAAATGGTGAAAGTGCTTAAGCACTAATCCATTTATACTTTCTAACTTTTCAAAAGTTAACCAAATCTTCTCAAACCTCTTCTAAACTTTGGCTTTGGGCCTAAGACATCATTAGAAGCATTATTAGCAAGTAATAAGTGGGAGGAGGTGAGAGGAAGAAGGGGAGCTTGGATGGACCGTGAGCATGGAGGAGGAGGAGGAGGAAGGTGTTGGCTTTGGTTTGGAAGTGCTAAACGTAGGACCTTTAGGCTTGTGTTGATGGCATAAGGTGGTTCTTTGGTTCTTATAGCTTTGTGCTTGGGTTAGGCCTGGATCTAAATGATTTATCTCACTATCTCTTAAATATATATTATGTATATATATGTTGTGTGTGTTATCCCACCTTTTGGTCAAAGCTGGAATATCAATAAATTAACAAGAAAGGATGGATATCAGGATTGGAGAACTGTTAGAAACAAGGTTGTGATCGATGTCGTCGAAATTTGTCCAAGCTCCGATCAAGGCAGAATCGATTGGGAATGATGATCAAGGCTAGGAGAGGCTACGTTTTAATTTTCAGATCGATCGGAGCTCGTATGCACGAGATATGGATGGGGCAAAGTATGTGAAAAGTGGTTCGGATCGATACATTTCGTATCGATCCGGCATAGGTACGAACGTGATGTTCGTATCGGTCAGTATGGATGCGAACAATGTATTCGTATCGATCAGGTAGGAAGGATCGAAGGACTTTGGCTTGATGGCAATGGACTTGGATTGAACAGATAGGCGCATGATGATTTATTCGATTCGATGGTTTCGGTCAGGATGGATTAAGGCTACGGGTTTCGTATCGATACATTTCGTATCGATAGGAAGGCGAGGATTGATGATGCATTTCGTATCGATCGTGGCTGGAATTGATATGAAGGAAGGACAGATGCGTGTGGGTACGAAGGACTCAGGGACAACGTTCGTATCGATCGTATTTGAGCCGATCGATACGAAGGAAATAGTCAGAGCGGCACGAATGGATGGATACGAACTAGGCACAAAGAATGAATACGAACTGGAAGTATGCTCGAATCAAGGGAAGAAAAGATCAACGTGGAGAAATCTCTGGAGTAACACGATCAACACGGCATGAAAAGCGGATCAAGCTCGGAAGATAAGGCCACGCCACATCGCACGCGCGTATCTCGATCGAGTCGAAGGGAATGGATACGAAATCATGGATTCGAAATCGACGGCCTACCGATAAACCCCAATTCGAATCGATCATATCTCCTAAACCACAAATCCAAATACTATGAAATTTTCACAGGAGCTTACGTACATGTTGAAGAATGTTCTCACCAAATTTCAGCTCGATTGGATCATTTCTTGATCGATACGAAATTGCTTCGTATTGATCCCGGAACGGGCCCAGATTTCCTGGACGCGGGCATGTGGGCCCACTCACGTGCCAGAAGTGGTCTCCCTAAATTTGGGCGAAATATCAGCCTCCTACACCTATAAATAGAGCCCCAGGTTATTCAGGAAAGGGGATCAGGATTCTGAAGCACCCAGGCTCTACCAGACTCTACTTTGCACTTCACTACTACCGTTGTACTCAAAGAACAGAGCGATAATCCATTGTAATCCGCTGTAATCAACTGTAATCAGCGAAGAACATCAATAAAAGAAAACCTTTGAAGTGTACATAGGCCAGAGATAGCCGAACTACTATAAATCTCGTGTTTCTGTTCATTATTTCTGAATTGTGATATTCAGTTTGCTTAGATCTGAGATTTGTGTTTGAATATTTGCTGATCTACATTCATAACTTGGTGCTTTCACGGTATTTGGGGTTTGTGACCATTTTTGGAGCAAACACTTTGGTGCTTTCACTGAGAAGGACTAGCACCCGCTAAATCGAATTGAAGTTCAGATTTGGAAAGCGTGAAGAATTTAGATTTGAAAGACAATGACTCGACAAACAAGACAAAGAGCTGAGAGAAGTCAACAAGGAGGAAGTCAAGAGGCATCCTCCGGAGCTGGAGAAGGACAAACTTTGATTTACATTACTAGAGACGAAATGGAAGCTATGGCAAATTCATTGCAAGAGAGATTGTTGAAGAGTCAACAGGATATGATGCAGGCTTTCTTCGAGCAGATGAGAGCTGCAGGAACACAGAACTTAGGACCAGCCACAGTGGCTGTTAATGTGGAACAAGGAGCTAGGGTTATGGAACCCAATGGAGGATAGAATACAGAGCCGGAAGGCAATCAACAAGGGCTTGGGGGCAGGCCCGCAGGATCCAACACAGGAGGACCTTTGGAAGGAGTTCAACAGGCTAGGGCCAACGTTGATGCTAATGAGCCACATGAGGAATATGTGCTGGAGTTCCCTCGGGAGCATGGGGGCAACCTCTGACGGACAACGCTGGATTAGTGGAAATCATTAGGAAGACTATGCGTGGAGGTTTGACCAATAGAGATTTGGAAGGAGTGAACAGGAGTCCGTTCGCTCAGGAAATCAGGATAGCTCAGAATCCACCTAAGTTCAAGTTGCTTAGCGTGGAAGTATATAATGGCAAGGCTGACCCGACTGATCACTTGATGAGATACACTAGACACATGGAAGTTCTGGGGGCATCAGAGGAGGTGATGGCCAGATGTTTCCCGTTGTATTTGACAGATCTAGCTGCAATGTGGTTTAGGCAGCTGGAAGAAGGATCTATCAAGACTTGGAGGGAATTGGTGGATAGGTTTTTGGGACAGTTTTGGGTTCATATCAAAAGACCTAAGAACGTGATGACGTTAACATCGGTAAAGCAAAGGACGGATGAATCCCTTAGAGCATTTCTAACTCGATTCAATGCGACAGTTGCTTCGGTGGATCGGCCGGATCCGTCGATGGTTTTAATGGCGGCGGTGTCAGGAGTCAGGGAGGATTCGGATTTTAAGGTATCTTTAATACGAGACCCACCACTGGATCTCGGAGAATTCTTTCATGAGGCTGAGAGGTTCCTCCGACAAGAGGATGCATGTGCAGATTTAAAGTTGAAGGAAGTGAATGTAAATGAGGGTGGAGGACCATCCAATAGAGGTTCGGATAAAGATAAAGGGAAAAGGAAGTTGGATGATGATTCTGAAAAAGCTAGGAAGCGATGGAAGGATCCAAAGTTTTCCACATACACAGGGTTAAACGAGACACTGGAGCGGATATACATGGAAACCCGGAATCTCCTTCCTTACCGGAGGCCGGCTAGGAGAGAACCATCCAAACGGGAAAGGGCATCAGGAAGGCACTGTCTCTTCCATGATTTGGATGGACACGATACCAACAGCTGCCGGCACCTAAAGGACATAATTGAGGAGCATGTGAGGAATGTGCAATTGAGGTAGTATGTTGGGGCTCGGATTGCAGCGGCGGAGCAGGAGCAACCACCGCCTACCTCAAGCCATGATGGTGTGAGGCCCAGGAATGATGGTCAATTGGTTATCAATTGACCGGGATAATATGAAATAAGTAATAAACCATTTGCAAGCAACCAAGTCATTTACACATGTATGGGGCCGGAGATAGCCCCTAGGCATGCTCTGAATGATGATAAACCGTGAAGCCATGGTTTGCGAAATCTGTCTCTTGTTTTTGGATTGGACACTCGTTTTTCTGGTTTGGTTTTGGAGTTTGGTTTGAACTCCTGGTTTTGTTTGCTTTCTGGTTTGGATTTTCGTTTGAATGATTGGTTTCTGTTTTGGATGTTGGTTTGGATTTCTGATCTTCGGATTTGATTTGGATTTTGGATTGGATTTTGACTGGATTTTTATTTGGGTTTTGATAAACGGTCGTCGGGTATGGATTATGCCAGGCAAGGGGTGAGTCGTTTTGCCCGAACGCGGTAAAGTGACTCATTCAGGTCGCTGAGTATGGACTATGCTCAGCAAGGGTCCGGAGTGACAAGAATTCGGCCTAGGACTTAGGCCCCCTATTATCGATTATTGTTTCAGGATGTTGAGTATGGACTATGCTCAACAAGGGTCCGGAGCGACCAGGATTCGGCTTAGGACTTAAGCCACGGCATTATTTACGTCCAGGGAAACTGGACCAAGATCGCCAAGTGTGGATTGCGCTTGGCAAGAACCCAGAGAGGTTAGCTCAACGTCCAGGGACACTGGACCAAGGTCGCCAAGTGTGGATTGCGCTTGGCAAGAACCCGGAGAGGTTAGCTCAACGTCCAGGAACACTGGACCACGGTCGTCAGGTGTGGATTGCGCTTGGCAAGAACCCGGAGGGGTTACAGGTTTGGATGTTGATCCGAAGAGGTCCTGGATTCGGTAATTGGTTATTGGATAAAGGTGGATTAGGACTCGGTTATCGAGTTTGAATGCATATGGAATTGGCTAAGGCTTTGGTTATTGGATTTGAAATTGGGCATCGACTCCAAGCAGTCGAGGATGATGTACTCTGATGATATGGCTATGGACTTCAGATATTGGAATCAGAACTATTCAAAACACGCCTCATTATCGCAAGGCATGTTTTGGGGGGTAAATGTTATCCCACCTTTTGGTCAAAGCTGGAATATCAACAAATTAACAAGAAAGGATGGATATCAGGATTGGAGAACGGTTAGAAACAAGGTTGTGATCGATGTCGTCGAAATTTGTCCAAGCTCCGATCAAGGCAGAATCGATTGGGAATGATGATCAAGGCTAGGAGAGGCTACCTTTTAATTTTTAGATCAATCGGAGCTCGTATGCACGAGATATGGATGGGGCAAAGTATGTGAAAAGTGGTTCGGATCGATACATTTCGTCTCGATCCGGCATAGGTACGAACGTGATGTTCGTATCGGTCAGTATGGATGCGAACAATGCATTCATATCGATCAGGTAGGAAGGATCGGAGGACTTTGGCTTGATGGCGATGGACTTGGATTGAACAGATAGGCGCATGATGATTTATTCGATTCGATGGTTTCGGTCAGGATGGATTCAGGCTACGGGTTTCGTATCGATACATTTCGTATCGATAGGAAGGCGAGGATTGATGATGCATTTCGTATCGATCGTGGTTGGAATTGATACGAACGAAGGACAGATGCGTATTGATACGAAGGACTCAGGGACAACGTTCGTATCGATCGTATTCGAGCCGACCGATACGAAGGAAATAGTCGGAGCGGCACGAATGGATGGATACGAACTAGGCACAAAGAATGAATACGAACTGGAAGTATGCTCGAATCAAGGGAAGAAAAGATCAACATGGAGAAATCTTTGGAGTAACACGTTCAACACGGCATGAAAAGAGGATCAAGCCCTGAAGATAAGGCCACGCCACATCGCATGCGCATGTCTCGATCGAGTCGAAGGGAATGGATACGAAATCATGGATTCGAAATCGACGGCCTGCCGATAAACCCCAATTTGAATCGATCATATCTCCTAAACCACAAATCCAAATACTATGAAATTTTCACAGAAGCTTACGTATATGTTGAAGAATGTTCTCACCAAATTTCAGCTCGATTGGATCATTTCTTGATCAATACAAAATTGCTTCGTATCGATCCCGGAACGGGCCCAGATTTCCTGGACGCGGGCATGTGGGCCCACTCACGTGCCAGAAGTGGTCTCCCTAAATTTGGGCGAAATATCAGCCTCCTACACCTATAAATAGAGCCCTAGGTCATTCAGGAAAGGGGATCAGGATTCTGAAGCACCCAGGCTCTACCAGACTCTACTTTGCACTTCACTACTACCGTTGTACTCAAAGAACAGAGCGATAATCCATTGTAATCCGTTGTAATCAACTGTAATCAGTGAAGAACATCAATAAAAGAAAACCTTTGAAGTGGACGTAGGCCGGAGATAGCCGAACCACTATAAATCTCGTGTTTCTGTTCATTATTTCTGAATTGTGATATTCTGTTTGCTTAGATCTGAGATTTGTGTTTGAATATTTGCTGATCTACATTCATAACTTGGTGCTTTCACGGTATTTGGGGTTTGTGACCATTTTTGGCGCAAACAGTGTGCAAAGTATAAAGTTAATGACATTAACTAAGTAAAGTTCTAAACTTTGGACTCCTCTTGCTTTTGAAAGAAAATGATAACTTTATATTGTATAACATCACTTTTTTTACCCTCTTAAACATGTGGCATGGTCTTGACTTGATGTTTAAACGGTTGTTTAACTCGTATGTTAAGTTGAAGTAAGTTTGAAAGTGTTTGAAGCGAGAATGGTCGTTATAAGTGCACTTCAGAATCCCTTATTTTCAGGAATTTTTATAAATAAATGGAAAGATATACTTAGATTCATTTCCATGGTTTTTTAAGTACCCTATTGTAGTAATTACTATAAAAATTTTAAGTCTCAAATAATTTGTTTAAGTGTTTAAACTAGTTGCAAAGATGGTGCTTTTCAATGTTGTTTTAACAAGGACTTTTAATAGCACTTATAAATGTTGTAGTAAGTCACTTATGATTTTAAGTGTTTAAAATACAACATTTTGGCTTGTTTTTCGTGATTAAATGGTTTCTAAATTCTTTTCTTTATAAAATATTTATATGGAAGTTCTTATAAAATGTATTTGAGTATGAAAAAAAGAATAGAATTTTAAATATAGTTTTAATGATTATTTACCGATTTTGAAAGTAAAGTGCTGCAAAATGTAAAACATGTTTTTAATCAAACTTCTAAATAAGTTATTTTCAAGTAATATTTTACATAAATATTTAAAACCTATTTACAAGTATTTCTAGAGTATTATTTATATATATGAGTTTTGACAAAGGTGATTGGCTAGGCTTAACACCAAAAGCAGACGAGTAAACTTATATGTTTTTAAGATTTAAGAATGAGGTGTCTAGGCAAGGCTTGGAGCAACCCGTGCCCAAACTTACCTGGCTTTACTCTTGAACGAGGAATAGTGTAAGCTAAAATGTCGGAAACATGTTAATCTTATGTTTACTTGTTAAAAAAAGTAATTAACTTTGCTTAACGCTAAAAGCTGACAAAGTAGGCTTATCTATTTCTGAGAGTTAAAGATTGATGTCAAGTAGGGATGGAGCAATAGAGCTCTAACCTACCGAGCTTCCCTCTTGAATGAGGAATAGTGAAGTTGAAAATATTGAAAACGAGTTAAGTACATGAACATTGATTTGTATAAGCAACTATTTTAACTAGATAATTGATTAATCAACTATCGAACTTAACCAATTATTATCTTAGATCTTTAGAACAATGTTTTCAAGATAATGTAAGTAAAAAATGGTTTTGGGTTTGTTGTGACAATGCGTTAATAACGTTTGTCTTTAATCCTTTTTTATTATACTTATAAACATAAATAGATTTTTAAATGAATGTTTTAAAGATAAGCATAAGTTAAATGGTTTTGGGTTTGTTGTGACAATGTGTTAATAACATTCATCTTTAACCCTTTTTGATTATACTTATAAATGTAAATAGATCTTAAAAAGAATATTTTAAAGATAAGCCTAAGTGAAATGGTTTTGGGTATGCTTAACAATGTGTTGATAAAATTTAAATAGATCTTTAAAAGAATGTTTTAAATACAAGCATAACTGAAATGGTTTTGGGTTTGTAGTGACAATGTTTATGTAACATTAGTCTTAAACCTTTTGAATGGATCTATGAAAGTACTTAGATCCTTAAAACAGATATTTTGAAGGAAATTATAAGTATGGGATCTTGTTATGATTTGTTAATATACTTATACCATTTAAGATAAGTATATGAATACTTTTTGAAGTATTGAAAAAGCATAAATGAATAGTAGGAATTCATAAATGAATTTTTATTACATAAAAGAAGTTTTACTAATAAAAAGGAGTTTTAATTAATAAAATAATAAAAGATTAATTAAATAAAAAGGGGATTAGTAGTCGCTTATGTGACTTGATCATACTTTATTTGACTTGATCGTGCTTTGTATGTTTACTTGTTTACGGAAAACATTTAGTCGTATACTTAGCACTAAAAGCCAATGAAGTAGGCTTGTCTATCTATGGGAATTAAGACTGGTGTTCGTGTAGGGATATAAGCAATAGAGCTCTAACCTACCGACTTCACTCTTGATCGAGCGATAGCGTGAGATGAAAATATCAGAAATGTGATAAGTATACGAGACTTGGTTTCCATATATGATCACTCTCATTATCACTGAATGACCAAATTCGTAGATGTTTTACTTACCGAAAACCACTTCAAGGCTGAGATAGGTGTTCTATCTCTTGGAAGTGGATCTGTTTGGGATGCGGGGATCTATATGGAGATTCAAAATTTGTTTAAGATGCTCGAACACATGTAGTTGTTCTTAATCTATTCAGAATGTGGGACTCATGTGTAATTTTGGGATCTATTAAGATGCTAGAATCCATGTGTGGTTTTGGGATCTATTTGAGATGAGGCGATCAACTTAGGATTCATGTTATGTTCGAGTGATGAAGACTCATGTGAAGATCCCAAACGTAACCTCGACATCGAAAATGGCTAAAGATAGAATAGGCTGCACAATCTGGGGTTTAGTTGACCTGTGTCAAGGTATTATCAGCTCCAAATCTAGATAAACTTATCCATTGGTTGCCGGAGGAGTTGCTGATATTTGGTTCCATATGGTTCATGTTTATGTTCGGATGTGGGCCGCTTGTGTTTACTTATGGTATATATTATTTAGAGATATATGACGCTCGGAAGGTGTTTTCTGATCCTTGTGCATGGATATCCTATTCAATTTACTTGAGGCGTCTCCACGGAAAATCCATCATGCGAATGTTCCTTAGCAATTTTGATTATAACCTATAATATGCTATTGAATGTAACCATTCCAGCTATGTTATAATATTTATATTCTACACCCTATACATTATCTATTATATCACCTTATGTACTTATGACATAGTGGTTCTTTTGAGGGGATAATCATTATATCATTCCATGTGGCCTCAAAAGTACTGTTATATGCTAGCTACACATTTCTTATACCGAACTTATGTTTGACGCTTGGTTTTTGTTTTTTCTAAATTCCACGTGTGCTCTTTCGAGTAGTTAGAGGAAGGCATGTTTTCGTTGATATTCCTTGGAGCTCGAGAAGACAAGCTGGATGTTTCACCTATCGTAGTATTCTTGTTTCCGCTGCATTACTATATTGTACATATCGGCATTTGTGAGAACAAACTGTTATAATTGTCCAGGTTGATGATGGTATTTAGGTTTTGTAACTCCAAGATTTCTACATCAGAGTAACCCTTTGTACTATTCCTTTGATATTATATATTTTTGTTCTGCTGTGAGATTCTGATACTATGTTCCTTTTCGTTGTTCTATTTCTTTTTCTTTTTTATTTTACCCTAACAATTCGTCTTTCTGGCATTTGGATGCTCAACACGTGAATACCGTAGATGTATTAGTGTCGACATTCGGGGGTCGAAAATGCGAGTCGTTATAGATAATTAAATGATAATTAACATTAATTAACTAAATTACCTTCCTTAATCACGTTTAACAGGCCCAGCCATCATTTCCACTTTGAGTCGTTGCATTCGTCAACGACCGCCGCCGCCCTAGGGCACCGACCACCGCCGCTCGCCGCCCCTAACCTCCCCAGACCACAAGCCACCCGAACAAACCAACCTCACCTCATCGCCCCTATGTCGAGATCGAGCACCATATAACCACCGTCGTTCGTCTCCTCCCCAACACCCTCACCTTCAACCATTCACCGCCAAACTCCATTAACAAGTAGCCCTTACCTTCCTCTCCAACTTCCCTTTAGCGCTGCTGCCTATTGATCAACGATGACGACGAAAAGTTAAAGATTAGCTACGGTCTTCTCTAGCGATTTCCCGTCGCTTCGTCGCGATCCACGACGATCCGACCGATCAACACAAACCACTCTCCCTTATGAACATTTTCCTAGTTGGGACCATCACCTGAAACGACCCTTAGAGGCGTCGATCAACCATGGCCATTGGATTTGGCTAGGTTTAGGGTTAGGTTTTTAGAAAACAAAGGTAATAAGGTCTTTATATAGAAGATTTTCCGACATTATTCACCCTCCAAAATCCCAAAATCGAAATGAGGCATGCTCACTGACCTTCCTAGCTAATTGCCTCCATTCCGAACATAATGGAACTAGCATTGAGACCTAATTCCGTCATATACAGAAGTTAGCTTTTAGAATCAAATTATATTATATTTAGTTCCTGAAATAAATTGATATGCGTTTCGAGCTTGCATGACCACATAGTACATGTAGTCGCCACAAAACTCGATGGCATATAACAATTCATTATTCCAGATCCAATGGCACTAGTTTCGTCAAAATTCGAGATAGTGCCCCGGAATGATAATTTCATATGTTAATCGGAACGAATTATTATTAAACCAGTTTAATCACTTTTGATTCTAAATTAATAGCTTACTATCATCATTCTTATTTAAATAGAATTTAAATAAGCTTTTGAGATCATTATTATTCACATTAAATCCAAGATTCAAAAATTAAATAATTCCAATATCTAATTATAAACAGTTCAAAAATCTGAGTCGTTACACACATGTGCTTCCAGGACAGAACAATATACAATATACAGTAAATAACAAAGAATACAGAGTCGGTCATAGCGATAACATATAATAAATAATATGATGGAGTTATAAGAGTACAACACAACCCAAACTGTCAAATATCTTAAATAATATGATAAACAATCAATACACAGCTCGGTGTCGAACATATACAGTGAACCAATGTCATATAACAATCCTAGTATAAAGCTCCTCTAAGCTCAATAAAATACATGCTGGTCAAGTCATCCCTGTACCTAAAATGTCTCGGACTAACCCGGGTATTTTAAATAACATACGGGCCAAACTATGTATAAATCATAGGGTTGATAAACATAAGTTATAAAGTATATTCGAAAAATAATAATAACGTGATACACAGTATAACATATCAAGTCAATGATTACAATGAAATATAGTGTGTGTGTGTGTGTGTGTGTGTGTGTGTGTAATAAGGGAGATGTGTGCTGGTTTATGATTACAACGGCTTAAAAGATCACCAAAACCATGTATAAAGATGTCATCACCCATATAAAATAGTTCAATGGAAATAAAGAATACTATATCCAATGGGTGAATCATCCATACAATATAACATCATCATAGAAAATGAAATCATCAAGTGAATCGGGCTAACGCTCAGCAATGCCCTAATATAATATCATAAAATCATATAATCAGTAGATAGTAAGAGATAACCTATCAGATCATCTAAATGATTCTAATATCATACAAATCACAAAGATAAACTATCACAATTCTTTTTTTAAATATCAGTTAAATATTTAGACTTAAAAAAATTTCATAACAAAATTTTCAAAACTTTTCACAAAGGCATTTAAATTTTTAAAACCAAGAATTTTAAACACAAATTCTCAAAACTATACATATTTATTTTTTTTCAAAATTAAATATGCCACCACTCATAAATCATGGTTTAGTAAACAGTCTAACATCCATAATGGACTTCACCTATTTACATGGTAAATTTTAAATTCCAAAACTTTTCTTTTATTTATAATATCAACCAACACACAAGTTCGATCATAATTTCAGCTTTTAAGGTACAAGGATATTGACACGTGGTTATGCAACATTTTTACCTGTCCTCTACCTGTTAGCATTTAGTTCTCGAATTTTTTTGGGACTTAAAATATTATTTCATTCTTATCTTGGAAGCTAATTAAATAAATGCTTGATTTGGGATATTCATATCCTTTGTTTATTTGAGTTGCCGATGGTATGAGGCTTGTTATGATTCATCTTTTTATTTGGTTAAACAACCTTTAAAAATAAAATACTTCCTTTAAAAATTATTAAAAGAAGTAATTGGCCACAATTAATTCAATTATTGTATTTTCTCTAAATAAAAACTATTTTCTGTTTATTATTAACCCAAACAAATAAAATAAAGTTTCAAACTTTATTTTATCATTTTATTACCAAAATTCATTGTTTATTCCAAATAAACAATTTAATTTCTTTTCTTAATTTATTTTATTCTTCCAATCTTTTACTATTTTCTTTTAATCCAAATCTTGGTATTTACTTTTTTCATCCTTGATGTAACGACCCTCTTTTCCGTACAGTTTAAGCGGACAATCAACCACACATGATCCACTTAAATTGAATGGAAAATCGGATAGTTAGGGAAAAGAAAGAAGATTTAAAGAGAACTAAAAACATAGAATCTCACAGTGAAACGAAAAATTTATAATATGCAACAAATCCTTACACAAAAGCAAACCGAAATATATATATATATATATAGACATCAATCAGAGTATACTAACCTATTTTAGCCTGGATAGTTATAACAGCCTATCCTTACAATTGCTGATAAATACAACAATAAATGCAGCGGAAAAATAATCATATACGTGAATACGTCTCTAAGCCTCCAGATCGTCTTCTGAAGCTCCAAAGCATCCAAACTAAATCTATAGTATGCTCGGTCTGACCAGAGCATTATAATAAAATAACACCCGAGTCAGTCTAGAAAACCAGCGTGAGAAAGCACACCCAACTAAATTTTAAAGTTATAAAAACCCTTTGAAATCAAAAGTATCTCGTAAGACCACGCCGCACAAAAACACGGATGGGTGTTTATCTTACGACAACCAAACCATTTCATATGAGATTCTCTGATATTATAATAGTGTCTAAGATACAAATACTTATTAATCATAGCCGAAATTGTTATATTAATTAAATTCTAGCATAATAGGCATACAACTAAAAATAGTAAAGGCTCGTATTGGAGAATGGATTCCATACTATAACAAGATAAGGAACTACCTTCCGATGGTACTTCTCTAGATAAAATGCATCAGGGTCTGACAAGAACATCTTGTACCCCTACCATACAGGACTGGCCTACAACTTGACTCGTAGTACCGAATATGATCACCTCTTTTGTTAATGGGCCCCGAAGCATACATGAGTAGGTTGTAATCAATCCAGATTTGGAATGACCATACCCTGATGGGAGCGACCCACTTGGCCTTGTTGCATGCTCGATTTTTGTTATTTCCCAGTTGATGAGGCTTGAGGCTACGTTTTACCTTTATATAGCACTTTCCACTTGGAATACTACAGTACCTTTCAATCGAGGACACAATATCAGCATTCATATATACAAGTCGTTCAGAAGATGAACGAACCGAAGGCACTACTTCTACTACATCCACTTTGGAATCACTCTCAGGATTAGTAGCAAGCATCCCTTGCACTTCAAAGAGCTCCGTCTTCAAATTCCATCATCTTCAAGATGTCTTTACTTCAATACGCTTAAGTTGGATTGAAGTGGTTTTTTCGGATAACATATCTGATCCCGGTCTCTTCGAAACAACTTTCGATCAATCCCGGTAAACTCAACCCCGATTCTTTAAGAAATAAACAGTCAAAGATAAGAGCGAAGATCACCTCCTAACCGTTAGTGGATGGATTTCCTTAGCATTGATCTAAGGAGAACGAAATGAGATTTATACACACAACATCATCGAAGATGAATGTGCTATATAACTCACATGTTTCTCCTAAATATTTCCAAAGTTACATTTTGGGTCCAAATTTGATTGTCGATATTTAACTATCAACAACACACATTCATACCAGGGATTTATTTCCAAAGGGAAAACCGACATTGGTTAAGCACACAAGTAACCACTAGCCTCCTTAATTTATCTTTTCATTAATTAAAATCACTTTGTAATATTTGTATCAAAATACTTTTACAAAGATTCATTCACAAATCCATATATTTCCAATACTTGGAAAATATCTATATACTTATCTTAACGATATAAGTATATTCACAAAACTGATAATGATTTCCTTTCTATAAAATTCTAAAATCATTTATAAATCCCTTATAAATCTCAAAAACCATTTGTAAAACTATTTTATAAATCTCTGAAACCGTTCATAAAACTCATAAAACTCAACCTCCATTTCCAATTATAAACTCTTTTATAAATTTCAAAACATTTATAAACCCTTTATAAGTTCATAAAACTATATATAAAACTCTTCTTATAAATCTATGAACCCATTTCTAAAATTCTTTTATAAATATCTAAAACTATTTGTAAAATTCTTTTTACCCTTTAACTCGTATTCCTTTAAGTTTCCAAACCATGTTATAAAACTCCTCATATAAAACTCAAATCTATTTATAAAACTACTTGAAACGTTTATAAATAAATTCTAATCATTTACTTGAAAACGCTATTATATAATAATATTACTAACAATAACATTATAATTAAATAATAATTATTAACTTCAAAACATCTTAAAATTAATAATTAATAATTTCAAACATTATTAAATAAACAATAATAATTAACCTTTACCATTAATATAAATAGTAATAGTTCACTTCCAAAACATTATTAATAATCATTGTTATTAATTTCAAACTATATTAATTATTCAAATAATTAACCTTTCAAAATATTAAAATATTATAAATAACCTTAAAACAATACTAGTTATAAATAAGTAACCTTAAAATAATATTAAATATAAATAAATAAATTTTAAAACAATATTAAATATAAATAAATAACTTTTAAAACAATATTAAATATAATAAATAATCCTTTAAAACATTTTTAAACAATAGTTGGACATTAAAATCATTTCTAAATAATTCAAAAGGGACAGATAAAAGGGTTGGAGTAAAATAGAAATTTAATTCATTTAAAAATAAAATATTTTCGAAAACCCAAATTTTGATTTTAAATCCTTCTCCGTCTCAAATGTAAATTCCAACCCAAATGGCAATTTATAGTATTTTAAAATACTAATTTAAGGCCAATAGCTACCCAACGTTTAACCAATATCGATTTTGATTTCTACCACAACAACCATGGCGAGGAGTCCTGTTGGATCCTTCAACATGCCCTCCTGCATCAGAGCTTATATATATCAGCGCACACACACACACACATATATATATATATATTTATATATATATATATATATTTATATATATATATTTATATATATATATATTTATATATATATATATATATATTTGTGTGTGTAAATAAAAATCAACGGTAGTGAGGAATCCTGTTGGATCCCTCTAACCTGTCCCCTTGCATCACAACTCATATAAATCATATCTTACGGGTCATCTACTACTAGGCAAGTATATGTATATATAAAAGGTCATCCGCTCTAGGGGCAAGAATAAAACCAAACCAGCTGATAAAAAAAGTAAACCATCCAAACATCCAATCAATAATTTTTATCAACTATACAATATTACCGGTTAACCAAAAAGGTGAGTTTAACTCACCGAAATTCTAGTTGTTACCGAGGTGTTCTGGTTTTGTCCGAAATCGAACGACATTCAATTTCAACGTAAAATCTCACTAGCTTCAATTGTCACCAAATCAATTCCAAAACATAGTATTCGTTGATACGAATACAACACAACTTGTCGTGCTTGATTCCGACTTCGTATGAATTAGTTATAGCATTTATAAGATTACAAATTAATTAAATATAATTATTTACACTAATTATAATTAGTTAACTCTAATTACTATTATTAAACTTAATCCTCCATCACCAAAATCGAACACGTCATGAACCCCTCCTGACTTCTGCCTTTCTTCTCCTTGCCATCACCGTTGGTCATCGTAGGCTACCGCACCCTCGCTAGAGGCAGCCTAGACTCCCTCGCATCAACGCCATAAGGTGATCCCTCTGAGTTGCGACCACCACCTCGTTAGACCTAGAAATGATAAACGAATTCCATCTGAGATTGTAGCCTCCTCCTGCCACCATTGCCTACCGCGACAACTCCGAAGCTCCACCTGACCTCGCCCTCTCGATTGCCCCAAACGTCGCTGCCCCTGACCGCCTCTAGTGTGCTGTCGAGCTTCCCTAACCAACCTATGTTCATCGATGAACTGATGCCATCTCGCCATGCTAAAGCCAATCTCCACCATCCACTTCATTGATCCTGACCTTGCTGACCTTTTTTTAGTTAATGGCCTTGCCAGAAAATGTCTTCGGTGACCATGATGGATGAGGAGCGTTGGATCGAGAAGAATTTGAAATTGAAAAAAATCGAATTCTTCTCTGGTATAAACACGATTTAAATAGGGGAAAAGGGGTATGGGTTGGAGAACGTAGGCAAGGGTATGGCCTTTACAGTCTAAGGTGATGGGTAGTGTAACGATTCGGGATTTTCGACCCTCGAAAATCAACACTAATACGTCCACTGTATTGCATGCAGAGCAATCGAATGCCAAAAAACCCGATTGTTTGAGGAAAGAAAGAAGGAAGAAGAAGAAAGAAAGAAGAGAGAGAAGATAAGAAGAAAACTAAACAACACAGAATCTCACAACGGAATGAATAATCTATAATATACAACAACTCTTTACACAAAAGCAAAACTGTAATATATATATATATATATATACATACAGACGTCAATCACGGTATACTAACCGATTCCAGCCTAGACAGTTATAACAACATGTCCTCACAATTGCTGATAATACAATAATGAATGCAGCGGAAAAATAACTATATACGTGAATACATCTCTAGCCTTTAGCTCGTCTCTTGAAGCTCTAAGCATCCAATCTAAATCTGTAGTGTACTCGGTCTGACCCGAGCATTATAATAAAATAACACCCGAGTTATTCTGGAAAACTAGCATGAGAAAACATGCCCTTCTAGATTTTAAAGTTATAGAAACCTTTGAAATCAAAAGTATCTCGTAAGACCACACCGCATATAAACACGGACGGATTTTTACCTTACGATGGCCAAAATAGTTTCTAAAGAAATTCCATTTTTATTATAATAATGTCTAAGAGTGAAAATAATAATAATAATCAAGTAGTTGTGATGCTCGTGAGTGTACATCACAACAATACTAGGTATATAATTAAAAACTGATAAGGCGCGTTCGCTAATTATGTAGGATTCCATGGAGGTGACTTTAGTACTTCGAGAATAGTCCTCCTACACAAGGATTAGAGATATCCTTCCAAAGCAGCATATATCCCTAGTGATGTACCCAAGGAAAACATAACCGGTCTTCCTAAGACCGAGTGCATTGCCCAAGCATGCATAACAACTGTAAGTAACATCTAGGTGGAGCCGACTGCACCCTATGGGTTTTCCAACCCTACTGACCATGTCTCTTATCTCTGATTTTAGTCATTACCGCTGATGAGGCTACGTCCAGCATTCCATCTTACGCACCACCATCAAATAGATCATGGAATCCTACATGGATTCCTATACCCCAACGGGTCTCAAAACCACACATGAATTCCAACGTCACAATATATCACGAAACTTCTCGATTGAACCATATATGGTTTCTTAGTGGTTACGGTTTTCAAGTCATCTCTTACAGGTACACTCTTCCGCTTCCTTGGCGCTCCAATAACTAATCGCCAACTTTCGTAATGCTCAATACTGGTTCTTTAGGAAATAATCAAACAATACATAAGAACGAGGATCACCCCCTAACCGTTTAAGTGGAAAGATCTCCTCATCATTTGTCCTAAAAGAACAAAATGAGTTTATATGTATAGTATAGCACCACCGATGGTAACTGTACCATATGATTCCCGTGTTTCTCCTAGATATTCCCAGAGTCAAAATCCTTCAGTGTTAAGTAGGGAATATTTCCATACCACCAAAATTAAGAAGGATTACATATTTAGGCCAAGATTTGATAGTCGGTTATTTAACCATCAAATAAATAAGCATTCAAACAAAGATTTCATTTCTCATGGAAATCACTAACCATCTTAGATAAACTTTCATTAACTTAAAATCATCTTTCAAATATTTATTAAAATATCCATATACTTATCTCACCGGTATAAGTATATTCACAAACCATTTCTTTCAAAAATACTTTAAAATGTTTTAAAAATAGATATGGAAAGCACCGTTTCGTGTCAATCATGGATCGTAGTTTACTCAATGGTTACGTCGTTATCCCAACAAATCCATAGTAAAGTGTAGGCAATCCCTGCCCCTCGAATTACGCCATGAAAATCAACCGTTTCTTTCCAAAATCTCTTTATTCATAAATATCTCAAATCTATTTATAAAGCTTCTTTATAATTTTCCAAGTTTAATTAATAAAAACACTTTTTATAAATCTCACACCATCTATAAAACTTCCCATTTTTTATCTGTATAACTCATTTATAAATCTCCTTATAATTCTCTAAAACCATTTATGAACCATTTTATAAATCTCTGAAAATCATTTATAATCTCTTTTATAAATTTCAATCACTTATAAATTCTTTTTGTACATTCCTAAAATTTATAAATCCTTGATAAATCCATAAAATCATTAATAAAACTCCTTTTATAAATCTATAAACCCATTTACAAAACTCTTTTACCTTGTAAATAATATTCCCTTAAGTCTTCAAACCATTTTATAGACTCCCCTTATAAAATCCAAGTTCATTTATAAACTCTATTTATAAATCTAGAACATTTATAAATAAATAATAACATTTTCTTCTAATACTATTATATAATAATAATGATTAACCATAACATTATAGATAAATAAATAATGAGTTTTAACCTTAAAACATCTTAAAATAATAATTAATAATTTTAAGGACATTATCAATAAAACACTAATAATTAATTTTCAACGTTATTATAAATAATAATAATTAATTTCCAAACAGTATTAATAAATCATTATTATTAATTTCAAATCACATTAATTATTTAAAATGAATAACTTTTCAAAATATTGATAAATAACTTTTAAAACAACATTAAATATAAATAAATAAGTTTAAAAAATATTAATATAAATAAATAACTTAAAAATAATATTAATATAAATAAATAACTTTAAAACAATATTGATATAGATAAGTAACTTGGAGAAAGATAGATAAAAAGGTTGGAATAATAAAAATTAAATCTTTTAAAAATAAAATATTTTTGAAACCCAATTTCAAATTAAAAATCATTTCCTATCTCAAAATCCGAGTTCAACTCAAATGGAAATTTATAGTATTTTTAAAATACTAATATGTGGCCAACAGCTACCCAACGTTTAACCAATATCGATTATTGATTTTATATCACTACAGGATCTAAGTTTGAACATATAATAATGCCATAAACCATAGTGTCCACAATCAAGCTTCATATTTAATAATCATATAACATGAATTTTATTGAAATAAATTAACAATAGCAGGGAATACCGTTGGATCCCTCCAACCCTTCCCCCTCCATCACAGCTTATATATATCAGCATATATATATATATATATAAACAAAATTTGAAAGTTGTGAGGAATCCTGTAGGACCCCTCCAACATGTCCCTCTACATCACAACTTATATACATAATTATATAATATGGGCCATCTACCCCAGGGGTGGGAATAAATTCAAACCAACTCATAAAACCGTAATCCATTCAAACATCCAATCAATAATTTTTTCATCAACTATATATTATATTGGTTAACCAAAAAGGTGAGTTTAACTCACCGAAATTTCTGTTGTCGCCAAGGCATTCCTGTTTAGAACAACTGTCTCCAAATTCATCCAAACCAGTTCCATCACAAGGTTATGTCATCACGAGCGTAATGCAAAAATCTGCACCTTGATTGGACCTTGTATGAAGAAGTTATTCAATATAAAAGTTTGAAACATTAATTTATATATATTAATTCACTAATGATTAATTAATCTCTAATTACATTTAAATCCTTTCTTCCACTATCATTCAAATATTTCCCGCTTCTCTGGTATACCAACTAACCCATGATCGAGCCTCTCTCCCTTCTCACCATCCCCTCTATGACCAACAAGCAACTAAACCGACGCAACCATCGAGTTTCTCTACGCGAGCTACATCTCCCCGGCACCATCAATTCAAACCCGAACCCCTAGGTCAAAACGCGACCTCCAATCCTCCACCTCGCTACCTCAATCATCGCACCACCCACACATGATCGAACATCACCAAACTTTGGCCGTAGATGCTCAACTCTCCCACGAACGAAGATACAAACTCCAAATCTCACAACTCCACTCCAAATCGCTCAAGAACCAAATCGTAGCTCACCTTCAAACTGTCGACCTCCCCAAAACTCCACGGCAACTCAACATACCCATATCAAATCGAAGCTTAGGCCAATACAAGTTCAAAATCCAAGTTTTATAATTTTTAATCAAGAAACGAGTTTGATTTTTATTTTTGAATTTTTTTTGAGTTTGGTTTTCTATAAATGGAAGAACGAAGGAGATGGAATGTTTTTTTATAAATGAGGAGGGTATGGCATAAGACATGGGTGAGTAGCGCCTTTAGACATGGATGAGTATGGTGATTAGATAGGGTATGTACTATATTTAAATCCAAAAATGTCAAATCTAAGCACCTAAAAATCTCGTACTCCAAACGAGGCATGCCGCCGGGCATTCTATATGTAATACACCTATTTTAAACACAATGGAACTAGTGTCGAGACCTAATTCGATCATATGCAGAAGGTAGCATTTCGAACCCAATTATAATATAAATTTCTGAAATTAATTTATAGAGTTTCGATCTTGCATGACCAAACGATACGTCCAATCACCATGAAATCGACGGCATACTATAATTCACTATTATGGATCCAATGAAACTGGTTTCGTCCAATTTCGAAATAGTGGCCCGGAAGGCTATTTTTATATGTTAATTTAAACAAAATATTATAAAAACCAAATTAATCACTTTTAAATTTTAATTAAAGTTTAATATCTTAATTCTTGTTTAAATAGAATTTAAATCGAATTCTGAAATCATCTTAATCCACATTAAATTCAGGATTTATTTATTTAAGCAATTCTAAATATTCAATCCAACAGCTAAATTATCAAAAAAATCGCAATATTTGAAATTCAAGTTATTTAACTTATAAAAATAACTTTTCAATATTTAAAATCAATTAAAAATTCCAAATTCGAATAACTGAAATTCTGGATCGTTACATTCTCTCCCCTTAAAAGAATTTCGTCCTTGAAATTAGCAAGTAAGAAAAATGCCCCAAGCCCATTAACTTTTTAAAACAAATTAGTTGAAATAGATTTGCAAATTCTTTTAAGTCTTTAACTTCATTCACCAATACAAACTGATTTCTGTCCATTTGATCATTTCAGGTTATAACTCAAAAATCAAGTTTTAATTATCAAAATTTCTTCAACATTTCTTATAATTTTTCTAATGTCTTAAATTTATGGAAAATTTCATCAGTGTCTCCTTTGCGCGGCTCGATCGGAACAACTACAACTTGTCACTATATACCAAACCAACAAAAGAAAACAAAAGCCAAGTGGCTTAATCATAAAACCATCAAACCAAACAACAATATAAACATGTACCTATTTGTCGGGCAACCAAATTCTACTCGTGAGACCAAAGGCATCAAACTGGCTTTGCTTCTATATACCTTCATCTTATTTTCCAATGATATCCAATCCTATAATTCATAATCATATTATTATGCATTTTCAATTTGCAACATTTAATTTACTAAAGCCCGTACGATGTACATATACCATCCATACGCAAAATCAAATCTGATCGCTCGGATGATCACACAATTTCACTTTAGAACTAGTATTGTTTATGCGACCACTCTAGTGCGGACTCAGGTCTGGTTCTTTTATTAGAAATCATCACTCCTTGCATAGCTATATACACCGGTAGAGAATTCTAGAATCAATCAAAAATCCATATCAAGTGCTTGCTGTCGAGAATCGAGTGAAAAATCCTAACTCGGACCGATGTAAATCATCTTGAATCATTTATTCGAATCATGTATTCGAATCTGGATCAAACATTTATGCGAATAAAATGATATACGTACAACTTATGTAATTGGTTTCTCATTACTCAAATTCTTTTATTTTCATTCATTTATTCTTAATCATTATTCACATTGTTTTATTCACATTCACTTAATACTTTGTATATTTTTTTCAATACTAATATCACTTAAGAACCATTCCATCAAATTTTATGTTTAACAACATTTCACTCCATACTAAGTTCATTTATGAATCATTTCATAAAAATTTACTTAAGTTTATAAATATTTTATACAACACTTCTCATGTTTATTTTCACTTTTCAACTTAAGTCCATATTCGTTTTAAATCAAAGTCAATTCCATTTGACTCATTTCATTAAGTCACTTCATTATTCAATCTTATTAACACATTCTAAACCATATTCAATTTACTAATTTTATTTAATTAGTTCATTCATTAATTCATTTCAAATCCAATCAATTTCATTTCAAGAATTGTTTTATTTAACCTTACTTGGTTTAAATTTCTTTTAAAAATTCATCTTATTTAACTTAAGTTAAATTTCATTTCAATTTTGCTTTTCTTAAAAAATTATATTTAGCAAATCTAAAATTTTGTTTTAACTTACTAGTTCCCAAAATTTATAAGTTATAAAACTTATTTTCTCATATTCCCATAAAACACTTAAATGAAAATTTCCAGAGTTTAAACAACATGATCTTATTTCAAATTATTTTGAAACAATACTATTAGTAATTTGTTTGTATTTCAAATCATACTTTTGAATTTCAAAATCAAAACTAGTTTTACCAATACAAAACCTCAATGGTAGCAATTCCTCTCTTGGAAACCCGAAGATGAACGCCGATAATGCTGCAGTCATCATCGAAATTATTTTCCAACAAACAAAGTGAGTTCATGTAACATCCCCCACTTGGAGGCCAAAACCTAACGGCTACGGATGCTGCAGTCATCCACAGTTATTAATCCTCGGCGACCAAGTGTGGTAATGTTAGATACATCGATACAACAAAAACACATGGATATGAAGAAATTTTTTTTTAAAAAAATTAAATAAATTTCTCATTCCATTTCAAATCATTTCAAATTCATTACATAATCCCAAATTTCGAGAACCACGTTCAGAGAAAATATAATTATTACAATATATGCCAAGAGCGACATATGGAGATGCCCCTTGGATGATCAGAGTATATATATAGGTAATTAAACAATTTTTCCATTACAACACAATACAACGGCATAAAAGAAAAGAACTTTAAATAGCTAGCTTGCCTCCTGCTCGTCTCCGGAAGCTTATTCGTCAACTTTACTTGAAATACCTCAACCCTCAAACTACTCAAAATTAATTGAGCACCAGAGAGTTTAAGGGGAAAATAGAAAGTTTAAGTCAAACAAAAAGCCTAGTATGAATAATAACCTACCATCTCGAACTATTTAGATATCTAGTGAGACCACGCCGCTTAGCGGAACGGGTTTTCCCTCACTAGTATCTGATCTAAAATTTATAATAACCATATATTGTGCTCCTGCATCCACAATGGTTAAAACATAGCAATTTAAAATATTATGATGATACGCAAATAAGTAAATTATTCTGGATTTCCCATCCCCATTCATTTTGATTGTCCGTCTTGATTATAGTTTCTAGGGTCACTATTAACCTATTAGTTTTCATGGGCTGACTAATAACCTGTTTAAAGCTTATGGACTATCTGTCCGGTTTCATAGTTTTCATGGGATTACCAAGAACCTATTGGCCCCTGCCAATAACTTCATTATTTCATGGGTTCTCCCTGAATGTATTGGTATCTCCAATAACTTCTATCATATCATAGTTTTCATGGGTAGATTAGGAACCTATTGACTTCTGTCAATAACTTTATCCAGCTATAGTTTTCATAGGATCACTACGAACCTATTAGCCCCTACCAATAACCCTTACTAAACATAGTTTTCATGGGTTTACTATGAATCTGTCTAAACTAAAAACCTCTTAATTAGTCTTTGGGCATCCTATATTCTGGTCTACCTGACCTCCTGGATGCAAATCTATTCATTCAGGAGTTAACTTAATTTATATTCACTGCTGGGTCAACCTAGCTAATTATTCTGCTCTTACTTCCTAAAATACAGTTATGGGTCCATTACATAATGAATATATTTATAGAAGAAGCATGTACAAAAATAATACCAACATCTTTGGTTTAATACCCTTGAAATCATTTCCCTCTGAAATTTGGTTTGTCTCTATAACCCATTATTTTTACCAAGGCAAGCTTCTTCAAAAACTCCAAATTTAAAAGCATTTTAAAGACTCTTTTATAGTGCCATGGGTTTTTCCTTTTAAAGATGAGATTGGGTTCTTTGTTTTGAAAACTAAGGCTTTCGAAACCATTAAAATCTATCTTTCGAAAGCTTTCAATTCTTCTTTTCAAAACAATCAAGCATATGACTTTCGAAACACTTAATCTCTTTCGAAAGCATCAAAACCTTCCTTTCGAAAATATTGAAGTATATCTTTCCAACACATAGAAGCATATCTTCGAAACCATTGGGTTTATCCTTAAAAAAACTTTTGGGTCAAAGTGAATATAAATGAAAGTACCCATTTTCAAATCATAACTTTTAAGTGAAAGATATTGGGGAAAACTAATGGCTTCGGAACCATCCTTCCAAAAGCTTTAATCATTTAAGAAAAACATTTGGATGGATAGCTTCGAAACCCCTTTCGAAGCCATTGCCTTCAAAACCTTTAGTATAAGTGGCTATTGAAGCACTTTTGAAAGCATTGGGAAGTGGCTTGTTGATTTATAAAACAAAAACTATCCTTTCGAAAGCATTGAAACTTCAACCTATTCAAAAAGTATGAAGACGGCAGCAAGGTTTCGACTTGGTTTAAAACTACCTTTTTGAAAGCTTTTCTTTAAAACATAATCTAAGGTAAACTACCCTTTCGAAACAAGAAGGCATCAACCCCTTCGAAAGCTATATAAAAGACCCTTTCAAAAGCATTCATTAAAACAAGGAAAGCAGTAAGTCTTTTGAAAGCAAAACAAAAGACCTTCGAAAGCTATTTGAATTGGTATCGACCCCTTCGAAAGCATGGTTTCGACTCCATACCTTTCACCTTTCTCCAATCCACTACATATCAAAGCATTGATACCATGTGTATTGGTTTCGACTTAGATGGGGGAGGGGTATGGGGTCGAATGGTTACTACTAGAAGTGGTGAAACAATAAACTTATGTAAAACTGTTTTTATTGCCTTTTTAAGTAATACTTTTCAACTAACTTGCCCATTTGTAAAAGTATAATTGGTTGCCATAAACTTTATAAAAATCTTTTCCTAAAAGATTGCAGAACTCATTTCAGATTTAATAAAAATAATTAGCAAAGAAGTCCTTCCCTTAAGCAAAGCAATTAAGACATTTAAGTCCTCCAACTAAATTAATTTAATTTACATAGTAAACTACTTAGGAAAAATCCCCAAAAATTCTAAAAATTCACTTTTAATATGTTATCTAACATATAGAAATTTTAGACCCAAATTCTTTTGTATAACTACTGAAACAAAATTTTAAACCCAATTATCTATTTCTTCCTTCAAAAATTAATAATAAATTTTCCATAGCTTGAAAAATTATAAAAATTAAAAATCATCTCCAAAATAATATTTTACATAGCATATTAATTCCTCATGGCATTCGAAACACAATCAACACGATTTAGACTTAAAATCGAGATAAACATTTATAAATCATACTTGTTTGAATCAAACATATCATAAAATCCAAGCATATCATCATTAAAATCATTATAAAGATTTTAAACATAAAACCCGAAATCAAAAGCTCTTTAAAAATGAAATAGAGATAGTTTTGACTATTATTCTCCTTGCTTAGGATAAGGAACTTGAGATTTGATCTTGCTTAATTCCCCTTGCTTGGTCCTTAGCTTTTAATTGATTTTTTTTCTCCCTTTCTTCTCCTAGTTATGGCCAACTTGCTCTTTGATTTACATTTTAGAACAATAAATTATGAACAAGTAGAGTGAAAAATGGGAACATGGGTTTAGGTGTTATGGGGTTATGCTGGCGGCTAATCCCCATAATGCCCTTGCGTTATTTTTCTTATTAATTAACACATGAAACCGTTCATGAACCCATTCTTTGTATTTGATTAAGCACGGCCTCTAATTAAATTTTCAAATGTCAATCCCCTTATCACTCTAATATTTATATTATTCTATTTAATTTATCTAATTAAATCTCCTAAATAATGTTATTAAAAATTAGGGGTGTTACAGGCTCCCCTCCTTAAAGAATTTCATCCTCAAAATTCAGTAAGGACTAAATACTAAACATAACAATCATTTGTAATAGCTCCTAACTACCATACTAGCCTACCTGACTAGCAATAGTCTATATAAAGCAAATATAGAACATACCCTCACAGCAAATCAGGATTTGTATCTCTAATCTTGTCTTCTATCTCCCAAATACAGTCCTTCTCTGAAACACCCCACACCCCTTAGTATACCCAAAAGGACACACTAAAAGATGTGATGCGTTGTAGGTATAACTAATGCTAGTAGAGACTAAGATGCACAAGACAAAATAGATAGATAATAACACAGCGGAAGTAATTAAGAACAATAAGTGATTTTAAAAATTAATACTTCATAAATACTTCAGACAAACCACATATGTTCCAAATACCAAATACAATTGTCTTATGAAAATAAAATCTCAGTCTCATCAGAAAAACCAGAGTACAAACACAAACTTTCCCTCAATACAGTGCCAGTACAATAAAAGAACAAAAGGCCGGAAATAAAAAGAAGGAATACATGGTAGGGTCTCCAAGTCACTGCGGTCTATCTTCCTTGCCCCTGATTGCCTATGGAGGGAGAAAAATGGGGAAATGGAGGAGTGGGTCAGACTAAAAGTCTGGTGAATGATAGTAATTACTAGAATCTTAAAGCAAAGTAAAAGTAATAGACCTTACAACAGTTCTAGTACATAAAAGGAAACAAAGGAGATAGAGAGAAGGAATACGAATTAACTTAATAAATATAATTGATTAACTTTGATTGTTTGCACTTGTCTTTGATAGCTGCTTTGATTGGGCTGAATTCCTAATCCTATAATTAGGCTGAAATCCTAATTCTACCCTTTAATCGGCCTACTACTCCATAGACCTTAGTACGGACTAGACACTATACTCCCTACACAGAAATGGTGTCTATGAATGACACGCAAAGTATCTACTGTGGACTAGATGTTATATAGCTCCCTACACAGAAGGCAATGGTGCCTACGAAAGGCATACATACTAAGTGCTTGGAACTCATAACGGTTACTGAGCACCCGAATGGAAGTCGGACGTGTAACCGCCACCATGCTTATGTTACCTGTTGTTCCACCTATTGGGTCTTCTTATTACCTCAAGCTCCAGCATAAGCGTGCCCCTCATCCCACTTCAGGCTAATGTAAGATCACCGTGTCCATAGAAAATAGGGGAAATGCTGTTGGTACTGGCCCGTCATCCAAACAATATCTAGTTGCGCCCCTTGCCCAAATCCCCATGATTTGGACTTCTACTTATTGACCAATTACTACCATTATTAGCATAAGTGTGCCCCTTATCTCACTTCAGGATGATGTGAAACACCGTGTCTATATAAATAATAAGGGAATGCTATTTGGTACAGGTCCTACTTTAATTCTTGCTTATTAACTTAGATAAATTATTTAAATAAGCCTTTACAATATATCTCTACTATCTTTGCTTATTAATTTATCCTAAGTCTTAAAATAAGCCTCATTATGTTCTATTTCTTATTATAACCAACGTTATAATCATGCTTATAACTTAACCCAAGGTCTAAGTGTAAAAATAAGCTTCTTTCATCTTATACTCTTTTAGTTATAATTATAAGTTTTAACTAGGCCAATTATCTTTAATTAGTCAAATTCTAACATTAATATCATAATTAGCTCAATTTCAGTCTTAATTCCAATTTTATTTCAATCTTTACAATTTACATCTTATCTTCCATTATTTCAGTATTCTTATAATTTTATTCCATATTCACGTTTAATCTATTCTTCCATACGCAAAGAAGAAGGAGAAATAAAAGAAAACTAAAAATAGAAGAAAATCCAAAGCTTAGGAAAAGGATGTAAATAACGCATAAATAATAGTAAATAAATTAAAATACTGTAAATAAACTATAATTAAATGGAAAAGCTATAATTAACAGAAATAAACTAAAATCAACTAAAAAGAATAGCTAAAAGAAATAGATTGAAAACAATTCTAAAAACTGTAAATAAACTACTAAAAAGGTTATTCCAAAAATCGTAGTAAAACTACAACTATTGGAAACCCTATTATTTTAAATTACTTAAAAATCTAAATAATTACAATCACTCACATGTGGTCCTAAGCTTTCCCCTTTTGGTCTTCCCGGATCCACTTGAGGGTATTAAAATATTTTTATTAAAAAGATTCTCTCCTAGGAAAATTATTCTTTTTAGGGTCCTTCCTGAAAAGGTGAACCCAAGCGGAGAAAATCTAGAATGAGAAAAAGTGTTAGGCCTAGGGTTCTATTTATAGGTGTAGAAGTGGATCTCGGACCGTTGGATTTGAGGATTGAACATGATGCAACCACGTCATAGACTGAATAGGAGCCATCGGATGCAAGAACGGAAGGACCAGATTGCTTAAAAGAATGCAAATGACGCGTACAACGTTCGAACGAACGAAACGAACTTTCGTTCGTTAAAAGGCGAGGCGGGTCGACCGGTCGGTCGACCTAGCCCATATTATTATTATTATTTTTCTTCTTTATTTTTGTTTAATTCATAACTTGCTCATATTATCTCGGATTCTGACGTTCTATATATGGAAATTAACCAAAAAATTACCACGGACACAATGGTGCAACTCCCGTGGCTCAATTATGAAAATTTCACAAAATTATTTTATTATTTCATTAATTAACGAATTAATTATTATGGGTTAAATTTTGGGTTATTACATTCTCGTTGTCGCTCTACTAAACTTTCACCAACTTGACTTTCTTGTTCCTTAACTTTTTCTCATCTCTCGCTGCAACCTGAACAATTTGCCTAACAAAAGTCAAATTCGGTTCTGCTATCAAATCTTCTAACTCTGTCGGAGGAATAGTAGTCTCTGGATCATCCACATACTTTCAAAGATGAGACACATGGAATAAATTATGGACACCTGCCATACTGTTCGGCAACTCTACTATGTATGCGAGCTTTCTGACCCTCTCTATAATTAGGAATGGACCAACATATCTCGGTGCCAGTTTCCCTGACTTTCCGAATTGCACCACACCCTTCATCGAGGATACTTTAATGAAAACTCTATCTCCAATTGAGAATTCTTGGTCTTTACACCGCTTATCTGTGTAACTCTTCTGTTTGGATTGAGCTTCCTTCATCCTTTCTCAGATCAACTCAATCTTCTCTGTCGCCTCTCTAACCAGATCTGGACCTAAGACTAATTTATCTCCAGTTTCCAGCCAACATGCTGGTGATTTGCATGGCCTTCTATACAAAGCTTCAAAAGGCACCATTCATGTACTAGCTTGATAGCTATTATTATAGGAAAACTCCACTAAGTGTAGGTGATCATCCCAAGATCCACCAAAGTCCAATATACAAGCTCTTAGTAAATCCACGAGTACCTTATTGACTCTCTCTGTCTGCTCATCCGTTTAGGGATGATATGCAGTACTCATCTTAAGCTTGGTACCTAACATATCCTGTAGACTCTTCCAGAATTCACTAGTAAACAAAGCATATCTATCACTGACTATACCACTAGGAATTCCATGCAGTCTCACTATATTCTTCACGAACAACTTGGCTAAAATAGGTGTCGTCGTGGTTGACTTAACTGGAATGAAATGGGCACTCTTGGTCAATCAGTCCACTATAACCCATACACTTTCATTTCCTTCATTCGGCCCTGGCAACCCGTCTATAAAATCCATGGATATCGAATCCCATTTCCAAACTGAAATCTCTAAAGGTTGAAACAACCTACTCGGCTTCTGATGTTTGGCCTTCACTTGTTGACAGTTTGCACATCGCCTAACCCACAAGCCTACATCCTTCTTCATACCTTCCTTGTAGAAGCTCCTCTTCATATCTTGATACATCTTGGTTCCTCCAGGATGAATCATGAATTTGGATCGATGACATTCCCTAAGAACTTCTTTCCTCAAGTCCTCAATGTTCGGGACACACAACCGCCCCTTCTTTCTTAACCATCCCCTTTGGTCAAGACTAAAGTCCTTTAGATCATCGATCTCCGATCCAACCTCAAGCCTTCTAATCTTCTCAGCTAATAATGGATCCTCTTTCTGCTTAGAAGCAATCCTTTAGATCAATACTGGTTGAACTTCTAAATAGGACAACATAGCGGTACTCTGACTAGAACTAGAAGTCGATCTTAACTGCACACTACATGGTCAAGGCTTCTAAATCTTTCCATTCTACCAACATAACCAACACCACATTCTGATGTTTTCTGCTAAGAGTATCTGCTACTTTATTTCCTTTTCCAGGTGTATACTCTATACCAAAATCATAAGCTACTAAAAACCCCAGCCAGCTCTCCTGCCTCCTATTCAACTCCTTTTGAGAGAATAAATATCTTAAGGACTTATGATTTGTGTATAGCTCAAATCTCTCCCCCAAGAGATAATGTCTCCATATTTTCAATGCAAAGATCACCGCAGCCAACTCCAAATCATGAGTAGGATATCTCATCTCATGCGGTATAAGCTGTCATGAAGCATAGATGATAACTTTACCCTTCTTCATCAATACAGCTCTAATCCAGTCCCACGTGCATCGGTATACACCACCAACCCTTGGTTTTCGTCTGGAACTGCTAACACAGCGTTGGTTAACAAATACTTTAACTTAAGGAATGCTTCCTCACATTTGTCGAACCAGACAAACTTCACGTCCTTTCTGGTTAACTTAGTCAAAGACGCTGCTATCCGCTAGAAATCCTTAATGAACCTCCAGTAATAGCCAGCAAGTCCAAAAAAACTTCTAATCTCGGTCACCATTCCTGGTCTCTTCCGGTTATTAACAACTTCGATCTTATCTGGATCGACTGACAAACCCTTCTCTAAAACCACGTGACCAAGAAACTTAACATCTTTCTTCCAAAAATGACACTTAAAAAACTTTGCTTTCAGCCGATGCTGCCTCAACGTCTCAAGCACTACCCTAAGATGATCTTCATGCTCTCTTTCATCCTTAGAGTATACTAAAATGTCATTAATAAACACCGACACAAATCTATCCAAGTAGTCTCGGAAAACTCGGTTCATCGGATCCACGAAGAAAGCAAGTGCATCCGTTAACCCGAATGGCATTACTAACCACTCATACGATCCATACCTTGTTTGAAATTTTATTAACGGAATACTATCCTCTGCCACTCTTAACTGATGAAAACCTGTCGCCAAATCCAACTAGGAAAATACTCTGGCTCCACGCAATTGATCAAATAGATCATCAATTCTCGGCAAAGGATACTTATTCCTAATCATCTTCTCGTTCAACTTACGATGGTCGATAAACATCCTCAATGACCCATCCGGTTTCTTCACGAACACCGCATCCGCACCCCAAGGCGAACTGCTTGGTCTAATAAAATTCCTCCCTTCTAGATCCACTAGTTGCACCTTCAATTCCTTCATCTTGGTCGGTGTCATCCTGCTAGGTGGTCTACTTACAGGTTCGGCTCCTGGCACAAGATCTATCTGAAACACGACGGCTCGTTTCGGTGGTAATCCGGTAACCGACTCAAAAACATCTGAAAATTCTCTTGCTACTCAAACCTGACTTAACTCGTCTTCTACTTCCATAGCACTCAACAGAGTACAAGCATTCTGGTGAGAATCCTCCATTGAAAATATAATTCGGTTATGACTATCAGGGTGTCTCGGTGATATTTCCCAATTTTAGCAAAATATCCTAGCCTCATATCTACCCAACAAATCCATACCCAAAATGATTCTGAAATCTATGAAATCGAAAACATACAGACTGCATGTAAACTTATAACCTAACAAATCAAGTTCTATCTGGCCAATCTCATTCCTAGAGTTGCATACCCTCCTAGTGGATTCGCAACCCTTAAGGAAGTAACAAGGTATGTGGGTTCTAAACATAACCTACTAACCAAACACTGAGATATAAATGAATGTGATGCACTAGTATCAAAAAGCACCCTAACTGGTATACTTTGAATCAAAAGCATACCTTCCATCATAGTCTTTCTTTTCTCAGCAAAAGTTGGCCTAGCAGGCGATGATCCAATAGCAAAGACTTTTCCCTTGTCCGCCCTGACTGGTTCTGTACACTGATTCTTATAATGCCCCACCTGGTCGCAGTTAAAGCACTTCACACTCATCTTGTCTATGGTCTTCTTCCCCTTGCTAGTTCGGCATTCATGAGCATAATGACCCTTTTTATCGCACTTAAAGCAAACCAAATTAGCCTTTGCCTTCTTGGTAGCTTCTCCCTTTTGGGTTCCCTTCTTCTTAAAGAACTTCCTCTCTTGCCAAGGAAACTCTTGGTTTCAACCTACTTCTCCTTCCCATAAGTAGCAAGCATCTCCTCATGTCGAGTTGCCATTTTCACAACAACATTACAAGGATCACGAAGATGTGGCAAGGTCGCACTAGCAATCTTGGGTCTCAGTCCTCGAATAAACTTCTCATTTCTCTTGATGACGGTGTCAATAGTAGCATATCCATACCTGGATAACTCATCAAACTTTGCAACATACTCAATCACCGACATTTCGCCTCCATGAACTTCCTCAACAATGCAAACTTTGCAATTTCAAAGAAAAACCTTTCCTCAAATCTCCTACGGAGTTCCGCCCAAGTCAACTCTTCCTCTGGAACTCCATCAATGATGTTGTTCCACCAATAAAGCACTGTTCCCTGCAGCTGCCTAGAGGCTAGTCTCCTCTTATACTCAACTTTCAATCTCAAGTCAGCAAAGATTCTCTCACAATGCAAAAGCCAATTGTCAACTTCTATAGCATCCGCCGTTCCTAAAAACGGCTTCCCACCAAGACTGGTATAATCTCTGCTCAACTTAACATAGTTGTTTCCAATTGGAGCCATGGGATTAGCTCCTCCAACATTCCCAGCCACTCCAGCAGCTGCTCCAACTTGCATCAGATTAACAGAGAACTGATACATCATCCCCATATCTACTGGTGGATTTCTAGCACCTACGTTGGCATTTGCCTGTCGACCCTAGTTCCTCCTTGTATTAGGTCGAACATTTCCATTTGTTGTGGTGCTTCCTCCGCCGATATTTCCTCTTCTGTTTCCCGCCTCCATATCTTCATTTCTCGTAAATCTACAAATGAGCCTTAGTAAGATATAGAAGAACGGTCTAAGAGAGAGGGGAATACGTACTTATATATATATATATATATATATATCAAATACAAGTACATTACAATAACGTTAACCCAAACCCCGATCTTATTTTCTGATTTATTGGATTATGTTTTGAAAATCTTTTAAGTCTAAATTTCTTAAGTTTTCATAAACCTATGCTCAGATACCAACTCATAACACCCCCCACTTGGAGGCCCAAAACTAACGTCTACAGATGCTGCAATCATCCATAGTTATTAATCCTCGGCGACCAAATGTGGTAATGCTAGATACATTGATACAATAGAAACACATGGATATGAAGAAATTTTCTTTAACACTATTTAAACAAATTTCTCATTCCGTTTCAAATCATTTCAAATTCATTACATAATCCCAAACTTCGAGAACTACGTTTAGAGAAAATATAATTATTACAACATACGCCAAGAGCGACATATGAAGTTGCCCCATTGGATGATCAGATTATATATATAGGTAATTAAACAACTTTGCCTTTACAACACAACACAGCGGAATAAAAGAAAAGAACTCTAAATAGCTAGCTTGCCTCCTGCTCGTCTCCGGAAGCTTATTCGTCAACTAAGTACCTAAAATACCTCAACTCTCAAACTACTCAAAATTAATTGAGAAACCGAGAGTTTAAGAGGAAAACATAAACTTCGAGTCAAACAAAAAGCCTGGTATGAATAATAACCTACCATCTTGAACCATTTAGATATCTAGTGAGACCACGCCGCTTAGTGGAACGGGTTTTCCCCTCACAAGTATCTGATCTAAAATTTATAATAACCATATACTGTGCTCCTGCATCCACAATGGTTAAAATATAGCAATTGAAAATATTATGATGATATGCAAACAAGTAAATTATTCTGGATTTACAATCCCCATTCATTTTGACTATTCATCTCAGCTATAGTTTCTAGGGTCACTATTAACCTATTAGTTTTCATGGGCTTTAATAACCTGTTTAAAGCTTATGGACTATATGTCCAATTTCATAATTTTCATGGGATCATTAAGAACCTATTAGCCCCTACCAATAACTTCATTATTTTATTGGTTCTCCGTGAAGCTATTGGTATCTCCAATAACTTCTCTCATATCATAGTTCTCATGGGTTGACTAGGAACTTATTGACTTCTGTCAATAACTTTATCCAGATATAGTTTTCATGGGATCACTACAAACCTATTGGCCTTGCTAATAACTCTTACTAAACATAGTTTTCAAGGGTTTACTATGAACTGGTCTAACCTAACAACCTCTTAATTAGTCTTTGGGCATCCTATATTCTGGACTATCTGACCTCCTGGATGCAACTCTATTCATTCAAGAGTTAACTTAATTTATATTCACTGTTGGGTCAACCTAGCTGGTTATTCTACCCTTACTCCCCAAAATACAGTTATGGGTCCATTACATGGTGAATATATTTATAGAAGAAGCACGTACAAAAATAATACCAACATCTTTGGTTTAATACTCTTGAAATCATTTCCTCCCTAAAATTTGGTTAGTCCCTTTAACCCATTATTTTTACCATGGCAAGCTTCTTCAAAAACTCCAAATAAAGCTCTTTTGTAGTGCCATGGGTTTTTTGTAACATCCCCCTACTTGGAGGCCCAAAATTAACGGCTATGGATGTTGCATTCATCCATAGTTATTAATCCTCGACGACCAATTACAGTGACATTAGATACATTGGTACATAGAAACATAAGCATATGGAAAAAAATTTAAACAACAATCAAATTCCACATTCCATTTCTAAATATTCCAAATTGATTACATAATCCCAGTTCGCATACCACGTTCAGATAACATATAATTATTACAAAATACGCCAAGCGAGACATATGAAGATGCCCCCTTGGATGACCAGAGTATATAGATAGGCAAGACAACAATTTTTGCCTTTACAAACAAAACACATAGCGGAAATAAAAGAACTCTAATAACAAGCTTGCCTCCTGCACGTCCTAGGAAGCTTTATTCATATAAAAGAACACTTGAAAACATTAACTCTCAACCTACTTAAACTAAATTGAGTACCCGAGAATTTAAGGGAAAAACAAAAACTTTGAGTCAGACATAAAACCTGGTATGAATAATAATTTACCATCTCAAACCATTTAGATATCTAGTGAGACCGCGTAGCTTAGCGGAACGGGTTTTCCCATCACTAGTATCATAAAACATTTATGAAACCACATACTGTGTTTCTGCATCCACAATGGTTAAAACATAGAATTTCAAAACACTATGATGATATGCAAAACAAATAAATCAGTTCTGAATTACCCATCCTCATTCATTCTGACTATCTGTCTCAATTATAGTTTTTAGGGTTACTATTAATGTAGCAAACCGGATTTTCGACCCTCGAAATTGACATCAATACGTTCACTGTAAAGCATGCCGAATATTCAAGTGCCGGAAATACCGATTGCTAGGGGTGAAGAAGAAGAAGAGATAGAAGAAACAGAAATGCCACATAGAATCTCACAAATCACAGCGAAACAATATATAATAGATAAATATAGATCTTTATACAAAAAGAAACTATAACTGTTAATATACATACAATCATCAGAGTACAACAGTCAATATAGCAATCTGGACAATTATAATAACTTGTCCTCACAAGTACTGAATATACAGTTTAACACACACATTAGAAAATAACCAAGTATGTGTAATATGCCTGAAATCCTCTAGCTCGTCTCCTGAGCTCCATAACATCCTAACCTGAATCTGTAACACTCGGTCTGACCCGAGCATAATAATAAAATAACACCCGAGTTAGTCTGGAAAACAAGCATGATAAAACACACTCAATTTGAATTTAATTATTTTCAAAAATCTTTTTTGAAAAACAAAGGTATCTCGTAAGACCATGCCGCACATAACCACGGACAAGTTTTTACCTTACGATAACCAAAACCACTTTTATATAAAAATCTTGTGATATTATAACAGTGTCTAAGCTTATTAAAATAGCCGAAATTGTTACATTAATTAAATTCCAGCATACTAGACTCTACATTCAAAATAAGGCACATATTGGAGATTGTATTTCATACAATGACAAGGTAAGGAACTACCTTCCGAAGGTACACCTCTAGATAAATGCACCGTGGTTTGACAAGACCATCTTGTACCCCTGCCACACAGGACTGGCCTACCACTTGACTAGTAGTACCGAATATGATCATCCCTCTATTAATGGGCCCCAAAGCATACCAATGAGAGATAATAACCGATCTAGATTTGGAATGACCATACCCTACTAGGGAGTAACCCACTTGGAACCTACTGCATGCCCAATTTTTTTCATTTCCCGGTTGATGAGGTTCGAGGCTACGTTTTACCTTTTGAATAGCAATCCCACTTGGAATGCTAATCACCGCCTTCCAGGCAATAATGCAACGATAGCATTCATCCATACAAGTTGTTCTAGGTTTTAACAAACCAATCTCTTCAAAGATCACCGTCTTTATTATCTTCAAGATTTCACAATTCGTAACGCTCAAATCAGATCGAAGTGGTTTTCGGATAATTAAATCCAGTCCCGGTCTCTTCGAAACAATTAACAAATTTGGCCAGACTTGATAGTCGGTTATTTAACCATAAAATTACACACATAGCAGCCACTTGGCCCAATTTATAAATCTTTCAAAACTTTCGTTTCAAAATATCGCTACAAGATATATATTCAAATCTCTTCCAGTATTTCAACATTTGAAAACAATTTCAAATACTTATGTCCATAATATGATATTCTATAATCATATTAACACTTAGAAATATTTCCAAATCCCCTTTATAATTCATTACATAGGAAAATATTTCTATATAAATCATTTTGTAGTTAAAATATTCCTAAAACCTTCCATTCCAATACTTAGGAAAATTTTATAAGTCAATTTTCCAAAAAATCATTTCTTATACCCATACTTCAAAAATATTTCTTAACTTATCTCATAAATCTTCGGAATTTTTATTAATTCCTTTTACAATTTTCAATATTTACGGAGTATACTTATTTATAATTCAACTAACAATTTATAACTTCTTTTGTGAACTCAGATTCATTTTTCAAAGTTCTTGTATTTCAACACCTTGGAAATTCCCCTTTTTCCCAAAACCCTTTATAAGATTTCTCTTATCAAAATCACGCCCGTTAAACAAATCCCTGTATACAAATCTCTAGAGAATTTACAAATAGATTCCAATCGTTTCCAAAACTCTATATATATAATAAGTATTTTTTTAAAGAATAATAATTTTTTTTCAAAACATGTTTAAGTAATTATTTAAAATATCAAAACACCTGTATATAAGCATCGATAACTCATTTCCAATTCATTTTTAAATAAAACTAATCAATTTACAAAGTTTATTATAAAAATTTAAACTCTTTTCAACTAATATTATATATTTGAATAACCAACTTTATGAAATATTTCAATATTGAAAACAGTTTTAAATTACATAGTTTAATAAATAAAAATCCTCTTTTTTAAACAAAACTTAACTTCTCGATAAAAAACTATTTTTTTTAAATCCAATATAACCAATTTCAATTTATAAATCCCTCTAGATTCATAACACATCGATTACATTTCCATTTTCATAACCATTCTCGCATTTCAAAAATAGAATCCACTATTTCTTCAAAAACCGATTTTCACCTCTCGTTATAAATTCACACTGTGAATTTATATTTCTAATTTATCAAATGATAATTATTTCATTTATTTATAGACATCGTTTATAAATTTACAAACTCATTCGAGTTTCACTTGTTTATAAAATATTCTCATTTATAAAATTTCATTTATAAATCCATCCCTTTATAAATCCCATTTATTTTTCTAAACTATTTTAAATATCGATTCAACTCATTTTCCATATTTTCAAAAATATTACTAAAAATTCATTATACAAATATTTTATCCATCACTTTAAAATCTCTATTTAAAATCCTTTAGGAAATAGTTAAGTAAAAATCCAAAATCAAGTCATTGATTTTATACAAATCAATTTCTTTTTAAATAATCCAATATTTCACCGAAAACACATTATTTCAAAAATTCATTTTTAAATTTCTTTTTAAAACTCAAAATATCACTTATAGTATTCCAAAAATCAATCTTTTATTTAATTCAAATTCATCCCTTTAAAATAATCCAAATTCAATATAAATATTATTATTTCCAAAATCGTCGCTGAAATTCTTTTTAAAATTCAAAAATATCATTTATGGTATTTATAATACCAAAATTAAGACCAGTGCTACTATAGCATCCAAGAAGTCAAATCATAACATAATCTATAACATATTATTCACACACATCATATATCACTATGTATGAAATTAAAATCAACATTTTAGAGGAATCCAGTTGGATCCCTCCCGCCTGTTTCCCTGCAACCACAGATGTTATTTATCATAATAATCCCACTTCGAGGCGGGATATCGCAATAAAAAAGGTCATCCGCTATTATGCGGGACGCATAGTGTCTCATCTGCTCCAATCGGCGGGAAATATACCCAAATACTAATACATATATACTACTATATATAATATAGCATCCAACCGATAAATTATTATCAATTCATCTAATCAACCAATAAATAATTTTTAACATTTTAAATTTAATCCAGTAATCCAAAATGAGTGAGATTTACTCACCTTGATTTTTAATTTACCAAACATCCAAATTTTAAACGTTCGATTTAATCAAAAAATCCAGCTGACTCCGAACAATTCCAAACCAATTTTGTTATGTAGCACTCATCGAAACGATTACGACGCCGCTTGTTTCGTCCCAATCGGACTTCGTATGAATAAGTTATACAATTATAAGTTATCGAGTTAAAATATTATAAATTAATTACTAATTACCAATATTGAGCAAATCACTATTTTTTTCCATTTAACAGCCCGCTCCCATACCAGGTTTCCCCATCACCATTGCCGCACAAACATCCACCTCATTCTCTCGCCCTCATCGATGAAACGTCATGGAACAGGAGCCAATCTCCTCCTCTTCACGCAAGCTCCTTCGTCGTATCAAAATCATGCCACACGAACCCCTATTATGAATCGCGATCTGGAACCATGAAACACGACTTAAACTGTCGTGACCCCTTCCAAGTGTCTCACCTCACCCAGAACTTGTCGCCGCTGCCACACGAGCTCCAACCACCAAACGCCACTGAGATTTGTTGGAAACGACGAGGGAAAGCTGCGCCGTTCCATTGATTTTAGTCGCTGCAACACACAAATCTGATACTAGATCGAAGATTTTGCGAACGTGATTTAGGAATTCAGTTTTCACCAATTTTCGTTGATGATTTCAGTCTATTTTGAAATATTTTTTTTATTTTGTGCCGTATAAAATGAAGAAGAAAAGAGGGGGCAGGTTTTTAAATTAGGAGAGCCGGCTTCGTACGAAGAGGATGGCGTGCGACCAGACTAAGGTGGCTCGAGAGTGGATAGGTCGGCTAAAAGGTTGACATTTGATTTGATTATATATATATATATATATATTCAAAATATCTCGCTTTGCATATCTCGAAATTCCGAACACCTACTGAGGCGTGCCGCCTGGCGTTCTATATGTTATACTCTTATTCTGAACCCAATGAAACTAGTCTCGAGGCCTAATTCGATCGTATGTGGAAGATAGCTTTTTGGATCGACCATTTTTAATTAAATTAGTCCTGTGTGTTTTTAGCTTGCACGACCAAATGGTAACTCTAAACTATACGAAATTTGAAATCCGATAATAATACACTATTACGGATCCAATGGAACCGGTTTCGTCGAATTTTGAGACTGTGCATCAGATCGCTATTTTAATGCTTCGATTAAATCGACGATTTCAAAAATTGACGAAATCACCTGAAATTTCAGTTTTTAAAAACTTACTAACTCAATTCTAATTCAAACGGAATTTTTATCCACATTAAAAATTGTTTTGATTCGTATTCAACTCAAATTTCAATTATTCACTGTTCCCGTATTACGATAAATCGCTATATTTGAAATTTAATTTCATTCTACAATTACAACCAAAATCTTCATATTCAAAATCAATTCATATTCCAAATCCAACATTTAAAACCATTTAAATATTCAAAATCAAACGACGAAAAATTCGGATCGTTACATTCCTCCCCACTTAAAAGAATTTCGTCCCCGAAATTGCTAAGGTAGGAAAAATGCTTCAAACCTAATTACTTTCCAAAACCCACTTATTTAAAACTCAATATTTCACTTTTCTAAATCTTTAGGCCTACATTCACTAACTAGTTTCCAAACATTCATCAAAACCCTTTATTTTCCATTTGTAATTTCAAACCAAGTTTTAGTTAGCAAAATTATTTTCAAAAATTTCCAAAATTTTCTAACACCCTAAATTTCGGAAATTTTTTGGCAGTCTCCCTTGTGCATCGACTCTTAGGTCGGAAAACACAATATTTATCAATACTTTTATTTTTCGCATGCTAAATTCGCAGGCGTACCTTATTTTAGCGTTATTAAGCGAGTTTGTTTAATTTATATGCAATTGCACAACCAAAATCAAGCCATATAGCCTCTCGTACCTGTACTTACTCAAATAAACACGTAAGTCTCATAATTTATGCAATTTAATTAACTTCACATTTATTTTAGTAATGCAAACACATAGATTGTATAAACCAACAAGTTACACATGTATTTATAAACAATTGCAAGATTCCAATACTAACTTAGTTACTTTCAATCGGTTTATATACCATTCCATGCATTTCAAATGATTCACAAACAATTTACTAGCATCCAATTCATATTTACACACATTACATTCATATCCATTACAAATTGATTCTACTCAATTTATTCACTTTCCATTGATTTAAAAAAATTTGTTTACTTCTATTTATGTCCAATGACAATTCAATCCATGCTATTTGGTGATATTCATTTAAATAAATAACCACTTTAAGTTTATAAGCCAATTTAAATTGATTCTAAATCAGTTTATCAAGCTCTATTGATTCACATTCAATTCATTCACAAAATCTTGTTCGCTCAATTTTATATTCAACAACAATCCAATCTATGCCAATTTATTTATGAATCATTTCATAAATTAGTTACTTAAGTTGAATTTCATTCTCATCAACAAGATTCCCAATCATATTCAATTTATTTACGCTTGAATTGAATTCATTTATAACTTAAATTATCACCATTTCAATCCATTTTATTTCATTCGACAACATTTCAAAATATACTTAATTCGCTTACATATAAGTCGAATTCCATTTATAACTCAATTCTCATTTTCAACATTCAATTCACTAATTAATTCTTTAATTAGTTTGCTTCCAATTTAATTAACTAAGTTAAGTTTCATTTCCACATTTAGATTAGAATTCCAGAATTCAAATACCCGGTTTTATTTCAAGTAATATATATAGCTCATTTGTTTTAAAAAATCATTCCTTTAGAATTTCAAAATCAACTTGGTTTTATCCAAAACAAATTCCTTACGGAATTTTCAAAACAACACTTTTTCAAAAAAAATATCCATATCAAATTATTACTAGCAATCTGTCACTTAGAAACTCGAAAACGAACACCGAGGATGTCGCCGATCATCATCGAAATTATTTTCCAGCGATTGAAGTGTATTCAGTGCTTTATCATTTCCAAAATCCATTCAAAACAAATTTTATTCCAAAAATATTTTCAAAATAATACCATTTTTATTTTCACAACACTTCAGAAAATATTTCCAAACTTTACGGGATTTTAATTTCCAAATTTTGGTTTGAATCCATTTTTATTTATAATTCATATGCATAAATCATTCTTATACAATCTCTGTTTAGTTATATATAACCATTTCAATTTTATAATCTTGTTTGGATTATAATAATAACAACCAAACACACCAATATACTATAATAATTTCAGAAAATTATTTCTTTCATATCAAAATATAGTTTGGGTAAAATTATTTCATTTACCCGCTTCAAAACAATACTGTATCGGTTTACCTGGTTCAAGTGTTTAAAAATTCCTATCAATTTTGTGGCATCCCATTACTCGATCAGAATTCATAAGCCACTAAACAGATAAATCAACACAATATAAAACAATTTATATTCACTAACAAATACGCGCTCATATCTATAATACACTCTACTCATTCTAGGGTGCCCTGACCCTATCTCTAATGAGTACCCCACCAAAGCCAAGGTTCTTGCTTAACCTTCAGCTCTGAAACCAAATGTAGCGAACCAGATTTTTGACCCTCGAAATTGACATTAATACGTTCACTGTAAAGCATGCCGAATATTTTAGTGCCGGAAATATCGATTGCTAGGGGTGAAGAAGAAGAGATAGAAGAAATAGAAACGACACGTAGAATCTGACAAATCGCAGTGGAAGAATATATAATAGATAAATACAGATCTTTATACAAAAAGAAACTATAATTGTTAATATACATACAATCATCAGAGTACAACGGTCAACATAGCAATCTGGACAGTTATAATAACTTGTCCTCACAAGTACTGAATATACAGTTTAACACACACAGCGGAAAATAACCAAGTATGTGTAATACGCCTGAAATCCTCTAGCTCGTCTCCTGAGCTCCATAGCATCCTAACCTGAATCTGTAATACTCGGTCTGACCCGAGCATTATAATAAAATAACACCCAAGTCAGTCTAGAAAACCAGCGTGAGAAAACACACTCAATTTGGGTTTAATTATTTTCAAAAACCCTTTTCGAAAAACAAAGGTATCTCGTAAGACTACGCCGCACATAAACACGAACAGGTTATTACCTTACGATAACCGAAAACACTTTTATATAAAAATCTTGTGATATTATAACAGTGTCTAAGTACAAATACTTATTAAAATAGCCGAAATTGTTACATTAATTAAATTCTAGCATACTAGGCTCTACAATCAAAACCGTAAGGCACGTATTGGAGATTGGATTCCATACGATGACAAGGTAAGGAACTACCTTCCGAAGGTATATCTCTAGATAAATGCACCAGGGTCTGACAAGAACATCTTGTACCACTGCCACACAGGACTGGCCTACCACTTGACTAGTAGTACCGAATATGATCATCCTTCCATTAATGGGCCTCGAAGCATACCAATGAGAGATAATAACTAATCTAGATTTGGAATGACCATATCCTACTTGGGAGCGACCCACTTGGCCCTGCTGCATGCCCGATTTTTGTCATTTCTCGGTTGAATAGGTTCGAGGCTACATTTTACCTTTTGAATAGCAATCCCACTTGGAATGCTAATCACTACCTTCCAGGCAATAATTTAACGATAGCATTCATCCATACAAGTTATTCTGGGTATGAACAAAACAATCTCTTCAAACATCGCCGTCTTCATTATCTTCAAGAATTCACAATTCGTAATGCTTAAATCGGATCGAAGTGGTTTTCGGATAATTAAATCCAATCCCGTCTCTTCGAAACGATTAACGAGTTTGGCCAGATTTGATAGTCGGTTATTTAACCATAAAATTACACACATAACAGCCACTTGGCCCAATTTATAAATCTTCCAAAATATTCGTTTCAAAATATCGCTACAAGATATATATTCAAATCTCTTCCAGTATTTCAACATTTGAAAACAATTTCAAATACTTATACCATAACAGGATATTCTCAAATCATATCAACACTTAGAAATATTTCCAAATCCCCTTTATAATTCATTACTTAGGAAAATATTTCTATATAAATCATTTCGTAGTTAATATATTCCCAAAACCTTCCATTTCGATACTTAGAAAAATTTTATAAGTCTATTTTCCAAAAAATCATTTCTAATACACGTACTTCAAAAATATTTCATAACTTATCTCACAAATCTCTGGATTTTTATTAATTCCTTTTACAATTTCCCAAAAATTATCGATTATACTTATTTATAATTCAACTAACAATTTATAACTTCTTTTATGAATTCAGATTCATTTTTCGAAGTTCTTGTATTTCAACATCTTGGAAATTCCCCTTTTTCGAAAATCCTTTATAAGATTTCTCTTATCAAAATCACATCCGTTAAACAAATCCCTATATACAAATCTCGAGAGATTTACAAACAGATTCCAATCATTTCGAAAACACTATATATATAATAAGTATTTTTTTAAAGAATAATATTTTATTTTTAAAACACTTTTAAATAAGCATCGATAACTCATTTCCAATTCATTTTTAAATAAAACTAATCAATTTACAAAGATTATTGTAAAAATTTAAATTCTTTTCAATTAATATTAAATATTTGAATAACCAACTTTATGAAATATTTCAATACTGAAAACAGTTTTAAATTACATAGTTTAATAAATAAAAATCCCCTTTTTAAAACAAAACTTAACTTCTCGATAAAAAATAATTAAATCCAATATAACCGATTTCAATTTATAAATCCCCATCGATTCATAACACATTGATTACATTTTCAATTTCATAACCATTCTCACATTTCAAAAATAGAATCCACTATTTCTTCAAAAATCGATTTTCGCCTCTCCTAATAAATTCACACTGTGAATTAATATTTCCAATATATCAAATGATAATCATTTCATTTTATTTGTAAACATCGTTTATAAATTTACAAACTCATTCGAGTTTCACTTGTTTATAAAATATTCTCATTTATAAAATTTCATTTATAAATCCATCCCTTTATAAATTCCATTTATTTTTCTAGACTATTTTAAATATCGATTTCAACTCCTTTTCCATATTTTTAGAAATATCACTTAAAATTCATTATACAAATATTTTATCCATCACTTTAAAATCTCTATTTAAAATCCTTTAGGAAATAGTTAAGTAAAAATCCAAAATCAAGTCATTGATTTTATACAAATCAATTTCTTTTTAAATAATCCAATATTTCACCGAAAACACTTATAATTTAATAAATTCATTTTTAAATTTCTTTTTAAAACTCAAAATATCACTTATAGTATTCCAAAAATCAATCTTTTATTTAATTCAAATTCATCCCTTTAAAATAATCCAAATTCAATATAAATATTATTATTTCCAAAATCGCCGTTGAATTTTTTTTTTAAATTCAAAATTATTATTTATGGTACTTATAATACCAAAATTAAGGCCACTACTACTATAGCAACTAATAAGTCAAATCATAATATAATCTATAACAGATTATTCACACACATCATATATCACTATATATGAAATTAAAATCAACATTTTTGAGGAATCCAGTTAGATCCCTCCCACCTGTTTCCCTGCAACCATAGATGTTATTTATCATAATAATCCCGCTTCGAGGCGGGATATCGCAATAAAAAGGGTCATCCGCTATTATGCGGGGCACATAATGTCTCATCCGCTCCAACTGGTGGGAAATATGCCCAAATACTAATACATATATACTACTATATATAATATACCATCCAACTGATAAATTATTATCAATTCATCCAATCAACCAATAAATAATTTTTAAAATTTTAAATTTAATCCAGTAATCCAAAATGAGTGAGATTTACTCACCTTGATTTTTAATTTGCCAAACATCTTGATTTTAAATTAAATCGAACAATGTTCGATTTAATCAAAAATTCCAGCTGACTTCGAAAAATTCCAAACCAATTTTGTTATGTAGCACTCGTCGATACGATTAAGACGCCACTTGTTTCGTCTCAATCGGACCTCGTACGAATAAGTTATACAATTATAAGTTATCGAGTTAAAATATTATAAATTAATTACTAATTACCAATATTGAGCAAATCGTTGTTCGTCGTCCATTTAAGAGCCCGCTTCCATACCAGGTTCCCCCATCACCATTGCCGCACAATCATCCACCTCGTTCTCTCGCCCTCATCGATGAAATGTCATGGAACAAGCGCTAATCTCCTCCTCTTCATGTAAGCTCCTCCGTCGTATCAAAATCGTGTCGCATGAACCCCTATTCTGAATCGCGATCTGGAACCATGAAACGCGATTCAAACTGTCACGACCCCTTCTAAGTGTCACACCTCACCCAGAACTTGTCGCCGCGGCCACACGAGCTTCAAACCCCCAAACGCCACTGAGATTTGCCGGAAACGGCGAGGGAAAGCTGCGCCGTTCAACTGATTTTAGTCGCTCCAACCCACAAATATGATACCAGATCGAAGATTTTGCCTACTTGATTTTGGAATTCAGTTTTCACCAATTTTCGTTGATGATTTCAGTCGATTTAGAATTTTTTATTTATTTTATGCTGTATAAAATGAAGAAGAAAAGAGGGGCGCGTTTTTAAATTGGGAGAGTCGGCTTCGTACGAAGAGGGTGGCGCACGACCAGACTAGGGTGGCTCGAGAGTGGCTAGGTCGGCTAAAAGGTTGACATTTGATTTGATTATATATATATATATATATATATATATTCAAAATATCTCGCTTTACACATCTCGAAATTACGAACCCCTATTGAGGCTTGCCGCCTGGCGTTCTATATGTTAAACCCCTATTCCGAACCCAATGGAACTAGTCTCGAGGCCTAATTCGATCGTATGTGGAAGATAGCTTTTTGGATCGACCATTTTTAATTAAATTAATCATGTGCGTTTTTAGCTCGCACGACCAAACGGTTACCCCCAAATGCTATGAAATTTGAAATCCAATAATAATACACTATTATGGATCCAATGGAACTGGTTTCATCGAATTCCGAGACTGTGCCCCGGATCGCTATTTTAACGCATCGATTAAATCGACGGTTTCAAAAATTGACGAAATCACTTGAAATTTCAGTTTTGTAAAACTTACTAACTAAATTCTATTTCAAATAGAATTTATATCCACATTAGAAATCGTTTTGATTCGTATTCAACTCAAATTTCAATTATTCACCGTTCCCGTATTACGATAAATCGCTATATTTGAAATTTAATTCATTTTACAATTACAACCAAAATCTTCATATTCAAAATCAATTCATATTCCAAATCCAACATTTAAAACATTTAAATATTCAAAATCAAACGATGGAAAATCCGAGTCGTTACAATTAACCTGTTAAATGTTTATGGACTATTTGTCCAATTACTTAGTTTTCATGAGATCACTGAGAACCTATTGGAAACTCCAATATCTTATTTCTTACCCTAGTTTTCATGGGCTAACTAGGAACCTATTGACTGACTGTCAATATCTTAATTCGGATATAGTTTTCACGGATTAACTACAAACCTACTGGCCCCTACCAGTATCAAATCATAGTTTTCATGGGCTGGCTATGAACCTATTGGCCCCTGCCAATATCATACAGTTTTCATGGACTTACTGTAAACCTATTGGCCCCTACTGTAAAGGCCCGTATCTTCGTTCCCTTTGAGTAGACAATAAATCACAAGTGTCCCGCTCATATTGAATGGAAATACAAATCTTTAGGGGTTAAATAAGAAAATAAGAGGAAAGGAAGAAGAAACAAACACAGAATCTCACAGCGGAACGACAATATATAATAATCAAATAAATAGTTCATGAAGCTGTTTATACAATACATTTGATTATAATCTATACAACATTTATCAGAGTTATATATACATCAGGGATAAATAAATAATGCAGCAGACAACATGATGTAGGGATAATAATAGTAGTAATATACCAAATCTTTATCTTCGTCCTCCAGAATAGATCTTTAATAAGCTGAAAACTCAAGACTGACCCGAGCGTAATGAAAAGGCAAAACACTCGAGTCAGGACTAAAATATTCTTATGTGAGTCAAATCGATATTGCATATAACATGAGTGTCATGGCGTCAGAGATGCTTATGGGTTTTCACACCTCCTATCCAGTGTATAACGTGCGTGCAATAACTCAAGAGACGTTACGGGATTTTCCGTCTCTTAAGGATCCGTCAAAATATTTATATGTAGTAGAATACACTATATATGTAATGTCTAATCAAAAAATAAATATTTTTCTTAGCGTTAAGGCTTTACATTAATCCCCCTTAACGTATTTTTAAGCATTGTCGTACAGTTTGCATATAAAACACCAGTAGACGGTCGGTGGATAGGGATGCGCTGTGATACGACAACACTAAACCAAAATCATATGGGTCTCGTTGAGGGATACAAGTATGATAAGGCGCGTGAGACAATGCCCAAGGTAGGATACTACCAGTTTACCCTTCCCAGCTGGTGGTAACGCATCATAGCCATGATCGCCCACCGCGTCCAACACTCCCATAATTCGGAGGGTGCACACCAATCAATCACAATGTAAATGATGGTAATACGAAGAAGTGCATCCGCTCAGGGTAGCTAACCCACTTGGCCGGTACGGCTCCTGTTTTAGTCATTTCAAATTGGCACAAGTGCCAGGGTAATCCATCATCGTTCTCTTTCTTCAAATCCAGTAAACGACACCAAATCTCATTTGAGAAGACTCGTGAATCCAAGCCTACTCAGACGAACCCCAAAATAAATCATTTAAGGAGGGAAGAGTAAGCATCAATTGTCCAAGCCACATTCTTAGAAGGAGAAACCATAGTAGTTGGGCAAACTTTCAAAACCCACTTCATGACAGGAGGACGGGAGAGTGGGATCCTTAGAGAAAGCAGAACATGAGCGATTTTAGGCTGTAGGGTACAAGCTTCCATAAGATGACCAAAAGTGTGACAAGACGAGCAAATATATGATTTCCAAGTGCAATGGACATCAACAACTAAAACATGCCCATCAACAATACGAACAGATATCGTGAAGGGAAGAGGCTTTTCAAGAGTAACTTCAATAAGTGCCTTAGCATATACTAACTTATTTCGAGCTACTGTATTAACATCGAAACATTTGAGTTTTCCAACAACATACGATAACCAATTGAGTCAATCATGGGTTGCAGTATAGACGGAATATGAGAGTAACGAGCCCATGTCCGAATAGAGAGAACCTGTTCCTTAGCCTTGTCCATCATCGGACTTTAATGGGTAATAACGAAGGATTAACCGGTTATAATGGAGGGATCCGACTCAAGCACACAGAGCCTTTCTTCTTCCCCAGAGAATTTGAAAAAGAACATGCAATTATCGAAGGGAAAATTGACCTCTAATATTCCAACGCTGTCAGCAATGATAAGAACTGCTTGATATGAGAGGTTAGAATCTAGGGAAAACCCCACTAAATACTCCGACCAAAAAGCAACCCCCGCTTCCAAAAACTCCAACGGAGGAATCATTGTACCATCTACCTCCTCAATATGAAAGGAACGAGGAATGCGTTCACCCGTATTCCTCGGTGTCGCATTAAAGAGAGAAGACCATTTACTGCCAAGTAAAGGAGAAGGACCTAGAACAATTTCAGGCTTAAGGAAAGCAAAATCAGCAGTAGAACCAGGCAATACAACGGGAGTAATACCATTTCTGAGCTGGGCATTTAAGCAAACATTTTGCGAGCAAACAACACTACTCACTAGATTCAGCCCATTATTGTTATCCCGCCTTTTGGCAAGACCAGGACACTAAGGAGCCGACTAGAGAACAAGGATAGCACGCCATGGATATCACTGAATTTTGTCCGAGCCCAGAATGAGCTACAATTGATAGGACATGACAAGAAAGGCCATAGAGATCAGCACCTCAAATTTCAAGTCAATTCGGACTCGTACGCTCAAGTTATGATCGAGTCATATTGGAGGGAAAAGCCCAGATTTCGTATCCATCACTCTGGGCAATTTCGTATCCATCACCGAAGCCCTAGTTTGAATCCATCAAGCTTCGCACCAATCAGCTTCGAATCCATCGAGGTACCCAGGTTCGACTCGATTTCCTTCGTATCCATCGAGCTCGTATCGATGGACCTCGTACACATCAACAATTGAAGCATTTCGTATCCTTCAGCCAACTTCTGCTTCGTATCCATCGAGGCGCTACACTTCGTATCCATCTAGGCGCTACACTTCGTGTCCATCTAGGCGCTACGCTTCGTATCCACTAGAGAGCCTTGCTTCGAATCCGCGACCCATGACTTGTTCACATCCAACGGGTCAACCAACTAGGGTGACGTGTCGTCTCTCGAAGAAAACGAGGCGAGATACATGGAGTCGAAGCAGTCAACGCGGAGCAAAAACCGGATCGAGGCGAAGCGTGCGCACCACGTCATCCCTCGATGCGAATGCGCCGAGATATATGGAGTCGACACGGTCGACTCGGAGTAAAGACCGGATCGAGGCGAAGTGTGTGTTCCACGTCTTCACAGAGGCGCGTGACACCATCGATTCGAAGCCCTCAGTTCGGAGAGATGGATTCGAACCAGACAGCCTAACAAAGAACATCGCCTCGTATCGATGATATCTCTCAATCCACTAATCCAAATACCATGAAATTTTAACTGAAGGTTGCACACATACCGAGGAACGTCTCCACCAAATTTGAGCTCAATTGGAGGTAATCTTGATCGATACGAAATGACTTCATATCGATCGCAGATCGACTCGAAACTTTCTAGAAATAGTCGAATGGGTCCTCTCACGTGCCAGACCAATTCTCCTGGAGTTTGAGCGAGATTTAAGCCTCCTACGCCTATAAATAGAGCCCCAGAATCAACAGAAAAAGAATCTTTTTTCTCTGAAGCGTCCAGACTCTGCCGGATTGAGATTTGCATCCTACTTTTGCTGTTGTGACGACCGCCCATGACCCCTGCACCGAATCTAGAGATAAAGCGCTGTAAAGTGTGCCAGGCGACCATGGACGATTGTCAAGGTAAGATTTAAAACAACAGAATCTATCGTATTACTCACAGCGCATGGACAAAATACAATAGAACATATGTATAGTGAAGCTTTACAGAACAAAATGACATCATATAAAACTCCATTATAGTTGAATACAAGCATCCACATAGTCAATACATCCAGCCTCACTACAAATCTCTCAGAGAATACAAAACAGCGGAATATCCAGTACATATAAGAAGATAATATGCAACCCTCTAGCTCGTCTTCGATATCAGCATCGTGAGAAGAGAACAGCACCTGTCACCTGCTACCTAGTCTGCCCGTCCCAAAATGGACGAACAGCCCAAGGCAATAAGAATTAAAACATAAAGCCTTGAGTCAGACAACAGTCTTAGTGAGCAGTAAATTAACTAACAACATACCAAAAGAGCATAAAGGAAAAGGAATAGGAATACAACCCTCCCACTCCAACCTCATTCTACAGTGATAGCCCCCAGACACACACTAAGCAGAAGCAAACATAGCAGAGCATACAATTTAAAGTAAAGCTACTATCACTCGAGTCAAGGGCGATGTTTTCCAAGTACCAAGGCCTAAATCAGATAAGCACCCAGAAAATACCGCTCTTAAGTCCGAATGACGATACAACCAAACATCCATGACTCTGGCTATCACTGTTATCATTGCTTCGATATCACCGTTAATTGAATGACCGGCACATTCTTTCAGCCGTCCGTCAAGGGCTAATGGAAACCCCGGTTCTAGACATAACTCCCGCACGTCGTCGCAGCCCGTGCCTAGGACTATCGAATCTGCCCAGAGCACTCGACCATCAACAGTTGGCCGTTGGGACTATCGAATCTGCCCAAACGTACTCTTGCTTAGAGCATGCTAGAACCTTCAACAACGATGCTATCCAAGCCTCCTAGTCATCCTCCTCGACGACTATTCTCATATCCATTCATTATCCTCAACTCGAATCATATCATCGAGTTATCAACATGCTTGGAATGACCCCGTCTGGATTAGACCAAGTCTTCATCATATGATTGCCTCGCTTCATTACATCCTCGCAAAGCCTCATCTCATCGTCACATCATCAAAACTATGCATAAGAGCTTCATCATCCCGCTACATATGCCACGAGCAGCTTTCCCAATTCAAGAGCCTTTCCCTTAGCTTTTGAATCGTCTTCGGTTTAAATCTAATCATCAATCATCTAGTTCATAACAATCAATCAAATCAAACATCAATCCAAGCAATCAAGCATTCAAATATGATCTAAGTAGACAATTATAACAATAATGGCATTTTCGTAATTAAAGAGTTGAAAGTCCAATAAGCATGAAAACATGGATTATATCTCTACAAACTTGATTAATGAACTTGCATAGGTTAACATATGATAAAATGGATGTAACATCATCATGAACAATGGATCTATATGGATCTACACATAGGATGAAGAAAATGCATGGAAATCTCTATTTTAACACCAAATCGGACCAACAATCCGATATACTCCTTTGGATCCGTGTGAGAGATAATCACCACTCACCAAATCACCTAAACAACCTCAAATCAACACACTTCAGATCTGGACAGCGAAGGATGAAGCTAGATCTATCACAAATCCGCTTCAAATGAAGGAATCTCTCTTGAAAAGATGAAGATCTTCAATCTAAGCTCTTGAATCTTCAATCTTGATCTTCGATTTGGATGGATGGAAGCACTAGATTAGAGTGGAGAAAAGAAGTGAAGAAGTGTAGAAGTCGAGCTCTCAAAATGGCAGCACTTCGTTGCTTCAAAAATCCGGATCCCAAAAAGTGAGAACAACCCCTCCTATTTATAGCTGAAAACTGCCTAAGTCGTAACTCGGCTATCTCCTTAAGTCGCTGCCGACTTAACACTATGCCGACCTACGACCTAAAAACCCCCACGACTTAACAGAGCCTCCGACCTAACCCTTGGCGACCTAAAGCAAATGCGCTTCCACTTGTATACGGCTTACGACCTAACACATAGACAAAACCTTGCGACCAACAGATGCTACGACTTAACTCCTCAGCGACCTAACGCATGACGACCTAAAACAACACGCGACCTAACACTCGCGCGACCTACGACTTAGAATACACGCGACCTAATACTTAAACTATTTCCTACGACCTAACAACTCATACAACAAACTACTCACGCGACCTAACTGGGTTATGTTCTAACTCCTTAAGTCGCCTAACCCTTAGGTCGCTAACACGCTACCCTTCTTAGGTCGCTAACCTATAGGTCGCTCCAAGATACTAAGTCGCTAACCCGGTAACCATTAGGTCGCTAACTCGCCCTGCCGACCTAACACTTAGCTCACCGAAACTCTTAGGTCGCTCACAACATTTCCTTAGGTCGTTGCCGACCTAACTCTACCCCAGAATACTTAGGTCGCCTGAATTTCTTAAGTCGGTCACGACTTATCCCCTAGGTCGGTCACTACCTTAAGTCGGTCAACCACACTCCCTTAACTCGGTGAGTTCCTTGAGTCGGCAACTCGACCCAGACTTGTTGCTTAACTCGTCTAAACTCCTAAGTCGGCTACGACTTAGGACTTAAGCAAAATTCTGCCAAAACCAGAAATGACTTAACAACCATACAACCAAAGGTCAATCATTTTAGAATGTTTTGATCCGTAAAAATACGGGTCGTTACATTCTCTCCCCCTTAGGAATTTCGCCCCCGAAATTCCAAACAAACAAGGCAATCAAAGCTATTCTGTACGCCTATCATCCATAACAATCAATAAACCATGCATCCAATTCTAGCTTAGCGTACAGAATTCTAAGACTTAGAACAAGTTACAATTTCATTAGATGACACGACACCTTAGGGCCATACCTTGAAGAGTTCAGGATGAGCTGCTTTCATCCTCTCTTCCACCTCCCACGTACAGTCGTTATCATCGTCACTCCATTGTATCTTGAGCAACTTAACTATCTTCCTCCTAAGCTGTTTCGTGTCGGTTCCAACAACACGAAGCGGCTTACGAGGTCTTCTATCGACTGGATCAACTTCGAAGTCCCCACAGCTATCAGCAGAAACCACTGTATTCGAGTCGTGCACATACTTCCGTAGATATGATACATGAAAAACATTGTGCACACCCGACATCTTCTCAGGTAACTCCAACCTATAGGCGAGCTTTCCAATTCGCTCGATGATCGGGAATGGTCCAACAAATCTTGGAATCAATTTTCCTTTCTTCCCGAATCGAATAACATTCTTCAGTGGAGAAATCTTCACAAAAACCATATCTCCTACGTCGAATTCCAAATCCTTTCGATGTTTATCGGCATAACTCTTCTGACGGTCTTGGGCTGCCTTCATTCGTTGCCGAATGATCTCTATGCAATCCGAAGTCTGTCGAATCATCTCTGGCCCAAGTATCAGCTTCTCTCCAGTTTCCAACCAACATGTCGGAGAGTTACACGGTCTTCCATACAATGCCTCATACGGTGCCATACCAATACTTGACTGGTAACTGTTGTTGTATGAAAACTCCACCAGGTGAAGGTGATCCTCCCATGATCCTCCGAAGTCCAAAACGCATGCTCTGAGGAGATCTTCCAAAACTCGGTTGACTCTCTCGGTCTGACCATCTGTTTGGGGATGGTAAGCTGTACTCAAACACAACTCGGTTCCCAAGACTTCCTGGAAGCTCTTCCAAAATCCACTAGTGAACAATGGGTCTCGATCGCTCACTATACTCTTCGGAATACCATGGAATCGAACTATCCACTTAACATACAACTCAGCCAACTTTGATGCAGTCCTAGTTGATCGAACAGGAATGAATCGTGCACTCTTAGTCAGACGATCCACAATGACCCAGATCCCTTCATTTCCCGTTCTGGTTCTAGGCAATCCATCGATAAAATCCATCGACACTTGTTCCCACTTCCATGTAGGAACTTCTAATGGCTGAAGCAATCCGCTTGGCTTCTTCTGTTCGGCTTTTACCAACTGGCAATTCATACACTTGGAAATGAAATTCCCCACATCCTTCTTCATTCCTTCCCAGTAGTAAGTTCTCTTCATATCCCGATACATCTTGTTTCCACCTGGATGAATTGTCAACTTCGAGTGATGACTTTCCTTCAGAACTTCACTCCTCAATTCATCTATATCGGGAACAACTAGTCGTCCTTGCTTTCGAAGCCAACCTTCTCTATCGACCTCGAATCCTTTATCCTTTTCTGGATCCAATCCAGATTCCAAATCACGGATAATATTGACAAGCTTATCATCTCGCTTTTGGCTCTCGCCAATCCTTTCCACAAGAGAAGGTCTTATCGATAAGTTTGCCAACATCTCAGGTTCCAATTCGCATCTAGGCCTGAAGTCAAATCCAGCTAAATACTCGAGATTCTTCCATTCAGAAAACATGGCTCCCAATCCTGCATGTCTTCGACTTAACGCATCTGCCACTGCGTTACCTTTTCCCGGAGTATAAGCTATACCAAAATCATATGATGCTAAAAACTCTAGCCAACGCTGCTGCCGAAGATTCAAATCCTTTTGGGAGAAAAGATACTTCAACGACTTGTGATCCGTAAATAACTCGAATCGAACTCCCAATAGATAATGCCTCCACATCTTCAGAGCAAATACAATCGCCGCCAATTCCAAATCATGAGTTGGATAATTCCTTTCATGCGGCTTCAGTTGTCGACTGGCATACGCAACAACTTTACTCTTCTGCATCAGCACTGCTCCAAGTCCAGTACCACATGCGTCGGTGTAAACCACCATCTCATCATTCCCACTAGGAATAGTCAAAACGGGAGCACTCGTCAATCGCTCTTTCAGGATTCCGAAAGCTTGCTCACACTTAGCATCCCAACTGAACACTTGGTTCTTCTTCGTCAATCCTGTTAACGGTGCAGCTATCTTGGAGAAGTCTTTGATAAACCGTCGATAATATCCTGCTAATCTAAGAAAACTTCTCACATCAGATGCATTCTTAGGTCTAACCCAATCCTGGATTGCTGCCACCTTAGCGGGATCAACCGCTATTCCACTTCCAGAAATCACATGGCCTAAGAACCTCACTTCACTCTTCCAGAAGTGACACTTCGAAAACTTAGCCTTTAGCTGATGTTTCCGCAAGATTTCCAAAACCATATGCAAGTGCGTCTTGTGCTCTTCTTCTGTTCTGGAATAAATCAGAATATCATCCACGAACACAAGTACGAACTTGTTCAACTGATCTCTGAACACTCTATTCATAAGATCCACAAAATATGCCGGCGCATTAGTCAATCCAAACGGCATTACCAGCCACTCAAAGAAACCGGATGGTGTCCTAAAAGCAGTCTTCGGCACACTATCCTTAGCCACTCTCAACTGGTGAAATCCCGTTGCCAAATCCATCTGAGAAAACACCTTAGCTTCGTGAAGCTGATCAAACAAGTCATCTATTCTCGGCAATGGATACTTGTTCTTCTTTGTCACCTTATTCAGCTCACGATAATCCACACACAATCTCAATGATCCATCTGCCTTGGTTGCGAACACAACTGGTGCACCCCACTCGGACACACTACGCCGAATGAATCCTTTCTGTAAAAGGTCATCAACTTGCACCCTCAACTCTTGCTGTTCCCTAGGCGCCATCCGCCTAAGAGGCATCACAACAGGTCTGGCTCCTTCAACTAGATCTATACGAAACTCGATCTCTCTATGCGGCGGCAACCCTTTGACTTCGTCAAAGACATCCTCGAATCCATTTGCGATTGGCACTAAAGACAGTCCATCCCGTGGAACAACTAGCGAATACATGAAGCTCATGAAGACGCCTTCCTCATGCTTACATCGTATCACAATCTTTCGCCCTTCCACATTCTCGACTGTCACCTCCAGCCTCTCACAATCAACCTTAGCCGCGTACTTCCTAAGCCAGTCCATACCCAAGATAATTCCGAACCCCGCAAAGTTCAGAACAAAGCAATCACAAACAAAAGAGCAACCATGACTCGATACAACTAGACCACGGCATAACATACACAAACAAGACGAACCCCCAACTGGATTAGTCACAACCAATGGCCTATCAACAATATCCGGTTCCAAACCCAACCGGCCTACGAGTTCACTACAAACAAATGAATGCGACGCTCCAGTATCAAACAGAACTCTAACTGGAACACCACATAGGAAAAGAGTACCTTGAACAACCACACTCTTTCCCTTCTCTTCAGCAGTAGGAGCTTTCGAAGACGACGGAACAGCTCCTAAAGCATAGGCTTGCACAATCTGCCTGTCCTTCCTCGGTTCTGGACAATTCTTCCTGAAATGCCCCGGCTTGTCACAGTTGTGACACTTCATCGGTGCCTTCGGATTCTTACAATCCTTAGAGAAATGGCCATTCTGCTGACAATTGTAGCAAGTCACCTCACCTTTCGGCTTCTTCTGGCCATCCTTACCCTTCTGCTGCTGCTGCTTCCTCTTCTGGTTTCCACCCTGCTGTGGTTTAGATTCTCCCTTGGTAACAGCAACAACAGGTCCTTCCTTAGGAAACAGACTCTCATGCCTAAGAGCTTTCTCCACAAGCTTCTCAAATGAATCGTCCAAATGATCCACCAACTGTCTCCCAAGATAGCTATCCAAGCCGGTCACAAACTTCTCATTCTTCTGATAAGCAGATTCAATATATGACCGAGCATATTTGGACAAAGCTTCAAACTCAGAAACATACTCAAGAACAGATCTTCCACCCTGCTTGAGCTCTACAAACTTCTTGAACAGAACAGACTTCTGAGCTGTAGAAATGAACTTAGCTTCAAATCTGGCTTGGAATTGCTCCCAAGTAATCTCTTCTTCCGGAGTAGTGATGGTAATAGAGTTCCACCAATCAGAAGCTCTCCCTTGAAGCTGCCTCGATGCCAACTTCCTCTTAGTTGCATCATCAATTCCCAAATCACCAAAGATCCTTCTACAAGCATCTATCCACCTCTGGACCTCAATGGTAGATTCTGTTCCCAAGAAAACCTTCCCTCCAAGAGCAGTATAATCCTTGCACAGCTTAGCAAAATCCACTGGTTTCGGAGTTTGGACTTGAACTCCAACATCTACTGCTGCTCCCGGAACTGGTATCCTTCTCATGATCGAAGTCATCATAGCTTCGAACATGGCTGCATAATCAGCAGTCTCTTCAGTAGCATGGCCTTCCCTAGCAGCTGGTCTCCCTCTTCGACTCATTCTCAATATCTATAAAAAGGAATGATTAGAACATCTAGAGAAACAACTGCATAAAGGACTCAAACTCTGCTAAGCTACTATATCATATATAGTATTCATCCATCAAAATACAATTACGTCTCTCATACGTAGTTACTTCAGCGAGCGTTGGGTAAAATCGAGTAACCAATGCTCTGATACCAAATGTGACGACCGCCTATGACCCCTGCACCGAATCTAGAGATAAAGCGCTGTAAAGTGTGCCAGGCGACCATGGACGATTGTCAAGGTAAGATTTAAAACAACAGAATCTATCGTATTACTCACAGCGCATGGACAAAATACAATAGAACATATGTATAGTGAAGCTTTACAGAACAAAATGACATCATATAAAACTCCATTATAGTTGAATACAAGCATCCACATAGTCAATACATCCAGCCTCACTACAAATCTCTTAGAGAATACAAAACAGCGGAATATCCAGTACATATAAGAAGATAATATGCAACCCTCTAGCTCGTCTTCGATATCAGCATCGTGAGAAGAGAACAGCACCTGTCACCTGCTACCTAGTCTGCCCGTCCCAAAATGGACGAACAGCCCAAGGCAATAAGAATTAAAACATAAAGCCTTGAGTCAGACAACAGTCTTAGTGAGCAGTAAATTAACTAACAACATACCAAAAGAGCATAAAGGAAAAGGAATAGGAATACAACCCTCCCACTCCAACCTCATTCTACAGTGATAGCCCCCAGACACACACTAAGCAGAAGCAAACATAGCAGAGCATACAATTTAAAGTAAAGCTACTATCACTCGAGTCAAGGGCGATGTTTTCCAAGTACCAAGGCCTAAATCAGATAAGCACCCAGAAAATACCGCTCTTAAGTCCGAATGACGATACAACCAAACATCCATGACTCTGGCTATCACTGTTATCATTGCTTCGATATCACCGTTAATTGAATGACCGGCACATTCTTTCAGCCGTCCGTCAAGGGCTAATGGAAACCCCGGTTCTAGACATAACTCCCGCACGTCGTCGCAGCCCGTGCCTAGGACTATCGAATCTGCCCAGAGCACTCGACCATCAACAGTTGGCCGTTGGGACTATCGAATCTGCCCAAACGTACTCTTGCTTAGAGCATGCTAGAACCTTCAACAACGATGCTATCCAAGCCTCCTAGTCATCCTCCTCGACGACTATTCTCATATCCATTCATTATCCTCAACTCGAATCATATCACCGAGTTATCAACATGCTTGGACTGACCCCGTCTGGATTAGACCAAGTCTTCATCATATGATTGCCTCGCTTCATTACATCCTCGCAAAGCCTCATCTCATCGTCACATCATCAAAACTATGCATAAGAGCTTCATCATCCCGCTACATATGCCACGAGCAGCTTTCCCAATTCAAGAGCCTTTCCCTTAGCTTTTGAATCGTCTTCGGTTTAAATCTAATCATCAATCATCTAGTTCATAACAATCAATCAAATCAAACATCAATCCAAGCAATCAAGCATTCAAATATGATCTAAGTAGACAATTATAACAATAATGGCATTTTCGTAATTAAAGAGTTGAAAGTCCAATAAGCATGAAAACATGGATTATATCTCTACAAACTTGATTAATGAACTTGCATAGGTTAACATATGATAAAATGGATGTAACATCATCATGAATAATGGATCTATATGGATCTACACATAGGATGAAGAAAATGCATGGAAATCTCTATTTTAACACCAAATCGGACCAACAATCCGATATACTCCTTTGGATCCGTGTGAGAGATAATCACCACTCACCAAATCACCTAAACAACCTCAAATCAACACACTTCAGATCTGGACAGCGAAGGATGAAGCTAGATCTATCACAAATCCGCTTCAAATGAAGGAATCTCTCTTGAAAAGATGAAGATCTTCAATCTAAGCTCTTGAATCTTCAATCTTGATCTTCGATTTGGATGGATGGAAGCACTAGATTAGAGTGGAGAAAAGAAGTGAAGAAGTGTAGAAGTCGAGCTCTCAAAATGGCAGCACTTCGTTGCTTCAAAAATCCGGATCCCAAAAAGTGAGAACAACCCCTCCTATTTATAGCTGAAAACTGCCTAAGTCGTAACTCGGCTATCTCCTTAAGTCGCTGCCGACTTAACACTATGCCGACCTACGACCTAAAAACCCCCACGACTTAACAGAGCCTCCGACCTAACCCTTGGCGACCTAAAGCAAATGCGCTTCCACTTGTATACGGCTTACGACCTAACACATAGACAAAACCTTGCGACCAACAGATGCTACGACTTAACTCCTCAGCGACCTAACGCATGACGACCTAAAACAACACGCGACCTAACACTCGCGCGACCTACGACTTAGAATACACGCGACCTAATACTTAAACTATTTCCTACGACCTAACAACTCATACAACAAACTACTCACGCGACCTAACTGGGTTATGTTCTAACTCCTTAAGTCGCCTAACCCTTAGGTCGCTAACACGCTACCCTTCTTAGGTCGCTAACCTATAGGTCGCTCCAAGATACTAAGTCGCTAACCCGGTAACCATTAGGTCGCTAACTCGCCCTGCCGACCTAACACTTAGCTCACCGAAACTCTTAGGTCGCTCACAACATTTCCTTAGGTCGTTGCCGACCTAACTCTACCCCAGAATACTTAGGTCGCCTGAATTTCTTAAGTCGGTCACGACTTATCCCCTAGGTTGGTCACTACCTTAAGTCGGTCAACCACACTCCCTTAACTCGGTGAGTTCCTTGAGTCGGCAACTCGACCCAGACTTGTTGCTTAACTCGTCTAAACTCCTAAGTCGGCTACGACTTAGGACTTAAGCAAAATTCTGCCAAAACCAGAAATGACTTAACAACCATACAACCAAAGGTCAATCATTTTAGAATGTTTTGATCCGTAAAAATACGGGTCGTTACAGCTGTCAATTTCGAATTCTAATCTATAATCCGCTGTTCATTGTTGTAACCGCTTGTAATCATTGAAAGAGAATCAATAAAATCATCAAAACTTCATAGTGGACGTAGGCTATACGCCGAACCACTCTACATTGCTTGTCTGTGCACTTTACATTTTTGTTTGTTGGAGTTTTTGTTAGATAACCTCTGTTTTACATTTACAATCTTCATTTTATCTCTTCAAACAACTCCCGAAGAGTGTTGTGCCCATTTTTGGTACAAACACTTTGGTGCTTTCACTGAGAAAACCAGTTTTTTCTCCCGCTCATTGGATCTGCCGTCGATACCGGATTGCACAAATCCAAGAGGAAGATCCAGATATCCAGTCCGGAATCCTTCCATTCTATTCAGATTTGCTCAAAATCTAGGAGAGGACTCCACCACCGAGAATGGTCAGCACAAGAACTGGCGCTACCGCTGCAGAGCAAGAAGGCCGAGATAGGCAGAATCCCACACAGCCACCTTCCTCCAATCAAGACAATACCACTCACTCGGACTCAACAGGGCTAGTCACCCGACAGGAGTTTCAAGTATTGCTCTAGGAGCTGACCCAAAGCCGTCAGCAGTTGGCGGAACAGTTGCGCGCCAATATCGAGCTGACCAACCAGCTAAACCGCCGGGGGCATAGAAGGTCCAGGAGGGATGATGCCTCCAGAGCGTCTACTGAAAGCTCAGCTTCATCTGACTATCACCACCGAACTACCTATCCTCGGCTAGAGGGGAGTCGTGCTCAAGCTGCTGAATATCAGCCCGCCTTAACTGTTGGGCAACTGAAGGTAGGACCATCGGCCAGCTTCCAAACGGGTCCCTCAACACGAGGAGGTACTGCCCCACAGTACACTACTGCCCCACAGTACACCACGGATAACCGCGCCACAACCGCCGCAGCAGAAACAAGGGTTGATACCCGAAATCAATCAGAGCCGATCAATCAACAGCGTGGACATACTCCTGAACCTTATGTCCCAGAAGATGCTGAGCCAAGGAGGCGAGATATGGATCGTCGACAGCGCCCGATCCAAACTCGCACCGTGGAACCCAACCACGCCTTAGCTCATCAAGCTCAGAACCTGCCCGTGTCGGACATATCAACCATGATACGTCAGATGATCCGCGAGAGTCAGGGGCTCACTAATGATGATTGGGGGATTTCCCGTAGTCATACCCCTTTCACAGACAAAGTGTTACATGCTGAACCCCCTAGGCGATTCAGAATGCCGACTCTCCCGATGTATGAAGGAAATAGTGACCCCAAACAGCATATCCTGAAATATGAATGGTCGATGAGCGCTGCAAGGGCCGACGATGCAGTGAAGTGTCGAAGTTTCCCCATCTCTCTGGGGGGAATCGCGACAATGTGGTTTACACGCCTACCACCTAGATCAATTTCTTCGTTCGATCAATTGGCCAAGAGGTTTGTAGAGCAATTCCGTATGCATGTTGCTAGGCCGAAAGACGTTAACACCCTGTCCAGCGTCACTCAAGCTCATGGAGAAACGCTCAGACGTTACCTGGAGAGGTTCCACGCGGCATGCGTTGAGATCACCAATCCTAACGATAATTCAATATTGATGGCTCTGACTAAGGGAATTGATCCTGATTCTGAATTCGGAAACTGGCTAGCTGGAAAACCGCCCGCATCGTTGGACCGTTTTTACTCCAAGGCCGCACAATTCTTGCGGCAAGAGGACGCAAAACAGTCTAGGAAGCAGGACGATGCGAGGCCCAGCATTGAGGGAATACAGAGCAATGTAGCAGTTAAACAGTCCGGTGAGAGTTCCGGGAAAGTTCAACTAAATATACAAAACAAACAAACCCAGCAGAGAGGAAACAATGGCCAGAGTAAGAAGAGAGATGAGAACCGAGGTCCACGACGTAGAGCCCAGATGTTCGACAGTTATACACCGCTAAACACATCATTGGAAAACGTATACTTACAGACTTGTAACACTGTACAGTATAAGAAGCCTGCTCCGAAGCCCTCGTCGGAGAGGCAGGTTCAGACAGGAAAATTCTATAGGTTCCATGAGAGCTATGGACATAATACCAATGAGTGTCGGCACTTACAGGACCTCATCGAGAAGCTGATTAGAGAGAGGAAGCTAGATCAGTTTGTACGGGCGCCGCAGTCTGGCGGAGCGGGCCCCTCGAATCAAAATCGTTCTCAAAATCAGGAAAGAGAGGAGGAACCCGCCCGTGCGGGCGGAAGATTAGTTATCAACACAATAAGTGGTGGTCCCCATCCGGCAGACATGAGCTGGGGGGAAATGGAATCGTATGCCAGTTCTATCAGGCATGCGGACTTCGAGTGTTATAGTAATTGCGAGGACGGAACCCCGGCGAAGCAACAAAAGATAATATCCGATGATATCGTGTTCAGGAGACGAGACGCCGATAAAGTCGAATCCCCTACAATCGACCCACTAGTCATATCTGCCCAGGTAGGTCCTGCTTGGATGAAGAGGATCCTGGTTGACAGTGGGAGCTCTGTGAATATCTTGCTTAAACGGGCTTACGATCTAATGAAGATGGAGACAAAGGATTTGAAACCCTGTTTATCCAGAATCCATGGTTTCAACGGAAGTGCCACGATACCCATCGGAATAACTGAACTCCCAGTCGAGTTAGGCGTTGGAGAACGCCGGAGGGTCCGAATGTTACAATTTGTTGTGCTAGAAATTAATTCGCCATATAATGCGTTTTTGGGTCGACCAGCCCTAGCTGAGTTCAGGGCGGCGATCGCCCCATGGTGTCTGACTTTGAAATTTCCCACTGATCATGGGATTGGAGTTGTTCAAGGAGATCAGGCCACAGGAAGGGCCTGTTATGTTGCTGAGCTGCGCGGGGCACAGCGTAAAGAGAAGGGAAAGGGCGTAGAGGAATCTCTCTGCGTCCGCTCTATTGATAATTGACAATTGATGCCTGGGTCTCGGCCCGGGCACCACGACCAGTTCCTGAAAGATCTGGACCCTAGGGACAACGAGGATAAAGACGAATCAACGGAGAGTCAAGCTTCTCCAGCCGAACTGACTGTGGACGTCCCAATCAGTGAGGATGATGATTCAAAGATGTTGAAAGTTGGGTCTCAACTGAACAAGCAGACACAGCAGGAATTGGTCGAATTTCTTCGGGCGAATCTCGACGTCTTCGCCTGGACACACTCTGACATGTGCGGGATCTCGCCGAGCATTGCAAGTCACTCCCTGAATATAGATCCGCGACATGTCCCAGTAAAGCAGAAAAGGCGCGGTATGGATCCAGAGAGATCTGCCGCCCTTAAGGAGGAAGTTGATAAACTACAATCGAACGGGTTCATTCGAGATGCTTTGTATCCGGAATGGGTGTCCAACCCTGTACTAGTTCGGAAACCAAACGGGAAGTGGAGAACCTGCGTTGATTACTCTGACCTAAACAAGGCCTGTCCAAAAGATAGCTTCCCACTTCCGCGAATCGATCAGCTCGTGGATTCAACGGCCGGACATGAACTACTATCCTTTATGGACGCTTATTCCGGCTACAACCAAATACCCATGCATTTACCTGATCAGGAACATACCAGCTTCATGACCGATCTGGGACTCTATTGTTACAAAGTCATGCTATTTGGTCTAAAGAACGCTGGAGCAACATACCAGCGCTTAGTCAACCGAATGTTCGCTGATCAGATCGGGAAGACCATGGAGGTTTACGTGGATGACATGCTGGTGAAGTCCCGATTCTCCACAGATCACGTCAGAGATTCGAATTCGATGTTCAGCATCCTCCGGGAGTACGGAATGAAGCTCAACCCACTCAAGTGTCACTTTGGCGTTGCATCCGGAAAATTCCTTGGGTTCATCGTCAACGCTCGAGGAATAGAGGCGAATCCTGAGAAGATCTGGGCTATTAGAAATTTGCAAACCCCTGGAACTATAAAGCAAGTCCAGAGTCTTAACGGGAAGGTCGCAGCATTGAGCAGGTTCATTTCAAAGTCCACCGATAAATGCATTCCTTTCTTCGACCTGATCCGGAAGGGCAAACGGAACTTTGAATGGACCACGGAGTGTGAAGGCGCGTTCCGATCATTAGTTCAACATCTCTCCACACCTCCGATCTTATCAAAACCGGTTGACCACGAGCAACTGTATCTCTACCTGGTAGTATCAGAACATGCGATCAGTGCTGCTCTAGTCCGGGAAGAAGACAAAGTGCAAAACCCGGTCTACTATGTTAGTAAGCGGCTAACAGGAGCTGAAAGAAATTATCCAAGACTGGAGAAACTGGCCTATTGCTTGGTCATTGCCTCAAGAAAGCTCCGTCCTTACTTCCAAGCTCATCCACTTACTGTGTACACCGACCAGCCGTTACGACAGGTCCTCACGCGGCCTGAGACGTCCGGTAGGTTACTCAAGTGGAACATTGAGCTAAGCCAATTTGATATCGCATACGCTCCGCGGAGAGCCATTCAAGGACAAGTCCCGGCATATTTCATAGCTGAATTCACCGTTCCAGAAGACTTGCCCGAGACCAGTAAATCTCCCGAATACATCTGGAAGCTGTATACTGATGGTGCATCAAATGACCGGTGTTCGGGCGCTGGGGTTGTACTTGAGACTCCCGAGGGCCGATCCATATGTTATGCTCTTAAATTCGACTTTCGTGCAACTAATAATGAAGCCGAATATGAAGCCCTCCTAACTGGCTTAAGACTTGCCATAGACTTGAGGATTATCGCTGTGGAAATTTATTGCGATTCACAATTAGTAGTATGTCAAGTACGAGGAGAATATCAGGCAAGAGACCGAAGGCTGGCTGCTTACTTGGCTCGAGTTCAGGAAATACTAAACCAGTTTGATTATTATGCCATCTATTATGTGCCTCGGGAGCACAATCAGAAAGCCGATTCACTGGCAAAGTTAGCTAGCACAGGTGAAACACAACAAATGGGACTTGTCCCCGTTGAAACTTTGGCCTCCCCGAGCATCGATCGGATAGAAATGAACTCTGTGTTTGAAACCGCTCCCAGTAGAGAATCTTGGATGACTCCGTATCGGAATTACATTGAGAATGGGGCGCTGCCTGAACCTAAAAATGAGAAGAGACAAATTTAGCGAAAAGCTTCGCGGTTCGTCATCCAAAACGGAGTCATGTACAGGAGAGGTTATTCCGTTCCTCTCCTCAGGTGTATCGCCCACGAGGAAATCAAACGAGTGTTACATGACGTGCACGAAGGAGAGTGTGGCGATCATACCGGAGGACAAGCTCTCGCTAAGAAGATACTCCGATATGGGTACTACTGGCCGACAGTGAACCGAGATGCGGCAAACTATGCCCGGAAGTGCGATAAATGCCAGATACATGCCCGAATTCCGAGAGCTCCGCCTACTGAAATAACCCAAATGGTCAGTCCCTGGCCATTCGCAATGTGGGGCATCGACATCATCGGCGCTTTACCTTTAGCAAAAGGCGGTGCGAAATACGCCATCGTCGTCGTTGACTACTTCACAAAGTGGGCTGAGGCCGAAGCCCTTGCAACCATTACGACAAAGAAAGTGATAAATTTCGTGGTTCGCAACATCATCTGTCGATTTGGACTCCCGCATACTATCATCACTGATAACGGAGCCCAATTCGAGAGTGCGGAATTCAAGAATTTCTGTCAACGGTTTCGTATCCGCAAAAAGTTCTCGGCTGTCGCACACCCCAAGCGAATGGACAGGTTGAAGCTGTCAATAAAGTTATAAAATCGATCCTGAAGAAACGATTGGAGAAGGCTGGGGGCAGGTGGGTCGATGAACTTCCTATGGCGTTATGGGCCTATCGAACGACCCACAAAACCGCGACCGGACACACTCCATTTTCCCTATCTTATGGCTCAGAGGCCGTTATTCCGGTCGAGACAGAAGTGCTCTCTCATCGCGTGACTTATTATGATCCAAAAACAAACGCTATACTCCTGGCCAAATCTTTGGATCTATTGGATGAAAAACGGGAAGAGGCTGATTTGAGAGCAGCCGCACATCGAAGTCGGGTCGCCCGACTGTACAACACCAAAGTTCGACCTCGAACCTTTGAACTCGGCGACCTCGTGCTCAAGAGAATCTACCCAGTTCCTTCACACATGAAACCGAACTGGGGAGGACCGTATGTAATTACACGAAAGCTCGGAGATGGTACATTCAAGCTGTCGACTGTTGACGGTCTCGATTTACCAAGGGCTTGGAACAGCGAAAGTCTCCGCCGCTATTACATATGACAGGCTTTATTTATTTCATTCTATTTAGCAATTTTTTTCTGCATTTCGAAATTTGAATTTTGTAATAAGGCAACTGACTTTGCCGCATTTTCTTATTTCAGCAATAAAATGCCACTTCTTCGAGCCAGAGCTGTGGTTCATTAAGTACGATATACAACATCACGATGCACGAAGAGCTAAATCCCGTCATGCAATGGGACTTATTCAAATGGAGAGTGGCTGTGATACGACCAGCCACTCACTAGGTGAAACCCGAGCTCGGGGACAAGCCATGACATCGATATTGATAGGGTTGACACACGACAATCCTGAAATTAACTCCGTATTCCCAGAGCGTGAAGCGGAGTATAAACATTCAACTCCGCATTCCCAGAGTGCGAGGCGGAGTATAAACATTCAACTCCATATTCCCAGAGTGCGAAGTGGAGTATAAACATTCGACTCCATATTCCCAGAGTGCGAAGTGGAGTATAAACATTCGACTCCGCATTCCCAGAGTGCGAAGCGGAGTATAAACATTCGACTCCATATTCCCAGAGTGCGAAGTGGAGTATAAACATTCGACTCCGCATTCCCAGAGTGCGAAGCGGAGTATAAACATTCAACTCCGCATTCCCAGAGTGCGAGGCGGAGTATAAACATTCAACTCCATATTCCCAGAGTGCGAAGTGGAGTATAAACATTCGACTCCATATTCCCAGAGTGCGAAGTGGAGTATAAACATTCGACTCCGCATTCCCAGAGTGCGAAGCGGAGTATAAACATTCGACTCCATATTCCCAGAGTGCGAAGTGGAGTATAAACATTCGACTCCGCATTCCCAGAGTGCGAAGCGGAGTATAAACATTCAACTCCGTGTTCCCAGAGTGCGAGGCGGAGTATAAACATTCAACTCCATATTCCCAGAGTGCGAAGTGGAGTATAAACATTCGACTCCGTGTTCCCAGAGTGCGAGACGGAGTATAAACATCAGTCAACTCCGTGCTCCCAGAGTGCGAGACGGAGTGCAAACATCAGTCAACTCCGTGTTCCCAGAGTGCGAACAACCGCTTGCGAGATGACATATATCCCCGGAGTGTGGATGAAACGATTCATAAGAGAACAAGTGTAGTTCGACCACTCGGTCCTCGCTTGATGCAATCACAAGCTGATCATCACAACTTAACCCTGGAACTGGGGGCAGAGGCAAATGTTAGTCATTACCCGAAACTATGCGATGCTCAGCTCCAATGCGATCCCCTATCACAACTCAAGTCCGAGATTTCCATACTTAACAAGTAAAATGAGCTATTCTTGAAACAATAAGATAATGCAAGTACACTGGACCAAAGTCCGAACACTACAATATTCAAGCATAGAAAGGGACATGAGCTGAAACTAGAAAACAAAATTTTATTTCAACTAATTCAAAAACAATGGTTCATACATGAGTTTTTTTCCAAAATATTCCTACTAGCAGGGGCCGAACCCACATCTAAACACGGCCTACAAAAGGAAAAAACAGAGAAAATAACAAAAGTCCCTAACTGCCTATGAAAGGAATGTCTAATCCTTCTGCTTCCTCAACTTCTTCTTCCTCGAGGAGCTACTGGAACCACTAGTACCCTTTCGCTTGGAACCTTTCTCCTTAGGCAGGCTCCCCTCGGGTGAAGGCATAATGTCGACGTCCTCGTCTGAGCTGGACTCTATAGGGATGCTTCCCACGGGAGGAGTTAGAGGAACAGACTCCGCAGCCGGAGGAGGGACTGGCACATTAGTATCAGTAAGTGTGCCCCCAGGAGACACAATCATAAGAGGAGTAGGGCACCGTGCTGCTGCTCCGCCATCTACATCGCCGCCGTGCGCCGCGGCCACCATCTCGGCATTAATCTCGGCCAACATCGCTGCTTCCCATTGTGCTCTGGCCTCGCTGTGGGTTGTAATAGTCTGAGTAGAAGTGTCGGAAGTAGACGAGAATCCACCCAGGCCAAACGGCAGGTCCGCAAAAGGATCACTCTGACGGCCGAGAAGCTCGTTTATCATCTGTTCATCGAAAGAAAGTGAGCTCCCCTACATTACTCCGACTGGTGCCATTGCTGCGACGGAAGTCGCCTCAGAAATGATGGCTTCTGGCGCTTGGCTTGATTCTTGGGCAGTAAGAGGCACGGCTGGTGCAACTTCTATCACTGATCAAAGAAAAAGGACATGTCATTAGCAACACTTCAACACAGACTCTTCAATCCAAATATACAAGAAGTTAGTTCAGGGTACCTTCCTCGGTTTGGCTCAAGGTCGCCTGAACAACTTCGAAAGGATGTTCCTTAACAGGAGATAGATGTGGTCGGTCTGGATCATATGCCGGGATGTGCTGCGAGTCGATCATCGGAGTTGGCTCAGATTGAGATGACACGACTATCTCAGATTTCATAACATGGTGCTCTGCACCAGAACTTTCTCCGACTTCCTGAGTCTGGGCACCAAGCCTCTCCTTATCGTGGGAAATCATGGAGTCATGGAGAACCTTCTTTTCGTCATCATTAAGGATGCGGTTCTCCAGCTCGAATTCATCAAGGGCTTCATTAGGTTGCCCAGACTTCTCCTCATCAACCAGCAAGTTCCAAGCATTGTAGAGATGCGTGGGCTAATCATCGAGCCATGACAAATCTCGGTGCCTTAGCACATTGGCGTTATAAGTGACGAGTAGCTCTTCCACCTCGGCCTCAATCTTGGCCTCCGCCTGCTGTACCTTTTCGTCAACCCCAGCCTCAGCTTCACGAGCTTGTTGCATAGCCGCTTCCTTCTCCTTTCAGAGCGTCACTGCCTGATCACAGGCCTCCTGCGCAGAGACATTAGCTGCGTCTTTCTCCTTCACCATCTCGGAAAATTTTGATTTCAGCTCATTAAGCTCCTTAAGAGCGGCATCCCTCTCGGCGGTGATGGTAGTGTTCCTATGGCCCATGTCCTCGATGGCGGTATAATGCTCTTGCTTCATCCTGGTCATGGCAGCGTTCACTTCATCAACCTTCTTTAGAGCCTCCATTTCAGATTTACGGGAAGACTCAGCCTCCGAGTTGAGCGCTTTTATGATTTGGTCGTTGTGACCCAACTCCTTCTCGAGCTTTTCAATAGTGACGCCCCGATCGAATGCCACTTTGGACGCTTTCCTCGCGACCCGTCCCCATTCCCTGTACTGGAAAAAGATGTCCGCAACATAATCATGGATAGTGGTTTCAGCGGTTGGCGGAATTCTCTTCAAGTGCGGAGGGAAGACATAACCATCAAAACAGATGTCGGGAAATTCCTTCCTCATCTGTGCCAATTTAAGCGCTCCTTCACTAGATGCTTCAGTCGGGACTGGTACAGTAGCCGAGGAGGTGGCTATCTCAGTCCTGCGCGGGGGATCGGACCTCGAAGCTTGAGAAGGTGGCCTAGGCCGTGAGGTTTCAGGAGGACGAACAACTGATACCGTAGGAGGTGCAGAGGTCCTGGGAGGAGGAGAGCGAGATCGGGATCGGTGAACGTATCCCCTATCTCTGTCAGACCTCTCCTGACCAGAATGTCCTGAGTCGTAATCCCTCTCGCCCTCTCTCCTGCGTGGCTCGTGATAACGGCGCTTGTTGCGCAAACTACCAAGCACAGAACTTTGCCCAGACATCGTACCTGAAAAGCAAACCACGAAGAATCAGTAACCGTTTGCAATATGTTGTTTATGGTCAGGAAAATGTGTTGTGCCGTGAAGAGTGTGTGAATGTGTAACCCCCCGGACCAACCAGAAGTGTCAATCGCACTGGCAGGAAGAGACTCGCTAACATCGACGATATGTCGCGGTCCACCCGATTCAACGTCGTGTTGCTCGGGCTCGATGCCTGGGATTGGAAGGTCAACAGGCCCTTCGAATTGATTTTCAGCTTGCAGGGAGGGTGCTTCCGTAATCCTAACTCCTGACAGAGGACGGTGCAAAACCACAGACTTTCGCCTCCCGGACTTAGGTTGTTTTGAGGCCACTGCTTTGCCTTTCCTCTTGGCATCGGACTCCGGGGTTGCATTAGCGGGTCCGACCAACGGTTCCTCGTCGGTGTGAGTCCTTTCAGAGTCGGGTTCTTCAATTATCACGACCCTGGGTTTCTTCTGCTTAACCTTTTCCCTGGAAATGGTCTTTAATGCACCGTCGAGCCTTATGCTCTGCTTCCGCCCGATCAACCCAAGAACTCTAAGGTTCTGGTCCGTCAATAGCAACTCGATATTCCTTTCTTCGCTAGGGACCTCTTGAAGGACGCGAACTATCTCTTTATAGTAGCCGCCATCAGGTCGCTGGATTATCGCTGAAAGAAAGAGGATAGGAGATATGAGTTTAGTTTCATTCAAAAATTGCCCCGTCAATTACTGGGAAAAAGGCAATGCTTACGTCTAAATAGCCATCTTCTGGCAAACCCCGGTGGACATCGGACATAAAACCACTCTGACTTGAAGTAGCTCAGCCTAGTCCATGACCCCGTGACAACTTGGCAGTTTCTAACAGACTCCAAAAATGTAAAAGATGGGCTGTCAGTTCGACTCTTGAAGTTGAAGAGGTATCTTATCTCGGTCGGGCGGGGAGGCCGGTAGAGGTATTCCATAAATGCGATGAACAGGCCATTGAGTGAAGCATATCCATTTGGATGTAATTGAGACGGAGCGATATCCAGGTAGGCCAACACTTCTCTTATGTAATCATTGAACGGAGGAAGTGTACCGGCTGCGCATGCATGTCGATTGAAAGCGGTATACCCCTCAGGGGGATTGTGTGGTCTGTCATCCGGCCCAGGCAACATTACATCGTCCAACGATAAGCCATGCCTTAAGCATATTCTCCCTAGCATATCTTCTGAGATATTGGACGGAACAGAGTCCGGTGGATTGTTTATGAAAGATGCATCAGGTAACTCGTCCGGAGCTGGACCGATGACTTCGGCCTCGATGTCCGGAATCTCAAGTCTGGAAGTTTCTTGCTGCTGTGAACTTGACGGTTCCATAACTGGCTAACTCATGAGAAACCATCATTAGACGATAAAAAGCCCGTGCATTCCCCCGTGTAAAGTGTGTGTTGTACAGTGCGGTGCTATGTGCTACTTGAACGAATTCTACCGGATTAGAAAAAGCATGCAAACGGCAGAGCTTCACGTGGGAGTGACCGTCATCGCTGACCGTCACCACCGCGCCATCCAGATACTAACAATTGATTCAGGTTAAAGTTCATTACATTTGTTGGGTTACAGTTCCATCTACGAGTCTCAAAAGGCAGTCAGGTGCGCAGTACTATGCTCGAGTTTGATTAGGCAAGGTGGAAACTCGTAGGAGTCAAGTGTATAGTTTAATTATCGAGTCCAGATATGCAAGAATGAAGTTTGTCGGAATCATGTTTTCAAGTGCTCAAGATTTCGTATCCATCAAAGGGAAAGTTCGAATCGATCCCGGGAGGCTCGTTCGAATCCATCAGGTTATAAGTTCGAACCGATGCCAAGCGTCTTACTTCGAATCGATCATTTACGGTCTGGTTCGTATCGATCGAGGTGGCATGATTTCGCATCGATCATTTACGGTCTGGTTCGTATCGATCGAGGTGGCATGATTTCGCATCGATCATTTACGGTCTGGTTCGTATCGATCGAGGTGGCATGATTTCGCATCGATCATTTACGGTCTGGTTCGTATCGATCAGAAAAGTCTTAGCTTTGCATCGATAGCATTCGAGTCAATACTTTCGTATCGATCATAATGAAATGGGTATCGATCTAAAGCTAAGGACTTTAGAATAATCCTTAACTTATTACCAGTTACTTCGTGTCGATACGACTCATCCCCACAATCGTCGATGCAAAACCACATCATCTCCATTGACATACCCCAAAAATCGATGCGAAATCCAGGAAACACCATTTCTTTCATCAATTCGAACATGACTCCCGTATCGATTCAAAATCGACTTTTCCACTCTTTCTTCTCCAATCTGCATAAATCGCCATGGCCATTACATCTTCGAGCCAGATCTGGTTTTACCAGCTGCCAGAAGGGAAGATTGATGGAGAAAGAGTAGATCCATGGCGGCCTTATCATTTAGATTCACAGTTTCTTACCTAGGAATTGGGATTCGAAGATCTGAAGGAATAGGTTTGATCGAGTCGAAAATACGGAGCTGTTATCTCTGTCTGAGTCTATTGCAAGGGGTTAAGAGCAACAGTAAAGGTGAGAAGTAAAAAAGTGAAAATAGACCAAGTCTCAGGTATTTATATGAAGTCTGGAGGCGAACTGGGTCGATTCGTCTCCCAGTCAACGTAACCGGTCGCAAGCGGTCGAACGATGGATCTGTGCAAGCGCCTTCTTCGAATCCATCAGACTGTGCCTCCAACGAGTCGAAGTATTCACCAGATGCCATCGATTCGATACATCCACTTTATGATCCATCGACTCACAACAGTGCAGACCTATCGATACGAGCGTGGATTTCGTATCCATCGGGACCTATCGATACGAACAATCAATTTGTATCCATCAGATGTCGCCAATTCGAAACAGAATCCACCATGGCTTGCGACCATCGATACGAATCCATTTCGTATCGATCAAGATGACCCGCATCGATGCGAAGAGAAGCTTTCCAACTTTTAGCATCGATTCATTAGAGGACCGATACATAAGGATGGTTAAAGAGTACGGCTTTCAAATTATTCAAAGAAGACATACAGCTTTTCAAAGCACGCCATGTTTTCACAAGATGTACTTTGGGGGGCAAATGTTATCCCGCCTTTTGGCAAGGCCAGGACACCAAGGAGCCGACTAGAGAACAAGGATAGCACGCCATGGATATCACTGAATTTTGTCCGAGCCCAGAATGAGCTACAATTGATAGGACATGACAAGAAAGGCCATAGAGATCAGCACCTCAAATTTCAAGTCAATCCGGACTCGTACGCTCAAGTTATGATCGAGTCAGATTGGAGGGAAAAGCCCAGATTTCGTATCCATCACTCTGGGCAATTTCGTATCCATCACCGAAGCCCTAGTTCGAATCCATCAAGCTTCGCACCAATCAGCTTCGAATCCATCGAGGTACCCAGGTTCGACTCGATTTCCTTCGTATCCATCGAGCTCGTATCGATGGACCTCGTACACATCAGCAATTGAAGCATTTCGTATCCTTCAGCCAACTTCTACTTCGCATCCATCGAGGCGCTACACTTCGTATCCATCTAGGCGCTACACTTCGTGTCCATCTAGGCGCTACGCTTCGTATCCACTAGAGAGCCTTGCTTCGAATCCACGACCCATGACTTGTTCACATCCAACGGGTCAACCAACTAGGGTGACGTGTCGTCTCTCGAAGAAAACGAGGCGAGATACATGGAGTTGAAGCAGTCAACGCGGAGCAAAAACCGGATCGAGGTGAAGCGCGCGCACCACGTCATCCCTCGATGCGAATGCGCCGAGATATATGGAGTCGACACGGTCGACTCGGAGTAAAGACCGGATCGAGGCGAAGTGTGCGTTCCACGTCTTCACAGAGGCGCGTGACACCATCGATTCGAAGCCCTCAGTTCGGAGAGATGGATTCGAACCAGACAGCCTAGCAAAGAACATCGCCTCGTATCGATGATATCTCTCAATCCACTGATCCAAATACCATGAAATTTTAACTGAAGGTTGCACACATACCGAGGAACGTCTCCACCAAATTTGAGCTCAATTGGAGGTAATCTTGATCGATACGAAATGACTTCGTATCGATCGCAGATCGGCTCGAAACTTTCTGGAAATAGTCGAATGGGTCCTCTCACGTGCCAGACCAATTCTCCCAGAGTTTGAGCGAGATTTGAGCCTCCTACGCCTATAAATAGAGCCCCAGAATCAACAGAAAAAGGATCTTTTTTCTCTGAAGCGTCCAGACTCTGCCGGATTGAGATTTGCATCCTACTTTTGCTGTCAATTTCGAATTCTAATCTGTAATCCGCTGTTCATTGCTGTAACCGCTTGTAATCATTGAAAGAGAATCAATAAAATCATCAAAACTTCATAGTGGACGTAGGCTATACGCCGAACCACTCTAAATTGCTTGTCTGTGCACTTTACATTTTTGTTTGTTGGAGTTTTTGTTAGATAACCTCTGTTTTACATTTACAATCTTCATTTTATCTCTTCAAACAACTCCCGAAGAGTGTTGTGCCCATTTTTGGTACAAACAATTATCTTCACTAACATCATCAAACACAACTTCGTTACCCAAAGTATCATCTATATTACATATATAAGTGACATTCCACTGCCTGTTATCACATCCAACATCCAACATCCAACAAAGGTGAAATAGGAGAAATACCTTCGATAATAGCAGATGCAGGCAAACCCAAAAGCGGAGAGCTATCGGGGTTGATGCAATCTTAGGACGATTCAAGCACAACAAAAGCATTCTCAGATAACACAGGAGGAACTAAAGTGCTAGGAATAGGCGGACTCATGATAGCAGTACCAGAGCAACCCAGCGGTGGGAAATCAATCACAAAAGCTAAACGAGGTGCCGAAAACATATTGGGCGCTGCGGATGTGGCATTGAAACTCGGCCGAATAAGGAAAGATTCTCAAGAGAAGGAGAAACTTGCTGGACTTGGGCGAGAAGCAAAGAAGGTTGCAACCATTAACGAAAACTTGCTGGACTCGCCATGAAGAGAAAAAAGGCAATAGAGAAGGAGGATCATAGGAATTAGGCGGAGGAGGGAAATGAAAGGGGAAGGCTTGGGCGAGAAGCACAGAAGGTTGTCGCAATTAACGAAAAAATTAGTGATGTCCGGTAAAATCAATTACTACTTCTATATTTTTCTTATCAAATTGAAATATAACTGCATTCTTAAATGTAGTTATTAAATACAGTTACTAAATGTAATTACATTAATATGTAATTGAAAAATAATTACTAAATGTTGTTAAAATGAAAAAATAATAACAATTTAAATTTTGACTGCATTTTATAACTGCATAAGAATCATGCATTCAAACGGTAGCAATAAAACTTTGAAATTTGACCGCATTTTGTGAATGCAGTAATCATCAAATTCTAATTTTGTATGAATATTATAACTGCATATAATACATGCATTAATAATATATAATAAAGTAAAACTACAAAAACGCAATAATACAAAAACAATAACAATTTAAATTTGACTGCATTTCATGAATGCTGTAATTATAAATATCTAATTGTTTATAATATTGTAATTAAATGCAATTACATTAATCTGTAATAGAAAAACAATTACTAAATGCAGTTAAATCTTAAAAAATATACACAATTATCAATATCCAATTAATGATCTTTTCAATAACAACTATTAATAATGACAACTAACTAATTATCATAGTGAAAAATATAACTACATAACCATGTTGCCCTAAAATATGAACAAATTCAACCATAGTAATTATCGTAACCCTAATGCACTAAAATATAACCGTATAAGTATGACATTAATACACTAAAATATGAACAATTAATTAATTATCATGGTGAGAAATATAACTGCATAATCCTAATGTACTAAAATGTGAACAATAATTGCGTAAATTTAATCAAATATAATCGCAATAACAAAAAACGGTCATACTTTTTTCAAATCATACTGTCTATGGCGCTTGCCACAATAAGCATCATCTTCTTAAGAATTTTCTTGGCACAACCTAACTTTACATTTTGAAAGAGTAGGAGATTGATAGTGCTGAGGACTATAGATCTCAGTAGTAGGTTTATCAACTTTGTTCTTAGTCATCTTCATTTTAATTTAAGTTTCATTTAAATGGTTAAATTCCATATCACAAATAGGATTTAACAAGAACCAAAGGGAAGAAAAATTGATTTAGAATTTAGAAAGTTATATGTAGAAAAAGAAAACTCTACTGCATAAAGGCGGTTGGAATTCGTTGACGTGGCTGAAAAATTCGATGGTAGATCAATACAGTAATGCTAATGGTTCGAAAGTGAAGGCTAGAAAATGGTGCGAAATGATCGTGGCCATAAAAATAATTATGCTCAGGTGAATTCCATCACCTGATTACAAATTCAAATTCTCACATGCTGCTCCATTTTCGGGCCTTCTAATGGTGTCCAGATCAGTAAACATGGACCTAATTTTTATTTTTTTTTAAAAACAAATGAAAATGACTTTTTTTTTTTTTTGAAAATCCAGGAGAACCTGACGAACTGGTAAACTCCCGAGGAGACTTCCTTTGCCCTTAAAACAACAAATAGCTAGGTACCCCCGTCCATTTTCACAAAATTTTCTTAGCGGTACGCCTAGATGGTTCTATTGGTGCGCAACCCGGCCCAATGTCTCATAAACAAATCCTCTTCTTCGTTGTAAAGATCAAATCAGCCGCCATATTCTCAAATCCAAACACCATTAACCACAAAACCCTAATTTATAACTTAAGGTTTGGAATTCCACATAAAATAAAACAACGATGAGGCCAATTCTAATGAAAGGCCACGAAAGGCCACTCACTTTTCTTAAATACAATAGAGAAGGCGACTTGCTCTTCTCTTGCGCCAAGGATCACAATCCCACTGTTTGGTTCGCCGATAATGGCGAGCGTCTTGGCGTTTATAAGGGACATAATGGTGCTGTCTGGAGCTGCGACGTTTCAAGTAACGTTTTAGAATTTTCCTGAAAATTTTAGGTTTATTTGACAATTTCGATGCATTGGGTTGGTCAAATAATTGAGTCAATTTCGTGAAAGGTTTGCTTGCTGCTTTCAAGAATTTTGTATAATATTACGTAGGTTAGTAACATCGTGGGTATTAGTAGGTCAGAATGAGAGGGTTCAGCTATGCCCTACCAAAATAGCTAATAAGGTACCTGTATAATTTGAAGTGTTTGACTTAAAATGGCCAGCGTTGTTTCTATGTCTGTCAATGGTTCTTGGAAAATCCGAAATCCGTCCACGTCAATGTCTGGCAGACGGATATTCTGGATAAATATCCGATATTTGAAAAAATAGATAGGGATGCATATATGACGGCATCCATGGCCAAAAATTATTCATCCGCTTTTTGTCAAGATCGTAGCTTATATCATGTTTATTTTAATATAATGGATGATAGGTATTTATTGTTTTATTAAATTATTATATGTATGCGTGTGTATATGCGCACGTTCACTGTTCTAAACTATTTTTTATCATCATTTATTTTTTGTATCTTTATAAGCTACGAGACTCAAACACTCTTATATTAAATTAAAATTTATATACGTGTTTAAAATTTTTGGTAGTCATAAGATAACATCAGATATCAGTATGCTATCCATGGACGTGGATATCCAATGATCGTAAACAATTTTGGATGTGGATGCATATATGGCAATTCACATTTGAAAGTATCCGTTGATAGGCCTACTTGTTTCAAATTTTACAGCTAAATTTTTGTTCAGTTTCAACTTATCTACCCAAATACTGTTATTGTTTTTTTTATTCACTCAAGCTACTGAAAAGTTATTACTCTGAACTCCTTTTATAAAGATTTAAAGTAATTGGTTGCCAAACGGGCTCATAGTATTGTGTAGCAGTAAATAAATAAAGAAGGTGGTTTACTATTTCATCTTACTTCTCAAAGTTCTTTGTCTATGCCATTGTGTTTATAGGAGATTCCAGGCGCCTGATTACAGCAAGTGCTGATCAAACTGTAAAGCTATGGAATGTTCAGACGGGAACACAGACATATTCGTTTAAATTTGATTCACCAGCTAGGTCGGTACAGTTTTCTCTTGGTGATAAGCTTGCTGTTATTACCGCAGATCCTTTTATGGGCCATCCTTCTACTATTCAAGTTAAGCGTATTGCTAGCGATCCCAATGAGCGTAAGTGGTTTTGCATCTTGTATATTTAAATGTTTCCTGCTTTTCATAACCTCAAGTAGGTAAAGCTTGCAACTGTTTCTATTTTGAGCCAGTAGAGGTTGCTATTATTCTGTAACATGGTAAGATGTTTCTTTTCCTTTTTTTGGGCTTAATAGTCATCGGCACACATTTGGGTATAACTGATATCAAAGTAACGACAATAATCATCAGTGTTATATTGAAATAATTTAGGTTTATCTACCAAAAACTATCAATAGGTAGTGATGATATTTTTGTATGTGACTGAATTATTTTTTATTATCAACACAATGAATTATATATTGCTGTTGGAATTTGTGACAAATGTACTTTCTTTGTGTGCGCGTGTGCACACGTGTGCACACGTGTGTGTATATATCCCTTCTGAATTGTTTCTACATGTTTTTGTTAATGATCATTCTAAATCAGCAAGACTGCTAGATTATTTTCTTTTTCTTTACACACACGTGTGTTCCTCATAGTTATTATTTCATTGAAGTATTTTTAAGATATGATGTGGATACTGAAATTATTTAATTAAAATATTCAAGATAGAAATTTACGAAGACTGAAAATTAATATATTTGAAAAAAAGAGGCAAGATAGACGATGATTTTGAGATATAAATTTGATTCTATATTTTTCAAACATACAAAATATCTAAGTATCTCATGACAGATATTTTATTGAACTAGTTTGTCAAAATTGACTAAACTAAACTTTATCTTCTACTTAAATGTTTGATATTTGCATTGGATCTCAATTTCTTGGCTTCAAACTCAGTTCTTTATAGATTTCAAACTCACCCTACAACGATTAAAACCCCTCAGGATAAATTGCATTGGATCTCAATTTCATGGTTTCAAAATGCAATGAAATGTTTCGTACAACTTGTATTGGGTCTCAATTTCGTGGCTATCTTAGTTCTTTATATATTTCGACACTCATCCTACAATGATTAAAACCCTCCGGCTAAATTATCACAACCATTTTTCTCAATATCTCACTTGTCTGACATTGTGACATCAGTCTTGTCATGCCAAGTTGGACTTAAGACTTCACTCAGCCACTTCCGTTGTTCTTTTTACTAGTAATCACAAAAACCTTCAAGCCATGTTTTGAATCTAATTTCAAATCAACTTCAGTTCCGATTTACAACCCAATTCAAATCACAATCGATAAAATATCACTCCGTCCATATTGAATTTGACGATAATTATTTAATCGTGATTTAAATTTTGTTGTTCCCAAAGCAAAGTAACAAAGCAAATAAGGAGATAAATTCACTCTCTAAATATATATGGATGAAACCCAAACATCAAAATCAGTTTTGAAATATGAATTGCTCATTTGAAAAGGAGGAAGCCGGTAGGCGTTTTTACATTTTTAAATGTCGGTTGGTAACCTGCCGAGCAAATCTCTAACATAAAAACATAACTTTTCGACTCTAAATTCAGTTTTGGTTTGAAATTTGAGCTTTACAATGTGAATTCCATATTTAACTTCTTGCTGTTGTGTTCTCCAGTCAACATCATCTTCAACAACATCCTCATCATCTTACTTTCTCAGTTTAAGCCCAATAATTCCACACGCCACCATTAACCTTTGGCTTTGTGAGCCACAGAGTCTTCTGTTTGTGCTTTTTCACTATCATAGATCACCATTTCACTTAAACACCATGATCACTTATATTACAGCAGCTTAGAATGTGTGCTGTTGATGTCATGTGGCATCCACAGTGCTGTGTACATTTAAACATTAAAATCTGACTATGTCAACCTACTACTCATTCTAGTCGATCCATTGCCTCATGTGAGCCTAACCAAACCAAAAAATTGAATGAAAAAAACTAAGCCCATAAAATCTGGACCAAACAATCCAAAGTAGGGAAGATAATAGCTTTATAGATCCTCGTGCTCAACATTATTTTATTACATACGTAATGCAGAGATCAGCGAATCTGTGCTCACAATTTCGGGTCCTCAACTGTCTGGAAGGATCACTGGTGCTCTGTGGGGTCCATTAAATAAAACCATAATCAGTGGTGGAGAAGATGGAATACTTCGAACATGGGATTCTGAGGTTGGGCATATCATTTACATTTCACATTTGTGTATTTCCGTTTCTTTTTTATCAAATTTTGTTTTCTTGTTTTGCTCCAGTATCATAAAACATGTTCATAGTTTCTATTGGTATGTACTTTCTTGTTACCTACACCTAGATCATGAAGCATGTCATGGATTAGAAATTTTGGATAATAGTGATTCAGAATTTACAATAATGGAATCTCAGTGCTAGTGCAATATGAAAACTTTGCATTTTATGTTGTCTACACCACTGTTGATAAAACGCAAGCTGTAATAGTATATGATATGTGGTACTTTACTATCAATCCAATAAATCAGAACTAAATCCGAGTTTCTTCTTGTGCAAAAAAGTTTTCTAGCAGTTAATAAATGCAAACAAGAAACGTGTAAATATTCTGCACATGCAGAATAAATACTTCAAAATGACACCTGCAAGCGGTGGTCGTGTATTGAATTGAACTCTGTCAACTTATTTTTTTTTCTTCCCTTGCCTTCTGCAGACAGGAAAGCTTCTAATGGAATCAGACAAAGAAAGTGGTCACCAGAAAAGAATCACTTCATTATCAAAATCTGCAGATGGGTCGCATTTCTTAACAAGTTCATTGGATAAATCCGCCAAGGTATCAAATAAATTTGCTTAAGCTGCATGTCGAATAAAAAAACTGACTCGTCTATTTTGTGCTTTATCTGCATCCATGTTTAGCTTTGGGATACAAGAACACTTACTCTTTTGAAGACTTACGTGACAAGTGCCCCGGTTAATGCATGCGCAATATCTCCTCTCCTTGATCATGTATGCATTTACTATATTTTTGTTTCTTTTTTCAAAAGATTGTTCTTGAACTAATATATTTGACTTTTAGTTTCCTTAGGATGTGAAGAAAAGGTAAAAGCAGTTACACATCAATAATAACATCTCTGCTTTTTTTAATAGCTGGAATTGATGAATATTCATACAACTTATAAGTTTCAATGGAGTGTCACTGCAATTTTCATCTATTTTGTTGGTCAACTAGCTAATATAATTATAATTAAATCAGAAAAAATATACGACATACAGTGAGTTGTTTGTAGGAAGCTTTTGTACTAGTATATTACATGTAACAGAACAAGTGCTGAAGGATACTGCTAGATTTTTTGCGACTGTCTTAACATTCACCTCTTTTTTCTGTTTCATTCATGGTTTTCTTGCTGTCTTGTGATTATTTGTAGGAATAATGAAGTTAGGCTGTCGAATATGTGATATTAAGATTTAAATTAGGTTGATATATGTTCGTCGACCGTTTTGCAGGTGGTGATTGGAGGTGGCCAGGATGCAGTGAATGTTACAATGACTGATCATCGTGCAGGAAAGTTTGAGGCAAAGTTTTATCACAAGGTCATCTTTTTATCTTAGCAACCAAGATCTTCATTTTTTTTAAACATCTTCATTTTTTACAATTTAGTCCAGTAACCATTGTCTTCATTAAAGATAAGTTTGGCGCTGAATTGTGTTTTGTTGTATAGATTCTTCAAGAAGAAATTGGAGGCGTGAAAGGGCATTTTGGACCAATCAACGCTTTAGCTTTTAATCCTGATGGAAGAAGGTATGTTTTTTAATATAAAACATAAACTATGCTCATTACCACATGTTCACTGATGCAACCCCATTTTTAGTCATCCTTGTACCTACAAGGTTTGAAACCTGGATCACATAGTTGATGCCATCTAATTAACCCAGCTATATTGTATGTTTGTTCTTTTGTATTAACAGTAATTTGATTGGAAGAGCTGGTTTTACGATCCCTCCATATTTTCTTTGTAAACTATTGATAAAAACCATCAATGAATGAGTTGAGTGAGGGAAGAAGGGTTGTTTTTTAATGAAAGAGGTTTGTTTTGCATCGCGTGAGGTCACTTTTCACTACAGGGATGACTTACGTTGTGCGAAATTGATTTGCCTGTGCGAGATAAGTCGCACTGTACTAAGGGCAATGTGATCTGTGGAGATGGGAGGGTGTTGCTTTGCACCCTGAGAGGAAGGGGCTTGCACTATAAAATGATAGATTGTGCTATATAGTTTACCTGGGGTTTGCACTATGCTGGAATGATTTGCATCCAATAGGGTGGTTTGCGGTGCACTACAGAGGTATCATTGGGCCTGTAAACAGATGCTATTGGATACAGATGGTGCTGTATCCGTCAAGGTAGTCAATAGCGAATAGCGCAAGGCTTGCGCTATAGCGTGCGCTATTTTGTTCACCTTTTTAAATTTTGCATATTTTTACAATTAATCAAATATATTATGCCTATTTGAAATTTAATGTTATTTTTTGTAAATTGTCATATCCAAACCGTTGGTGAGATTACGAAAGGTATACAAGGTGTGATTCCTTGTGTCTGATATTTGCTGATGATGTTGTGTTAATTGATGAAAGTAAGATTGAGGTTGATAGACAATCGAAGCTGTGGAACTAAAATAGAGTATATGAAGTGTGAGTTCAGCGGGTGTCAGGTCAGAGGATGAAGATGTCACTCTGGTCGGACAAATAGTTCCAAGAAGGAATCCTTTCGATATTTAGGATCAATGTTGCAGTATGATGATGAGATTGATGAAGATGCTAGTTTTAAAATTCGAACGAGATGTGTGAAATGACGACAAGCGTCTGACATTCTCTGTAACAGGAAAGTCTCACAGAAGTTTAAAGGAAAGTTCTACAGAACAACAACTAGGCCTGCGAGAATTATTGGCCGCGTCGAATGCTCAAAGAGAGGCAGATGTCGACCAAGGTTGACATGTGAGCAAGTAGTAAAAATGGACTTGAAGGATTAGAATATATCCGAAGAGCTGGTGACGGACATGAGCGCGTGAAAGTTAGCGATCCACGTACCAGAAGTATGAGCTATGAGTTTTATAAGTTTTAGATTATAGGATAGGGAACACGAGTCTAAGACGTAGGTTTGGTCTTTAACCATTATTGCTACTAATACTATTATCACTATTAGTATTATTATTATTATCATTATCATTTCTCTTTTATATTTATACACACACATGTATATTTTTATCTTAATTTTTATTTTACTTAGTTTATTATTATTAATTTACTTATTTGACTCTATTTTATTATTGTTATTGTTATTATTATGACTTTTAAATTGAATTTATCATTTAGTTTTGGGTTTCATTTCTAGCCGATCCCAACTTGTTTGGGAATAATGGCTTAGTTGTTGTTTGTTTTTGTTTGTCATATCTAAACCGTTCAAGGCTCCAATATAAATACTGCCATACTTCAATTTGATGTAAAATGCAATTATTAGAAAAAAGTCGATGATTTCATATTGTACATTCAAAATAATTAATATATATAACATATTTGTACCTTAAAGGATTTGAAATTTATTCTTATATTTGTGAGTTGTGAATATGTGATAAGATAAAATTTCGTAAAAAATGCATGGAAAATTCGATTTTGCATAAAATGCATAAGATTTTCTATTGACAAAAACTAAGAAAAAATATAAATAAGAAAAGTCACAAATTGGAAATATGAAGGTCAAACAAATCTACAATGACAAGATTCAAATAAACTAAGTCAAACATGATTTAAGTCTACGATAACAAAACTTAGAAATTATATTATACTTCTAAGTTTCTAAACCCTAATCACTAATGTCGCAACTTTAATCATTATCTAAATCATCCTTCATTGCTTCTTCGTCTATCAAGTCATAATCTACCTTGTCATCCTCCGAATCACCTTCAAAGATAGCCTCTTCTTCATCATCAACATACATAGGCCTTGAACTAAAAGCCGAAACCTTTTATTTTCATTTCAACTTACTTTGGTGTTGTCTAGTCTTGTGTATTCTTTCTCCAGCTCCCAACATTAGTGGTACATCACCCCAAGTCAGTGTATAAGTCTAAAAAACCAACGCATCTTCTACGTCTGCATTATTCCCCGAAACTGGTTATCCACTCATTTGAATCGTCTATATCTTCTAAAGAAATAGGATCCACCACATCCCTTCGCTTGAAATGATTTTTCAAAGTTTGATTGTACTTGATAAAGACAAGGCTTTGTAGTCGTTCATGTTCGAGCATATTTCTTCTTTTGCTATGGATCTAGTTAAAAAACATATTTTGGGCCAGTGTTGGGCTTTATTCACTATACATACCTAAAATGGGAAGAAAAAAAATAGCGCGCTATTTTGAGTTAAGCGCTATTTTGCGCTTTGACAAAATAGCACGTTATTTTGCGTTATAGATGACGTGCGCTATTATAAGTCAAATAGCGCACAACCTATGTTATGCCCTATTTTGCGCTACAGCGCACGATATGATAACTATGGTATCCATATCCGAAAATGAAAATGTGTATCCGAATCCATATCTGATATTCGTGGATGGTTATTGAAGCATATTCGTATCCGTATCTGATTTAGTAAATACGGTTCGAAAATATCCGTATTCGAAAGTTAAGCATGTATATCAGATACAAATATTTTCGGATATCCAAAAATATCCGAAAATTATACATCAAGACTACAATTTTTTTCGATTTTAATTGCAAAAATTGGTTGGCCTTAATACCGAGTAATTAAGCGAAATTGGATAAAAAATAGGAAGGTGCCGAAACAAATAAACAGGTCGGGTATGGTTAATGAGCTCGGTTTAGTAAAACATTTTTGTTTTTAATATTAGCGTATTTGTATAAAAATCACGTACTTAACAAAAAAAGGAAAAAAAATATATGAAACCTTTCCTTATTTTACATTTTCTTACCTTTTTCCAGATATTTCAAAATTTTGAAAAAGTTATAAATTGTCGTTTACATGTTTTGCGAAATAACATATTAAAGTAATAATAGAAGTATGTATCAATTTCACATCGGGCGGATATTTATCGGACACGGATACCGTATTCGGAGTAAATTTCGAATATCGGATATCCGCTTTTCGGGTATCGGATATTTCTCAAATTTTCGGATCCGGATGGATTTTGGATACTTTGGATACGCATTAACAGGCCTAGGTATCATGCATTTTGATGGATGTGACATGCATTGTGTGAAGGATTGGAGGTGTCCCATTGGGTTGGGCAGAGAGCGCTGAAAGAGACCGGTTTGCTCTATTTATGTTGTGTGTGGGAAAGGAAACAGGGTTTCTCTGATTTAAGCGAAAAGCTTGCATCGTATACGATTGACTTGCAATCGCATTGTACAAGATTGACTTGCACTTGGGGGAAAGACGACTTGCATGTGCAAGGCCGATTCCTACTTTCCATTTTGACTATTTACATGTTTTGCAGCTTTTGTGTTTGCTTCCAATCATTTTTCAACCAGAAGTCTTTTTTAATTTCTTCTCCTTCCAACTTCAGCTGATGTTTTAAAATGCTGTGGGGCTTTAGTTGTAGCAGTTGCCACTGATGTTGTATAAATTTATATGCCTTAAGCCATCAATGCCTACTGTTTTATCATTTTTATTTTTATTTTTTTAAATTGTATTAGAAAATTAACCCCTTGTTTTTATTGTTACTTTTTCATGAAGAGTTAACAGGCGAAGGCGTGGACGTTTTTGTGCTCCTAAGTTGAGGCTAAGCCTCTAAGATGTCGAGTCACAAATTTTCTGAGTAAACTTTGCGCACATATATCTAATAATAAAGGTGGAACCCAGTGCACGAGGTTTTCGCACGATAACGGGCTCTGAGAAGGTCGGTAATGTACGCAACATTTCCATCGCATTGCGAAGAGGCTGTTTCGGGACTTGAACCTGTACGTCCAGATTACCATGCATGTGACCTAACCGTTGCGCCAAGGCTCCACCTCGAAATAATAATAAAAAATATTAAATGCAACAACAAAATTACACATAATAATAATAATAATAATAAATGGCAGCCATCAAAATAATAAATAGTAAACAGTTAAATTAATTTAAGCAAAGTACACTAAATTACACATAAAACATTTACTTTAAAACTTTCTAATCTATACACCATTTGCAATTCTTATATACATAACACAACATTAGTTAAATGAAACAAAAATACCCAATTTCAAGGTGAAACACAAACTATTACAAACATTCAATCTAATCAGTGTTGAAAAATAAAATAAATTAAAACACATATCCGCATTTTACCTAGAAAAATAATAATAAATGATAATCATTTTATGTACTAAAATGCACAAAAAATAGCTATAATCTTGATAAAAACCGAACGGATAATTATCGGATGTGGATGTTGCCATATCCGCATCTGTATCCATTTTCGGATATCAGATACTTTTTCATATTTCGGATACAAATTTCGGATTTTTAAGGATACTCATTGACAGCCCTAGGTATATGCCTTACAAGTAAAAAACCTTTCTAAGCAAGACTCAATGTGTTTTTTCTCTACTTTGCCTTGAGATGGCCTACGCCTTTTAAAACGCTGCTTTTTGCATGCATGCACAGTTAAATAAAATCAGGCCTTGAACATTCTTATTTTCTTGGCTGAAATCAGCAATCGTTTATAGGAAGTCATGTAGTATGAATGCACAAGCGTGATGCTCTTACTTGATGTAGTAATTACCCAATTTCAAAAATGTATGCTCCAGTTATTTGTGTCATATGGTTATAACTTTAATTTGGTTGTATAAGTTGAGCAAAAAAGTAGTTAATATTGTGATTCCTAGCCCCAAGGTGATGGTATTAGTGAATACTGAATAGTGATGTTTACGATTATTTGATGATCTCTCATTGCTAGTTATCTTTCCTTATCATCTTACTTTGTTTACAACTTTATAAACTTTGATTTTTCCCTTTTAATGATGTTGGTTAGCAAAGCTCGCTGATTGTAACCAAGTAAATTTTGTTTATTGTAATCAATTATTAGAATGCATTCTGATATGTGGATAATAAAAATAATATGAGACCTGTACCTTTCACTTGCACAATTTTTTTCCCTTGTAAATTATTTTAGACTACATAGTATTTTTGGTTCATTGGTAGCAAAACAGTTATTTGGTGATTAAGCGCTATTCCAAAATAGCTTTGCTTTGCCATGCTGTGGTTGGCTAGAAAATTAAATCAGAGCAAAATTTATTTCTTATAAATGCTACATTTGTGGTGTTTGTTTCTGTCCAATTCCGACTAAACTCTAATTTTACAAATACCAGTATAGCAATTCCTACATGCCTTCTCGCATTACCTTTTCCGGTTTTGACGTGCATGCATTTCATGTATATGCAGAAGTATTGTACTAGAATGTTAACTGTTTTGCATTTTGTTGCTTGCCAGTTTTGCTAGTGGTGGAGAAGATGGATACGTGAGATTGCATCATTTTGATCCTGACTATTTCCACATCAAGATCTGATGGCCGTGAATTATGATGCCCATCTTTTTTGCTTCATGTTCTCCAAAACACTGTTATCATCTTTACTTTGTTAGATACCATTTATTTATTGTATCTTGTAATGCTCAGCAATATGAAATAGATTCTTATACTTTCTTGTTATATTATTGCGCGTGGATAAAGTTTTTCTCTAGCATTAAATTATTAATGATTGTAAACCCAGTTGCAATATGTATTCGGATTTGGAATTGAAACACGTAAACTGCTATTTTATCCTTACTGATAGTAATTGGAGCAACCCAGTTATTTGGTGTCTAGACCATCATCAATTCGCAATTTTGTTCCTATGTGCCAGAAATCTTTGTATTACTTAAAGTCAACTTTATTTAACTCCAATTTGATCCTTTGCTCTCTTATTCCAGAAATACCTACGTGGTGGCTGGCGATTTTCTACACCCTCTCACTTCACGAATGGGTTTCCCTCCAACTTGTATTAAATGGATTGAAGCTTGTATAACCACCATTGCATTCTCTGTTTTGGTTAATGGGCAGATTTATGGTTATTTTTTAATGGCACCCAAGGCCCGAGGCAGTGTGACCCCCTAAAGCCCAAACTTGTTCTTAGTGGTTATAGAGATGCTTACAATTATTTTGAACGATAAGTACAACTCAAATCATATAGATTATCACCCAAAATGCAAGTTACCTCCTATAATCAGCCTTTGCTTTGCAAATGACCTTATCGTCACCAAACAATAGATCCCTTGACAACATCAGTGCAGATTTTTGGGAGTTTAATGCAATTTCAGATCTGAATCCAACTAGGTCTTCTATAATCATCTCTTGAATTACGCAAAATGAAAATGTTGAAATTGTTGGCAGATACAACATTTCTCTAATGACACGTGACATGAACTATCTTGGAATACCTTTAACCACTTTCAGAATTCAAAGACACCACTGCCTAGAGTTATATGAAAAAATTATTAACAGAACGAATATGTGGCAGAGCAGATTCTTGTCACACGCTAGTAGGTTGACGGTTATTATTTTCTCAATGCAAGTTTATTTTTCAAGTGTTTATTTTTCCCAACGGGCTTCTAGCAATGATAGAGTAGGGCCACTTTTTATGGGAAGGTAACCCTAACTCTAAGAAACCAATTCCAATCTCCTTCAAGAAAACCCAAGAATCATTAAAGCATGGGGGTTAGGCATAGTAAATCTTGTAAAATGGAACCATGCTGCTTTCTCAGTCCACCTCAATAGCGTATTTAGCAATGCCTTTTAAATGGAAGCAATGGTGTCACGTACATTACATTGGAAGCGAAGACTTTTGGTCGAGGAAAAAAAGCAGAATATAAGTTGGGTCTGGAGTTGTATGATGGACACTAGAGATAATATGAAGTACTTATGCAAATCTCTGTGAGTATTAACTCAATCTTCCTCCATTTGGAATTCGCCTTAGGTCTCTAGTGGATATCTTATTAGTAAAAAAAATTGCATCCCTGGAGAAACTTCAATCTAGAATCCTTCTAAACGCAAAAATTGCGGACTATTATTTCAATATTTCCATCAGTCTACCTCAATCTAGCAATAGTCATGTGAGAATGTTATGGCATCATGTACAACATTGTAAACTAATAACAAACGACCATAATTCTGTCTTTAGGGGATCTCCTCCTAGGGCCCATTCGCAGATAATTTTTGATGTGTTAGTGTTGGGAATAGGGACGGTTTCGATGTTTCACACGTGACATTTGGACTATTGGGGCTGTTAACCCAAAAAATAAATCAACACCCTGGATCAAGTGTGAAAGCACCAGTGCAGATAATCAGCAGCACAAATATCAGATAAACAACAAATAAACAGCAGAAGTAAGAAAAGAGACATCATATTTTTATAGTGGTTCGACTGACTCTGGCCTACGTTCACTTTAATCAATCTTTATTATGATTATACTAGTTGAATCTCTCTGGATATCAACAAGTTAGTTCTTAGATCTAAGTTATAATGAGTTAGAATAAGTCACAAGTACAAGGGTTGACTGGAGAATCACAGTAACCTCCTTGATGACTATTGTGAGGGAGAAGAAAGTTGAAGAAGTGAATGAATTCCAATATAGTAATGACAGCTCTCTCTCCGGAAAAGATCCATCTCTAGTTGCAGGTAGGTGAGTATTTATAGGGGAATTCAATGAGTATTGGGCCAGAAGTCCAAGTGCAGAAGAGTCTAGTTGTTATGCCAAGTCATCACCGAAAATCTCAAATATCTGAGTCATTTCTATGGATCGCTAGCTATCCATAGGGGATGGATCGCTAGCTATCCATCAACTTAGCATATTTCTCTACCAGAAACCTTTACTTAGTGCTACGAAGGAGCTCGGAAAGTTTGAGGGCGATCCGACCTATCTTGATGGATCACTAGTTATCCATAGAGGATGGATCGCTAGCTATTCATCCACTTAGCATATTTTTGAGTGAGCTTTGTTTGATTGTCTTCCTATCTTCTATTTAAGTGCCTTGTTCAAATATCAAGTCGTTTGGAATTAGTTTGATCATCCGTCTTCATGGGTCATCTGGTCTAGAAGAATCATTCATAACTCGCTCAAACTTAACAAAATCTAACGAAACTTTGCAGGAACACTCTAGAGGGTGTCAGGGATCCACCATAAAAATTTGAGGTGGTGGAGCCCACTCTAGATGGGTCGCTAGCGATCCATCTAGTTAGGTCGCCAGCGATCCATCAAATCAACTCCAAATGATCTCATTTTTTGTGAGCATTATTTTATGTTTTCTAAATGTTCTTTCAAAATTTCAAGTCAATCCAACTTCGTATGAGTTATGTAGATCTATTTTAAGTTAGTTGCTTTTGGTCAAACAGCTTGAATCGGGTGAGTCTTCACTTCTCGAGCTAGATTGTTTGACATGCTATGAAACTTGGCAAGCGTCTCTAAGGAGCATATTAGATCATGATGAAAGAGGTCTGGAGGATCCATGGGCAAGCTTTATGGATCGCTAGTGATCCATTGTCGATGGATCGCTGGCGATCCATTGCCTTAGCTTGTTTTTAGCATTTTTCTTCTTTGGTCTTTCTCTTCTTTTCCTTATGACCCTCTTGGTCAATCCTTGAGATATTCTGACTTGTTATAGATGTTCTAGTTCCCTTTGAATTTTATTGGGTTAAAAACCCAGTTAATACTTGCCCCCCAAAGTACGCCTTTTGAATAAAAGGTGTGCTTTGCTCGAGAACAAGTTCCAGTAACGAGTCTTTGATTGTTGAGCTTTCTAGCGGCTTTAGCCTTGGCAAACCGTCCAGTTCCTTTGGGTTCTTTCGTCAATTACAAGTCGTTCCAAACCTGTTATAGCCTAAGACTCTAAACTATACCTAACTGCAACCTATACATCAAAATCATTCCGATTTCATTCGGAGTTATTACATCACATGTCTCTAATTACATTACACATCTCTAATCCTCCCGTGTTCATCCGGGATTTACATCATTACCACTCATATTTAATTCGTAGTTATAATATCATATATCAAAATCACATCACATCATTTATCAAAATCACATTATACATCATATATCAAAGTCGTCCTTTGTTCATCCAGGACTTATCTGTTTTATTCTATTTATAAGGCATTCAAATCCTTTTTGCAAAATCAAATCTGTTTTAAGGTTCATTATCTTTGGACCGTTTAAGTTTAATGCATGATATCCCTGGATTATTTAATGTTTAGTTTAATGTGCGATCTCTCCGAATCATTTAATGTTTTGTTTAATATGCGATCTCTTCGGATCGTTTAATATTTAAAGTTAAGGGGCCGATCTCTCTGGATCGTTTATTGTTTCAGTTCAGGGGGATACTCTCTCCGGATCATTTGCTTATTAAGTTAAGGGGGATTAAGTAAGCCCATCCGCTCACTCTCCGGTGAGGGGACTTACTTCTTGCACTCCAGTCCCGTCTCTCCGATCGGGACTCTATGGCGTTTAATATTGTACAAGTCCATCCACTCACTCTTCGGCAAGGGGATGTGCACCTTGCACTCCGGTCCCGTCTCTCTGGTCGGGACTCTATGGTATTCAAAATCAGTCATCACATTAAATATGGACTTTACAAAATTTAAATTTCAAACCAAAGCAAACAAGAAGAAATTAAATAAGTAGAAATCCTAAATGTTTATCCTAGACATCCGACTCAGAAAGTGGCAAGGGACCAATCTAGGTTTTGTGCACGTCCAAGCAGTTTGAGATTATTATCCTAAGAAGTCATCCCAGATATCCGACTCAGAGCACGACTAGGAACCAATCTAGGTTTAGCACACGTCTAAGCGATCTGAGGTCATTATTGTCCTAAATATTCATCTCAAGCATCCGACTCAGAGCGTGCCTAAGGAACGTTCGGGATCCCATACACGTGTAAGCGGCTGAGGTTATTAAAGGCAGAAGAAGCAGAAGGCAGAGAGTAAGGGACGAACCTGCCCCCTGTTTCAAATGTGAGGTTCTGGTTTCGGCTCATAAAGTCATATATTTGTACTTTGATTTGCTACTCTAGCTCCAACATCACCTGTTCCAGGCGTCAAAGCTTATCCTAGATCCAAATCTGCCGTGCCCTCAAGTCATGTAGGAATTATTTCAGTTTGTTTTGCTCTAACTCTAGAAGCTCCTGCATTGGGTCCTATTGTTGATACCAGCGTTTCCCCCAAGTATTGGTTGCTCTGGGCGCGGGGGCAAGACTCTACCTTGTTCCAATCCAACTTCGGCAGCTCCTGTGTTGTTCCCTAGAGTTTGATTTCTATTCCCTGCAGATCTAGCTATCCCTTGTTGCTTCATCCTCTGAAAGAAGCTATCTGTCATCTCTTGTTGCCTAGGCAAGATCCCATCTTGCATCTCTTTCATCGTCCTTTCCATTTCTTTTCTAATCACATAAATGGGTTGATGAGAAATTAAGGACACCTCTTGGCTACGCCCAGGCTCTGGTTGACTTGCTACAGCTCTAGATCTAGTATTAGGCATACCCATCTTCTCTAAATATTAGATTCAAACTTCAGTTCTTCAGATCTCGTTCAAGGTTCTCAGTGAAAACACCAAAATGTTAACCCAAAAAATGGATCAACACCCTGGATCAAGTGTGAAAGCACCAGTGCAAATAATCAACAACACAAATCTCAAATAAACAACAAATAAACAGTAGAAGTAAGAAAAGAGACACGAGATTTTTATAGTGGTTAGGCTGACTCTGGACCATGTCCACTTTAATCAATCTTTATTATGATTATACTAGTTGAATCTCTTCAGATATCAACTAATCAGTTCTTAGATCTAAGTTATAATGAGTTAGAATAAGTCACAAGTACAAGGGTTGATTGGAGAATCACAGTAACCCCCTTGATGAATGTTGCGAGGGAGAAAAAAGTTAAAGAAGTGAAGGAATTCCAGTAGAGTAATGGTAGCTCTCTCTTTTGAAAAGATCCATCTCCAGTTGTAGGTAGGTGAGTATTTATAGGGGAATTCAGTGAGTATTGAGCCAGAAGTCCAAGTGTAGAAGAGTCTAGTTGTTATGCCAAGTCATCACCGAAAATCTCAAATCAATCCGAGTCATTTATATGGATTACTAGCTATCCATAGGGGATGGGTCGCTAGCTATCCATAGGGGATGGATCGCTAGCTATCCATCAACTTAGCATATTTTTCTACCAGAAGCCTTTACTTAGTGCTACGAAGGAGCTCGGAAAGTTTGAGAGCGATCCTACCTATCTTGATGGATCGCTAGCTATCCATCCACTTAGCATATTTTTGAGTGATCTTTGTTCGGTTGTCTTCCTATCTTCTTTTTAAGTGCCTTGCCCAAATATCAAGTCGTTTGGAGTTAGTTTGACCATCTATCTTCATGGGTCATTTGGTCTAGAAGAATCATCCATAACTCGCTCAAAACTTAACGAAATCAGCAAAAACTTTGCCGGAAAACTCTAGAGGGTGTCAGGGACTCACCATAAAAATTTGAGGTGGTGGAGTCCAATCTAGATGGGTCGTTAGTGATCCATCTAGTTAGGTCGCTAGCGATCCATCAAATCTACTCCAAATGATCTCATTTTTTTTGTGAGCATTATTTTATGTTTGCTAAATGTTCTTGCAAAATTTCAAGTCAATCCAACTTCATATGAGTTCTATAGGTCTATTTTAAGTTAGCTGCTTTTGGTCAAACAGCTTGAATCAGGTGAGTCTTCACTTCTCGAGCTACATTGTTTGGCATGCTATGAAACTTGGAAAGCGTCTTTAGGAGCATATTAGATCATGTTGCAAGAGGACTGGAGGATCCATGGGCAAGCTTTATGGATCGCTAGCGATCCATAGGTGATGGATCGCTAGCGATTCATTGTCTTAGCTTGTTTTGACATTTTTTCTTCTTTGGTCTTTCTCTTATTTTCCTTCTGGCCTTCTTGGTCGATCCTTGAGATATTCTAATTTATTGTAGATGTTCTAGTTCCCTTTGAATTCCATTGGGTTAAAAACCCAGTTAACAGGGGAAAATGATGAAAAACGTGTTGGCGTCGAATGCGTCATGCCGTTTCCCCAACCTAATCTTTTCTTATTTCCTTTCTTCTTCCTCCTATTTATTTATAACCCCAAAATCCAAAACTTCCTCATTTTCTACATCGCAATCTGATTATATTTTCATGTATATTTTTACGGTTTTATGTTTATTTTGTTCAGATCTATAATATATATATTTTTACGAATTTTTTGCTATATTTTGTAATTTTTAAATTCAAAAAATTGGATTAACATTTTGGAGGCTGCATAGGAAACAAGACTTGTAGATATTCGATAGCTTCTAACCCACCCGCTTAGCCTTTTACCGCCGTCGATACATAATGTACGAGTTGGATTTGTTACGTGGTCATCATGAGTAGTTTTAGTTTGTTATTTGAATGTATTTGAATTTAAAAATGTACTAGTTTATTTTAATGAAATCGAGCAATTTATTTCTTATTATTTGCAATTATTAAATGCCTATTACATAATAAAAACAAATAATTTATCAACTATAAATCAATTAAATTAAAAATCACATTTTAAATATTCCGTTCAAATATCTCTTTCGCATTGCCAAACACATTCCCTTTTCAACCAACTTTCCCGCTAAATTGCCTCGCTCATTTCATAAAGAACGGACCTTAGGTACTATTGACACTCACCCTAGATATCCCTGATCTTCGATAATATGGGATAATTCTGGCAACCATAATAAGAATTTTTTCTTGTGGAGAGTTATCAAAAATGCATTAGCAACTTTAGACAAGTTATACCGTTCTGGTATGCTGAATCATTCATGCTATGTGCTATGTAATTCTCACAATGGAAAAAAATTGCCACCTCTTCTTTGAATGCATTTCAGTCACCAAATATGGAGCAGAGTTCTGCAAATGAGAGGGTATCACAAGCCAATTCATGATGGAAAGGAAGAATGTCACCTTATCTTTCAATCAACTAGGTGGAAGTGTTTGAAATCTAAGGTGTTACTATTGGCTTTGAAGATCTCCGTGCGAAGATTTGGAAGGAAAGAAACAAGAGGATATTTGGTGGCAAAGCAAGAAGATGTGAATAAGTGGTTTTCGAATGCTATAGGCTTTAAAGATAAGGTGAAGTTATGGGGAAACAAAGAAATAGCAAACAATTTAGATAGCTCTATTATGAATAGATGGACATTATGTTCTTATCTCTAAGCCTTTTGTATCTCTCATATTTTTTTTTAAATAAAATAGGGATAAGGGTCCTCTTCCAAAATATGTTTTAACTTTAAAAAGAATAGGAAAAGAAAAGAAACAAGTTCAAAAACTATACATGATTGATAATAGCAATGATGAGGATATGATCATATGAATATAATAACTATGTTAAAATTAGAAGAAAATCTGATAAGCCTTGACATTAAGTGTCTCTAAATGCCCTATCATCAATAATTAACACACCACCTCTTACAAGGTGAATGCAAGTACATCTAACCAAGATATGCTTGAACTGTCTAAACTTGAAAAACAATTATTAAACTAACATACATATGTATATGTATGTACACTGGAGAGTAACAACTATCGGGTGGAGTACATATGTATATACATATATACGGGGAGGAAAAACAAAGTCTAAGGAGTGCTAAGGCTATAAAAAGAAATAAAGCAATATCAATAATACATATACAAGGAATATGTAATCTAGAAACTAAGTCAGATATCAAGTACTAAACAAGTTTCTACCCCGCTGGAGTTAGTAAACTCCGAAGGTGTATAAGGCATTATCAGTGTTACTATTCCTATAAATAAATTTATCTCTTAAAGATGGTATACAAGACTTTACTTTATCAAGAAATCTCGTGAAAGAGACATTTTGGCCAAATTATAATTAAGATTACTTAACCAATTATAAAAATATAAAGCAATAGTGTAGGTCAAACTAGGAGTTGGGGTAATAGTATTGTTAAATATTCTCCGATTTCTCTCAAACCATAGATACCAACTCGTGATAGTATAAATGATATCTAATAATATTCTATGACCGCCATGATAAAATCTGAAACTATTCTAGTAGAAGTCAGAGTTTAATTTCCTATTAGGTATAAGAAAATCAAAAATATACATAATATTTAAATAGATATGTTTGGTGAGGAAACAATCATAATATAGGTGCTTGAAGATTCATATTCCAACTTACAAAAAGGACATTTTTTATTTGTAATTAAGTTTCTTTAATTGTTCGATCGTATTAAGTTTCTTATGTATAATAAGACATATGTTTAATTTAGCCTTAGGTGGAGCATTTACTTTCTAGATATATTTAAATGGATTTGGTTGGGTGCCTGAAAAGTTTATAAATTTATAAAATGAATATGATGAATAACTTTTTCTATTATCCCGACAACGTACTTTAATATCATTTTCTTTATCAATGTTGTAAAGTTCCTATATTTTACAAAGCAAAACAAATTGATTTAGAGTAGAATATTCAATGGCTAGATTAAAGTTAAGATTCCATGGAAAGTTATTTTCGGGTCTAAAGACATCTGAAATTAATGCATTTTTAAAAGTACCAATTCAAATAAATCTCTAAATTCTACTCTAAGGGGAATAGATGATATCCAACAGTCATAACATGAGGAGGTCCAATTTCTAGAATGAACAATGTTGTTAATCCTAAAGTTAAAGGTGTTAAGATTTTTTTTGTATTTATTTATAGAAATGTGACAAATTGTTAGTATTGTTAATCGATCCATGATGTAGATTATAGGTTACATCATAAAATTGATTAGATATCATCTCTTTTCAAATAAGGTTTATGTTATTGTTACTAAATTTCCACAACTATTTTCTTAATAAAGAGATACTTAGGCCGTGAAGATTTATTTTGCCTAAATCACCCTATTCTTTTTATTTGTATACTATTTCCAAGTTAACCAGACAATTTATGTTACTGCCATTATTTCTTCCATTCCAAAGAAATCCTTTCTAATTTTTTCAAATTTATCGATTGCCTACTTAGGGAATAAGTAAAAAAGACATCCAATAAATGAGTAGTGAGGATAAAATAGAATTAATTAGAATTACACTACTTGCCCTAGATTGATATACCACTCCCACAAGAAAGTTTTTTTTATTAGTTTTATCTATAATCATTAACTAGTCTTCATGTGTAAGTTTCAAAAGTCTAATTAAAAAATCCTAAATATTCAATGGGAAACTTCATAACTCTACAATTTAGTGTATTTTCTACAAGGTTCTCCACATTTCCGAAATCATTCAAAACCATAATAGAGCTTTTACCAAAGTTATTTCAGCCCAGATAAAAGTTCAAAATTGTATAGTAAATTTTAAAGCAGCTATACGTTAAGGTAAGTGAGATCCAAATATGATAGTGTCATCTACAAATAGAAAATCCATCACATATGGTATCATTTCCCACATTTCTTTAGACTCCATTTTGAACATAAAGTGTTATTATCCTAGTAAATATGTTAGATTGAATAATAAAGGCAACATAGGATCACTTTGCCTATGGCCTCTTTTGGATTGAATGTTGCTACCTAAGATTCTGTTAAACATGATACTAGAATTACCATATTTGAGCATAGTGTTAATCCATTTGACCTACCTATCGCTAAATCCTTTACCCAACAACAAATCATTCAAAAATTCCAATCAATTGAGTCAAATGCATTAGCAGAGTCAAATTTTAACATAAAAAATGTGATATTTTTTTGTAGCAATAATTAATCTATTCATGAACCATTTTGACCTTAATAGTAATGATTTTGCCTTTAATGAATGCAAATTGGGAAATATCGATTAGTCTATCCATCTTAGTACCTAACCTATTAGCGAGAACCGTTGGTATAATTTTAAAGGAATGTTTTAACTAAGAGATAGGCCTAAAGCCTTTATGCTCATTCACCTCTATCTTGTTATGAATAGGATACCGTTAGCAAATTAATTCTTCCTAGTTCCAAGTTGCCTTTGTAAACCTTATTAAACATATTAATTAAATTGAATTTTAAAATGTGCAAAAGATCAACGTAAAAAAGAATGGGAAAGCCATCTGGGCTAGGAGATTTGTCACTAGGAATATCTTTGATAGCCTTTAAAATCTCCTCCTCGAAATGGATTGTCCAAATCAGATAAGTCAATATTAGCATGCTTTGGGTATAAATCATTCCAATTTGCTTTAATACAGTGACTTTTATTACTGCCAAATATTTCTTATAGTAGTTAGTAAAAGCATTATTTAATTCATTTTGCTTAATAATTTCTACATTATTAATTAGTATGGAATTAATTGTATTATAATGCATCCTCCCGTTGGCTACCTTAGGATAAATTTTTGTATTCTTATCCCGTTGTCCATCAACTCTAGACCTTTGTTTCCACATAATTTTTTGTTGTATTATTATTTTATTTAATTCCTTTTGAAATTTAAGACAACATTCTTCTCGGAGAAACTTAAAATTCTAAGTTCTAATATATTTTCAATTTTAAACCTTTTGAAAGTAATCTATCTTTTTTCACCTTTATATCTCCAAACACCTCTTTATTCCATTTTTTAAGAAAAACTCCTTAATGCCTCAAATTATTATAGTTTTTGCCCATATTTCCACGATATTTAAAATTGTAGCAATTCATGAAAGCCACTTATTAGTAATTAGGTTTATAAAATCATTCTCTAATACATTTTTTCAAACCTAAAGATTTTATGTATAATAAGATGTATCAAAAGTAAGGATGGTAGGACAATGATCTAAGTACATATACGGATGTCCCTTTACCTTAGTAATGGGATATTTATCTTTGATTTCTTCGCTAATAAAAAATCTATCAAAGAGAGCCAACGAGGACTTCTCTATAATTTAACCAAATGAATTTCCTATCATTTGATGGTATTTATATTAAATACCATTAATAAATAGCTGATCAAATTCTTCCATAGCTGAATAGTCTCCCTATTTTGGATTTCACTATCCTAAATACCTAGTTGCAATAAAATCTCCATCCATAACCCAAGGGCAGTAAGCTAAAGTTCTAAAATTAAGATAGTCACTCAAAAGGACCCTTTATCAACTTTTGAATGAGGTCCGTATACATTTGTAACATTGAGTAAAGAATCATCACTTAGGTTTGTAAAATAAGGTGCATTGAGTATTTATTGCTAATAGATTGTAAAATTTGAACATGATCTTCTCTCCATTCCAACATAAGCCCTCACTAGGTTCTGATAGCTCGGAGGTGAACCCAATTTCATATGTAAAGACCCCCAGACATCTAAATAATTGGTAGCTAGGACATTCAATTTTCGTTTCTTATAACAATACCACGTCAATATTATAATATTTAAAAAATCTTTTAATTTTAGAGCATTTATCTAAATTATTTAATCCCCTTACATTCCATCTCATTAATCCTGTATGATCATTGATTTAGTCCGTTTTAGTTCTTTGCTTCTAATGTACTATATGTCATCTTGATCCAAATTATAGTTAAAATCAATTTTCCTACCTAAGTCAAACATAGTACCAGTGGATAATTTATTCAAAACAACATCAGAATAAGTACTACCAAGTAAATCAACCAAACCTGAGCTAGAGCCATTAGATGCTCTAGTAGACGACTGGAGAAGTCTGGCACTCCTCCTTATGAATCTGGTACGAGAACTCATGACTATTGGTCTCGTAGTCAGGACCATCGACCAACTGTGCGAACCCTATTGGCTGGTATTATGGATTTATGTTCAAATTTAATATGCTATAGGATTTGAGTTACGCGGTTAACCTTGATCTAAAGTTTGGTTGTTGATTTGAATATATGTTCAAGTTTAAATATTTCCTTCTTTCTAAGCAACGTGCTTTTTAGAATTACATATAATTAAACCGATGAAGTTTAGATGATGGCGATCAATAGTATTTTATGATCATAAATGGATACCACAAGATGTACAGTTTTCTCATAAAGTATGGTTCAATTAAATTGTATTAATAAAATATTAGTGATAGTAATAACATATTAATAATCATGGACACCATAAGGAATTGAGTTAAAGGATTAGCTTTTGAACAAATTATATGTTGATTAGAAAGAGTATTAAAATTAACACATGAGTATTTGAGTCCATTTTCCTAACAACGTTAATAAATCATGGTTCTTATTTTTATCATAGAAAAGGCAAAGATGGTTATATATATCTTCCCATAAAAGAAAACATACACAATGAAGTGAGTTTTCCATTGCCTATAAGGGCAATATGATTGAAGCCTATCCCGATTTGTTCTTTCCTTCTCTAGTCCAAATTGGAATCGACTATAGGAAAAAGTTTAGTGCAATCCTCAACTCTGATTTGGCAGAGACATCAGATTTTGATAATGAATGCGAGGAGGAGCTAAATGCCGAGAACTCTTTGTTGTTAGCTAAAAGGTTTCATTTCCTATAACACATACACACATCATCCCATCTAAGTAAATTTTAACTTCATCCTTCGAAGATGTTTAAAATTTCAACATTTGGTACCACATGTGTAAAATAAAATGCATCGTGATATTTCTACATATAAACCTAACAATGATTTAATTATTAGTTAAAGGTCAAAGGTACAGAAGTAAAAATTTCATGGTATTATTGTGTAGACATTAGAATGACATTCTAATTTGTTGGAAGGTCAAATAAGAAAGTGTTACTATTATAAACATGGAGTTATGATTCCCAAATTACACAAACTTTAATTATTCTCTAACCATCTTTCATGAAGATAATTTCAAATGTAAGCTAATGACTTTTCCAAATTTATTTATTCTTCTAAATTAAATCTATATAGGTTGCATATTGTAATTCTATGGTTTCATGTTTAATTCAATGAAATTCTAAGAAGCGGTATTGTAGTCATTCATAATTGATTTCTTTGATAAAATTGTTTTAATATCATTTATGAAAAAAAAGTTTTTTTTTCCTTTTTGAATCCATATAGATCCGGATTCAACCAATAATGCTTGTTACATGTATAAACTTTACCGTATGTATTTATTTTGGTAAACGGAAAAAGAACGAAAAATCAATTCAAAGTTATATATATATATATATATATAAATCTTAGCAATCCTATTCGAACTAGATACAAAAATTTCATCAAATTGTAGCATTATATCTACTGAAAATAACCATGTTTTCATTTTTAGTGCAATGCTTTTATTTTAGGTCTATAAAAATATATGCAATATGGTCGTGAAACTAGTCCAACAATGTCGATTAATCAATGGATTCAGGTTGGCCTGGCCTAAACATTTTCCAACGAGCACAAATTTTATAACCATGATTAATATAGTTCGCGTTTTGTGAATTAAACCCATGTGTAATAAAATGTTTTGCATGAACTAAAATAGTTGGTTAAGAATAGGAAACATCTGATTGAATTAATTGTGTATAAAAATTCTACATAAATTGGTAGGTTGCCTGCTGTTCAATATGGAAAAATAAAATTTGTATTTAGTAAAATTGTATTCCATTGATGGTTTGGGTTTGTTACTTTGGTATAATTTACTACCATGATAGCATACAATAATATACATAAATATTTAGTGTGGGGATTTTTCCTGGCTTATAATGTTCAATAAGCTTTTTTTGGTTAATGAAGCTTTTGGTTCATAAAACCATAGAATATGTATCTTTTGTTCCTATTCTAAAAGTTATGGCTAAGGTATGATAGTTTAAGATAGTAGGTGAATGTAAATTTGACATTAATTATTGATTTGGTTTAATATATATTGTATCAATCCAAAGAACGTAGTAAAAGTTGATGAGTTATAGTAGTTGTCTAGTAAGATATGAACTCGAGAAGATACTCTAAAAAGCTATTAAGTCAAGTGAAGCAAGATACGGTTCGAAAAAATATAGCTTAAGCTTTAAAGAAAGCAGGCTAGAACGGAATGAAGAGGGTTGGACAGATGAAACCAAGGCCCGAGCAATTATTTGGTTGAGAGAGAAATGCAATTTACGTGAGAAGACCGAAAATTCAAGGTACAAAGTAGTAGAAGATTTAAAATCCAACCTCTCGCCCTTTTGATTTGGGAAAGTAAATTTTAAATTCAAAAGTAAACGAAATCAAGGAATAAGAGATAGGGAACTAGAACAAGCTAAGGAGCAATCGAAGAAGTTGAGAACCAGTAAAAAAACAAAGCATGGGGTGACGGCGATTCGGTAGTAGTCATAACAGGAATAATGTGGCTTACGACAGTAGTTTGGGAGGTGAAGTAGGTGAGTAATTTCACATTCAAAACCACTCAATTGACTACGGTTGACTTATTTTTGTATTATATTTGATTATATGTGTATTGTGAAAATTTTATTTAGGTAGTTGACTGGATCAAAAATAAGATGTTTGTATGAACGATTGTGTGAATCCTTATTTGCTTAATGATAGATGTAGTAGGTTTTTTCTTAGATTATGAATCGAATTTAGACCCGTGCTTGATTATGGGAGGTCGAGGCCTATATGTGGATTTCCATGATGATGTAGGGAAATCAATAAAAAAATTGATAAATAGAGACTAGGTTGTCACTTAACCTATTTGTGGCGGTGAAATATGAAAATAAATTGGGTCTAAAGTGGACTAAATCCATGACTATGTGGTTAAATGACTAGAGTACATAGAGATTTGAGGAAGGACGACAATTCCATATTAAGTAAGTCAATCAATATGCAACAGGCCAACCTAATGAAAGATTGTATGATATGTGAGGAAATCATTTGAATGTCTAACTAAAGTTCTCGGTTTGAGTGATCGATTTGCATGGAAATGATCTGCGTAGCAATTTATTGGTAGCATTAAGAATTTCTCTCATAATTCAGATGGAAGTTCCCTATAACTTAGGAATTCTTAATGATAGGTAATTGTTATTCGTTATTCGACCCAAATGACATTTCAATGGAATTAGACTACCAAATGATGAAGGAAAGAATCTTGGACTTGGAGAAGATCAACTATGAAGAGTTAGAGAAAAATGGGAAGGAAATTGGCCAACGCCAAGGATCAGTGCCAATCCATCAAAAGGTCAATTTTGTCCTACGTTGGCCTCTACTAGGGATCTACATGCTATCTTGAAGAAAAAGACAAGTTTGGAAGATGGGGGATAGATTGATACCGATCCATCAATATTGCAATTTTACCCCCGAAGACCCAAAGCTTAAAGAATTAAGCAATTTTGGAGGAAAGAAGAACTCTGGACAAGGCATGGATCGATATCGATGGATAAATTGGTACCAATCAATGAATGGATACTGATCAATCAAATTTAGGATTTTATGATCATTTGACTTATCCTTCCTCCTGGATTCTCGGATCTGATTTGTTTGTACCAAAATTGGGCACAACATTCTTCGTATGTGTTTGAAGAGATAAAATGAAGAAAGTAAATGTAAAATGAAGCAGATCTAACAAACACATCAATAAACAGATAAGAAAATGCACAGAAACACACAGATTTAGAGTGGTTCGGTGAATTGCCTACGTCCACTATGAAATGATTGATGTTTATTGAATCCCACTCGTTGTTTACAAAAGATTACAACAGTATGACTGAAGTTTGACAATCATTTCGACAGAATATCGGCGTAGAGAGGCCAAAAGTCCCTTTTCTGTAGGTTCTGGGCTACTATTTATAGGCGTAGGCTGCAAATATCTCGCTCAGATCTCGGGAGACCTCTTCTCTCACGTGGGTGGGCCCACGCGATCGATCCCATGAGATTTGCACTCGGTCCGTGATCGATACGAACGAATTTCGTATCGATCGAAATTTCGTCCAATCGAGTCGAGATCGATCATGAACCTTCTTGAGGATGTACGCAAGCTCTTGTGAAAATTTGGTGGCATTTGGACTTGTAGATTTTGATTTATGGTCGATGCAAGTTAAGGAAAACAGCTACAATTCGTATCCATCAATGTGAATAGTGAAGCGATGCGAACATGATCGATGCGAACTTAACAGCCTTCAACAAATTCAAACTTGCATCGATCATATCTTGAGCATACGAACTCCGATTGACTTGAAATTTGGAACGTTGGCTTTCATAGCTTTGCTTCTCGTGTCATATCAATTTTACCTCGATCCGGACTTGGGAAAAATTTACCAGTATCCCTGGTGAACCTATGTTTAACCGATCTCCAAGACGAACTGTCATTGATTTCCAGTCAAGTTATTGGTGTCACGGCCTTGCCAAAAGGCGGGATAACATTTGCCCCCCAAAGTACCTCTTGTGTGAACATGACGTGCTTCGAAAAGCTGCATCCTTCATTCTAAAAAAGTTTTATCTGATTCGCTGAGTAGTTGCTATCTTTTCATGAAAAGATGTAACCTTTGATTGAAACGACAGTGATGTAGATGTCGAACTGTTGATTGTCAATGATCATGCAGTGTTTTGTTGTAACTGAGTGTTGAGCGCTAGCGATTTGTTGTTCACTGTTGTAATTGTCACTTGTTGAGCATCCAACTCCTGTAAATTTTGAAAATTGAATATTAGTTCATCATACACGTACATATGTTAACCTGGCTCCCGTTAATGTTTGCACATTCATGAGTCATTGTCAAGTCTTTTGTATCGAGTTTCGTATCGATCCTCTCCTAAATCGATGTGAAATTCGAGTTGTAACAACGTTCGATGGTTGTTTTAAGTCCTTCCTTTATATCGATCCTCTCCTGGATCGATCTGAGATGTTGGAATGTATGCTTCGTATCGATGGATACGTAATATTGGGTCTCGGATTGATGGGTATAAGAGTAATGCTTTGTATTGATGGAGTTGAACGATCTAGAAATAATCATGCAGTGATGCTTCACGGAGGATATGCCATTTCTCATTCCTTTATTCAAGAAGAATCCCTGATTATGGATAATCTTTGATAGGAGTCATCCATGACTCTTTTTCCAGATCCATCTCTAAGATCTAGTTGATCTTCATATGTCAATGCTTGGAATAATAAGTATTTCAACTGGGACAAAGTCTATTTGTCGCGCATCCCCAGAACTGGCTAGCTTGGCCAGTGATTCGGCCTTTTCGTTTTGTTCTCTGAGGATTTGTGTGGAGGTGTAATACTCGAAGTCGCCTAGTAGCTCTAGGATCCAGCTAAGATAAGGAGCGAGACGTTGCCCTCTAGTCATATAGTCTTCCCTGACTTGGCATACCACTAACCAGAAATCGCATAAGATATGTAAAGTTTCCACTCCTAGTCTTCTTGCAAGTTTGAGCGTGGCGACCAAGGCTTCATACTTAGCTTCGTTATTAGTTGCAGGGAAGTTGAGTTTCAGGGCGTAGTAGATCGATCGTTCCTCAGGAGTCATTAACGCAACTTCGACGTTAGAAAGACGATTATTGGAAGTTCCATCTATGTACGTTCTCCATCGGTTGGACGGTTCTCCATTGTTCTTCAGATAATCATCTGATGTAGTGAATTCAGATATGAAGTATGCTAATGTTTGACCATGGAGAGCTCTCCGAGGGGGATAAGTGATATCAAATTGGCTTAGCTCGATATTCTAATTGAGTAACCTTCCAAACATTTAAGGTTTCTATAGGACCTATCATAACGGCTGATCGACATAGACGTTAACGGAGTGAGCTATTCAATAGCTCGCTTTCATCATATACTGGTCTTTGGATTCATTTCTCTTCTCATAGCATTACGATGCTTATGGCGTGTGTTGACACAGCCCAATTGGTGTATAAATCTTCGCGATCCAAAGGTTTGGGTAAAATGGGAGGTCTCTTTAAGCGATATATCAGAGCTGGAATTGCATCAACGCAGTTGTTAGTTCATTCAAAATTTCTCTTCCCTTTCTTGGTCAGGTTGAAGAAGAGAATTCACTTGTAGCTGGTCCTAGAGTTGGATCAACTTAGGACGGTAATCTTTTGACTTGGGCTCCGTACCTGCTTGGTTGTCTTCGGTACATGGGTGTCTTTAATTGTCGAAATTTTCTGGATAGCCTTGATTCCACGAGAATTGATGATGAAAACAAAGAATCTTTCTGATGTAATGGTGAAAGAGCATTTCAAAGGATCGAGTTTCATCCTGCAGTTGTTGGAGAGCATTGAATATCTTTGCCAAGTCATCGATGTGGTCATTTAATGGTCATGATCTCACGAGCATATTAACCAACTTTCATCGATCGACCGATATGATTTTTGAATGATCTGTTAAACGTCCTTTGGTAAGTAGCATAAGCGTTCTCAAGTTTGAATCTAGGGATTTCAGCATAGCACTATAGGCCCAGGTCAACAATGAAACAGTTGTATTCTTGGTCTGGGACATGCTTTAGTATTCGATTGTATCTGGAGTTTGAATCTATGGATGTGAGTAATTCATGTCTGATGGTCGGGTCCATTAGTTGGTTGATCATTAGAAGCGGAAAGCTGTGCTTTGTCATACCCCATGCAAATCTGAGTAGTTGACGTATGTCCTCCACTCTCTGTTCGTTTTTCTTATAAGTAAAGGATTGGATACTCATTTTGGTTGGAGGGCATCATGGATAAACCCACTGGTTTTGAGCAGATTCGCCTCCTCTTTAGTGCAACAGATCTCTCCGGATCCATGTCGCATCGTTTTTGTTCACCGAGACATGCCTCGGGTCGACATTTAATGCTGGGTTCTTCAGGGCTAGCGAGAGCCCATATATATATATATATATATATATATATATATATATGAGATCGAGTCCAAGCGAACACATCAAGATTCACCTGAAGTAAAACAGTTGACTCTTTCATCATCATTGTGCAGAGTTGTGATCTGATCTACAATACTCGTGATGGGTTGTAGGCGCTTCATGTGTTTATTTGCAATGGTAAATGATCAGGCTTATAAGGACATTGAATCAAAGGATTAGTAGAACTTAGCCTTGTACTGCATGCTGCTACATAGCTGGCTCCAGCTTTGAGATTGAATTTACTTGTGTTTCTGAATGATGTGCTTTTTATTCAATGTACTCGCGATCCATTGCTCATCGTAAGGGTTAGAATAATGATTAGCTGCCATAAGTCCGGGTATTGATCCGATAAATCTATCTCTATGCATCCTTTCGGTCGCAACCTAGAGTTGTTATGAATATCAGGCATGGGTCATAGACTCATAGGTTCAAGTTGTCATAATTAACTCTTGGATAATCACTCTTTTGCCCCCCAGTCTCGGGTTGGCGGATACATTACGCGGACGGTCTAGTCTCGTCCTAGCTGTGTTTATATTGTAGTTCAAGCTTTAAGAACCAGAGTTGATTGATGAATGGTTGAATCATATTAATCTTATCTTCTTGCTTGTGCCCCTAAGTCTGGGGAATATCTCGATAAGTGGCAGGGTAGATAATGTCCGCTTCAATTTTGTATTCTATCCCATTGAACCATGGGATCGAGTTAACCGATGGAAGGCTGAGTCATGCCTATCCTGCATTATGTTCTAGTTCTTTCCTCTAGGCGGATTACATTGTTACTTTGCCGACATTCGGACATAAGCTAGATTCTGGACGGTCAGTGACATTCACTTCGCTGCTTATGTCGCCATACTTTGGGAAAAAACTGAAGAGTGAATCGTCCAGTCAGATCCAATGCAGGATTGATGCTCCCCTTGTCGAATCCAACGTAAGAATTGGTGCGTGGACATTTAGGTTGCACTTGTTGTGAATTGCTCGTTTAGTCGGATCATGTTATGAGTCAAAGAACGAATGGTCGTAATGCATTCTTTTGGAGTTGGGCGATCAACCACGTCCATTTAAATTTACGTTCTCCCATTAGATCTAGGGATAAAGTCAGCTCAAATGCAGTCATGTCATGCTCATTTGGTCTCATGCTCTTCCTGACGGATCGAAGGAAGGCGACGAAGGACGAATGGTCAAGTCACACTCAGTTGTGGTTTATTCTTCTATCCATGCTCCGTTGGTCAAAGGTATTCGATGGACGTTTGGGTCACATCGATTTGTAGTCGAAGAGGATCGATATTGACCGTCGATTCAACGGCATGATGTAGAATGCTCGGACCTCATTTCCTGTCGATTCAATGGTATGGTATGAAAGGTGCAGATCGATATTGCCCGTCGGTCCGACAGTACGATATAATTGGTTGCCCAGAACTTTGGGCATCACTCTAATTGGTTAGCATTAGGGCCTCCTTGTATTCGTTGCCTTAAGTTGTAAAGGACGCTAAGCTGGAGATGTAGCGAGTCACCTTTCTCTTCTTTCGGTGATTTGTACTTCTACCTCCAGTCTTGGGTTAGCAGAGTTAGTTCATGGATGGTCTAATTGCATATGTAGTGAGTTTGTACTCCTCATGTAAAGTTTAGGTCAGAGTTGGTGAATGAATGGTCGAATCACATTCATTTGTTTGTCTATTCTTGTAGCCACACTTTGGGGATCAGAGTCAGTTGAAGGGCCATTCATCACACCTATTTGATGTTTATACCCCTGTCCACACTCTGGGGACTAAGATTTTTTTTGTAGAAAATGGTCGGATCGCATTTTCCTCGGTCAATTCCTCTGCCCCCAATCAAGGGCAAAAGTCGAAGTGTGGTCGGTCAAATTACAACAACTTTAGTTTGATGCTTCTCCCACTGAACTGTAGGAAGGAATTGATTGGGGGATGGTTAGGTCACATCTGTCCATGTTGCACGCACAATCCGTCGGATCACAAGCGAGAGTTAAGAGATGAACGGTCGTGCCACGTTCATTTGTGGTTGGATGGTAGTAACATCCATTTAGAATAGGATGTTCAGCTAGGTCCGTTTTGCAAATCTGCGTCTCCCTGTCGAATCAAGGAAGAAATTTTGTCTTGTAGGGTTGGAGTGCATCCCTATAAAAATATGTTATGGGTCCCGTGTCGGGGACAAGAGTTGATGCATGGACGGTTGTGTCACGCCTGCTTAGTGCTGGATGGTCGGATTGCATCCAATTTTGTGTGTTAAGTGTGCCCCCATGTCAGGGGAAGATTGGAAAGCAGACGGTCGAACCACATCCGCTTTTTGTACTACAGAACTTACTGAGGAACTAGAGCCGATAGATGGACAGTCGAATCGCATCCCTTTTGGTATTCATATTCTAAACCATGCTTTGAGGACTGGAGTTGGTTGATGGGTTCTCAGTCAAACCCATTTGGTATTTATACTCCAGTCCGTGCTCTCAGGACCAGAGTAAGTTGAAGTTTATACTCCAGTTCGCACTCTAGGAATCTGGAGTTAGTTGATGTTTATACTCTAGTTCGCACTCTGGGAATCTGGAGTTTGTTGATGTTTATACTCCAGTTCGCACTCTGGGAATTTGGAGTGTCGATGTTTATACTCCAGTTCGCACTCTGGGAATCTGGAGTTTGTTGATGTTTATACTCCAGTTCGCACTCTGGGAATCTGGAGTTTGTTGATGTTTATACTCCAGTTCGCACTCTGGGAATCTGGAGTTTGTTGATAGGAGGTCAGTCACACCCATTTGGCATTCGCGCTCTAGTCCATGCTCTCGAGACTAGAGTGAATCGGTGTTTTATACTCCAGTTCACGCTCTGGGAATCTAGAGCAAGTTGATGGGTGGTCAGTCACACCCAATTGGTGTTTATACTCTTGTTAGCACCAAAATTGGTCACTAACCTCATAGAGAAAGATTGTGTAGAGATATAAGTGATGAAAATAAATTAAACAGAGAAGACAATGCTAATTTAAATGCAGAAAGTAAGAACACCAAATTTATAGTGGTTCAGCGTAATTGCCTACGTCCACTTTGAGGTTAAACTTTATTGATCTTCTTAATAGTTGATTACAAATACAATTCGTGAATCAAATGCTTGAATGGAGTTGTTAAGTAGAGAAGATGAGTCTCAAAAATGGCAGAGTCTCCCCGGTGTTCTCCCAAAAGCCCCTTTTCACTGTGACCCTGCCCCTCTATTTATAGACAAATAAGGGCTGGACTTCCCAAGTGGGCTTGATGGCCGAACACTCTAGCCCAAGTGTAGTGGTCGCTATACGCCGAACCAGGTAGGCCGAACAAAATGATGCCGAACCACCCTTTCTATGCCGAACAGTATGTTTGGTGTGTGGGATGGAATGGTTGTCAGTCGAAGCCGAACGGTACATCTGATGTGCTTGACCGAACAATGCTCTCTGGCCGAACGACCCCTCTGGCCGAACGATCCTCCTTGGCCTAATGTGCCTAACGCCTTCTAATGCCGAACGCCACTGGATGCCGAGTACTACGCCGAGTACTCCTGTTGCCGAGTTCCACTGGATGCCGAGCGCTATGCCGAGTACTTCCAGATGCCGAGTACTATGGATGCCGAGTACTACGAGATGCCGAGCACTCCTTGATGACGAGTACCATGGATGCCGAGTGCTACGAGATGCCGAGCACTCCTTGATGCCGAGTACCATGGATGCCGAGTACTCCTTGATGCCGAGTACCATGGATGCCGAGTACTCCTTGATGCCGAGTACCTGCCAATGCCGAGTACTAGCCAATGCCGAGTACTCAGTTGCCTGGTCAAATCTCCAGGAAACACTTGCCCCCTAAAGTGTATTACGTGGCTGAATCGTGATACGCTTTGAACTGCATATCCCCCGTACTTCGCTTCGAATCTAGGTTGACTCTCTTTGGAGACGCCTTCTTGAGAATATCAGTGGTGGAGGTGTATGACGAGCGTGGTATAGATGACGAACGAAGCAGTCGAAACCGAACGCTCCTCATGCCGAACGACTTCGTATTCCGATGTCGAACACTGTGGCTTTGACCGGTTCCACCGGGTATAGCCCCTTCGACTTCCACCTCTCTTCTCTATAAAACCAGGTCTTTTTCTTCTTCTCCCTTTTACTTTCTGTCGTTCCTTGAAGACTTGCAATTCTATTCAGTCGTTCGGATTTAAAACTTAACTACTCCATCCCAATCTCCAATCTGCAAATTAGGTATTTTTCCTCGTACGATTTAAGTAGATTGCAAACGAGATGGCCGAGTGTGTCACGTAGAAAGCTTTCGAGTAGGTCGTCTTTATTGCGTCTTTACTGCCGAACGATGATGCGAGGAGGAGTGAATAGGAGTATGTCCACCTATGGGCTTAGTTTCTTCGTGTCGAACCGAAGTTAAAGGGAAGAAAAAGGAATGAAGGTGTTGGAGGAGGTAAGGGTGTTGTTTGGCGTAGCACTGCTCCGGCGTACGTCGTCATGCGTCGGACGGTGGAGTGGAAGGCTGCCGAGCACTACCTTGGCCGATCAAATCCAGGCCGAGCACTCATTAAAATGCCAAACTATAACTTAGCCGAACGAAAACCAAGGCCGAACATTCTTAAATGCCGAACAATCCTTAGGCCGAACCCTACTCAAATGTTAAACCATATTTAGGACGAAAAATGACTTTAGCCGAACCGTGATTTTAGCCGAACAATGACTTCAGCCGAACAACGCTTTGGCCAAACAATGATACATGTTGAACCATACTTAGGCCGAACACTGTAAATGCCGAACGAACAATTGACATGCCGAACAATCATACATGCCGAACTATACTTAGGCCGAACAATCTCCTTCGAACAAAACCTAGACCGAGCAATACAATTGCCAAACATTACTTAAATGTCGAACAGTATATATGTTGAACAACTGACATGCCGAACAACATACATGCCGAACCATACTTAGGCCGAACAATCCCCTTCGAACAAAACCTAGATCGAATAATACAATTGTCGATCACTTTATCAATTATATATTTTCTGAATCTAGAACTGTAATCACCACCAGGTGGGCTTTTCGAGACGGTCAGCGATGACGGTCTTCAAAGGCGACGATTTTCAACTCATTTTTATATCTTTGAAATCTCTAGATCCTTATTGCTTGTACACGATTGCTTGCACTAGTTCACACATCACGTGGGGGGAAAGTTCGTGTTGTTAATTCTAACGTTCAACGTCTTTTGAGTATAGTTTTCTCGGGCACTTAGCCAGATTCAATATTTATTGGGGATGTCAAGAAAGTCTAGCTCCACCACCATATCCGACAAGCCTGGGCCGTCATCAAGACGAGAAGCCGCTGATACTCCTAATCCGTCGACTTCCCCTGCTCATAACTTAGCACCCGATGTCCTGGAGGCAACGATTCTACTAGACAATCCGATTGATTCACAAGCTTCGAAGATCAACGAAGCCGCACTTCGACGGATATGTTCCATCCACGGGATCCCTTTCGTCGATGTGTTAGTCCCTTCGCGACACGATCGTCCCCACCTGCCCCCAGTCGGGTATACCACTTGCAACAAGTTCATGTGTTGGATGGGCAACGTGCCTCCGTTTAACTTATTTCTTCGGGACGTGTTATAGTACATCGACATTGCCCCGTCACAACTGCACCCGAACGGTCACGCGTTTCTACATGGGACCTACCTACTCTTCATGGCTGTCTTCTCCAGACCTCCAACTCCTGGCGACATCAGATACATCTATATGATCAAGAGGCGGAAAGACAGCCCTTCCTTCATGTTCCTTGAGCCATACCACAAATGCCAGATCTTGACAGGGGCATGTAGTAAATTCGCCTTGTTCAAACAGGAATGGTTCTACGTGCGTTGCCCTCCTGGTTTTGCGAGGAGATGGGTTGAAGGCAGTAAGTCTCTCCACTGAATCATCATTCGTAATTAATCGGAATCATGCTTTTTCTAACTCCCCGTTTCATCTTTTTTTGGTATCAGCCCGCGTCCGGAGGGCCGGGGATATTCTGAGGCCGTCGAGGCCATTAGAGCTCTTCCTACCGAGGAACGAGACATTCGGGTCATCATTTCAAACGAATCATTGTCAAGGTTCGGCTTGCTAGCCCCAGGTCGTTGGATCAGCCTCCCGGAGGGCGTCTCCATTCCCAAGCCAGCATCCGGTAAAGGGAAGAAACAAGCCGGATCGTCATCTCGCCGCACTCCCGATACGCACGAAGAAGGTGAGTGTAAAGAGGACGAAGCTCCTGAGACCCAAGGCGAGAATGTGGGTCCCGCTTGGAATCCGGCGGTCGAAGTTCATGATATTGAAACGTCATCCTCCCCTTCGAGGGGAAAGAAGAGGTTAAAATACAATTTTCGGAAGGAGAAAGCTGGCGGCACTTCAAAAGATATGCCTATCCCGTCAGAGAAAGAGGCTTCCTCACAGCACCTGGAGAGTTCTCTAAGGGGTTTGTCGAGTCTTTCTATCCCCGACGATATACTTAATTACGGGTTTGACGATCCTGAAGCCCTCAAGTTTTCTTTGCCCGCTAGAGGCAATGCGGGAGTTCAACTCCCAGTCCAGGGAGACAATACTCCGATTAGTAAAGATAAAAGAACTGGTCTGTAGGGGGGAACACTAGGACACACACGCACATACGCATTCCATCATACACTTCAAGTTTTTTCTTATCTCCTGGATTTTTCTTAATTCGTTGCTATCTCCATTCTTTGCAGGTGAAATGGGGCGCTCTCACGGATTCGATCGCCTTCATGGCTCTTCCATATTCCATCATTCTGGACGGGACTCAGGTTCAGGCCGACGCAGGGACAGAGATGATTATGAAGATAGGGACAATCGTCCTCGCGAGTCGTCTCACCGTAAGAAGGCATATTCTCAATCTTCACAGTCCCATGATCCTCTTCCTCTAGCTGAGCCGGATAAAGAGAAGTCTTCACAGAAGGGTTACCAATCTGATGTTCCTCGAGAACAACACTCCGGTTCATCGAGTACAAGGCAAGTTCGGGAGCAACGAAAAAGAGCGGAACTTCCAAAGCCTCCTCCCCCTACTCCCGCGGTTGATCCAACTGTAGCGGAAAAGATGGTCGATCTTAAGGCCAAGTTCCCAAAAATTTGCTTTGACGGTCTGAAGTTCCTCCCGGCTATTCACCATATCCCTGGGCACGTGAAGCAGAGTGCCATTGCCTGCAATAATGACGTCTACGTTCAACATGACGCGTTTGTACACTTGGTTGAAAAGATCTCGGAGGTGTCCGTTGAACGTCTATATGAGATTGATCGCCTGAAATTGGAGGCTGGCTGCGACAAGAACATCATCAAGCACCAAGACGAAGAGCTCGCTTCGTATAAGTCGAAGCTGGAAGCCGCTGAACAAAGCGCAAGAGATACTGCTGAGGCAGTTACTCGTTTAGAGATGGCTCACAAGAAGGAGCTTGATGAAGCAGTCCAGCGCAGCGGCGCCCTCGCCCTAGAAAAAGATTCCGTTCAAAAAGAAAGGGACGCGCTCGCCATACAAGTCAGAGAGCTGAAAGAATTACTTTCCAAGGAAAAGGAGGACAAGGTAGCTGCTCAAGAAGAATCACAACGATACTGTGATGAAATCGTTCCTACTCGTCTCCTGAAAACGAAGCTCGATGACGAACTTGCTGGGGTTGAGAAAATGAAGGACGAAGCCCGTGAGGAGGGCAAAAGAAAAGCTGCAGAGGAGATTGATTCTCGCCTCGAGGCGGCCGCGGAAGCCGACAGGGAAGAGGTCAAATGCATGTTTGACCCGTTGATTGTTGAGTATGGAGCCCGCGTCCTTATGCATCGTGACTTAACATTTTTGGGCGATGGCTATCTCGAATCCCTAGCTGAGGCCTGGGAAACCTTAGTAAAGATCAGGAAAATCGAGTCGGGCTCTGAAGAGGTCGACGAGGATGCCTTGGTGAAGGAGTTTCTTAGGGGGAATGAGCCAACGGATCTGTCCGCAGCTTTGGCGCTTTATAACAAAGGCTCTCCCCTTCCAAAAGAGTAAAGTGATGAAGCGGGCCCGTCTGGGGCTGAGATTACGGCTCCTCATATTGCTGCTCCTCCCGCTGCTCAACCGGCCGGTCGGCCGACACTTGACCCGTTCGAGCAGCATGCCGGCTATGATCCTGAAGATCCCGGGCTTGGCGTTCACGTGCTATCTCCTATTTTGGAGGGTGAAACCCCACGTGCAACCGATAGCCAACCAGAACCTGGTAGGAAACTCTTCTTTTCTAGAAGTCAAAAGATCTTGTTATTTTCCAGCATTTATTCGTTCTAATGTTCATTCTTTATGTTTCCATGCAGGCTGCTCTGACCCCGAGCCAACTCCGAGGAGCGATGACGCCAAGGAGGAGGCGGAGAAAACAAGCGACGCTGTTCACGCGGGAGTAATTCCTGGTCCCGATGCTCAAGTGATTGGGGCGCTAGATGATGATAAGCTTGACACTTCATCTCCTGCCAAAGGGGGTGATGAAATTGAAATCACTGGCGCCTCTGAGCATACTTCAAAGATGAGCATGAAGGACCGCCTCGCCGAAGAGGAGAAGAAAAAGGCAGAGGTCAAAGTTGAACCTAGAATCCTGGAACTTACCGACCCGCGGAACAGACCTTTGAAAATCATATTCCCGGGCAGGTCCAAACCACTAGATGTTCCATCTCCTACTCCTGACTCCGCTTCTTTAGCAAGCAAGAAATCCAAGAAAAAGCGTGAAGGAGAGGAGTCGTCGGAAAAAACAAAGGAAGACAAGAAGAAGAAACCGAAGAAATAATTGATACACTCGTTCAACGAGCTTCTTGCTTAAGTCCTGTAGTTGCTTTTATCTTTTGTAGCTTGTAGTTTGTATAGATAGGTCCTTAACTCTGAGTTTTGTAGGGGTAACTGTGTAACCCCATTTTGAACTATTGAATGAAGTTTAGTTTCTTTTTCGTTTGAATGATTCTCTTGCTTTTCTTTGGTTTGCTGACTAACTATAGTCATAACTCAAGTCCTTATGAGTTGCATTACCTCCTAGTCCATTCTTGTGTTGTTCAAACATCTCCAAACGTGGCATACTTCTTGTTCCACATTTCTCGAGTACTTGGATTTTCTCCTAAACCTGCGCTACGGGGATTTAGAGTAAGTTGATCCGCGTTCAAGGGATTCCAAGGTTCGCATCGTTTATACTCTAGTCCGCACTCCGGGGACTTAGAGTACTCCGATCCGCGCTCTGGGGATTCGGAGATTGGAAATCGTTTATACTCCAGTCCGCACTCTGGGGACTTAGAGTACTCCGATCCGCGCTCTGGGGATTCGAAGATTTGAAATCATTTATACTCCAGTCCGCACTCTGGGGACTTAGAGTACTCCGATCCGTGCTCTGGGGATTCGGAGATTTGAAATCGTTTATACTCCACTCCGCATTCTGGGGACTTAGGGTACTCCGATCCGCGCTCTGGGGATTCGGAGATTTGAAATCGTTTATACTCCAGTCCGCACTCTGGGGACTTAGAGTACTCCGATCTGCGCTCTGGGGATTAAGAGATTTGAAATCGTTTATACTCCAGTCCGCACTCTGGGGACTTAGAGTACTCTGATCCGCGCTCTGGGGATTCAGAGATTTGAAATCGTTTATACTCCAGTCCGCACTCTGGGGACTTAGAGTACTCCGATCCGCGCTCTGGGGATTCGGAGATTTGAAATCGTTTATACTCCAGTCCGCACTCTGTGGACTTAGGGTACTTCGATCCGCGCTCTGGGGATTCGGAGATTTGGAATCGTTTACACGAGTCCGTAAATCGTACAGGATAATGTAGTTCGTTATCTGATCATGAGATATAGGAACATTAGTGACTTGCGGAAAATACGGCTTCAAGCCTTTATTAATGAAAAACAACTAAACTGCTTGATTACATAGTTAAAAAGAAACTAAGTTGCGACTGAACGAAAACACATAGGAAATAACAGTGCCTAAAACAAGAAAGGAAAACATGCTAAATGTAATAATGCCGCAAATGCTCACTGTTCCATGCTCGGGGGAGTGTCGTGCCATCGACGGTCGCTAGCTTGAATGTTCCTTCTCCAAGCTTCCGTTCAATGGCGTATGGACCTTCCCAGTTGGGATTCATACGCGATGGTACCGGGAAAACTCGTTTCAGAATGAGATCACCTACATCAAAAGTTCTTGGGCGGACTCTGCCATCGTAGTAACGCTTGACTCGGTGTCTATGCGCTGCCGCCCTTAATTCGGCCTCTTCATGCTTTTCATCGATGCAGTCCAGCGATTCCAACAAGAGGTCCTGGTTCGTCTTGGGATCATAGTACGTCACTCGGTGTGATGGAACTTCAAGTTCCACGGGTATAACGGCTTCCGAGCCGTATGCCAGGGCGAATGGAGTGTGGCCGGTCGCGGACTTGTGGGTAGTTCTATAAGCCCATAGTGCTGTTGGGAGTTCATCTACCCACTTGCCTCCAACCTTCTCCAGACGCTTCTTTAGTATGGACTTGATTATTTTGTTAACGGCCTCGACTTGTCTGTTAGCCTTTGGGTGTGCAACGGCGGCGAACTTCTTCTCGATGCCATACTTTAAACAGAACTCTTTGAACTCTCTGCTTTCAAATTGCATCCCGTTGTCTGTAATGATGGTGCGAGGAAGGCCAAAGCGGCATATAATGTTTCGTACAACGAAGTTAATGACCTTCTTAGAGGTGATTGTGGCCAAAGGCTCTGCCTCAGCCCATTTTGTGAAATAGTCGACTGCAACTATCGCGTACTTCGCACCACCTTTAGATATAGGCAAAGAGCCGATTATGTCGATTCCCCAGATTGCAAATGGCCAGGGACTAACCATTTGTGTGAGTTCCATTGATGGAGTCCTCGGGATTTTCGCATATCTTTGACACTTGTCACATTTTCTTGCGTAGTCCGCAACGTCCCGATTTACGGTTGGCCAGTAATATCCATAGCGGAGGACCTTCTTTGCTAGCGTTTGCCCCCCAGTATGGTCGCCACATTCTCCTTCGTGAACCTCTCTTAAGACCCTCTTTGTTTCGTCATGAGCGATGCACCGTAATAATGGGACTGAGAAACCATTTCGATACATTAATCCATCCTGTATCACGTATCGTGCGGCCTTTCGAAGGACCTGCCGTCTTTCGCTCCTTTTCTCTGGTAAAGTCCCAATCGTCAGGTACAATTTGAATGGGGTTATCCACGATTCCTTCTCGATTCCCGTTTCCAATATATAATCAACTTTCATCTCGTCTATGCTCGGGGCGTGCAAGGCCTTAACGGGATACAATCTCATTTGCTGTGCATCGCCTGTGCTTGCAAACTTAGCCAACAAGTCAGCTTCTTTATTCTGCTCGCGCGGGACATGCGAAATGTCATAATGCTCGAGATTCGACAGTAGTTCTTGGACCTGAACAAGGTACGGAGCAAGCTTCTGTCCCTTGGCTTGGTAATCTCCCTGCACTTGGTAAACCACCAACTGTGAGTCACAAAAGATCTCAACTGCTTTGATCCCGAGTTCTCCGATGAGCCTCAAGCCAGCAATCAATGCTTCATATTCCGCTTCGTTATTCGTAGCTGGGAAATCAAGCTTCAAAGCATAACAGATTGATCGGTTTTCTGGAGTTATAAGAACTACACCTGCGCCGGAGCAACGGTCGTTGGATGCCCCATCGGTGTATAATTTCCATCGAACGGGGGGAATGGTGTCTTGATTATCTGGTTTTGTGGGCATGGTAAACTCAGCGATAAAATCTGCTAAGGCTTGCCCTTGTATGGCTCTCCGTGGTAAGTAGGCAATATCGAACTGGCTCAACTCGATGTTCCATTTTAGCAATCTTCCAGAAGTTTCTGGTCGTTGGAGTATCTGCCGCAGGGGTTGATCGGTATAAACACTGATTGAGTGTGCTTGAAAATATGGGCGTAGCTTGCGTGATGCAATCACCAAGCAATAGGCCAATTTCTCGATTCTAGGGTAATTTCTTTCTGCCCCCGTTAAACGCTTGCTAACATAATACACCGGCTTCTGGACTCGATCCTCCTCACGAACTAAAGCCGCACTTATCACATGCGGGGATATAGCCAAGTATACGTACAACATCTCGTGGTCTACTGGCTTTGACAGCACTAGTGGACTCTCCAGATGCCTCACCAGATCCCGGAATGCTTCCTCACAACTAGACGTCCATTCAAAATTCCTCTTTCCTTTCTTTATTATATCAAAGAACAGGATGCACTTGTCGGTTGCCCTGGATATGAATCGACTTAGCGCAGCTACTTTTCCGTTCAAGCTCTGTACCTGCTTTATAGTCCTGGGCACTTGCACATCTCGAATAGCTTGGATCTTTTCTGGGTTAGTTTCAATTCCTATAGCATTGACGATGAATCCCAAAAACTTCCCTGACGCAACGCCGAAGGAACACTTCAGAGGGTTGATCTTCATCCCGTAAAACCTGAGTATGTCGAACATTTCAGCCAAGTCTCGAATGTGGTCGTTTGACCGTCGTGACTTCACGAGCATGTCATCCACATAGACTTCCATCATCCTACCGAGCTGGTCTTTGAACATTCGATTCACCAAACGCTGATAAGTCGCTCTTGCGTTCTTCAATCCGAAGGGCATTACTACATAGCAATATAGCCCGACATCGGTAACGAAGCTGGTGTGTTCTTGGTCCGGAATATGCATCGGGATTTGGTTGTATCCTGAGTACGCATCCATGAATGATAACAGCTCATGTCCTGCGGTGGAGTCGACCAACTGATCAATCCTAGGCAACGGGAAACTGTCCTTGGGGCATGCTTTGTTCAAGTCGGAATAATCTACGCAAGTTCTCCATTTCCCATTCGCCTTTTTTACCAGCACGGGGTTGGATACCCATTCAGGGTAGAGGGCGTCGCGGACGAACCCATTGGCTTTGAGTTTGTCCACCTCCTCTCTGAGAGCAGCGGACCTCTCCGGATCCATTCCTCTCCTCTTTTGTTTAACTGGGACGTATTTAGGGTCTATGTTCAACATATGACTCGTGATGGCGGGAGAAATCCCACACATATCAGAATGCGTCCAGGCGAAAACATCAAGATTCGCCCGGAGGAAGTCACTAAGATCTTCAGTCATTGCGAGGCCAAGCTGTGATCTGATCTTCAGTATTCGCGAAGGGTCGCTTTGGCTGACTGAAATGTCAACCGTTAGTTCAGCCGGCGCCGCCTTTTCTTCCCTGGGTTTCTCATCGTCGTCTCTCGGATCTATGTCTCTGAAGATCCGAGAATTATGCTCGAGCCAGGGCTTGGGCACTACTTGTCAATTATCCGAATTATGGATGCGGACGGGATTGTCCGCAACCTTTCCTTTCTCCCTCCGGTGGGCCTCCCGAAGCTCAGCCACATAACAGGAACGACCAGCTGCTTGGTCGCCATGAACAATACCTACTCCCTTGTCAGTTGGGAACTTCAAAGTTAAACACCACGGGGCCAATGCTGCCCTAAACTCAGCCAGGGCCGGCCGGACCAAGAAAACATTATATGGAGAGTCCACATCCAAAACTACGAAGGGTAGAATTCGCACCCTCCGACGCTCGCCTTGTCCCAGTTCAACTGGTAACTCGACATACCCCACTGCATCGGTCGCAGCACCGTTAAAGCCGTGGATACGAGCCTTTGACGGTTTCAAGTCCTTTGTTTCCATTTTCATTTGGTCATAAGCCTTCTTGAAGATGATGTTGACAGAACTTCCGCAATCAATCAGAATTCTCTTCACATATGCCGGTCCGATTGTCGCAGATATGACCATCGGGTCGATGGTTGGAGCCTCTACTTGATCAGCATCCCTGTTTCTGAACACTATGTCGTCTATCATTACACGCTGCTGCTTGGCAGGAGTCCCATCCTCCATGTTTGAATAGCACTCAAAATCTGCATGTTTCAGGGAGCTTGCATACCGCTCCATCTCTTGCCAATTCTTATCCGCGGGGTGAGGCCCGCCGATAATAGTATTTATGACTAGTCTACCCACGGTTCGGGCAGGCTCCTCGGGGTGACGCGGGGCCGGTGCGCGACCTGGGTTGGACGTTCCCTGTCCTCCTTCCTGTGGATCCTTCACAAATTCTTGCAACTTCTTTTGCATGATCAACTTCTCGATAGCGTCGTGCAGGTGTCTGCACTCTTCCGTATTGTGCCCATAAGTCTCATGGAAGCGACAATATTTCCCAGTTCGCTTCTGCTCCTCAGTTGATTCTTTTGGACGTGGCTTTCTGTACTGAAAAGTATTGCAGGTAGATAGGTAAATGTTCTCAAGAGGCGCATTCAGCGGAGTATACTCGTTGTAGCTTGGAATTCTCGATTTCCACTTCCCCGCTTCTCTCTTCTTCCCTTGATTTCATCCTCCGGACTCCTTAGACTGCCCAGGCTTGTTCTGGACATTGACTTGGACCTTTCCCGGGTTGTCTCCGGACTGCTTCACAGCAATGTTGCTCTTCATAGACTCTTGGACAGGTCCTGGTGCCTTATCTCGTCTTACCCACCTGGCTTCCTCTCTCCTTATGAACTGGTGTGCCTTTGAGTAGAAACGCTCTAGTGTGGTCGGAGGTTTTCCTGCCAACCAGTCTCCAAATTCAGACTCCGGATCCACAACTCTCATTACAACCATTAGAATTGCATGATCATTGGGATTACCGACTTCAGTTGCCGCAACATGGAACCTTTGTAAGTATTCCTTCAATGACTCCCCGGGACTTTGGATTACACTTGACAGAGACATTACGTCCTTCGGACGAGTAGTGTGTATCCTGAACTGCTCAATAAACTTCTTTGCCAACTCCTCGAAATTGGATACAGATCGCGGAGGAAGTCGGGTAAACCACATAGTAGCGATCCCAGATAGAGTAATTGGAAAGCATCTACACTTGGTGGCATCATTTGCCCTAGCTGAATCCATCATCCATTCGTACCTCATGACATGCTGTCTGGGGTCAGTCTTTCCCTCATACGCAGGGATAGTAGGCATACTGAACTTCCTGGGGTACGCCGCCTGCAACACAACATCTGTGAATGGAGTATGACTTCTTGATACTCCCCAATCATCATTTGATAAGCCCTGATTCTCTCTCATCAACTGCCTGACCATGGCTATCAGATCTGGTGTCTGTATGGAAGGCGGAAGGTTAGAGTCTGTTCTACGCGACTGTCCATGTTGATGCCTCCTCTCCTGGCGATTTGCCAATCGTGCGTCTTGAGGTTCAACATTGTTAGCGTTTTGATGGTCTGGGCCTCCATCCTCCATTTGCACTCCGGTCCTGAAGTTTCCAGCTCTTGCTTGGTCACGGTCTCCAGCTGTTTGAACAGCAGCATCTGCTCGCGCAGCTTTAGTCTTACGGCGTCTGCACCTGGGAGGTTCATTAGAGGAAGTAGAGCTGTCAGATGAGGAATAAGGAGCAGGATTGCCCCCAGCATTCTGTTGCTGCTGTTGAGTGAGTTGTGCCATCAGGTTGGCGTTAGCTTGCATCTGCTCTCCTAGTTGTCTCCTGCTTTCTCTGAGTTCTCTCATCAAGTCGTTGAGCTCTATTCTGGTGACAACCGGAGCCTGGTCCTGAGCGGCAATTCCTACATCCGGAATCGTTGGTTGATTGCTAGGTCCTTCTTGTTGCACACTAGCAGTCTCGTGGGCATCCGCATTATGAGAAGCTGACCTGGTATGTGGTCTTTCCATTCTAGAGTTATTGGTACGAACTCTGAGTAGAATCAACGGATGTCCTATCAATGAGTCGGATCTTCTTTGGGGGATTTGTTCAATCCAATAGCTTCAAAGCAGATCCTTAGGGTCTAAGAATTCAACTCTCAGTGAAAGCACCAAAGTGTTAGCACCAAAATTGGTCACTAACCTCGTAGAGAAAGATTTTGTAGAGATATAAGTGATGAAAATAAATTAAACAGAGAAGACAATGCTAATTTAAATGTAGAAAGTAAGAACACCAAATTTATAGTGGTTCAACGTAATTGCCTACGTCCACTTTGAGGTTAAACTTTATTGATCTTATTAATAGTTGATTACAAATACAATTCGTGAATCAAATGCTTGAATGGAGTTGTTAAGTAGAGAAGATGAGTCTCAAAAATGGCAGAGTCTCCCCGGTGTTCTCCCAAAAGCCCCTTTTCACTGTGACCCTGCCCCTCTATTTATAGACAAATATGGGCTGGACTTTCCAAGTGGGCTTGATGGCCGAACACTCTAGCCCAAGTGTAGTGGTCGCTATACGCCGAACCAGGTAGGTCGAACAAAATGATGCCGAACCACCCTTTCTATGCCGAACGGTATGTTTGGTGTGTGGGATGGAATGGTTGTCAGTCGAAGCCGAACGGTACATCTGATGTGCTTGACCGAACAATGCTCTCTGGCCGAACGACCCCTCTAGCCAAATGATCCTCCTTGGCCTAATGTGCCTAACGCCTTCTAATGCCGAACGCCACTGGATGCCGAGTACTACGCTGAGTACTCCTGTTGCCGAGTTCCACTGGATGCCGAGCGCTATGCCGAGTACTTCCAGATGCCGAGTACTATGGATGCCGAGTACTACGAGAGGCCGAGCACTCCTTGATGCCGAGTACCATGGATGCCGAGTGCTACGAGATGCCGAGCACTCCTTGATGCCGAGTACCATGGATTCCGAGTACTCCTTGATGCCGAGTACCATGGATGCCGAGTACTCCTTGATGCCGAGTACCTGCCAATGCCGAGTACTAGCCAATGCCGAGTACTCAGTTGCCTGGTCAAATCTCCAGGAAACAACTCTAGTCCGCGCTCTCGGGACCAGAGTTAGTTAATGTTTATACTCCAGTTCGCGCTCTGGGAATCTGGAGTTGGCCGACAGATGGTCAGTCACATCTGTTTAGGCATTAGGATTTCGTTCACACTTTGGGAACAAGAAGTTGATCGGGTACGTGGATGGTCGTATCACATCCACCCCGAGTAGGCAAGCAAAGTCATTAGATGGACAGATCAACCCTCCTTGAGCTTGCAAATATGAAGGGTGAGGTCGTTAGATGGATAGATCCATCCTCCTCAGGTTTAGGTTAAACATGGGTGAAGTCGTTAGGTGGACGGGTCCACCCTCCTCAAGCCCACGTCCGTAAGTTTATGCTCCAGCTCACACTCTGGGAGCCGGAGTTAGTTAGAGAATTGTCGTGTATCAATCCCTTATTGCCGCAGTGTGATGGCTTGTCCCTGAGCTCCGGGTTTCACTTAGCGAGTGATCGGTGGGATTCCGATTAATTTCCACTTATATGCCCCTCAACGAAGGATGAGATTTAGTTTATGGACAGTTTGATCACGTCCATGTTCGTTTGGATTACACTTTTGCTAAGCGAGTAAGATTAGTGTTCTGGAAAGCTTTGTGCTGGAGCATAGGAAAGGATGGTCGAACTACATCCACTTTGAGTTGTGTATTTTCCCTTAAGTCGGGTGCAAGAATTGGAGAGCAGACAATCGAGTCACGTCCAATTTATACTTTGCATTCTTCCAATCGAGCTGAGGAAGAGAGTTGAAATGACAGCTCGTGATGGTTAGCGAGTAGGTAGTCAGTCGTTGATGACTTTAAATTGAGGGTTGGCCCCTGATGAAGTCGGTTTAAGGCATGATTGTTTTGTCGAATCACAGACGCAAACTGGGGAGTGAACGGTCAAATCATATCCACTTTAAACATGTGTTCTCAAGTAACCCCAAGTGTCTAATGTAGGATTGGATGCATGGATGGTGACGTCACGTCCACCCTTGGTGTGATTTCGATTTTATCGGGCATTAGAAGAAGCATAAGTATTTTGGCGAGCTTCAAGTACGAGATGAAGAGTGCATTGTTGGGACATATAACTCCAAGTCTTTCCTAAATATCCTAATTAAATTGCATAGGTGGATGAGTGGATGGTCGGTTGCATCCACTTTGTACTGGAGTCCTGACCTTGTCGGTCTCTTGTGCTTTGATGCTCTACCCCCAAGCCAGGGGCATATAGTAGCCTATCAGTGGTTGAATCAGGCTTGTCATAATGATACCTCGATGACTTGATCATAGTCCGCAGAGGTTGTTTGGCACCGAACCTTGAGTGCTCGGTTACCTGAACCATTTGCAAGTAGTTTAATTCAAGTCGGTCATACTTCGCAACGTAAATGAAATTGAATTAGAAATAATTCAAAAGAGATCAAATCAAATCTCATTGATAAGTGAGGCAGCATCGTATGCTCGCTATTGCACTTTAGTCAGCCCTTCTCAGTTGGAAGTCGAATGCAAGTGGTTCAGTTTGATCAAATTTCTTGATCGATAGGGGTCTGGGGTTCCCTGCCCTTTGCTTTATGGGGCTTGCACATATTGTCGAAGCTTTCCTTTCTAGAGTAGCCTTATGGCGCCGGCATCCACGATAGCCATCTAAGGAAGAGGAGCTTCCGATTTAGAGTATGAAGTAAGTTTCCTCTTTATCTTGCCGCATTGATTCTTCATCTAGTTCATCAACTCAATAATGGCCTGGATATGCTGGTGTAGTTGTTGGCGGCTATCCACTAGTTCTCTTGTCAAAGTCTGGGAATAAACTCTTGTGACGATTTCTTTTATGAGTATTGGCAGCAACGGGCTGTGGATTGATCAATTCGTCGGCTGTCAGCTTCTTTATTCCCTTTAGCAATATGAGAAGTAGAACTGGTACGTCTAACCATGATTGACAGTCTTCTTTGAGGAATGGGGAAAGACATCTACATTTGATGGCATCCATCACTCTTGGCGAAATCCACGTGCCATTCCCACTTCACAAGATAGTGTTGGGGGTTGCATTTCCATAGTACACTGACATAGTCAACATGTTGAATTTTCACTGGAAATTCTGCATGTAGGATGGTTTCAACGAATAGGTCTTGACTGGGAAAGATTCTCCAATCGACATTATGATCAGGTCCATTTTATGGCTACGGGGTCTTGTAACACTGGTGAATGATGTATGCACGATTGCCCAATGTTCGAGTGGTTTGGTGATGCCAATTGGATGGTGAGTTGGTTAAGATGGGGTCATAAATTGGTGATCATTTCTTATTTTCACCCAGGTAGGAGGCCCATATAAGGTAGTAAGGAAGTCCTCTTAAGGTTGTATGTCATGCTTCTAGTCATATGGACACGGTATGATTAAGACGCGGGCATTTGAAGATGGTTCAGTGGTGACCGGCTATGTTTTGAGTTGGCAGAGTAGACAGTGTAGGGCAGTCGTCATATTAGCCATCGTACCATAGTTGTCAATTCAGGAGTTTAAAAGCTGGTCAATTGGGGAGAAGTTGCAGTCCACCTTAGAAGCATGATATATTAACCAACTATAGTTCTTGGCGTATTAGCTAGGTTCTCCAGCCTTTGGGAGCACCAGTTGAGTAGTATTTCTTTACCGATTCCTTGATTGCAATTCAACATTTGTTGCTGTGACCCCCTATGTCTTGTTTAGCCATGGAATAATCAGAAGCACGGATGGAATGTTCCTTCATTAAATTGGTGATTGAATTCACTATGCGGGTGCTCTGCGCTGCTGCTAGGGTTCGGGGAAGTTGAGAACCAGTAAAAAAACAAAGCATGGGGTGACAACGATTCAGTAGTAGTCATAGCAGGAATAATGTGGCTTACGACAGTAGTTTAGGAGGTGAAGTAGGTGAGTAATTTCACATTCAAAACCACTCAATTGACTACGGTTGACTTATTTTTTATTATATTTGATTATATGTGTATTGTGAAGATTTTATTTAGGTAGCTGAATGGATCGAAAATAAGATGTTTGTATGAACGATTGTGTGAATCCCTATTTGCTTAATGATAGATGTAGTAGGTTTTTTCTTAGATCATGAATCGAATTTAGACCCGTGGTTGATTATGGGAGGTCGAGGCCTATATGTGGATTTCCATGATGATGTAGGGAAATCAATAAAAAAGTTGATAAATAGAGACTAGGTTGTCACTTAACCTATTTGTGGCGGTGAAATATGAAAATAAATTGGGTCTATTGTGGACTAAATCCATGACTATGTGGTTAAATTACTAGAGTACATAGAGATTTGAGGAAGGACGACAGTTCCATATTAAGTAAGTCGATCAATATGCAACAGGCCAAACTAATGAAATATTGTATGATATGTGAGGAAATCATTTGAATGTCTAACTAAAGTTCTCGGTTTGAGTGATCGATTTGCATGGAAATGATTTGCGTAGCAGTTTATTGGTAGCATTAAGAATTTCTCTCATAATTCAGATGGAAGTTCCCTATAACTTAGGAATTCTTAATGATATGTAATTGTTATTCGTTATTCGACCCAAATGACATTTCAATGGAATTAGACTACCAAACGATGAAGGAAAGAATCTTGGACTTGGAGAAGATCAACTATGAAGAGTTAGAGAAAAATGGGAAGGAAATTGGCCAACGCCAAGGATCAGTGCCAATCCATCAAAAGGTCAATTTTGTCCTACGTTGGCCTCTACTAGGGATCTACATGCTATCTTGAAGAAAAAGACAAGTTTGGAAGATGGGGGATAGATTGATACCGATACATCAATATTGCAATTTTACCCCCGAAGACCCAAAGCTTAAAGAATTAAGCAATTTTGGAGGAAAGAAGTAACTCTGGACAAGGCATGGATCGATATCGATGGATAGATTGGTACCAATCAATGAATGGATGGATACTGATCAATCAAATTTAGGATTTTATGATCATTTGACTTATCCTTCCTCCTGGATTCTCGGATCTGATTTGTTTGTAACAAAATTGGGCACAATACTCTTCGGATGTGTTTGAAGAGATAAAATGAAGAAAGTAAATGTAAAATGAAGCAGATCTAACAAACACATCAATAAACAGATAAGAAAATGCACAGAAACACACAGATTTAGAGTGGTTCGGCGAATTGCCTACGTCCACTATGAAATGATTGATGTTTATTGAATTCCACTCGTTGTTTACAAAAGATTACAACAGTATGACTGAAGTTTGACAATCATTTCGATAGAATATCGGCGTAGAGAGGCCAAAAGTCCCTTTTTTGTAGGTTCTGGGCTACTATTTATAGGCGTAGGCTGCAAATATCTCGCTTAGATCTCGGGAGAACTCTTCTCTCATGTGGGTGGGCCCACGCGATCGATCCCATGAGATTTGCACTCAGTCCGTGATCGATACGAATGAATTTCGTATCGATCAAAATTTCGTCCAATCGAGTCGAGATCGATCATGAACCTTCTTGAGGATGTACGCAAGCTCCTGTGAAAATTTGGTGGCATTTGGACTTGTAGATTTTGAGTTATGATCGATGCAAGTTAAGGAAAACAACTACAATTCGTATCCATCAATGTGAATAGTGAAGCGATGCGAACATGATCGATGCGAACAGGATCGATGCGAACTTGACAGCCTTCAACAAATTCAAACTTGCATCGATCATATCTTGAGCATACGAACTCCGATTGACTTGAAATTTGGAACGTTGGCTTTCATAGCTTTGCTTGTCGTGTCATATCAATTTTAGCTTGATACGGACTCCGGCAAAATTTACCAATATCCATGGTGAACCTATGTATAACCGATCTCCAAGACGAAATGTCATTGGTTTCCAGTCAAGTTCTTGGTGTCACGGCCTTGCCAAAAGGCGGGATAACATGATTGTTTGACGAATTCGAACTAGATCTGGTGATTCTTATGCATGGATTTGACTATGGAAATCTCCATCCTTGGAAAATCACTTTTGGCAAATCTATCAAACTTTTGGCCATTTTATTAACTTTCTTAAGGAAACACTACCGACTTCAAAATCAATCAATTGTAATCTCAAAATGTTACTGTAAATCATTTTTAATAGCAAGAAAATTTCACTAAAAGCTATAAAGTGGATGTAGACCATAGAATTTGCCGAACCACTATAAAAAGATTACACATTCTCTCTATTTTCTATTCATTTTAACTTTATTTCGATTATTTGGGAGTGTTAGACCAATTTTTTAGATAATATTTTTTGGTGGTTTCACTGAGAACGAGGATCAGGAATGAATCTGTGATTTCTACTAGGATTTGAATAAAATCTCCATCTAGATTAGAAAGAAATGGCTTTGAAAAAGACTACCAGTAGACATGTGATACAAGGTATGGGTGCTAAAGAGGACCATGAAGAGAATTAGGAAGGAACGTCGACTTAACTAGATGTTGTGATGAAGCAGGAGTTGGGTAGGATAATGGTTGATGTAAGTAAGAAGATGTAGTTATCTCAACAAGCCATCATAGAGTAAATTAAGAAGCAATTTACTTGTATGCAGCATCCTCATCAAGGAAAGGGATCCCGTCCTAAATATCGTGATGATAGAGGGGATTCTTCATCCGAATTGAGTAAGGAAAGTTTTGTGGATTGACATAAAGTAGGAAAGGAAAAGGTTCGAGGTATGCAGGAAGGTCCAAGATGTAGAAAAGGCAAGTTGGAGCCGATGCTCCAACTCGCTGATGGGTTGGTACCGACCCATGATCGGCCACTGATGATCCATCAAGAGGTTAGATCCTAGACGCTGGTGATGTTAGATAGGAAGATGGTAAAGATGGTCATGCTTTGGTCCCTCGGGATGGAAATACTAGAAGAAATACAGGTGGAAATGTTCAAAGAGGATGCAATCCGACTAGGCATCACTTGGGATCTGAAAAAAAATGGACTCCTCGAATTTAGGGTGACCTAGGCACCAAACACATGGTAATGCGATAGTTGCTATTCAAATTGGAAAGATATGATGAGTTAATTACTGAAACAATCAAGAGGTTGCTTCGGTAGAAGCAATAGAAGGATGATAAATTAAAGATTGCTGCTAGTAGGAATCCTTTCACCAAGCAGATTCATGTGGCTTAATACCCTAGGAAGTACATCATACTGACGATGCCTAATAGCAATGGGTTGACTAACCTGATGCAACACTTAACAAAGCATGACTTGCTTATGGATGGTGCCAGAGATGACAATGATGTAAAGTGTACATATTTTCCCCATTTCTAAAGGGTTTTGCGATGATGTGGTTCTATAGGTTGGAATTTAGATCCATATTGTCTTATGAAGAATTGGCGAACAAATTTCTAAATCAATTTCGAGTCCACTCGATTCAACCTAAAGATGCGATGTCATTAGCCAACATCCATCAAGATTCGGTGAGACTTTGATTTTTTCGGAAAGGTTCAATGTTGTGGCGACGGAGGTGAAGAACCCTACAGATGATGTTGTGTTGATGGCGCCTGTAGGCGGTGTGAACAAAGGGACTATTTTTTGGTAATAATTGAAAGTAAAGAAGGCGATCATAATGAAAGCTTTTATAAAATGGCCGACCAATTTCTTCACTTGGAGGAGGCATATTTTAATAGGATTTAGGCACCGACGTTTAGGCTGGACCGAATAACGTCGTGAACTGTAATGTGGTTGTCAAGTAGGATGGTGAGAGTGTAAATGGTAATGCTAGAAATAGAATAAGCAAAAGAACAACAATGTTGCATGCAAAAAGCAAGATCCATGTGAGCGTTTCAGGTTCAACCACGATGGAAAATATACGGAGTCGACTGTATCCATGAAGGATATATACCTTGCGATGAAAGTTACCGTGAGAAAGAAGAAATCTTCCCCGAGGGAGATACAGATAAAGAGAAACGTTCGGGAAAATATTCTAGGTTTCATAAGACGCTTGGCCATAATACAAATGAGTGATGTCCTTTAAAAGATAAGATCATGGAGCTGATAAGGAAAAAGTTGTTCCAGCATTATATGAAAAACCCAAAGGAAGGTAGGCAAGAAAAGGTTCAACTACCAAGGTAGCCACCTCGACATAATGGAGAAGGGACTAGTTTTAAGGGTCCAAGGTCACCACGATGCAACTTGGTGATCAACACCATTTCTAGAGGATGCATCCCATAGAAAAAAATTCTTTTACTTACACAATTTTTTCCCTTGTAAATTCTTTTAGACTACACGGTATTTTTGGGTCATTGGTGGCAAAACAACCATTTGGTGATTAAACACCATTCTTAAATAGCTTTGCTTTGTCATGCTATGGTTGGCTAAAATTAAATGAAAGCAAATTTTATTTCTTATAAATGCTACTTTTTTTGTTGTTTTTGTTATTGTCCAATTCCGACTAAACTCTAATTTTACAAATACCGTATAACAATCCCTCGTTGCTATACCTATACATTCCTTCTCATGTTACCTTTCCAGTTTTGACGTGCATGCATTTCATGTATATGCAGAAGTATTGTACTAGAATATTAACTATTTTGCAATTTTTTGCTTGCTACTTTTGCTAGTGGTGGAGAAGATGGATACGTGAGATTGCATCATATTGATCCTGACTATTTTCACATCGAGATCTGATGGCTATGAGTTATGATACCTATTTTTTTGCTTCATGTTCTCCAAAACATTGTTACCATCATTACTTTGTTAGATGCTATTTATTTATTGTATCTTGAAATGCTCATCACTATGAAATAGATTGCTATACTTTCTTGTTATATTATCATGCGTGGATAAATTTTTTCTCTAGCATTAAATTATTAGTTGTCGTAAACCCTGTTGTAATATGTATTCGGATTTGGAATTGAAACATGTAAACTGTTATTTTATCCTTACTGATAGCAATCAGGATAACCCAATTATTTGGTGTCTAAACCATCATCAATTTGCAATTTTTTCCTATGTGCCAGAAATCTACTTTAACTCCAATTCGATCTTTTTCTCTTCCAAACCTTGATTGAAAATCTTGCTCTCTTTTTCTTGAAGTACCTACGTAGTGGCATGCAATTATCTGTACCCTTTAACGCATGGGCTTCCCTCCAACTTATATTAAATGGATTGATGTTTGAATAACCACCACTGCGTTCTCTATTCAGGTTAGTGGCCATATTTATGGTTTTTTTAATGGCACCCAAGGACTGAGGCAGGGTAATCTCCTAAGCTGAAATGTGTTCTTAGTGATTATAAAGATGCTTACAATCATTTTGAATGACAAGTACAACTCAAATCACATAAATTATCATCCAAAATGCAAGATACCTCATATAACTAGTCTTTGCTTTGTAGATGACCTTATCATCTTCATCAAGCCAAACAATAGATCTCTTGACAACTTCAGTACATCTTTCAAGGAGTTTAATACAATTTCAGATCTGAATCCAACTAAGTCTTCTATAATCATCTCTTGAATTCCGCAAAATGAAAAAGTTGAAATTATTGGCAGATACATCATTCCCCTAATGACATGTGGCATGAGCTATCTTGGAATAACTTTAAGCACTTTCAGAATTCGAAAACACCACTACCTAGAGTTGTATGAAAAAATTATCAACAGAATGAATGTGGCAGAAAAGATTCTTATCACATGCTGGTAGTTTGACAGTTCAGAAATTAGTTATTTTCTCAATGCAAGTTTATTTTTCCAAGTGTTCATTCTCCCCAACAAGCTTCTAACTATGATAGAGCATGGATGTTATCACTTTTTATGGAAAGGTAACCCTAACTCTAAAACCAATTCCAATCTCCTTCGAGAAAACCCAAGAATCATTAAAGCATGGGAGGTTAGGCATAGTAAATTCTGTAAAATGGAACTAGGCTACTTTCTTAGTCCACCTCAATAGCTTATTCATCAATAACATCCCTATATGGAAGCAATGGTGTCACGTGCATTACATTGGAAACAATGACTTTTGGTCTAGGAAAAAGCAGAATATAAGTTGGGTCTCGAGATGTATTATTGAAACTAGAGATAGTATGAAGCACTTCATGCAAATCTCTGTAAGTAATAACTCCTCCTCTTCCTCTTGGAATTTCCCTTAGGTTTTTAGTGGATATATTCTCAGTAAAAAGAAAATACATATATGGAGAAACTTCAATATGGAATCCCTCTAAATGCAAAAATTGCCGACTATTATTTAAAAATATCCATCAGTCTACCTCAATCTAGCAGTAGTTGTGTGAGAATATTATGGCGTCATGTACAACAATGTAAACTAATAACAAATGACCATAATTCTGTCTTTTGGGGATCTCCTCCTAGGACCCACTCCTTCAAACTTGTCTTAAAATTATAGTGTACTTCTAACACACCCAAATATCCCTGGTCTTCGAGAATATGGGATAATTCTGGCAACCATAACTAAATTTTTTCTTATGGAGAGTTGTCAAAAAGTGCATTAGCAACTCAAGACAAGTTAAGCCGTTTTGGTATGCTGAATCTTTTATGCTATGTGCTATGTAATTCTCATAATGAAACAAACTTCCACCACTTCTCTGAATGCACTTTTAGTCACCAAATATGGAGCAGAATTCTTCAAATGGAAGGGTATCATAGGCCAATCCAAGATGGAAAGGAAGAATGGCACCTTATCTTTCAATCAACTAGGTGGAAGTGCTATAAATTTAAGGTGTTACTATTGACTTTGAAGATCTCTACTGTGAATATTTGGAAGGAATGAAACAAGCGGATATTTTTGAAGGCAAAGCAAGAAGATATGAACAAGTGGTTTTCGAATGATGTAGACTTGTTAAAGATATGGTGAATTTATGGGGAAACAAAGAAATAGTGACCAATTTTGATAGCTCTATTATGAGTAGATGGATTCATTTCTATTCTTAACTCTAAGCCTTTTCTATCTCTCATATATTTTTTGTTTGATAAAATAGGGGTAAAGATCCTCTTCAAAAATGCTACTTAACTTTAAAAAAAGAAACAAGTTCAAAAAGTGTACATCATCAATATTAGTGATTATGATGATATGAACATAATGACTATTTTAAAACTTGAAGAAGAGTTGGAAGATCTGATAAGACTTGACATTTAGTGTCTGTAAATGCCCTACTATCAGCAATTAACACCATATCTTGCAAGGTGAATGTAAGTACATCTAGCCAGGATATGCTAGAACTGTCTAAAACTTGAAAAACAACTATTAGACTAACATAAATATGCATATGTATGTATACTGGAGAGTAACAACTATCGGGTGGTATGTATATACATATATATATATATGGAGGACAAACAAAGTCTAAGGAGTTCTATGGCTAGAAGAAGTAACAAAGTAATATAAATAAAACATAGGAAAAGTGCCGGCCTAAAGAATCTGTTGCCCAAGCCACACTTGAATTTTGTTGCCCATTCCTATATAAAATATCATTGTTTTGTTTTTTTTGATATTGGATATAGGGTAACATAAAAGACTATAAAATAGAAAATGTTCAATTTGCATTCAAAAGACACTACATGAAGTAGGCTACAGTATTCAATTCAAAAAACATTGACTAAACATCAACTTTTCATACAAAATAATGACTAGCTTTCTTCAAGTAGTTCAAAGAAAAATGCTCCTACTTCTATTTTTCGTAGCAAATTCTTCAATCAAATTGTCATAGTTAAATTTATCTAAAAACATGCTTTCAATTGAGATCCTTGCAAGTCCGTTCAATCTTTCTTGTGACATGGTAGTTCGAAGATAGTTTTTAATCAATTTCAATTTGGAAAACTTCTCTCCATAGAAGTAACCCTAGCTGGAATAGTTAAAAAAATCCAATAAGCAACCCATGCACATTGAAAACCACCATCTTCTACATAAGATCTTATAAAATCAAGAATGTCAATTGATTTAGTTATTTCCTTTGGTAACATAGTTTGCAAAGCTCTAAGATCTTGAAATAAATCTTTTCCATATATATCATATTGTTCGTTGTATTTCAAGTAGCATTCCAAATGAATGAAATGCTCCATTAACTCCTCTTTGCCAAGATTTACAAACTTTGCATTTAACAAAAATCCAAAGATGTCGTCATAAAGTTCAATTTGTTCGAATCGATCTTTGAATGATGTAAGAGCTTGATCTATGACATGAATAAAGTATGTGACTCTAAAAATCTCTTTTACCGATGGACTTTTTTCATTATTAGTTGCAATATCCTCATCAAAATGTTTTTTCAACGAATAACTCTTTTCACGTCAAATTTTGGTTCAATACCAACATCCATAGCAAGTTCATTAGCCTCTTTCACCATTTCTTCAAACCTAATGTTGATGCCAAAAATTGGCATCAACACCCAATAATATCTAATAGAGATTAAATGAAGAATGAAATTAAAAGAGAGCAAATATCATAAATGAACACATATATTTTTTATAGTGGTTCGGCAATCTTGGCCGACGTTCACTTCATATTTTAATTAATCTTGCACTTGATTATGATTCCAAGAATGTTTGGATCAGTTGGGATACAAGAATAAAGAATAAAGAATAAAAATGGAAGAGCCTTGGTAGCATAAAGAAGGATCCCTTTTCTGGCACCATGCCTGCTGTATTTAAAAGGGAAGATGTGCATGGATCAGGCTAAAATTTTGGAAGAAGAACCTCCACACCAAGATGAGGCTACACAAGAATTTTGAGTCCCATTGGGGCTCACAATAGGGATCGGTACCGAACCCTATTTTGGTGTCCAAATGAGGTGCGATCCCTCTGGTGGGTCCCCCATGATGTTATCTACTTGCACTCTAAATTTCGTGCCATTCCGACTTACCGTTTGTGAGATATCTTGTTTTCTATGATGTTTTGTTGCATGCATTCTGATTTCAGCCGATCCCTCTAGCGGGATAGAGATCGATCCCTCCAATCTCCTCTGATTGGGAAGCGATCCCTAGGGGGTGTTCTCCATGTTGTAATGTGATTATACTCCAAGTTTCATGTTGATAACATCTGTAGATTCTGAGTTATTGATCGATCATTGTTGCAATATGAAGTGAAAGCTGAATATGGTCGATCCCTTCTATACCTGATCCATTTATACCAATCTTTTTATACGATCCCATTTATACCGATCCCCTTTTATAGGTAAAATAATTTGCCTATAACTTGAGCATACGAACTCCAAATGACTTGAAACTTGAAATGCAGCCTCATGGGGCCTTCCTTGTTACTCCATATCAATCTCACCCAGTTTAGAACAAAATTGAGGATATGTACCGATCCTCTAGGAAAGGGATAAGCACAGATCCCCCGCCTAGGGGAGGCATTGTTCTATGCTTAGAATATTCTAGAGAGTCTATCTCTTGTTCTCGGTTGATCATCGCTTCATATCGTTGTCTATGCTTGATTTCTGAGCCTCATACTCATCTCTCGGGCTGTTTCCTCGATGATCGTCCAGTCTAACTTGTCCAGTCAGTCTGAATATAGCCAAGCCAAAAGGCCGAATAACATTTGCCCCTTAAAGTACGTATGTCTTGTTGCATACATGACGTGATTTGAATCGATGTCAAGTTAGGATCATTGTAGAGGATTCCACGCAGTGTCTCGAATGGTTGTTATCCTTCCGTTGCTGTTAAGCTCCTTTGTGGAGAGTCAAATCTCTCTCTATTCATCGTAATGCTTGGTCATTATCAAACGATGTAAGTTCTGGAGTAGAATCTGTCGGTAATCGTCTGCACTCAATTCCATTGAGCTGATTAGTCGAGTTAGTATGCCTTGGTTATTTGATCCAATTTTTTCTCTGATTTCCTCATGTGAGAATCCAATTTCTATCAATTTCAAGAAACCAAATTTTCAGGATGTACATGTGCACGTTCAGGTACATGTTTTTGTTGTTTGATCCTGGATGTGTTCATACGCTCACAGGTCATTGCAAATTTGGTAGAATGCAATTCAATAATTTGCAATTTTTTGTCCACCGATCTTTTCGCTCCAAATATTTGTGGATATAGGATGAAGGGATTGGAGAAGTTGATGTTGAAGAGATCACTGATGACAATCGATTATGGGTTTGAAGAATATGGGTCGGTCTTGAGGTTGAATGTGGCATGCTGCATTTGATCACCTAGGAGATGAAATGAGGGGCAGTTTCGATCAATTACAGGCATGGATGGGCTTGGATATTGATGGCAAGAGGAATGGTGTTTCTTCAAAAATGATTTTGAGGTAGGATTTCTCTCAATATTCATTTGATCTTGTCATGGGCAATTCACCAAAGCAAGGGAATGGATAAACCCTTCTTGTACATGATTCCTTCTTAGATGACGTAGCGTGAAGCTTTACGGAGGATCTATTGTTTTTGATTCTTCCTTACGGAAAGGATTCCCCATTGTAGATAGTCTTTAATAGGAGTCATTCATGACTCCTTGTCCGGCTCCATCTCCAAGATCCGGTTGATCTCCATCTGGTCAATGCTTGGAGCATAAAGTACTTTGACGGGGACTAAGCCCATTTGCTGTGCATTCCCTGAACTGGCATACTACTAGCTGTGAATCGCAAAATATTTTCAAGGGTTTTACTCTCAGTTCTTTAGCAAGCTTGAGTTTGGCAACCAAAGCTTCATCTCTAGCTTCATTATTTGTCACAGGGAAATCGAGTTTCAGGGCATAGTAGATCGATCGTTCCTCAGGAGTCGCTAACACAACTCCGGCACCAGAACATTGGTCATTGGATGCTCCATCCGTGTACATCTCCTACCAAATGGTCGGTTCTACACTGCTCAATCATCTGGTGCAGTAAATTCGACTATGAAGTCCACCAATGTATGCCCCTGATTGCTCTCTGAGGGAGATAAGTGATGTTAAATTGGCTCAATTCAATGTTACACTTGAGTAGTCTTCTAGACGTCTCAGGTCATTGTATGATATGTCATAATGGCTGGCCGACATAGACGTTAATGGGGTGAGCCAATCAATCGCTTGCTTACGTAATATACCGATCTTTGGATCCGGTTCTCTTCGCATAACATTATAACGCTTATGGCATGTACCGACACATGACTAAATATACGTGTAAATCTTTGTGATCCGATGGCTTGGATAGGATGAGAGGTCTCTCTAGTGATCTACTAGAGCTTGAAACGTGTAGCACAATCCTGATCCATTCAAAGTTTCTTTTCCATTTCCTAATCAAGTCAGAGAAAGGAATGCATTTATCGGTAGCTCTGGAAATAAATCGGCTTAGGGTATCAACCTTGCCATTCAGGCTCAGCACTTGTTTGATAGTCTTTAGCGCTTGGATGTTGCGAACAGCTTGGATCTTCTCAGGATTAGTTTCGATTTCACGGGCACTAACAATGAAACCCAAAAACTTTCCTGATGCTATGCCAAAAGAACACTTCAAAGTGTTAATCTTCATTTTGTAGTATTGGAGAATATCGAACATTTCTGCCAGGTCTCGAATGTGGTCACTAGATTGTCGTGACTTCACGAGCATACCATCCACATATACCTTCATTGATCGTCCGATCAGGTCTTTGAACATCCGGTTGACCAACCTCTGGTAAGTAGCTCCAGCATTCTTTAGTCTAAACGGCATCATAACATAACGATATAACCCTAGATCGGTAATGAAATTGGTGTGTTCCTGGTCGGGGACATGCATCAAGATCTGGTTATTTCCGGAATACACATCCACAAATGAAAGCAGTTCATATCTAGCAGCTAAGTCTACCAGCTGGTCGATCCTCAGAAGTGGAAAGCTATCTTTCTGGCATGCCTTCACTACAAGAAAATGCTATATTAATAGCAAGCAAGAATTGTACAGGAGTTCGACTTGCTATAGTTAAGTGGTTAGTGGTTGTTTAGGGTAGATGATGGCATGTGTTAATGCCATTGTTACTAACACTAATGCCATTGTTACTCACGTGAAAATTTGTGTCCTTTTCCCTCCATCTTTTTTTCATTACCGCTTAAATCCAATACTCCTTTTTCTCGTTCAATTCCACCTTTACTCACGTTCCTTTCCTTACTAACGCGAATCCCTCTTTAACCTGGCTCTGCACCGCAACCCTCTGCTCGATTCCAAGATAGCTGGCGATTCCACGTGATTCTCTCCGCAACCCTCTTCAGTGTTACTCACGATTCGTCAAGCTCGATTCCGCACTGATTCCGCACGAGTAAGTTTCCTTACTAATTAGATCCAATCTTTTCTTTAATCAATTTCATGACAGATGTGATCTTGATAGATTTTTTAAGTGTTAAATTTGTCGTGGGTTTGATATCCGTTGAAATATAGCCTGTAACACGTTATGTGTGATTTTTAAATAGCTATTGAGCTTAAGTCGTGGCTTTGATATCTATTGAAATATAGCCTGTAGCTTTTCTTCTCTTGATTTCCTCAAATTAGTGGCTGGACGAATAAGGATTTTAGTAGTGTTTGTGAATGTAAAATGAATGGATGTGAATGGGTATAAGGGTTTGTATAAGTAATATTAGCCTAATTCCTCTTTTACACTTGAAGTATTACCCTTCTTATGTTTAAGTTTAATCTCTCCACTGATTCATTCTTTAAGGCACTACATTATTTAATTTAATTTATCTTATTAAACATTCTAAATAATGTTAGTTAATATTAGGGTTGTTATAACTTTCTACACTGAATTAGCAAGAGGAGCATTTTGTCAGGTTGGTTTTTTCAATCTTTACTTTATATTAAACTGAGTAGTTGGAAAACTTTAAGTACTATTTTGGTATGCTTTTATCAGATAGTAGATGCATGCTTTCTGGTTTTTTTTCTCTATATAAAGTCAAATACAAGAGATGTTAAAAAGATCTTTTTTAGTAAAAGTATTTGAGTGAGCAATCAACAAAGTATATAAGTTTTTTAAGGCATTATTGATAAACAGTTAATAGCATATATGAAATATGTAAAACTGTAACATAGCGGTTTAAATGTTTGATGTGATTAATTACAGTAATTTTGAATTTACTAACTATATAGTTCTTATGATTTCAAATTCAATTTATTATTAGTGAGTAGAAGAGAACTTGGTAGTAGTAAATGAATAGGATCTGTTAAGATTAGAAGATTATTAAGTGCGTAAAGTCTGTATATGTTCATGGTCTACATATATTGTCAGTCACTTAAATTCTTTGATCAACGGACATTTAACATCGGTATAATATTTTTTAATGTTTCTGCCTTAGATCCTAGCCGTTAAACTATGTAATGAAGCTTGAGTTATTAATCCTTTTATTTTCAATATATTTGGACCTATGTACTCAAAATGATACTCTTTTGTTCTATGCTTGTTCTACTCGTTTTACATCAGTTATTTTGATTATTTTACACGTATAAAAAGACGACTCACTGAACGATGGAACATAAAGTTTTGTGATCTTTGTTCAAGATTAAGTCCACAGTAGGAGGTGACTTAACAAAAACCGAGTTTAAATTTAAATAATATTTTTATTTTCTTTAATCTGAAGAAAGTTCTCAAGACCATATTTAATACTCACAACCTTCTAATTCTACCCTTTTGAATTGAAATGGTATTTAGGCTATACCAAGAATAGACAAAGATTTGACTCATTCATTGCCCATGTTCAATGCAACATTAGAAGGTCCAGATTAAAGTGAATTAACTTAAGAATTCATATTTGTTTATGTATAAAAAGATGTATAAAATGTAAGTGTTAACTTGTAGATGGAAGTTTAAGTTTTCTTTGTAAATGTAAAAATTGTGCCTGTAACAATCAGAGCAGAAGTACGGGAACCATGTATATCATTGAATCTAACAACAATAACTCATCTTATTTTTAGTACAAGAAGAAAGACTACTGATCAATGTTTGTCGCTAAAATTCATCTTATTTCATGGGCAGACTAATATATCCGTGTTTTTTTTTCAACCATAACTCTAAAATTATAACTAGATAGAACATGACATGACATTGTCGGAACAAAGTACAACATAAGAAGAAAAAAAACTTAGTGTGAATGAGCCTACAGCTAGACCAAATGACAAAACAAGCAGTAGTCTTCTTGCTTGATCAAATGGTATATATTGTGCAAAGGCTGACTTACTTTCCACCGACAATTATAGCTACTCTGTTACCCTGCATTATGAGCTGTAATGTATTGAATACACTGTAATTTTCCATGTTCATGCAGTTTTCCTTTAGTATACATTCAAAAGTAGCATCATCTGTGTTATATTATAGTTATTTTCAAAGAAATCTGTACATATTTTAGCCTACAACATCCTATACTTTCTCCCCTGTTAACATCCATGGCTGAAATAACATGCACCATCAAGAAAAAGACCATGCGCTGAATGTAAGGTTTGAATTTGATGCTATTTGTGAATGTTTCTCACCTGTCTACCCCTGTTAATAATTGTTGTTTATGAGGTTGTAAATAAATGCATTCTCATTTAAAAATTTATCATTGAATTGGGGGACTTTACATAAATATTTAGAAATGTCAAAATGAAATTGTACATATCAAATTTGATTATTGATGAAATGATCGATATGATTTTGTAAATTACATGAGATATAAAAAATAGTATTTGACAACTTATATTAAAAATAGTGTAGTTTTCAAGAAAAAAAGTTGATCTTTTTTGAAATAATCGTATGTGCATAACGAAATTTGATACTTGCTAATCGGTCTATCGAAGTTACTTGATACTCCATTGTCATATGTGTCTCTTCTGAGTAATTAATGGATTTATGGTATAAACTTGAAAACATACATGAATGTGTAATGTTAGAATGTGTGTCTCTTCCGAGTATGAACACATTGAGCCTAATGTAAGGATGAACGTTATTATAGTCAAGAAAGTTGATAGTTTGGTTAATCAAATTGACGAGCTATGAATTGTTTGGTTGGTTGAATTAGTAAAGATATTCTTATTCCCTTATTCAAATTAGTAACGATAATGCAGGGGATTATACAACTTGTATTCATGGTCCATTATTATATTCATCCATTGTCATATAAGAAAGCGTAGAATATTAATATCGATGAGTATTAAATTATCATGTTTTTATAGAAATTTGCTTTTTGCAATATTGTATATGGCGATGGAACTATTTTTATGGCAAATTTTTGGTAGTGTGTTTGCCAGTGTGTTTGTAATATGTACAGAATTTGATTGTCTTATTTATTATAGTATGGCTATTCATTTGTATTTCCAAGACACTAAGTGAAATCAACAATATATGGTTCTCATAGTTGTCATTTCCTTTTTTTGTTCTATTATCTATTCCCAAAATCAAAGTCTTATTTTGTTACAGTTCAAGTTTGTTACAATCTTTGTGAAAAGTGTATTTCACTTGTATATTCTTAGCTTTATTTTCATATATTTGAATATCTGTTGTATGATCGCCTGTGGTCTTATTCATATTTGAATATCTGTTTATATAAATCAACAATAGCTTTTTTTGTTCTATGATCGCTTCTAGTCTTATTCATATTTGAATATCTGTTGTATTAAATTTTAATGTGCAACAGGAACACATTCAACCATTCACCTGAAGCAACCGGAATCCAAGACACTACAGTTTTCAACCATTCACTTGAAGCAAAGATTTAGGTATCTGTAATATCTGTAAAATCTGTATACATACATGCGTGCTATAATGAATTGTTACGTATATAAGGTATGTTTTGAGTAAGGACTAAAGACTTACAAAGAAATATATGGAAAAATACTGGACACCTGACTCTTTTAATACAGTTTTAGTTATTACTACTGTTTAAATTTTCTCAACTCATTAATGATCTATATTGTGAATTCAGAAGTATGTATATTTTATGTCGATGTGGAAAACTATACTGTCATTTGTTAATAATCATTTCCATTTTTGTTAGATTGTTTTTGAGTATCTATCTTGTCTGGATTAACATTGTTTCCTAGATTATGTAACAATATTATTCACAATAACAACAAAGTTCAGACTGCGGTTACAAATGGAAATTTCTATAATATATAGTCTTTATACGAGGCAGGTCACAATAACTGTAGATTAAATATACAGATATTACTCTACATATCACCTGTCAATCGTTTCTTCACTTTTAATAACCATTTTTATATCCAAGTTGCTATAGTGAGCTTTTTTTGGGTATATATCTTAGGTATTTACTCTGTCAAATATATGTTTTAGTATCAGCCCTATTATTGTTGCCCTTCATGGCTTTTCATTGCTTCAGTTTGTGTAGTTTCGGGTATCATCGTTATGCAAAAGCACGAGAGGTGGTTTTAATGACATCTTTAATAGTATAGTATAGATAGTGAGATCTAAAAGGCAGCTGTACTTGCCATCGTACCGACTGCATGCTTTTAAGGAGGCTGCTCAAATTTCAGGACACTTCACGATGCTGACGTGTTGAAAGAGAAGCAGAAGCTGCTATATAAGCATTTTAAAGAAAGATTGCAGAAGCAACAGTTGTTTGTTAGCTACAACCAAGGGTCTTACTTGAGGTCTTCGTAATGAAACTAATGAACCAGAAGATGTGGTTAGTGCTTTATTCTTCCTTATTATCGTACATGATCTTAATGGGATTCACTTGTTTTCTCCTTTCTTCTACTGTTTTACCGATTACATGTAAATTGGTTCCAATTTTGAACCCATCGGCGTCGTAATGCTTTTTTTTAATTCTATCAATCAGAATTATTTTTACTAGGTTTATAACTACCGAACTTGCAACTTTGTCTGAAGCAATAACACTTGAAGTAGCATGCAACACCTGAATAATTAGTTAGTTTCATTTTCATTACATTTTATTTTGACTAATAGCGGTTTAATTATTTCCTATGGAATTTGTTTTCCTGCTGCCTCCTTTTGCTGGTGTATATTTGTAGATTCATTTTACAGAGCTATATCAATGAAATAGTGCCCACTCAGATTTAGATTAACTGGTTGTGTTATAGAATATATCACTGGTCATTCATGCATGGTGCTATAAACTACAACTTTACAAACTCTGTTCTTTAACTTCATCTTTCAGTTATTCAAACTACTTATTGTTGAAGTTGCTTTATAAAAAAAAGATACTGCTAACTCAATGACTGAAAGTTAGGTTTCTTTGCAATATCAGTAAAATGGCATGTCAACCTAAATGTTATGTAATTGTAACTGGTATAGTTTTTGGGCTATTCATGTTATGTTTACAGCATGCTACCTTTTTTTATTAGCTTAAACTTCATATGTTTGCTTGAAATTAACATGATTCTACCTACCTTTCAAATTCTCACAGTTCAGTTACTCTTTTTAGTTGTCATTTTTGCATTGTAGTTTCTAGACCTAGCTGCACTCCTTTTACAAGCAAACAAGCCAACATTGGATGTAGTCGGAAGTTCATTTCATCTATTTCCTTATACTGTGACAAAAACAAGAATACAAGACACCGCTGTTTTGGATAAAGAATCTCGTCTCCTAGTAAATTTTCCACTATCATCCATCATCATTATCCAAAAAAGTCCAAATTGTTTACCTTTCATGTTGCTTTAGGTTCCTTTCTCCTAATTCATGATCTCTGATCAATTTCCTTTTGTTTCCGACTTTAAGTTTTGCTTTCGTGGATTACCTTTGTTTCTCTCCTCCTCGTATTGCCCTTGCATTCTCACCTCTAAAAATTGGCTTTAATTGAGCTAGAATCTTTTCGACATAATTGTTTATTGGGTTTTTTCAGTTTGAAGTTGTAAGTTTGAATTCTTTATTTTTACTAATTTGAACTTAATTATGTTGTTATCAGGCGTAGAGATCAGGTTCAATCAATTTAGGACTGGACCCTAATTTGAGGAAATAAAAATTAAAAATTTATACAAACTAAAACAAATTTAGTTCACTGCTTGTGTTGGAAGCTAGCCCTAGCCTATTAACTATATGTCAGTCTGATAAGTTTTGGGTCTTTTATATGATATCTGGTTGATAATTATTTGCTTGTGGGTAATTTCTTATGTTATTTTTTCATTGGATTAACTTTGTATAATTGATTCTGGATTCCAATTGTACTATATGTTTTACTGCAGAATTCAACTGGTTGGTTTGTAGCTATATACATTTGGATCATATACTGATATTGTGATTGGCGGTGGAAGGTTTGAAAATATATCAAATTTTTACCGATCTAAAATCTAGAGAACAGAAGATGTCAGGTGGAGAAATGAGAAAGGTGTCACGACAAGACATACAACTTTTAAGGATCCATCTAAAGTTTATATGGTGTTCATTATCGATGCTATTCATATATGTTCATTCTGTACACATGAGACAAGATATACAGCTTGCAAGGATCCATTTATGTTAATGAGTTTATCTGATTATTTGTGTCAATGTAAATATGATAAGTTGCCATTTGACAAAATTGGTTTAGGATCTCATCAGTGTACATCCTTGACATGAAATATTATGTTCCAAGCGATATTGCTTATCATAACTTGCTGTTACACAAATCTGTACCTGAAAAGTGCTTGTACATCTCTTTGTTTCAGGTACAAAATCTCATAGAGCGTTGTCTTCAGCTATATATGAACCAGAAAAAGGTGGTCGATACTCTTCTATATCAAGCAAAAATAGAACCTGGTTTTACAGAACTAGGTAACAACTCCCCTACTTTGATGCAGTAGAAACTAGAGTATAGAGCATGACTGTCAGTTTTTAATATCTCTACTTAACCTTGCAGCCATTTATGTCTTCAAAGATTCACTAGTTGCTAACAGGTAATAACAGGTTCATTAGGGGTTATGCTAGTTTCAGTAACTTAGTCTTTGGCGATGCATCTTTTGTACTTATACATACTTGTATATATTGACTAACATATGTATGTTTGTGTTTCTTCTTCACATGTGTTGTATGATGCTTTTGAGGTTGATACATGATGTCGCACTCTTTCTCCTTTAAATCGGTCATGCTTATCGACGGTCATTAAAATATTTTTAGTATGTATCATTTTGGTATGCTACACTCAATTTGTGTACTTATGTTTAATTTTTATCACAAATATTTATGTTTAATTCTTCATGTATGAAATATTATGGATATATATATATTATGATTTGGCTTATGACTCAATTTGTGTACTTATGTTAATGTGATGAATGTGGTTTTTTGAGTTATAATATATAAGTAGAATTGAAAATTGTAAGCTTTGAATGTTATGGCAGTAAAAAATGTGCAATAGAATTTTTTTATAGCGTTCTAACTATGCAATAAAAAGAAAAATTATTCAGCTTTGTTATACTATAGCATCATGTTAGTGCTATACAAAAATTTTTGCAAAGAGTAAATAGTTTTCATAGCAATAAGACGGTGCTATAATAGATAGTAATGAATTTTCTATAGCATTTCAATGTGTCATAAAAGGTTGACACGATGATTCCATAGCGCGTTCAAATGCTATAATAATATAGCATGTCGACATATTTATAGCAACTAAAATGCATCATAAAAGTTCTATAGCACGTTTCATAATGCTATAGAAAAGCAGTTGCACCAATATGGCATATTTTAGATGGCAAGAAAAATACGTTTTCCATTGCAAGTATGACACGCTATAGTATCTACCAAACTTTTTACAACATGTTGATCTATGGCGATTATAGAATCGCTATAGAAAGTTTTTATAGCGGTTTTTACACGCTATAAAAAGTTCTTTTTGTTGTAGTGCTTGTTCCCTCAAGTCTGGGGCATACGTCGATAAGTAGGAAGATAAGCCATGTCCAATCAGTGATTGATCCTTTCCCTGCAGGACCAAGGGCAAGGATTGGTGTGCGGATGGTCGAGTCACGTCCGTTTCATATTGCTCTTCTAGTCGGATTATGGTAAAATGCAACGAATGAACGGTCACGTCGCATTCATTCGAAGCTGGACGGTCAGTTGCATCAATTTTGATTCCTATTCTCCTGCCAGATCTAGGGATAAAGTTGGCTCAGGTGCAGTTGGGTCATGCTCATCCGGTTTCATACTCCTCTCGACTAATCGAAGGAGGGTGCTGGAGAATTAATGATCAAGTCACACTCATTCGTGGTTATTCTCCCATCTGCACTCTGGTGATCGAAGTTTTTTGGAGGACATCCTGGTCACATCCGTTTGTGTTTGGTGTGGATCGATATTGACCATCGACCCAGCAGGACAATATGGAAAGCTTGGATCGACATTGCCTGTCGACCCGGTGGTATGATTTAGTCGGTCGCCTGTAACTTCGGACGTCATTTCGATTGGTTTTGTATTGAGGCCTCCTTGCAGTCGTTGCCTTAAGTTGTAAAGTTACCAAGCCGGAGCTATAGTGAGATGTCATACTCAACTTGTAGCAGTTTGTACTCTCATTCCCATTCTTGGGTTAGCAAAATTAGTTCGTGGACGGTCGAATTCCATCCATAGTGAGTTTATACTCCTCCTGTTGAGCTCAGGTCGGAGTTTATGGAATATTGAGTGGTCGAACCGCACTCATTTATTTGTTTATACTCATATCCGCACTCCGAGGATAAGAGTTTATTTGCAGGTGGTCAAACCGCACCTAATTTGTGTTTATATTCCAGTCTGCACCGAGGACCAGAGTTATTCACTGGACGATCGAACTACGTCCATGTCTTGGTTTGGATTTTGGGCTTGCCGATGTCTGGGAAAGGCTTGGATTGTCCGCCGTACCTCAAGCGCAAACAAGGACATGGATGGATGTATCACATCCTCTTTGGATTGGATGGTCGAACCACGTCCAATTTAGGCTTGGTCTCTCAAACTGCCCCCTACATCCAAGGCAGGAGTCGATGCATGGACGGTCGTACCACATCCACTTCCATTTGGATCCTGTTTCTGCCGACCCTTGGTAGTAAGATGAGTGTTCTAAATAACTTTGATCTCGAGCAGGGGATGAGATGGTCAGATCGCATCCACTTTGATTCGTGTGTTTGCCTCTAAGTCAAGGGAAAGGGTTAAGGAGCGAAGGGTCGAACCGCGTGGTAACATTCCCCTACTTGGAGGCTCAAAACTAACGGCTACGGATGTTGCAGTCATCCATAGTTATTAATCCTTGACGACCAAATATGGCAATGTTAGATTCATTGATACACAGAAACACATGAATATGAAATTTTTTTAAAACATCAAACAAAATCACATTCCGTTTCAAAACATTTCCAATTCATTACTTAATCCCACAATCGTTAACAACGTTGATAGAAAATATATTTATTACAACATACGCCAAGAGCGACATATGAAGATGCCCCCTTGGATGATCAGAGTATATACAGGCAATTTAACAACTTTGCCATTACAAACAACACAGCGGAATCAAAATAAAAGAGAACTCTAGATAGCTATCATGCCTCCTGCACGTCTTCGAAAGCTTTATTCATCCAATGAGGTACCTGAAAACCTCAACTCTCAAACTACTCAAAATCAATTGAGTACCCAAGAGTTTAAGAGGAAAACATAATCTTCGAGTTAGACATAAAGCCTGGTATGAATAATAATCTACCATCTCAAACCATTTAGATATCTTGTGAGACCACGCCGCTTAGCGGAATGGGTTTTCCCCTCATAGTATCTTAAAACCTTTATAAAACCATATACTGTGCTCCTGCATCCACAATGGTTAAAACAATTCAAAACTATATGATATGATGATATGCAAAACAAGTGAATCAATGGATTACCCATCCCCATTAATTTTGACTATCTGTCACATTTATAGTTTCTAGGGTTACTATTAACCTAATAGTTTTCATGGGCTGACTAATAACCAGTAAAATGATTATGGACTCCCTGTCCAGTTACATTTCATGGGATCACTAAGAACCTATTGGTAATTCCAATATCTTTACTCTTATCCTAGTTTTCATGGGTTGACTAGGAACCTATTGGTAACTCCAATATCTTATATTCTTATCCTAGTTTTGGTTGACTAGGAACCTATTGACATCTGTCAATATCTTAATCCGGATATAGTTTTCATAGGTTCACTATAAACCTATTGGCCCCTGCCAATATCAAATCATAGTTTTCATGGGCTAACTATGAACCTGTCTTTCTGACATCTTCAATTATACATAGTTTTCATGAGCTTACTATGAACCTATTGGCCCCTGCCAATATCTTTTCCAATACATAGTTTTCATGGGCTTACTGTGAATCTATTGGCCCTTGCCAATATTTTCCTTTAATATTTTAGCATCCTATATTCTGGTCTTTCTGACCTCCTGGATGCAATTCTACTCATTTAGGAGTTAACTTAATTTATATTCACTACTGGGTCAACCTAGCTGGTTATTCTGCCCTTCTCTAAAATACAGTTATGGGTCCATTACAATGTGAATATATACATATATGAAGAAGCAAACACAATAACTTGGTTAATCCCTTTAACCTTTTAAATCAAAGAAAACTTCTTCAAAAACTCCTTTTCAAAACACTTTATTTATTTATGCCATGGTTTTCTTTTAAAATGAGATTAGGTTATTTGTGTTGAAAACTAAGGCTTTCGAAACCTTCAAAACCTTGCTTTCAACCTCACTGGATAACCTCCTTCGAAAGCATATAAGTTTCTTTTCAAAACATTAGGCCCCTGCCTTTTGAAATATTTTAAAACTTCTCTTTCGAAACCTTTCGAATGTAATCAAGTATTACTTATTAACTCATAAGCATAGCTTCGAAACCTTTGAAAGTAACCCTTTTGAAACCTTTGGAAGTATCCCTTCCGAAACCATTGAAAGTCCCCCTTTGGAAACCATTGGGTTTATGCTTAAAATATCATATAGGTCAAAGTAAATATAAATGAAAGTATCTCTTTGGAAACTATCCTCTATCATATAAAAGTATTGGGGAAAACTTGATGGCGTCGGTACCATCCCTTTCGAAAGCTTCAGATCATTTAAATAAAACATTGAAGGATAGCGTCGGAACCCCCTTTCGAAGCCATTGCCTTCGAAAACCTTGGACCCTTTCAAAAGCATTTAGGAAGTGGCTTAAAACATCTTTAAAACAAAAATACCCTTCGAAGGAATTAATGACTTCAATATACTCGAAAGTCAAAAGAACGGCAGTAGGGCTTCGACCTAGTTGGAACCACTACTTTCGAAAGCATCATTTTTATAAGTAAAGAAACCCATTCGAAAGCGTACACTTTATAAGATGGCAACCCCTTCTTATGCCTTTAGAAAACCTCTTTCGAAAACATATGCTTCGACTCCTTCGTAGGCTTTAATAAAATAAAGGCAGGTGCTTAACTTTTTAAAACAAACAAAGGTATCGACCCCATCGGAAGCAATGCTTTCGACACCATGCCTTCCACCTTTCTCCAATCCACTACGTACCATTTAAGTGATACCTTGTGTATTGGTCTCAACTTAGTGGGGTTTCGACTGATTGAAGGTGGAAGCTCTGAGTCGAAAGGTACTTCTATTAGAGGTGAAACCTGCTTTTCTGAGTAAAAGTTGATTAATATCAATTAAAGCAAATTTTATCTAACTAACCTGCCACATGTAAACATGTGATTGGTTGCCTCAACTTTTCAAATTCTTTACTAAAACAACTGCCGCTTAATTTCATATCTATACCAAGGTTAATTTAGCAAATAAGCTCTTCCATTAAGGAAAACCAATATTGCAAATAAGTCCTTCTTCTAAAATAATTTAATTTGCACAGCAAATCACTTAGGAAAAATCCCCAAAAATTACAGAAATTCACTTTCATCATGTTATCTAACATATCAAAATTTCAGACTCGAATTCTCAATATAATTTCCGAAATAAATTTATAAACCCAATTTAACCATATTTTCCTTTGAAAATTCATAGTAATCTTTCCATAGCTTGGAAAACTATCAAAATTAAAACCCAACTCCAAAATCATGTTTTACATAACATAAATTTTTTCTATAGCATTTAAACATCAATATCTATCGGTTTTTCCCTAAAACCGCATATATTCTTATTTAAACATTCTTGTTTAAATCAAACAAATTGTAATTCAAGCATATCATCGTCCAAATCATCATAGAAACGAATTTAATCTTAAATCCGAAAAACATATGTTCATAAAACAAAATAGAGATAGTATAAATTATTATTCACCTTGATTAAGATTAGGAGATTGGATTGAGATTGAGATTTATTCCCCTTCTTTAATCCCTTAACCAGATTTGAATTCTCTTCTCTTGTCTTTCTAGCAATGGTCGGCACCTCCTTGATTTACGTTTGTGTTTTTGTTCTCAAAATGACGTGAATGGGAAATGAAATGGTAAGGAACGAGAATATATAAGGGTAAGGGGTTATGTGCGGCTAATTCCCAATGTACCCTTATGTAAATTAATTATCTTTAAGCGCATTTAATTAAATAAATTGAGCATGGCCCCTTAAGTATTTATTCAAATCTTAATCCCCTTATCACTTAACATTTACATTATTCTATTTAATTTATCTAATTAAATCTCCTGAATAATGTTATAAAAAATTAGGGTTGTTACACGCGTCCACTTGATAAGTTTATAATCCATCTATTATGGCATAGATTGGAGTTGGCGAATGAACAATCATGTTGTGTCCGCTTTATATCGGATGGTCGGGTCGCATCCAATTTTGTTGCTTATACTCTGATCTATTCTAGGGGAACTGCGTTTGTAGATGGACAGTCGGATCGTTCCCGTTTAGAGTTTATACTCCAGTTCATGCTTTGGGAACTAGAGTTGGCAGATGGTTGTTAGTCACACCCATTTGTTGTTTATACTCTAGTCCGCGCTCTAGGGACCAGAGTTGGTCGATGGATGGTCAGCTACATCCATCTAGTGTTTATACTCTAGTTTGCACTCAAGGGACCAGAGTTGGTCAATGGGTGGTCAGTCACACCCATTTAGTGTCTATATTCCAGTCCATGCTCTGGGGACCAGAGTTGGTTGATGGAGGGTCGTACTGCATCCATCATTTTGGTATTTATACTTCAGTCCACACTCTAGGGACCAGAGTTAGTCAATGGGTGGTTAGTCACACCTATTTGGTGTTTATATTCCAGTCCTTCTCTGGGGACTAGAATTGGTCAATGGACGGTCGTACCACATCCATTTTTTTGGTGTTTATACTTCGGTCTGCACTCTGGGGACTAGAGTTAGTAAATGGGTGGTCAGTCGCACCCATTTTTGATTTATACTCTAATTGTCAAATTGAGGTATGAGTTGTCGAATAGATGGTCGAACCATGTTCATCCATGGAATGGAATTCTGCCCCCAGCATCTAGGACAAAACTTAACAAATGGATGGTCGATTCATGTCCACTTGGTGATTGTAGCTCCTCCAATCAAGTCGAGGAGGGAGTAAGTGATGGATTGCTAGATCACATCCATGCCCGTGTTGGATGGTCAGGTCTCATCCAATTTGCTTGGTACTTCTCCCAACAAGTTGTGGGAGAGAGTTGTCAAGTGGACGATCAAGTCACATCCACCTCAAGCTGCAGTCATGCCACGTGTTGAGGGCAGTGGTTGATGAGTAGGCAGTCAGTCATGCCTACTTTAAGTCAAGCTTTCGGACTGCCCCCGTGTCCAGGGCAGGAGTCGATGTGTAGACGATCAAATCACATCCACTTTATTTGGATCCCGGCATTGCTGAGCTTCGGGAGAGGCATAAGTATTTTGGCGAACTTCAAGTGCATGCTGGGAAGTGGATGGTCGAATCACATCCACTCCAAGTCCTTCTTTAGTCTCCAAGTCAAGTGTGGAGGTTGCTAAGTGGATGGTCAGTCGTGTCCACTTTGTATTGGACTCTAACCTTGTCAGGCTCTGAGTAAGGCATAGATGTTTTATCAGAATTAAAGCACAGATAGAAAGTGGATGGTCTAGTCACACCCACTTTCCATTTTGAGTCCTTACCCTCAAGTCAGGGGCATATGGTAGCAGATGAGCGGTTGAATCACACTCATCTTGATGATCCTCCAAAGGTCTGATCATGGTCGTGGAGGTTGGTTGGCACCCAACTCTAAGTACTTGGTCACCTGCATCGTTTGGAAGTAATTTAGTTCAAGTCGGTCATAGTTCACAACACAATTGAAATTGAAATAAATCTTATTGATAAGTGAAGCAGCGTCGTATGCTCACTATTCCATTTCACCCCAGCCCTTCTCAGCTAGAAGTCAATCGTAGGTGGCCCAATTGATAATCAAAGTTCTTTATTGATAGGCATCGAATGTTCCCTACCCGCCTTTCTGCGGGGCTTGCACATATTATCGATGCTTTCCTTTCCAAGTTAGCTTTTTGATCACATCTCAGAGTGTCTGCAATCGCTGGTGTTATGACCATGTATATCTTGTTATATACAACATTTCCCAGATTTCTTCTGCTTTTCGATGGACTCTCTCGAGGCTGGTTTTTAGTATTGCTTCGAGTCATGAGTCTCCAAGTAGATGTTTTTGATTGAATCGTTCAAAGGAGTATATGAGTCGAATTTTAGGACTCTAGGTTGTCTCTTAGAATTCGAGTCCTCATTTTTGGCATCATTGTTACTATTGTTTTGAACCCCTCCAGCCATCAGGTCTTCATTATTGCCTATTAATATTAGTCTCGCATCCTCCTTGCGTAAGCATTGATTCGCTTTGTAATAGAAGTGATCCAAGATTGTAGGAGGCTTTCCAGCTGAACAATCGTTGAAATTCGACTTGGGATTGATTCCCCTTATCAATGCCATCAGTTTGATATCCTCCTCGGGAGTGCTCACTTCAATGACGGCGATGTTGAATTCATGTAAGAAGTCTTTGAGTGGCTTGCATGACATTTGGAATAAGTTGGGTAGTGACATTGCATCCTTGGATATTCTGCTCATAGAACGACTTCAGTGAACGGATTTCGAATGGGGAAGATGCTCCGACCATCGTCAGTCTGGTCTTGGCTCTCCTTAATAAGCCGTTGTACCATAGTTGCCAAGTCAGGTGTTTGGAAGCCGTTAATTTGAGGGCTGTTACTACCAAATTTCCTTTCGACTTTGTCAAAACTACTTTGAACAGAAGACAAAGGAAGAACAAGAAGAAGAAGCTCCAACGAGTCCTTTCGAAGGAGTCGAAGGGATGCTACAACTAAAGCATAGAAGTTTCACAGCCTTTCGAAGGGGTCGAAAAGATGCTATAGCCAAAGTCCAGAAGATTCTCGACCTTTCGAAGGGGTCGAAAGCACCCTTCCGCTTCAGTGTCTACCTTTCAAAGCAGATGATTCCACATGCATGAAGACCTTTCGAATGAATTAAAGCAACACCTTTCGAAGACAAAGAATGACAACTCTTCATATACGTGCTAAACCTTTCGAAACCAAAGGTTTCATCTTCACTCAAACCACTCAGAAACATACATTGATCAGAACAACCCTTTCGAAATCCTAACCAAACCTTTTGAACCAGTCGAAGTCACTACTATACAAGGGAGGTTCCGCATCAAGTCACAAGCAAAAGTTCACGAGAAACTAATAGAGTCGAAACCATTAGAATTGCAACACCTTCGAAACCCTTGGATATAGCCTATCGACAGAGTCGAAAGCTCCTACAAAGCAACATAGAGAAGAAAAGGGCAACCGTCCCTATGGACAAAGACAGAAGCATTCTAAAGACAATACATCACCACCTTTCGATCAGGTCGAAAGGTGCTGACCCACACCTATAAATAAGACCAAGGGATCTGGTTTTATGGATCCAAACTGAGTCATTCTATACTTGTATTTTGTTAATTCTAAAAGCCGTAACCCTAATTTGTAAATTGAATTGGGAAAATTGAGCAATAAAACTTTGTTGAGATTTGAAAGGGAAGTCTTCAATATTTTTGATTACTTAGTTGTTTCACGAGCTTTTATCGGATCTAATCGTGTTTTCCCAAGTGTCGACGCGTCGAAAGGACTCCTCCGACCTGATCGAAACCCTTACATATTCAAGTAATCACAAATATAGACTCCAGGCCACCTTCTATTGGACTTCTACATTCGACAAGGTCGAAACCTTAAACCTTTGATTCCAATCCAAACCCAAGACACTTAAGACTCCAGCTTTCGACAGGGTTGAAACCTCAATCCCACCTGAATTCACCTTAGATCCCTGACCTAAGCCTTAACCACTAAACAACTTAGCCTTCGACAGGGTCGAAACCCCCCCAAATAAAATCTTAACCTTGGATTCTTAGAGTTATCCTTTCATGTTCCGCAACCACTTCGAAAGGAGGGCTTTCCAAGGGATAACCATACTATATCAATAAGCTCGTAAGGCTGAAAAGATAGGAAATTAATCGTTTCAACTGGGTCGAAAGGTGGATCTGAGAAAGTTTTCACTATAGCAACATATTTGAAAGGGTAACCAAAGAGAGCACACACATTTTATTCTCCCTAACTTAACTAAAGGAAACCAAAAGGGATTAATCTTCTTCCTTGACTCTACTTCGGGGTGTTGACAAGATTTCTTGTTAACATTTTGGCGCTAGAACGAGGGCTCGAACCTCCGACTTGGTTGAACACCCAACACCACTTGTCTCTAACCCAACTTAATTTCAAGCTTATCTACTTTGGTCTAACATCATCATGGCTAGCAGAATCAAAAGATCCGAGCAAGGATCTTTTGAACCACATTTTATAGGGTTCCCCCCAAGAACAATCAAAGATTCCAAATAATATAAAGAGCAAAGGCTAAGATTAGAAGCTCTAAGAATTATGAATAAGACAAAAAGAGGAATCATATGATCCAGAGAAATGGAGTTTGAACCCCTTTCGTATTGGCTCCATCGCTATTTTTACCTTTGGAAAAAGGAAAAACGGAATTGACAATTTGTTCAGTAAAATGAGGAAAACTATTCAACATTATTCCAAAGGCACAATCTTTGAAGAAGAGATAATGGCTGGCTATAATGCCTTTGCACATAAATGGCAACAAACTACAACATGAATATTTGCAACACAAGAACCCCAAAGGGGGTTGAAAAGAAAAGCAATCGATAAATGTGAAACTATAAGGCCAAGAAAGAAGAAACCAAAAAGCCATCCTCAAGAAACAAGTTTCAAGTCTAGACTTCCAAAAGAATGCAACTTAACAATATCCATAGAGAATGTCTACTTGTTAACTAAGGATGAGCTCAATTATTGGCCATCACATAAAATGAAGTCAAAATATGAAAGAAATTTGGAGGGATCCTACTGCCATTATCACATGATGAACGGGCATGAAACCAACCATTGCAGGCCCTAGAAGGGATGATAATCAACTTCTTCCGTCAAGGAAAGATTAACAAATTTGTAAAGAGAACACGAGTAAAGTCAATAAAGAATTACTTTTCTAAGAGAGATCTACATGGTTGGGAGTGAAATACTCCTTGCATTTAGACACTACCCTTAATGGTCAAAAGCCTCTGTCCGCGTCGAGTTGGCCAGGGAAGAGCACCTCCTGGAGGGAGGGGTGTAAGTCTTCAACTGCGCCACGCTATGGCCAGGTTAAAGCATCGACAAGCCCTTGGCCGCACCTTTGGTCAGGTTAAGGCGCCTCCTAGAGGGTGGATGGAGTAAGCCTTTATCCGCGCCACGTTATGGTTAGGTTAAAGCACCGAACAAGCCCCTGTCTGCGCCACGCTATGGCCAGGGCAGGGCGCCTCCTGGAGGGAGGTCAGAGTAAGCCTTTATCTGCGCCACGCTCTGGCCAGGACAAAGCACTGGACAATCCCTTGGCCACGCCTTTGGTCAGGTCAAGGCGTCTCCTAGAGGGAGGTTGGGTAAGTCCTTGGTTCCAGCCTCTAAGACTGAGTTAACCAAGAGCACCAGACAACAATGGACTAAGATGTCGAAGCCCGAGTAAGCAACATATCTACAATGGAATAAGATGTCCAAGCCCGAGAAAGTGACATATCTACAAGGGACTAAGATGTCCAAGTCCGAGAAGCGACATATCTATAAGGGACTAAGATGTCCAAGCCCGAGGAGCGGCATATCTATAGCAGAATAAGATGTTTAACCCTAAAAAGTGACATATCAAATGATGGACAAAGACGTCCTAGCTCGAGAAGCAGCCAATCAGACTGTAAGGCCTAAAGGGTTTATATATGTCGAAGAAGAAAGAATCTAAGGAGTAGAAGAACTCCGCTTATTAATACCCGAATCTGGGTTTCGGGATTCTCGTTTCTGAACTTCATCTCTTAGTACCCAATCAGGGTTTCGGGTCTTTATCAATCACTTACAGCCTTTATTATACCCGAATCTAGGTTTCGAGACTATTACTTGATTTCACTTATTAATGCCCTAATCTGGGCTGGATATTTCTATTATGGATTTCTGATTATCAACTATTAATATCTGAAGCTGGGTCAAATACTTCAATCAACAAAATCGTTATTATGAATTATCGGTCATTCACAAATACTTGAATCTGAATTTCAAGTTTCTTAACATCGTCCACTAATACCCGAATCTGGGTTTCGGACTTTTAAACCTTTAAATTTCATTCATTAATACCCGAATATGGGTCATTGGATTTCTACCACAAATTTTTAGATAATGACTTCTGGATTTCTATTATATTTAACTCACTATCAACTATCTCTAGAGGATGGTTCTCTAAAGACATTTACACCCCTGGTTGAGGATAAGATTTCCTACCAAGAGGTTTCAGATATTCTAGCAGTATGGGTTAAAGTTAAAGTCTCCGTTATTTCTTATAATAACCGAAGATGGATTTCAGACATTTAACCAAATACAACTACTTTTCATTTGTTACCATAAGATTAACATAATGATTTTTTAATCTACGCCAATCATAAAAATGGACTTTTATATCAATTTCAAGCTAACAATTGGAAATATTGTTTGCTTTATACTTTTAAGGGAAATTAGAACAATACAGAAAAATGAAGGATTCAGCAAATACAGACATTGCGGTACAAGCTTTCAAACAAATGTTTCAGAGATAACATTACAAGAGAGAATCACAAATCAGGTGATGTTTACAAAATTTACATGATTTACATAACTTATGAAATTATTTACAAGTGTACAGAATAAGAATATACATTTCATGAATATAAATCTATCATAAATCTTGAGTAGCCTTGTTCAGGTTCTCTGCGATTGAAGGGTCTACGATGTGACGAATAGCGATACAAAGAACTTCTTTAAGTTTCTTCTCTTTCTTCCTTAACCTGTTTGCATCATCAATCGCGTCGATATTAGTCTTCAAAGCATGATTGAAATCTCTGTTTGCGCCTCTAAGGGTCTTGTTTTCCCTTTCTAATTCAGCCACGTGCTTCAAAAGGAGGTAATTCTCGCGTTCAAGTTTTTGAATTTTAACAGCATATTCGTTTATGTGCTGTGAATATTTAGCTTTCTGTTGTTCGTCAAAGTATTTCATCATTTCGAATTTGGCTTTTCTACGCCACATCCCACTACCTTCTCATCTAAGCCGGGAGGAGGATTTTTTGTAGTAGGAAATTTCTGAGCTGCAAGGGAAGTAGATCTAGTAGCTTTAGCAACAGATGAAGTAGTAGGGGAGACTGGTAAATCAATACTCGAAATATTATTCCCTATAATAAATTCCAACGACTCGCACTGAGCTTGACTATCCTTAAATTTCATCTCCAAATCACTTATCTATTGAAAATGTTCTGACATTTTATGTTCGAAGTCAATTGAAGGATTTAATTTAACTTGACGCTTCAGAGCAGAAATCGTTTCATTCTTACTATTAACATCTGCTTCTAAGCTGGCAATTTGATCCTTAAGATTTCTGACAATAGTTTTCTAAAGTAAGAATCTTTTGTGCTATCTTAAAGCTTCAGCATTGCCACGAAAACGAGCAAGTAAAATATCTTCGAGAAGTTTACTCTTTTCAAGTTCCGCTAACAGCTTAACCTTAAGATTAATAAAGCGAGACACTAAATCTAATGAAAGAGGTGTCGTGGATAACTGTAACTCCTATTTAAATAAAAATGAAAAAGAATGAAGTCAGAACTAGAATGAATAATTCCTTTATTACTGCGATAAATGATTACAACTTAAGATAACAATGAAATTAAAAGTGTAACACCCCATATTTTTGGTAACATTATTTAGGATATTAATTAGCTAAATAAAATAAAATAATGTGTTGATTAAGGGATTGAGATTTGATTTTAATTAAGGGGTAGCCGTGCCATTAAACCAATGAATTAAAATAAGAGTTAAAATGAAATAGAGGAGGGGTAAAATAGGAAAGAGGCCTGTTACCCGGTTGCTCGGCCCGGCTACTAGAGGCAACTGTTGAGTGCCGTTCGACCTAAATGCCGCTCGACCTGGATGCCGCTCGGCCTGAGTGACGCTCGGCCTAAATGTCGCTCGGCCTAAGTCCATCACTCGGCATTGTTAGTTGGAACTGCATCGTTCGGAATCCTTTGTTCGACCAATGTCGCTCGACACAGGAGGGTTCGGCATCTGTCGTTCGGCATGACCTAGATTCGAGTCAACTACCCAAAGTTCACCGTTTGGTCAATTACCGCTCGGTGTAAACTTGTTCCAACCTTAGAAGTGCAACCATCTCGGTTATCGCCGCCCGGCATCCATCATTCGGCTAATGCCGTTCGGCAACCCTCTTTGACAACATCATCTGGAAAAGTTACTCAGCAAGGTCGCTCGTCAACTGCCATTCGGCATCCCTGGCTCGGTGCATATTAAAGGAGTTAACGAGTGGTCAAGCCGACGACAAAGTAAGGGCGTTCGACATAACTTTACTTCGAGTCACTTGATGATCGCTGCAGACAGTCCTCGATCTGCATCCCTCGCTCAGCAAGTGCCATTCGGCGTCCCTGGCTCGGTGCGTAGAAGCCACTCACTACGTGCCGAAGTACCTTGTTCGTGGGCCCGCAAAGGAAGTCCGGCCTATCTTCGCCTATAAATAGAAGGGCAGGGGCACAGTGAAAGGACCTTTTTTCGAGAACACGGGGGAGACTCTGTTACTTTCAAGACTTATTCTTTTTAGTTAGAACTTGTATTTAAGTCATTAGTGTACGGATTGTATCTGTATGCAATTATTTGTGAGAGCAATAAAGGTTAAAACTCAAAGTGGACGTAGGAAGTTACGCCGAACCACTAAAAATCCGGTGTTCTTGTTTTTGCAGTTAATTTTGCTTACATTCCTCTGTTTTAATTTACTTTCTTCATTAATCTCTCTACATAATCTTTCTCAAGGGTGTTAGTGACCAATTTTGGTGCTTTCACTGAGAACTCGTTCTCAAGTTACTAGGATGTACTTTGCAGCTACTGGATTGAAGAAATCCTCCAAGGAGATCCAATTCATTCACAGGAAGTCTGTTGATTCTACTCAGAGTTTCTATCAATAACTCTACAATGGAAAGACCACGTACTAGATCAGCCTCCCACAACGCAGATGTCAATGAGACTGCTAGTGTCCAACAAGTAGGACCCAACAATCAACAGGTTAATCTGGGCGTAGGGACTGTCACCGCCCAAAACCAAATGGAAGCTGTCACCAGGACATAGTTCAACAAGCTAATGAGAGAACTCATGGAAAGTAGAAGATAGCTTAACGAGCAGATTCAAGCTAACGCCAACCTCATGACTCAGCTTACTCAACAACAACATAAGTATGCTGGAGGAAGTCCCGCTTCATACTCCTCATCCGACAACTCTGCTTCATCTGATGAACCTCCCAGGTGTAGACACCATAGAACAGAAACAACGCAGGAAGGTGCTGCTGGTCGATCAACCAGGGATGGTCCGGGTTTCCTACCGGGGGCAATGGCCCCTCACTTACACCAAGATAATCACACTCAAGCTGGAACGGGAAACTTAGGATCTGGAATACAAGTGGAAGCTGGACATCCGGCACACCAAGGTCCTAATGATGCTGGTCCCCAGGATACACGCTTGGTAGATCGCCAACAGAGGAGACACCGGCCGGAACGGTCCCACAGGACAGACACCAACTAGCCATCTTCCATACAAACCCCATACTTATCAGCTCTGGTCAGATAGCTGATGAGAGAGAATCAAGGCTTATCAAATGATGATTGGGGGATATCCAGGAGTCATACTCCATTCACGGATGCTATCTTACAGGCCGAATACCCCAGGAAGTTTAACATGCTGACTATTCTGGCCTACAAAGGAAAGACTGATCCCCGACAGCATGTGATGAGATATGAATGGATGATGGACTCAGCTAGGGCGAACGATGCGACCACGTGTAGATGTTTCCCAATAACTTTATCTGGAATCGCTACCATGTGGTTCACCCGACTTCCTCCGCGGACTATCTCCAACTTTAATGAGTTAGCGACGAAATTTGTGGAACAGTTCAGGATTCATGCCACTCGTCCTAAGGACGTGATGTCCTTGTCCAGTGTGATTCAAGCTCTAGGGGAGTCGTTAAAAGAGTACTTACAAAGATTCCACGTTGCCGCAACTGAAGTTAGCAACCCCAACGACCATGCTATTTTAATGGCCGTGATGCGAGGAGTAAATCCGGATTCAGAGTTTGGTGATTGGCTAGCGGGAAAGCCTCCGACTACACTGGAACGTTTTTATTCAAAGGCACACCAATTTATAAGAAAAGAGGAATCTAGGTGGACGAGGCGAGACAATGCACCAGTACCTGGCAAGGAGACTGTGCAGAGCAACATTGCTGTAAAACAATCCGGTGACAACTCTGGAAAGGTACAAGTCAATGTTCAAAACAAGCCTAAACAATCTAAAGGATCTGGTGGGGGAAATCCTGGAAAGAAAAGGGAAGCCGGAAAGTGGAAACCAAGGATCCCAACTTACAACGAATACACTCCTCTAAATGCATCTCTGGAGAATATTTACTTGTCGACTTGTAATACTTTCCAATATCGAAAGCCATGACCAAAAGATTCCACCAAAGAACAAAAGAGGACTGGGAAGTATTGCCGCTTCCACGAGACTTACGGGCATAATACCGAAGAGTGTAGGCACCTCCACGACGCTATAGAAAAGCTGATTCGACAGAAGAAGTTACAGGAATTTGTCAAGACTCTGCCGGAGGGTGGACAAGGAGCATCAGACCCCGATCGTGGGCAAGCTCCACGTCATCCTGAGGAACCAGCTCGGACCGTGGGAAGACTAATCATAAACACGATAGTCGGAGGGCCTCACCCGGTAGACAAGAGTTGGCAAGAGATGGAACATTATGCTAGTTCCCTAAAACATGCAGATTTCGAATGTTGTTCAAACGTGGAAGATGGTACCCCAGCTAAACAGCAGTGAATGATGACGGATGATATAGTGTTTAGAAGTAGAGATGCCGATCAGGTAGAGGCACCTACCATTGACCTGATGGTCATCTCGGCCACTATCGGGCCAACATTTGTGAGAAGGATACTGATTGACTGTGGAAGTTCTGTTAATATCATCTTCAAAAAGGCATATGATCAGATGAAGATGGAGAAAAAGGACCTGAAACCATCTAAAGCCCATATTCATGGCTTTAATGGCGCGGCTACCGACGCGGTGGGCTTTGTTGAATTGCCAATTTAACTTGGGGAAGGTGAACGTAGGAGGTTGCGGATCCTACCGTTCGTAGTTTTGGATGTCGACTCCCCGTATAATGTGTTCTTGGGCTGGCAGAGTTTAGGGCAGCTTTGGCCCCGTGGTGTTTAACTCTGAAATTTCCGATATAAAGTGGAGTTGGTGTAGTGCATGGCGATCAAGCGACTGGTCGCGCGTGTTATGCGGCTGAGCTGAGAGAGGCTCAGCGAAGAGAGAAAGGAAAGGTTGTGGACAGCTCTGTCCGCATCCAAGTTGCTAAAGATTGACAAGTAGTGCCCGAGCCTTGGCTCGGGCAACATGGTCGGATCTATAGAGACATAGATCCGAGAGATGACGATGAGGAACCCAAGGAGGCAAAAGCAGCACCGGCTGAACTGACAACTGACATTCCAATCAGCCATGATGACCCATCGCGAGTACTTAAGATTGGATCACAACTTGACCCCTCGATGATCGAGGATCTTATTCATTTCCTCCGAGCGAATCTGGATGTTTTCGCTTGGACACATTCTGATATGTGCGGGATTTCTCCCGCCGTTGCGAGTCATATGTTGAACATAGACCCAAAATACGTGCCAATAAAGCAAAAATGGAGAAGGATGGACTCGAAGAGGTTCGCCGCTCTCAAAGAGGAGGTGGACAAACTCAAAGCCAATGGGTTCGTCCGCGACGCCCTCTACCCTGAATGGGTATCTAACTCCATGCTAGTGAGAAAAGCGAACAGGAAATGGAGGACATGTGTTGATTACTCGGACTTGAACAAGGCATGCCCTAAGGATAGTTTCCCTTTACCCAGAATTGACCAGCTGGTCGATTCAACTGCTGGGCACGAGTTGTTGTCATTTATGGACGCGTACTCAGGATACAATCAAATCCCGATGCATATCCCAGATCAGGAACACACTAGTTTTGTCACAAACGTCGGACTGTACTGTTACATAATGATGCCTTTCGGATTAAAAAATGTGGGAGCAACCTATAAATGTTTGGTGAATCAGATGTTTAAAGACCAAATCGGTAGGACGATGGAAGTCTATGTGGATGACATGCTCATGAAGTCACGACAGTCAAACGACCACATTCGAGACTTGGCAGAAATGTTTGATATACTCAGATGTTATGGGATGAAGATCAATCCATTAAAATGTTCCTTTGGAGTTGTGTCAGGAAAGTTCTTGGGTTTCATTGTTAACGCACGAGGAATTGATGCTGACCCGGAAAAGATTCAGGCTATTCGGGACATACAAGTACCAAGAACTATAAAGCAAGTGCAGAGTCTGAATGGAAAAGTAGACGCGTTAAGCCGATTCATATCCAGAGCGACATACAAGTGTATTCCCTTCTTCGATGTGATAAAGAAGGGGAAGAGAAACTTTGATTGGACGCCCGACTGTGAGGTTGCATTTCGAGCTTTGGTAAGGCATCTGGAAAGTCCCCCGGTGTTGTCAAAGCCTATAGATCATGAAGTGTTGTATGTATACTTGGCCGTATCTCAACATGCCATCAGTACAGCCTTGGTTCGCGAGGAGGACCGAGTTCATAAGCCGGTGTACTATGTCAGTAAACGTTTAACGGGGGCAGAAAGAAATTATCCGAAAATTGAGAAGCTAGCCTACTGCTGGGTGATTTCATCACGCAAGCTTCGTCTGTACTTTCAGGCACACCCGATCAGTGTTTATACTGATCAACCTCTACGACAGGTGCTCCAGCAACCAGAAACCTCTAGAAGGTTGCTAAAGTGGAATATCGAGTTAAGTCAATTCGATATCACCTACCTACCGCGGAGAGCTATCCAAGGACAGGCGTTAGCAGACTTTATTGTAGAATTCACTATGCCTGTCGAGCAAAGTAGTGAAGACATTATCCCCCCCATTCGATGCAAGTTATTCACCGATGGGGCGTCAAATGAACATTGTTCCGGGGCCGGAGTTATTCTGGTGACTCCCGAAAACCAATCGATTTGTTATGCTTTGAAGATTAATTTTCCGGCCATGAACAACGAAGCCGAGTATGAAGCGTTGATTTCCGGCTTAAAACTCACCGGTGAACTTGGAATAAAATCGGTCGAGATCTTTTATGACTCACAATTGGTGGTGTACCAAGTTCGTGGAGACTATCAAGCGAAAGGGCAGAGGCTTGCTCCATACCTCGCTCATGTTCAAGAACTTTTGGCAGACCTGGAATATTATGATATTTCGCATGTCTCGCGTGAACAAAATAGGGAAGCCGATTCATTAGCAAAATTCGCAAGTACTGGCGATGCACAACAGATGGGCTTGGTTCCTGTTGAAGTTTGGTAATTTACAAGTATAAACGAGATGGAAATAGACTTTCTGCTAGAAGTAGAGATTGAAAAGGAGTCATGGATAACCCCATTCAAGCAATACCTGTTACACGGAGCTTTACCTGAAAAGAGGAATGAAAGGCGACAAGTCATTCGCAAAGCCTCAAGATATGTGATGTGGGACAGAATAATGTATCGAAAAGGGTTCTTGGTTCCATTACTTCGTTGCATCGCCCACGACGAGACAAAACGGGTCTTGAAAGAGGTTCATGAGGGCGAATGTAGCGACCATACTGGGAGGCAAACACTGGCAAAAAAGATCCTTCGCTATGGATACTATTGGCCCATTGTAAATCAGGATGCTGCAGACTACGTAAGAAAATGCGACAAATGTCAAAAGTTTGCGAAAATCGCGAGAGCTCCGCCAGTGGAACTCACACAAATGGTTAGTCCCTGGCCATTTGCAATTTGGGGGGTCGATATAATCGGTTCCTTATCAATTTCCAAAGGTGGTGCAAAGTATGCAATTGTTGCAGTCGATTACTTTACTAAATAGGCGAAAGCCGAGCCTCTAGCCATGATCACCACCAAAAAAGTAATTAATTTCATTGTACGAAACATTATATGCCGTTTTGGCCTTCCACGGACTATCATCATGGACAGTGGAACTCAATTAAAAAGTATAGAGTTCAAAATTTTTTGCCAAAAGTATCACATTGAGAAAAGGTTTTTGACGGTCTCTCACCCTAAAGCGAATGGACAAGTGGAAGCCGTAAATAAAATAATCAAGTTAATATTAACGAAGCGATTGGAGAGGGCTAGAGGCAAGTAGGTGGATGAGCTTCCGACGGTGCTCTGGGCTTACAGAACCACCCACAAGTCCGCGACTGGCCATACTCCATTCACCTTGGCATACGGCACCAAAGCTGTGGTACCTGTGGAACTTGAAGTTCCTTCTCATCGAGTAACTTATTATGATCCCAAGATGAATCGGAATCTCCTATTGGAATCATTGGACTTTGTTGACGAAAAGCGTGAAGAAGCTGATTTAAGAGCAACTGCACATAGGCACCGAGTTGCTCGATATTATATTGAAAAAGTTCGACCGAGAATTTTCAATGTGGGTGATCTCGTTTTGAAACGAGTTATTCCGACTCCATCACATCTGAATCCCACATGGGAAGGTCCATATGTCATCGAACAGAGGCTTGGGGAAGGAACTTTCAAGCTAGCGACCGTAGATGGCATGACACTTCCTCGCGCATGGAATAGCGAGCATTTGCGTCATTATTACACCTAGTCTATTTTCTTTCGCATTGTAGTTGCAATTATGTCCAGTGTATGTTCGTTTTATTGTTTTTTAGTTTTTGGCATGTAATAAGACAATTCAGTTAGTTTCCATCTATTATGATCAATAAAGGCTTGGAGCCATCTTTTCTATAAACTTTTGATGTTTCTGTATGATACAATTCAGTGACAAAAATTAAATTTCATTGTTTTGTCTGGCGTATGAATGCACACCCAAAATAGAAAATCTCTAAGTCCCCAGAGTGCGGACTAGAGTACTCTGAGTCCCAAGAGTGCGGACTAGAGTATAAACGACATGAAAAATCTCTAAGTCCCCAGAGTGCGGACTAGAGTACTCTGAGTCCCCAGGGTGCGGACTAGAGTATAAACGACTAGAAAATCTCTAAGTCCCCAGGGTGCGGACTAGAGTACTCTGAGTCCCCAGAGTGCGGGCTAGAATATAAACGACTTGAAAAATCTCTAAGTCCCCAGAGTGCGGACTAGAGTACTCTAAGTCCCCAGAGTGTGGACTAGAGTATAAACGACTAGAAAATCTCTGAGTCCACAGAGTGCGGACTAGAGTACTCTGAGTCCCCAGAGTGCGGGCTAGAGTATAAACGAATTAGAAAATCTTTAAGTCCCCAGAGTGCGGACTAGAGTATAAACGACTAGAAAATCTTAAGTCCCCAGAGTGCGGACTAGAGTACTCTGAGTCCCCAGAGTGCGGGCTAGAGTATAAATGACTTAGAAAATCTCTAAGTCCCTAGAGCGCAGACTAGAGTACTCTGAGTCTCCAGAGTGCGGACTAGAGCACTCTGAGTCCCCAGAGTGCGGACTAGAGTATAAACAACTTGGAAAAATCACTAAATCCCAGAGTGCGGACTAGAGTACTCTGAGTCCCCAAAGTGCGGACTAGAGTATAAACGGCTTGAAAAAAATCTCTAAGTCCATAAAGTGTGGAGTAGAGTACTCTGAGTCCCCAGAGTGCGGGCTATATTATAAACGATGAAAGAATCTCAAAATCCCCAAAGCGCGGACTAAGATTGAAGCAATTCAGAAAACTCCGAGTCACGTGGAAGTGAGCAAGTACTTGCCTGACTCACATGACTTTGGATTTCAAACACAAGATGGATGGTGAAGCTAATCATCGAACATCATCAAAAGAAGAAAAAAATTATTCACTAACCCCAAAACAGAATTCCACTACAATTCCTCCTAAACTCGGAATTAAAAATCTATTAACATCGACTACGAAAATAAATAGAAATAATTACATGATTCGGGTAGTTACTTCTTCGACTTCTTCTCCTTCTTCAGTTTCTCTGAAGACTCCTCCCCCACGCGTTTTTTCTTGGACATTTTGTTCGCTAGCGAAGGGGTGTCAGAGGAAGGAGGAGGAACTTCTAACTGCCTGGTCCCACCTGGAAGAATAACCTTCAGGGGTCTGTTCAATGGATCATCGAGTTCCACCACCTGAGGCTCGATCTTAATCTCAGCCTTCTTTTTCTTTTTTTTCTATAATTTTCTCCGCCATACTCGATTTTGAAGTATGTCCAGAGGCGCCAGTAATTTCAACTTCGTAATGTTCCTCGACGGGCGACGGATTGTCGGATTTGTCTTCGTTAAGCGCCTCAATCACTTGAGCGTCAGGTCCTGGAGTCTCTTCCGCTTGAGTTTTTTCTCCCGTCTTCTCCTCCTTCTCTGTGGTGGCATCGCTCCTTGGAGTAGGTACGGGATCAGGATGGCATACACGGAATCATAAGAAACAAATGTTAGAATACATTTATCACTCGCTGAAAGCAAAAACCCTTTGGACTTTGAAGGAAAAGTTATGTACCAGTCTCTGGTTGACTCTCAATTGTTCAGGGAGTTTCGCCTTCTGGGATAGGAGATAGAACGTGAATATTAAGTCCAGGATCCTCTGGATCATAGCCAATATGTTGCTCGAAGGGGTCAAGTGGTGGACGACTGAACGACAGAGTAGGGGGAGGAACCAGAGACTCGGTTCCGGATGGACCGACAATGGCGTCTTTTCCTTTTGATAAAGGGGAGTCTCGGCTGTAAAGAGCCTTCACCACAGACAAGTCCGAAGGCTCATTCCCCCGAAGAAATTTCTTCACTAAAGCGTCTTCGTCAATCTCTTCCGTTCAAAACTCAACCTTTTTGATTTCGATTAAAGTGTCCCATGCTTCGGCCAAAGATTCGAGGTAATCCTCGCCAAGAAATGTTAAGTCGCGATGCATGAGAACTCGAGCATTATATTCGGCTATGAGCGGATCAAACATGCACTTGATTTCCTCCCTACCAGCCTCGATAGTCGCCTCGAGGCGAGAATCAACTCCTGAGAGCGCTATTCTTTTACCCTCCTCACGGGCTTCATCTTTCAGCGCTTCGACCTTGGAGAGTTCTTCATCGAGCTTTGTTTTCAGGAGTCACGTGGCAAAAACTTCGTCGCAATATCGTTGCGACTCCTCTTGAGCAGCAACCTTTTCTTCCTTCTCTTTGAGAAGTAGCTCTTCCAACTCTTTGACTCGTTGAGCGAACGCGTCTTTCTACTTTTGAATGGAGTCTTTCTCTAAAGCTAAAGCGCCACAGCATTGGACAGCTTCATCGATCTCCTTTTTGTGTGTGGCCTCCAGGCGACCGACTGCCTCTGCAGTATCTTTAGCATTCTTCTGGGCGGCCTCAAGTTGAGATTTATATGTGGAAAGCTCTTTATCTTGGGCCCTAATGATGTCTTTGTCATGGATGGCCTCGAGCTTCAGACGATCGATTTCATGTTGGCGTTCCATAGAAACTTCAGAAACTTTTTCTACCAAGTGAACAAATGCGTCGTGTTGGACATAGACATGGTTGGTGCAAGCAAGGGCTGGAAGAAATTTTAGTCCGTCAAAACATATTTTTGGGAATGTCGCTTTAAGCTCGGCAAGTTTCTCCGCTATCGACGGATCAGGTGTAGGAGTAGAGGAGGTTTGCTTCGTCGAAACTACGGACTTCTTATGAACCTCCCGAGACTGCCTAGTACTTGAGGAACCCGAGTGTTGGTCGCGAGGAGTTTCAGATTATGGTCCCCTTTGAACTGATTTCTCCCTGCCTTGTTCCGGTGGAGGTGGAAGATTGTTGGAGTACGATGAGTGACTGTGAATTTTCCTTCGAGAAGATGAATCTCGAGAGCGATAATCTCTATCGCTGTCATCACCTCTATCTCCGCGTTTGCCATATCCCGAGTCTCGGCCGGAAGGATTGAAAATGGAAGAGCCATGAAGGCGGTCGAATCCATGTGAGCATCCCATATCACCTGCGCAGAAGTTAAGTGATGACAAGTTAGCAAAAATGGCATGACGGCTGAAGTTTAAGTGCAAGGTGAAGTGTGAGTGTTCGTGTGTGTCCTAGTGTTTCCCCCCAACGAACCAGTTTCTTTAGCTCTACTTATCGGAGTTTTTTCTCCTTGGTGATGGCCTTGAATGCCTTCACTGCCTCTCGCCGGCGAATGAAGTTTTATGGCTTCCGGGTCGTCGAAACCATAGTTGAGCAAATCATCAGGAATTGTAAGGTCAGACAAGCCTTTCAATGAACTCTCTAAGTGTTGTGGAGACGGCTCTTTCTCCATCGAAGTAATTGTCACTTTCGAAGTTCCGCCCACTACCTTCTTCCTCAACTTGTAATCTAGTTTCTTTTTTCCTTTTGAAGGGGAGGTGGTTCATCAGTGCTATGTGCTTTAAGTGCTAGTTTCGGAGCAGGACTTACACCTTCACCGGGAGCTTCAGCCTCCTTTATTTCACCTTCCTCGGATACATCGGTAGTCTCTCTTGCCGAAAGCACCGAAGGCCCAGCTTGCCTTTTGCCTTTATCCAAGGCAGGTCTAGTTGTGGTGGCACTGTGAGGAAGACTTATCCGGCGACCTTCCGCCAACAATCCAAATCTCGAAAGCGATTCATTGGAAATGATGGATCTGATGTCCCGGTCTTCAGCGGGAACAGCTCGGATAGCTTCGACGACCTCAGAGTACCCGGAGCCTTCGGGACGTGGGCTAATACCTATAAAAGTCGAGAAAGGGTTTAGAAAAAATGCACTTTCTGCTGCATACAAGTATTGATCCAGAAAGAAACTTACTCCCTTCTAGCCATCTCCTCGCAAAGGCAGTGGGACAACGCACATAAAACCATTATTGCTTGTGTTGGGCGAATTTGATCCACGCCCCCGTAAGGATTTGACACTTGTTATGTGGCTTAAGGAATACGAAAGATGGGCTGTCGGACCGTCTATTGAAGCGATAAATATAGCGGATATCGCCGGGAGTAGGGAGCCTGAATAGAATGCTCATGAAAAGAATGCACGTGCCATATATGAACGCGTGACCGTTGGGATGTAACTGTGCTAGGGCGATCTCAATATATTGCAACACATCGCGGAGGAAAGAGTTGAATGGTGGCACGCTACCAACCCAGCAAATAAATTTGTTGTAGGCAGTATATTCGGCTGGGGGCAGGTGGGGACGACCTTGCCCTGATGGGACCAGTACATCGTCAAAAGGAATTCCATGTATCGAGCATAATCGGCAAAGGGCGCTTTCATTAATTCTTGAAGCTTGAGAATCGACCGGATTGTCTAGAAAGATCGCTGCATCTAGGGCATTAGGATCCAGGTCAACAGATGCGATCGTGGGACTCGGAATATCTTATATAGGAGTTTTCGATGGATTTGAAGTTCCAACCACTTTCTGTTGAGAACTCGGCCTGGGTTTATCTGAAACTGTGGCGGAGCTTGACTTTCTAGACATCTTCAATGAATGTTGAATTTGATTAAACACCTGTTTGAACTATACTTAAAAGACAACCAATATTAGACATAACGACAAAAGTGCTCCCCCCATGTGGTGTGTGGACTAGTGCAATTGTTCGAGTATAAGCATAAAAGAATTAAAAGTCATGAAGCTGATAAAATAAAGTTAAGCTTTGAACCGTCATCTTCGAAGACCGTCATCGCTGACCGTCTCCGATAGCCTGTCGTATGATGGTTTCAATTTTGAACTCGGCATTGGCACTGTATGTTGAAGGCTATTATTTGTTTTAATCGAGTTAAACTCAAGATTATAGTTGTTGAAACTGGGAAGTTATCAGTCCGAATTAGTTCGATATGCTTGTTTGCTTAAGTCCTTGTCCTTGTTTTTTGTCATATGATTAGGCATGGAAGGTAAGTGAATTCGGCATGGGTTATGTTCAAGTTGGAATGATTTCAACTGTCGTTGCCCACTTCAAGGCTCAAGGCCTAGCGACACTCGAAACACACGGTCTAAATGCCGCTCGGCCTAAGTCCATCGCTCAGCACTCTCTATTTCGACCAACATCGCTCGGCATTCTCTGGTTCGACCGCTTAAGCTAGATACGCCGACCCACTCATTCAACACCAACCTACTTACTTCCTACTTCCCTAACACCTCTCTCGTAGGAAGGCAACACTGTCCTGCTTTCTTCCTACCTCCCTAATGTCACTCTCGCATAAAGACCATCAAGCCACTTACTTCGTAGTTGATCGTTCTCCACTCAAAGTACAAGTGCCGAAGGGCTACACTCATTTCTTCTTCGTTCCTTGATTACCGAATGACCTCGAACAACAGTTCAGTTCCACTTCAACATCCTAACTCCAACGCTCGGTGACCCAGTAGAAACCTACGACCTAGAAACGGCCGTAGTCCTTTTCCCTTCTCCTCTCCATACCACCAGCCTTGAAATCGACTAAAGTCATGCTAAGTTCTAGCCCTAAGACATGTCAGAACCTCGATTCGTCTTCCTCATCTACATGCCTCATACTGTTCACAGTCTAAAGAAAATTCGCGAATTCGAATTTCGTACTATACTTCCTAGTTTGAAAGAACGTTTGAATGAGAGATTCTTACCTAAGAGAATGGTTGAAGCTTAGGGATCTGATAGGCTTGAGATTGAAAGTCATTTAGGCTCAATCTGGGGAGGAGCTGTAGGGAGAGCTAGCTAGATTCAGGGTAGGAAGGGACGATTGGAGAGGTAGCCGAAGTTTGAGGGGAGGTAAGTTACGAGTTCCTGTAGAATCAAGGTAAAGGTAGAGAAGTGATGAAGAGTAGTATCGGTTTTTATATGTGATGAAGGGGAGGTGAACAGGCATCGACCAGTCGACTCGGTCAAGGAAGTTCAGTGGTTCGGTGAGCAGTTATGCCGAGCGACTGGGAACTTGCCGAACGAGTGGTTCGGCGCACGAATATCGACCGAGCCTTGTTGAAGGCATGGTAGGATGAGGAAACAAATTCAACCCGATGGGAGGAGAAGAGTGAGAAGCATGGTTTGCTTATGGTTCAAATCGTGTCATGTATGACTCACACGAAACACTTTGGGGGGGCAAATGTTACCCGGTTGCTCGGCCCGGCTACTAGAGGCAACTGTTGAGTGCCGTTCGACCTAAATTCTGCTCGACCTGGATGCCGCTCGGCCTGAGTGCCACTCAGCCTAAGTCCATCGCTCGACATTGTTAGTTGGAACTGCATCGTTCGGCATCCTTTGTTCGACCAATGTCGCTTGGCATAGGAGGGTTCGGCATCTGTCGTTCGGCATGACCTAGATTCGAGCCAACTACCCAAAGTTTACCGTTAGGTCAATTACCGCTCGGTGTAAACTTGTTTCAACCTTATAAGTGCAACCATCTCGGTTATCGCCGCCCGACATCCATCGTTCGGCCAATGCCATTCGGCAACCCTCTTTGACAACATTGTCTGGCAAAGTTACTTAGCAAGGTCGCTCGTCAACTGCCGTTCGGCATCCCTGGCTCGGTGCATATTAAAGGAGTTAACGAGTGGTCAAGCCGACGACAAAGTAAGGGCGTTCGACATAACTTTACTTCGAGTCACTTGATGATCGCTGTAGACAGTCCTCGATTGGCATCCCTCGCTCGGCAACTGCCGTTCGGCGTCCCTGGCTCGGTACGCAGAAGCCACTCACTATGGGCCGAAGTACCTTGTTCCTGGGCCCGCAAAGAAAGTCCGGCCTATCTTCGCCTATAAATAGAAGGGCAGGGGCACAGTGAAAGGACCTTTTTTCGAGAACACGGGGGAGACTCTGCTACTTTCAAGACTTATTCTTTTCAGTTAGAACTTGTATCCAAGTCATTGGTGTACGGATTGTATCTGTATTTAATTATTTGTGAGAGCAATAAAGATTAAAACTCAAAGTGGACGTAGGCAGTTACACCGAACCACTAAAAATCCGGTGTTCTTGTTTTTGCAGTTAATTTTGCTTACATTCCTCTGTTTTAATTTACTTTCTTCATTAATCTCTTTACATAATCTTTCTCAAGGGTGTTAGTGACCAATTTTGGTGCTAACAAGGCCATTCTTATATCCTTAAACCCTTGGCCGTGTATCCTATACACGTTCATTTTCATTCATCAAAAATTTCTCAAACATAAGGCAGGCCACCATTAACAAGAGAAAGAGGAAGAAGATTAATAAAAGCTAAGAAAGAAGCTTAATCCAATCAAATCCATTCACATCTCAATCACTTTAATCTCTAAAGCTAAGGTGAATAATGTTTACATCTCATAGTTCTTTTGTTTTCGGCTTTAAGATGAAACCTGAAGTATTTTGCATTGATTTGCCATGTTTTTGAATGATGGAATGATTATATATACTTGTTGATGATTTATGGTTGTTCATATAGATTTTATGACACGTTTTGATATGAAAACCCTATTAATTGAGATCCAAATGCCTTGCGAATTTTTATGAAGATCAGAAATAATATTTTGGAGATGGGTTTCAATTTTCAGAATTTTAGTGGATTTTATAAAAAAATTCTAGTGAAGAAAATGTTATTTTGGGTTATAAATTATTTATGGTTAAATAATAATTGGTTTGGGTCTGAAATTTACATATGTTAGAAAACATATAAAAAGTGATTTTCAAGAATTTTTGTAGAATTTTCCTAAGTGCTTTGATGGATATATAAAATTATTTAAGGTATGAGACTTATATGTTTTATATATTTTATATATTTATAAAAGGAGAAGGGGTTTTTGTAAATAAATTCAAATTGTTAATTCTGGAAAGTTGGCGTACTTTTAGAAAAGAGAAACTTGCAACCATTCACAATTTGACAAACAAGGCAGGTTAGGTACAAAGAAATAGTTATGTTTATCTGCGTTTCTATGATGTGATGTACATTTAGTTGTTGTATTTTGTTCTGATAGGTCCATTAGCCACCTGTAGTTTTGTATTAAGCATTTACTGAATATGTCGATCCACTTGTGATAGAAAAAAATTAGAGAACTAATCGACGTATTTAGTAGGTGTTTAAGATAAAGCTATAGATGGTCGCTCTTAACTAAACCTATTCTCCGCATTAGCAGACAGTATTACCCAGTAATACTCTTTGTTAATGTGGGTCTTGGGGTGGGGCGTCATAGCTTGGTAAAAAGGTCTAATCTACATGGTTTTTACTATTTCGATGCTTTCGGCACCAGACTTTCGCCTCCTTACCTTCGCCTCCGACACTGTTGAAACCAATGCACATGGTATCAGGGAGCTGGTACGTAGTGAATTGGATGTAGGTGGAAGGTAAAGGGTCGAAACCAGGGGTTGAAGCACTCCTTTTCTTTTAAATGAAAATGCGCCTGCTTGCTTTTGACTAAGTAGCTTTGGACTTAGTTAGCTTTCAACTAGGTCAAATGAATTTAAAGAAATGGTTTCGATTGGGTTGCGCTTTTGTTTTAAAACGACTGCTTTCAACTAAGTCGAAACCTTTTGGCTGTCGCTTTCTTCCTTTTGACCCAGGTGGTTTCGAAGTGGTTACTTTGTTTTTCTAAAGTTTGGCTACTTCTCCGGTGCTTTCAACGGGATGGTTCGACACCATCACTTCTTTACTTAGGGATGATTTTGAAAACAACGCTTTCGACTTTAATGGGTTTTTGATCTTTTTTCTCTACTTGAAGGCATAATCCAAATGGTTTCGACCGAAACGATTTTTAAAGGTTTCGAAGGGGTAAATATTTAAATGGTTTCAAAAGGTGTTTTTCCATATGTTTTAAATTGAACCCAAGTTCTTTCGAAAGGTTTGTGTTTACAAAGGTTTGATGCCTTCGAAAGGTTTTTAAGAAAGGTTTCGAAGAGGTGGTTCCCCAATGGTTTCGAAGGAGTCAAAAGGGAAGGTTTTTTCTGGTTATTTCGAAATGATTAAAAGGAAAGGTTTTCCTAAGGTTTCAAAAGGCAATGTTTAAAGGTTTTAAAAGAAAGACGTCTAAGGTTTTTTAAAGCTTTCGAAAGGAAGGGTTTTAAGTGGTTTCGAAAGGGTTTTGAGAATCGAAAGGAAGGTTTTGACCTTTCGGTCTAGATTAAATAAAGGGTTTTACTTGGTTTAGAAACTTTCAATGGTTTCAAAAGGGATACTTTCAATGGATTCGGAAGGGGTACTTTCAAAGATTTAAATGTTTTCATCAACTAAAATTAAAGTAAAGTGTGTATATATATATAATATGGCAAGGTGATTTTGAGTAAAGCATAAAATATATATTTTCCTTGTTTGAGTTTGATTTAAAGGTTTTAAATAATTTTGAAAAGGTTTTCAAGGAAAATTATGCGAAGGGATCCCTAAGTAAAATGACTCAGATATTAGAATACCAGATGTGACTGGTATAGGATCGCGCCCTATACATTAGCTATTAGCCCCAGCTAATTTTGTCCAAATTCCGGTGTTCAGGGCTTTGTCATAGGTAAGACTAAAATTATGATTACACATAGAAAAGAATATATGTTTGTATACAAATAGGTTATTGGTGAGCCCGCAAAACCTTTAGGATCAGGTGACCCTAGGAGATGTTAAGTTAGGGACATATCATCTAGAAGACAAGTATTTAACATATAGTTAAGGACAGACCGTCCAGAAGAGGAGTGTCTAACAGATGTTAGATAAATTTTGATATATTGTCTAGTAGGCCCGAGTCAGCCAAAGGTTAATAGTTAGCCAAACAAAACTAGAGTGGTTGAACATATAGTTCATTTATGTTAACTGGGTTTTTAACCCATCAAAATTCAATAAGAACTAGAACATTCAGACTATGCCAGAACAACTCAAGAATCAATCAAAAGGACCAGAAAAAGAAGAAGAGAAAGTCCTAAGAGGAAAGATGCTAAAATGAGCTAAGGTGATGGATCGCAAGCGATCCATCACCTACGGATCGCTAGCGATCCATCACCTACGGATCGCTAGCGATCCATCACCTACGGATCGCTAGCGATCCATCACCTACGGATCGCTAGCGATCCATCACCTACGGATCGCTAGCGATCCATAAGGCTTGCTTATGGACCCTCCAGCCTCTTGCATCATGATTCATTACCATTTCTAAGCATGCTTGCCAAGTTTCATAGCATGCCAAACAATCTAGCTCGAGAAGTGAAGGCTCATATAATTCAAGTTGTTTGGCCATAATTAGCTAACTTAAAATGGTCATACAGAACGCATACGAAGTCGGATTGACTTAAAATTTTGGGAGAACATTTAGAAAACAAAGAATAAGGCTCACAAAAAAATAGAGCATTAGGAGTTGATTTGATGGATCACTAGCGACCCATTTAGAATAGGCCCCACCACTTCAAATTTTTATGGTGGGTCCCTAACACCCTCTAGAGTGTTCTTGCAAAGTTTCGTTTGATTTCGTTAAGGTTTGAGCGAGTTATGGATGATTCTTCTAGACCAGATGACCCATGAAGACGGATGATCAAACTAACTCCAACCGACTTGATATTTGGATAAGGCACTTAAATAGAAGATAGGAAGACAACTAAACAAAGATCACTGAAAAATATGCTAAGTGGATGGATAGCTAGCGATCCATCCCTTATGGATAGCTAGCGATCCATCAAGGTAGGTCGGATCGCCCTCAAACTTTCCGAGCTCCTTCTTAGCACTAATTAAAGACTTCTGGTAGAAAAATATGCTAAGTTGATGAATAGCTAGCGATCCATCTCCTATGGATTGCTAGCAATCCATCACCTATGGATAGATAACAATCCATAGAAATGACTGAGATTGGTTTGAGATTTTCGGTGATGACTTGGCATAACAATTGGACGCTTCTGCACTTGGACTTCTGGCCCAACACTCACTGAATTTCTCTATAAATACTCACCAATCTGCAACTAGAGATGTAAATGCCTAAGTAACCCCGACTAAAATCACCTAAATATGAGAAATCAACAGTCAGGTGTCTACAATAAGCCTTGTATAAGAAATTAACTAAAATGTCTCTCTCCTCAATCAACATCCAAAAGAGGGTGATTAATTCTCGATTTTCTTTAAGAAGACCATCATAACAGAGGCGCGCTCTCCTTAATCATGGGGCATCTTCTTGATGCTTAAAGGAGGCTAACACTGCCGCACTTCTATTGAGTCCATGGTATTTATCAGAGAGAATGTTGTGCTCCTTCAATTGCTTGTCTAACTCCTTATATAAACTATTTATCTCCGCTTATTTTCTTTCAAGCTTAGTTTTATAAGGGTGGACAAATTTCTTCTTTATCTAAATAAAAGATTTACACTATTATTATCTTCGAAGTGAAAAGTGTTTAAACCGAGAATCCCATACCTTAGATACTGGGATTGATGATCGAGAAGCCTGCTACTTTTCTTTTAGCATTTTGACATCAATAGAAGCGGGCTCCTCTTGAGGGAGGTGCAGGATATTTATGCGGAATCACTTCATGAGGAGACAAATCTTGTCAAATGACTTCGTATTATCATCCTCGTCTTTCTCAAAAGCTTCAGTATGGCCACCCCCGTTGCCACCTGATCCTTGTATGCCGTTGATGTTATCATCCCCATCATCATCGTTGTCATCATCATTATCATTATTATTATCTCCCCCTCCTCTTCGACAGCCTCATCTTTGTCATCTTCTTCTTCGGAGTCAGATTCGACTTCGAAGGAAGGAACTTCAAAGGAAAGAATTTTGGAGGCATCGATCTCCTCCTTTTCAGCAGCTTCAATTCCCTGCTCCATTTGTTTAATCTTGCCCATAACCCTATCAACAAGAGCAGGGTCCATCGAAGGAAAGCTCAATTTGGGTCATTTGTTGATGTTGTCGGCATAAGCGAGCATCAAAGCATCTTCGAAAGAGTTCATCATAATCTCATCAAGAGTAGTGTCGAGAAATTGTAACACTCACTGTTTTACATCAGAGATAGTGTCAACTGCCAGTTTCAGAGAATCTCTGTTCTTCCCTGACTTTTCCTTCAAAAAGGCATGCTTTGCCGCTGTTCGGACCTTCTCCTCATCGGATTCTTTTAAAGCCATTTGCATTGCCAAGTTTTCATCGGTGAGGAGTTGGCAGGCTTTCCTTTCCTCTAAGGCAATAGATTCCGACTGGGCAAGGGAAGCTCTCAATCACTCCAGTTTGGATGTAGCTTCATCTTTTTCTATGGATAAGGAGGAGACTTGATTCTTTAAAGCAGAAATTTCCTCCTGAAGCTTGGAGGATTCAATAGAAGATTTGGATGCATTGCTCTTGCAAAGATAACCAACTCTTGGAAATCTGAAAGAAAAAGTACAGCATAAGTCAGAAACTTAAAGAAGAACAGTAAGGATAATGTCAAAAGAAGAGAAACTTACCAAGAGTTGTTGTTCTATTAGAGAACGATAGTGACCGCCAAGTCAGAAACAGAGGTAGGCGGGTGGATGGAGGCAGAGGATGCATAGCTTAAGATAGACTGGTCTATCTCTTCAAAATTAGTGGAGGATGAAGGAGATGTTGGCGTATGAGGAATGTGCTTTTGAGAAGGGGTCATCTCCAAAGCCTTTCACATTTGCTCAAGCGCACTCGGAGAGCTCGAAACAATGATGCGGGAAAGAGGATCAACTGCAGTGGGGGTCTTCATGGGTTGGTCGAAAGGAGCTTCAACAATCAGATTCTCTGAAGCTTTATCCAGCTTTAAAGACTCCTCCGCCTCAAAATCAAGAACTTCGACTACTTTTGCTATTTTGAGAGGGGGTTCCACCATAGTTTATTTGACTAATTTTGTTTTAAGGGCCAACTTCGTCTTAGCAAGAGATTGAGAAAAGGATGGCACACGAAAGAGAGAGAAGCCGGACCACTGACGGGTTTTTCCACCTGAGGTCTAGCTGAAGAAAATTCAAATAGATTATAAGTTAATAGAATAATTTGAAAAAACAACACAACAGTACATAACAAGTGCAGCGTTTATGACTTACCGGAATAGTCAGCACAAACGGGTGACATTGGAGAGAAGTTTGACGGGTCTCCCAAAGAAAGGAAGCGTTTGCTTTGGGAGGTGTGTTGGACTGAAGGAGGTTGGCCAAGGATCCTTTGGCCCACCAGCAGAAGAAGTGCTTTCGTAGATTTGTTGGATTTAGCAGCGTTAATCTACTCCCAATCTCGCTTGAAGCTACGATTAGAGACTCTACCGTTCTCTTGTCCTACTCATTTAGTTCTTTAGTGGGGCCACCTGACAAAAGCGAAGATCAGCAAAGAAAAGTAACTAGATGGAAGGAAAATAATAAAATCTAAGCTTACGAGGAGTAGAGAAAGTGCCGCTGACGTTTGGGAAGCATCTAACGAAGAAGAATTGACTTTCCTAGTCTCTAAACTTGTTTACTCCATCGAAGATCAATTTCTTAGGAGGACTAGCCTGAAAGATTTGATTGTTAAGGCTGCCGAGCTTAACCAACCGGACGAGATGATTAAGAACTTCAGCGTTTAAGGAGGAAAGGCCAGACTCCAATGCCATCAGCTCCAGAGACGAAAGACAAGTATAAACATTTGGCGATAGCTGAATTGGAGAAATTCCAAGATGAACTAAGAACTTCAGCAAAAACTCAGGGAAAGGAAGGAATCCACCATGCCAGACGTGGATTGCAGTATAAGCAAAGAACCCCTCAGGTGGGTTGTTCATGGTGTCATTTTCTACAGGGGGGATTACTTCCACTCCTGTAATCCCAAAGTCATTAAGAATGGCATCCACTTCATCCTGAGTGGATATCAGGGAGCGCTTGGAAGTAGCTTCAGCTTTCTTTGGAGAACTCATGATTCTGCTAGGTGAAAACGTTTCAACTAGAAATTATAGTATGTTAAGAAGTTAACATTCTTTCAAGGATTAACAGAAACTTACTACAATAATTTAAACATCAAACAAAACATAAAATTTTAAATTCTTGAAAGAATGTTAAAGTTAAAAATGGGATTTATTGAGCTTTCGACAGAGTCGAAAGGAAAGAAAAAGTTGACACTTAACAAACACCTCTCGACAATGTCGAAATCCCAGATATAAGCATTTACCGAGCTTTCAACAAGGTCGAAAGGAAAGGCAGAAGTATATGTCCAACCGGCATTCTTCAACAATGTTGAAAGCTCAATAAGAGCTATGTTATTAGAAGGGGATAGTTAAAGCTAACATAAAAATTTGAACAAAGTATACACTACCAAAGTTCAATAGACAAGATAACAAAACCCTTCGACAGTGTCGAAACTCATGACCTAAGTTTTTCCAAAGGAATGTGAATGCTATCGAAACCTTATATACCAATTGAGTCGAAAGGTTCTAAGTTAAAGTCATATTGATAAAAAATAATGAAGAGATTTGGGACGTTTCAATGATGTTGAAGAAAGATGATGATTAAGTCCCTAAATGTTTATTGAAGGTTTCGAATCATTACTAACAAGAGGCTTTGACAGAATCGAAAGGGCATCATGGTTTTGAAAGCATACTAAAAACAAAATTTCAATCAATAAACCAGGTTTCGACTTGGTCGAAACGTTTGGCTTGATTCATAAATTTTACAAAGTATGTTTTCTTCGACCCAATATCTATCGCTAACTTAAACAAATTTAAAACAAGTTTATATGAATAGCTACGAAACCCGTGAGACAAAATTTATGCTTTCAAAAATGTGGGTTACGATGCAATAACTAACATCTTCGAAAGGTATTAGAGATGAAAGCATAAGGTTGCCCTCGAAGAGGTCGGTTTTGTATGAACTAAATAACCTTTCGACAAGGTCAATAAAATAAGGCGCTAGATTACCTTTCGACCCCATCGAAAGGGGATGAAAAATCAAAATAGCAAATTGCCACCTCAATCCCTTTCGAAGGGGTAAAAGGGTAAAATTCTAGCGCTAAATTTTTGGTTCGTACATCTCAAAACTTCTGGACGAAGTTACCGAAGTTTTTCTTCTTCCCCAAACACGATTTCAACCCAGAAACTTAAAAACCATTAAACAAGCAGATTTAAACGAGAAATAATTATTTAAATTTCAAAATCATCAAGATGAAAATTCAAATATTCTCAAAACAACTAGCCATAAAATCTGAAATTAGGTTCAAAACGAGAATTAACAAGAAAGAAATCGAATCGAACCATGAAATTGGATTAAAGATGCTCTCAAGTGAATAAAAACATAAACAGTTTCAAAGCAAATTGAAACAAAAATTTGAAATCTTAATTGTGAAAATTTGAGAGATTGAAATACACCGTGAAATAAAAGAGTGAAATGGATTTGAAGAATAAAATGAATTTAACTTACGTTAGATCTGCTTTCTTCTTTGATTGAGGAAAGAATAATTTAGAGGATTTGAGAATTTTTACTCTTGCTCAAAGTTTGTTTCAATTACAGATAAGCGAAAGAGAAGAAGAAGAGAACACAATTTATAGGAAAAGTTAGCTAGGATGATAAGCCGTTCATCAGGAATGAACGATCTAGATTCACACGGGAATACCAAAAGGCGGGAAGATTCAGGGTTTCGACATGATTGACTTGGAAAGTCAAGTGCATCCCTTCGCAAGGGGGGCAAATGTTACTACCAAAATTCCTTTTGACTTTTTCGAAACCACTTTGAATAGAAGACAAAGGAAGAACAAGAAGAAGAAGCTCCAACGAGTCCTTTCGAAGGAGTCGAAGGGATGCTACAGTTAAAGTGTAGAAGTTTTGCAACCTTTCGAAGGGGTCGAAAGGATGCTAAAGCCAAAGTCCAGAAATTCTCGACCTTTCGAAGGGGTCGAAAGGGTCGAAAGAACACTTCCACTTCAGTGTCCACCTTTCGAAGCAGATGATTCCACATGCATGAAGACCTTTCAAATGAATTAAAGCAACACCTTTCGAAGACAAAGAAGGACAACTCTTCATATATGCACCAAACCTTTCGAAACCAAAGGTTTCGCCTTCACTCAAACCACTCAGAAACATACATTGATCAGAACAACCCTTTCGAAAGCCTAACCAAGCCTTTCGAACCGGTTGAAGCCATTACTATCCAAGGGAGGTTCCGCATCAAGTCATAAGCAAAAGTTCATGAGAAACTAATAGAGTCGAAACCATCAGAATTGCAACACCTTCGAAACCCCTGAATACAACCTATTGACGGAGTCGAAAGCTCCTATAAAGCAACATAGAGAAGAAAGGAGCAACCGTCCCTTTTGACAAAGGCGAAAGAATTCTAAAGACAATACGACACCACCTTTCGATCAGGTCGAAAGCATTAGGGTCAAAAGGTGCTGACCCGCACCTATAAATAAGACCCAAGGGGTCTGGTTTTAGGGATCCAAACTGAGTCATTCTATACTTGTATTTTCTTAATTCTAAAAGCTGTAACTCTAATTTGTAAATTGAATTGGGGAAATTGAACAATAAAGACTTTGTTGAGATTCGAAAGGGAAGTCTTCAATATTTTTTATTACGTAGTTGTTTCATGAGCTTTTATCAGATCTAATCATGTTTGTCCTAGTGTCGACCACGTCGAAAGGACTCTTCTGACCTGATCGAAACCCCTACATATTCAAGTAATTACAGTTATAGACTTCTGGCCACCTTCTATTGGACTTCTACATTCGACAAGGTCGAAACCTTATCCCAATCCACTTAAACCTTCAATTCCCGATACAAACCCAAGAGACTTAAGACTCCAGCTTTCAACAGGATCAAAACCTCAATCCTAGCTGAATTAACCTTAGATCCCTGACCCAAGCCTTAACCACTAAACAACTTAGACTTCAATAGGGTCGAAACCCCCCCCAAATCAAATCTTAATCTTAGATTCTTAGAGTTATCCTTCTGTGTTCCGCAACCACTTCGAAAGGAGGGCTTTCGAAGGGATAACCATACTATATCAATAAGCTCGTAAGGCTGAAAAGAGAAAAATTTAATCGTTTCAACTGGGTCGAATGGTGGATCTGAGAAATTTTCACTATAGCAACCTATTCGAAAGGGTAACCAAAGAGAGCACACACATTTTATTCTCCCCAACTTAACTAAAGGAAACCAAAAGGGATTAATCTTCTTCCTTGACTCCACTTCAAGGTGTTGATAAGATTTCTTGTTAACAAGGGCAGTTGCAATCTACCCTGGGAGCTTGACCTGGTAACCGATCCTAGTTTGTGTCATATCGTCTTAGTTCTCCTGCCTCTAGGAGTACCATTTCAGTAGCAATTCCTTGTCCATTCCTTGGCTGCAATTCAGCAGCTGCCACTTGATCCTCTATGCCCTGGTCAGTTACAGGATGTAAGGGAAGTGGATAGAATGCACCGTCTTTAAGTTGAGTTTCAAATCCAGAATGCGGGGGCACTATGCTGTGTTGGTGTTTAGGAAGGTTTGGTCACAAGCATGTTGGAGATGATGGAGCCAACGGAGGGATTGGTATATTGACCTTGCAGAGGGATCGGTCTACACACCTCACAGAGGGATCGATATATAAACCTCACAGAGGGATCGGTATATATACCTTGCAGAGGGATCGTTATACACACCTTATAGAGGGATCGGTATATATACCTTGCAGAGGGATCGATATATACACCTCACAAAGGGATCACACCCCATTTTGACACCAAAATAGGGATCGGTACTGATCCCTATAGTGGGCCCCAATGGGCCTCAAAATTCTTATATGGCCTCATCTTGGCCTGGAGGTTCTTCTGCCAAAATTTCAGCTCGATCTGTGCATGTCTTCCCTTATAAATACAGCAGGCATGGTGTCAGAAAAGAGATCCTTCTTTCTGCTGCCAAGTCTCTTCCATTTTTATTCTTGTACTAATGGATCCCAGCTGATCCAAATCATATTTGTAACCATAATCAAGTGCAAGATCAATAAAAATATTAAGTGGACGTAGGCCAAGATTGCCAAACCACTTTAAAAATCTGTGTGTTCATTTATGATATTTGCTCTATTTTAATTTCATTCTTCATTTAATCTCTATTAGATTCTATTGGGTATTGATGCCCATTTTTGGTGTCAACACCCATGTTCTCTAATGTTTTGAAAAAATTCAATAAATTCTTTTAATCATGTAATTGCATCTTCTAAATTAATATCTTCATGTTAAAGTGCTTTGCTTACTTGATTCACTTTATTTAATAAATTGTACCAAATACAAAGACTTATTAAGAACTCAAAATTCTCTAAAACATTAACATATAAGCCTTTAGCTTCCACCATGACCATATCCTCTTTAGAACTATTAGCAATTTTAACATTGGTGGTTGAAATCTAATAGCTCTTACACTTTCAACTTGACTTTCCCATCGGGTAGTCGATAATTTTTTTGGTGCTACACCTTTCACATATCTTTTAAGAACATCCCACCGATGAGTAGATCCCAAAAATAATGTATAAATTTTTTCTGTGAATGCAAAAAATTCTTGCTTTAACACAAATTTAGTGATATTACATAATGCAAGGTTTAAACTATGACAACCAAATGGCATATAAAATGCTTGAGGATTTATATCAAGAAGTCTTTTTTGTACACATTAACGTTTACCTTTCATGTTAGGTCCATCATGACCTTGGCCTCTTATATCATCAGTGTTAAGTTTAACTTCATATAAAACTTTTTCAAGTTGTTTGAAAAGGCCAAGCCCCTATGTATCATCAACCATTACAAACGTGAGAAAAAACTCTTCTACCTTCACATCATTAATATCTTTAATATCTACACATCTTATAATGATTGACATTTATCCTTCATGACTTAAGTCCGGTGTGCAATCAGAATAACCGAAAAGTATTTTGCTTTTAAGATCTTAGTTATTATTTTTGCTTTGATCTCGTTTGATAATAGAAGTATTATCTCATTTTGAATCTTATGACTAAGATAATGATGTTGAATTTCTTTATCTACCACACATCGAAGATGATCTTGCATTATTGGATCAAATTTAGTAAGAAACTCAATAAATTGGCAAAAAAGTCCATTACTCTTCTCATATATCTTCTCATCGCTTCCACGAAATGGCAAACTATTTCTACAAAGTGTTTTCACAACTTCAGTAATTCGAATCAATATCATCTTCCAATGGATTTTTTCTTTTTCAATTTGAGCTTCCTTTTTATCAACCGTTGCTTTTAGTTTTAGCCCCTTTTGCAACTCAACCTATTTCACAACATTCTCACAATATTCTAATTAGTTTCATTCTCCCTAAGTTTGCGTGGAAGATTAGGCCAATCATTTATTCCATCTTCCGACAATTTGCTTGCCATCAATTTATTTTTAAATAACTTGCAATAAAAACAAAATATTTTGTTCAATGCATATGAATATATAAGCCACTTCCTTTTATGTTCTTCGCTATTTGAAAAACGAATATAATGCTTGCATGAGAAACTTCTACTTTTCCTGAACTTTATTACACTTGGAAACTAGTCATTTTTTAAAATTTTTGATTAGGCCCCTTTGAACAATTATTATTCTTTCAATATCACTCATAAGCCACCATAAACCCAGATCATGATCTACATTAACATCTTTGTTCACATCAAGCACACTTTCTCCGTTTTTGTTACTTGCTTTATCTACATCGATAACTTTGACCAAATCAACATCTACATCAACTTGATCATCATTGCTTGTTTCTTCATCAACAGTTTCATTTGCATAAATAACTTTATTAGTATGCACTTCATGATCTACATGGTCCTCGGTGATATTATCAAAATTTTCATCAATAGCTTCACTTGTTTCTTTAACTTGACTTGAACCAAGTGAATGTTGTGATTTTGCATTGAATAGTTTATAAATTGAGCCCACTAATGATGTATATATTGCATCTCGACGTTGTTTCACCCTTCTATTAAGCTCCGGAGTTTTGCTTCCTATTTCTCACTCGTTTCTTATTGTCTTCTTCTTCTGTCATATTATATACTATCTAACAATATTATCAATTAAACTAATTAACATATAAATTAATAAATAATACAATCAATTAATCAACTAGTAAATCCGGTTAATCAACTAATTCGAATTAATCAACCGATTTAAGTTAATCAATAAATAATGTAGTCAATTAAACAACTAAAAATGTCAGCATTTCCCACTAAACAACTAAATAAACCTAATAAAATTCATTCATCAACTAAATAAAATTCATTCATTAGCCTAATTACATTCATCCAATACATCCAATTTCTGAACAACTAAATAAATAATGATAGTATTTCCCAATAAATAAACCTAATTAAATTCATTTGTTAACTAAAAAACAACTAAAACAAAAAAATTACCTTAATATGACTGGAAAGATGGAGCTAGTAGCAAGCAATTAGCTGTCGTGAAATTCGACGATGGAGATTAGAGAGCCGGGGCAGCAAATGGAGATGGTCGGGACAGCAAATGGAGATGGATAGAGTAGCACAAATCATGGGATGGAGATTCAGCGATGGGATTAGAATTAAAGCCGAAGGGAGATGATAGTCCTAAATTTTTTTCCACGATGGGATTAGAGATTTGAGCGGGAGGTGAATGAGAAATTTCTGAGCTCTAGTCTAATACAAACTTTTTTTGCCTTAAGCTTGGGGGTTTGCCCCAGACTACGGGCTTGGTGGGTTTCCCCTCAGGCCGACTCTGATGAGGAATATGGAATATAGAAACTAAGTTAGATATCAAGTACAAAACAAGTTTCTACCCCATCAGAGCTAGTAAACTCCAAAGGCGTATAAGGCATTATCAGTGTTACTATTACTAAAACCAAATTTATCTATAAAGATGGTATACATGACTTTAATTTATCAAAAAATCTCTTGAAAGAAACGTTTTGGCTAAATTATAAGTAGGATTACTTAACCAGTTATAACAATAAAAAGCAATAGTGTAGGTCAAACTATGAGTTGGGGTAATAGTATTGTTAAATATTCTTGGATTTCTCTCAAACCATGGATACCAACTTGAAATAGTATAAATGGTATCTAATAAGATTCTATGGTCGATTCCACGATAAAATCTAAAACTATTCTAGTATAATTCAGAGTTTAAGTCCTTATTAGGTATAGAAGGTCGAAAATATTCTGAATATTTGAAGTGGTATGTTTGGTGAGGAAACAATCGTAATATAGGTGCTTGACATATTCATATTCCAACTTCCAAAAATAACATTTTTTTATCTGTAGTTTTTTCTATAATAGTTCAATTGTATTAAGTTTCTTATGTATAATAAGACACATGTTTAAATTAGCTTAGATAGAGCATTTACTTTCCATCTATATTTATATAGTTTTGGTTGGATGCCTAAAAAGTTCATAAATTTATAAAATGAGTATGGTGAATAACTTTTGCTATTATCCCAACCCCATACTTTAATATCATTTTCTTTATCAATGTTATAAAGTTCCACTAATTTACAAAGCAAAACAAATTGAGCTAGAGTAGAATCTTCAAGGACCAGACTAAAGTTAAGATTCCCTAGAAAGTTATTTTTGGGTCCGAAGACATCCGAAATTAAAGCATTTTTAAAATTACTAATTTCAAATAAATCTCTAAATTCTACTCTAAGGGGAGTAGCTGATATCCAATAATCATAACATAAGGAGGTCTAATTGCTAGAACGAACAATGTTGTTAATCCCTAAATTAAAGATGCTAAGATTTTTTAGTATTGATTTACAGAAATGTGGCGTATTGTTAGTATTGTTAATCGATCCATAATGTAGATTATAGGTTCCATCGTAAAATTGATTAAATATCATCTCTTTCCAAATAAGGTTTATGTTATTGTTATTACATTTCCATAACTATTTTCTCGATAAAGAGATATTTAGGTTGTGAAGTTTTATTATGCCTAAATCACCCTATTCTTTTAATTTGCATGCCATTTCCAAGTTAACAGACAATTTATGTTATTACCATCATTTCTCCCATTCCAAAGGAAATCCTTTCTAATTTTTTCAATTTTATCGATTACCCACCTAGGGTATAAGTAAAAGGACATCCAATAAATGAGTAACGAAAATAAAACAGAGTTAATTATAATGACATTACCACCCTAGATAGGTATACTACTCCAACAAGAAAGTTTTTTTATTAGTTTTGTCTATAATCGTTAACTAGTCTTCATGTTTAAGTTTCAAAGGTCTAATTAAAAATCCTCAATATTCAGCAGGAAACTTCATAACTCCACAATTTATTGTATTTGGTACAAGATTCTCTACATTTTCGAAATCATTCAGAACCATAGCAGAGCTTTTTCCTAAGTTATTTCAGCCTAAATAGAACTTCAAAGTTATATAGCAAATTTTAGAGCAATGATATTTTAAGGTAAGTGAGAGCCAAATATGAAACTGTCATCTACAAATTGAAGAATAGAAAATCCATCATATGTGATATCATTTCCCATATTTCTTTAGACTCCATTTTTAACAGAAAGTTTTATTATCTTAGTAAATACGTCAGCCGCTAGATTGAATAATAAAGGCGACATATGATCACTTTGCCTAAGGCCTCTTTTGGATTGAATGTTGCTACCTAAGATTCGATTAACCATAATACTAGATTTACCGTATTTGAGCATAGTGTTAGTCTATTTGACACACCTAACGCTAAATCCTTTAGCCAACAACAAATCATTCAAAAAATCCAATCAATCAAGTGAAATGCATTAGTAAAGTCAAATTTTAACATAACACATGTGATATTGTTTTTGTTGCAACAGTTGATCTAATCTTGAACCACTGCGATCTCTGCAGTAATGTTTCTACCTTTAATGAATGTAGATTGGAAAATATTGATTAGTCTATCCATCTTAGTACCTAACCTATTAGCGTGAACTGTTGATATATTTTAAAGGAACATTTTAATAAAGAGATAGGCCGAAAGTCTTTAAGCTCATTAGCCCTTATATTTTTATGTAATATGATAACATTAGCAAAGTTGAATCTTCCTAGTTCCAAGTTGCCATTATAAAACTTATCAAACATATTAATTGTTATCCAACTTTATGACCAAGCCATGTTTAGACGAGTCAGATCGATCAAATAAGAGAATTACCAAGGAGAAATCCAGAATGATAATTTCCGAACTCAAATACCAAGAGAGATCAATGGATAAAGCCATTAGCACGTCAAGGACGTTCAAGAATAGCCTACATGCCCAATCACTTCAAGTGCCAAAGCTAAAAATCCAAGCTCCAAGACATAGTCTTGGATCGATACCAATCCATAGCTTTAGATCGGTACCGATCCCTAATATTTGCTCAAATTCTCTACATGATTCGTGCCATATAAGGTTAGAGTGGTTGTTTGTCAATGCCGGCCATATACGATCGTTCGTTAACAATCCATGATTCAAGCGATCGATGGATAGATTCAAGTTCCAAAATAACTAAACCAAACGCTTTTACCTAACCGCCAAACCAAAGACTTCACCCAAGTTCAAGATCATATCGATGCATTTAAGTTGTACAGATGAAGATGCAAGACAACTAAATGACCTTGAAGGATCAAACAACATTGAACAATCTATTTTATGAATCAACACCGATCCATAAGACATGGTTCAGTACTGACCCATAGGACCTACTGATTTGGCCACGATCCCTTCAGAGTAACTCCTTCTAGACGTAGGAAACGTGGGAAGAACATGGTAGAGATAAATCTGTTGATCTTCGGCTATAAGTAGAGGGTGATAGATAGTATTTTGGGATCTTTTTTTTTTGCATTCTAAATTTCTATGTTGTTATTGTAATCTCTTGGGTCATCACCGATCCATAAACTACCGATCCATAAGATCATGTTGTTAAACCATTGCAGAATCATTAATAATGTTCAAGTGGATGTATGCTAATGTTTAGTCAAACTATTATAATTGTTGTGTTGTTTCCTCTTGCTTTGCATTTAATTTTTTTTATTTTATTCTCTTCTAAAAATCTTTAGGATGTCTGTGCCAACTTTTGGTGTAAAATTTTTGGTGCTTTCACTAAAAGGCGTATCAATCTCTCGCTGTTTGGACCTATTTTCTACTTTTTGATTTCTTTAGTCTACAAAGTAGATTAGTAGATTTCATTCCTAAGATCCGCAATTATTTAGATTTTGACAAGTTTATCATAGGGCCAACCTTAGTAATGGCCCCAAAAAATACCAAGGAAAAATCAACTACTTCCCGACCTACCAATGAGGTTGAGAATGCTTGTTCCCAGCATATTGAAGAAATTGCTCAGCCCAAAATAACTGAAATTCAAAGCGCCTCAGGTATATAACATGGGTTGAGATGGATAGGATGATGAAAGAGTTAAATGACAAGCTACGTTAAAGCCAGGACGAAATGAGGAAATAGATAAAGGAAAGTCTGGACTTGCCGAATCAGTTGTCTCGTGGTCATAAGGAACAAAAGGGAATTACCAGCTTCCAATTTGGAAGAAGATATTTCTTCATCATTCCATGGAAACTATAGGAAAGGAAAGTAGAAAATGAAAATAAAGGATGTCGGGACCTCGAAAATTATGTTGGACAGAGCTTTAAATACACATGCACCGGTCAGTTCTGAACCATGCCTTCAGGTTATTACCGATCCATCTCGTCTTGGATTGGATGTTCGAGGTGTTGTTAACTTGGATAGTGATATTGGTGGTGGAGATGGTCATGTTGTTGATGGCCAAAATGTTAAAGTTCATGCAGTAGCTGTTGATCCCTCACGTAGAAATTACAAAAAAAAATTAACTAGATGAATGGTTCTCCCGAAGACAGGGGAACCAAGGTATCATGGGACTATTGAAGATTGTTCGCAAAGCCAAAAAATCACGGTAGTCCATGATTATCATCGTTTAGTAGATCTGATAGAAACAGAGTCCTTGGTAAATATGGTAAGAAAGCTAGTAAATGAAAATCAGCATAGAAACAATGATGAATGGGTATGAACCCATTCATAGAAGAGATATTGCATGAGGAATACCCCATAAGATTCGTTATGCTTACGATGCCGTCTTATAACGGAATGGCAGACCTAAGGCAAAACTTGTTAAAGTACGAATGGCATATGGACACGGCAAGGGCAAAAGATGCTGTGAGATGTCGATGCTTCTCTATATTTTTGAAGGGTGTTGTTACGATGTGGTTCACTCAGCTCACGTCGAGGTCTATATCCTCACTCGATCAACTAGCTAGGAGATTCATTGAGCAGTTTTTGGTTACATGCAGTCTATCCAAAAGATGCAATGTCATTATCAAACCTTTTCTAGAATTCTGGAGAATCTTTAAAGAACATTTTGAGTAGATTTAACACAACTGTAATGGAGGTAAGTAATGCCAAGGAGAACATTGTTTTGATGGTTTTGATCAGAGGAATACATCCCGACATGGATTTTGGTAAATGGCTAAAGTTGAAACTACCACCAACTATGGAAGAGTTTTTTAGAGAGGTAACTTAATACTTGCGCTTGGAAGAGGAAAATACGACTATCAAAAAAATCAATGGTGGACAATAAGCTGAAGTGATTTAGAGTAATGTGGCTATGAAGCAAACTAGCGAAGGTTTTGGGAATATCGCTGTTAATGTAGGAAAAAAAGGCAATAATCAAAAGAGAAATAACCAACATGATGGAGGAAGGAATCCAGATTTCAAGAAATGTCCGAGGTTTTCGAGGTACGAGGATTATACGTCATTGAGTAATAATACAGTTGAAAATATCTACCTAGAGATGTAAGGTACCGAACATTACAAGAAAACGACTTCGAGGAAATCGACTGAAAGGGAGAAAAGGTCTAGGAAGTACTACCGCTTTCACGAGACCCATGGCCATAATATGAATGAGTGTAGACATTTGCAAGACATGATTAAAGATCTAATCCAAAAAGAAACGCCTGTAGTATGTGAAAGCCCTACAAGGTGGTGGGCAGGGAAATGCTCAACCCTAGCGACAATCGTTCCAACGGGGCTAAGCTGGGCCTAGTAATGATGAGCTTAGGAAGCTTAGGAAAAGGCTTGTTATCAATATTATAACTGGTGAGTCTTATCCAATTGTGAAGAGTTGGAATGAGATGGAAAGATATAGGAATTCTATAAAGCATGTCGTACAGCAGAGCTGCTTTGCCGTCGAAGACAGAGCTCTAATGAAGAAATTAAAAACTACGAAGGATGACATTGTGTTCAGAAATCATGATGTAGACGGGTTCGAAGCACCTATGCTTGATCCCTTGGTAATAACAACCATAATTAGGCCAGTGACTGTGAAGAAAGTTCTTGTCCAATGTGGAAGTTTTGTCAATATATTGTTTAAGAAAGCTTATGACTAGATGATGATGGATGGTCAGGACCTGAAGCCTTGTAAATCCTAGATTTAGGGATTTACCAGAGAGGCAATGGAGCTTGTGTGATGCGTAGATTTACTAGTGGTTTTAGGTGAAAGTGACCCAAGAGAGTGCGAGTTGTGACCTTCGTAGCGATGGACATTTTTTCTACATATAATGCCTTTTTGGGTCGACCGGTCCTCACCAATTTTTAGGTGTCCTTGGCTCTATGATGCATAACAATGGAGTTTCCCATAGAAAATGGATCAGGGATCATTCATGGTGACCAAAATGTAGGACAGTAATGTAATATCGTAGAGTCGAGAGAAGTGAAGCGACGTAGAAAGGGAAAGGATGTAGATAAGACACACTTGCATCAGATCAGTTGACGCATAGCAACCACCGGTTAAGCCATCGGTCGGTTGGCATAGTAAATTAAATAAAGATATGGATCTGAGGAAAGAGATAGAGGATGCAAGGGCGGATCCAGTCGAGTTGATGATTAGTATCATAGTCAGTCGGGATGATCCTACTTGGGTCCTAAAAATCAGATCTCAACTCAGTCTGAAGATGAAGGAGGAACTGATAGGGTTTCTATGGGCGAACCTGGATTTGTTTGCCTAGACACATTCTGACATGTATGGAATATCACCGGAGATAGCATGCCATGCATTGAATGTGAACCCCAGATGCTTCATGTAAAACAAAAGCGACGTAGCCTAGGTCCAGAGCGATCTACTGCACTAAAAGAAGAAGTAGATAAGCTAAAAGCCAAAAGCTTCATCCACGATGCTTTATGCCCTGAATGGGTATCTAATCTAGTCCTACTGAAGAAGTCCAATGGGAAATGGCGGGCATGCATCGACTATTCAGAGTTGAATAAGACATGTCCAAAAGATAGCTTTCCACTACCAAAGATCGACCAACTAGTGGATTCGACCAACGACCATGAATTGCTGTTGTTCATGGATGCTTATTCCAACTATAACCAAATTCCAATGCACATCCCGGATCAGGAACATACCAACTTCATAACCAACTTGGGATTGTATTATTACCTTATCATGCCATTTGGTCTGAAAATTGCTGAAGCCACCTACCAGACTCTGGTAAATTCCATGTTCAAAGATCAGAACGAGCGATCAATGGAAATCTACATGGACTGTAACAACCTGCCTTGAAACGAACCTCAGTTCGACTCGAAAAAGGCCCATCAAAACTTAAACCCATTAGAAAGCTGGTTGTTGGTTGGTACTTGGTATAAAGAATAATACAGAGCTATTTATTTACACATTCAGAACGAACAGCAGAACGATAAAATTTAATAACAGAAATAGTACCCATTTTATTTAAAATCCAAATGTCATAAAATCCATAACACAATACCAATATGAACCATAACATATCCGTAATATGAAATTTTCAAGATACATCATTATTCTTTAATGGGTACATAAGAAAGAAAATAACATAAGTAAATAAATAGGTAAACTGCCGCAAGTTTCCTCATCGCCTTTGCCTTCAGCATTGCATTTCCTAACCTATGTTGTTATGAGGAGGTAGTCAGAACAACATATGTCTAGTGAATATAAATCTCGAGCCTTACTATAATAGTACTTAGGCAGTATAACTTAAATAAGAATATGTCTTTCACATATAAGTCTGTCCATCTTTAAGCCCTAAGGCTTTCCCAATTCCAATTCAATAACTGTTACTCTTACAACCCAGTAACCCATATTTGTCGTCAATAATGTCCTATCAATATAATAGATAGTACCCAAGCCACTTAATACATTTTTAATGAGAACTAGGCAGACTTTGACAATTTAATGCCTTATTTAAGGCAGGTCCCCATCATTTAATACCTTCCCTAAGGTAGACTCCTCACTTTGGTACATATCTAGCTGATATTACACGGAATCTCTTTAGACCACTTAATACTTCATATTGAAGCGTACCCTTCCCAAGATATCCACTACCATGCCTAACCATTAACTTTGACCATTTACTACTTTCTACATAGGGAATATGCGGGACCACATACAGCCACTTAATATTTTCAGTCCATGAAGCAGGTCCTTCGTATTATTACCCATACCCCAAAGTGACGTCTCACATTTGTCTGATTATTCATAGGTACTGGTAGCCGATTAGCTGGGTAGATTTACAATACAGAATTTGGGAATAACCTCGGATCATCCGTAGTTACTTATTATAAGCGATGTCTTACATCAGTCCCAAAGTCATACTGCTGGTAGCCAGATTAGCTGGACAGACTTTCGTGTGCTTTTGATTGACCTTGCATTCCTATAACTTAGTTATATTTTATAATACTCTCTAAACATATTATCACACATCTCACCGCATCCATAATTAAGGCCTTATAAATAACTTTTTATTTCTCCTCTACAATTAATTACTTTCTTAAGGGTGATTCGATAATAATTAATAACCTATTAACTATGTAATTAATAGTGTCATAATTATATGTTATTTACGCTAATTTATATATATAAATACGCACCTAGTGAATTTCTAAGCGTGCAGAGATTAAGCCCTAAACTAACGTTAAAATGTCAAATCTTCAAAATTATACAAGTCTTATTTTCATATTAACAAACGTACCATAAATCCAATATCCAAAATCCAATCAATGGACTTGTATAAAAAAGTTAGAATCTAAATCCAACTTATTTTATACTAAAACGATGGAATAAATCGATAACAGAAACTTACAATTTAAATATTTTTACGCTTTATTCAACTTCTTTTTAGATGAAATTAGATAAAGGAAATTTCTATTCAAATTGTGGAAATAGATGATGCAAACTAAGAATAAGGATTTTACCTTATAGACCATTTCCTAATCAAAACTCTTAACCAAATCCAAAGAAAAAGGATAAGAAGTGGGATAGAAGGTAAAACATTAAAATTACAAAATCTACATATATTCTAATATTTTAATATAAAACAATTGAGATTCCAACCTAAGAATTAACATTTCGCTTTGGGGGAATTTTGGGGGTTTTAATGTGATTTTTCCGTAAACCAAAATTCCCAAGGTATATGTCAATTCCAAACTATACTATTCAATTATTAAAATAAGAAAGACTAAGATTTCCCTCGCATGTCCTCAGCTCTTCCTCCTTTTGGATTTGTCATGCCTTTTATAATTTTTTTCAGATCTCCATTTTAGATATATACAACAAGGGAGTTGTATATGGATTAGATTTAGATATTTAGGAACTGGAGGAGAATAGAATTGAAAACTAAATAATAAACATCTAGAATTTCTTACCTGAGACCCTTGAGAATTTTTCTGCATCTTTGAAGAAAGAGTCTAAAAGAACTTAATTTCGTTCCCGAAATAATTTGTGCATAAAAGTGAGGGAGTTAGGCTCTTATTTATAGTGGTTGAAATACATTAGAACCATTAGATTTAAGTTGGTTATGAATAATGAAATCCATAACATTCGTTTGCATAAAACCCTAGCCGCCACATACAGGGACCGATGGACTGCTCCTACCCTACCAATCGACCGATGGTCCTATTTTGGGAATGTCATTCCATCATCACCCACCTTCCTTAATTCTCCTTTATTGTTTCTAATAAATGTTGTCTATTCATTGCTTCAGCTAATATACTTGTAATAATTGATCATTAAAATCAAAATTGGACCATCACTAATTAGTCCTCATTTAAATCCCTTTTAATATTTTTTACCAATTTTAAAATCCATCTATTATGCTGATTCAATTCCTCCTTAAATGCCATATTGAATTCCCTAATCAGTCCTCATTAATTCTTTTTATCTCTCATTACTTACAAATTTATTGCCCAATAAATTTGTAATTAATATCCAATCCTAATCTGTTAATTACTAACTAATATGTATATAGTTGTAAATTACGCTATTCGTATATATTTATATTTTAAGTCATTAGGCACAGTTATACATGTATATATATTTCTATTTCTAGCTATTAATTTCTAAACTATGAATTTATTTCTACATTTCAATTTATCAGAGCTATCCTTCTAAAAAGGATACCGTTATAATTTTCCATAAATTAACTATAAGTGAGATTTTTTACTTTTTTTGAAATTACAAGGAATAATTTCTTTTTTTTGTTGAAAAAGACAGTGTAAACTATGGAAAGGAATATCCATATCTTACACAACTCTTTCCATTTTTTGGTACATTCCTTGTCAATCAAACATTGTGCTTTTGTACATATTTTGGAATTGGATGATTTATGGAAATTGCACCGAAAATGCTCTAAATAAATCAAAACATAAAAATTCACATTCTATGGGCAACCTAATTTACAACCCAATTATCGCTCTGGAATATCTTTACAAATTTACCAATACTCTGCAAATAGCATTGAGACTGATTTCAAATTTCTAGATAAGGTTGTATATACTATTCTTATTTTATTCATATACTAAAACCTTTAGCCTATCTTACCTAGGTAGTGATCCCTATCTACTCCATAAAAATTTAGTTTAGTTCTCACCATTCTTTATAAAACTAAAATTTCATGACCATAGAGTACCTAATTCGAAACCTATATCTTTGAAAATTTAGAAAGAATGTTTTTTTCATGAATTCAAAATTTCTTAGTTCTAAAAAGGAGCAAAAAAATTTCCTTCTCAAAAACTTTCTACATAAAAGATTTATTTCTTTAAAAGTTGGACTTTAGTTTATAATAACATTCAAAAGTTGCTTGGTTTTCAGAAAGGAACTATGAAAAATTTCCCTTTTTAATGCCTTCCTATAATAAAGACTTACTCCTTTCAAAAGTAAGGTTTTTAACCCAAAAAATTCAAAAACTCAGTTATCATACCAAATAATTATTCATTTTCTTTTTGAAAACATCTTGTATAACTTTAAAAACTGAAAAGTGGAGTAGATAATGATAACTTCCATCATATTATTTTCCTATACTCATGCTATCTCCGCTTCCTATCCTATTCCTATTGCTTCTCTCATATATTATTTCTAACTAGATTACTAATCCTATTCCTAATGCTAATACTATCAAAATTTCCTAATATTGACTCATTACAGTGCATTTGCATACCGCTTTAGCCATCTGAACTTTTCTTCATTAATATTTATAAATCTATTTCTCTATTATTCTTTGCATTCCTTTATATGGGAATGTTCCACCTACCTACCTTATTGGGCATTCTCACCCTTCTATTTTCTATATCATATTTCAATCAAGTGCCATTTCCATTTATCCGCTCTTTAAAAGAATTTTTTTTAAAAGAACTTACAAATTTATAATATAGGAAAAATCATTGAGTCTAACTTCCTCACTATTTTACATTTATTTCAAGAACGGAAAATCCCTTTTTACTAAAAACCTTTTAATAAAAAACTTTTGACTTAACAAAATTTTAAATTATGAATTTCCTTGCTTTTTTAAAACAACTTCCAAATAAATCCTTTGAAAAACCCATTAAAAAACATTTCAAAGAATTTTCCAAAAACCTTTTATCAAATTCTTTTTCATGGGGTTGGATCTAGAAGTTGATTTTAATTGTCCTTTCTTTTGAACTATCCTTTTTTCCTACTCAATTTTTATAAAAATCTAGTTATCTTCTTGCGGTGATTAATGCAAACCTTATTACGAGAACTTGCTCCACTCCTTCTTCATATCCTACTTCACTCCTATCATTCCTTACTTTCGGATGCTTACAACAAACTGCCTTATAATATTCAATTATTACTAACATGTTTATCCACTATTTCTATAAATGTCGATTGTCCATAATAAATGATTATTATTCTACTCGAAAAATTTCTAAAGACATTTATTTAATCTAATTTTTCTTATTATGCCTTCCTTATCTCTCCATAATTACCCTAATAATCTCTTTAATCAGTCCATTTATATCCTTATTAAATTCTTATAACTCCTTATTTATTGCCCATTTATTTCCCTATTAATTTTGGAGTTACAATTTTTTGCATCTACATTTCCTATCCTTATTATTTATTATGTGATTTATGATAATGTTCTAATTATATCTAATGTGAACACCGATGTGTATTATGCTTATAGAGTCCACAATTATAAGACAGTTTAGATCTAACAAAGGAGTCAAATACCATTAAGCTTCTTGGGTGCTTTCATATGATGCGGTCATGCTTTCTTGGTCCACTCCATACGATACGACCTCCGTCCCATGGGTAACCAGGGTAGGATTATAAATTCAACTCTATTTATTTTTCCAACTCGAAGTCGCCTTGCCTATCTTTTTGGAATATGGTAGAAACTATCTATAGTTGGAATTTATAAGTATAAATATAGTAGGGTTTTGAAAAATACTTTCAAAAATATCAAGTATGCCACTTATACGTATACCTATCCTTGTTGATCGGGTAACTTAAGATTTGATGCCGAATGTAATAAACAACCCAAAAATGGACCTAAATTCTAACCTAAAGAAGGACCATCAAAACTTAGACCCATTCCAAAGCCGACTGTTGGTATAAAGGACAATACGGAGCTATTTATCTATATATTCAGAACTCACAACAGAATAATAAAATATAATAACAGATTCAGTAACAATTTTATTTAAAATCCAAATGCTATAAAATCCATAACACAATACCAATAACAACTGTTATATATCCGTAGTACAACATTTTCAAAATACATCATTATTCTTTAATGGATACATCAGAAATAAAATAACATAAGTAGATAAATAGGTAAACTGTCACAAGTTTGCTCATCGCCTTTGCCCTCAGCATCGTCTTTCCTAACCTATGTTGTAATGAGGAGGGAGTCAGAGCAACATATGTCTGGTGAATAAAAATATCGAGCCTTACTATAATAGTACTTGGGCGGTATAATTTAAATAGGAATATTCCTTTTGCATATAATTCTTTCCATCTTTAAGCCCTAAAGCTTTCCCAATTCCAATTCCATAACTATTACTCTTACAACCCAGTAACCCAAATCTACTGTCAGTAATGTTCTATCAATGTAAGAGATTGTATCCAAGCCACTTAATACCTTTTTAATGGAAACTAGGCAGACTCTAACCATTTAATACCTCATTTAAAGTAGGTCCCCGTCATTTAATACCTATCCTAAGGTAGACTCCTCACCAGTACTTATCTAGCTAACATTGCATAGAATCTCTTCAGGCCACTTTAATACTTCATATTGAAGCGGACCCTTCCCAAGATATCCATTGCCATGCCTAACCATTAAACCTGACCATTTACTACTTCCTACATAAGGAAGAGGCGGTCCCTTACACATCCACTTAATATCTTCAATTCCAGAAGCAGGTCCTTTGTATTATGAACTATACCCCACAGTGACGTCTCACATTAGTTCGACTATTCGTAGGTACTAGTAACCAGATTAGCTGGGTGGATTTACACTACAGAATTTAGGACTAACCTCGCGTCATCCATAGTTACTTATTATAGGAGATGTCTCGCGTCAGTCCCAAAATCACACTGTTGGTAGCCAGATTAGCTTGGCAGACTTCCATGTGCTTTTTACTGACCTCGCATCCCTATAAATTAGTCATAATTTACAATACTCTCCAAACATATTATCACAAATCTCACTGCATCTATAATTAAGGCCTTATAAGAAAACTTCTTATTTTGCGTCTATAATTAATTACTTTCCTAAAGGGGATTCAGTAATAATTAATAACCTATTGACTACGTAATTAATACATTATAATTACACGTTATTTACATTAATTTTTATATATAAATACGCACCTAGTGAATTTCTAAGCATGCAGAGACTAAGCCCTAAACTAGTGTTTTAATGTCAAATCTTCAAAAATATACAAGTGTCATTTCCATATTAACAAATATACCATAAATCCTATATCCAAAATCCAATCAATAGACTTGTAGTAAAAAATAGAATCCAAACCCAACTTATTTTATACTAAAACAATGGAATAAATCAATAATACAAACTTACAAATTAAATACTAATTACGCTCTATTCAACTTTTTTAGATGAAATTAGATAAAGAAAATTTCTATTCAAATTATGGAAATAGGCGGTGCAAATTATGAACGAGTATTCGTACATGTCACATCATTTCATAATCAAAACTCTTAAATCAGATCGAAAGAAAAATGATAAGAAGTGGAATAGAAGGTAAGACATTAAAATCGCAAAATCTACACAAATTCCAATATTTAAATATAAAACAATTAAGATTCCAACCTAAGAATTGATATTTCGCTTTGGGGGAATTTTGGTGGTTATAATGTAATGTTTTCATAAATCAAAATTCCCCTCGGCATATATCAAATCCAAACTATACTATTCAATTACTAATATAAGAAAGACTAAGATTTCCACTTACAATAGGTCCTTAGCTCTTCCTCTTTTTGAATTTTTCACGCCTTCTATAATCTCTTTCAAATCTCCCCTTTTAGATATATACAACAAAAGGATTTGTATATGGATTAGATTTAAAAATTTAGGGATTGGAGGAGAAAAGAATTATAAATTAAATAATAAACATCTAGAATTTCTTACCTGAAACCCTAAAGAATTTTTCTGAATCTTTGAAGAAAGAGATTGACAGAGCATCGCTTGGTTCCCAAAATAATTTATGAATAAAAGTGAGTGGGCCAGGCTCTTATTTATAGTGGTTGAAATGCACTAAAACCGTCGGATTTAATTTGGTTAAGAATATAAAATCCAGAACTTTTGTTTGCACAAAACCCTAGCCGCCACATACTAGGACCGGTTGACCGCTCCTATTTTGGGTACGTTTTCTATTGCCGTTGTTTAATTTATTTTATTCCTTAATTACTCCTTTAAGGTTAACGTTAATTCTAATGATTATTTAACCCACAAGTCTAATTACTGTTACTTTTTGAGTTTCAAATGTGAGAATTATTTATTTATTTGAATTTGAATTCTATTTAAATTATTCTTAATCTAAAAACTTCAAACATCCACAACGTTTTCATTTGAGCTCTGTTTTCAAAACATTATATATGAAAATTGATCAAAAGTTTACCACGAATGCAAGGACATGTCTTTCGTGGTCAAATTATGGCTTTTGAAAATTTCCAATTTTAGCCTTATCTTATTTAATTAATTTATCAAATTTATTAATTTTTATTAATTTTACGCGGTGTTACATTCTCCCCCTTAAAAGTATTTCATCCTCGAAATATTTCCAAGGGATGGACAGTGTAATATGTAATAAACATCCATGTTATGCCACTAAATTATCTACACAACCATCTACTCAAGCAAAAGTGCAATGTGATTATGTGTGTAGACATACCATAGGTGAGCTCAATCCCAGCGTGAGCGTATGATCATGGCATATAAGCATGTATGAAAACATCCTAAACATGCATAAAATTTTCTATATGAGTGCAAAGTGACAGTGAAAAGTATGATAACCATCTCCTATCATCTAATCTAGCAACTACAATGCAACCAAAACCTAATTTTGGAGAGAGAAATGTTTGTCAGCAAAAATCTTAGGATGAGAAGTCCTTATGCTTTCTGCCGGATTTTATCCCCATTGTACTCGAACCAGCCTAATTTATTTCTTATGGAGCGTCCTAGTTCCGTGCTCCACAATGTGTGCGATGGCATGGAGTGCTATTGGTTCCATCTTAATGTCCCTCAATTGATCAAGCTCTACCATAGTGATTGTGATATGAAGGAATTTCCTCAAATGCAAAACGTGAAAAATGTCATGGACTGCTGCCAACTTATCTGGTAGCTGCACATGATAAGTAAGTCTTCCTATTCTTTCTAAAATTCAAAAGGCCCGACAAATCTTGGTGCCAACTTTACCATCCTTCCAACTCTTACGACCTTATAAAGAGAGGAAACTTTAACGAACATCATGTCCCCAACCTCAAACTCTAACTCCTTTCTTCGCTTTTCCGTGTAGAATTTCCACCAGTCTTGTGCTGGTTTCATACGTTGCCTAATAAACTCTACTTTTTTTTTGAAGTTTCGGGAATTAAATTTGGTCCGAGTAGAATTTTGTCTGTGGTTTCCCATCAACAATTTGGCAATTTACATGGCCTCCCAAAGCGCTTCAAAGGGTTCTATACCAATCGTTGATTAGTAACTATTGTTATAAACGAATTCTACTAAAGGTAAGTGATGCTCCCTATGTCCTCCAAAGTCCATGTTGCAAGCTCTCAACAAATCTTCCAAGATCTTATTCACTTTTTCATTTTGTCCATCGGTCTGTGGGTGGTAAGCTATGTTAAAATTCAACTAAGTTCCTAAAGCTGCCTCCTTGATAAAAATCTATGCTAGAGATGCTACGGTACTATTGCTCCTAACATGAATGATTTTTTTAGAGAGTCCATCCACTATGAATAAAATTGCGTCATTGCCTCTTTGGCTCCTGGGCAACCCAAAATATCTACTATCTCCTTATCTTTCTTTTTCTCAAGTCCAATACAGCCCATCTTTCTTTTGCTTAAGTCTAATGCGGTCCATCAGTGTCGGCTTAACATCCATTACTCCTAAAATATGTTTTTCCCAAAATCCTAAAGTTTTTGGGATTAAAGCATTCTCTATTTCAATTACTAATCCAATTTCCTTATTAACTTCCAGTATTACTTACATTTTACCCTTAGTTAAGTATCCCTATATAATTTTCTTATTTATGTTGCTTCTCAATATGTATATATTTATCTAGCGGTCTAATCACATCCATAAAATCAATATAATGATAAAACAGGAACGTACCGCATACCATATCATACACTTTTCCAATAACCTAAAGGAGACAATTAGCTATTACAATCCAAAACTCTAAAATAAAGTTTTGCTGGAAGCTGCCATTTGTCATCGACTGGTGTAAATACTGTTGTATTCCTAACACTCTTTACTAAATTATGATGTACATTCCTAGTATATTTTCCATTATCTCCTACCTTCCTTAATTCTCCTTCTTGGTTTATAATAAATGTGGTCCATCTATTACTATAGTTAATATACATGTAATAATTGATCACTGATGTTAAAATTGGATCATCCCTAATCAGTCCTCAAAGCTTAAAGCGAATAGAGGCCAATCCAGAAAAGATTGAAGCCTTGAGAAATGTTAAATCCCCAAAGACGAGAAAGGAGGTACATAGCCTGAAAGGAAAGGTAACAGTGCTAAACCGATTTATCTTAAAGGCTACGGACAAATGTATACTATTCTTTGATGTCCTCAAAATGAGGAAAAGAAACTTTGCTTGGACATAGGAGTGCAAGGATGCTTTTCAAGCTTTGGTTGATCATCTGGAAAGACCACCTATTTTGTCAAAGCCTTTGGAAGGAGAAGATTTATTTGTTTATCTGGCAGTATATGTCCATGCTTTGAGTTCTTCCCTTGTACGTAAAGAAACTAGACTCCAACGGCAAGTGTATTATATCAGCAAGCGATTAACAGGTGCGGAAAGGATTTATCTGAAGTTGGAAAAGCTTGTCTATTGTTTATTAATCACGTCGAGGAAACTCTGTCCCTACTTCCACGCTGACCCAATTAAGGTGCTGATCGATCAACCTTTAAGGCAAGTTCTGCAACTACCCGAAACTTCAGAAAGGTTGTTGAAATGGAACATCGAATTAAGTAAGCATGAAATATTGTACCATCCTAGGAGAGCAATCCAAGGGAAAGCACTAGCTGATTTCATTACTGAATTCACCACTCGGGATGATGATAGAGAGGAAGTTATGGAGTGGAATGCTCAATGGTAGTTGTACACAGACGGAGCATCCAATGGATGTTGATTAGGGTTAGGAGTGGTTTTGGTAACCCCCGAGGAACGATCAGTTTGCTATGCCCTAAAACTTGAGTTTCCCACAACAAATAATGAGGCCGATGATCACAGGACTCAAGATAGAGAAAGAATTGGAAGTCAAAACTATACACATATATAGTGACTCTCAATTAGTGGTTTTCTAGGTAAGGAAAGAGTTTCAGGCCAAGGGAGAGAGACTTGCCCCCAATTTGACAAAATTTTAGGAACTACTTAATGATATTGAGTATTACACGATAACACACATCCCTAGGGAAAAGAAAATGAAAGTCGATTCACTAGCCAAGCCAGTTAGTTATGAGGATGCACAACTCATGGGTTTGGTTGTAGTGGATGTAATATCGGCTTCGAGCATCAATCAGATGGATGTCGATTGGATCTTGAAGGCTAAATCTGAGAGAGAATCATAGATGATTCCAATTAAGGAGTATTTACTAAAGGGAACCCTTCCAAAAGGAAGGAATGAACGTAGAAGACTCCTACGCAAAGCTTCATGGTTTATTTTTTAGAAAGGAGTATTATATAGACGAGGGTTCTCTTTTCCCTGATGCGGAATGTCGCCAACAAAGAGGCCAAAAGGATCCTTGTGGATGTACACGAAGGAGCCTATAACGATCATACTAGGGGAGCAAACATTGGTGAAAAAGATTCTTCGCTATGGATAATTTTGGCCGACTATCAAAAGAGATGCGACCGATTACACCAGAAGGTGTGACAGATGCCAAGGATTTGTGAAGATGCCTAGAGCTCCACTAATGGAAATTATTCAGATGGTCAGTCCATGGCCATTTGCAATCTGGAGGATTGACGTTATTGGTGTGCTACCAATGTCAAAAGGCAGAGCAAAATACGCTATTGTTGCAGTTGACTATTTCACAAAATAGGCCAAAGCAGAACCGCTCGCTACAATCACCATGAAGAAGGTGATAAATTTCATAGTCATAAACATTATCTTTTGATTGGGGATACAACAAACAATCATTTCTGATAATGGGACCGAATTTAACAGCGCGGAGTTCAAAAACTTCTACTGTAAATATCAGATATAGAAGAGATTTGCAGCGGTAGCTCATCTGCAGGTGAATGGACCGGTGGAGGTAGTGAAAAAATCATCATGTCCGTTCCAAAAAATCTATTGATAAAGGAAAAAGGCAAGTGGTTCAATGAATTACCTCTAGCACTTTGGGCTTACCAAATGACCCACAAGTCCACGACTGGTCATACTCCATTTGCTTTAGTTTACGGATCAAAGGCCATGATTCCAATTGAGTTGGAAGTACCATCTCATGAAAAGATCAATTATGATCCCTAAAAAGAACGAGGAGCTCCTACTTGAGTCATTCAATATAATCGATGAGAAACACGACGAAGTTGATTTGAGAGCCTCTGCTTACTAGAAACGAGTGGCTCGACATTACAACACAAAGGTTAGGAACCAGATCTTTGAGATCGGCGATCGCATCCTTAAAATGAATCTTCCCTGGCCCGGTGAATATGAGCCCAAGCTGAGAAGGTCCATATGCTATTGAACATAAGCTTAGAGATGGAAAATTCAAGCTAACAACCGTTAATGGTATTTCACTCCCGAGAACTGGAATAGCAAAATTTTACGATGCTATTTCACTTAAGGCTTTCTTTGTGCATATTTAGTTGATTTCAATGTAACAAGACATGATCTGCCATTATCGTGGATATAAAATGAATTGGCTTTAGGTATAGATGATTAGCCAGACATTACACCATGAACAACAACAAAATCAGACAATTCACACTTATATAATACATGTATGCAGGTGCTCGGAGATAGGTGCCAATTAAACTTTGCAGTTCATGACTAGATTTAAGGAACGTAACTGTTCCAGGTATCTAGAGTTAGATGCCAAATAACTCCTTTGACCCATGACTCGAAGGTTGGAGTACAAACACAAAGGGGTCGAACGAAACAATGCGCCCCAAGAACTTTACTTGGAGATAGGCAAAGCATCGAATTATTGCCTGATAATCGATGCCCTGAGTTAGGCAAGATTTGATGCAAACGTTCGGAGATAGGCATCGCGACACCCAGAGATAGGCATCATGCTTACTTAGACCCATAGGTAGGGCATATATGGTCAACGCCCGAAGCTAGGCAAGATCAGATGAAAATGTCTATAAAGAGATTTCGAGCCATCGTTCAAGGTGATTAGTCTCGATCAATGCTCGGAAATGGACAGGATTAAGCACAGATGTCCAGAGGTAGATATCCGAGATACTACTCTTTAAGACAAAAAGAGTGGTACAGGAATCCAACCTCGTCTCTAATTAAAAAAAAACTCAACTAGAGATAAGCGAGGCAAACTATTGGGTTAACCAAGTAATAATGAGGGAGTCATCCACATGTACATGGATGTAGTGGATGATAATATCACTCAAGCCCAGATACGCTTGTAATCAGCACAAAAGACTAAGTACATGGACAGAAAAATGTGAAGTCTGAAGAAAAGCAATTTTATTCTTTATTAGCAGACTTTTTCAACAAAAGGCGGTTACCGTACCTGCACAATGACAGCTTACATACACAAGTTCAAAGCTAAACAAAAACAACATAAAAACAAAAGAAACTGCAAATAAGCCTTCTTCCTCCTTTTCTTTTCCTTCTTTCCTTCTTCCGAATGAATGTATACCAGATTTGCTGGGTTTTCTTCTGCTTAATCCCTTTCCTTTACCCCTTTTTCAAAAATAGCCTCTCGAGTCAGTCTCCCAGTCATAGTCACTCCCTAGGGAATCAAGATCCATACTTTGAGTATCTTCAGAGGTAGAGGCAGAGGTAGGAACAACAAAGGATATTGAAGGGAACAAAAAGGATAAAGGAGGAGGAATGTCATCAAACTTTTCTTTTTTAATTTCCTTCATGAACATAGCGTGGAACTGTTGCATCTCCAGCATCGAAGCTCCTGACGGTTATTAGATGACTCCAGTTATAACAATTTCTTCGTCTCCCTAAGTCTCGTGAAGATTGTCTACGACCTCCTCATCCCGAGCATAGATCATTTCAGCATCGGGACCTGGAGTGGTACCTGCTAAAGAGGTCAGAGTCGAAAATGGGAGTAGACAAAATGACTGATTCAGTCAGTGTAGTTTGTGTGTTTAATGACAAGCTTGCTTTGGACAATGGGACAATGGGAGGTTGACCTAAAATTTGAAAAACGGAAAAGTAGAGATTAGCGACATCAACCGGTATCATATGACCATCTCGAATATAGGCGAGGTTAATGATATACCTCCAAAAGATATGGGCTCAGTGAGCTAGAGTACCATTGAACCTCCTTCTAGAATAGGAGATAAAATGGGCAACTTCGAAAGGAAAGGCTCTTTGGGGTTATATTGAGCATTAGATGAAGATTGCAGAACTGTTGAAGTACTGGAAGCTGCCAAGACAACGGAAATAGCGGCAGAGCTAGGAAGAGAAGTGATGGTATCAATAATCAGAGGCTCTGAAGTAAAAGGAGTGGTAGTGTCTACTGTAGAATCATAGGCAGTAGAGTTGGAACTCTCACCTAGATCATTTAGACCAAGCTCGGATTGAGCCCTAGTAGTTACTTAAGGATGTAAGATGAGCTCGCCACCCTTGAGCACTTCTATGTCTTCATTCGCCAAAAGGTCACGCTTTAGCTTCTCCTCACTACCTCAGCTCCATCGGAGTTTTCTCGCTCCTATTTCAAAAAAAACCTCCCAAGCCATGGCTAAAGCCTAGGGATACCCCTTTTCTAGCCATCTTAAGTTGCCAAACTTGATAAGATTTGTATAGAATTGCACAAGAAAAGGTTCAAATTCATATTTAACTTTGTCCTCCACAGCATTAACCCGCTCATTAGTCATCTTCATATGGGTCTCATCTTCATCTTTCATCTTGTGGGTATCCAATAACCCCTCGCAATAATCCTGAGCCTAAGAGAGTGCATTGTCCTTTTCTTTCTTTTGGACCGCCAAAAGCACCTTTCACTTCATTATTTCTTAGGCTTGTTCCTCCACAGTCTTCTTGAGTTTTTCATTTTCCAATGAAAGGGTATGACTCCTGTAATGAGCAGCCTCAACTTGCTTTGGTTGGTTCTGAAAATCTTCTTCAAAGGACTTAGTCCGTTCTTCCAACCTTTTCTTAGCTTCAAATAATGAGGAATTGAGCTTTTCAACCTTATTATCAAGATTGGAGATAATACGCTTGTCGTCTTATTAAATCCGTGTAATAACCCAATTTTAAGTGATAATTAATTAACAGTAACAATATAAATTTGTTTAATAAATTGGAATTTCATGGTTTATTTGATAAATTGGTTTAGTAATTATCTGATGAAAGGATTTAAATTATGAAATTATGATATTTAAATTTAAATAAGTTATAAATACTGAAAATAATATTTTATAATATAGATAAAGACGAAAGAAAATAATAACTTGGATTAAATTGAATTTAGCTTAAGGATAAAAACAATTTTTTTGTTATAATCATCCCAAGGCCCAAAATCACTTAAACTCAAAATAACCAAATTCATTTATTATTAAGTATGATATTTAGCTTTGTAATCTACGTTGGGATATCAAATGAAGGAAAGAGATTATTTAATGTTATTTGTGATTACTAAACTATTATTTAATTTTATAAAGGATTGAGAAGTTTTTTAGTTATTTTATAGTATATTATATTTGTGTTTACTTAATAATCTATTTAGTACTAGAGTATATAATTATTATCCATTCCTAATTATTTATTCAGTTACATAAGATTTTATGTTATGATAGTTTTTGAATATTGATTTGGTTGTTTATATATTTGGTTAGTTAATTTATTTTGCTTTTCGGATCTTATTTATTATATACATTAACTTGAATTATATGAGTGATTCACCATTGAGTTTGATTAGATTGATGAATTTATATGATACGATGATGACATCCTTCTATTTGATTTATGAGATTTTATTTTTGTGTGATGATAAATTTGAATAAATGGATTAGTAAAATCGTTTGGGATGTGGCATTCGGTAATACTTTTTCGATTATTTATTGGACTTTTCATATAGAGATATCTAGTATGATCGAATAGTTTATGAGTATTGAATAATTATTCGAGTACCATGCAGTGGTATGGGATGCCATTATGTTATTTTTTGGTTATTCATTATAAGTAAATTTCACTCAAATGGGGATTACACTCATAGGTTCATGTGATACTCAGTGAGGAGTATCGTATTATTAGATATTGACTTATGAGAGCTGCAACCTATTACTAGAGATATGCGAAGCGATAGGGTATGAGTACTATATAACCATCCATATTGTGTCTAGCTTTATTTATTTTTTGGGAGTCAACAAGATTCGCTAGTATCCACCATGGCGGCCTGATCATGGGGTCACGCCCCAGATCCACGACACCATTATTATGTATCCCTTCAATGAGTATTATGGGTCCCTTCGATGATTATTATGTTATGTCCCTTCGATGTGCATCACAATATTGGTAGTAGTAGATGGGTTGTTGCTCATAGACCCTTGTGTCGCATTGGCCAGAAGTTTATCACCATTAGGGGAAAAGCAGGGTCGTGACCGAGGCTACGCGTTTACGAGCCAATGGTGGATGAAGTCACATTATCCATCGAGGTAACTAAAGGCTGTAGGAATAGAGATTACTCTACTGTAGGCGAGTAAACCTGGGTTCCTGGAGCAGGCTTGTGGTAAGCGGTTGTCAATCTCCCTATCTGGTTCAGGGTATATGAGTGTAGTAGATTGACATATACCTCGAACACTATAGGAATAGACGGTTACTCTGCGGTTGACGAGTGGACCTGTGTTCCTAGAGCAGGCTTGCAGTAGGCGGTTGTCAGTCTCCCATTATATTTACGGTATATGTGTGTGTAGTGGACTGGCATATATGTCTCGTTCCTATGATGAGTTGGCTATACTAGAGACTGGATGCGTCTAAAGTGTAGCCAGTCTCCATATATCCACACTATTGGTTTGATATTCTAAGGATAGCTTTAGTTATGGATTGTGTTTTAGATTATGATTGATTATCTTTGTGATTTGAATGGTATTGTATTTCATTTAGGTGATTTAATGGATTATCTCGCATTCTTTACTAATTATATGATTTATGATATTATATTAGGGCATTGCTTTGTATTAGCCCATTTGCAAGATGGTTTCATTTTTTTATGATGATAATTTATATTGTGAGATTGAGAGATATTTGGCCATTACAGTGTTCTTGCCCGATTATAGTTGAGGATATCTCATAATTGATGATTTTTGGGTTTTTATAATGGTTTTTGGATTATGGATGATTCACTCATTTAATGTAGTCTCATGATTTCTAATTTGATATATTGTATATGGGTGATGATATCTTTATGTTGTGTTTTGAGGATGGTGCCATTACGATACACTGCTGATAGTATATTATCACTATTATACCGTGTATACTCCATATCTATGTATGTATTGACCGATATATTTAGATATAGTCTGACCTGTGTGTTATTTATATAATACTCGGGTCAGTCCGAGACATTTCAAGTACATGGACTATGAGACTAGTATATATTTTCTGGGCTTAGAGGAGACTGGATATTCAACATTGTAGTATATTATTTTATATTTTATTGACTCATGTATGTATTTGACTTTGAGATGTATATATTCCTTATATATTTTATATATTGTATCTTATCGCTGCGATTGACTCTGTGAACTTTGATATTTATTGAATCTTGTGTATTGTTCTATCTTGGAGGCACACGTGTTTATTACTTTGTACCTATACTGAGTACATATGGGTAATGTATAAATTTGGTGTTTTAATATGTGCCAGTGTTAGTCCGAGGGAATTTTCATGTGTGTACCCCATATTGCCTTATTCTACATATTATCTGACAATATTACCTAGTATTACTCTTGGATAATATGGGTATGGATGTGGGGTGTTATAGTTGGTATTAGAGTAAGGTTTAGAATAATACATTGTATATCAAAGACATGAGTCTTGGCCTTGGGTGACTTAGAGTCCCTGTCCCCATGGGTGTGTAGTAGATTTTTATTTATACTTAAGTGATATTAGGAGTATACGATGATTATTGGGGCGATCATCTGGAGACGTATTTGTTATTTTCCTATTATATATATATATATATATTATATTATATTATTATTCCTTTCCCTTTTATATTGGTGTGTATTACAACTTTAATGTGTTACTAAATTAAATGCTTAAACAACAACAGTATTTTAAATATAATATTGGTTTTGGGTTATAGTGGAAACCCACAAAAGATTGAAATATAAATATCTTATTCAAATAAGTATATGAGTAGTAAATATAAATTTTATTTTTCAATAAAATGATTAGAAATATTTTGTGGTTTATTTTGGTGTTAGTCTTTCTTTTGGTTGATACGTCTGATCATTATTATCGATAGGGATTCCTAAACGCTCCTATGAGGCAGTCCGACACAATATTTTGGAAATATTTAAAAAAAATGAGTGTTAGATAAAAGTATAGATTTATAACTTATGCAAATATTGATTATTATTAAATGATTCCTGAAATCAAGGGAACGTTTTAATCAGGAATTTTTTGGAAGATATGTATTTTAAGTGTTGTATTAAATGAAGATTTGAAAATGAATTAGTAAAGTTACACTAGAACTAGTATAAAGTTAATAGGTGGAAGTGATATTTATATAAGTTTTTGAAATGGTATGGTCTTAACTTGTCCACTGAGTTAGTTAAGAATTTGGGCAATGCGGGTGCACACATATTCGATAGAGGTTCTTAAACGCTTGGACATGACATTTAGACCCAATGTTTTGGGAAAGATATAAATATATAAGTAAAATATTTTGGAAAGTGTTGTTTGAAATTTATATTTTCTTTAGATTTTAAAATAAAAGATTATATTTATAATTGGAGAAAAATAATTTGTAAAGGGTATTTTATATGTTAGTATGTACTTTAAGTGATGTTTACAGCCATTGATATTAGTACACACAAGTGTGATCACTGGTGTGGCATTATTAATTGTATCATTATTGCAACCCGATTGATATTACTGCCACTATAATTAATGGTGAGGCAACATCATTTTATTTTGCAGTATTAGGGAATTTGTGAGTAAAGGGGTGTGTGTGTATTTGATGTTATTTTGATAAAATTTAGAAATGTAAAATGTAATAGATTTTGGGATTTAAGATATGGAATTTATATATTTTAAAGATATGCATTTTGAAATGTGGAATAATATGAGTTTATTAATGAATATATATAGTTGGATGCATTAATTTGAATTAATTGATAAAATTATATGCATGAAGTATAATAAGAATTTTATGAACCATTTTATAGATTTTGAGATATGATTTAAAGAGAGTAATATAGAATTATTTTGAAGTGTTAAATTTAGTGAATAAGTTTAAAGTTTCCTCTTGATATTAAGTGTAAATGTTTGAATGTTTATGTAAATTTAAGAAAATTTGTAATGATTTGGAAAATATTATTTGTAAAATAGTATTTAGAGATGATTTTGTTATAATAAAATGTTCGAATCTAAACAAAATAATGATATTTTGTTAAATAGAAAATGAGTTTAGTAGGAGTTTTGGGTTGATAAAATTTTGAAATATTGTTAAAATAATTTGAAGAAAATTTTGAATTCAAATTGTGTTGAATTTGTATGAAATGAAATTTGAAAAAAAGCGTTCTTTGAAAGTAAATTGTTAGATAAGGTATTTTGGTAATTCCAAAAAGTAATTTTTATATTTGGTAAGTGACTGTTATTTAAAAAAAATTAGGTTCAAATGGAATCATACAGTTTGATTATGGGTACTTATATAGGGTTTGATTCCCTGTATTTTCGAATATACTTTTGGATTTGAAAAATTCAATCTTGCACTTCTGCCGTTCGATTTTCTGATTAAATGGATATACGAATTCTGACTTGTTCATTGATATATATATTCGTAAATTTCGGTTTATATTTAAATATATTTTGACTTTGTATTGGATTTCTGATTTTGATTTGCTTGGTCAATCTCACCGCTTTGTTTGAATTTCTGTTACTTGACTTATTCAAAACTGTTTCGGCCTTGCTATCTGCGATTGTAGTGATTTCGAACTTTGTATTTTGATCTTCTGGTCGATGGTTGATTGCTTCTCTGTTTTCTGATCACCTTTGTATATGTTCTTTTGCACAATGTCTTTTCACGTGACTGCACTTTTATCTCAAGACTGATGCGTTTTCCTGGTATTCCATGTATATATATACATGCATATGTGTGTGAACTGTCCCTTCCTTTTACTGCTTCTAATATACTACTTGTATGCACTGTCCTTGAGTTTGTTGTGTCAAGCTGCTGTTGAGTCTGTGTGTATGGGTAGGAGCTGGTTGTAATAGTTAGTGATGTAGTTGACTGATTTCTTGAGCTGTTTCAGTTTGTATCCTCGTTGTGTTTTTGTGATGTTGTGCTTATTTCCTTGGTGACTTGACTGACCTGTATTGTTTAGTTCATGCTTCTTGGTACTCGACCATTCCACTATGTGCTTTTGTATATGTCGTTCTATGATTTTGCTTGGCCTGAACCATTGCTGTAAGCACTTGTATATGCTATCGGATTGCACTTGCTTTTGTTTGAAACTGACTAATATACTTGTTTCCATGTATTGCTTGTTTGCTTATTGTATATGCTGGCACTTGCACTTATTGCTCTAATCTTATGAGAACTTGGACTTCCTCGTACCTGTGCATTTTCATTCACTGCATATGCATCACCCTGCTGATTTTGTTTTACTTGTGCATGTTCATGTGTGATGAGTACTGCTGCTGTTAAGTATAGTGTAGATGACCATGAAGTTCTTGTTGTGACTTTCAATCGCATATGCCTAATCAGACTTTAGTGTGGCTGTACACCCAGTTGCCTTACCTCTATTTTTAATGCTTAGTCTGTGCGTGTTCTGATTGGTTTGTATGTCGACTGACTCATTCACTATATACATGCATATACATATATGTATATATGTATATTAGTGTGCTTACTGCCTTGTTGCTCTTGTCCTGTGGGAACTTGGACCTGGTTGTGTGTGTGTGTTACTTACACTTTCTTGCCTTGCCTCTTATTTGTGATACTCACTTTAACCTAATCTTGTACTTCATAATGGCTGCACTGATTTGTACTTGAAATTCTTGGTTATATCTCTTATACTTGTGCACCATGTTTTTTTGTTTTGTTTCACTTATTTCACTTATACTTGTCTGCACTGAACTTATGTGCACCCTTGAGAATTTATGCTTGGCTGTTGGTTGCATTATTGTTTGTGTTGTGCTTATGGCCGATTTTTTGGTTGACCTAAATCGCAGGCCGATGAAAAAAAAGCGTTTGAACTATGAATTTTTGTTAATGAAATAATTTAAAGATTATTCGACAAGTTTTTGAATTCAAATCAAATTTGATTTGTAGCGAAATGGAATTTTCCTGTAATATATATAAATTATACTTGTTACTGTATTTCTATAAATTTATTTTTATTTATGAAAAAAGTTTATATACAAATAAAGTTGAAAATGGAATAATTATGTTTTGTATAAATAAAATTGTTATAGATTTCTCCTTATAGAAATTGCAAGGATGCAATTTTGTTAAAGGGGAAAGTCTGTTACAACCCAATTTTCAAAAATAATCAAGTAACATTAATAATAGAAATTTATTTAATTAAATTTGAATTTGCTGGTTTATTTGTTAAATTTGTTTGGTAATTATCTTATGAAAGGATTTAAATTGCGAAATTGTGGTATTTGAATTTAAATAAGTTATAATTGCAGAAAATTATATTTTATAAAATAGATAAATATGAAATAAAATATTAAATTGGATTAAATTGAATTTAGCTTAAGAATAAACTTTTTTTTATAATCAAATCCTAAGCCCAAGGCCCAAAATCATTTAAACTCAAAAAATCAAATTCCAAACATTTCATTTCTTCTATTTTCACTTCATTTATTCATTTCCCTGGAGACATAAAGAGACTATCATCATCTTACGTTTGAAGATATATCAAAAACCAAAAATATTCTCATCTCTAAAAATTAAGAAAATAATATACAAATTAAATATAATCTCTTAATTCAATTTTTAGGGTTCTCCATTTCACACTTCGCGGGTGTTTGGAGGCGATCTAGGTAGCGCGACTTGGTTATTGCAATCGATGTCAGAGGGCAAGTCAAACGAAGATGTCGTGCACGATGTTGAGGGCTGCATTGAGCTTGGAAAAGGTCGCGAGTGCTGGTCATCGATAAGGAATGATACGTCTAGGTTGAGGTGATGTTGTGTGGATGTTGATCGCGAACCTGCAATGAAGATAGGTGCATGATTGTCGGCAGCGTTAGTGATTGTGCAATCATCATTTGATGAGTCCCCTCAACTCACAACTATATTTATATTTTGTTACTTGCAATATACACATATAAATCATTCATGTTTATCGTTAGAATTGCTTGGTTGCGTTGCTTGGGTTGATTGATTATGCGTGATAATTGTTGTTTGGGTTATTGGTGAATTTTATCACATGAATTTTTCTTTTACATTATTTATTGATTTACCTGGTTTAATTTTGAGAGTATCGGGAGGTTAATTTTGGGTGTTTTAAAATATATTTGAAGTATTTACAAATAAATAAAATTGGTTAGTAAGATAAAATTATTTTTGGAGAAATATTTTAGATTTAAAAATTATATTAAAGTTGATAAGTAGTATTTTTGGGTGATTTGTAATGATTCAATAATAATATCTAATTATGAAATTATTATTAAGTATGATATTCAGCTTTGTAATCTATATTGGGATATCAAATGAAGGAAAGAGATTATTTAATGTTATTTGTGATTACTAAACTGTTATTTAATTTTATAAAGGATTGAGAAGTTTGTTAGTTATTGTATAGTATTTTATATTTGGGTTTAGTTAATAATCTATCTAGTACTAGAGTATATAATCATTATCCATTCTTGATTATTTACTTAGTTACATAAGATTTTATGTTATGATAGTTTTTGAATATTGATTTGGTTGTTTATATATTTGGTCAGTCAATTTATTTTGCTTTTGGAATATTATTTATTATATACATTAACTTGAATTATATGAGCGATTCACCGTTGAGTTTGATTTGACTGATGAATTTATATGATATGGTGATGACATCCTTCTATTTGATTTGTGATATTTTATTTCTATGTGATAAGAAATCTGAATAAATGGATTAGTAATATTGTTTGGGATAGGGGAATTCGGTAATACTTTTCGGTTATTCGTTGGATTTGTCATATAGAGATATCTAATGTGGATCGAGTGTAGTTTATGAGCATTGAATAATTATTCGAGTAACATCCAGTGGTATGAGATGTCGTTATGTTATTTGTTTGATTATTCATTGTAAGTAAATGTCACTTAAATAAGGATTACACTCATGGATCCATGTGATACTCGATGAGGAGTATTATATTGTTAGATATTGACTATGAGAGCCGTGTGTCGTCCTATTACTAGAGATACATGAAGCGATAGGGTATGAGTACTATATGACCATCGATATTTTTTCCAACTTTCTTTCTTTTCAATAGTGAACCAGATTGGGCAGTATCCACCCTGGCGGCCTGTATCATGGGGTCGGGCCCCAGATCCACGACACCGTTATTATGTGTCCCTTCAGTGAGTATTACGGGTCCCTTCGATGAGTATTATGTTATGTCCCTTTGACACGCATCATAGTTTTGGTAGTAGTATATGGGTTGTAGCCCATAGCCCCTTATGTCGCATAGGCCATCAGTCTGTTACAATTAAGGGCAAAGCCAGGTCATGACCGTGGGTACGCGTTGATGAGCCAATGGTGGATGGAGTCACAATGTCCATCGAGGTAACTGAAGACTGTAGGAATATACGGTTACTCTACGGTGGGCGAGTAGACCTGGGTTGTTGGAGTAGGCTTGCGGTAGGCGGCTGTCAGTCTCCATATCTGGTTCAGGGTATATGAGTGTAGTAGATTGACATATACTCGAAGATTATAGGAATAGTTGGTTTCTCTATGGTTGTCGAGTAGATCTGTGTTCTTGTAGTAGGCTTGCGGTAGGCGGCTGTTAGTCTCCCGTTAGATTCATGGTATATGTGTATATAGTGGATTGGCATATATGTCTTGTTCCTGTGATGAGTTGGCTATATTAGAGTCGGGATGAGTTTGAAGTGTAGCTAATCTCCATATATCCCTACTTTTTTTGATAAATAAGGTAGTGATCTCAAAAGACCACGCCATATATTATAAACGATAACACATTACAACACTCCATACCTTACACCATTACAACACAAACTAGCCCACATTACAACATAAACTGACCCATATTACAACACAAACTGATCACAGTACAACATTACAACCCATCACTCACTACAATAGGCTACAACATTACAATACAACATCAATAAAACAACCTGACCCACACTACCTCTCATTACAACATAACAGCAACCCACCAACATACCAAATACAACAACACAACAACAAACTTCAACAATATTACAACACATAATGCAACAACATAGAACATACACAAAACAACACATATAACAAAAATAAGCATCACCATACACATATAACAACCCCAGCCGAGCATATACATCATATATACAAACATATACTACTGCCTGCATAACAAAGGAGATTAGTACCCAAAAAAATATTATTGCCTGCAACATCAGAACGAAGAAAGCATTATGCAAGACCGAAAAGTGGACAGCACAAAAAAAACCAGTAGAAACTTCATGCATGCACTGCTCCTAGCATCAAAAAGTGAGTCATAAAAGAGTGAAAAGCATCCAAACACCATGCATGACTAGCACCAGCTCCCCTTCGACATCTGACTATAGCTGCAGCATTGTCTAATAAATCGATATAACTCCATTTCTCCACACCTGCCCATATATACACAAATCTCAAAATTGAGAAAAGAATGACATTAGAACTCCTATACTGATTTAAAAAAAATCTCCTATTCTTCACTCCATAATACCGAACAATAAGCATAATTTAACAATTCAAATAAGTTTCTCTTCTCTTGATCTCTCAATGAAAATCTTCCATAATTCCAGTAATCAAATTGATCAGCCAAAAATCTCCCCACTCCACACCAGTGTTAAAATGAACTAAGCATTTTGTTAAAACATAGAAGCTGAAATCGCACATAGTAAATAAATGTTTGTAGTCCTCATCATCATAGTTGCAGAACAACATTTGCTTTGAATCACCATGTGTTTTCTTCTCAGCAAAGAAATAATATTGAGTTTATCATGAATCAATATCCACATATGAACCTTCACCTTCAATGGAACACCAACCATCCAAAGAGATCTAAAACCAACCAATATCCTTCTAGAAAAATTGAATAGTCTTTACATTGATTTGACAATGAAGCATTTCTTATCTCTGGCCTAAACAAACTTATCTTCGACGACCTCATCAAGCATTGATCCATCAATAATATTGATCGAATGCATAAACTAGAACAAAACTCTTCCATTTAATGTTCTAGAAGAAGTTTAAGTCCCACTTAAAACCACAAGCATTGCCTATAAAGATCTTGTTCACCAAACTATACTTATTACAAGACAATTCATAAAAATTCGCAAATTCTGTCGCTAAAGGTATAGGTAGAACTCAATAATCATGCCAAAAACTAATATTTCTCCCACTTTTCAATTCACATCCTACAAAGTTTGAAAAAAAGAGAAAGCATCCAAATATTTTTCCAAAACACTGAACAACCCTTAATCTCCTTCTTCCATTGAAAACAATTATTAAAATATAACTTCAACACCCATTTCCTCCATAACACATCTTTACCATTAGTTCACTCCCGGATCCTTCTACATAATAGAGCATTATTCATTTTAGCCATATTTAAGACTCCCAATCCACCTTGATCAATAGACTTGGAAACTTGATTCCAAGAGATTAAACAACTCAACGAACTACCTTCTCTAACACCATCCCAAAAGAAATTCCTTCTTATACAATCTACCTTTTTTATTACCCATTGTGGACATTTATGAAAGGGTAACCAATAAAGAGGTAAAGCTGAAAATGCTGCATTGATTAGAACCAATCTTCCAGCTTTAGATAGACGAGAACTTTTCCATCTAGTAAGCCTAACATCAAATTTCTCAACCAAAACTTGTCAATCATCCTTATGTAATTTACCCAGTCTGATGACAGTACCCAAATATGAAAGAGGGGTACTACCCACATTACAGTTCAACATATTAACAATTCTTACATCGTCCTCCAAATTACTCAGTGTTATTAACGAAATCTTACGAAAATTAATTTTCAACCTTGACAATTTTTGAAAAGAGTATAAAAGAACTGTTAGGGTTGCAATATACTTGCATTCCGGAGAGCTAAAATGAATAGTATCATCAGCATAATCCAATAAAGTGAAACCACCAGATATAATTTCAACCCCAAAACTCTTAATAATTCCATTATGCACCGTTACCCTTAAAATATGAGTGAATACATCCACCACAATATCAAACAATAATGGAGATAAAGGATCATCTTGTCTTAAACCTCTTCCGAAGCAATCAACTTTCTAGGAATACCATTAATACAAATATAAGAACTACTAGACCACAACAAACCTTTAATTCAACAGACCCATCTTATATCAAAACCTCTCGCCATCAAGGTATCTAAAAGAAAATTCCAATCAACCATATCAAATGCTTTCACAAAATCCAACTTCAAAACTGCACATGGCACTTTATTCTTTTCACGATAAGAAACACTTCTTGTTCCATAACAGCCCCATCAAGAATAAACCTCACTTATATAAAGGCAGTTTGGGCTTTGTCAATTAACACATCCAATTTTAGCTTAAGTCTATTAGCTAAAACCTTACTAATCAACTTACATGTACTATTTAATAAACTGATTGGTCTATAATCAGCCGGACACAATGAACCCTCCTTCTTAAGTATAAGAACAATGTTAGCGCAATTCAATTTCTTCAAGTTCAACTTCCCTTCATAAAACTCGTTAAAGACCTTCACAATATCCACTTTAATCCAACACCAATACTTCTTAAAAAAGAAATTCGAAAAGCCATCTGGCCCGGGTGCTTTGTCACCAGGCATTTCATTCAAGGCAGCCTCAACTTCCTCAACCAAAAAGGAGCCTCTAGATCGGATAAATTCATAGAGTTTGGATATAGAACTTTCCAATCAGCATTAATTCTCTCCTCCATACAACTGCGAAGAATAAATTTATAATAATACATAAGTGATTATTCAAATCTTCCTAATCCGAAATCTTCATGTCATTACAAACAACAGTACAAATCCTATTTGACCTTCTCCTTCCATCTGCAACCCTATGAAAGTAACTAGTATTTTTATCCCTCTCTTTAAGCCACTATGTATGAGCCGTCTATCTCCAAAAAATTTCCTCCTGATTAATCAATTTAAATATTTCCTTTTCTTTTAATACAATATGATTCCTCTCTCAACACTTAAAGATCAAAATTCCTCTAATTTGTTTAATTCTAATATCTCCTTTCCAACCTTTCCTTATTTTGTTTAATGTTACCAAAAACCTCTCTATTCCATTTCTTCAAAAATTTCCAAAGAAACTTTTGGTTTAATATTCTAGAGATAGATTTATTTATTGACTGTGATTTAGATTATGATTGATTATCTTTGTGATTTGTATGATGTTGGATATCATTTGGATGATTTGATGGATTATCTCACATTATCTACTAATTATATGATTTATGATATTATATTAGGGCATTGCTATGATTCGCTCTATTTGCTGTATGGTTTTATTTTTTTATGATGATAATTTATATTATGAGATTGAGAGATATTTGGGCATTACAATTCTTGCCTGATTATACTTGAGGATACTCGTAATTGATGATTTTTGGGTTTTGATGATGGTTTCGGATTACGGATGATTCACCCAGTTAATGTAGTCTCACGATTTCTGATTTGATATGTTATATATGAGTGATGACATCTTTATGCTGTATTTTGAGGATAGTGCCATTATGATACATTATTGATAGTATGTTATCACTATTATACTGTGTATATTCTATATCTATGTATTTGTTGACTAATATATTTAGATATAGTCTGACCCGTGTGTTATGTATATAATACTCGAGTCAGTCCAAGACATTTCAGGTACAACGACTATGAGGCTAGCATATATTTTCTAGGCTTAGTGGAGACTAGGTATTCAACATTGTGGCATATTATTTTGTATTGTATTGACTAGTATATGTATTTGACATTGAGATATATATCGTACCTCATATATTTTATATGTTATATCTTGTCGTTGTGATTAAATCTGTGAAATTTGTTATTTATCGAATCTTGTGCATTGTTCTATCCAAGAGGCACACATGTTTATTGCATTGTACTGATACTATGTATGTATAAGTGAGATATAAATTTGATGTTTTAATATGTACCAGTATTAGCCCAAGGGAATATTCATGTGTGTACCCCATATTGCCTTATTCACCGTATCTGATAGTATTACCTAGTAATACTCTTAGATAATATGGGTATAGAGGTGGAGTGTTACAATATGCTTCATCCCCTCAAGCACTATCCTTCTTTTGTAAGAAAATTCCGAGATAGCCTCGAATATCTTCTTTCATTTGTGGTATTGATCATACACGTTGCCTACGTATGCTACAACGTTGGAGCTAACCTTAGGAGGGATACCCTTTAAGAAAGGAACGAACACCACATCATTAAAAAAAATTTTTGGAAAGGCTTTCTTCATAGCGGCCATGTGAGGGTTTGAATAGTTTCAATCTCTATAATGGTAGTGGGAACATGAAGCGGCCACTTGTCAGGTCTCTGGTGATGAATACTAGAGGATAATAGCTAAGATGATTGTTTAGATTGTCGTGGCACATAAGAGGACATCTTCAGTTGTGTCATAAAAGGGACTGAAACTGGGGCAATCGGAACCTTGATTGAAGGGATGTGATCAAGTCTCACTGAATACTTATCCATGATGTGCGACAAAGGTGAGAAAGACCTACATCGCGGAGATGACTCTCGGGGCCTATAGTCTTTGTCCCATCTCCTATAATCCCGCCTCTGATGCCTTCCTAAATATAATTCATGGATGAATCTCAATAGCGGTCGGGTGGTCCAAGCTTTTTGTATTTACTACTTTGACTCTTTAGAGTGTCATATAGATGCTTTCGTTCCATGGGGTCTGAAAGCAAACATGAACGAGTTAGTGCAAGAAAAATGAAAAATGCTACATATAGTACAAAAGTGTAGTGTCGTGTAAGTGTGTTGTGTCCTAGTGCCACCCACGGACCATGGACTTGAAGTTTGTTAACATGGGTTATTTCCCCTGCACTAGTAGTAGGCACTTCATCAGGTAGAAGAATGGGAGAACCAATATCTTCGATGTCAATGTTTCCAAGGCCAAAAGAGCCAATTTCATTTGGTATACTCCCAAATGATCTATAAATGTCCCCAGATGGAAGGATGGAAGTCTCTTTAATTACAAAAGCCGACGGAGGCTTTGTAGATGTTCAAGACGTGATGATATTTATCTTAGGTCGTCAGGAGATAAGTAGCACGCGAGCCCCCTCACTCTCGCCACTAGAGGACTCATGGCCAAAATCAGCATCCTCGTCTCCTCCTCCATCGCTCTCATTTTCTTCGGCATGCTTTTCTCTTGCTCCGCCACTATCTTCATCCCCTTGCCTTGTACCAAGACCAGTAACAGGATCTTGCATAAGGAGCAATGCTTGACCCTCACTAATATTGACTTCAGCTTCAGGCTCTTATTCAGGATGAATACCCTCTTGAACCTCAATTACATATCCTACTCTATGGTTTTCCTCCAAAAGGTTATAAGCATGCAGGTTCTCATCCATGAGAAGATATATCATGTCCCTCTATTCGAACAGAACATTTTGAAGATTCGCTAGGGTACTTGCCAAAGCTGCACCACTGAGTCTTCTTGAATCATCTACAGATACCAAAAATAATGAATTTAATGGTCGGGAGTATGAAATATGTATTAGTAAGGAGAACGAACTCAAGACTTACGTCGAGATAACCATTTTTGCACAAAACCAGGTGGACATCGCACACAGAACTCATCTTTGAAATTACTCAACTTGTTCCAAAGTCCTAACACTATTCGACAGCCCCAGGCAGGTTTCAAGAAAGTGTATCCAGGAAACTCCTTCGGTGCTTGAAGTTGTATCAATATCGAATTTCCTAGGCAGTAGGGACCTTATTTAAGTATTGAACGAATATCATGTACATACCGTTCAAAAGAGCATAACTATTTGGATGTAACTGGATTGGGGAAACCTTCATAAACTGTAGAAATGTACGAACGAAGTGATTAAAAGGTGGAACACATCTAGCCATGCATATATATCGATTACAGGCAATGTACCCCCATAGGCGGGAGATGTGTCTATTAATAATGTGTGGGAACCAACACATCACTGAAAGGAATCTCGTGCTTCTCACATATTTGTCTAAGGGATTCCTCATCAACCTTAGAAGTTGGAGAATCTAGAGGATCTATCAAAAAGGTGATTTCACCTATGTCAATTTCAAAGGCAACCCCTACGATCGGCCCTTCAGCCAAGACAAAAGGAATCATATTTAAAGGCTGATCCGTTCGGCAACTAACTGTCTAGGATCGAGATGGTATAGAAGTAGACTTTGTCATAGGCACCGTCGTCGAACAAGATTCAGTGTCGGGCTCGATATACCTTGATATTGAAGGATCTACGACCATTGCGGAGAGATGCAATGAACGTCTAAGATCCAATAACAACCTACCTTGAAACGGGCCTAATTTTTAACCAAATAAAAGCCCATCAAACCTTGGACCCATTCCAAAAATCGCTATTGGTTGGTAAAATTGATACAATGAAAAATATGTGGAGATATCTATCTATGCTATCAGAGTTCATAGGTGAAAGGATAAAATATAATATCAGAAATAAGTACCCATTTTATAAAAATTCAAATCTCAGAAACATAACATCCCAATATCCAAATTACAATATCTTAAAATAACAACATCATGTCTGAAATGGGTACAACAAAATATATCAAAACATTAATAGATAGATAACTGCCACACATCCACACCTCCACCTTCAGCCTCTCAGTCAGCATCACATCGCCTAATCTATGTGTTGTAATGAGGATGGGTCAAAATAACAATGTCCGATGAATGCAAATTTCAAGTCTTACCATAATAATATTTGAGCAGTATCATTTAGGTAAGTAATATGTCTGCGTCCCTTATTATTATCCAATATTTTGACCCGGCTATATTAATCTGATAGGATAAGTTATATTCGACCGCTGTCAAGGCCGATAAGTCCAGAGTGATGATTGTGGGGCCCAAAAATCAAGTACAAATAATAACATAGATCAAGGTTGAATGGAATTGATTGGTATGCAAAGTAGAATGTTTGAAGTATGAAATATGGTTCAACATGTAGGAGGGACCGACATAAATTAACTTCCATAATAGGGATCAATATAGTTCAGGGAGCAAGTGCATTTCAATGGAAAACAATTAATATCTCAAGATCCACAGGTCTAATGCATGTGAAATTTTATGAGCAAGATATGGGGACCCTACCCTATGGATCGCACTTCAAAAAGATGAAGTCAGAGGGATCGACACTCTTCTTTTGATAGGGATCGGTAGGAATCAGCAAGCAACCCATGTTAAAGCAAAGATCAAGCAATAACTCAAGTTCCACCGATCCAATTGGCATGAAATTTGTAGGCTAAGCTTATTTTAGCATGACGAAGCTACCATAGGGACTGCACCCTAAAATTCCACCAATGTAGGGATCAGTACCGGTCCTTGTTCTTTGGGAATTGGGCCATGCGATCCCGCTTGTGGGTCCATATGGTTCTGGAGGTCCTTCTGTCGAATTTTCAGGGGGATATTTGGCCATCTTCGTCTATAAATAAATGCTTGGTTGTTCAGTTTTGAGACCTTTACACTGCTAGTTGCTTTATACTCTTTTATAACTAAGGATTTTCATCTGATCCCTATTGTACTTAGTTTATAAAGTGATTAATAAAGCAATTTGTTCAAAGTGGACATAGGCTAACAACGCTGAACCACTATAAATCGTTGTGTGCGTGTTATTATTTCAATTTACTCCTATTTCTTTGTTATTATCCTCTGTTTTTATTTTATATTCTTCATTTATTTCTCTTTAAAATTTATGTTGGGTGTTTGTGGCAATTTTTAGTGCAAACATTTTGGTGCTTTCGTCGAGAGTCTTGATTCTTAGCTTATTAGGATTTCTTTATTGCAACTGGATTGCATAAATCCCCTGAAGATCCACAGCTACCTTTAAGAAGTTTGCTTATTCTATTCAAATTTACAAAAATCTAAGCAAAGCTATCAACAGTGGTGAGGAATACTAGATCTAATTCTCAGAACGCAGAAGGAAACGAGAATGCTAGCATCCAACAAGGAGGTCCGAATAGTCAACCAATGGATGTGAATGCTGATCCAGTTGAAGTCTAGAATCCATTTGATTCCATTACAAGAGCTGAAATCCAGAATCTGATGAGAGAGCTAGTGGTTAGTTGAATCATCAAATTCAAGCCAATATCAACCTAATGAACCAACTCAGTCAGCAACAGCAAGGGAAAGCAAGGAGGAACCCCACCCCTTACTCAGCATCAGAGAGTTCTAGTTCATTGGATGATTATTACATGCACAGGCATCGCAGAATTGAAGGATTTCGTGTAGAAGTTTCAGGGCATCAACAGGCAGACCTACCTGGTCTAACAAGACTGATCGGTGCCGATCCCACCATAGGGATCAGTACCCATCCCTCCTCTAGAGGAGGGAACTTACCTGTACATACTGGGATTCAAGCTGAAGCTACTGCGACCGATTTGGATGATGGAGTTCGGTTAAATGTTGACCAATTGCTTCCCTGGAATAACGATAAAGTGAATGTACATGGTATACATCGGGAGGATGGTGAACCAAGAAGGCCTGGAACGGCCCGTAGATATCAACCAGACCATTCACATAAGGTGGAATACGACTACCACTTGGCATCAACTATCTAAATGCCAGACTTGTCGGCTACGGTTAGACAGTTAGTGAGAGAGAGAAGGCTTGACCAATTACGACTGGGGTATCTTGAGAAGCCATACCCCATTCACTAACGTGTCCTACAGGCAGCGTATCCAAGGAGGTTCAACACGTCGTCGATGCCTGCCTATGAGGGAAAAAACGACCCCAGGCAGCACATCATGAGATATGAATGGCTGATGGATTCTACATGAGCAGATGATGCAACCAAGTGTAGATGTTTTACTATTACTCTCTCTGGAATAACAACAGTGTGGTTTACGAGGTTACCCCCGTGGTCGATCTCTAAATTTGATGATTTGGCAACAAGGTTCGTGGAGCAGTTCTGTATGCACGCAACTCGCCCTAAAGATGTAATGTCCCTATCCAGTGTGATCCAGGCTTTAGGAGAATCGCTAAAAGATTACTTGGAGAGATTCCATATAGCTATCACAGAAATCAGTAATCTGAATGACCATGCAATATTGATGTATGTAACAAGAGGGATTGATCTAGAGTCTGATTTTGGCGATTTGTTAGTTGGAAAGCCACCCGCAACGTTGGAGCGCTTTTATGCAAAGGTGACTCGGTATTTAAGGAAGGAGGAAGCCCAATGCTCTAGGAAGAAGAATGTTGCGGGATCAAGTGGAGAGGGAGTACAGAGTAATATTGTAGTGAAGCAGTCTGATGATAGCTCTGGAAAAGTTCAAGTGGATGTCCAGAACAAACCGAATCAACAAAAGAAAGGCAGAGATAGGAGCCGAGAACAAAAGAGGGATTCTGGAAGAAGAAAGCCTGGGATTCCGATGTACAATACTTACATACCACTGTATACATCTCTGGAGAATATCTATTTGTCTACCTGCAATACCATGCAGTATAGAAAGCTGCCTCCGAAAGAATCAACGAAGAAGTAGAAACGGATAGGAAAATATGTAGGTTTCATTAATGTTATAGTCATAACATAGATGAATGCAGGCATCTCCAGAATATTATCGAAAAGCTAATTCGAAAAAGAAAGTTACAGCAGTTTGTAAAAACCCCGCAGGATGGTGGGCATGAGACATTGACCCCAACCGAGAACAAGCACCATACAGGGCTGAGGAGCCTGTGCGGACTGGTGGAAGATTAGCAATCAATACAATAGTCGGGCGACCGCATCCAGCTGATAAGAGTTGGCATGATATGGAGTGGTACGCTAGCGTGATTAAGAATGTGAATTTTGAATGTTGTTTGAGTACAGAAGATGGAGCTCCAACAAAACAGCAACATACAATGGCAGATGATATTGTGTTTAGAAACAAAGATGCAGACAAAGTGGAAGATCCAACAATCGACCCAATGGTCATTTCGGCCATGATCGGTCCCACTTTAGTGAGAAGGATATTGGTTGATTGTGGAAGCTTATGATCAGACGAGGATGGAAACCAAGGACTTGAAACCGTCTAAAGCCCACATTCATGGCTTTAAGGGTGCTACAACCAAAGTTATTGGTTATGTTGAATTGCCCGTGGAGTTAGGAGAAGGTGATCGTAGCCTTTTGTTGTTTTGGATGTTGACTCTCCATATAATGCTTTTTTGGGCCGACCGGCCCTAGCTGAGTTTCGGGCAGCTCTTGCCCCATGGTGTTTGACTTTAAAGTTCCCGATAGATAATGGTATTGGAATTGTTCATGGTGATAGGGCGACCGGGCATTCCTGTTATATAGCTGAATTGAGGGATGCTCAACGAAAGGAGAAAGGTAAGGGTGTGGACAAGTCTGTCCACATCCAAGCCACTGAAGATTGACAACCAGTGCCTGAGCCTTGGCTCGGACACTATAGTCGGTTCTATAGAGACATAGATCTGAGAGATGACGAGAAGGAGCCGAAAGAGACCGAGGCTGCACCGGCCATGCTGACGATTGACATCACAGTTAGCCACGACGACCCGTCATGGGTCCTAAAGATCAGATCACAGCTCGGCCCCCCGATGATGAAAAATCTGCTGGATTTCTCCAAGCGAATCTCGATGTGTTCGCTTGGAATCACTCTGACATGTGTGGGATCTCGCCTGCCATTGCGATCCATGTATTGAATATCGACCCGAGGTGTGTCCCGGTGAAACAAAAAAGGCGTGGCATGGATCTGGAGAGATCTACCGCTCTTAAAGAGGAGGTGGATAGGCTCAAAGACAATGGGTTTATTCGCAACACCCTCTACCCTAAGTGGATATCTAATCATGTACTTATGAGAAAGGCAAATGGGATATGGTGGACATGCGTTGATTACTCGGACTTGAACAAGGCATGCCCGAAAGACAGCTTTCCTTTTCCAAGGATCGACCAGCTAGTGGACTCAACCGCGGGACACGAATTTCTATCTTTCATGGATCCATACTCAGGATATAACTAGATCCCAATGAACATTCCTAATCAAGAGTACACCAACTTCATTACTGATGTTGGATTATATTGCTATGTGGTAATGCCATTTGGACTAAAAAACACAGGAGTGGCCTAACAATGCCTAATCAATAAAATGTTTAAAGATCAGATCATAAAAAAGATGGAGGTATATGTGGATGATATGCTTGTGAAGTCATGACGGTCCAGCGACCACATTAGAGACCTGGCAGAAATGTTCGATATCCTCCGATACTACAAAATGAGGATTAACCCTCTGAAGTTTTCTTTTGGCATAGCATCAGGAAAGTTCTTGAGTTTCATCATTAATGCCCACGGTATCGAAGCTAATCACAAGAAGATCCAAGCTATTCACAATATCCAAGCGCCAAAGACTATCAAACAAATACAGAGCCTGAATTGGAAGGTTGCCGCTCTAAGTCGATTTATTTCCAGAGCTACCGATAAATGCATTCCTTTCTTTGACTTGATTAGGAGAGAAAAAGGAATTTTGAATAGACACAGGAATGTAAAGACGCATTTCAAGCTTTGGTGAATCACTTAGAGAGACCTCCCATCTTGTCAAAGCTGGTAGATTATGAAGACTTGTATATCTATTTGGTTGTGTCGGTACACGCTATAAGTGCTGTGTTGCTTCACGAAGAGAATTGGATCCAGAGATCAGTCTATTCTGTTAGCAAGCGATTAACAGGAGCTGAAAAGAACTATTCGAAGATAGAAAAACTGGCATACTGTTTGTTGGTTGCTTTACGAAAGCTCCACCCTTACTTTTAGGAACATCCTATCATTGTTTACACCGACCAGCCGTTACGACAGATCCTACAGTGACCTGAGATGTTTGGAAGGTTACTCAAGTGGAGTATCGAGCTTAGCCAATTTGACATCACTTATTTTCCCCAAAGGGCTATCTAGGGTTAGGCACTGGCAAACTTCATAGCAGAATTTACTGCGCATGATGATTTCCCAAAGAGCAGTGAAACCCCTACCATACGGTGGAAGTTATATGCAGATGGAGCATCCAATGATTGTTGTTCTGGAGTCAGAATTGTTCTTGTAACTCCCGAAGATTGGTTAATTTGCTATGCTTTAAAGCTTGATTTCCCTGCAACAAACAACGAAGCTGAGTATGAGGCTCTGATTGCTGGACTTAAATTCGCCAGAGAACCAGGGATAAAGTCTCTTGAAATCTTTTGTGACCCATAATTGGTAGTATACCAATTCAAGGAGATTACCAAGCTAAAGGGCAATGACTTGCTCCGTACCTTATCCATGTCCAAGAGTTATTGACCGACTTTGAGTACTATGATATTACGCACATTCCTCGAGATCAAAATTCAAAGAGGCTGATTCATTGGCAAAGTTTTCTAGCACCGGGGATGCACAACAGATGGGCTTGGTTCCAGTCGAAGTATTAAACGCTCTGAGCATAAGCCCGAAGGAAATCGACCGAGTACTAGAGACAAAGCCTGAAAAGGAGTCGTGGATGACTCCGATTAAAGACTACTTGCTATAGGGAGTTCTTCTCGAATAAAGGAATGAAAAACAACAAGTCCTTCGTAAAGCTTCACGATATATCATACAGGAAGGAGTTATGTACAGAAAGGATTTTTCCATTCCCCTGATCTGGTGTATCGCTCATGATGAAATAAAACGAGTCCTGAAAGAAGTTCATGAAGGGGAATGCAGGTATTACACTAAGGGACAAACACTAGCAAAGAAAATACTCTGTTATGGGTATTATTGGTTGACCATCAATCAAGATAGTGCTGATTATGTAAGGCGATGCAACAAGTGCTAGATAATGCAAAAGTTCCAAGAGCTCCACCGACGGAAATTACACAAATGGTCAGCCCAAGGCTGTTTGCCATGCAGGGTATAGATAATATCGGTGGCTTACCAATCTCTAAAGGTGGTGCGAAGTACGCTATCGTCGCAGTTGATTACTTCACCCAATGGGCCAAAGCATAATCTTTACCCACGATCACAACCAAGAAAGTAATCAACTTCATCGTCCGAAACATCATCTATCGTTTTGGTCTTTCATGAACTATTGTATGGATAATGGGACTCAATTTGGCAGTGCTGAATTCAAAGACTTCTGTCGTCGACATCATATAGAAAAGAGATCCGCAGCAGTCGCTCAATCTCAAGCAAATGGGCAAGTTGAAGTTGTGAACAAAATCATAAAATCGATTCTGAAAAAGTGTTTGAAAAAATCTAGAAGCAAGACGATGGATGAACTCTCGACAGCACTATAGGATTATAGGACCACCCATAAGTCTGCAACTGGCCATATTCCATTCTCCCTTGCTTATGGTTCCAAAGCCGTTATTCCTATTGAGCTCGAAGTTCCTTCTCATCAAGTGACCTACTATAATCCCAAAACGAATAAAGATCTACACTTGGAATCTCTAGACTTTATAGATGAGAAGTGCGGAGAAGCTGATTTGAGGACAGCTGCGCAACTGTACCAAGTCACCCGATACTACAACACAAAAGTCCGACCTAGAACCTTCGAAATAGGCGATCTCGTCTTGAAACGGGGTTTTCCTACCCAGATGCATATGAATTCAACTTGGGAAGGACCGTATGTCATTGAGCAGAGGCTTGGAAAGGGAACTTTCAAGCTAGCGACTGTTGATGGCATCACACTCCCAAGGGCATGGAATAGCGAGCACCTACGGGCTATTTCACTTAATTTATTTCTTTTCTATTCAGATTTATTTAGTTTCAGGATTTGCTTTAGCATCTTATTTTGTAGATATGTAATAAGACAAATTATGTCATTTCTTTCCGTTTGATAAACAAAGTTTTGAACTTCCTCCACAACTGTGTTTGTTATAACATTACATTAGAAAACTAACTAATATTAACATGTCCAAGTAGGTTCCCAGAGTTTGGAGCTATCCAATTACGTCAATTCCCGATTGAACTAAACATGACGAACGTGGTCCGACCGTTCATTTGATAATTCTCATTTACAACCCGATGGATGAAGTACATAATAAGGAATGGATATGACTCAACCATCCGATAATCAAGTTAATCCCATCAAGCGATGGGATAGTCATGAATCAAAAGTGATCGTGATACGACCGATCGCTCGTTGAGTCAAACCCTAGACGTTGGGGTAAATCAACCAATCAAGGGAAATATGATCCGACTATTTTCCAAAATAACTCTTAGTTCCCAGAGCGTGGACTAGAGTATAAATACAAGCCGGGTGCGATTCGACCATCTGCTAACTAACTCTTATCCCCAAAGTGCGGATATGAGTATAAACAAATAGACGAGTGCGGTTTGACCACTGGCTGTTCCGTGAATTCTAGCCTGAAATTGATAGGAGGAGTATAAACTCGCTAAGGACGGAGTTTAACCATCCACCGTCTAACTCTGCTAACCCAAGACTGGGGGCAGGAGTATAATCCCTCAAACTGCTAAATCCGACAGTGCAACATTGGGGCTCAATCCCCATGTTTGGTATAACTCAGGGCCATGACCGCATGGAGGCCTTGGGATAAAATTAACGGATTATCATTCAAATCAACGAGCGACGAATTACAAGTATATTGAATGGAAAAGTAATAGCTCAACTACTTAAATAACAATTCACACGAGAGTTCAACATGAAACAAAAAACTTTTATTTGCATAATCAACTTCAAAATTGTTATACAAGTTTATTCAAATAAGAGGGCCGTACCTGCACAATCATGGCCAACAAATGGGAAAACAAATATACAAGCTATGTGCAAACTAAGCCAAAGTGACGACTATTTCTTTTGTCCTTTCTCTTTCTTGGATTTTTGGGGAGTGGCACCACCCGAGCTTCCGCTTGTCTTTTCCTCGATCCTTTACTGCCCTTAGCAGGAAAGCTTTCAAAGGTTGGAGGGAGTTCTTTGGGAATCGACCCACCGGGTGGAATGACTTTTAATGGGACGAGATTTGGATCATCAATGTCCACATCGATAGGTTTAGCCTTAGCTTTTTTCTTCAACATATCCTCCCTCATGATGCGCTCTTTTAAGCTGAGCTCATCGGCATGTTCTGTGGCACTGGTAATTACAATGTTATCCAACTCATCAGGCAATGGCGGGTCTTCAGCTTTGTCATCATCAACTGCTTCGACAACTTGAGCATCAGGCCATGTAGCGTCGGTGGCCGATAGAATCTCAGTAGATGTTGATTGTTGGTTCACGACGGCATCACTTTTGGACTTTGGCTGGGTCCCGAAAGACCAGTGGATTCGGGGAAACAAGAAGATAAGCCCATGACTATTGGGCATGACGAATGAAACCTCTCAAAAAGTTGAGAGTAAAGCGGAATATTTGCGTCCGGCTTACTCTTAGTTGTCGCCGGAGTGCTCCCTTCTAGAATATGGGTTAACACCTTAGATTGATAACGGGTTATCCGGATCGTAGCTTAGATCCTGTGTTGGGCCGAGAGAAACTTACGCTCCGGTTGTGTGAAGAAAAGAGGGGCCTTTGGGATCGGACTATGAAGACTCGGCAGTGTTTTTCCCTTTGCCGGAGGGTGCTGGAATGTCAAAATATCGAAGTATCGCAGCAGCAAGGTCTAGAGGTTCAATCCCAGGAAGAATCTCCCGTACTAGTTTCTCTTCGTCTAAATCAGCTTCACCGAGGGTTCTCTTTCTCATTTCAACAATGTATTCCCAAGCCTTTTCAAGCGACTCAAGTTAACCCTCACAAAGAAAGCTCAGATTGCGGTAGATAAGGACTTTAGCATTGTATTCAATGATCAGGGGATCGAACATGTCCTTCATTTCATTTTGATTGGCTTCTTTGGCATCCTCTACCCGGGCCTCGATCTATTCTCTCATCTCATTGCAGACTATTTCTCTCGCCTCTTCTTTGAGGACTTCAATTTGAGCAACTTGCTCATCAAGCTTAATCTTCAACTTCTTGGCTTCAATGGCCTCTTCACAATATCTTTGCGATTCCTCTTGAGCTTTAATTTTCTCTTTCCTCTCCTTTTTAATAAGTTCTTCAAGCTCCTCAACGCAGTGGGCCAAAATATTTTTCTCCTTTTTCATGGTATCTTTTTTCTAAGGCAAGCGCACTGCTACGGTTGAGGGCAGCGTCAAGTTCCTTTTTATGGGCAGCTTCTAAACAACTCACCGCCTCAGATGTTTCTTTAGCACTTTTTTCTGTCTCGGTCAGCTTCACCATCGTCCGAGATCTTAGTGTCTTGATGTTTAATTATATCTTTATCATGGATTGCCTCTAGCTTGAGACGATCGATTTCATGTTGTCTTTCGATAGACATCTCGGAGATCTTCTCTACTAAGTGCTGGAATGATTCATGTTGCATAAAAATGTCGTTGATGCATGCGAGAGAACTTGCTTTAGCATTCCTAGGATTGTATGAATGGAGGGGAGGAACTTAAGCTCGTCGAAACAAATCTTTGGAAAATTGACCTTAAGTTCGGCCAATTTTTCTACCGTGGAAGCTTGGAGCCGCAGTCGGCAAAGATAGATCAGAAGTGACGATTGTACGTTTGCTCGACCTATGGTCATGGGACTGCTTGGAGCTGGATGAACCGGAATACTTCTCAGGCGGTATGACAAATTGAGGACCATGGAAAGAGGTTCGATCGCTACTGTGCACAGGAAGATTAGGTTGAACTTCCTAATGGGATGACTGAGACTGGGACTTTTGTGTGGAAGATGAAGATTCCCTCAAATGATGACTTCTTTCTCGGTCGTCATCCCTCTCTACGTCTACCTGATTCTGAATCACGATTGGATCCATATTGCATCAAGGAGCCCCTCAAGCGATTAAAAGCCCAGGATTGAGACATCACACCTGCAAAAACCAAACAAAAGGTTATAAGTGACCATTATACAAAAGGTAGATGGAGATCGTGTTTAAAGTGCATGTGATTGTGAGTGTCCTAGTGTCCCCTCGACGGACCAGTCACTCCAGTCTTGCTCATAGGATTTTTCTCTCCTTTACCGGTGGAAAGAATGCCGTCACCACTTTTGGTGAGAGAATTGAGCCCCTCAATACTAATGTTGGGGAAGTCATGACGTCATGACGTCATCAAGGATTTGGAGATTTGAAAACCCTTTAATCGAGCTTTCTAAACGTTGGGAGGATGACTCTTCGTTGATGGAAGTAATAATAAACTCAGGGTCCTTTGCAGTTTTCTCCTACAAAGCTTATAAGCAAGCTTCTTTCATCTTCTAGCTGGTGTGTGAGGTTGCGTGCCTTGTGACGGTTCAACCACAGGAACATTTCCTGGACCTGCATCAGCATCGCCGGGCTCGTTGGTCTTGGCACCCTAATTTTTCCCTCTTCGATGTCATGCTAGGTCCCCTTGACTGGGGGCACGACATGGTTATTGGTATCACCTTCTTGTTCAGCATCATATCCTGATAGGGCAGGGCTTCCTGGAAGCCCAATGTTGTGACCGTCCTCCAGCAACCTGAACGGAGATAACCATTCATCGGTTACAAGGAATCTAATGTCCCTGTTTTCGACCGAGGTGGCACGAATTGCAGAGATTGCCCTTGAAAAAATATCGGCCTTTGGACGTGGATGGACACTTGTAGATTTCCAGAACGTTAGTTGATTCAGGATATGACTTGGGTTAAAGAATTTGAGAATAGAGTGAAGACGACACTTACGTCCTTCCAACCATCGCCTTGCAAAGCCAGGCAGACATTAGACATAGAACCATTCATATTTGAAGGGGCTGAGCTTGTTCCAAGCACCCGTTAAGAATTGACAGTTGGGCGAAGGCTCGAGGAAAATTTAGGAAAGGCTCCCTTTCCGTCATTTGAATTTGTAAATAAACCTAACCTAATGTCCTCAGGAGTTGGCGGGCGGAACAGGACATTCATAAGTAGTAAGAAAGTGCCATGGAGAAAAGCATAGCTATTCAGGTATAGTTGAGTAGGAGCTATTCCAAGATATTTTAGCATCTTCCGGATAAAAGAATTAAAAGGCGGCATGCATCCGGCCCAGCATATGAACTTATTACATGTTGTATACCCCTCCGTGGGTGAATAAGCCCTATCGTTCATCGAAAAAACCTGAACGTCTTTGAAGGGAATCCCGTGTCTATAACATAGTTTTTGAAGAGCGGCCTCACCAATTCTGAAGGCCTGAGAATCTGTCGGGTTATCTAAAAATGTAGCACCTTCTACAGCATCGGGGGCAGGACTTATATCTTCTGCCGGAAGGACAGGACGTCAGAGAAAAGGTCGACCGACAGGCCAGAAACCTCCGGTTGTTCAGTTTGACGACCAGGGGAAAGCTTGCCAGATATAGTTGTGGAACTTGACTCAGTTTTGGGATACTATGTTGTGAAGTTGGTCTGAAAGACATAGATATAGTTGCGGAACTTGACTCGGCTTTGGGATACTATGTTGTGAAGTTGGTCCGAAAGACATTGCAGCTAAACGCTCTAAACTTCTGAACTCCATGTCAACTATACTTAGTAGATAATCGAGACTAGAAAAGTTTACCTGTCTCCCCATGCTAAGTGTAAGCTAGTGTGGTGCAGTGTCGTGTAGTGCAAAGATAAGCAACTTAAAATAAGAAAGCGAAGTTAAATGACGATACTTTGGATTTCGACCAGAGTGATTGTCATCGCTGACCATCTCAATACGCGAATATGTTGATCTGTTGTGTAAGCTTTGGGATCGATCATCGGTATATCGAAGTGTGAAATCCGTTATTAAAGTCTATATGTTAAGTTTTAGTTCATGTTCTAAGTCCCAAGGATTCGATCATTCAATTTTGAGTTCAATAGTTAATATGCAAGTCTTGTTGTTCATCATCGTCATATGTTCAAGTTCATTGAGATGGAATTGGTCATAATTGCTCAAACAAGTGATTATGGATTGGTTTTTGAGCTCAATTCAAAGCCTAGAATTAGCCAAGTACATATATGCCGATCCCTATATAGCTGATCCCTATCCTAACGTTAAAAAAAACCGATCCCTTTCCCCACATGATCCTTGTCGATCCCTTTGCTTAGCCAAAACCACCAATCCCTCCACGCTAACCAACCCTACCAATCCCTTCCTTTTATCAAACTTCCACATCGATCCCTCTCCCACTTAACCAAATAACTAAACCCTCTTGAAGAGCCCATAACTAATCCCTTATCATACATTAGAAACCGATCGGTATACCCAGCATACGCCAAATTCCAACCGATCCCTCCTCTAGCCAATATGCTATTCTTCAAAAATTTTCGAATGAACCCTATGTCGTATGCTCCTTTCTTCCTCCTCCTTTCTTACTCTGTCGAACCCTTCCACATCTCGTATCTCATCTCCTCCAAGCAACTTCGGCCATCATTTCACCACCGCGTCAAGCTCTACCCTAGTCGCTGATCGCCTCAAATCCATCATCTCGTCGTAAAATCAAAAGTTAAAAACTAGAAAACCTACCTACATATGTATATATGTTAGAGGTGTTAATGAGTGGCTTGGAGATGATCGAGATGGAAAGTAAAAGGAAGTGGGTTCATAAAGGTAAGATGGATTGCAGAATATTCCATTTCAAAATTAAAGGAAGAAGAAAGAAGGGAGGGATCGGCCTTAATGATGGAATGAGGAAGGTTCGGTATTATAAGGGATGAGAGGGAATGGTAGGGAAGTGAAATAAGTGAGTATTGGAGAGAAAGATACTAGCTTATATATGGGACGAGGGTTTGGCCCACGGTTTCGACTCGAAGCAAAGAGGAGAGGGATCAGCTAAAAAGATACTGATCCCCACAAGCGTGTATATATAAAAAAAGGAAGAGAAAGCGATCGGCTAGAAATATGCCGATCCCTGTAAGGGCTAAAAAAGAGGAGGGATCAGCTAAACATATGCTGATCCCTACAAACGTTTTAAAATAAAAAAAGAGAAGAGGAAAAGAATAGGGATCAGTTTTGAGCACGTATACAAACAAACATAGGCATGGAAATTATTCAAAGCATGTATGTACTAAATGCAATGAAATTGCATCTTACTCAATGAAAATTGGCGACGACCCATGAGCATACAAACACGTCCGGGAGCTAATGACAAGAACGTGTATCTGAACGTGCACATGTATGGTCTAAAAGTTCAATTTTTGAAATCAACAAAAAACGAAATCAAACCTGAAGCCTTCAAGTTCGAGGATGGACCAGATAACCAAAATTTATTAGTCTCGTGGAACCGTACTTATATATCAACTGATGGAATATAACCTTGGATTTGTATTATCGGAAATCGATCAAGCGTCATGATGAATAAAGAGAGATACAACAGTTTGGGAAAATAATTCGACATAGGGATAACAACTATTTAGAAAACTGGACGGGTTTCTTTCCAACGACTCTAACTTGCCTCGACTCAAAGCACATTGTGTTCAGCACAAGACGTACTTTGGGGGGCAAGTGTTATCCAACATTTTGATCTGGCTATATTGAACTGATTGCACAAGTTAGATTCGACCGCTATCAAGGTCGATGAGTCCAGAGTGATGATTGTGGAGCCCAGAAATCGAGTATAGATAATAACATGAAGTCGAGGTTGAATGAAATTGATAGATATGCAAGGCAGGATGTTCGAAGTATGAAATATGGTTCAACATGTAGGAGGGATCGACATAAATTAACTTTCATAATAGGGATCAGTATGGTTCAGGGAGCAAGTGCATTTCCATAGAAAACAATTAATATCTCAAGATCCACAAGTCCAATATATATGAAATTTAGTGAGCAAGATATGGGGACCATAGGGAACCTACCCTATGGATCGCACCTCAAGAAGATGAAGTCAGAGGGATCGGCACTCTTCCCTTGTTAGGGATCGAAAGGAATCAGCAAGCAACCCATGTTGAAGCAAAGATCAAGCAAAAACTCATGTTCTACTGATCCAATTGGCATGAAATTAGAAGCTAAGCATATTTTAGCATGAGGAAGCTACCATAGGGATTGAACCACAAAATCCCACCAAGGTAGGGATCGGTACCGATCCCTCTTCTTGGGAATTGGGCAATGCGATCCCTCTTATGGGTCCATGTGGTTCTAGAGGTCCTTCTGCCGGATTCTTAGGGAGATATTTGGCCACCTTCGTCTATAAATACAGGCTTGGTTGTTCATTTTTAGGACCTTTACGCTGCTAGTTGCTTTATACTCTTTTGTAACTAAGGATTTTCATCTGATCCTTGTTGTACTCGTTTATAAAGTGATTAATAAAGCAATCTGTTCAAAGTGGATGTAGGCAAACAACGCTGAACTACTATAAATCATTGTGTGCATGTTATTATTTTAATTTACTCCTATTTCTTTGTTATTATCCTTTGTTTTCATTTATATTCTTCATTTATTTCTCTTCAAAACTTTTATTAGGTGTTTGTGCCCATTTTGGTGCAAACAACTATACTAAATCCTACCAAGCATATCTCAAATTGTAAGCCCGGCCAGTCCATTCCACAACTATCGTTAGTCCTAACCATGCAAGAGAAACTACTTGAGTTACTTAATACCTACAGACTCTGACCATTTAATGCTATAACCTAGGTAGATACCCGTCATTTAATACCTAAACCCAAGGCGGACCCCTCTATGGTACTTCCTAACTGATATCGTTCGAAATCTCATCAGTCCACTTAATACTTCTTTATAGAAAGAGGCAGACCCTACAATAGCCAATAATACCTCAATTCCTTAGCGGACCCCTCCCGAGATTCCTCTCTACCTCACCTAAACAATAATAGCGACCATTTAATACTTCTTAAGTGGGAAGGAGGTGGACCCTGCAACACCATTTAATACTCCCAACCCAAAAGCAGGTCCTAGCCTTAAGACCTATAACCCAAACTGTGACATCTCACATTAGTTTGATGATTCGTAGGTATAGGTAGCCAGATTAACTGGGCAGACTTATCCAATAGAATTGGGACTAACCTCGCGTCCTTCGTAGGTACTTATTATAGGAGATGTCTCACATCAGTCTCAAAGTCACACTATTAGTAGCCAAATTAGCTGGGCAAACTTGTATGTGCTTTTGACTAATCTCGCATCCTTATAACTTAGTCATAATTCTACTCTTCTAACATACTACCATATATACCTCACCCGCATTTACATACTGAGGCTGTATAAGGAGAATTCATTATTTCTCCTTTAATTATAGACTAATTTCAATAATTATCCTTAACTTCCTTCCTAAGGGGATTAATGCTAATTAATAACCAATTTATACTACGCGATCAATACATTATTAATTATACAGTAATATATTTATATTTACGTAGTAACTAATATATATAAATATTTCTAAGCGTGCGAACTATATTCCTATTTTAAAATTTACACCCTATGCTAATCATTAAATGTCAAAACTTCCTTATACAAGTCTAACTCTATACAATTGTTTCAAAGTAGCTAATATCCTTAGCCAAACAATATACTTGCATAAACAAAATAGAATCATACACCAAACTTATTCTATATATTAATATAGTAGAATTAATGCCTCTAATTCAAGGAAGTAAAACTTACAATTTAAATCTTTTATTTTCTATTCAACTTTTCCATATACAAACTTGAAGTGAAAAAGGGATTTCTTTTTGTCTAAATTATGGAAATAAGCAGTGCAAAATACAAATAGGAGAATTCTTACTTTACACACCATTTCCTAACTTATTTTTCTTTTAGAACCCTTTGACACTACATTAGAGAAGATTTGAAAGTGGAATAGAATATGAAATATTCAAATTGCAATAATAAAACAAATTCTACTATTTTAATATGAAATAATTGAGATTTCAATAAACATAAGAATTAACATTTTGTTTGGGGGAATTTTAGGGTTTTAGTTTTAGGGTTTTCTTGAACAAAATTCCCCAAGGCATAAAACGAATCCAAACTTCTACTATACAAATAATAAAATGTGAAGAAAATTAGATTTCCACTCATAGAGAATTTGCTTGCTCTCTTTTTGGATTTGATTCACACCCTCTCCTAATTTCTCCTTCAGACCTCTTCCTTTTGGAATATACAACGATTGGATTGTTTATAACTTAGATTCAAAATCAGAGATTAGGGAAATAATAGAATTAAAAATCAAATTTTTAAATATCTAAAATTCCTTACTTGGAAATCCTAAGTGATTCTGAGTTGTAGGGTAGAAAATAGGCAAAGCTTCGCTAGCATTCTCGAATAATTTGTGAATAAAAGTGAGGGGGCTGCCTCTTATTTATGATGGTTACAATGTACAAGAACCATCATATTTAAGTCGATTTAAAATAATAAAATCTAGGTCGTTCCTAACGTAAATTAAACCTAGCCGCTACCCTCCTACCGGTTGACTACTCCTTCATAGGCGGTCGACCACTAGCGGTCGATCGTTCTTAGGAATGCAGTCGACCAATCTTACGTTTTTGGTAACGTAAGAACCATTGCCATTTTAATTAATTTCTTTCCCTATTTTATTATTAGCGTTAACGTTTATTTTAATGTTTCCTTAAACCCTAAGATTCCCATCAACGTTAAAATATTTATTAGCGTTTTAAATTTCAAATGTTAACATTAATTAAATTTTTAAATTTAAATTCACTTTGAATTATTTTAAATTCGAAAACTTTAAACGTCAATAATTTTTTTGTTTGAGTTCCGATTTCAAAACTTTATATATGAAAGTTGATCAGAACATCACCGCCAACATAATGATGCAACTTTCATGGCCAAATTTCGATTATTTAAAAAAAATCCTATTTTTAATCTTATTAGTAGTTAATTAATTTATTATTAATCTTACCAGGTGTTACATTCTCCCTCCTTAAAAGGATTTCGTCCCCAAAATTCCTAAGAGACAAATGTTGTAACGCACACTCAACATCCACATTATATAACCAAGTTATCTACACATCTATCCACTCAACCAAAAATGCAATGTGCTTATGTATGCAACATACTATAAGTGAGCTCAGTCCTAGTGTGAATGTAAGATTGTGACATATAAGCACATATGCAAGTATCCTAAATATGTATAAAGTTCTACATGAGTGCAAAATTAACAGTAAAAAGTGTGGCAACCATCCCCTACCATCCAATCTAGCAACCAGGACGCAGCCAAAAACCTAAATTAAGAGAGAGAAAGTTTACAATAGAAATTCTCATAATGAGAAGCCTTCATTTCTCTTCAGTATCCCATGTGCTTTCCATCGGATTATCAATCTGTTGTGCTCGGACCAGCCTACTATCTTTATTGCGGAGCTTCCTAGTTCTATGCTCCACTATGCATGCGATGGCACGGGGTGCAATCGGCTCCATCTCAATATCTGCTAAGTGGTCATGCTCTGCTATAGTGAGGATGTCGTGAAGACATCTCCTCAAGTGTGAAACATGAAAAATGTCATGGACTCCTGCTAACTTATCCGGCAGCTCTACTCGATATGAAAGTTGCCATATTCTTTCCAAGATCGGGAAAGGCCCAACGAACCTTAGCGCCAACTTTCCCGACATACCAAACCTCATCACCTTCCTAAGAGTGGAAACCTTAACAAAGACCATATCTCCTACCTCAAACTCCAATTCTTTTCTTCGCTTGTCAGCATAGGACTTTTGATGGTCCTATGCGGCCTTCATTTTCCATATAATCATCTCTATCTTTTCCGAGGTCTCGCTAATTAAATCTGGTCAAAGTTAAATTTTGTCAGTGGTTTCCTTCCAACAATTAGGCGATTTGCATGATCTCTCGTATAACGCTTCGAAGGATGCCATGCCTATCGCCGTTTGGTAACTATTATTGTACACGAACTCTACTAAGGGTAAGTGTTGCTCCCAATGTCCTCCAAAATCCACGATGCAAGCTCTCAACAAATCTTCCAAAATCCTATTCACCCTTTCAGTCTGGCCATCTATCTAGGGGCGGTAAGCGGTGCTAAAATTCAATCTTGTTCCTAAAGCCGATTGCAAACTCCTCCAAACTTCACTAGTGAATAATAGGTCCTTATCATTAACAATGCTAACTGGAACTCTGTGAAGTCGTACCACTTCTTTAATATAAATTTACACTAAAGATGCACAGTCCTATTACTCCTAACGAGAATGAAGTGAGCATTTTTAGTGAGTCTATCCGCTATAACCCAAATAGCTTCATTGCCACTTTAGCTCCTGGGCAACCCATTTATAAAGTCCATTGATATATGATCCAATTTCCATGTCAACACCTCCAACAACAATAACTGTCCTCCAGGTTTCCCTTGTTTCGCCCTTATCTTTTGGCAAGTTAAAGCGAATTTTGATACCCTCTTCTTCATTCCCGACTAATAGAAAATTCGCTTCATATGCCTATATATTTTTTCTCCACTGGGGTGAATGGTTATGCTAGAACGATGACACTCCGCTAGCACTTCCTCTAAAATATCCTCCATCATAGGGACACATAGATGTCAATCTCTTCTCAAACATCCTCTTTCATCAACTGCATATCTGTTGACATGGAAAAAATGCTCTCCTCTACTTTGCTTGTCCAAAATATCTACCATCGCACATCCTTCTTATGCTCATGCCTAATATGGTCCAACAATGCCGGCGTAACTTCCATGGCTACCAAATTTCCTAGAATGGGTTCTGTTGGTGGTTGAAAATTGAAATTCAGGAGGAATTCCAACTGCCTTCGCATCTTTAAGGCAAAGACGACAGCTGCTAACTCCAATTCATGAGTTGGGTACCTCTTCTCATGGTCCTTCAACTACCTACTTGCATAGGCTATTATTACTATACCATCTTGCATAAGAATAGCTACAAGTCCCGAACCACATGCGTCGGTGTAAATAGTAAAAGGCTTCTTCCCATTGGGAATGATGTACCGGCTCACTAGTGAATAACTCATTTATCTTCTCAAATGCTTTCGTGCATTTCTCATCCTATGCAAAAACTAGATTTTTCTTGGTTAAGCGAGTTAGTGGGACTGCCATCTTGGCCAAGTCATTTATGAACTTCCTACAGTATTTTGCGAACCCAAGAAAACTTCTAACTTTCATGGCGTACTTCGAAATCTTCTATTCTTAAATAGCTTCCACCTTTGCTGGTCTATGGACAATCCCTTCTTGAAAATAACATGACTGAGAAATCTCACCTTATTTCCAAAAGTGACACTTGGAGAATTTGGCTTTAAGTTGGTGCCTTCTCAAAGTCCCCAGTACCTCCCTTAAGTGGATTTCATGCTTATCTACACTTTTAGAGAATACTAGAATATCATCATAAATACTATGACGCACTTATTTAGCTGTCCCCTAAAGACTCTACTCATCAAACCTACAAAGTATGCAGGGGAAGTCGTCAACCCAAAAGGCATTACTTCCTATTCATACAGTCCATCCGGAGTATGAAATGCGGTCTTCTACATGTTATCATTAGCTATCCTCAAATGATGGAATCTCATGGGTAAGTTCAATTGGGAAAAGATTCTATCTCAAACAATCTGGTCAAACAAGTCATCTATTCTAGATAAGGGATACCTATTCTTCTTGGTGAGCTTGTTGAGCTCTCGATAGTCAAGTCATAGACTTAAAGAGCCGTCTGCCTTAGTAGCAAAGACAATAGGTGCTCCCCATTCAAAAGTACTACGAAGAATGAATTCGTTCTGCAGTAGCTCCAAAATCTGCTTGTCCAACTCTTGCCTTTCTTTGAGGGCCATGTGCCTTAATGGAAGAGCAACATATCTAGTCATCTTCTCCAAATCGATCCTAAATTCTATATCCCTACAGGGTGGGAGACCCGAGACTTTTTCAAACTATTAGGAAATTCTCGAATTACGGGCACATATGAGAGATCATCTTGTGATAGGCTAAGAGAATACAAATCGCCCCTTATGACTCCTTAACTATACAATCCTCCTATCACAATCTAAGACGGTCCCATAGTAAGACAACTAATTCATCCGTAGGGTAAGTCCATACCCTTCAAAACAAATAACATAAGTGTTACATGTAAAATAGACGTTGCATATATCTACAACTAGGTCTTTGTAAATTAAAGAAAGGCGTGTCGACCCTTTAATAGAATTTGACATGACTACTAGGTTGGTAACTACTTAGGTTTTTAGACTCAAGGAGTTAACTACATTTCTAGTTATGAATGAATGTGATGCTCTCAAGTCAAATGAGGTACGAATAGTATTCTTGAAAATAATAGTTGTATCTTCCATTGTAGCTTTTCCTTGATGTCTAGGAGGAGGTCTACCCGAGATAGGTATAGCCTCTATGGCATAAGCTTGCACACTCTATCCTTCCCTTGCTAGCTTCGGACACCGATCCTTGTAGTGTCCCTCCTCATGGCAGCGGTAGCACTTTCTTTTGAACTCCTCCCTTATCAAACTCACCTTACAGTCCGTAGCAACATGTCCTTTCTTCTAGCATCTATGACATGAAAAACCTTCTTCTTGATCTTCCCCTTGGCCTTCTTATTCACCAAAATCCTCCCTTCTTAGCTCCACCTTGGTTTTATGGCTATCCGACCTTTTCCTTCTCATTATCCTTCCCCTTCTCCTCCAAGCCAACAGTCTGAAGTAAAGCCATCTCAACTATCATCACATAAGCGGCATCCGTGGGAATTTATGTCAAAAGTAGCTCCCTAAATGGAGAATTAGGCCATTGACAAACTTAATAGCCTTCTTCGTGGAGTGTCAATCAGACTCGATCTAAACTTAGCAAACTCTATGAACTTATTAATATATTCCTTCAACGTGGAGTTTCCTTGCCTCAACTGTACAAACTTCTCCGACTGCTGTTTGAACCAAAATCGGTACAAACACCCAGAAAAGTAAGCAGTAGAGATTAAATGAAGAAAGTAAATGAAAAATAAAGGAAATTGAACAGAAACAAGCACATATGAATTTATAATGGTTAGGCAATCCTGGCCTACGTCCACTTGAATGATTTTATTGCTTTTGCACTAGTTTTTGTGATTACAAAAGAATGGGATAGGAATAGATCCTTGAATACAACAGAATAAGAGTGTAATGGTAGCATCAAGATCCTTAGAATGAACCATACCTTATGTATTAATAGGGGTATACTACTAAATATCTCGCTGAAACTTCTCCTGCAGAACCTCGCCGTCATGACCAAGTCTCCTAGAAAATCTCAACTCCATATCACCTATGGTTGGGGATCGGTACCATCCCTATAGGGGGTGTTCGGTACCAATCCCTATATATGTAGTATAGGTTCTTGAGATTTCTTGTGTTAGCTCATCTTGTTGTTGGCTTCAGGATTCCAAGGTTGTCTTGCATAGTCGCCTAGATGTTTTTTGGTCCAAGAGGTGGATCTACAAAAGGCTGACCTACTACTTTAGATGTATATGGAGATTGCCAATACAACGCGCATGAATTCAAGAACAACACTTGAATCAGGCTCTACGTAGTTAGAGAAGAGTGCCATAGAAGTGGGGGCATGTTTGCACACACCCCTAGGGATCAGTACGGATCCCCAATGTAGGGTAGGCACTAATCCAATACTTAGTGAATTCCAGGATGCTACTCCCTTGAGTTCGTTCGACCGTCATCTCATGGTCTTGATTGTACTTGAATTTTGGGCTCTACAGTTATCTCTTCGGCTTCCTGCCTTGATAGCTTTCAAGTTTGATTCGTCCAATCCATCTGAATATCGACTGGTCAAAAGATTGGATAACAACTGCAAACTTACTTCTGCTTTGGACATGAATCAAGATTTAAAGCAAGTTTGAATCCAGCCTAAGTGATTTCTTCCTCAGTGTTCTCTTCAACTACTAAGGTCCAACAATCCAATACTTCTCCCTTTAAATGCCATGCAACCATCCTTCTGTTGATTCGGTCTTCCCATCCCAGCTCCAGGAATATACATTCATAGTCATTAATCCAAGCCTTGGTCTAAACAAAGTCTACGACCCCCGTATACGCCCATCCTTCCATATTTTGAAAGTCCTTGCACATCTTGGGGAAGCCTAAAGGGTTGGGTGTTGCTTTAGCAGGCGAGGTATTGGGTGCCGTTGGTGCAGCTTGTTGAGGAATGAGAACTTTCCCTACATGCCCTTGGTATTTTTGAAAAATCCTGGCATCCCTCGGATAGTGGGCATCTCTTGGGTGGAGGGGTTCCCAAACTCGGAGGAATTGTTTTTAGCCATAATCAACTATCTATAAGTTTAAAATTTTAGTTACAACTCCCTAAGATAGTATTATTTGCGGAAATAAAAGATTTTTCTAGTGTGTCCACTAATGTTCTAATAAAAAAGTGTGTGTGTGTGTGTATACATAATAGGGTTTTGAAAAACACTTTCAAAATTAACAATTACGCACTCTTATGTATACTAATCCCGTTGATCGAGTAACCTACGCTCTGATATCAAATGTAATAACCCACCTCAACAATCTTAGTTAATCGATCGACTATGACCCAATCTTGTTGTACCCTGCTCGAGTCCTTGGCAGTCCATCGAAACTTGTTCCCACTTCCACTCGGGAACTTCTAGCGGTTGCATCAGACCATTAGGCTTCTTCTACTCTGCTTTAACGAACTAGCAGTTTATGTATTTTGAGATAAAGATCCCAATGTCTTTCTTCATCCCTTCCCAATAGTAGGTCTGCCTCATATCACGGTACATCTTATTACCTCCAGGATGAATAGTCAATCTCGAATAATGGCACTCATAGAGCTCCTTGTCCTTCAACCTATCGACATCAATAATAAACAATCTCCCTTCTTTACAGAGCCAACCGTCTCGGTCGAGTCCGTACCGTCTCATATCCTTAGACTCACTCCCGCTTCAATCTTAGAAATGATCTCAGCTAATCTGGCATCGCGCCTCTAACTATTACCAATCCGATCAATAAGAGTAGGTCTGATAGTCAAGCTTGCCAACATCTTTGGCTCTAACTCACACCTCGATCGGAAATCAGAACCGGCAATATATTCTAACTGCATCCACTCTATGAACATAGCTCTCAAGCTGGCATGTCTCCTACTCAAGGCATCAACAACTTCATTACCTTTTTCTAGTGTAAATGGAATATCAATGTCATAGAAGGCTAGGAACTCTAACCATCACCGCTGATGAAGGTTGAGATCCTTCTGCAAAAAGATGTACTTTAATGATTTATGCTCGGTGAACAGCTCGAACCTCTCTCCTAAAAAAATAGTGCCTCCAAATATTCAGCGCAAACACAATTGCTGCTAACTCTAAATCATGGTTCGGGTATTTCTTATCATGTGGCTTCAGTTGTCGACTAGCATATGCAACAACCTTGCCTCTCTGCATTAATACCACACCCAATCCGGTACCACAAGCATCGGTGTATACCATCATCTCCTCGTTCCTGCTTGGAATAGTCAATACTGGTGCACCCATCAACTTCTCCTTCAAACTCACAAATTCCTACTCACATCTTGCATCCCAAGTAAAAGTCTGATTCTTTTTCGTCAAGTGAGTCAACGATGCTGCTACCTTAGAGAACTCCTTGATGAACCGTCTATAATATCTAGCTAACCCCAAGAAACTTCTCACATCCAAAGCATTTTTGGGTCTAATCCAATCTTGGACTGCTACAACTTTTGCAGGATCGACGACACTGCCCTGCTTAGAAACAACGTGATCAAAAAAATTGTACTTCCCTCTTTTAGAAGTGACATTTAGAAAACTTCGCCTTTAGTCGATGCTCTCTCAACGCCTCCAATACAATCTCCGAATGTGTCTTGTGTTCTTCCTCTATCTATGAATAGACAAGAATATCGTCGATGAACACAAGCATGAATTTATTTAGCTGACCCCTGAAGACACAGTTCATGAGATCAACAAAGTATGTTGACGCATTGGTTAGCCCAAATGGCATAACCAACCACTCATAGAAACCAGATGATGTATGAAATGCGGTAATCGGCATACTCTCCTTTGCTACTCCTAGTTGGTGAAATCCCGTCGCAAGATCCAACTGAGAAAATACTTTAGCACCATGTAGCTGATCGAACAAGTCATATATACATGGGAACAGGTACTTGTTCTTCTTCATCACTTTATTCAGCTCAAGGTAATCAACACATAATCTAAGGGAGTCGTCCGCCTTTGTGGCGAATACTACTGGCGCTTCCCACTTAGATATACTTCTGCAAATGAACCCTTTTCGCAAAAGGTCATACTGGCACCTCAAGCTCTCTCTACTCTCTAGGTTCCATCCTCCTCAAAGGCATCACTATCGATCTAGCATCTTTAACTAAATCAATATGGAAATTGATCTCTCTATATGGCGGAAGTCCAGTCACCTCCTTAAATATGTCCAGATACTCCCTAGCAATAGTTCCTAATGGTAACTCATCAGGTGGGGTATTCAACGAATATAGAAAACTGACCTTCACATCATCATCTAGAAGGCAGCCTAACACTACCGTCCACCCATCAACTGCCACTACCATCACCACTGACTTCGCACAACCTACCATCACTCTATATCTATGAAGCCAGTCCATTCCCAGAATGATACCAAACCCAACGAAACCCAAAACAAAACAATCACAATCAAAAGAGCATCCATGACTCAATAAGACCAAACCATGACAAATCATACATAGCCTAGTGGAGCCTCTAATAAGGTTCGTCACAGCCAAAGGTCGGTCAACTATTTTGGGTCTAAATCCTAATCTATCTACGAAGTCACTAGATATGAAGGAATGTGAAGCCTGGTATCAAATAAAACTCGTATAGGAACATCATAATTGGAAAGCATACCTTGAATAATGATGCCTTTCCCCTTCTCTTTTGTCGATGGAGCATTCGACGAAGTTGGAACGACATTGATAGCATATGCTTTCACCACCTACTTATGCTTTAATGGCTCTAGACAATTCTTCTAGATATGCTCAAGATTATTATAGTAGTAGCACTTCTTCCCTTCAGCTTCACACTCTGTACTATAATGAACCTTTTCTCTACAGTTGTAGCAAGTCAGCACCGGTTTGACCTTCTTCTTTTGGCCATCTTTGTTCTAAAACTGCTTCCTCTTGTTGTTCCATTTCTTCTTACCTTCCCCGCCTAATTGCAGCTTTGGTTCTTCTTTAAGAATAATTGATTTTAATTTTGGATTATAGACTTTCATGTCTCAAAGCCTTCTCGACTATCATCTCAAAAGTCTTATAAATGTGGCTCATGAGTTGCTCCTCTAAGTAATCATCCAACCCAATGATAACTTTCATATTCTTCTTTAATAGAGTGTTGATGAAGGACATCCCATATTTTGATAGAGCATCGAACTCAACAACATACTCGAAGGCAGTAATATCCCCTTGCTTTAGATCCGCAAATTTACGAAATAAAACTGACCTTTGAGCTATAGGAATAAAGTTCTACTCAAATCTAGCTTTGAACTGGTCCCAAGTGAACTGATCCTCAGGGGTAGAAGCTCTCACTGCATTCCACCAGTTCACGACTCGCACTTGAAGCTATTAGGAAGCTAATCGTCTTTTTATCATCTAGCTCTAAGTCATCGAAAATACTTTCATATGTATCAAACCAATCCTACACTTCCATTGCCGACTCCATTCCAAGGAACAGTTTTCCACCAAGGCTAGCAAAGTCCTTGTTCAACTTAAGGAAATCGGCTCTGGGCGCCTGCACTGGAGCACCACCATCAGCAACAACATTTGAAGAAGCCACTAGAGTATTTTGTAGCATATTCCTCATCATGGTATTAAACATGGTATGCAAATCGGGATTAGCAGCTCCCGAGCCAGCTCCATCCTCGACTCCAGAGATGGAGTTCGTAGCAGCGTTCCTCGTTTGGTGACTCATCATTCAATCCGTAATAAGGACGATCAGCCTCTCTATAAGGAATTCTGTTTAAGTGGTACTCGTGTGTGCAGTGTGACTTAGGTACTATATATATACTACTGTATAGTTTTGAAAACCAAAATATATAACAAGTATGCACTCTTATATATACATACATACTCTTGACCCAGTCTAAGGTGAGAATTCCTACCCTACCTCTACTTGATCACGGTATCCCTTAGGTTAAACAATGCAACCTAAGCTCTAATACCAAATGTGACAATCGCCCTACACTGCCGACACCCAATATACTTGTATATTGCACTATAGTAGTGCTCAGTCAATGTAGAGCGATCATCGATAAAGTAAAGTAAATAAGCAACACAGAACCTATCGTATATCTCATAACGTATTGAATAAAATATAATAGTAAACATCTCAGGTATAAAAACAGGAAAGACGGTAAAAAACCGAATTAATCACAGCATCAGAGTATATAGGTCATATAGCAAACAACATAAGTAATAGAGTTATACATCAAATAATAACTTATAAACTGTCTCTAAATATTAAGTCACCAGCAAGCTTCATAGTGCTGTGTAGCAGAATAGCAGATGAGTAAATAAAAAAATACGAGAGAATAGCCTCCTGCTCGCCACCTATCTAGCTCCACATGTTCACCAGACCTGATATCCCTAATCTACTCATTTAAGAGTACCTAGAGTAATAAGAAGCAAAGAATAAAACTCCAGATCAGACAACAGTCTGGTGTGAGCGGTAGAAATCTCAAATATTATAAAGTCAATATACTAGGACAAATGGTATGGAAAATTATATCTGACATGTCCCTGCATCCATAGAGTTAACACATACAAAAGATATACACTACTCTATGATAGTCATCAAGGGTGTACTATATTCAAGGTACTAAGGGTGTCCAGATATCTGCATCAATAATATCTACATTATGTAACATCCCTAAGGTGATAAAACAATCAAACAAACATAGCATCCATCATCCATCCTCGCATTCAATCACTTAGTGCGTTAGATATATGACACTCGTATGACCACCCCCATAGAGTCAAGGACTACTCAATGTCCCGGTTTCTCGGTCCTCGAATACATACTACTTAGTAGACCAGGAACTAGACTGCACCCCTATAGACAGCCCAGAGTAAACGGGTCGAAACATCATGTGATTTGGGGCTCCCCATATTCCCAATTAAGCGTCCTCACATACCCCTGCTTCACGAGTACACTTCGAAACCTACGAATATCAACAATCCCTTTACATACGTCATCTATAGCAAAGCTCATCTCGGAACTATCTCTATAACTTCTGCCTGAAGTCGTCGTGGTTGGGGACTACTCTAGACAACCATCATAATTCACAGAGTGTCATCATGCATCCTGTAACCGACCTCCAACAGTCCCCTAAATTCAACTCATCGCTGCCTACTCAGCATCTCGAAGTGCTGCTGCCCATCATCGAAGCCATCACTTCCCACCACGGAATCATCATCATCGAACATTGCATCATCGCTATTGATTATCACTACTGATCCATCCTCAATGACCATAACTCGAGCATACGAACTCCAAACGATCTAAAACTTGCAACGTACCATTCCCACCGATCCATGGCCACTGATCCATCATTTTTGGAACAAAACTCATGGATCACCACCGATCCATGATAACCGAACCATTCTCACCGATCCAGGGCCACCGATCCATCACCATTGATCCCACACTTAACATTTGAGCTCCAACACACCTCTTAATGCTCCATCATCGATTGCACTTGATTGGGTCAACCCCCATGGATTGGTACCGATCCATGGAGACCAATCCCACACAGCATATTTGAGCTCCAGCATACTTCTTCATACTCCAAAACGATTTATTAGTTACATAGGCTAACCCCTATAGATCAGTACTGATCCAAAGAGTCGAACCCACACTTAGCCAAAATCGCATGATGTTGGCTCGACTTTCTTGCCTCCATGTTCCCATGCCCCGATCCATACCCTAAGCTACTCCATCGATCCATGCCATGGATCCCTATCGATCCATGCCAACTTGTGCTTTGAGTGCCCATATCTTGACCTCCCAATAACTTGAAACTTGGTGTGCAACTTTATGAGGCCTTCCTTATTGCCCCACATCGATCGCACCAAGTTTGGAATAAAATTTATAGATCACCACTGATCCATAGGGATCATCACCAATACATAGCTCCTTCCTAACTAAATCGCCATTCGATTGGCGTTTTCAACCATTCGAACATCAAACAATCATACATTAATCATATATAAGCATTAACAACAGCCCATCATCCAAATATATCCATTTTAAAGAGATTTAAATCTAAGATGAAAGTTAGGGATCCATAAGAACAAATTTTGACAAATTAAGTCCACGTCATCTAAAATTCACATATGCGGTTTATTATAGTGTAAAACATTTTTAGTATTTTTAAATAATTTTTAAAACATCATTTAATTAGCAAGTGAGAGATCTAATCACTCGCCTAAACCCCAAGCCAGATCCAAATCCTCAAATTAGCAGTAGAACACATGAAATGCAAGGCTCCTCCAATAGCAAATCTCTAATCCCAAGTGCTAATCATGCTAATCTCCTCTTAATGATGTCATTTAGCTAATTAAAGTAGGTTTAAGAGTTTCTTTTTGGTCAGTAGGGGTTAACGGAGATTTTTAACTATTTTTAGGAGTTGTGAAATGAGGGGATAAGGTCCATCAGCCTCCACTTACTCTAAAACCGAGATGGGTCATGGGCCTTAGCACTAATGACCCTAACTACGCACTTAGACTGCTCAAAATCAAAGAAAATTTTAAACAGCCATAGTCCTCAAAAGGTAAGTCCGTTTCCTTAATATGACCACTCTACCGAAAAAGAAACCATCATCCGGATCTGATGGAAGTGTTTTTAGATCCTAACTCAGCTCCTATTAAAAGTTATAGTCCATACAAGATTTACAGGGTCAAAATGGTCATACACAAATTCACCAAAAATCATGGATGTGGGAAATATCCCTAAGAGTCATTTTTTAAAATTTTAGAATCATACGACCTTATATAAAATATTTTACGATCATCCGATATGTAGAATACGGGTCATTACAATTACTCTCTTATAAATATGCGAATATACTTCTTTTGTCGCGTCACTACTCAGGGCGATGTACTTAACCTATACAGTTGAGTCTGCTATAACCTCTAATTTGGAACATTTCCAACTTAAAGCTCCCTAATTAGGGTTGAGCATGAATTTGAGATTGACTTACTGTATTCGATGTCACTTATGAAGTTCGAGTCTGATCACTTCTTCATAAGGAGTTTCTTTTTTCCATAAACAATTCTCTTATATTTCATAAATACTTGAGAATAGTCTTAACTACCATTTAGTGATTTTACCTCAGATTTGATATAATGCACCAAGTATATGAGGAAGATCTAATATATCACATAACCTAGTATATATGGCGATTCTTATTGCCGATTCATAAGGGATCCACATCGTTTGTTCCATATTAACCATTTTAATATAGTTTTTATGTATATAGATTGGGATAATACATCCTATTATATTAAGCATAACATACATCTCTTTCAAATTCTTCATCGAGAATTAAACACCAAACCTAAACTGATTTTTAACACGAGTATATCGTTCATAATCAATAGCAAGTTTTTATTGTAGTTTTATAAACGATTTAGTACCTTAGATTTTCATTCTCATAGACCCATGCTTCCACTGCATTTTTGATTAAAAATCAAACTACCTGATTTCCATGTAAAAATACTTACTCAACCTCTAAATTATTATTGGACGCCATTGTTGTATCGGCTCTTAGATCACATCAAAAAACTATAAACTATGTTATCTCTCCCACTAAGTTCAAGACATTTTAGCTGTTGTGTGTTTCTTTTAAATCACCATTTAGAAATTTCTTTTCAACATCAATATGCCAAAACTTAAAGTCATATCATATGATAATATGTAAGTAGAATGCAAATGGACTTGAACATGCTGAATAGTGGAATTGCACCACCAATTTAAACATTTAAAGTCAATGAAATCATTTCCTTTCAACACTACTTTATACAAATCCAACTATATTGACCTTCTTCTTGAAGACTCGCTTGTAGTTGATGAATCATCACAACTACCAAAATCGTATTTTTTTAATGTACTTCGAATCCATTTTGGATTTAAAACATATTGCCATGTGTCAAGGTCTATACTCTTCAAGGCCCATCACAACCGAGGTGATTGTTATTACTAAAAAATCGTTTTCTCGAGATTGATAAGAGACTCATAGTTTTTCTTCAGTGTGCAAGAATTCTTAGACATTTTAATGTAATCATATCTATTTTAAGCTCGGTCAAATTTACTTCAACTTTGTAATTTGTTACTATATTAGAATCTTGGATCGGATCCAAATCCATTTCACTACCAAATCCATCTCACTGCCACTAGTTTATTTAGAAAGAAATTCCTTCGACAAGAAGGTGATGTCTTATAACGACAATTTTTTTCTTAGTGTGGTGGAACAGGAATTCAACATTTTATGAACTTCCTATGGACTTACATAAAATAGATCTAGTATAGAGTTCACAAAAAATATGTTCTTACTGTGAAATGGATAGCCACATATTTTGAACTATTTAAGGTTGAGTTTCTTTCCTAATTCATATCTTATATGAAATGCAAACTATGAGTTTAGATGAAATGAAATTTAACATATGTACTTACTCTTAATTATATATCTTTGTACAAAGAAGTAACTCAACCACACTCATTGTCAATCACACTTTATCCGCCAAAGTCAAATTACTCCTTATCGATACATTATTATGTAGCATAGGAAGAGTGACTTCGAGAATGAATTTTATTCACTTTTAGATGTTATTGGAACTCTTATCTAAGATACTTACATATTCGACCAAATCAAATCGTTTCATTTCCTTCGCATCATATTTTCTACCATGGTTTTATATTATGTGCTTATTATATATATCTAATGTGCATCTAAAAGTTTAGAGGGTATGCCCTAGGGGAAATTATGTAATTTGTTACATAACCTAACTTTACCTAACTTTGGAACAAATCTTGTTCAAAATAAAGTAAGCTTCTGGTTGTGTTTTCTATTATAAATGTTGTGACATATGATATAAATAATGACTAAAATTATTTAAACATATAAAGTAAGTATCATACACACATTAGGCAGTAACAGAAACCCAAACAGAGTAAAAGCAAGTGAAAAATCATCTGCCTAAATACAAAGGCATTTACCCAAGGTCCGATGAAAGGAACTTCTACACAACAACCCAAAAATGGATCGTAGATGAAGCCCAAAATTTCCACTTCAATAACCAAGCCAATTAAATCTCCTAAAAGTATCAGAAGACTTGTATAATCGCATTGGGGAGATTGGGAGCTGGGGACTATAGAACTAGCAGGAGAGATAGACGGGAGGACATAATAGCAAGGTGAACCCACTGAGAAAATGTAGACATGGGGTTTTTCAAATGAAAAGACTTGTAGCATCATAGAAAGCTAGGATTAGAGAAGAGGAAGGACGAAGGAGCTAGGTAAGGAAGTGAAAGAAAAGGACAAATTTGATAAGGGGAAAGAGAGGCAGCTATGAGGAGAAACACTTGTCCCCATCGAATGAAGAAAAGTACGAACAAACAAACAAACAAACGTACGTACATACATATATTAAACTATATATTTATAACATATATATAGAAACATAAATATATAATATTTTCGACTTTGTTATAAAATGTATTAGAATGTAATTATTATGTGTTTATATAATTAACAACACATTTATTTAAATATATATAACATATATTATCGGCTTTAAATTATAATATATTTATATAAGTATGGCTGGAACAACGATGATACACACACACATATGATATTACATATTTATACATACAAAACCATATGCATATATATTGATATACATATAAAAATGTATATATGACACCCATATGTATATGAAGGACTACCCCCCCCCCACCCCACCCCCTACACACATCTTAGTGTTGCTCAATTTTCTCAAAGTAATTAGCATGTAAATTTAAGGCTTTAAAGCCAGCCCAACTATCTTATACCCGGCCAGCATAGGCACGCCTAAGCCCGTGATGGTCTCAAACCATCACTTCCATTCAGCATGGCATCAAGGTAAGGCCTGGTCACCTCATCCCTAGGCACCCTTCACATTTAGGCAAGATCTAGACTTGGCCCCTCTAGTTCCAGTCAGGTTTGGCTCAGTAAAAACCAACCTTCCTATGTCAACATTGTTCTGACCTAACTCTAAGTCAACATGTTCACCCAATGTCACTCCAGTTGATAGCCAGTACCTCCTCAAGCCCTCTTCAACAGGCGGCACATCAAGTAAGATTGGCATAAGCATGGCCCATCCTTATCTTGGCTTTAGTACAACCGCCTCCGGCCGGTCCTAGGTAGCCCTTTGATTACCTAACACCCAGTTGTGCATCATCTTTCTAGTATGGTCCTTAGTAAGATTCCTAGTATCTTTCATATCGTCGATAGCCGGTCGACCATTTAAGCAAGATATGTCACATAAGCACTCAAGCAAACGACAAGCTATCTATCCACCTATCTGAAGCACTACACTATAGCTGAGCAGTTGAACTGATGTGGCATAGCATCAGCAATAAACACGTATTTAATAGATGCTTGCACATTAAATGTGAAGCCTAAGCCTGATGCAAAGGAGCAATGAGTATATTTTCATCTATCGCACATCTTCTTACACCTCGGCAGCTATCATCGATCTGTCCTTGCAGCCATATCAATGGTCGGGTGTTTTTCCCACTAGTTCTATGGCTCAATCTTGATCATCCATTATCTACTTCAACTACTAAAATATCCCTTGCATTACAATTTCAAAGGGGTTGGAACATACAAGGATTCTTAATACTACACATAATTCAGGGCTGTTGATACCGTTAGTCCTTAAAATTACATAGCTTTATTAGTCTTAAGTGCTTCTTGTTTTATTATTATTCCCTTATAATTCCTTGTAGTTGTAAGAGAAATATATTGTAAGAGGACTTCATAATAGACGTAGGCGGCTTTGCCGAACCACTCTATATCTTGAGTTATTTACCTTTCAACCACATACTTAACTCCTCAGTTTTCACTTTAAACTTAGTGTTAGCAAGCAACCATTGCACATTAGTCTAATTCTGAGGTTGGATAGAAAATTAGTCAATATTTAGTGCTAGAAGGAGGCGTTCCCCTAAGGCTCTCACCTTTTCACATTTTTGTAACCCACAAAGACCCGATTTGACTTATTTCCATGGACAATGTCCCACCATCCAAAGGTAACAGCATCAATGGGAATGAAACCAACGACAATACTCTTACCAATGCTACCCAGCCCAATCTGGGCATCTGCAAAGAAATATGGAATAATGTGATGTTATAGCTGTCGAACATGGGTCGGTTGGCCCGCAAAGTGAATGGCTTGAGGACGTAATTTGACACTTAAGCCATCGTAAACTTTGTCCTACTAGCTCCTCGGATGGCTGACTTAGTCGACCTGCCTGCTCATAGGCTCATGCCTCCCAATGATTATGAACTCCTAAACATCACTGAAGCCAAAACATTTGCAAATAATTCGAATTTCATACTAAAAATTAAAAACTTAAGATGTAGTCATTATTCATCTTAGCTTTTTAATTAAAGATGTGAGATTTGTTCTTGATTAAATGATTTGATTCTCACTCTTGAAATCCTTGCTTTTATCTTCTCTTGAGCTTGCTAATGGTGGCCGGTCTTAGCTTGTATTTTTGATTTGTGAAAAATGAAGTGAACGTGAGTGTTGAGGAGTTAAGGGTTTAGGGTATAAGGATGTGCCTTGTTCCTATTTTGCCCTTGCATATTTCCTAACTTTTTATTCTCTTTTTATTCTTTACTTCAGTTGTTTAACATGGCACGGCTACCCCTTATTTAATCACAAATCTCGATCCATTAATCATCTTACGTTATTTTATTTAATTTAACTAATTAAATTTCCTAAATAATGTTACTAAAAATATAGGGTGTTACAGACTCCCCTCCTTAAAGAGTTTCGTCCTCAAAATTACGATAAGGTACACATCAAAATAATCAAAGGTAAAACATACCATCAAACAAATCAGGATAAGCATCTCTCATCCTGTTCTCGGTCTCACAAGTACAGACTCTCTCGTCCTCACTCCACTGGACTTTAACTAATCTGACTGTCTTGTTTCTGAGCCTCTTCTCATCTCTTGCGACTATATGGACCGGCTTTCTAACTATAGTTAAATTCGGATCTACGACCAAGTCAACTAACATAGTCGGTGATATAGTAGTATCCGGATCTCAAATACACTTCCTTAGATGAGAAACAGGGAAAACATCGTAGACTCCTGCCAAACTGCTCGGTAACTCTACTTTATATGCGAGTTTCTCGATCCTTTCAATAATAGGAAATGGTCCAATGAACCTCGGTGCCAACTTCCCTGATTTTCCAAACTGAATCACACCCTTTATTGGCGACACCTTAATGAACACATGCTCTCCAATAGAAAATTCTAAGTCTTTCCATCTTTCATCTGCATAACTCTTCTGCCTAGATTGAGCTTCCTTCATTCTAGCTCGAATTAACTCAACCTTTTCTGCAACCTCTCTAACCAAATCCGGACCAAGAACCAACCTATCCCGGTCTCTAACCAATAAACTGGAGATTTGCATGGCCCCTTCCATACAAAGCTTCGAATGGTGTCATCCCTATAATAGCCTGATAACTGTTGTTATACGAAAATTTGACTAGATGTAGATGGTCTTCCCATGATCTCCCAAAATCTAGCACACAAGCTCGTAATAAATCCTCCAAGACTTTGTTAACTCTCTCTGTTTGCCCATCAGTCTTTGGATGCTAAGCGGTACTCATCTTGAGCTTGGTACCTAAGGTATCCTGTAGACTCTTCCAGAACTCGCTAGTGAATAAAGAATCTCTATCACTCCCTATACTACTAGGAATTCTGTGCAGTATAACTACATTCTTCATAAACAACTTCGCTAACACGGGTGTCGTTCTAGTTGACTTAATTGGAATAAAATGGGAACTCTTGGTCAACCTGTCCACAATGACCCATACACTTTCATTTCCTCTATTTGTCCTTGGCAACTCGTCAATGAAATCCATAGAAATAGAATCCCACTTCCGCACTGGAATGTCCAAAGGCTGAAGCAACCCGCTTGGCTTCTGATGTTCAGCTTTTTCCCGTTGGCAGTTCAAACACTGCTTTACTCATAAGCCTACATCCCTCTTCATACCCTCCCAAAAGAAACTTCTCTTCATGTCCTGATACATCTTAGTTCCTCCCGGATGAATAGTGAGCTTCGAACGATGGCATTCCTCCAAAACTTCCTTCCTAATATGTCCTACATTTGGAACACACAACCTTCCTTTCTTTCTCAACCACCCATTCCGGTCAAGACTAAAATCCTTTTAAGTCATCGCTCTTCATTCCATCTCTCAACTTTCTGATCCGTTCAGCCAATACTGGATCCTCTAGCTATTTAGAAGCAACCTTTTTGATCATAACTGGTCGAACTACCAAACATGATGACAAAGTAGTTTTTGTACTTGAACTACGCTTAGTTCTCCACTGTACTCTACAAGTCGTTAATGTTTCCAAAATCTTTCTACTCAGCTATCATCGCTAACACCACATTCTGATGTTTTCTGCTAAGTGCATCTGCAACCTTGTTGCCTTTCCCTGGTGCGTACTCAATACCGAAATCATAAGCAGCTAAGAACTCTAACCACCTCTGCTGTCTCATGTTTAGCTCCTTTTGGGAGAACAAATACTTCAACGACTTATGATCCGTATTCAACTCAAATCTTTCTCCCAAAAGATAATGTCTCCACACCTTCAGCGCAAAAATCACCGTAGCTAACTCCATGTCATGGGTTGCGTATCTGATTTCATGCGGTCTAAGCTGTCGAGAAGCATAGGCAATTACTCTACCTCTCTGCATTAACACAGCTCCTAACCCGATCCCACATGCATCCGTGTACACCACCAAATCCTGATTCCCCGCTGGAACAACTAACACAGGTGCATTAGTCAATAAGCGTTTCAGCTTCTGGAATGCCTCCTTACACTTATCGGTCCAAACGAACTTCACATCCTTTCGAGTTAGCTTGGTCCTTGGTGCCGCTATCCGTGAAAAATTCTTAATAAACCTTCGATAGTAACCAGACAATCCCAGAAAACTTCTTATTTCAGTCACCGTTTTTGGTCTCTTCCAACTATTCACGGCTTCGATCTTAGCTGGATCCACTGATAACCCATTCTATGAAACTACATGGCCAAGAAACTTTACTTCCTTCTTCCAGAAATGACATTTCGAGAACTTCGCCTTCAGCTGATGCTGCCTCAGCGTTTCAAGCACTACTCTAAGATGAACTTCATGCTCTCTTTCATCCTTAGAGTACACCAAAATATCATCTCTGAAAACCAATACGAACCTATCCAGGTGCTCTTGGAAAATCTGGTTCATCAAATCTACAAAGAAAGCTGGCGCATTAGTTAGTCTAAACAACATCACTAACCATTCGTACGATCCGTATCTGGTTCTACACATCGTCAAAGGAATACTATCCTCTACCACTCTAAGCCGATGGAAACCTGTCGCTAAATCTAATTGCGAAAATATCTTGGCTCCACTCTACTGATCGAACAAATCATCTATCCTAGGCAACGGATATCGATTCTTTATCGTTTTCTCATTCAACTTACGATAATTGATACATAACCTTAACGATCCATCCGACTTCTTATAAAACAATGCGGCAGCTCCCCAAGGTGAACTACTAGGTTCGATGAAATTCTTGCCTTCCAAATCCACCAACTGCACCTTGAGCTCCCTCATTTCGATAGGTGTCATCCTGCTTGGAGGTCTGCTAACAGGTTCTGCTCCAGGCACCAAATCTATTCGAAACTCAATGGCCCGTTTCGGTGGCAATCCTACTACGGGTTCAAAAAAATCCACGAATTCTCTAACCACAAAAACTCGATTCAGCTCGTCTTCTATCTCCATAACACCCAACAAAGCATTCACCTCACAGCTAGGGTTTTCTATGGTATATACAATCTGCTCCCTACAGTCTGGGTGTCTAAGCAATATTTTCCCATTATGGTAAAATATCTCAGCATCGTACTTACTTAACCAATCCATACCCAAAATAATTTCTAATCCTACGAAATCAAACACATGCAAACTGCAAACAAAAGTATGACCTAATAAGTCAAACTTTAAGTGGTCACATCTCATCCCAAGTGTTGCATACCCTCCTATCGGATTTGCAAGCCTTAAGCAAGTAACTAGGTATGAGGGTTCTAGGTTAAGCTTATCTTCCAAACAACGATATATAAAAGAATGTGATGCACCAATATCAAACAGAACACAAACTGGCATACCAAGAATCATAAGCGTACCTCCTAACGCTGCTTTCACTTTTTCCCCTTCCATAGGTCACAAGGTAGCTGGTTCCAATGCATATACTTTTCCCTTCCCATCCTTAGCAGGCTCCTTGCATTGGCTCTTGTAATGACCCATCTGATCACAGTTGAAGCATTTGATATTCTTCTTCCCGGTCACCTTCTTTGCCTCTCCGGAACGACATTCATTCGCAAAATGCCCTTTCTTGTCGCACTTAAAACAAACAACTTCTGACTTTCCCTTCTTCATGGCTCCACCCTTCTGGGCTCCCTTCTTAGGAAAGAACTTCCTTTTCTGACTCTGCCCCACCTGGACCTCCTTTGCCTTATTCTTCTCCATAGAAGCAATCATTTTCTTGTGTCTTAGAGTCATCTCTACTATAACACCACAAGGATCCCTGATATGGGGTAATGTAGCCCTGGCCAATTAAGGTTTCAACCCCATAATGAACTTCTCATTTCTCTTAATCACGGTATCCACAGTGGCATGACCATATCTTGCCAACTCCTCAAACCTTGTAGCATACTCTAACACAGTCATCTCTCCCTGCTCTAACTCGGCAAATTTTCTGAGCAAGGTAGACTTTGCCATCACAGACATGAATCTCTCCTCGAACCTCCTTCTAAACTCAGCCCATGTCATTGTTCCTTCATCCACTCCAACCGTCACACTATTCCACCAGTATAAAGCTGCTCCTTTCAGAAGCCTCGAAGCGAGCCTTGTTTTCTACTCATCACTGAGCCCTAAATCTGTAAAAATCCTCTCACAATGCAGCAACCAGTTCCCCACTTCTATGGCATCTTCAGTCCCAATGAATGGTTTTCCTCCCAACCTAGCATAGTCCCTACTAAAAGCAGCATCATTGTTGACAACTGGAGCTTCCTGGGCTCCTCCTCCAACTACTCCAGCAGCAACCCCCGCTTGCATCATATTCACGAAAAACTGATACATGGCTCCCATGTCAACTTGCGGGACTTCAGCACCAATATTTCCAGCTCGTGCCTGACCTGGGTTCCTTCTAGTATTAGGTCTGGCATTTCCATCTATAGTGGTGCCTCCTCCCACAACATTATCTCTTCGAGAATCCATATCTGCATTCGAACCTTCGTGAGATACAAAAAAATAACCTAATAGAGATAGGAGACTAGAGATAAAGTGCATACTTATATATGGCAAATACAAGTACGTTACTATAACGTTATCCCTTACCCCAATCTTATCGCTAATTCCTTAGGATAATGTTTTTCCAAAAAAATCATTTTTAGTTAAAGTTTTTCATAAACCTATGCTCTGATACCAATTTGTAACATCCCCTATCAAGAGGCCCAAAGCTAAGTGGTACAGATGCCGCAGTCATCCATAGTATTAATTTCCGACGACTAAATATGGCTATGTTAATGGTATCCATAATATCACAAGCACTTGAATATGAAAAAAAATCACAGATTTCAAAAAAAAACATTTTACTGATTACATTTCAAGACATATGTTTCACATTCAAATTACATAATCTCATCGCTTTCCCAGGTTCAGGTAAAATATAGTTATTACATAAATACGCCAAGAGCGACATATGACGATGCCCCTTGGTTGACCAGAGTACTATATATACAACACAGCGGAATCAATCAAAAATAAACAGCAATTCTTAATTAGCTATCCGTCAACTACCTGCTCGTCACCGGAAGCTTTATTCTCCAACCTACTAAAACCTATAAACCTCAACTCTCGGCCTACTCAAATCAATTTTGAGCACCCGAGAGTTTAAGGGGAAAACATAAACTTCGAGTCAGACATAAAGCCTGGTGTGAATAATACTATACATCTCGATTATTTGATATTAAGTGAGACCATGCCGCTTAGCGGAATGGGTTTCCCCTCACTAATACCCTTTTAAAACATATCTTTTGCAAATTATAATCCTACAACCCAAAACTGGTTAAACATATAAAGCAATATCATGTATTTGTATATATCCGTTATCAAATGGACTATCTGTCCATTCACTGTAGCTTTGTTTGGCTAACTACTAACCCTTGGCTGATTCGGGCCTACTAGAAAAAAAATCTAACATCTGTTAGATAGTCCTCTTCTGGACAGTCTGTCCTTACTTACTTTCCAGGTCTAACCGATCCTAATGGTTTCGCGGGCACACCAATAACATGTCTTTCCTTTTGAGATTCCTTTTTGTGTGTAACATAATTTTAGTCTCACCTATGACAAAGCCCTACACACTGGAATTTTGGACCTATTTTAGCTAGGGACTACTAGCTAAAGTATAGGGCACGACCCCATACCAGTCCCATCTGGTGCTCTAATATCTGAGTCATTTTACTAAGGGTTATCTACCCATAAAATTTTCCTTGAAATCCATTTCTTTCAAATTGATTTATACCTTTAAATCATTCTTTTGAACAAGGAAATTATTTATATATACTCTTTGCTTTACTCAAATCACCTTGCCATGTTACTTATTCTTTACACAAAACCTTGTTGATGAAAATGTAACGTTCGAAAGTACCCCTTTCGAAACCTTTGAAAGTATCCCTTTCAATACAAGTAAAACCTTAGGCCGAAGGCCAAAACATACCTTTCGAAATCATACCTTTCGAAACCATTCATATTTATCCTTTCGAAAGCATTGAAAAACATATCCTTCGAAAGCTTTATACCCTTAGACATCCTATCTTTAAAACACTTAAACATTGCTTTTCGAAACCATTGGAAAACCTTTCCTTTTGGACCTTTCGAAACCATTGGGGAACCACCCCTTAGAAACCTTTCTTTAAAACCTTTCGAAAGCATTAGAGCATCAAACCTTTCGAAAGCATTCGGGTTCAATTTATAACATGTGGAAACACCTTTCGAAACCATTAAAACTATCTCTTTCGAAACCATTTGGGTTTTATAAAGCAAAAGGGTCATTAAAACATTTAATTCGAAAGCATCCCTTTCGAAAGCATTCCTAAGTAAAGAAGTGATGGTGTCGAAACCATCCATTCGAAAGCATTGTAGAAGCGGCTTGATTTTAAAAATAAGGCAACCCTTTCGAAACCAATCTGGGTCGAAAGGTAAGAAGCGGCAGTCAGGGGTTTCGACCCCTTCGAAAGCATTCATTTAAAACAAAAGGTCAACCCATTCGAAACCTTTCCTTTAAAACATTTGACTCGGTCGAAAGTCAACCAAGTCGAAAGCACTTCCTTCGAAAACAAAAGAAGGTGCATTTTCAATTTAAAACAAAGCATGCTTCGATCCCCTCGGAACCCTTTTGTTTCGACCCAGTACCTTCCGCCTATATTCAATTCACTACATACCAGGTATCTGATACCATGTGCATTGGTTTCGATGGAGTCGGAAGCATTGTGTCGAAAGCATTGAAACAGGAAAAAGCATGTTGATTGGACTTTTTAAATTAGTCCTTTGTACCTAACCTGCCTTGTTTGTCAAATTATGATTGGTTGCAAAAAAAAATTTAAAATACTGCCGATTTTCAGAAATAACAATTTGGATTATATACAAAATACCCCTTCTCCTTTATATAAACATATAAAACATTTAAGTCTCATACCTTAAATAATTTTATATATCCATTAAAATACTTAGGAAAATTCTACAAAAATTCCAGAAAATCATTTTTAATATGTTTTCTAACATATCTAAATTTCAGGCCCTAAGCCAATATAATATGGCCCTAATTAATTTTAAACCCAAATTAGCATTTTCTTCACTAAAAAATTCATATAAAATCCACATTAATTCATAAAATTATGAAAATTGAAACCTATTTCTAAATGATTGTTTCTAATCTAAATTTAAATTCGTAAGGCAATTGGATGTCATATAATAGGGTTTTCATATCAAAACATATCATAAAATCTATGTGAATTAGCATAAATCATCAACAACATATAGATATGCATTTTATCATCCAAAACATGGCAAAACATTTGCAAATAATTTGGATTTCATACTAAAAACCGAAAACCATTAAAAACTTAAGATGTAGTCATTATTCACCTTAGCTTTTTGACTAAAGATGGGATATTTGTTCTTGATTAAGTGATTTGATTCTCCCTCTTGAAATCGTAGCTTTTATCTTCTCTTGAGCTTGCTAATGGTGGTCGACCTTAACTTGTATTTTTGATTTGTGAAAAATGAAGTGAACGTGAGTGTTGAGGGGTTAAGGGTTTAGGGTATAAGGATGTGCCTTGTTCCTATTTTGCCCTTGCATATTTCCTAACCTTTTATTCTCTTTTTATTCTTTACTTCACTTGTTTAACATGGCACGGCTACCCCTTATTTAATCACAAATCTCAATCCATTAATCATCTTACATTATTTTATTTTATTTAACTAATTAAATATCTTAAATAATGTTACTAAAAATTGGGGTGTTATAGAAACCCAGTTTCACGGTCTCTAACTTTAAGTTGCTCCAATGAGCGTTTCAACCATACAAGCATTCACACAAACACAACACACATAAGAATGTTAATCAACATTCAAACATCCAAACACACACCAAACCATAGCAATTCATCATATAAAACACCCACAAGATATCCTATAACATACAACGTCAACTATACTCCAAGCGATATTACTAAAGTACTTTAGCTATCCCAAAATTTGTCTTATTTTAAGTTTGACTTAGAAAATGGCTTTAAAACATTAATTTGACTTTAAAAATGAGTTTACAACATATCAAAACCTATAGGCACATATACAGGAAAGTGAAAGATGATAAATCACTCACCAAATACCCAAAGATGGAGATTTGCACGCAAACCAAGGAAAATCTAAAAATCCCAGGTAAGATCTGATTTCCTTTCCAAAGATGTAGATTTGAAGCTCCTTGATGAATCCGCTTTCTTATCTATGGCTTGGATGAGAAATGGAAGAAGTTGGGTGAAGAGAAAAATAATGGAGGTTGGGTTGGAATAAGAGGTGGTAGAAAAAGTGATTTATGAGAGGTGACACTCCTATTTATAAGAAAAACCCCAAGCACCCCTCCTCCCCAGAGGTACGCCGAATAGAGCATGTCGAACCAAGGCAGCTCCTCTCCAAGCTCCAAACACACCTAGCACCGACCAGAGCCAAATTTTCAAACAATTATATCTCTTAGCTAAAAGCTCCAAATCGCTATTATGACCGATTTACGGAAAGAGAAATCATCATACCTTTCTAATGGAAGTGGTCTCAAACACTAATTCGGCTCTGGTCAAAAGTTATACATGATATAAGCCGCTTAGGGGTGAAATCATCCAGAAAAATTATAAAGATAGGAAATGTCTCTAATAGGCAATTTCCTAAAGTCATAGAGTCATACGACCACATATGAATTAACAATAATATTTTATGATCCTCTAGTACATAAAATACGGGTCGTTATACTCGCCCCTCTTTAGGAATTTCACCTCTGAAATCCCAATACAAACAAGGAAAAATCAAACATAGCTACCCTGCATGCATATCATCCACGAGCAACAAGTCAAACATCAAACATGCACACAAAAGCAACAAATGATATACACGCCTACCCTAGCATGCAGGATACTAAACTACCCTATATGATATCAAAAGTGAAAGTAAATGCGATAAATAGAAGTCTCACCAAGTAAAGAACTCCAGATAAGTGGTCCTTATGCTCTCCTCGGTCTCCCAAGTACAATCGCCTTCACTCTCACCCTACTGAACCTTCACCGGCTCTACCGTCTTCCTTCTAAGCTGTTTCGTATCCCGTCTGACGATACGAATAGGCCTACGAGGTCTCGATGCCTCTGGTTTAATCTCGATATCATCAAACTGATCCGGTTAAACTATCATGCCTGAGTCATGCACAAAATTCCACAAGTGAGATACGTAGAACACATTGTGCACACCCACCATCTTCTGGGGCAAGTTGACTCTACATGCAAGATTCCTTATCCTCTCAAATATTGGAAAAGGACCAATGAATCTTAGTGCCAACTTCCTCTTAGTACCGAATCGAACAACACTCCTAAACAAAGAGATCTTGACGAACACGATACCATCGATGAGAACTCTAAATTATGCCTCCTATCAACGTAGCTCTTTTTCCTGTCCTGGGCAGCCTTCATCCATTGTCAAATGATATTGATCTTCTCCGAAGTCTCCCTAATCATCTCTGGCCCAAGTATCAGTTTTTCACCCGCTTCCCACCAAGAAGAAGAGGCGTTGCACAGTCAACCATATAACGCCTCAAATAGTGTCATACCAATGCTAGACTGAGAACTATTACTGTATGCGAACACTACGAAATGCAAATGATCGTCCCATGAGCCGCCAAAATCGAGAATGCAAGCTCACAAGAGATCCACTAGAATACAATTCACCCTCTTGGTCTGCCCATCTGTTTTTGGGTGATAAGTTGTATTAAGATGCAACTTTGTCCCTAAAGCCTCTTGTAAGCACTTCCAAAACCCGCTAGTGAACAAAGGGTTCGGTCGCTCATAATGCTCTTCGGCACACCATGGAATCGCACGATCTACTTCACATACAACTCGACCAATTTGGATGTCGTTCTATTTGACTTGTCAGGTATGAATCAGGCACTCTTCATCAATCTATCGACTATGACCCTAATACTATCATACCCTCCTCTGGTCCTCGGTAATCCATCGATGAAATCCATCGAAACCTGCTCCCACTTCCACTCGAGAACCTCGAGCGGTCGCAACAACCCACTCGGCTTCTTCTGCTCTACCTTTACCAATTGACAGTTCATGCACTTCGAGATGAATGTCCCAATGTCCTTCTTCATCCCTTCCCAATAAAATGTATTCTTCATATCGCATTACATTTTACTGTCACCAAGATGTATAGTCAGTCCTGAATGATGGCACCCGCGGAGTACCTTATCCCACAACCCAACGACATCAGGAACAAACAATCTCTCATCCTTACGGAGCCAGCCATTACGGTCGAGTCCATACCGCTTCATCTCCTCAGACTCTAATCCTTCCTGTATCTCCGCCATGATCTCCGCTAGTCAAGCATCTTGCCTCTGACTAGTGCCGATACGCTCAATCAAGGTAGGTCTGATCATCAGACTAGCCAATGCTTCTGGTTCTAGCTCACATCGAGGCCTAAAATCATAGCCAGCGATGAAATCAAACTACTTCCACTCTAGGAACATCTCTCTCAAGCTGGCATGTCTCCTACTCAACGCATCAGCGATCGCATTCCCCTTACCAGGTGTATAGAAAATGCCAAAGTCATAGGAGGCCAGGAACTCTAACCATCGCTGCTGACAAAGGTTGAGATCCTTCTGGAAGAATAGATACTTTAACGACTTGTGGTCCGTGTACAACTCAAACCTCTCCCCAAGCAAATAGTACCTCCATACCTTCAGAGCGAATATTATCGCCGCCCAATTCAAATCGTGAGTCAGATACTGTTTCAATTGTCGACTAGCATAGGTGACAACCTTTCCCCTCTGCATCAGCTGCACCAAGTCCAGTACCATAGGTGTTTGTGTATACTGTCAGCTCCTCATTCCTGCTCGGAATGACTAATACTAGTGCGTTCATCAACCTCTTCTTTAGACTCACGAATGCATGCTCGCATCTCACATCCCAATTAAAAGTCCAATTCTTTTTTGTCAAGTTGTTTAACGGCGCTTCTACCTTAGAGAAGCCTTGGATAAAACATCTATAGTATCCCGCTAGCCAAAGGAAACTTCTTAAGTCCACAGCGGTCTTGGTTCGATCCCAATCCTTCACTGCTGCCACCTTCGCAGGATCTACAGCAATGCCCTGCTCAGAAACTGCATGACCTAAAGATCGCACTTCCCTCCTCCAGAAGTGACACTTAAATTTTTTGCCTTAAATCGGTGTCTTCTCAACATCTCGAGCGCAATCTGAAAGTGATCCCTATGTTCTTCCTCCATCCTCGAATAAACAAGGATATCGTCTATGAACACAAGTACAAACTTATTCAGTCGATCCCTGAAAACATGGTTCATAAGATCAACAAAGTATGCTTAATGCATTGGTTAGTCCGAACGGCATAACCAACCACTCATAAAATCCGTAAGGCGTACAAAACACTGTAATCGGCACACTCTCCTTTGCCACTCTCAGTTAATGAAATCCTGTTGCAAGGTCCAACTGAGGAAACACCCTTACACTATGGAGCTAATTGAACAAATCATCTATACATGGGAGTGGATACTTGTTCCTCTTCTTTACCTTATTTGGCTCAGGATAATCTACACACAACCTCAAAGAGTCATCCGCCTTAGTGGCGAATACTACCAGTGCGCCCCACTGAGATATGCTTCTACGAATGAACCCTCGCCTTAACAGGTCATTCTTTTGCACCTCCTGCTCCTTCTGCTCTATGGGCGCTATACGCCTCAAAGGCATAAATAATGGCCTGGCATACATCACCAAATCTATACGAAACTCTATCTCCATGTGCAGTGGTAATCCGGTCACCTCCTCGAATATATCTGCATACTCTCTCGCTATAGGTACAGATGACAACTCATCGTCTAGGATCTCGAACGAATATAGAAATCTAACCATCACCTCATCGTTAGGCAGGCAATCAATCTCAAACCTATGCCCATTATCCATCCCTATTGCAACCAACGACCACTCGCAATCCACCATTACTCCGTACCTCTAAAGCCAGTCCATTCCTAGAATAATTCCAAACCCCACAAAACTCAAACAAAGTAATCATAAGCAAACAAACATCCATGACTCGATAATGTCAAGTTTCGACAAACCATGCAAAAGGCTAGTCGATCCTCCAATGGGGTTCATGACAATTAAAGGTCGATCAACTATCTTGGGTTTCAATCCCAGACTATCTACCAACTCATTAGATATGAAGGAATGTGAAGCCTTGGTATAAATTAAAAACAAATAGAAGTATATGAAATAGAAAGCATACCCTATGTGACAACACTCTTCCCCTTCTCCTTTGCCGATGTAGTTCTCGACGAAGTTGGAATAGTATCCAAACCATAGCAGACACAACCTACTTATTTCTTAACGGTTCTGAACAATCCTTCTTGATATGCCCTGGCTTGTTGAAGTTGTAGCACTTTTTGCCCTCTACCTTGCAGTCTCTAACAAGATGGCCCTTCTCTCTACAGTTATAGCAAGTAGGCTCCTACTTGACCTTCTTCTGACTACTCTTGTGAAACTGCTTCTTCTTCTCGATGTCCTACTTTCTCTTGTCTTCCCCACCAGTTTGCAGCTTTGGCTCATCCTTGGGAGCAACGATCGACTTAGGCTTAGGATACAGACCCTCATGTCAAAGAGCCTTCTCCACCAATCTCTCGAAGGTCTCATCGATATGACTCACAAGCTTCTCTCCAAGATAACCATCCAAGCCCATGATAAACTTCTCGTTCTTCTTGAGCGGACTATCAATGAAACATAAGCCATTCTTTAATAGAATCTCGAACTCGGCCATATACTTCAACATAGATATATCTCCCTATCTCAAGTCAGCAAACTTCCGGATGAGCACCAACTTCTGAGCGGCTGGTATATACTTCTCTTCAAATCTCTCCTTGAACTATTCCTAAGTAATCTGATCCTTGGGAGTAGTAACCTTGATGGCGTTCCACCATCTCATAGCTCTTCGATGAAGTTGTCTAGAGGCCAGCTTCCTCTTCATCGCATCCTCTAACTCCATATCCTCAAAGATACGTTTGTAGGTGTCCAACCAATCTCTCTCAAGCTAGCATGTCCAACCAGATTAAGTGTATCCTCCTTCTCATACTCTATACAGCTCATGCACTATCCAGACCTATTATCCTTAATCTACTAATTTAAGAGTACCTAAGGTAATAAGAAGTAAAGCATAAAACCTCGAGTCAGACAACAATCTGGTGTAAGCGACATATCATCTCAAAGCATAAAACTCATATGGCACAATCACAAACCAAGGACCCAATCGTAATCCCAGCTTCATTGGTGCTCAAATCCATGCCACTCCGAAAGGCTGGGAACCAGGCTCACAATCACAAAGCCCAGGGTAATCTACTATCGCAAGATCCGGACGCAATCGTGTTCTAGGTGGGTGTCTCCACATACCCCTTCTTTACGAGCACACTAGAAGGCTCTGAGTTATCAATGACCCGTTTTGCTCGTGTCCCCAAAATGGAACTCGATCGCTTTCCACCTAGGCCATCTCCACAGTAGGACACCATCGCAAATCCCACTTGCAAGTATCATTAGACTTGCCCTTGTGGATTGCCACCATGACTCCCATCGTTAAGTCTTCATCTTCGGAACGCCTCTATGCACCCATCGTAAGTCGTGGAGTCATCGTATTAAGTCCCGAAGTCATCACATCGTCGACTTCAAAGCACTATGCCATTGCTTCACTAGTCGCTGCATGAAGTCCAAGATCATCCCGAGTCATCCCGGAATCATCCACCCTTACCCCTCATCAACTTATCAAAGACCCCAAACTATGTTGCCATGTCCGAAGTTCATAGCCAAACCCCATGCTCCACCCCAGCCAATCAATCCTGCGACCGATCCAAGCTAGATGAAAGCAAAGACACGCCTAGCCAAGCCACCTTCCACGGTCCGACTTCCACCACCGAACTGAGTTTTGTGTTCGGTCGCCACTCTGCCTTGCCACCGAACGGACCACCTCGCCCGGCCACCGAACCGCCCTTCCACTAAACAGATTCCCCTACCGAGCCACCGAACACCCATCACCACTGAACCGTCATATTGGTCCGATCAATGACCACCCACCCTCATCGAACTGATATATCGGTCCGGTCATCGAACACCCATCACCCCAAACCGCCATATCGATCTGGTCACCGAACCGCCCACACCAAATAGATTCCCCTACCCGACCACCGAACACTCATCACCATCGAACATAACTCCATGATCGGCTACCGCTCCATCCACCCTACCGGACTAAGCCTAGGTCGAACCAACTTACGTCGAACTGATTTCCTATAATTCTGCCGAGTCCGAACTTTGTATCAATTTTACCGCTACGCCTCATTCTCCGACCCTTGTGCATCCCATATGCAACGATACAACTCTCGAAAATCTCGAGTTAATCCGTTGAAACCCAATTTCATGGTCCCTAACTCTAAGTCGCCCCAATGAGCGTTTCAACCATACAAGCATTCACACAAACACAACATGCATAAGAATGCTAATCAACATCCAAACACACATCAAACCCAATTCATCATATAATGCACCCACAAGGTAGCTATCACATACAAAGGCAACTATACTCCACGCGATATGATTAAAGTACTTTAGATATCCCAAAATTCATCTTATTTAAATTCGACTTAGAAAACAGCTTTAAAACATTAATTTGACTTTAAAAATGAGTTTAAAACATATCAAAAGCTATATTCATGTATATAGGAAAGTGATAGATGATGAATCACTCACCAAACACCCAAAGATGAAAATTTGCACGCAAACTGAAGCAAATCCAAAACTCCCAGCTAAGATCCAATTTCCTTCCCAAAGATGTAGAATTGAAGCTCCTTAATGAACCCCTCTCTTATCTATGGTTTGGATGGGAAATGGAAGAAGTTGGGTGAAGAAAGGAATAATGGAGGTTGGGCTGGAATAAGAGGTGGTAGAAAAAGTGATTTATGACAGGGTGGCACTCCTATTTATAGGCAAAACCCCGAGCACCCCCTCCCTAAAGGTACGGTGAACAGAGCATGTCATACCAAGGCAACTCCTCTCCAGGCTTCAAACACGCCCATCACCGACCAGAGCCAAATCTTCAAATATTTATATCTCCTAGCCAGAAGCTCCAAACCACTATTATGACCAGTCTACGGAAAGAGAAACCATCATATATTTCCAATGGAAGTAGTCTCGGACACTAATTCGGCCCCGGTCAAAAGTTATAGATGATACAAGCCTCCCATGGGTAAAATCATCCAGAAAAATTATAAAGACAAGAAATGTCTCTAATAGGCATTTCCTAAAGTCATAGAGTCATACGACCACATATGAATTAAAAATAATATTTTACGATCCCCCGATACGTAAAATACGGATCGTTACAACTAGCTTATTATAATTTTATGCTTATATGATGCATTTCACTCGTCGGATGTATGTCTAAAACCCTCTATCATTTTCTTCTTTTTATCTATACTCTGATAGGTCAATAGAGAGTACTGGTGGTGGCTTAGAGAATGATGGTGCGAGGAAGATGTGCATTTATTTATCTATTAGCTATCTACTATTTCTTTTATACTAGTGTGTATCCCGTGCTACGCACACGGGTAGAGTTTGAAATTTTGAATGATGAGGTCAAAGTAGTGGGTATGTATGGTTAAAAATTGGCAGATAATAGTCAATGTTAGGAAACATTGGATGGGAAATTGTGATTCAAAGGTGAAAAGGGGGTGTAAGTTATGCGTGGAAAGTTTTTTATGTGGTTTTTTGTATGGAAGCAAATTTTGTAGCAATTTTTAAGTTATGTAGTTGTTATTTTATGGGTTTTAATAATAAGAAGTTAATTTATTAGATTTAGTTCTATTGCAAAAGTAATTCTTCGACAACATTGTCAAAAAAAGTGTTTAATATGTTGGTATGTGTTCCCATATATTGTTGAAATGCATTCCTGTATGTATGTGGCTGCTGTTAGAACAAAAAAAATGGAGAATGAAAATACAATGAATGTTGATCCTTGGGTTTTCATTGAAGTTTGAATTAAGGGGAAATGTAATGATTCGCATCTCTTATGTACTATGTTTATAATCCTATCAAGATACACATGAGTCAACATATGTTAGTATAAAGTATAGGGAGAAGACTTATTTTACTTAAATTTAGTTAACTGTATTTTAGGTTTACTAATACATTGAACTGGCAGGCAAATAATTGATTAGCCCATCTTAAAAAGTAAATAAAATAAATTGACATCTAAATATCTATGTCAAAGTTTCCATTATTATTCGTTTTCTAGTGTAGGAAAGTAATTGATGAAATGGATGAAAAATGGTAGCGAATCTCTGTTTGTATTTCCCTTATTTCACACCATTGTATGTAACGGTGGAATGATGAGAATTACCATCCAGCATCCATGGTATTTGTATTTTCTAGGGATGTTTAAACTTGCCAAATAACTTTAAGATCGTATGATAAACAAATGGTAGGGAGTAAAACATAATTGTACATAGGAATACACGTATTATTCAAGTTTGAAACATTCCATCAAAACATTATAAGGCCAACTGGTAAGTATTAGTCATTTGCAGAGGACTTTAATACAAGGAAACGTTACATAACTATCACCTTGAATTCCACATAGGGTAGATTTGGATTTTTATATTTAATATTTTATCTTTTTCTTCAAAGAAATTGTTGTTAATGTGTGTGAAATTGTTGTTAACGTGTGCCAATTGAGAACTTCCGTAGTCTATTAAAAAGTAACTAAATGGAACACCAATGGTAGCTAAATTGATGTTGGCATTTTGCACTATAACTCAAATTTCAAAGTAAATTGACAAATAAGGAGCAAACCTTGAACTACATATACTAAAGATTGCTAACCTAACCTGTGAAAAAAGCAGAAGTGATCATGAAATATATGTACAATTAGTAGGAATTTTAGAAATGCGTTAAAACATTCTAGTTTTGTAAACAAAATAATTAAATAAACAAATCTATTATCAACTATGTTGTTACACAGAGAGGTTTATATAAATCAGTAAAAAATACATCATCATTAAAACCACTGTAAAAAAATCTTTATTCAGTCCCTTGGACAAAAGCATATTTATATTGCCAGTAGCATTGCATGATCATTAATTTTGAAAATTATATGGTTCAGAAGTAGTCTAACGTAGGCAATGAAACCTATCGATCTTGCGGGCAGAAACATTTACCTGCAAGCAATAACTGTCACCCTGCATGGACAACTTGAATTGAACATGGTTAGTTTGATGAAGTCATATATTGGAAGCAAAGGATACAGTGAGTTTAATGACAACCATGAAGTGGGTTGGAGGAGGCTGGGAATATATCTTATTAACTTAAACTAAGTTTTATGATGCATCAATGTTTCATTTTATCCAAAATTCACATATATTAAGGTGGAGAAACCAAGGGAATATTCAGTTGTTAGTCTGCTACCACTACCACTCTATAGTACTGATGAGATTTTATAAGTTGGTACTTGATGGCGCAATTACCTTTATTCAACTATACATGTCAACAAATATTGCTACTCCAAATATTAAATTTCAATTAAATGGAAAATTACACTCTAATGTGAACCATCAAGCAATCAAATTTACCAAGATGTTTGCTGTTTTTATTACTAAACTTTCTTTTGTGAATAACTTCTTCTTAGGTGCTCTAAATCAAGTAAATTAATAATTTAGAAAGATGAGCGAAAAGCTGCCAGTAAAAAAAAGTAATAGCTCAAGCTTTAAATACCTAAACAAATAGTTGTCAGTAAATATCACAAAAAGGACATTAATCACACATAAGTGGACATCATTGTCATGGTTTGTGGAGGGTTTATATGTCCCACTTAATCTTGATTTGCATCACCTTAAGTTCAATATGCATAGATTTATATCCTCTAAAATTGCATCCCTCACCTCATTTCTCTTCTTGCATAGTAAACAGTTAATAGGTTTTAATCGTTAAGATCATATCACGGACGTGAATTACTCAATATTTTAGTCACACCCATATTTTTTAAATGAGCTGAAGTTGTGCCATAATGTATGCCTATTCCAAACTCAATGTCACGCACCGTTAAGGGGATAAATATGTTTACCTTTTGTTTATGTGGTGCTTGCATGAAGTTACCTTTACTACTTGTTTATATTTGGAATACTTAAACAATATTATTTTTCTATTGGATTACATATATTTTTATTGGTCATAATTTAAAAAGAAATATGTTACTATTGTGCACTTAACTCATTCCACAATAGAAACACATATGTACACAAAGTATTAAAGACACATAAACAGAAACATACATTGTAAAAAGGTTAATTCTTTTAAATATGGGCATGCAATGTCATCATTAAAACTCAAATAAATAATGAGGAACTGGATGCTGACTCACTTTCAACACCAAAATAAGGAAAGCAACAAAAGTGAAGAAAGTATAGAAACCAATATGTAAATCATTATCAAATAGCATACCTTCTGATATTAAGAAAATGAAAAAGTGAAGAAGATTATAAATGTTTGGAACCAGGTGGTCGTGTCAGCTTTAGAGTAGGGTTTCTTGAAATTATTACCATTGTTCTTAGTAAGAAAGCCTTTTCCTATTTATTTTTGCATCATTGCTCCTAACAAACAATGTAGGAATGGTTGCAGCAATTTGACATCGTGAACGTGAATACTTGCAATTTGACGTTGCCATCACTTTCAAGCATAACTTTATTCAGCAAACAGCAGATATAGATTAAAGCATATTAACATGAACAATCTATAGTAAGATACTTGTAGATATACTGGGTTGTCTTTGCACTTAAAAATCCTAAAAGGTTGCACGAAAAGGTAATAAAAACATGGAAGCGACATTGACGGAGATGAACTTGATTACAAAGGCGAGGAGCATGAAATCAAAGATGGTAAGACAATGATAGGGCACTACAGCGAAAAGCTTCAAGGAATTAGATTAGGAAAAAAAACTGATCGAATTAGGTGACAATTTTTGGTTTGGGCTTATGGAAAGGAGGTTCCCTTCCTTCATGATTAAGGCATGAAGGACAGAGAACTTAAAAAGAATAAATTGTGAAAAAGTAGGAATTTGAAGTGATTTAATTTGAGAATGGGAAGGTGACAGAAGTAACTTACATAACTTCACCAATGGGCTATATTAATCATTAACTGGTTTATCTCATATAATTCATACCAGAAAAATATTTTAAAGCAATCTTAATAACTCCATGAATCTGGACATGAATTTAAAGCAAATGTCCAAAATTCATAAGCAGCGCCAACTCAATGCATAATCATAACTTCAATCTCGACAATATTACCCTAGTTTGGTATTATCTATTTTCATAGGACATGATACTCACATTATAACTATGATCCAAACATAACAAAACCAATTAAATACAATTCCAAATTTTATATTTTCATATGAGGGTATATTTTCACCTGAAACAAAAATTCTCGTCTTTAAATTACATTGCTCATATATACATTAAAATCATGTTCTCGACCATTATTCATGTAGCAAGACTTTGTTGTCTTAAAGAACCATGAATAATACATGTAGGCCAATAGGTAGGGAAAATACATAAAAATTCAACTTAAAAACTATCATTTGATAGCTTTCTTCGCTTCAACTTTTTCGTTAGATTGTGACAGTTTTAAAATCAGTTTTCACCTTAGTAGATGGTATAATATAATAAGGGTTTTACATAAATCCGTAATGATATTTGAAAAAGAGGACGGAAGTTCCATTCCTTGAATTACTCCTTTTCCTTTTTGGTTTGAGCGAAAATATATGAAGTAAGTATTTATCACCTAAAAGAGATTCCTTTTCAGTTGACAGCTTTTAAATCATCCAAATTCATCATTTATTCATCAAGAAGAAACCAAACTTAGACAAAAGTGGGTTGTTGTAGGCATCCAGAAAACCTCTTCTGGCTTCCATAATTAAAGGTCACCATACAAACTCTACTTAGATACCTACTAAACCATACATTATTTTGTGTTATGCTTCTAGAACAGAAATACTGTTCAGTTGTTTATCATCCTAAGATAGTGAAAGGTCACTGAAAATCAAAGACAGATGATTAGTTATCAACGTACGGGCAATGAACAGCCGTTGGAATTCGAAGACACGTAACTGTTTATGGATGAATGGAGAAATTGAGTTTGATCTGAAGGAGCATAAGTATGATAGAATGTTGATATCTATGAAAATTTTCATGGTACTTAGAAGGTTTTTTTTGGACTCTTACAAATTTCATGGTACCCAAAAGGAATTTTTTGGATGACAGTAGCAGTGGACGACAAAAAAAATTCTAATTTCTCAAAGGTGGGAATGGGAATAAATTTTGTGGTTAATTATAAATATATTGTTCTCTTTATAACTCCAAAATCATCTCTGTTCCATCTCCACAGTAATATCACAAATTCAATGTAGTAAACTAATATAAGATGTGCGGCTGCAGAGGAGATTGCATCCAGTATTGGAACCAATTTAAGAGAGAAATGAATCATGAATCAATGGTTTAAACTAACCTAACAATACCTGTTTTCAATAATTAAATTTTTACGTAACTTGGAGTACCGACCGTAGAAAAAAACATTTAATTTTCACTGAAGTAATCCATAAAAGAGTTCAATTTTTTGTCAGATGAAAATAATGATTAATGTAAATAATAATATACAATGAAGACCTTTCGAATTAAAGAACCAGCAAACAATGATGTTTTCATAGGTCCAAGTCCAACATACGTGAAAAGGAAAACTTAGGATGTTATAATATATTATACAGCATTATATTTTGTATCAGTACACAAACCAACAATTTACAAAAAAGTAGCATTGACATAATGGATTTACCATTACTGTCAAATAAATTTTAACTGAGATCCAATTTTGAGCAAACGTTTTAAAGTGCATAAATAAGTATACAAAACCAAATCAAAAATATAGTAAACGAATGGAAATAAAACTCATAAATTGTGAATGATTAGTGAATGATTGAAGATAAATGAGTCATACCATTAGGTCTTGTTGCTTCTGTGCTGCCAATCCCTCGCCTTCCCTAGTTTTACAGTTGTTGTTAGTAGCACACACCAACTGGACTCATACAGTAAATAGAGGATCTGACTCCGTTATGGATTGTGAAAGGTTTGCTAGGAGGAGATTGAAGCAGAATTGTTTTGAGGAAGAAGAAAGGGATGCGAAATGTGATTTGGGAAATGGAAATGACTGTAGTTAGGGAATTCGAAATTTGTCGTTGTTGGTAGCACACGCCAACTGTACTCATCCAGTAAACAAAGGATAGAGGATCCGACTCCGTTATGGATTGTGAAAGGTTTGCTGGGAGGAGATCGAAGCGGATTTGGTTTGAGGAAGAAGAAAGGGCTACGAAATGTGATTTGGGAAACGGATATGACTGCAGTTAGGGAATTCGAAATTTGAGAAACGAATCGATTTGAGATGCCATATCCGATTGCCACGTCTTACTGGATAGGTGTCAGCCAAAAAAACGACTAGTTTCTGTTTTCCTATATAAGTAATAGATTAGTTATTCCCAAACATTAGATATTTTTCATTAACTATATAAAAGATGTTGTAGTTGGAGTTCATTTGATATTATATATTTTTATTTCTCTGAGATTGTTTATTGATTATTATATTTTATGTCTTCCACTGTGAGTTTCAAAAGTGTTAAATATTGTAGATAGATCTGTGATTTGTTTTATATATTTTACCTCAACGATCCGCCATCTATGAGGTCCGCGATGTCCATGTCATTTTAAGAGTGATCGGGGTGTCATAGATGGCGGGTTGTTACTTGTGGTATTAGAGCTTAGGTTAGGCAATTCCTACTAAATTAAGGCGTATGAAAGAGCTTCTATGGAAATTTATATTATTTATATTATACTTATATTACAATACTTATTTATAAGCCACGCCACATTTATTTTGACTTGCAGAGGTAGTTGTTGGCTTATCCCTTATAGAAGTAAAAAAGTATGAGTTAAATAACTGTTAAGATTAAAAATAGTTTTGGGGTGAAAAATAAATCCATCACATTTGTTATAATTTACTCCATAAATAATTTCTAAAAAGGGTCTCTACACCAACTAGCAATAGAGTAAATCATGGGACTAAGGATGAATAAGAAGGAGAGTAGTCCTTTAAGTCTATAAAAAATAAGTGTGATGTTAATAAAGCGTAATGGAGATGCTTGAAGAATTGCTAGATTGAATGGCCTACTTCTGCTTGTGTGAGTTATGTTGTTTTATCCACTCTAATTATAGTATTTTAATCATTTAAAATGTTTTCCTAAAAAGTTAAAACATCTACGTTTAAGATTTTTGGAAATATATAAAAGTTGAAGTTTGTTTATTGTATTGAATTTTTCATAAATATTTAAAGCTTTAAACATGGGAAATTTTAATAATAAGTAATTTTCCATAGATATTTTAAAGCTTTTGATTTGAATTTTTTTAAGGCACATTGTTGCTCTTATATTTTCTTGTGTATTTTTTCGATAAAGAAACTTTTTAAAGTAAATTAACAGGTAAAGACACATATTTTTGAATGTTTTTTATTTTATAAATATTTAGTCACACTTGAAAAAGATCCTAAATTTAAAATATTGCATTTCATTTACACTCGTGAAAATTTCAAAATCATAAAGGTAAAATTTAATATTTTACATGCTTGTTTTCCCAAATCAATATGAACCATTTCTGATAGAATTTGAATTGAAAAAAATGGAGGATTTCAAATTATTATTTTAAAACTTGTGGAATTTTTCAATTTCAATATGTATGTTTTTTTAAATGGAAATTGAAGAATTCGTGATATAAACTCTTGAAAAGATGCATTGGTAAATAATTTCGATGGGCATGCTAATGAAGTATACGGTAGTAGTGCATTACGAGAAGCTGCTAGTAATGATTGAGGTTGTGGATGGATGGATGGTAGTGATTGGCTGCCTGTCGAAGGATGGGGTTATGGTTAGCTTTCAATATTCACTTGAGACTTCACGGGATGAATTGTCATCTATGCCTATTGTAGAGAGTATCCGGATGTGTTTGAGGAAGTAATCAGATCACTGCCGCATAGAGAGATTGAGCTTCGAATAGACTTAGTGAAGGATGTAGGCTGACAGTTATGCCTTTGAGGCGTATGGTACCCAGAGAGCAAAAAGAGTTGGAGGTGCAAGTAAATGACCTGTTGAATAAGGGGTTCATTCATAGGAGTATATCTAAGTGGGCCGCACCCATAGTATTTGCTACTAAGGCGGATGTCTATCTGAGGTTGTGTGTAGATTACCGTGAATTGAATAAAGTGACAAAGAAGAACAAGTATCCACTCCCACGTATTGATGACTTGTTCAATCAGCTCCGCGGTGCAATGGTGTTCTCTTAGTTGGATCTTGCGATGGGATTTCACTAGTTGAGAGTAGTGAAGGTGAGTTTGTCGATCACTGCGTTTTGTACGCCATCTGGTTTCTATGAGTGATTTGTTATGCCATTCGAGCTAACCAATGCTTTGGCAATTTTGTTGATCTCATGAACTGTGTCTTCAAGGATCACCTAAACAAGTTCATGCTTATGTTTGTGGATAATATTTTGATCTATTCTAAAACAGAGGAGGAACACGGGACACACTTGAGGATTGTGCTTGAGGTGTTGAGGAAGCATGGGTTGAAAGCGAAGTTTTTGAAGTGTCACTTCTGTAGGAAAAAAGTGAGGTTCTTGGGTCATATCATCTTGGAGTAGGGCATCACAGTAGATCCTTCCAACGTGGCAGCGGTTCAAGATTGGAGTCAACCCAAGAATACTACAGATGTAAGGAGTTTCCAAGGTTTGGTGGGATACTATAGAATATTTATCAAGGACTTCTCAAAGGTAGCAGCACCGTTGACCAATTTGATGAAGAAGAATCGGACTTTTGTTTGGAAAGCGAAGTGCGAGCATGCATTTGTAAGTCTAAAAGAGAGGTTGATGAGTGCACCAGTATTGACCATTCTGAGTGAAAATGAGGAGCTGAAAGTATACACAAAGGCATATGGTACTGGATTAGATGTGGTGTTGATGCGGAAGGGAAAACTTGTCGCCTATGCTAGTCAACAACTGAAACCACATGAGAGAAAGTATCCAATTCATGATTTGGAGTGGACAGCTATAGTGTTTGCTTTGAAGATTTGGAGGCACTACCTATTAGGGGAAAGGTTCGAGCTGTTCACGGATCATAAATCCTTAAAGTATCTTTTCTTCCAAAAGGATCTTAACCTTCGCCGGTAGTGAGGGTTAAGATTCTTGGCCTCCTATGACTTCAGCATTTCTTATACACCTGGTAAAGGGAATGCAGTCACTGATGCATTGAGTAGAAGACATGCCTATGTGGGAGCGATGTTTATGGAGTGGAAATAGTTGGAGTATATTGTTGGCTATGACTTCAGACCTCATTGCGAGTTAGAGCCAGAGATGCTGGAGAGTTTGACTATCAGACCTACTCTGATTGAGTAGGTCGATATTAGTTAGAGATGTGATGCTAGACTAGCAGAGATCATAGCGAAAATAGAAGGAGGAGTAGAGTCTGAAGATTGAAGCAATATTGACTCGACTGAGCAGGTTGGCTTTGTAAGGATGGGAGACTTTTTGTACTTGATGTTGATAGATTACGAGATAGGTGCTACGAGAGTGCCACCATTCCAGGTTGACCATATATCCTGGAGGTAATAAGATGTACCATGATATGAAACATACCTATTATTGGGAGGGGATGAAGAAGGATGTCAGGACATTCATCTCAAAATGTATGAACTGCCAATTGGTGAAGGCAGAGCAGAAGAAAGCGAGTGAATTGTTGCAACCGCTTGAAATTCTCGAATGGAAATGGTGGCGAGTATCGATGGACTTTATTGATGGACTGCCAAGGACTCGAGCAGGGTACGACAACATTTGGGTCATAGTTGATCGATTGACCAAGAGTGCTAGATTTATACCCATCAAGTCAAGTAAAACTGCAGCCAAATTGGCCGAGTTGTATATGAAATGGGTTGTACGATTTTATGGTGTGCCGAAGAGCATTGTAAGTAACTAAGACCAGTTGTTCACTAGCGGATTATGGAAGAGCTTACAAGAGGCGTTGGGTACCGAGCTGCATCTTAGTACAGCTTATCATCCGCAAATAGATGGGCAGACCGAGAGAGTGAATCGTATATTGGAGGATCTCTTATGGGCTTGCATACTTGATTCCAGAGGCTCGTGGGATGACCATATGCATTTAGTAGAGTTTGCATATAACAATAGTTATTATTCTAGTATCGGTATAGCACCATATGAAGCATTGTATGGCCGACAATGTAACGCTCCTTCTTGTTGGAGTGAAGCGGGTGAGAAATTGATACTTGGGCCAGATATGATTAGAGAAGCCTCGGAGAAGATAGAGATCATTCGACAGTGAATGAAAGCTGCTCGGGATAGGAAGAAAAGCTACGTCGATAGGAGACATAAAGATTTGGAGTTTCTATTGGTGATATGGTATTCGTGAAGACTTCTCCTTTAAAGAATGTTATTCGATTTTGTAGTAGGGGGAAGTTGGTACCGAGATTCGTAGGTCCTTTTCTGATAGCAGAGAGGATTGGGAACCTAGCATATAGGTCGACTTACCTTAGAGGATAGCGGATGTGCACAATGTCTTCCACATTTCTCATTTGCGGAAGTTTGTGCATGATTCAGGAGTGATGATTACATCAAACCAAATGGATGATGTTGAGATTGAACCAGTAGCTTCGAGACCTCGTAAGCCAATTCATATTGTCGTATGCGATACAAAATAGCTTAGAAGGAAGCCGGTGGAGTTAGTGAAGGTTTAATGGGGGTAAAAGTAGATACAATTCCATGTGGGAAACTAGAGAGAGGGCCACATATCCGAAGCTCATTGCATGGTAAAACCTATTGTTTATCGTATTTACTCTCACCTCTGATATCATATAGGGTAGTGTAGTATCTCGCATGCTAGGATAGGTTTGCTTATGCTATTGATTGCACGACTGCTTGTTTGATGTGTTTGATGGTTGCACGTAATTGATAAGCGTGCGGGATAATTATGATTGACTATTACTTAATTCATTTGGAGATTTTAGGGACGAGATTCCTAAAGGGGGAGAGTGTAACGACTCGTGTTTTACGTAAAGAAGGATCGTAAGATATTATTATTTTATTCATGTGAGGTCGTATGACTCTAAAATTTTAAAAAGGGACTCTTAGTGACATTTTCCACATCTATGATTTTTGGCAAATTTCTTTATGACCATTTTGACCTTGAAAATATTGTTTCGACTATAACTTTTGATAGGAGCTGAATTAGAGTCTCAAACCACTTTCATTGCTTCAGGATGATGGTTTTCCATTTCGTAGAGTGGTCATAGTAGAAAAGCAGACTTATCGTTTGAAACTTATAACTATATTAAGTTTTGATTGCTGCTAGCCAGTTTTAGTGGATAATTAACTAAGGTCGTGCTTACACCCACTAACCCACTTTGAAATTTATGCTAAGGGGAGGCTGTAGGAACTAATCTAGGTCATTTCCATCTCCCTTAAAATAGTTCCAAACCCCCATTAACCCTAATTTCATCAAAAATCACATATTTTCCTTACTAATCTTAGTCAAATCATTGGTTAGAGGGGTAATTAGCATATAAAAGCTAGAGATTTTCATCTTAGGTGATTTGAATCCTTCTTCTTTGTTGTCCACTTTAGATTTAAGGAGAAAGATTGGTATTTTGGGTATTTGGTGAGTGGTTCTTGACCTCTCACTCTATTATGCATGTTTATATAGTTAGAAATGATGTTTTGATGTGATTTCGACTTAAAACGCTTTCTTACCTTAATCATACTTTTATAAATGTTTAAAAATGAGTTTTGAAGGTTTAAATGATTTTTAAATGGTTTTGCAATCTTTAGTAATCATATGCATATGCTAGTGTAAAAGTTGGATCTAGATTAGAATTGGCATGTTTATCGCACTCATGTGCATTGCTGGTATGAATGGATGTATATGCATGTTATCTATGCTTGTATGTTGTACTTTGATATTGTTTGCAAGTATTTTGGATGCCTAGGTAGATAGGTTGGTGAATTTGACAAATCGGAGGCAAAGTTGGTCGAAATTAGATGAAACTTGGAGGAGAGCTCTGGAGCATGGGAATAGCTTATAGTAATTCGCTAAGTACTCAACTTAGCACTGAGTTGAAGGGTCGGAACCGAGTTATTTTTGGAGCTTGAATGGATCAGTCAACTTGATGGATGGATAGAGCATGGCTAGTAAAGGTTGTCCATAGTAAGATGCAGGAGATTGGCTATGTATTGGATACTATTGTAACAACCCTGGTTTTGGAGATTACCTGTTAATATTAGTTATAATTTAATATTAACAAGTAATCTCCAAAACCAGGGTTGTTACAACTATGCCGAGTTGTTTCTAGAACTTGAAGTAGAATATTTTGGAGTTAAGACCGAGTTGTTTTGATGGATGGGTCGGGGTCTAAAGAATATGGGAATGGAGTACTAGAAGCAAGGAAGGAGACTTTGCCAAAATTGTTGAAGTATATGAGTCGGTGTCGAGTTGATCAACTTGGTACTGAGTTGTTAATTTGGGTCCAATGGATGTGAAACTTCCTGGAGGGAAAGTAGAGGCTCTGTAGATCGTATTGAAAGTGTTTGTTCATTTACTTGGGTTTTGATGGCGACATAGTGGCACAATGATAGCTTTGGGACTTTGATGATAACTCGATGATGAAAGGAGTTAGGTTCTCATAATGGCACTTGATGTTTAACGGAGTCATGAGAATGGTTATCCACAAAGGGTGGATTCTAAGAAAGGTGACCTATAGATAGAATGGTTGAATGGTTCTATCATGGAATGGAGGAATGTAGAATGGTTCTATCATGGAATGGAGGAATGTAGAATGGTTCCTCGAGAGTAAGGGAAATTGAATGGAGCAAAGAAAGGGTTCGGATATGCATGCTAAAGGATCATTGATACTTGGAGTGTTTTCTGATGTACTCAAAGCAGGGGTATTGTGAGGACGCTCATGGTTACGTTGAAAGGCCACCCCGGATCGGTTGAATGGATCTGTGTACCCTGGACCGGTTGAATGAGTCTAGTATCAGCTTTGGGCTAACAAGAGTATGCTGAAAGCCGGGATTTCCATTAGTCCTTGGTAGTAAAAAGGTCATACGAGTTATCATATATCCAGAGCACATTGAGTGATAGTGAGGACTGTTTGGTGGATGTTATGGTTGTTGATTGTTCTTCTATAGTCTATCACTCTAAGGATGTCATTGGAGATAGGTATTGGAGATAGGGATACCTGGACACCCATCATCACACTTGGTTTGCAGTGTACTCTTATTGTATTCGTAGAGTAGCATATTATGTTGTTATGTGCTAACTATTTGGTTGTAGTGACAAGTCAGGTATGGTTCATATGCCCTTGTTCCTTACTATATCGACTTGTATAATATTTTGAGATTAATTTATCACTCGCACCACACTATTGTCTGATTTGAGGTTTTATGATTTACTTCTTATTATCTTGGGTACTCTTAAATGAGTTGACTAGAGAGCGAGTCTAGGTGTGACACAATAGTTGTGCAGAGTGTGAGAAATGCGGATTACGGATCTTAAGGCTAGAATTAACACTAGAGGGGGGTGATGTAGCTCAGACCAGAGATGAAGGCATAAGTCGTACACAACTTATGGAAGGAGCTATGAGTCGTGACCGACTCAAGAAAGCAGAAGACATAAGCGTAAGTCGTGACCGACTTAACATGATGGGAGACTTAAGTCGTGACCAACTTAGGAGAGTGGAAGACCTAACTCGTGAAGAGGTACGGGTTATCAAAGATCTTAAGTCGCCAGGACGACCTACCGAGTTACTCAAAGAGAAGGCAAAGCAAACTGTTGAAGTAATAGGTCGTAAACGACTTAACGGGTCAAACGATAAGTCGGAACCGAGTTACGACTTAGTTAAGTCGTACCATCTTAAGTTGCAGAAGCCTGAGCCGTTGATTCCTCTGCCGAGTTAATCTCTACCGTGGATTTCTTAAGTCGTAAATCTGGGATGCCGCATGTTTTAAGTCGCTGAAGCTGTTGCCGTTGATCCTTATGCCGAGTTAATCTGGACCGCTATTCTTAAGTCGTTACTAAGTTGAGTCGCGTAGAGTTGTTAAGTCGGCAACGACTTAAGTGGTTCTGTTTGTAATAAGTCGTATGCTTTGGAGGTATCATAAGTCGGAGTATTTTAAGTCGCAACTGTTATAAGTCGTAAGTCGTCTGTTTTCATATGTCGTCTGTTGTAAGTCGTATGGTCTGTATTCTGTAGGGTTGTAAGTCGTGTACGACTTATGTTGAGTCGGAGTCTTTGTTAAGTCGGAAACGACTTAGGAGTTAGTGAAATTTCTGTTGTAAAGTTGTTCGCCTATAAATAGGCCGTGAGTCTCATTTGTAAAGGTTGTTGAATATTGAATAAAATTCTCTTTTGTTAGCTTTGTGCTTTCAATTTAAATTGGTAGTTGAGTGTAATCTCCTATCTCCTCTTTCGGATAATCGAGTGCGCTCGATTCAACGATTGTAGAAGCCGATTCGCGGAATCAAGTGCGCTTGATCAACGCTTAAAGAATTGAAGATCTTTGAACCCGGTATCGTGCGCGATCAACGAGTTTGGGATAGCTAGAATTCGGTATCTTCGGATCAACGAATTTGGGCATTTCAGTATCTTCCAATCCACCGATTGCTACAATCAACGATCTACATTGTTTTTGTAATATCCGCTGCGTCATTTGGTATCAGAGCTTGTTCTAACCAATCATAGTTAGATCGAGACTTGGAGCCTAATCATTTTGAAGTTTGAAGTTGTTTGGCCGAGAAGTTTGAAGTTGAGATTAGCAAGCTTGAAGAGTGAGCCGTGAGCAAGTAGAAGTGTTCGACTTGTATTGAAGTTGTTTGATCGGATTTGAATTGGAGGCCGAAACTTTGTCCATCGTGTTCATCGCGATTTGCTACAAAGTGGAAGTTTTCGATCCGTTTCATTTTGGATCAAAGTCCGAATTGTGTTTGAATTTTGAAGTGTTGAAGTGTTTGTAAAGTTTTCAAGTATGCCGCCAAGAAGAGCTAATCGCCACCAAAACGTAGAAGCTTTGTATCGAAGAGAAGAAGCTGATGAGATGGAGCAAAGAATCAATGAAAACTTTAGTGAAAAGCTTAACGAAGGGATTGGACGATTAGAGAAGATGATGTTAGAAATGAATCAAAATCGGAGAAGGGTTTCACCTGAATCTAACCATGGGGGTAGTAGAGTCTCGCCACATTCCAATCGAGACAGAAGTGTTGAAAATGATCAAGGGCGTGGGAGGAACGTGAATGATCGTGAACGGAGGAATGTAGATCGAAGGGATGATGGTGGTAGGCGTGAAGGTAGTAGAGATGTGGGTGGACGAGATAGACAACGATATACTTCTGATTTTGAAGAGGAGTATGATGGTGGTAGTGTTCAAGGATGAGGACAAGGCAGAAATTACTCTGAGTATGATCACAAGTGGGAGTCGGGGATGAAGACTGAAATTCCTGAACTCAAAGGTGGTATGCAAGCAGAGGAGTTTCTAGATTGGGTGGCTAATGTTGAGGAGATTTTTGACTTCAAAGAAGTTCCAGAACAGCGTAGAGTGAAGTTGGTTGCTACGAGGTTAAGGGGTAGAGCTTTGGCATGGTGGTAACAAACCAAGATTACACGTGAACGAATGGGGAAGTCAAAAGTTGAATCTTGGGAGAAGATGAAGAAGTTGATGAAGGCAACGTTCTTACCTTACAATTATCAATCTTTGATGTATCAACGTTTGCAAAACTTGAGACAAGGGACGAAATCTGTGAATGACTATGCTGATGAATTCTATCAACTTATTGCAAGGAATGATATTATGGAAACAGAAGAACAGCTGACATCTAGGTTCATTGGGGGATTGAGAATGCAGATCCAGGATATGGTTAATATTCAATCCAAGATCTGTAGCGGAAGCACATCAGAAAGCGTTGGCTTGGGAGAAACAGGGTAGACGAGGAGGAGGTGTGTTTACTAGTTCCAACAATCAAGTGAAGGGTGTTAGTGGGAGTTCTAATATTTCTAAACCTATCAGTAGACCAGTGGTGAAGGAGGCTGAGAAGGCAAGGGTTAACAATGGTTTCAAATGTTACAATTGTCAGGAATTGGGTCATAAAAGCAGTGAGTGTCCAAAGCCGAAGAAACGAACCATGATTGCAGAAATTGAGGATGAGGATGGTGATGGGGATTGTTCTAGTCCAGTTAAGGAAGATTAACAAGATATTGCGTCAGGAGATGAAGGTTGTAATCTAATGCTGAGAAGATCGTGTTTGACACCGAAGTAGGAAGAAGCTAGTTGGTTGAGAAGTAATATTTTTCAGTCAACATGTACTATTCTGGGGAAGGTGTGTAAGTTTGTGATTGACGCAGGAAGCTGTGATAATATTATTTCAACCGAAGCTGTGACAAAGTTGAAATTGAAGACAGATAAACATCCGAGTCCATACAAGTTAGCATGGTTGAGAAAAGGAGGAGAAGTGAAAGTGGATAGACGAGTTCGTGTTCCATTCTCTATTGGGAAGAAATACAAAGACGAAATCTGGTGTGATGTAGTAGAGATGGATGTTTGCCACTTATTATTGGGAAGACCTTGGCAGTATGATCGAGCAGTACAACATGATGGTCGGACCAATAGCTACAGTTTTATGTTTGAAGGCATGAAGATTATCCTAGTTCCAAAGAAGAGATCGCAAGGAGAAAGTAAGTCAGAAGAAATTGAAGAGCTGAAAACTTTATTATCTTTGAAGGAGTTTGTTAAGGAGGTTGAGAAAGAGCCTGAAGTATTTTTATTGATTGGGCGTGAGAGCAAAGAAGAGGTTGAAATTCCAGAAGAAGTTAAACCAGTTTTGAAAGAATTTGACGATGTATTCCCAGATGAGTTACCAAAGGAGTTACCGCCTTTGAGAGACATACAACATCAAATCGATCTTGTTCCAGGAGCAGTTTTGCCACACAGGCCACATTATCGAATGAGTCCGAAGGAACATGAAGAGTTGCGGAGGCAGGTAGAGGAATTTCTTGAACAGGGGCGTGTGCAGGAGAGTTTAAGTCCTTGTGCTGTACCAGCTTTATTGGTACCCAAAAAGGATGGAACGTGGAGGATGTTCACAGATAGTAGAGCATTGAATAAGATCACAGTCAGATACAGATTTCCAATGCCGAGGCTTGATGATTTATTGGATCAAATCAGTGGGTCCGTAATCTTTTCTAAGATTGACTTGAAGAGCGGTTATCATCAGATTCGCATTAGACCAGGGGACGAATGGAAGACAGCATTCAAGACGAGGGAAGGCTTGTATGAATGGCTGGTAATGCCGTTTGGTCTATCGAATGCACCGAGTACATTCATGAGGGTGATGAACCAAATTTTCAGACCGTACATTGGGAAATTTGTGGTGGTTTACTTTGATGATATTCTAATCTACAGTGCTAGTAAAGAAGAGCATGTTCAGCATTTGAAGAAAGTGTTAATTATACTTCGTGAAGAACAATTCTATGCTGCTACAAAGAAGTGTATTTTTATGGCGAAGAGTGTTTTATTTCTGGGGTATGTTGTGTCGGAAGAAGGAATACAGGTTGACCAAAGTAAAATCGAAGCTATCAGAGATTGGCCGCAGCCCAAGACGATAACGGAAGTTCGTAGTTTTCACGGGTTGGCTTCATTCTATCGAAGGTTCATTCCACACTTTAGTAGTGTGATGTCACCTGTGACTGATTGTATGAAGGGTAAACAATTTACATGGTCAGAAGAAGCAAGGAATGCTTTTGGGAAGATTAAGGAGTTGCTGACATCTGCACCAATTCTTGTATTACCTGATTTTCAGTTGTTGTTTGAGCTACACACTGATGCGTCGAAGGTTGGAATTGGAGGAGTGTTGAGTCAGAGGGGACGTCCTATTGCCTATTTCAGTGAGAAGTTGTCAGGAGCGAAGATGCGATACAGTACATATGATGTGGAGTTTTATGCTGTTGTGCAAGCTATTAAACACTAGAGACATTATCTATTTCAGAAAGAGTTTGTTCTGTATACTGATCATGAAGCATTGAAGCATTTGCAAGGGCAAGATAAGATTTCAACGAGACATGCATCGTGGATTGCATATCTGCAACAGTTTACTTTCGTTGTGAAACACAAATCAGGAGTGACGAATCGAGTGGCTGATGCTTTAAGTAGAAGGAGTCATTTGTTGACAACAATGAAAGTTGAAGTGACTGGTTTTGAATTATTGCCGGAGCAGATTGCAGAAGACTCTTATTTTAAGAAATTTGTTGAAAGGGACAATGAAGGGAAGACTGATGAGTTTATGATGATTAATGGTTTTCTTTTTAAAGGAAATCGATTGTGCATACCGGAGGGTAGTCTGAGAATGAAGATTATCAAGGAGATACATGAAGAAGGACATGTTGGAAGAGACCGTACTTTACAGTTGATTTCACAGTCTTACTTTTGGCCATCAATGAGGAAAGAGGTGGAAAGGTTTGTGGAGCATTGTCATATTTGTCAGGTTTCGAAAGGAACTGCGACTAATGCTGGTTTATATATGCCGTTACCAGTACCAACTAAACCATGGATTGATGTGAGTATGGATTTTGTGTTGGGGCTGCCAAGAACACAGCGAGGAAACGATTCCATCTATGTGGTAGTGGATCGATTTTCGAAGATGGCACATTTTATTGCTTGTAAGAAGACGGCGGATGCTGTTCATGTTGCTCAATTGTTTTTCAAGGAGATCTATCGACTTCATGGATTGCCAGAATCTATTGTGTCGGATAGAGATACTCGGTTTCTGAGTCACTTTTGGTTAAGTTTGTGGAAGATGGTGGGAACGAAGTTGAACTTTAGCAGTGCTTATCATCCGCAGACAGATGGACAGACTGAGGTGGTAAACAGATCATTGGGGAATTTACTGAGGTGTCTTGTACAAGATAATTTGAAGAGTTGGGATGTGAAGTTATGCCAGGCGGAATTTGCTCATAATCATGCTGTGAATCGAAGTACTGGGTTCAATCCATTTCAGATTGTTTATTCGAGCTTACCAAAAGGGCCGTTGAATTTAACGGTAATACCACACTCGAAGGGGACAATTAAGAAAGCTGCTGATTTTGTTGAGGGGTTGACGGAATGTCATAAAATCGTTCAGGAACGATTGGAGAAAGCGAATGAGAAGTATAAGCGAGCTGCAGATTTGAAACAAAGGAATGTTGAATTTCATGAAGGTGATTTGGTTTATGCAGTGTTAACAAAAGATCGCTTTCCGGTGGGGACGTACAATAAATTGAAAGCACGAAAGATTGGTCCAGTGGAAATTTTAAAGAGAATCAATGAAAATTCTTATAAATTGAAGTTGCCAGATGATGTGAATACGTCTGACGTATTCAATGTGAAACATCTCGTACCATATCATGGAGCCGAGTTTGTTGTAGATGCAGAAGGTACAAATTCGAGGTCGAATTTCTCTCAACCTGGGGAGGATGATGTAGCTCAGACCAGAGATGAAGGCATAAGTCGTACACAACTTATGGAAGGAGCTATGAGTCGTGACCGACTCAAGAAAGCAGAAGACATAAGCGTAAGTCGTGACCGACTTAACATGATGGGAGACTTAAGTCGTGACCAACTTAGGAGAGTGGAAGACCTAACTCGTGAAGAGGTACGGGTTATCAAAGATCTTAAGTCGCCAGGACGACCTACCGAGTTACTCAGAGAGAAGGCAAAGCAAACTGTTGAAGTAATAGGTCGTAAACGACTTAACGGGTCAAACGATAAGTCGAAACCGAGTTACGACTTAGTTAAGTCGTACCATCTTAAGTTGCAGAAGCCTGAGCCGTTGATTCCTCTGCCGAGTTAATCTCTACCGTGGATTTCTTAAGTCGTAAATCTGGGATGCCGCATGTTTTAAGTCGCTGAAGCTGTTGCCGTTGATCCTTATGCCGAGTTAATCTGGACCGCTATTCTTAAGTCGTTACTAAGTTGAGTCGCGTAGAGTTGTTAAGTCGGCAACGACTTAAGTGGTTCTGTTTGTAATAAGTCGTATGCTTTGGAGGTATCATAAGTCGGAGTATTTTAAGTCGCAACTGTTATAAGTCGTAAGTCGTTTGTTTTCATATGTCGTCTGTTGTAAGTCGTATGGTCTGTATTCTGTAGGGTTGTAAGTCGTGTACGACTTATGTTGAGTCGGAGTCTTTGTTAAGTCGGAAACGACTTAGGAGTTAGTGAAATTTCTGTTGTAAAGTTGTTCGCCTATAAATAGGCCGTGAGTCTCATTTGTAAAGGTTGTTGAATATTGAATAAAATTCTCTTTTGTTAGCTTTGTGCTTTCAATTTAAATTGGTAGTTGAGTGTAATCTCCTATCTCCTCTTTCGGATAATCGAGTGCGTTCGATTCAACGATTGTAGAAGCCGATTCACGGAATCAAGTGCGCTTGATCAACGCTTGAAGAATTGAAGATCTTTGAACCCGGTATCGTGCGCGATCAATGAGTTCGGGATAGCTAGAATTCGGTATCTTCGGATCAACGAATTTGGGCATTTCAGTATCTTCCAATCCACCGATTGCTACAATCAACGATCTACATTGTTTTTGTAATATCCGCTGCGTCAGGGGGTGAATAGTGTTTTAAGGAATTATTAATTCTTTTTGAGTTTATATTAATTTGAACACAAAAGTATGCAATATTCAGACACATATATGATCACAGATTCAAACACAGATGCAAATATAAAGTAAAAGCAGTAAAGGAAAGAACACACCGGATTTTATACTGGTTCGGAGTTACCCTACATCCAGTCCCGCACACAAGTACGGATTTTCTTTCAAAAGCAATCTTTACAATTACAACCCTCGATTTCAAGGCCACGAGGTACACCACTCCAGATTCACAATCCTCTGGGTAGAGATACTTGATTTCCCGGGCAACAAGTTCACCCAATTGATTTCCTAGGCTACAATCACACCATTTCTCACTTGATTAATTTCCAAGGCTACAATCACACCTTTTCTCACTTGATTAATTACAAAGAAGCCTATAACTCTGAATAGCACTGAGGTCTTGTTGAGATAGTGATAGAGAATCAAACCAGAAACGATCTAGTTAGATTCAATGGTGATTTCGGTAGAGTAATGGTAAGAATATATATAAAGAAATGTGGAAGAAGAAGAGGAGTGAAAACCAGAAAAATATGATATAAAATTCGTTGAAAACATCCCCTATTTATAGAAGAACAACAGCCATGTCCATTCGTGAAAGGTTATGGCGAATAGACACTTCTTTTGAAATTCAAATTTTTGAAACCAACTGCCACTATGTCGATATAGGTATCTTGGGTATGTCGACATCCCAAAGGAAATTTTGGTGATTTGTTTTTCTTTGAAAATTACTTCTATCTTATATTAAAACTATTTTAAACTTTATAAATATACTTAACTATAGTTAAAATACATAAGTAAATATAGAGAATAATATATAAAATTTTACTATAATTTTATATTTAAATCTAAGTATAAATATTAAATTTATTATTAAAAATAGTTTAAAACTAAGGATAATTTGATTTTGAAAATAAATATTATTTTGAGGCTAAAAGTATTTAAAATCAGGATAGGTGTTTTTGATTCTTTTTAAAAGGAAGGTTTTGAAATCATTTTGAAAACAAGATAATTTGTAAAATCATTTGAATAAAAGTTAGCGGATACAAAACAATGTTCCACTAGATTTTTCGTAGGTTCCATCCTACTCAGGGTTCCATCCCTTTAACGGGCTCGAAGTGGATTCCATTCCACGACTAAATTGGATTTTAAGATGCCAGTGCTTTTCTAGGAGTTTTAACAAAATTCCTAACTAAATTACTTATCTTAAGATCTTGAACTCTTGATAATCTTGATATTCTTGATATTCTTGATACTCCTGAGTCTTCAATCTTGATATCTTGAATCTCTATACTGTACAGTCTTCATTCTTGATACCTGCATGGTTAAATCCTACATATACATATATATATATCTAAACTATAATGTTAGTATTTATATTTTATAATCTTATTCTAAGGTTGTTGTCATCAAAACCATCATCTCAAGGACTAACATAGAGGACGAGCTAGGTGGAGCTATCTCATATTATATATGGATTTCTATGCTTATTTCGCTATGCAATACTCTGGAGCCTTGGCAGTGCTTGCTTATTATTATGAGACAGTTATTTGAGTTTATTTCCATTGTATAAACTCTATTACTAGTTGTATAGCTCTATAAATCTCTACTCTGATATTTGGATCGCTTAGTTATTATTGTCTCTCCTATTTTATATCTATGATGTGTATTATATTTTATTCTATGCACTATGAGATATACGATGGATTCTATGATGTTTATTTCATTTTAAACCCCTGATGGTCATTCTACATCGGCCGGACATGTCAGCAGCGCACCACTTATGTATGTTGGGGTCGGTGGTGTAGAGCAGCTTCATAGTTCGGGAGTTAATAACCGTCGGGAGGCATAGGCCTATGAGCAGACAGGTTGACTAAGTCGGCCGTTGAAGGAGCTGGTGGGACAAAGTTCATGGTGGCTTGAGTGTCCAACTATGTCCTCAAGCCATTCACCTCCTGAGCCAAGTCGACCCACGTTCGATAATTGTAGCATCATAGTATGCCATATTTCTTCATTGATGCCCGGATTGGGTTGGGTAGCACTAGTGAGAGTGTTGCCATTGGTTTCATGCCCGTTGGAGTTGTTACCTTAGAATAATGGGAGATTGTCCATGGTAACAGGTAAGATCGGGTCTCTGTAGAGTAGAAAAATGTGGAAATGTGAGGGCTTTAGGGGATGTTCTCCTTCTAGCAGCAAAAGGTTGACCATAGATTTAGCCAACCTCAAAATTGGACTAATGCACAAAGGTTACTTGCTAACACTAGGATTAAAGTGAAAATCAAGGAGTTAAATATGCAGCTAAAATGTCGACAAAGTTTCCTACATCCCCTCGAAGTTCTCTTACTATGTATTTCTCTTACAACTACGAGGAATTATTAGAGAATAATAGGAAAAAGGAAGCGCTTAAGACTAATAAAGCTGTGTAATCTTAAGGACTTGCGGTATAAAGAGCCTTGAATTATGTGTAGTATTCATAATCCATGTATGTTCCAACCCCTTTGAAGTTGCAATGCAGGGGATATATATAGTAGCCGAAGTGGATGATGGACAGTTGAGATTGAACTGTAGAGACGGTGGGGAAAGTGGTTGACTGTTGATTTGGCTACAAGGGCAGATGGACATTATTGTAATAGGTGTAAGAAGATAAGCGGTTGATGAAAATGTACTCGTTGCTCCTCTACACATGACGTGGGCTTCACCTTTAATGTGCAAATTTCGCATTAAATGCGCATTTAATGTTGATGGTAAACCTCATCAGTTCAACCACCCAACCACGGTGCTTTGGATGGGTGGATGGATAGCTTGTTGTTTACTTGAGTGCTTACATGATGAGATTTGTTGAGCTGGTTGGGTGGCTATCGATGATATGAAAGAAACTAGGAATCTTTCCAAGGACCATATTTGGAGGATGGTGTACAGTTAGGTGCAAGGTGCCCTGGAGGGCTTCCAAGGACCGGTGGATGTACTAAAGTCGGGTCGAGGATGAGTCACATTTGAGCCAATCTTGCTTAATATTCCACCTGTTGAGGTGGGCTTAGAAAGATGTCGGCCGTCAACTAGAATGACGCTGGGTGAACGTGGTGACTTGGAGCTATGCTGGAAGTAGATTGGCATAGGAAGGTTGGTCGTCATTGTAATGGGCCGGGCTGGACCGCAAGGGGTCATATCTTGCTTAAACATGAAAGGTGCCTAGGAATGAGGCGATCGGGCCTCATCTTGGTGCATTGCTGAGTAGAAGGGTTGGGTAAGACCAATATGGGCTTGGGCTGGCTTATGCGGGCCGGTTGTAAAGTAGTTGGGCTGATTTTGATTGGGCTAGGCTATCTTTAATTGCATGCTAATTACTGGCGAGAAAATAAAGCAATAATATTAATTAGTTTAATAAATTTACAATGATTATAAATTAATTAAATCGTGTTGTTTTTTGGAGTATTCATCATCATGGTTGTGCGACTCAAAGGTGCAAATTTAGTCAGCGATTAATATCAAGCAATTCGAATATTGACGTTCACACGTCACCTTAGCTAGTGGTGTGATATTTTGGTTGAATTTATCACTTACACGTCTTTTTAATAAAAATAAAAATTTACTATATAAGCAGTACCTAATAGTAACAAATATTTACACCAATTCTCTTTGTCAAAACTATATCACTTTAGGAATTATAGAGTTTTCTTTTGATCAAAATTCCAATATCGTCCACATTAAACTTGATTAGTCCAAACATAAAATCATTGGTTCAATAATAACAATTATTATTAGTCGTACTACTCTGGCCAAAGACTTTGACTTTGAGTTAACTGCAATTGATCGTGATAATAACCCCTTATAATCGAGGAGACGAATTCTCTATTGGATAGTGTTTCACTTCTAATGCTTCAACTCAGACCCAACTATAGTCGTTAATAGACCGTTATGCCATGATTTAACTATAATCAATGTGGGGTGCCCACATTGAAGTTCTACGGTATTCTCAAGTCGAGTGAGCTATGTAACACTGTCACTCTAAGATTCATTGTTTGGCCATAGTTATATTAACCAGCAGAAAACTCTCGAGTGATTCATTCCATAGTTACACAATAATTGTCTATACATAATCCCTTGGTACCCCGACATCCATGAGTAAACATTGCCCAACATTTGGAGACTATTGTGTACCCTAGTATCAAGGATGCATCGATATCCTGTCTCAAAACATCTTGACTAGAAATGTTTAAAATAATATGTTATTTTAACGCGATAAATTTCTGATGATCACAACACATTGTAATTACTATAACATAACATATCATTTAAGAATTTTACGTTTAATGTACTTTAAATTCATTACTTAATTAATTATATCACAATATGACAAAATATATTATAGAAGTCAAACACCTTTGTTATGAACATGATTAATTATCGAGTTAAATATATGTATCAAATTACATAATTACCCCTAAAACATACCCTTAACTCTATCATGCACTTGTAGTTGTTGGATAACTATGGAATGCCTCGTTCGAGAGTTTCTTGTTGGTTGATAATAACTAGGTCAAATAGGAAATTTCAGTGTGACTATGTCACATGGTTCCCTTAACTTGAGATTACCGTGGAACTTCAATATGAATAATCCACTTTGATTATAGTTATATCATGACATGATGATCAACTGAGCAACTATAGTTGGGTCTAAGTTGAAGCATTGGAAGTGAAACACTATTCAATAGAATTCGTCTCCTTAGTTGTATGAGGTTAGCACATTACGGTCAACCGTAGTCAACTTAAAGCCAAAATCTCTAACTAGAGAATGGTTAATAAAAATGTTATCATTGAACCAAGGACATTGTTTATGAATAGATTGATTTGAATGTGTATAATATTAGAGTTTTGACAAATACCAAATTCCATACATCCTAATGTGACATAGAGTAGGCGAAGAGAACGTGTGTAAATTATTACCACTGTACCGCTTAAGATAATAAAATACGTTTTTTCCCTCAAAAGGTGTGTAAGCTATAAATTTAGTCAAACAGCCACACCACTAACTAAGGTGATGTGCGAACGTTAATGTTTGAATTGTTCAATATTAATCACCAACTGAATTCAAACTTCTAGGTCACGCAACCGCGTTTGTGAATTCTCCAGAAAACCACATGATTTAATTAGTTTATAATGTGTTATATATTAATTAATATTTAATAAATACTATTTATTTATTTGATGTTTTGGGTGTTGTTACTAATTGTTTGGATGTACGTATAAAAGTTATATGTACACATGTCGGTATATAATATCTATATACATTTAAACGGGGTTTATAGAGATAATTACTCAAACGAGCTTTTGGAAACTTTGCTCTAATTAAAGGAAAGAATGACCAATAATGCTTGATAAGGGATGATGGCTTGATTGGTAATTGAATGGAAATTAAAGAATGAAAGTTTTAATAAGAAAACCAAAAAGGTTTCATTCTACCTATTACAACAAATCCCCTGGTTTCATTTCTTTCCTCTTAAATTTTTCTCCTTCCTCTTCCCATCATGGTCGCCTACCCCTTCTCTCTTATGGTCAAATTTTCTCTTATTTTCACCTAAAATCATTTCAAATAAAATAGAATAAGTCGATTTATTTGATTCTAGCAAAGTTTGGATGATTGATTCAAGAAATCTAAGGAGGATTTTCAAATCAAGGTGTTACAATGGCAAGACTTTTTCAGACTCAATCCTTTTTATTTTATTCATTCATGTTGTTTAACCCTTACCAAATTCACATATATGCATAATGAATTGTCATTTATTGGATTTGATTTAAAACTTTTGTGTGTGTTGTCATTTAGTTAAAATATGCCAATTTTGTATTTGATTTAATTTTTGTATTGTTATTATTCATTGAACCTAAAAATATTTATCAATGTAGATTTGATTTGCTATAATAATGTTTGCATATGTTTTCATAATTTAATTTAATTTACTAATAATATTTTCATATGTTTTTCATAAACACTAGCAAAATTCCTTATTGCAGCAATACATTAATACAAATCTCTGTTTTAGTATACTAAATATTAGTACATTTTAAAACGAAAATACCAAATAAATACCAGGACATTTAACAAGTCAAGCATTCATCTAAGAATACTTTTTGATTAACAAGTCAATGTAAAGAAAGCTCGTAAAAATGCCTTACCATGGCTAAAATGGGCATAAGCACACGACTTATATGCTAGCCTGATATTACTATTGCCGGATGTTATTCTCAACATTGATTTAGTGTTTTCAGTTTAATATGTATTCCTTAACATATGAATACATGAATTCATATATACAGAACTGATATAATTCAACACATTATTAATTTAGCTTGTCATTCAGGCTGCAACAAAAAACTCAACATATATATTCAAAAATAAAAACTTACAACAAGATAATAGAAGTAGTCTTCAGATATTGAAAGCAGTAGTCTTCTTCTTTTATTTAATATTACAACTTATTACACACTGATATTAATGGCAGAAGTTTGAGGTGGAGTAGAGAATTGGTGATCTGAAGTCTACCTTCTTCAAATGAAATGCCTCTCTATTTATAGTTGAGGTTGGACTTGATTCGGAACTCAAATTGATTAACTTCAGACTTCAAAGTCTTCAAATTCGAAAAGTATTTGTTCACTTTATTAGAGTGATAGGTAAACTAGAGCATCTATCTTCCTTTATTAAAGTATTTGTCTACTTTATTAAAGTAGTATATCCATTTGCAATTTCTCACAATGGTGCTGTCTAATCAGTCTAGCACCATCTTTCCTTTATCTTGTCCCACACCGTGGGTATCTCTTTCAATCTTGTCAAATATTTTGGTAAAATCTTCATCATTGAGGTTTGAATACTGATTATCTTCAGTTACGTCCTTTTCTTTTGAAGATGCCATTGGCATGTCTGATTTTACCTCTTCTTTTTCAAGATTCTTTATCAAATCTTTCTTTATTTCTTCAATATATGCATAAAAAATATCTTCTTGGTGATCACTCCTTTCTGCATTTTTAATTTTCTGGTAATGTGTTGGAATGGACTTTGGGCTTCTTTCTGCTGCTTTAAATTTTTATGCTCCTGATAGACTTTTATTTTGTTGTCTATGTCTGTAATCATTTCATGGCTAAATATTTGACATGTTCTATTATCAATTCTGGTTAATTTGTCGCATTATTTTGTAAAGAAACATCTTTTTTAAACAACGTATTTCTTGTTCAATATAACTTATTTCAGGCTTCCATTTCCAAATCCAGGGGATGGAAAATTCAGTGAAAAAATATATTGGTTATGATCCTACTATCATCAAATATTGATCATGATCATTTATCCTGGATGAAACAACAATCCATTGGGAATATGGCATAGGTTGTTGATTTTAGTTTTTTAGGGCGGATATCAATGAGTGGTCCATAATTTGTCCACAATTCTATAAACCAATATGGCATAGGTCGTTTATAAACTTCCCCACAGATTTTAATAAACAATGAATGTTTTCTTTTGTTATTTTCATAGATAAGTGCTTTATTTAGCGCATCAACATAATCCTAATAATTGTACCTAATGGTGATTTTTTTATCGGGCATAAAATTTTATTTTTCTCTTAAGGTAGATAACCCCCATTCTTCTGGCAATATTAGCCTTTTAATAATTATTTCTGCTGAAGCTGTAAACATTCGGATCACCTTCATTAAAATGTGTTATTTCACAAGTTTCAAAAGCTTTTGTTATTGCCTTATGATATCCTCTTTGCTTATATGCTGTAACAACAAATGATGCTATATCAAGCATTAGATTCCTAGGATCATCTTTCCTTTTTAGATCATTGAATTCTAGAAGAAGTATAACTTCTTTATGATGATTTTCTGCATTGGTAGTTATACTTTCTTCATTCTCTTTATTGTCGGTTATGCTAGCATATGAAGATGATCCACTTTGGCTATTAGTTCCTTGCTTTTTCTTATATTCTAGAAATTTCATATATAAAAGATCGTTGGAGTTATTACTCCATGAGCCGGTTAGATTTTCGGCTATTAGCCTTTTGCTACCATATTGGGCCAGGATATTTCCTTTGCCTTTTCCTCTATAGGAGGAATTACCCTTTCCTCCGTGGATCATAATCCTGTAGAAACTCATGGGTTAAAAATTTAGGAAGAATATTTTCTTCACCTTTTTTATAAAGAATTTCAGTGTCAAAATGTGCTAAATGAGCTTTCCATCTGGCAAACATTTACTTGGACGCATCATGTTTAAAATCTTTATTAAACATATAATTAGCATATTAACAATCAGTTTTTATGATAAACTTTTGATTATATAAATCATCTTGAAGTTTTAGAACACATTATACTATAGCAAGGATTTCCTTTGCTATCGTTGCATAGTTCTTCTGACTGTTGGTCCATTGACCTAAATGAAATCTAATAAGGTATTCTTGTTTCATTTTTGGACAAATTTGCTTTATAATTCCACCAAATCCTATATCTGAGGCATCCGTCTTAATCATTTTTCCAAATTTGGATTTGAAAGCATTAAACAAGGCAAATTTTTTACCCTTTCTTTTATTATTTTAACAGCTTGAGTACGTTGTTCTATCCATGGACCTAGATTCTTTTTTAGTCTATCATATATGATAGCAGCATCTATAGCTAAATTCACATAATAAGAATATATATAATCTAAGCTACGTAAAAATCTTTGTAACTGTGTTTTATCGATTATTATATTTGGTAATTTTGAAGCAAATTCTATGCTTCTATTTATTTGAATGTTTTTCCTTTTTCAATATTGTGTCCTAAAAATCTTACATTTGTTTGAAATAAAGACATTTTTGTTCTTGATATTACCAATCCATTTTGAAAAATAATTTTTTTTTAAATATCTAGATATTTAAAATGCATTTCAATATCCTTAGAAAATACTAAAATGTCATCAATATAAACTATAATAAATTAACTATATGGAACAAAAATATCATTCACTATTTTCTAAAATTCTAAAGGAGCATTTTTTTTAGCCCAAAAGGCATTATTGTCCATTCATAGTGTCCAATTTGGACGTTAAAAACAGTTTTATATTTATCAGTTTTTGAAATTTGGATCTGCCAATACCCAAATTTTAATAATCAAACATTGAAAATATAATTACATCATATAATATGTCAAGAAAATCTTTTTTACTTGGCATCGGATGTCTGATCCATTCAAAACTTTATTTAGTAGTTTATAATTTATTACCAATCTAGGAACACGTCTTTCTTGTTCAGTATGTTTATTTACATAGAATGTAGTACATGACCAAGGTGACTATGATGGTTTTATTAGACCTTTTTGTAATAATGACTCAATTTCTTTTTACATAATTCTAAATATTCAAAATTCATTTGACATGGTCTTGCTTTAGTAGAGATTTCAATTTCATCAAAATCTTATTCATATAGAAGAATAACAATACGTTTTTTTTAAACTCAAAAGCATTTGGATGATCTTTACAAATTTCCATAAATGATTTGTTGTTGGTCATTTTAATTTTTTCTTGTAATTTAGGATTTTGGAGTTTTTCCTCTATATTAAGAGGATTAACTTCTTGTTTTAGAAAATTTAGATGAAAAGTCTTTTATATTAAAAGATCTTTTATTTCATGTAAAACCTTATAAAAGGTTTAGTTATAAATTGGAAAGTAATAGGCTTATTTTCATAAATGATTGTAATTCCATTTTTATCAATATTACTTACAAGATAAATTTTATCTATAAATGGAGTTCCAATTATAACTTATTTAGTGATATTTTTAGTTAATAAAAGACTTGCAGGAATATAAGTTTTATTTTTACATATATAAGAATGTGGTAATTTAAATTTAACATCAGGTTTCTTTCCACTCGCATGATTTAATGAACTAGTGATTTTATTAAAATATCCGGTTGGAATTATTCTTCCTTGGATCATATTCATATCTGCTCCACTATCTATGAGTGCAGCTAACCCTTTTTGAAAATGATTATCAATTAGAAGTGTTATTTTAATAAATCATTTTTGATATATCGAAAGAAATTCTTCTTGTTTTGGAAATTTTATTTAAGAACAATTTATTTGAGTATCTTCGGTAGGGATAACCTGTTTTGATTGTTCTAGAATAGAAAGTCTAATCAATATTTATATTTTCATTTTTTATAGTTTTAATTTCCTTTTAAAGGTTTTGGATTTCATCATTAAGATCTTGAATAGTAGTAGGATATTCAATCCTTTGTCTTTCTTTTACAAGTTTATGAACTTCATTCATAGAATATGGATTTTGAGGACTATTGAAATTTTTAAATGTTTCAGCAAATGTTTCAGTATTTTTACTTGTTTCTGGAGTGTTTTCCGTTTGATCTATTATTTTAGATCTCAGTTCTGGATCTTTTATTGACTTTAAAAGTTCTAAAATATTATTGTTAGTTAATACATTAACATTTAAATCTTGTAATTGTGAGAAGGTTTTATAAAAACCTTCCTTTTCATCCCCGCTACTTATTATTGGATTTATGCAAGATTTTCCCTGAATACAGGATTCACAACATGCATCAGATTATGATGATTCATCATCTAGAACTTCAAGTTTTTCAGAAATATAAGAGAAACCTGAACTATTTTAGATTCTTCTTCTGAACTATTTTCAAAATCAGAATTTAATAAAAGTTTTGATAATGTTTCTTTTAATTTATTATCGGCTTGTAAATTATTTGTTTCTTTTTTTTTACATCTATTAGCATAATGACCAATTTTTCCATATTTATAGAAGTGGATAATTTTATTTTTCTTTTTATTTATCCTTTCTTCTTTTCTTTGAGCTCTTTATTCTAATTTCTTATGAGAATAATATTTCTTCTTCATTTTATATGAGATTCAACAAATCTATTATCTTTTTTATGAGATCAAATCCAATTTGGCTACAAATTTGTCTTAATTAGTTTCTTTCTTTAAAATTTTGATGTTTAATTTGTTGATTTAGTTTTATCTCACTACACGATGATAAACCTTCTTGAGTACATGTTACAATAAGTTTACTATAAGTATAACTTTCATAGGGAATATTTATTTTATCTTTTCTTAAAGATTTTATTACTCTTTATGCAAATAAAGAGGGAACCATCAATAAACTTTGATTTCCAATGAGAGCTATTACTTTCTGGTAATTCCATTACTTTGTTTAAAAGGTGTCTTTATGCCATCTAAAATCTGTTAATGTTTTACATCTTAAATTCTGTAAAAGTGTATAAATATTTTCATTATTATCAAAAACTTTACCAGTAAAATGTTCTAAAATTGTAACTATTAAAGTATACGTAACATTTTGGACCATTTGTTCATCTTCTTGTTTTACTGTGTTATAAATTTCATTTTTGTTTGCTGGTGAAAGATAATTATTCTACCAACCTTTAAGTTGGCCAGTAAAACCAGCAGCTGTCATTTTTGCAACAGTAGCATCATTAATACCATTATTTTTACAAATAGTGTTATACATTAGCATAAGATGAAATTAAAAATTTGTTTTTAACTAAATGTGTCAAGGTTCAGTCATAAATACTTTTCCCATTATCTATTATTACTAATAAATTCTAGTTCTTCGGGTAAAGTATCCATGGGAGAAGTCTTCTATAATAGAATAATTTCTGAGAAGGCTAATATGCATATTTCTTAAGTTTATTAACTTCATCCTGAACTGTTTGATTATAATTATTATTATCTTGATATAACTAGTGTGAACCCATGCTACACACACGAGGTTGGACTATAATCAGGTGTTAAAGATTTGTTAGTAATAGAAGTAATATTTATTTGTTAACATTTGTAAAAATAACATTATAAGCCATTTTCCCGAGGTATAAGGATCTTATACAATCACGTTCTTGAGAGGCCGTACAACTAATTAATAATATTTGCACACACTCGTGTCACCGTGCAATTTAATACATTCAGAGTAATTTTAGAAATATTATTTGTTGATGGATGTATAGATCATTTGAAATCAGTTGCAGTTGAGCATCAAAGCACTACAAAGATTAAGTGCATCAAATAAGTCATAAATGTACAGACTTTAAGAATGTCAACAAAAAGTAGAAATAATGAGTCTATATTTTGTTAGTGCTAAAAATTTAGTTAAAATTCATAATCAAGATGTCTAGAATATATTACACAACCAAATCTTTGATAAATTTTTGTAGTTAATAATATCAATACTATCTGTAAAATTTCACAGTTTATTGTCTTTGATAGCCTTGATTTTTAAATTTGTAAAACCTTAAATCAAACTATAAATTTCTCGGTATGCTATTATGAGCAGTTTGGGAAGAAATTGCAATCAGCTTCTTCGTTTAGTGGATTCATAAAGTGGATTCAGCAGAGGAGTAAATTATATTTGCTTCTCTTTATTGGTTGCACTATACTTGATTAAACATTCTCAACATTATATCTTTTTGTACTTGTAAAAGAAAAAGTAGTACTTTGTGTTAATTACCTCATTTAAAAGAAAATATTTATGAATGTATACGGCAAATATATAAACAGATATGTGAAAATATGAAGTCAATGTTAGCACTGTAAAACTAATGAAATGTAATTAGAAAAATAATATATACATATAAATGGTTAAACTAAAATGACATCATACCAACCCCCAATCTTACCATATAAATTTACCTATTCTGAACATGTTACTCTTTTGATTTACACTATCTTTAAAACTCTCATTTTACTTAATGAATATTAAATTTGAAGCTAAATAGTCATTATGTAAACTGATAATCAAACAAACAATTCAACAAATCACTGGGTGCATTTGTCGAAGATTCAAATCCATTTACTATATCATCTGTTGCAGTAAAGAAATACATAATAGGAAAGTTGGAAAATATTAATGCGTTATACATAAAATTTGCAAGGTAATTTTGTTTACTAAATAGACACGTATTGTTCATCTCAAATATTTATAAAAAAATTAATTTTTGGCATACACTGTAGACGTAGGAAGCACACCTTTTGTTATTATTCAATTTCATCGTATATTAGTTTACAAAACAGATGAAGCACTAAGGCATGTTGAAATGAGTATCAAATAGTATAGGCTCGTTTTCACATAGCATATACCTAGCACTATGATTATTGATTTTTGTTAAATTGCTTGAAATAATCAGTTATACCTTGAGAGTTGGGACTTTGTTTTCATAGTAATTTTTGGTAAAAACATGTTAATGGGTTTAATCTTTAATAAATCAATACATTTATCATAATTTTAGAATACCTAATAGAGTGCTACAGTGAAAATATCACGGTGATCCTTTTATATTGTTTGATCACCTGTATCTTTTACCAACTACTTTTAACAGTTTATCTATGCCTAAAGGACCAAAAAGAGTTCAGCTTAAATAAGTTATTAGGTGTAACTAATTATTCACACAATCAACTTCTTCATCCCTAGAATAAAGACTGAAGAAATGCTTTAATATATAAGATTTCATAGAAACCACATCATGGGCATAATGTAATAAATAAAAATACAAAATAACAATATATAAGAATATAATGCCTACATAATTGTAAGTCTACCTGAAAAATACAAAAATATCAATGAAATAATTATAATTAAATTCATTTTAATATATTATAAGCGTAACACTGTTAAATTGGTTTAATTACAGAAACATTATCCTGGAACTAAGCTAAAAATAAGGTAGAGTTGAAAAAATTTAGTGTTATATTACATCCAAAATTACATAGCTAAGGACAATAAACAAAACATCATATACTTTCTTTTTTTGTCAATTGTATAACTTCAAAATTAGTCAAGAAATTCACTAAATGTCTCGTGTCAAATTTTTTTTGTACTCCCCATTTATTGTAACCGTAGATAATAAATGAACGGCGAATTTTAAAATTTTTTAGTATCGTTTTCATTTATCACGAACATGTTTGATATGGCAAGCAAAAACAAAATTACCCATTGAAATTAATTTTAGAAATTATTAATAACATACAACTTGTACTGAAAAGCATGTAATAAAAATTCAGATTGGCATAGAAACTTAACCTATTTCAAGCCAAAATCTTGCACTATGGCATCTATTAAACCAAACAATGTTGATAAAACATTTTGTACGTCCACATCTTCCACCCTTTAGCGATTTGAAACATATGGAGCAAAAACAACAGTATAAATCCATGAGAAACATCAATCTAACCAACACCAAAACTATTTAATAAATTTTGAGATTTACCTTGATATTTCTATAAAGGTTTAAAAAGAAGTAGAAGTGGAGGATAATACGTAGAGAATTTATTGTTTAATGCAAGTATATTAAGTTATAATATAAGTACATGTACTTTGTTAGAATTTAGGAATGCAGCAAGAGATTTAAGGCATTTCTTTTTTACTTGGAAAGTAACTACAAAAGTTCAAAATCTGAAATTTACCTATAAATAACTATAATGGTTATGAAATAAGCTTATAATTTTATAAAAGTGACACTCACTGCAAATGAAGAGCCATTGTGTTTGCATTCCTCAAATTCCTATAAGCCATAAGAGTAGTAATATACGATAAAGAAGGCAATTGCAATGTTGTTGAAGCAAACCCATATTTGCATTCTTGGATTTACTATCAATTCATTAATAAATTTCAATTATACTCCATTATCGTATAAGTAACCTTTTAATTTATAGATTGGGCAACAAATGCAAAAAACTGAAAAGAGAATTGGGAACAAAATCATACGATAGCAGCCATGATTTGAAACAAAATACAACATCAAAGAAGGGAAGATTAGAACGGCTTATGACTGACATTTAATGTCACAGTATTGATTTCTACTCAAATTTGAAAATATATGTTTACCTATAATGTAATAATCAACAAAAATAATTGAGAGTAAGAAGTTTCAAGTGAATTTTCATTAGTTAAAATTTTTATAATCATAATATATTTAATCATTAGTTAAAAATTGTATATTTTCATAATATATTTAATCATAATAGATACTTTTAATTTTTTCGTTCAATATATCTCAATTTAATTTGAAACCAAATACTTGAATTGTTGAATCGAGACTAAGAAACTATCAACTGCACACACACGCGCACACACAAACACACACACACACACACACATATATATATATATATTTGTGTGTGTGTGTGAGTGTGTGTGTATTTGTGCGCACGTGTGTGAGTGTGTATGTGTGTTTATGTGTGATTTACTATATCTACATGAAACAGATCCCATTAAATTGTCCTTAAATAGTTATAACCACGGAAAAAACTCACTCACCCAAAGACCAGAAACTCCACAGCTTATCTCTTTCCCATATGCATCAATAAAATATAAATCATTAAACTAAAGTTCTTTGATTTTCCGAGTTAAAGCTAAAACAATATAATAAAAATATACATCCCTTAAAAATGCATAAATCGCTATAAAAATATGAAACAAATGAGGTAGCCAAATTATTTTTCCTTTATTTTATTTTAATAAAACCTATGAAAATATTCATGTGATTTAATATCTAGAATTGACATGACAAATGGGTGTACTTAGCTTTTCGAAATTTGCTAAAAATGTGAACCTATGTTCTCTTACCAAATTCAAATATAATCGATGGTCAATAATATTCTAGTTTATATCATTTATTCAATATTTAAGTTAAAATTCAAAAGCATTAGTTTACACATGGATTGACATTCATGTGAGCATTATAACTTGTATTGGACACAAAGTATGAAATTAAAAATTATGGTTATAACTTGTATTGAGTGAGTAATGAAACTTTGGATATTTATTTTTCCTAATCACATGCATGTCTATGACACCAAAGATTTTATGGTAAATGAAATCGCAAAGCAAGGACGCATAGCAGGACAAAACACAAAAGTAAGGATATTAAGTTGTTTTAGTTAAATGCTCTAGAACATGTTAGGAAAAACATTGATATTTGATACCCACTAATATTGTTCCAAACTTATAAAACTTATCTGCAAAATATGACACAAGTGGCATAAGAAAATTCCTTAAATATTAAATACCTTTTACAACCATGCTATTTTTTGGAAAAAAATTCACATTTATAACTCAGTTTCATCCTAAATAGATATCCACGACTAATATTGCTTGCAATATAATTCTAAGAAATTTTGAACTTTCATGTAGCTTATTTTATTTTATTCTGATTCAAGCATTGCACATTTGATACTGCCTTCCTTTGCTGAGCTTTATTAACTATCTTATGGCATCCTTTTGTAACTATCATCTATAGTGTTTTTGGCACCATAGCTTGTAAAGGGTAGGATACTTTTGTGGTTTATACACTGAAAGCAATGAAAATATGCAACAATAAATAGAATATAACTCACCTAATATCCTATAGCATGCTCCAAAGATTATTGAGTGTTGTATGAGCCTTGTTGTTATCCTTATCTGGTTATAGTTTTCATTATATAAATCATAATGAATAAACTCAATCATGACCTCCAAAATCAATAAAAGAAAAAAGCTTACTAATTTTTGGATGTTCGCATATTTTAATATTTATACAACTACTGAAACCAAAAATCAAAGTTACAGAATTTAACATAATCATAAATCAAATATGGCATACACAATTTAGTCTTGCAAATAGCGTTCTGATTTTCCTTTAATTTCTCGGGTACGAAGATTGCACTTCCAATATCTCAATATCGCTCCAATTAGTGTTACTACAGATATGAAATGAATTATATAAGTAACCTATAAACAAAAGAAAAAAAAACTTCCGACGAGTGATGAAAATTACCGCACTTCCTTCTAAAAGCAAAAAAAATACACCAAAACCTCTCTTGTGTGAGGAGAAGCTACCTATGGTGCACATTTCTGCATATAAATCAATTTAGGACAAAAATAAATAATATTTTGATTTCTTATTCTCGATGTACAATAATATTTTGATATTTGAGCCTACCTCATTTTGTATTTTGTAATGCACTATGTATCTCATTTTATAGAGCTTTATCATTTTTACGTCAATGAAAACTATCCTTTTCTTCTTTTGAGAGCATAACCAAACATTATTGCATAGAAATGGATGGTTAAGTAAAATTAATGCATAATTAGTCATAATATAGTTAAACACATACATCTTTTACTAATCAAATTATTGGAAATTATACAAATAAGAGAGATGATATATGGCAACATCTTGCACACACTCAATTTATAAACCTTCAAGTGGTTGTATTTCTTCTATCTTCGAAAAATAAAGTAGCTTTGAGCGTGAACAAAAAAGGATATTGTAACGACCCGTAAATTTTAACTGTTTTAATAACGTAATTAGTTGAAATTTTGTGAAATTTTAAACGATAAAATTTTGAAATAAAAATTTGATATTTGGAATGCGTCTAGTTAAACATAGCAACTGGTAAATTTTCATCCGAAAATATGGAAGTTTATTTTCGTGTGTAATTTTATTTCAATTTAATCAGTTAGTAATTGATGAAAATAAAATGTTTTCGTAACCTAAATATTTTTGTATGGAAAAATTCTAAATCATCTTCTGAGCAAGACGTCATTTTTCGTTTTTTCAAATTCGTACTTCTTTAGCTCCGTCGATCTTATTTTTTTGCATTTTTCCTGCATTTTTCGCTAGTAGAAAATTTGAATTTTTTATAATTCAATCAAATCACTGATATATATACCGTTTTTATCGTCTTGACGTGCTGGTCTCTACGGTATTTTTATTCCATATTTTGAGTCCGGTACGCGACGGAGCCATGCAATGGTTCATCGTATCGGTATGTTTGGAGCCTTTTGAATTTGTTTGTGTCCATTCAAATTCAACGTGTATTAACCAACAGCTGTTTGCTTTTATTACTTCATAAATTCGCGTGTGTGTACCTCTTTCCCAACATTCAATATGAGTGATTCATTTTCATTTACTGGTTCCAACATTTCTTTTGCCAGCTTCCTCTCCCCTCATTCTATTTTTCTTTCCTTCCTCTTTCATTCTTGTCTACAAGAAAATAAAACAACAACAAAACATTTTGCCATGTCGCATCCCCCTTCCACCTGCTCCTTTTTCCCTCTCTTTTTCCTGTCGCCAGAACACGCATAACCGCCTCAAACTCCCGAGCCATCACCCTTTGTTCTCAGTCACATCCGCATCTCCCCTGACCCCAGCGACTCCGCCTCAACTTGCCTGCGACTCCACTTTGTTCCGCTCCTCCTCGCCTCACATAGGCAGCGCCTCCAACCCCCACGTCTTCCATACTTCCACCTGCCCTTCCATCCGCCACTCCACCTCACCGTGCTCGTCCTTCCCCCTCTCCCCTCTCTCTTTCTCTCTCACAGCCATTAGCCTCGGCCTCCCCTTTATTCCTCACTTGCCTCCACCACTGACGACGTCCAGACATCGACCCATCTTCATGGTCGAGCCTCCCTCCTTCCAGTGCACCACCTTGCTTCCTCCGTTGTTCTTCGCACCACCCGAGCTCGAGCAGTCCTAGCAACTCTTGTCCGCTCTTTTATATATAAAGGTATTATATATATATATATCTTATATATTATATTAGATTGTGTATATATATGTGTTGTTAGATTTACAGTGGGTATATTTATATATTATGCTGTAAGTTTCATTTGTGTATAAATTTATATATACTGGTTTATATATATATATTTTACAGTTGTAGTTTATAGTTTTAATCTTACAAAGATTTATAGCATTATACATGTTTACAATGATATATATTTAGATACAGAGTATTATTTTTGTGTGATTTCATATAAAAGTATATATATCTATACTTTTATTGGTTCTTCTTTGCAGTTTATACAATTTAACAGTTTACATGTCGTACATTTTATGAAGTATATCATCCGATCTATATACGTGTATAAGTTGTAGGTATATATAATTACATACATTTATGTGCTGTCTATTGAGGCTTATTGAAGAAACTCATGATAGTTTGCGTTTATAACATACTATTTACTGTATGGGCTGATTTATATTGTTGTGGTATATATGTATACAGTTTTAAAAGTAATAGTTTGGGCAGTCCTATTTTAAGTTGAATCTATATCAGTTATATGAAGCTTTAAGTTCTAGTGTATATAGGTTTTGAAATGTTGCTTTTGAGCTGTTTTGCTTATATATATTGTGTTATAAAACTATCGACTAGTCTATATATATAATGTATTTATAAAGTATACATAAGAATGCGAATATATGTATAGAGGTGCTTGCTTTGTGTATACTATATTTTATGAACAACTGTTATAGTATAGATAGATATTTACATAAGATATTTTATATTATATAATTACTGTATGTATAAAAGAGTACTGTTTATATATATATTTTCAACAGTTTATATGATTTGTTATGTACATTTTCAGGATTATTCTTTTGTATACATATAAGTTAGTGTATATGTATTGTGAGCTATAGAAGTAAGCGGGTATAAGAATTTAGATGTATATATTATGTTGTAATAGTTTATATAAAGTGAAACTGTTTAGAAATGTAATTGTTATTGTATTAATTTTAGTTAGCTTATATTAATATGAGTCTAGAATATAAAATTGTGACAGCCTGTATATATATATCGGTTTGCATAACCAATGTAGTCTGCATACATAACAATCTGCAATTTGTACATATAGTTGAAATTTCATTTTGTAAATGTTTGCATTTGTTTCATTTTATAACAGCATTATGCTGTATGTTTTGTTATAGATATATTATGATTAAATATTATATATATATATATGTGTGTGTGTGTGTGTGTTTATTTTATTTTAATATTTAACTTAAGATAAAATATTGATTTCAAGAAAATAATATTATATATATATATTTCTGTCTCTATCCAGCCGATTCTAATTATCTCATCGACTCCTGTTATCAGCTTTGTCCGTCATGCTTGTTCTTCATCGAATCGTGTTCATCTAGCTTTGCTTTGGAATCCGTAACTCGATTATCGAATATCTCTAGCCTCGAAAGGTAAGCAATCACTCACGATTAATGTTCTTTTATTTATTAAATTTGATTTCAATTGAAACGACAATTGAAATATGTTACTGTTAGTTATCTACAATGTTATATATATGTTTTTACCTGTATCAGTTCACCTATGACATCTGACACCATTGTCTGTTATTTATACAATGACAATCCAGTTTGGTTGTTAAATGATTGATTGGTTGATGTTGACATTGGACGTTAAATTTTTAATGTTGTAAGTGATAAATAATTTGAAATTGAAATTGACGTAGGATAGTTAAATTTGATATATGTGTTAAATTTGATTTGATGACATGTGCATAATATGACCCCTTTAAATGTTTAATTACTTGACACGTAGTAATATGGTTAATTACACCTTGAACCATTTGAATGTATGTTGTATAAATTGATGTAGTATGAATTGAATAATAGATACCAAGTGAAGAACCGCATAAAATATTAGTGCAATAATCTTTAATCCACATGAAATGATAGTGTAGATTCTAGAAATAATTATATTAATTTGCACAAACAACAATGTAAATTAATACGATTATTTCGGGATTATTTGAATTAATTATTGGATTGTTATTGATTGTTGTTATTGCTTGTTTATTTACTTTGACACCATCCCAGTTATCACACTGCAAGTTCCCTTTGTTATGCTTTGATTTTTGAATTGAAATGGAATCGGGTTGAAATGATAAATACCCAAATTGAACTTTGACCTAGGATAGAGAATTAAATAAAAATCGATTGGTCAATAATTTGATATAAAAATAAAATGAAGATTTTATTTGAATAAATAATATGGTTTGGAAACGAAGTTAGAATTTGAATTTTAATGAAAGGAAATGTTAATATTTAATAATCTGAATCAAAATATTAACATAGTAGATGATGAATGAACGTTGTTTTAAAAATTAATTATTTAATAATTAAATTTAGAATTATTAATAATTAAGTTTTGAAATTAGTTAATAATTGAGTTTTGAAATTATTTAATAATTAAATAAAATTGAATTATTTAATAATAATAAAAAATTGAATTCTTTATTAAGTAAAATTGAACTTCTTGAATAAGTGAAATTAAGTTCTTTATTAATTGAGTTTTGAAATTGTAACTAAGTAAATTAATAAGTAAAATTGAATTTCTCTAATAAGAAATAAAATGTGTTTTATTGAAATTAATGTAAGACTTGAAATGTAAAGAATTTGATTTGATGAATTTAATTTAATGCAATTTGTAAGTTTTGATATAATGGAGTTGAACTTAAATAATTGATTTAATAAATTGGAAGTTAAATAGAAATTGTTTTGAAGGATAATTTACTTAACGAATATTGAATAAAATCGATAAATGAACTTAAATTGATTTGAATGTAGATTAAATCATTTTAAATGATTTTGGAATGAAACTTATATACGAATTTAAATGAATATTGGAATGGTTTTAAATAAAAATTGAAATTGTATTATAAGATTTTGAAATGGTAATTTGGATGTTTTGAAACGTAAATTTTTGGAAATTGGTTTAGAAAGACAAATGAAATGTTGGTTTACAAATTCTAATTGAGATTGAAATTGATCTGGTTTTGAAATAAATAAATGACCAATCGGTGTAATAATTACGAAAGTTATTAAAGAGACCGGAATCGGTTATGGACATACTCTCTGTCTAAACCGAAAACCACTTTAATAACTATATGCGGAGTGTGATCCAGAATGAAGTGGTTGGAATGATGTACGTGATGACTGAAGAAAGAGAACGATAATGGATAGCCTTGACACTTGTGTCAAATTGGAAATGACTAAAACAGGAGCCGTGCCGGGCCAAATGGGGTTAGCTGCCTCGAGCGAACACACTTCTTCGTATACTACTCATTACTTGTTATCGATTGGTGCACCCTCGAATTTTGGGAGTGTTGTTTCGCGGTGTTGCGATCGCTGCGGCGATGCGTTCTCACCAGTCCGGATCAGGCAAACGGTAGTTTCACTACCTTGGGTATTGCCTCATGTGCCTTGTCATACTTGTATCTCTATATACGCGACCACTACGATTTGTTTTGTGTTATACCTATGGAGTACTCCCTGATATCCCACTAGTTTACGGTGGAGTTTACAGTGCTGTATAGACTATAACGCTTATATAAAATGTGTTAAGGGGGATAATGGTAATGCCTTAACACTATTTTTGATACTTTATATTACTGATAGACATTATCTACTTATCGTACACTACTACATAGTAGATAGTTTAACGGATCCTTAAAGGATGGTTATTCCAAACATCCTTTGAGTTACTTGTATTTCAGTAGCTATTTCACTTGAGTTGGATTTATTGATATAAGAATGTTAATCCTGACTCGAGTGTTTTGTGTTTTGCTTTACGCTCGGGTCAGACTAAGTGTACCAGTATTCGAGACTCGCCTTTGGAGTTGGAGCTTCGCTTGGAGATCCAGCTATCTATCCAGTTTCAGATATCCAGTTGATTCTAGTGATGTATCCTGATATTGTATTTTATTTTTGTATTCGAGACATCTGTTGTACCTTATTTAACTCTGATATGTATATAGTAGCTTCATGAACTACTATCTTTTGTTTCCGCTGCATTTATTACTCTGTGTCTGTGATCTGTGATTATTTATTTACTGTATATGCTCAGTTTTGCCAAATTTAAATTAACAATTCGGTATTTTGAATTATTCAAGTCCGACATGTGCGGATGCGAATAGTCCAAAATAGTGAGTCGTTACAGATATAAATGTACTTATACTTTGGTACTATAATGGAAAAAGAGGCCTTGGTTATACGCTACCTTTGGGAAACATTGCAATTGCTGGTCTTAATATACGGACTTTGTTGAGACGTATTTATAAAGTGCCTTATCTTTTGTTGTTTTTGGTGGTTTTGAATTGTTAATTCATTTAGGACTGTAACTTTGATTGATTTGACCTAGAAACTATTTTTTTCCCAAAATGACAACTTAAGGAATTGTAAAATGTAATTAATCAAATGAGTATTGACAATGTTGAGCTTCTTTTCATAAGCCACTATTTTGTTTGCAAACCATTCTATTACAGTTGGGCACAACTAACTCATGCATGGACTTGTGAGTATATCATATTAAAAGCCTATCTATTTGAACATTGATCTTCATTGCGAAAATGGTGATCGGTTCAGTCTTAACTTATTGTTTTAAAGGTCAATGGTTGTCGACAGTCTATTCATTTTTGTTGAATAAAAAGGACTCGATAGGTTTAATTAGTAAATAGCAAGTATTAAAATACGTAGTCCTGACGCAGAGAAACCTTATTGAATTCAAGTAAAAAAACCAAGTTGCATCTTAATGTTTATCTTCTCATTATATCCCATGCTAGATGTTATGTTTATCAAATGAAACTTGAAATTAGTCGATTGGTTGATAACAAAATCTCAACTCACTAAACTGGTAATATATTGAATTTTTTTTTCAAATTGATTGAATGTATAACTTATTTGATGATATTATAGAAATTGTTAATGAATATTTGACATCAATATTGTAGTTTTTATTATGTTAAGGTGATTTCATGTTCTCTTTAATGATAGAAACTTAAATAAAATATCCCCTTCATTCATTTGTGCAAAAAAGTGTCAAATTAATGTAATTTAGTCTTTTCTCCTTAAATAATGTCAACCTCCTAGTTAGTAAAACCTTTTTGTGCAACTTGAAAGACACATACACATGAACATTCAATATTCCCGTGAGCTTCAACTGTAAAATCTATATGGTTCCTACTTTTGATATTGTTTTGTAGTATATGTTTGTTGTTGTGTATATTATGTATGTTTATATGTTGGCCCAAGTCAATGCAAAATGCTCCTTCTATCCCTGCCTTTACCCGCATTCATAAATGTGTGTAACTTGCATAGCCAATAGATTAATTGTTAACCATTATCATTCGCTAGTAAATATGTCATTAACATGAGTATTATTAGGTAACATGTGGTTTAGGAGATAGTAATAATAAGAGATCGGAGAAATAATTCCGACTAAATGGGTACTAAGTCGTTCACTGTTGGTTAAAGGTAGATTAAAAAAATCTATGATTGAAGCTGTTTCTTTATATCATAAACTTCACAAAAGCTAAAGAAAAGTTTGGAATAGTTTGGTATAATACTAACAGAAAAACTTTTAAAATTGTTTGGTTTGAAATTCAAGTTCTATGTTTTACGTTTTCAATATGTATTACAAACGGTATGAGAGGAGATGAGATAATGGAAAACCTTGGTTATTACGAAAATCTTAGTTATTACAACAGAAGGAGAAGAAAATGAAAGAAGATGTTATTTTTCTAAAAGGCGAAAAGAAGAAAAAGTCCTTTTTAGTTTACATGTTGAATTGATTTTCCAAATTGACCATTTTTCACCCTTCTATGTCTTTTAATGTGCATACTACAAATGCAAATCACAAAACTCAAAGTTTAAACCAAAAGTGCCCTTAGTTTCTTTGTTCACTAACATTCAAGGTTCCATTGTCTATAATTTTTACATCCACAAAAAGTCTTGAGACACTATCGATTTGCAATGCACTTCTCCCTGTAATAAATTTAGAAGAAAACTATGCTAGTCTAATATTTAACTAAGTATGGATCATTCACAGTTAGTTTCTGGGGCAATAAGAAGCTTTCTATCGATAATTCACTCATAGTTTCACAACAAAAGGAAATTCCTTTGTCTTGAGCAAAAAATAGAGAAAGAGCTCACTTTCTTGGCTGATACTGACAAACAAACTAAAAATCGATATAGTCAACCCAATTCTTGCTACAAAAGTAGAAGCTCTTAAGAGAAAAGTAGAAGAAAAAAAGGCAAAATATCAAAACTCGGTCAAAAGCAGTCGAGCGATGACATTGAATAATCTTCAAACCAGGTTGCCAAATGTGTTTCAGGCTTTAACTGGGTTTGTTGGTGCGTATGTCCAGAATTTTTAAGGCATATGTGGATCAAATATACATTAGGAGTACATTTCTCCCACTCATTCTAATCACTAAAATAATCTTTATCATTTGCTATAAAATGCAAGAGTTTTACTTAAAATGTTTCAAACTGTTTTCGTGTAAAAGATTTAAGTACACGGTCGGGGAAACAAAGTAGTTTATGATGAAAACTAGGTTGAGGTCAACATGAGTGATATTTTGCTGTTTGTGCATAATATTTTTCCATTGTGATGGCATTGCTTTAAACTTGTTCCATGTATATATGATATATGCAATAGCATATCTATAGCCTAAAGTAGACAGGTAAATTTTGCTATAGGATAAGAATATAATATTGGATGGAAAATAAAACTTGCAAAAACTCAAGAAGTTTAATGTTATGCCATATAATCAAAAGTGTATAATGTTTCTTTTTCAAGAGGATTATTACAGCTTAAACGATTACTCATGTGGAAGCAAACTTGTTACAACCTTTAACATATTGACTCATCAAACATGTTCTCATTGTTAAAATGATAATGTAGAGTACATACACATTCATCACCCTTTGATATAATGAAAAAAATGTACATATTATCTACTTACAGAAAATCTCTTTTTCTTTATTGTAGTGTTGCATGATATAGAACCATTTATGTTGCAAACAGATGTAAAAAATACCAACCTTTCATAGTTCACAATCTTGCATTGAACAGGCAAAGTGTGTAAAGAAAAAAACTACTATAACAATGTATGAAATTAAAAACAAAGACAGAAACAAACCAGTCGCTACATCTATGTTTTAGTTGATTTATAGGAGAACATCCATTTCCACATAGTAAATATATAATATTTAACCACGATGATGCACAAACAATGAACAACATTTGAAGATGTATTAGAATGAATGAAGTAAACAAAATTTACTTAATACTTAGCTCATAAATAGCAGCTGTAAGATGTGGGCTAGCAAAATTCCCAAGGGTACAATTAGTTTGATGTATGCTACAACACTCCATTAATATGTCTTTATATGCAATGCTCTCTGTATAGCCTTCATTTTCCAACCCTTGACAGTTAAGTAGGATCCTTAGACCTTGAGCCAATGTAGTTCTAGAGATGGCAACATACAATTGTCCGTGCGAGAAAACCGAACAGGGCAAATAGACCCTCATATTGTCAAGAATTTGCTTTTGACTCTTGTTAATGGTCATGGAAAAGCATACTTTGATGGAAAATTTAACACGATAGAGAATAAATGGCAACCTTGTATTTTTTGGAAGAATGACTCTCGACAATAGAATTGTTGTTCCAATGTTTGTACCGGTGATGATTTCCGCTCCTTAACATGGTTGACATTTGACCGGGCGAATGTCATGCTCATGATCGAAAATTATCATAGGAATGAGAAATCATTAATAGAACTATCATTTATTTCTCAATGCCATGACTTTTTATCATAAGGGAATGAACTAACCTTAATAATTTAGTTATCGATGCTTTCTCCTTGCAAAGACAATTAAATGTCATCGCAATCGATTTTTTATTTTGCTAATTGCTACGATAATAACCGTTTGTTTTTCTCTATTTTGATTGAAAATAAATAATTATTATGTAGACATAAGTTTCCCTTTTTTGCATCTAAGATCTCTCAACAGTATTCAAGCGTAGGCCTCTAATCGTTAAGCAATGATGCAATATAATTTAATATTCGAATAAGTGTACATTCTATCATATCAATCTACAATAGATTTTGTAAAATATAATGCAAAGTCCATGCATAAATAGTTTTCTTTTTTCAAACATGTACATTCAAAAAGAAAACATTCATAACTATGTAAGTTTGGTTGTAAAAAGTAATGATTTCTACATATTTAATTTAATGATCAAACCAAAGATGCTTAATTAACTTGCAGCTTGCACATAGCATTTAGTAGTCATACTCTAATTATATGATCAAAATATGAATGGAACATTAGAAAATAAAGGTTGAAGTAAAAAAATAAAGCAGAGAAATACATGTTGAAAACACAAAACAAATATGTTTAACAATATTCAAATTGAGTATAGTCATATTCATTTTCCGTCCAATTTAGGTTACGGTTACAGAAAAAACTGTTGGTTATAAAACTAAATAGATTGGATGGGTAACCATAGAATAAAAACATTGGAACAATCAAAGCAATTTAAAATGAGATTCAACATATTGCTTTCTGGAAAAAACCGTACTAACCAAGGGAATGAAACATGTATAAGTATGTGTAGGTGGGAGAATAAATATGACCAAAAAATTTATTTATCCTGGAAATGTGAAGACAGAGGGGAACAAACATATCAAACTGAAGAACCCAAATGAAATGAATAGCAACATCAGTCATAACCAATGCAAACAGTGTGATAGTGCGTATAGAAAAAATCTATTGTATATCGCATTCTAGTGTGGATTGAATTGTTGAAACCATGCATAGTTAAGGAACATACCATATATTTGCTTCAAAAGAAAGAGGGAAAAACATTAGTCTGTAGGGCTGAACTTGTAGGCCTCTTCTTCAAATCCACAATCGGTGCGATGGTCAGTATCCGATCTGCTATTTGGGTATGAACGGGGATAAACCATCAGCAACCACGGCCTTGGAAAAATGCCTAGTTCATTCGACCGAAGAGATAGGGAATGTAATTCAATGGGTATATCTCGAATTAGGGAAAATGAAAATTTAGGTTTGGGACGGGATGAAAGGAAGGGAGGAACAACGGGAGTTTGGTTAAGAACAGGACGAAAAACATAATCAGCACCTTTGAGTTCTAGAATCCACGTGGAATGCACAATTGCTAAACAAACTAAACTCAGTAATAATAGGATAGTATAGATTCTTCCTCGAGAGTGTTTAATTTTAAATTATCCATTCATTCTTTTGAAACAATTTCTAAGTCAGACTCGGTTTTTAGTTTGAAAACCTTTTCTAATTCAGATTCTATTTTTAATTTAAAATCTTTAATTCCAGGTGGAGGTTAAAGATTTGAAGATGAAATCATTTCATTTATTTCTTCAGTTTCAATTGAAACAGTAGGTCTTATTCTGTTAATAGCATAAAATAATTTTCTATTTTATTATAATTTGTTCACCAATAATGGTTAGATAAATATTTGTATAAATTTATTGTTCCAATATTTGGTTTATCCGTCTCACTGTAATTTGTAATGTATCATTTTCTAATATTTTAGGAAAGGCATTAAAATTCAAATATTTTCCATTCTTTTCAATTTAAAATGATTGTTGGGGAGGATAGGTTGCTTTAAAATATTTCCATTTGAAAGTTCATAATCTCTTTCTAATACATAAAGATAGTGTTTGTATAATTTGCTGCGCATCATGGGATTTTAGAGAAAGGCGGGGTAGCCTTTAGGATGGTGTAGCCTTTATTGTATTTGACGCACATCATGAGATTTTAGAGAAAGGCGAAGTAGCCTTTAGGATGGTGTAGCCCTAGCCCCTTTAGTCACGAAGGTCAACAGTTTATTACCATAGGCGTATTGATCCGAGTCGTGATCAATGCATAGTGTAGTCTTGCAGCCTATTTATGACATGCAGTAGATATGGTCATGATACTAGGTGTAACATCCCTAATTTTAGTTTAACGTTATTAGGATGTTTAATTGGATAGATTAAATAAAATAATGTAAATGGTTAAGAAGAATGTGGTTTGGTCATTAGCAAGGTCGTGCCTTAAAAAATTAAGTAATAAGATTGTTTGAAAAACTTAACACATAAGAGAAAAAGGGGCAAAATAGGTAGATCCATCTTTTAATTCATAAACCCTCACCCCCTCATATCATTCTCATTTTACTCGCACAAAAGCAACCATGTTTAAGAAGAAAAATGCTAAAACCATCTCTTTTATCTTTTGTTCGATTCGGTTATGGATAGTGCCCGAATTTATCATGTTTGATTTGCCAAGTTATGGTTGAATAATCATTGTTTGGATAAAATAATGGTTATGGAATTTTTATTAAATTATTTATAGAGGTTTTAAGGGTAAGACCTAATTTTTTAATCTCCAAATGCTTTGATTTTCTAGTATGTTGTATAAAACATTAATTTGGAGACGAGTTTTTAATTCCATAATTTTCCAAGGCGAAACAAATATTTTGTGAATTTCCTAAGGTGGAAATTGGGTTTAATTCAGGTTTTAATTATTTAAAATAATTAAATATAGTTTTCTACCCTGAAATTCATATGATAAAGAATATGATATTTCTGAATTTCTGGGATTTTTAAGGACTTTTCCCAAGTGATTTCGAATTATTATGAATTTATTTTACTATATAAGCATTTAAATTAATAATTAATTAAGGTTTTTAATTAAGTTGACAAATGATTTTGGGGACTTTAAAAACTGAATGCGACGGATTTTTTTGATAGAATTTGGGTAAAGCATTTCATTGTCTAATAGGAATTTGACAAATAGTAAGATTTGGTGAAAAGTATTTGCTTTTGTTGGTAATAAATTAGTTTTCATAATATATACGATAATGCCATGTCGCCCTATACATATGATAACGCCGCAGCTAAGAGGATCGGTGTCAATATGGAGGAAAGCATATGATATCTACTTAGGTAGTTATGGAATGATTCCTACAATGTCAAAGTCGACTTCGTCGGCAACCTATTATCGGTGGCATCACATTCTCCTAATTCATTTAAGTGTTTAAAGATTAACGCTGAAACCATTGACGCTGCATGTTTTCACCCTTATTCTAAATGACACCGCCTATCATCCTTTTGATTATTTTTGTTATCAACTATACAAAGGCATTGTTGTCGCCTGTTTTAACTTCGACCTTATATATTTAGCGGCATAGTAGCTAAGGTGCCGAGTATAATGTTTTACAATGACACCGCTAGTTTTGATGCCTCTATTCATCAATGTCAGCAGGGTTTTATATTGCATTATGTTGGCAACAAAGCCGCATTGCATCGATGCCGCACTTCTTTCTTTTAACATCAGCGAGGCTTAGTTTTATGTAAATTTAAACTATTTTTAAAGAAGTTATAGTCAATGTTCAAGAGGGTCGACAACCCTATGATTTTGGCAATTAGCCATATGATTTATAAAAATATGAAGTTTTGTTTTAAAAGGTGGATAGCCTATATCATATGTATTTCGACAACCTTGGACATAGAGTTTTATACTTAAAAGGATTCAAGCTTTTGTTTCAACCTTGCATAGAAGTCGACATTGTTATTAACATCAAAAATATTCTCTACTGTCCTAATTAACGGTGGCGAGCCATATATAGTATGATTTCGACTTTGATCGTTGAGGATACTAATGTTTTACATCCTTATGTGCTATAAGTATATGAAGTTGATTTTATTTCTTGGGGTTACCAAGATCGAATAATCTCGGCACTAATCATTGGGGATACCAATGTATATTATTTTGATATGTTATAAGTTTAAGGGGTACACAACCTAATTGGGGACACCAACAGATATAGGTTGAACATGTGGGTTAAACATGAACTAAATTGATAAGTGATGGGTTCATAATTATCCTAGGAAAACTATGGGATGGGAGATGGACAGTCCACATAATGCCGAAGATGGATAGTCTCTATATGGTTAATGAAGGGTTCATAGTCATCCTAGGAAAACTATGAGATGTGTGATGGATAGTCCGCATCATTTTGAATAATGAAAAATGTGAGATGGATTGTCTACATTACCTTGATAATGAAACCATGCATGATGGGTAGTCCATATGTTAGTTCCTGAGATGATGGTTTTGATGACAACAACTTTAGGACTTGTTATAAAATATAAATACTAATATTCTTATCTAGATATATATGTATATGCAGGATATATATATATATATATATCCAGGTACTGAGAATGAAGACTGTACATTATAAAGATTCAGGACTGAGTATAGAGATTCAAGACCGACGAATTCAAGATTGAAGAAATCAAGACTGAAGACTCATGAGTATCAAGAGTTCAAGAGTTCAAGATATCAAGAGAAGTAATAGAGTCTAGATTTATGTTAAAACTTCATAATAGCACTAAAATCTTTATTCATATTTTAATTGTGGAATGGAATCCACCTTCTCGCTTTAATAGTGGGATGAAACCCATGACCTCTTTAGTGGGATGAAACCCACAACCTTCTCTAATGGAATGGAATCCACAAAATTTTCAAAATGATTTATTTTTTCAAAACTATCTTTTTAAAGTTATCTCTATCTGTTTAAATATTTTAGCCTTAATTCAAAAACTATTTTTAATCATATTAATTTCAAAATCATCTCTTGTTTTTTAAACTATCTCTTGATTTTAATATTTTAGCTTTAATATATTTTAAAGAAATCTATACTTAGTTTTTAATATTACTTTTATATTATAGATTATATATTTTAAGATTACTTTCTAAAACTCTTTTATAAGTTTAAACTATATTCAAAATGGTTTACAAAGTTTAGAAATTATTTTGACAAGTTTTAGAATAGAAATCATTTTAAAGCAAAATCTATTTTCAAAAATAACATAGGCATGTCGACATCCCTCATCCTCCCATGTCGACATGGTAGCCGTAGAATTCAAATTTCGAATTTTCAAAAGAAGTTTCTATTCATCATAACCTTTCGCGAATGGACATGACTGTTGTTCTCCTATAAATACCAGTTGTTTTCAATGAATTTTAAGTTAGTTTTTCTTCATTTCTTCACTCCTTCTTCTCCACTCAAATATTCCCTTGTATTTCAAATGCTTCAACAAAAATCTGCCGAAATTCTAAGTGAATCAAACTCGATCATCTCTAGTTTGATTCTCTGCCACTCTCCCTCAAAGATCTCAGTGCTATTCAGAGTTATAGGATCATTTGTAATCAAAGATCGAAAGATCGAAGTGTATCGAGTCTCTCTCTATCAAAGTGTGATTGGAAACGGTGTGATTGTGACCGTAAATTAATTGGGTGTGATTGTAGCCCGTAAATCAATTAGGTGATATTGTAGCCTGGTTAAATCAAGAGAGTTTGCCCTGGACTCAGAGATAGGAGGGTGTATCTTGTGGCCTTGAAATTGAGGTTGTAATATCGACATTATATTTAAAAAGAAATATGCACAAGAAATCGTGTGAGACTGGATGTAGGGTAACCCCGAACTAGTATAAAATTCCGGTGTGTTCTTTCCTTTACTGCTTTTATTTACTATTTGCATATGTATCTGATTCTGTAATTGTTTCTGTGTTTGTGAATTGCATCTGTTTGGATTTAATTTGAAAAGATTTCAAAAGGATTCATAAAATTAATTAAACACTATTCACCCCCCCCCTCTAATGTTAATTCTGCCTTAAGATCCATAATCTGCATTTCCTACACCATATGGTAGGGGATGGGTAATCCAAGTAATAATATGTGAGATGGGAAGTCCACATAAGTATAAGATGGATAATCAATGAAAATTTAGATGGGTGGTCTAATAAATTAGGATGGGTAATCCAATATATGTTGCATAATTGCAAATAATCTTTAATCTGTTCTAACCATTGTGGATGCAGGAACATAGTAAATGGTTAATATATTTTGGTTAAGATTCTAGTGATGGGAAAACTATTCCGCTTAGCGGCTTGGTCTTACTAGATATCTATTAGTTTGAGATGGTAGGTTATTATTCACACCAGATATTTTGTTTGACCCAAAGTTTTGTTTTTCCCCTTAAACTTTGGTACTCATTTGAGTAAGTCGGGAGTAAGGGATTTCAAGTATTCAGTAAGATGAATAAGCTTCCGGAGATGTGAAGGAGGAAATCTAGCTATTTAGGAGTTCTTATCTAATCGTTGTGTTGTTAATTTTGTCTGTATGGATGTAATGACAAGTTATATAATTGCCAAGTGTTAAACTCTGATCATCCAAGGGGGCATCTTCATAGGTCATTCTTGGAGTATTTTATAATAATTATATTTTCTCTGAACGTGAGATTGCGATTGAGATTATGTAATGAATATGAAATGTTATTTATTAAATCAAATGTGAAAGTTTTCTATTTAATATTTTTCATATTCACGTGCTTCCGATTATTAATATGATTGACATAGTCGCATTTTATCACCGAAAATTAACCCTATGGATAACTGGAGCATCCGTAGCATTTAGTTTCATGCCTCAAAATGGAGGATTTTACAAGCTGGTATCAGAGCATAGGTTTATGTAAAACTTAAAAAGATTTTGAAAACATAATCCAAATAAATCAGAGAATAAGATTAGGGTATAGGATAACATTATAGTAACGTACTTGTATTTTATATATATATATATATAAGTATGTATTTTCCCTCTTTCTTAGACCATTCTTCTGTATCTTATTAATGCTCATATGCAAAATAAGAGAAAGCAAGGTATGGAAGCAGGAAAAGGAAGAGTGAATCTAGGTAGTAGAAGCACCACAACCAATAGAAATGTTTGACCCAATACCAAAAGGAACCAAGATCGATAGGCAAATGGTAATCAAAACGCAAATGCTAATGTAGGTGTTGGAACCCCCAGTAGATATGGGGACTACGTATCAGTTCTTCATTAATTTAATGCAAGATGGAGCAGCTGTAGGAGCAGCTGGGGGAATGCTACTAATGCTGGAGGGGTTAATCCCATAGCGTCGGTTGGCTATAACTTTGCTAAGCTGAAGCGAGATTATACAGGTTTTGGTGGGAAGCCTTTTCTTAGGACTGAAGATGCTATAGAAGTAAGAACTGGCTGTTTCATTGTGAGAATTTTTTTGTTGATTTCGGTCTGAATGACAAGCAGAAAAGGAGGTTGGCTTCAAGACAACAGCAAGGTGTTGCATTATTCTGGTGGAATAGGGTGACCGTAGGGATACCAAAGGATGAATTAACTTGGGCAGAATTACGAAGGAGATTTGAGGAAAGAATTTTATCTGAGGTAGCCAAGTTAGCCATGCTTTGGAAGTTTATGGAATTGGAGTAAGGGGAAATGTCAGTGTTGGAATACTCTGCTAAGTTTGATGAATTGTCCAAATATGGATATGCCACTATTGATACCGTTATTAAGAGGAATGAGAATTTTATCTGGGGGTTGAGGCCGGAGATTGCTAGGGCAACTGTGCCACATCTCAGGTATCCATCGAATGTAGTGGTGGAAATGGCTATTGGGAACGAAGATATGCTTTCTACTATGGGAAGGAGATGCCAGTTGGAATCCAGAGTTCTCATAATAAGTAGAGGATGTTCTTTAAGGGAAATAGAAGGTTGGAGTTGCTAAGAAAGGAAAGGCATACATCGTTTGTTATAAGTGTGATAAGAAGGGGCACTATGCTAATGAGTGTTGATCGGGTGATGGCAAGATAATTGTGGGCAAGCAGAATGTGAAGTGCTTTAGCTGTGACCAGGTGGGGCATTATAAGAAAAAATGTCAAGAAGCGGCCAAGGCTAATTAAGAAAAGGTGTTTGCTTTGGAGCCCTCTGCCTCAAGACCAACTGCTATTGAGAAAGGGAAGTCTGTGATGAAAGGTAAGTTTTTTGATTCATAACATACCAGTTAGAGTATTGTTTGATACTAGTGCATCACATTCATTTATCTCTCAGTGTTTGGTAGATAGATTATGTTTAAAACCATCATACCTTGTTACTTCCTTAAGAGTAGCTAATCCAATAGGAGGGTACGCGACTCTTGGGATGAGATATGACCGTCTAGAATTTGATTTGCTAGTTTATGCTTTTGCCTGCAATTTGTATGTGTTTGATTTTGCAGGTTTCGGGTTATTTTTGGTATGGATTGGTTGAGCAAAAATAATGCTAGAATATTTTGCCGAGATAGGAAAATATCAGTTAGACACCCTGATAGTAATGATCAAATCATATACTCTTTGTTGGGTACAATGGAAGTAGAAGACGAAGTAAATCGGGTTTTAGTTGCAAGAGAATCTACGGATGTTTTTAAGCTAGTTACAGGATTACCATCGAAACGAGCTATTGAGTTTTTAATAAATCTTGTACATGGAGCTGAACCCGTAAACAGAACACCTAGTAGGATGACACCTACTGAGATGAAGAAGTTAAAGGTGCAGCTAATGGACTTAGAAGAAAACAATTTTATTAGACCAAGCAGTTCGCCTTAGGGAGCGGTCATGGTGTTTGTAAAGAAACCAGAAGGATCGTTGAGTTTATATATTGATTATCATAAGTTGAATGAGAAGACAATAAATAATAGATATCCTTTGCGAAGAATCAATGATTTATTTGATCAGTTGAGCGGATCCAAAGTATTTTCCCAATTGAATTTGGCGACATGGTTCCATCAATTGAGGATGGCAGAGGAAAGTATTCCTTTGATGGCATTTCAAATGAGATATGATTCGTATGAGTGGTTAGTGATGTTGTTTGGATTGACTAATGAGCCTGCTTTCTTTGTGGACTTGATGAATCGGATTTTCCAATAGCACTTGGATAGGTTCGTGTTGCTACACATTGATGACATTCTGAAATATTCTAAGGGTGAAAGAGATTATAAATTCATCTTAGAATAGTGCTTGAAACGTTGAGGTGGCATCAACTAAAAGCGAAGTGTTCGAAGTGCCATTTTTGGAAAAGAGAGGTGAAGTTTCTTGGTCATGTAGTTTCAGAGAAAGGGTTGTCTGTGGATCTAGCTAAGATTAAAGCTGTAAATAATTGGAAGAGACCCGAGACGGTGACTAAGATAAGGAGTTTTCTTGGATTGGTTGGCTATTAGCGGCGATTCATCAAGGATTTCTTATGGACAGCAGCACCCTTGACTAAACTAGGAAGAAGTGAAGTTTATTTGGTCCGATAAATGTGAGGAAACATTCCTTAAGTTAAAGCATTTGTTGACCAATGCGCCCATGTTAGTTGTCCAGATGGTAATCAGGATTTAGTGGTGTATACAAATGCATGTGGAACATGAGCTATGCTGATGCAAAGGGGTAAAGTGATTGCCTATGCTTCTCGACAGCTAAGACCGCATGAAGTTAGATATCTGACTCGTGATTTGGAGTTGGCAATGGTGATTTTCGCACTATAAGTGTGGAGACACTACCTCTTAGGATAATTATTTGAGTTGTATATGGATAATAAGTCTCCGAGATATTTATTCTCTCAGAAAGAGTTGAGTATGAGATAGCAGAGGTGGTTGGAATTTTTGGTGTCTTATGATTTTGGTGTTGAGTATATGCCAGGGAAAGGAAATAGAGTGTTTAGATGCACTTAGTAGAAAACATCAGAATGTGGTGTTAGCTATGCTGGCAGAATGGAAGGATTTAGAGGGATTGACTACTTGTAGTGTCCAGTTAAGATTGACTTCTAGTTCTAGTCAGAGTACCGCCATATTTTCGTGTTTAGAAGTTCGACCGGTATTGATCGAAAGGATTGCTTCTAAGCAGAGGGATGATCCATTGCTGGCCAGAAGATTAGAAGATTAGAGGGTGTAACCGAGATCGATGTTTTGAAAGATTTTAGTCTTGACCAGAGAGGATGGTTAAGGAAGAAGAGACAGTCATGCGTTCCAGATGTTGGTGACCAAAGGAAGAAAGTTCTTAGTGAGTGTCATCGATCGAAGTTTACTATACATCATTGAGGAACTAAGATGTATCAGGATATGAAGAGAAGTTTCTTCTGGGAAGGTATGAAAAAGGATGTAAGCTTATGGGTGAAGCATGTGTGAATTGCCTGCAAGTTAAAGTCGGGCATCAAAAGCCGAGCGGATTACTTCAGCCTTTAGATATACTAGTTTGGAAATAAGATTCGATATCCATGGATTTTAACGGGTTGTCAAGGTTAAACAGGGGAAATGAAAGTATTTGGGTCATAGTGGATAGACTGGCCAAGAGTGCACATTTCATTCCCGTTAAGTGAACTAGGACATCACTTGTATTGGGCAAGTTGTTTATGAAGAATATTGTTAGACTGCATAGGATTCCTAGTAGTATAGTTAATGATAGAGATGCTTTGTTCACTAATGAATTCTGGAAGAGTTTACAGGAGGTATTAGGTAACAAGCTTAAGATGAGTACCACTTATCGTCCACAGACGGATGGGCAGACAGAGAGAGTCAATAAGGTACTTGAAGATTTGTTGAGGGTCTGTGTGCTAGACTTTGGAATGGGTCGTGGAAAGACCATTTACACTTGATTGAGTTTTCCTATAATAATAGTTATCAAACAAGTATAGGAATGGCGCCTTTAGAAGTTTCATATAGAAGGCTGTGCAATTCACCGGCATGTTGGTTAGAGACCGAAGACAGATTGGTCCCTGGTCCAAATATGGTTAGAGAAGCCACAAAAAATATTGAGTTGATCCGAGCGAGGAGGAGAGAAGCTCGGTCTAGGCAGAAAAGTTATGTAGATAAAGGATATAGAGTTGCCAGTTGGAGATTATGTTTTTATTAATGTTTGACTGTTCTCTATTATAGAAAGGATAGGAAAACTCGCGTACAAGATAGGGTTACCGAGTAGGTTGGCAGGAGTCCATAATTTGTTTCATATTTCTCATCTTAGAAAGTATGTATGCTCCAGAAACAACTATTGCTTTGACTGCACTAGAAGATTTAGTAGTGGAACCAGGTTTATTTTTGTAAGACAGCCAATTCATGTTGTGGCCAGAGATGAGAAGAGACTAAGGAACATGACAGTCAAGTCAGTGGAAGTCTAATGGAGTGACAATGAGAAAGACTGTACTTAAGAGATAGAGGACAGGATTAGGGATACTTATTTTGAGCTATTATGATGGTATGTTTTATATTTGTTGTATATAAACTTTATAGTTGGTAGGATATACTAGCATTGTTTGCATGTTTGATATGCTTGTTATGCAGTCCATTCTGAATTTCGAGGATGAAATTCTTTAAAGGGGAGCCTGTAACACCCCTAATTTTAGTTTAACATTATTTAAGATGTTTAATTGGATAGATCAAATTAAATAGAATAATGTAAATGGTTAAGGAGAATGAGGTTTGGTTGTTAACAAGGTCGTTCCTTAATAAATAAAGTAATAAGATTATTTTGAAAAACTTAACACATAACAGAATATATGAAAGGGGCAAAATAGGTAGATCCATCTTTTAATCCTCAAACCCTCTCCCCATCATATCATTCTCATTTTACTGACACAAAAACAATCAAAAGAAGAATAAAAGGTTGCCGACCATAACCTAGGGGAAAAGGGGACGAAATCAAAGGAGATTCATAAGATAAAGCTTAGGAAAACTAGAGCAATATCAAATCTCAACTCCAACATCAAATTTAAGGTGAATAATGCTAAAACATTCTCTTTTATCTTTTGTTTGATTCGGTTATGGACAATACCCGAATTTATCATTTTGATTTGCCATGTTATGGTTGAATAATAATTGTTTGGATAGAATAATGGTTTATGGAATTTTTATGAAATTATTTGAAGGGGTTTTAAGGGTAAAACCAAAGTTTTTAATCTCCAAATGCTTTGATTTTCTAGTATGTTGTGTAAAATCCTTAATTTGGAGATGAGTTTTTAATTCCATAATTTTCCGAGTTAAAATAAATATTTTGTGAATTTCCTAAGGTGGAAATTAGGTTTAATTTAGGTTTTAACTATTTAAAATAATTAAATATAATTTTCTGCCTCAAAATTTTCATATGATAAAGAATACGATATTTCTAAAATTTTGGAATTTATAGGGATTTTTCCTGAGTGATTTCGAATTATGATGAATTTATTTTACTAGATAAGCATTTAAATTAATAATTGATTATGGTTATTAATTAAGTTGACAAATGATTTTGGGGACTTTAAAATTGAATGCGGTAGATTTTCTAACAGAATTTGGGTAAAGCATTTCATTACCAATAGGAATTTGACAAATAATAAGATTTGGTGAAAAATATTTGCTTTTATTGGCAATAAATTAGTTTTCGTAATATTTACGATAATGTCATGCCGCTCCTATACTCATTATAATGTCGTAGCTAAGAGGATCGGCGTCGATATGGAGGAAAACATATGATAACTACTTAGGTAGTTATGGAATGATTCCTACAATGTCGAAGTCGACTTCGTCGGCAACTTATTATCGGCGACATCGCATTCTCGTGATTCACTTAAGTGTTTAAAGCTTAAAAATCATTGACGCCACATGTTTTCACCCTTATTCTAAATGATGTCGCCTCACTTATGTCACCATCATTGACGTCACCTATCAACCTTTTATTATTTTCAGTATCAACTATATGAAGGCATTGTTGCCGCTTGTTTTAACTTCGATCTAATATATTTAGCAGCATAGTAGCCGAGGTATGATGAGTATAATGTTTTACAATGACGCCGCTAGTTTTGATGTCGCTATTCATCAATGTCGGCAAGGTTATATATTGCATTGTGTTGGCAACGATGCCGCACCGCATCGATGCCGCACTTCTTCCTTTTAACGCCGGCGAGGCTTATATTTATGTTAATTAAAACTATGTTTTAAAGAGGCGTTATAGCCAATGTTCAAGAGGACCGACAACCTTATGATTTTGGCAGTCAGCCACATGATTTATAAAAATCTAAAGTTTGTTTTAAAAGGTGGATAGCCTATATCATATGTATGTCGATAACCTTGTTTTCAACATAGAGTTTTATACTTAAAAGGGTTTAAGCTTTTGTTTTCGACCTTGGATAGAGATCGACATTGTTATTAACGTCGAAAATATTCTCTATTGTCCTACTTAACGGCAGCGAGCCATATGTAGTATGATTTCGACTTTGATCGTTGGGGATACCAATGTTTTACATCGCTATGTGCTATAAGTATATGAAGTTGACATTATTTCTTGGGGTTACCAAGATCAAATAATCTCGACACTAATCATTGGGGATACCAATGTATATTATTTTGAGATGTTATAAGTTTAAGGAGTATACAACCTAATTGGGGACACCAGTAGATGTAGGTTGAACATGTGGGTTAAACATGGATTAAACTAAGAAGAGATGGGTTCATGGTTATCCTAAGAAAACTATGGGATGTGAGATGGATAGTCCATATCATAACGGAGATAGATAGTGTCTATATGGCTAATGAAGGGTTTATAGTCATCCTAGGAAAACTATGGGATGTGTGATGGATAGTTCGCATCATTTTGAATAATGAAATATGTGAGATGGATAGTCCACATTACCTTGATAGTGAAACTGTGTGTGATGGATGGTCTATATGGTAGGGGAATGGGTAATCCAAGTAATGATATGTGAGATGAGTAGTCCACATAAGTAAAAGACAGATAGTGAATGAAAATTTAGATGGGCGGTCTAATAAATTGGGATGGGTAATCCAGTATATGTCGCATAATTGCAAATAATCTTTAATCTGTTTTAACCATTATAGATGCAGGAGCAGAGTAAATGATTAATATGTTTTGGTTAAGATACTAGTGAGGGGAAAACCCGCTTCGCTTAGCGGCGTAGTCTCACTAGATATCTATTATTTCGAGATGGTAGGTTATTATTCACCCAGACTTTTTGTCTAAACCGAAGTTTTGATTTTCTCCTCAAACTCTCGGGTACTCATTTGAGTAGGTCGGGAGTAAGGAATTTTAGTATCCGGCAAGATGAATAACCTTCCAGAGACGTGGAGGAGGAAATCTAGCTATTTAGGAGTTCTTATCTAATCCGTTGTGTTGTTGATTTTGTCTGCATGTATGTAATGGAAAGTTATATAATACAAGTGTTAAACTCTAATCAACCAAGGGAGCATCATTATATGTCGCTCTTGGAGTATTTTGTAATGATTATATATTCTCTGAACATGGGATTGCGAATAAGATTATGTATTGAATATGAAATGTTATTTATAAAATGAAATGTGAAAGTTTGCTATTAAATTATGTTTAATATTTTTCATAATCATATGGTTTTGATTATTGATATAATTAACATAGCCGCATTTTGTCACCGGAAATTAATACCGTGGATGACTGCAGCATATGTAGCGCTTAGTTTTGGGCCTTAAGATCAGTGATGTTATACCAAATTGGTAACTGAAGACTGTAGGAGCGGATCCCGACGATGTAGCTCTGGGCTCTTAGAGTAGGCGGGGTAGCTGTTAGTCTCCTTTCTGGTTCTACATTGAATGGTAGATAAGTACATATTATCATATACCTCACCTAAGTATTAGAACGGATCCGGGTGAATAACCCAGATGCTGTTAGAAATGGTGGGTAACTATGTTGTGGTTTGACTAGGTGGTGTAACCCAACTATTATGAGGTTATTAGGTGGTTTAACCCATATATTACGATTTGATTTCCGTTGCCATTAATTTCTACATTAGGAGATGAGAATATATCTAGATAGGTGTCTAGAGTTTAGTGGATTCCCGTATCTTTTATTGTATATAATTTTACTAATAGGTTGCCTATATTTTATATTGATGATGATATTTTATTATTTGAAATTGAAAGATATATTTAGGCAATGTCATGTGCTAGCCCGGTGATATCTTATATATTGATGATTTTTGGATTTTAAATATGATTTATGGATACGAATGATTCACCCATTCGATGTTGATTCTATGATTTCTGGTTGATCCGCTTTTATAGAGTGATGACGTCTTTATCTGAGAATTTGTGATACTCGACATGCTAAGATACCGTGGGATTGTTTATGGTATTTTAATCATATACTATATACACGTTTCTACACACACACACACACCTGACACTGAAATAGTTAACCCGAGTTACTTTGTTAGCACTATCATTTAACTACTCCTAGTATATACTGTCACTTAACTAATAGACCTTTGATTTTGACATAGTCTGATCCGTGTGTTATTTATATAGTGCTCAGGTCAGTCTGAGACATTATGGGTTCAGGGACAGTGAGACCAGCTTGTATTTGGGCATATAGGAGGCTAGTATTCAATATAGTAGTTATTATCATGTATTATATTGTTTATTGTATGTTTATTCATATGATGTATACTGGACATGCTTTGTATATTTAGTATTATATATTATTGCTATGATTCTGACTCTATATTCTTGTTGGTGACATTTTTCATCCCAAAACAGCTCAATTGATTACAAAAGTAATTGTTAATGTACTTTCGCAAATTTGAATCAACAATCTTAAGTTGTATTAAACTTGCCTTTAGGTAGTGATTATATTGCTGAATACTTACATAATAAAGTAGTTGCACTCCAACTGTTTGTTAGAATGTCAAATCCAATTCGCATTAGTTTAATGAGTTGTAATCTAATGCAATATAAACAGATAATAGTGCATGAAAGTAAAAATGACACAAGAATTTTTACGTGGTTTGGATTCTAGTGAATCCTACATCCACGGCCAAATCCTTTCTTATATATTTCTTCCTGGTATAAATTTTTCATAGGAGTTATGAGAATAATACAACTTTCTAGCATTTTACAGAGAAGAAAATGACTCCAAAAAAATCCCCCCTTATCCTTCCAGTCTCTTTTATTTATGGTGTAGAAGATGTATGTGGATTATTGCAATCACCCTTTATCTGCTGCTTCAATTTCCCTCTTTGGATCCCGCCACTTGTTATCCATATGTATTGTTAGTCTGATGTGCCCGGATTGCTGATATGTCTTTGACGGGAAGCCATGATTTGTGCGATTGAATTATGGTCTTTGGCGGGAAGTTTGAGATTAAGGCGGCAACTCTTGAAATTAAAGTAGGAATATCTGAATTAGAGCAGGTTGCATACTTCTGATATGAAGAAGCAAAGGGTTTGTATATTGCCTTAGGAGGATGTTGAGAGTTATTCTTCAGTTTTGGGGTGTTGCCAACATATTTGGAGCTAAGTTAAACTAGTTGATGTGTGTTATTTACATGATACTACGGTGCTTGCCTAATATGTAGGTGAAGTCACCCTAAACTGCTTTGGCCTTTAGGAAGTGCGATCTACTATCGTAGGATGCCTTACCTTTGTTGTTTATTTAATTTGTACTTGCTTGATTGATATTGTGTTGCGGATAAATAGAGTCGTGCTACCTTGCCTCAACTTAGGGAGATTTGTATCTTTATTGTCTACCTATAAGTATGGATCTACGTTGGAGCGTAGTTTGAGTGGCCATCTGTGCAGCCCTTTGGAATGCTTTTTGACTCTGTGCGGTACTGCTTAGGTAGCCCTTAGCATGTGCGGTGTGGATCCGCTCTCGAAGGTGTTAACAAAGTACGAGTTTTGGGGATTTTGATAGCATAGTTCGATTTTCCATGTATTTTGGTTTGTGCGTGGCTTTTTGATCGGGATGTGTTGTACTTTGACATCTCCAAAGTGGCTCCTAACGTCACGGCGCAATATCTGCACCTTGCTTTGGTCCTGTGTATTATAACCATGGATTGTATTCCGCCTCCTGTGACTATGCCAAATTTTAGGTTCAGTATCATAATATAATATTGAAATTAAGGGATAGGCGCATATCTAATATCTTTATGGCCCGTCATATGAGCACAGTATTTTTATCCGTTATGACTTCTTGCTTTTTGGCTGTAGTTCTTTTAGTTGGTTTAAGTGTCATGACTGGAGGCTGGCTGTCATGCTTTGTAGTTAGTCTTGGCAATAGTAATGAGCTTCGATTAAATAGCTGAGGGCAGTCTCACGCGGCACGCTGTAATTCCTAATTTCTTGTGCAATATCAATTGGATCATTTCAACTCCTTCTCTTTTTACCTTAACCTTCACTGCGAGAGCGGTTCCCCTAACCTCGTACCTTGCTTAGCCCATTATTAACATAAAGTTTAAGAAATATGGGAGTAACGGTTCTTTGTTATTTATTGTATATATTGTGTATTTCTCTATCCTGAAGGCACACATGTTTATTGCTTTATGTCAATACTATGTACGTATAGGTGAGTTATTTATTCGATATTTAAATACATACCAGTGTTAGCCCAAGGGTATCCGTGTGTGTATCCCACATAGCCTAATTCTCCGTATTATCTAACAATATTACTCAGTAATACTCTTGGATGGTATAGGTATAGAGGTGGGGTGTTACAGATTGGTCTCAGAGCAGGTTCAAAACAATGCCTTATATATAACAAACACGAGTCAAGACCTTAGAGTCTCTATCCCTTTGGATGAGTTGGGTAGTTACCCTATAATAAAAGAATAGTAGGAATATATATAGAGAGGATGATTACTAGGGTAATCATCTGAGAATGTATTTCTTATTTTCTATATGTACTAGATATTTGGATTTTTGATACTTTGTGTATTAAAATATAAGATGATTGATCTAGGGTAGCTTAATATTGAATCGTTATCTTTTGATTAATTTGATCAGAGTGCACAGCGGGATATCTATTCATCAGTTTACCGCTGAATGCATTGATTAAGTGGTTCTTATATATGTTGGGTTATTGATAATTGTTTTGATTGAATTTACTTTTCATTATTAATGGTTGAATATTTGTATGTCTTTAACAATGATGTGGAATGAATTCAATTTTTGGTCTTTATTTGCTTGCTTGATATTAATATATGTGTAAGGTGTTTGGTTGGTATTATATAATGTTTATTGAAATGGTTATTGTTTATAAAGGATGTTTGAAAATGTTTTGATATTATTAAGTATTTATTAAAAATATTTTCTTATGTATGCATGTGCGTGTATGTGTGTATATATAGTTTGCCATTAAAGTTTTTGGAAACTAAGCAAATGTGATTAGAAATCACTTGAAAGTATACATTATAAGTATAATGGTTATTTATTGAGATATAATGCATGTGTGATTTATTATTTGACGCGTATTTAGAGAATGTATGTAAATGTTTTTGATAGATGAGTATTTGTTATAAAAAGGATTTTTGATATATATATATATATAGCTGTAAGAAAATGTTTTAATTGAAATATTATGATAAAGTATGGTATTCTTAAGCTTGATATAAGCTAATAATTGTTTTATAAAGGCAAGAATGTTAAAGGATCTGTATACTTAATGTTATAGAAATTTTTGAAATGAGTCATGTTAATTTGTCCGTTGAGTGTTTTAAGAATTTTGGTCGATGCGAGTGCACACGTATTCAATAGGGATTCCTAAGCACTAGAACGAGACATTTAGACACACTGCTTGTAACAAGTGGGATTTTCGACCCTTGAAAATCAACACTAATACGTCCACTGTATTGCATGCCGAGCAATCGAATGCCCGAAAACCCAATTATTAGGGAAAAAGAAGAAGGAAGAAAGAAGAAGGAAGAGAAAAAGAAAACCAACAACACATAATCCCACAGCGGAACAATGGAACGAATAATCTATAAGATACAACAATCTCTACACAAAGAATAAATGTAATATACATACATCAATTAGAGTACACTGACCTATTTCAACCCGGACAGTTATAATAGCCTATCCTCACAATTGCTGATAAATACAACAATGAATGCAGTGGAAAAATAACCATATACGCGAATACGTCTCTAGGCCTCCAGCTCATCTCCTGAAGCTCCAAAGCATCCAAACTAAATCTACAATATGCTCGATCTGACCCGAGCATTATAATAGAATAACACCTGAGTCATTCTGGTAAACTAGCGTGAGAAAAACACACCTCAATTGAATTTTAAAGGTATAAAAACCTTTTGAAATAAAGGTATCTCGTAAGACCATGCCGCACATAAACACGAATGGGTTTTTAGCTTATGATAACCAAACAATTTCATATGAGATTCTCTAGTATTATAATAGTGTCTAAGATACAAATACTTATTAATCATAGCCGAAATTGTTACATTAATTAAATTCCAGCATAATAGGTATACAACTAAAACCGTAAAGGCACATATTGGAGAATGGATTTCATACAATGATTGAGCTACTGGGGTACCGCCCATCACAGTGCATCTCTAGATAAAATAACACTAAGGGCCTTGCCTGGATCCCCTGCCAACATAGGACCGACCTACCACTTAACTAGTACTACCGAATATGATCACCACTTCGTTAATGGGCCCCAAAGCATACAAATGAGAGATAATATCAACTCTAGATAGGGATGATCGTACCCTACTTCGGACCGACCCACTTAGCCCCGCTGCATCTTCCCTGTTTTTGTCATTCTCGGTTGATGAGGTTTGAGATTACGTTTTACCTTTTATATAGCACTTCATACTTAGAATGTTAACACTTCCCTCTAGGCAATAATGCAATGCCAGCATTCATCTATACAAGTTCGTTCCGAGACTGAATGAAACACTTGAGAGCTCCATCTTCAATTTCCATCATCTTCAAGATGTCTTCACTTCGAAATGATTAAGTTGGATTAAAGTGGTTTTTAGACAACATATCCAATCCCAGTCACTTCGAAACAACATTCGATAATTTCGGGTAAACTCAACCCCGGTTCTTTAGGAAATAAACAATCAAAGATAAGAGCGAAGATCCCCTCTTAACCGTTGGTGGATGGATTTCCTTATCATTTGTCCTGGGAGAACGAAACGATATTTATACGCACAGTACAGCATCATCGGAGATGACCATGCCATATAACTCATGTGTTTTTCCTAGATGTTTCCAAAGTTACGTTTTGGGTCCAAATTCGATAGCCGGTTATTTAACTATCGAATAACAAACATTCAAATCAGTGATTTAATTCCATAGAGAAAACCAACAATGGTTAAGCACAGCAGTCACCAGCCTCTTAGATTAATCTTCTCATTAATTAAAATCATTTATTAAATGCTTGCATAAAAATATCTTTACAAAGATTTATCCACAAATCCTTATAATTTCAATTTGAAAAAATATTCATATACTCATGTCAACGGTATAAGCATATTCACAAAACAGAGGAAGGTTTCCTTTTACAAAATTCTAGAACTATTTATAAATTCTTTTATAAATATCTAAAATCCATTTATAAACTATTTTATAAATCCCTAAAACCATTTAAATTGTCTCTATATCATTCCTTAAATCATTTATAAACTCTTTATAAATCCATAAAACTAACTATAAAACTCCTCTTATAAATTTATAAACCGATTTCTAAAATTCGTTTATAAATATATAACCATTTATAAAACTCCTTTACATTGTAAATAATCTTCCTTTAAATCTTCAAACCATTTTAAAAAACACCTCTAATAAATTTATAAACCAAAGTCTGTTTATAAACTCTATTTATACGTCTCGGAGACATTTATAAATAAATAAAAACCATTTACTTCAAGAACACTATTATATAAAAATTATAAACAATAAACATTATAAATAAATAATAATTATTAACTTCAAAACATCTTAAAAATAATATTTATAATTTCAAAAAATTATTAAATAAACAATAATAATTAACCATTACCATTATTATAAATAGTAATAATTAATTTTCCAAAACATTAATAATAAATCATTATTATTAATTTCAAACCATATTAATAATTTAAATAATTAACTTTTCAAAATATTAAAATATTGATAAATAATCTTAAAGCAATATTAATATAAATAAATAACTTTTAAACGATATTAAATATAAATAAATAACTTTTAAACGATATTAGACATAAATAAATAACTTTTAAAACAATATTAAATAACAGTAGGACATTTTAAATCATTTCTAATTAATTTGGAAAAGACAGATAAAAAGGTTGGAGTAAAATAGAAATTAAATTCTTTTTAATCAAAATATTTCAAAACCCAAATTCGGATTTCAAAAATCATTTCTGTCTCCAAAAACCAATTCTAACTCAGATGGTAATTTATAGCTTTTTAGAATACTAATTTGAGGCCAATAGTTACCCAACGTTTAACCAATATCGATATTGATTTCCTATTACTACAAGGTTTCAGTTTTGAACATATATCAATGTCATAATTAATAGAACCAACAATCAGGTTTAATCTCCAATAATTCATATGACGGGAATATTATTGAAAATACAATGGCGATGAATCTTATTGGATCCCTCCAACCCGTCCCCCGCATCACAAACATCATATAATTATATAATATGGGTCATCCGCTACTAGGTGTTAGGAAATCAAATCTACGGTTTTGATGACAACAACTATACAATGGAAATCGAATATGCATATATATTTCTATTTATAGGTAATTGCTAAAGTAACATCACTAGAGAGACAAGAACAAGGCTCAAAAAACGTATCAAGAGGCTACAAGTCGATAGAATCAGAAGAGCAATAACACAAATACAAGAAAAGCAACATGCACAAGATCAGACGTCTGGGTGCACTAGTCAAACGTCTGAATAAATTCTCTGGATTACAAACCAAACAGAATCAGACGTCTGGTTAATGTACCCAGACGTTTGAAAGTCTACTATATACAAAAAATATAAAGAGCCAGACGTCTGAAACATATTCCAGACGTCTGAAACTGAACTCGATTGTTGACATTCAAATTACAACTACCGCAATTGAAAAGACACCTTCGCTTCTCTTCGCTGCAACTCTTCATCACCATTAGAAGCGACCATAGAACACTTGTTAATGGATGCAACTACTCAAGGAATCTCTCTACCGCTATAAATAGCATCAGGAATCCAAGAGAAGATTTCACCTTACTTATTTATGCTCTTTACTCTTATACTATGATATATTCTTGATCTCTAGCAATAATATACTTGTATTCCACTCTTCCATATATACAGAACTCTTCAATCAATATCTTCTAGATATATATATTGGAAGCAATTGTAATTAATAGTCAATATTCGTGTTATAGAACACACACTTGACAAGAACAAGCTTTTGTAACCAAGCCTATTCCTCCGGGCGAAGTGAGGGTGTTTGATAGTCGAATTCCGAAGGGGAGCTTCGGGACTGGACGTAGGACGGGACGTCCGAACCAGTATAAAATCCTGGTGTGCTTAGTTTATATTTTACTAGATTAACTTTATATTAGTTACATCATATAATTAGTCACATATACTTGCATATACACTACACGATCCATTCTATAGACTTTCAATTGGTATCGGAGCAAGGTTTGATCAAAGTACAGTAACACATTTTTGAATCATTTTAATATGGCAAGTATTTTTCAAGAAGGACAATCCACAGCACGATCCCCACTTTTTAATGGCTCTAACTATGCATATTGGTCAACACGTATGAGAATTTTTATGGAAGCTAATGGTCTAGAAATTTGGTCAGCCACTCAATATAAATATGAAGCACCTACTACTGCTATGAACACATGGACCGATGCACAAAAGACCTTAGCATCAAACAATGCTAAAGCTATGAACGTTTTATTTTGCTCTCTAGATAAAAATGAATTTTCACGTGTCATGTTATGCACAACTGCATTTGACATTTGGCGTACCTTATAAATTACACACGAAGGTATAACAAAGGTCAAACAAACTAAGATTTCAATTTTGCAAAACCAATTCTCGTTATTTAAAATGAAGCAAAATGAAACTATTGTTGACATGTATTCTAGATTTCAAACTATCCAACATGATCTTATGGCATTAGGAGTTAAGTTTACTGATTTTGATTTAGTTTCTTGAATACTCAACTCTTTAACATCAGATTGGGAAAGGAAGGTATTAGTTATTGAAGAAGCTAATGATCTCTCTACTCTCAAAATTGAAGAGTTGATAGAAAATTTAATGTCCTATGAAGCTAATTTGCAGACACGAAAAGAACTAAATTCGGAGAAGAAGAACATAGCATTCCTAGCAACAAAAAATGATGACTCTGATTTAGATGAAGAAGAGATAGTCTTCATTGCCAAGAATTATAACAGATTCAAGAAATTTAGAAAGATGACCAAATTCCAAAAAGAAGGGAAGTCCAACACAACAAACCTATCTCAAATCAAGTGCTATGAATGTGATCAATACGGACATATGAAGAAGGATTGCCCTAAACTCAATAATGATAAAAAGAAGAACAAATTTGAAAAACTCAAAAAGAAGAAGGCTTTCAAAGTAACATGGGATGACTCGGATTCTTCATCATCTGAAAGTGATAGTGACGGAGAACAAGCTAATGTATGTTTTATGGCACAAACTGATGGGGTATGTCCGGAACTTAGCTATGACGAATTATTAGAACTTAGCATGGAATTAGATGATAAATATAGACAAATTAAAAAATTGAACAAAGAATATATAGTCAAAATAAATAGATTAGAACTTGAAGTAGGAATGTTAAAAGATGAAAAAATTATCTTAGAAGAAGAACTAGAATTATCTCAAGAAAAAATTAAAAATAATTTGATAGAAAGTAAGGCTATTGCTATTGATTTTGAAAACACTAAAATAGTGAAGGATAATTTGCTAAAAGAAAATGTCAACTTGAAAAGCAATGTTGAAATATTGAAAATTGAAAATTTAGAATTAAAAGAAAAATTAGATTAAATTAAAAATAATGTGTCAAAATTTAATAAAGGAAAACAAGATTTGGAAAATCTTATCAAAATTTCAAAACCATCAGGCAATAAATATGGAATAGGATTTAAAAATACTTCTAAACAAAAAGGAAATGATGCTAAAAAATTTAGTTATAAAAAAACTAAAAGTTTACCTACGTCTAATATGAATACCAAAACTATGAAAATTTGGATTCCTAAGACAAATAATAATTTGATTAAACAAAAACATATTAATAATTTCTTAGAGAATGTAGTCTATAATACAAATTATATTTATAAAGGTACCAAACCATCTTGGGTATGGCTACCTTCTCCTAATAATTAGGACCCTAACAAAGTATATGGGTACCAATTAAAACATCTTTTAGTTTGCAGGTACCCAAAATAAAACATAAGGAGAAATGGATACTAGATAGCAGATGCTCCAAGCATATGACCCGAAATTCAAAAATGTTATCAAATATAACATACATCGATGGTGGAACGGTAACCTTTGGAGATAATTCAAAAGGATATGTCATGGGCATTGAAGAAGTCATCAACTCTGGTATTTCTAATTCTCCTATTATTACAAATGTTTTACTAGTAGAAAATCCAAAACACAACCTACTAAGTATTAGTCAATTATGCGACAAAGGTTTTCAAATAAATTTCGAAAAAGATAGATGTAATATTTTAGATAATAACAAACAACTTGTATTTGAAGGTTTTAGAAACAAAAATATCTATGTATTAAACATGAATATAAATAAAAATTCAAATTTACGCCAAACATAATGATCCATGGTTATGGCATAAACGATTTTGTCATATCAATTTGAAAAATATTAATAAATTGGCAAAATATGAGTTAGTTAGAGGTTTACCTAAAATAAATTACAAAGTAGAAAATTTATGTGACGATTGTCAAATTGGAAAACTGGAGAAAAGCTCTTTTAAATCTAAAAATAATATTTATACAAAACAACCATTAGAACTATTACATTTAGATTTATTTGGTCCAACATAAATACGATCTATAAATCACAACAAATATGTTTTCGTAATAGTTGATGATTTTTCGAGATATACATGGACCTTGTTTTTAAAACATAAAAGCGATACTTTTGGTATGTTTAAAATATTTGCTAAAAGAATTAAAACACAAATGGACTTGAAAATTAAAAATATTCGAAGTGATCACGGAGGAGAATTCGAAAACGATCTTTTTACTAATTTTTGCAATAAGAAAGGAATAAGTCATAATTTTTCTTTTCCCCGTACACCTCAACAAAATGGTGTAGTAGAAAAAAAAATCATACGTTACAAGAATGTGCACAAACACTGCTAAATAGTAGTGGTTTACCAAAACACTTTTTGGCAGAAGCTATTGCCATAGCTTGTTATGTGTTGAATCGAGTAACCATACGTCCTATGACTAAACAAACTTGTTTTGAAATATTTTTTGGAAGAAAACCTAAAGTATCATACTTTAAAACTTTCGGTTCAAAATGTTTTATATTAAATACAAAAGATAACTTAGGAAAATTTGACCCAAAGGCCGATGAAGGTATCTTTGTTGGATATTCGGATCGTAGCAAAGCATATAGAATTTTTAATAAACGAAATAATACTATTGAAGAAAGTTTACATGTTTCGTTCGACGAAAATCTTTTTAACCATCATACTAATGATGAAGAAGAAATTATTCCACTAACAAATTCAACAAATTCTATTAATAATGAAACAAATGTGCAAAATAACACTTTAATATCATCCCCTAGAATTCTTAAGAATCATCCAAAAGATAATATCATTGGAGATCTCAATTCTAGAGTAACTAGAAATCAACTTAATCAAATAAGCCATGTAGCATTTGTGCCAAATTTTGAACCAAAAATTTATAAAGAAGCTTCAAATGATAACTTTTGGATAATGGCTATGTAAGAAGAATTGAATCAATTTGAATGTAATAATGTTTGGGAATTAGTACCAAGACCTGAAGACCAATCGGTTATAGGAACAAAATGGGTATTTAAAAACAAAGCAGACGAGAATGGAAATATCGTTAGAAATAAAGCACATTTAGTTGCTCAAGGCTATAATCAAGAAGAAGGTATCGATTATGACGAAACCTTTGCTCCAGTAGCTAGATTAGAAGCCATTCGTACATACTCGCCTTTGCAACTCATCACAATTTTAAACTATTTCAAATGGATGTCAAAAGTGCCTTTTTAAATGGTTTTATTAAAGAAGATGTATATGTGGAACAACCCCCATTATTTGTTCACGAAAAATATCCCGACCATGTTTTTAAATTACACAAAGCATTATATGGATTAAAACAAGCTCCTCGAGCATGGTACGAATGTCTTAAAAATCATTTAGTTACATCTGGTTTTCAAATAGGCAAAATAGATACAACTTTATTTATTAAAAAAGAAAATAATGATAGTTTAGTTGTACAAATTTTGTAGACGATATTATATTTGGTTCGACCAACGAAAATCTATGTGATCAATTTTCAAAAATTATGAAAAATGAATTTGAAATGTCACATATGAGGGAATTAATTTTCTTCTTAGGTTTACAAATAAAACAACTTGAAAATGGAATTTTTATTCATCAAGAAAAATATTGTAACGATCTATTACGTCGTTTTGAAATGGATAAAACTTCGAGCAAAACAACACCAATGAGTACTACTGTTCACCTAGAAAAGGATGATAACGGAAAAGATTTTGATGAAATATTATATCATAGCATGATTGGTTCTTTACTCTATTTGACGGCTAGTCGACCCGATATTATGATGAGTGTATGTCTTTGTGCTCGATTTCAAGAAAAACCAAAAGAGTCTCATCTAAGAGCTGTTAAGCGTATTTTACGTTATCTATCTAGTACTAGAGATTATGGTTTGTTTTACCCTAAAGGATCATCATTTGAACAGTTTCATATAGCGATGCGGATTTCGGTGGATGTAGAACAGATCGTAAGAGTACTAGTTGAACATGTCACTTTATCGGACAATCATTAGTTTCATGGTTTAGCAAAAAGCAAAATTGTGTTTCTTTATCTACTTGCGAAGCCAAATATATCTCAGCAGCTCTAGCATGTGCACAAGTAATATACATGCAACAAACACTTACGGACTTCGACAAAATTATTAATAAATCTCCAATATATTGTGATAACACGAGTGCAATAAATTTATCAAAAAACCCTGTCAATCACTCACGAACTAAGCATATATATACGACATCATTTTCTACGAGACAATGTTGAAAAAGGAAATATTTCATTAGAGTACGTAAATACCGAAAATCAAATAGCAGACATCTTTACAAAACCACTAAATGAACAAACTTTTATTAAACTCCGACGTGATTTAGGGATTTGCTCTCTTCATGATCTGCTTACTTAATAATCACTGCTTCATCTAGGCTATGTTTAGTCATTTGTTTTTCTATCCACAAATTATAATTAATAATTTTTGCACCTTTTGTTTTTTTAGATAGTTAGTTTTTCTATAAATAATTTTTTAACTTATATATAAACCGTTATACAACAAGAAAAATTATATACACACAATTCATATCTTCTTCAAGAAACAAAATATAGCCATGTCTTCTGAGAACTCTTATATATCCATCTCGACACCTACGACGGAAAGCTCGGCTGATACACCACAACGGCTTCCTACACCCACACCAAATCATGAACCGACGTATAGGTGGTCCTCATATCACACGGGATTTACTCCCGATAGCAAGAAGACTAAAAGATCTCTATTTGTCTCTCCTAACACAAAGGAGAAAATTGATGAAATTCATCACCATCAGAAAACAACAAATAGATCTTCAACGAGAACTATATTTTGAACAAAAAGTTACAGCACGTCGGCTAAGCTTTTTGGAGTAAGTAGCGATGAAGTTTTGTACGTCATGGAAGAAAGATGTCCATGAACCGCTTCCAAAGCCTTGCAGTTCTTTAGATCCCTCGTCTTCATATCGTACCCCTTCGGATCCTTCACTAAGACGATTTTCTGGCTCTCCAAAAACCCACGAACGTGGAAATATATGGTCTCCACTTAACCATGGAAGGATAACAAGTCAGGAGATCGTAAAACTCCATCGCCTTCTAAATAAATTATTTTTGTTATTGTATGTATCTATGTTTGTTTGTTATTTTACACAAATAAAACTACATTTTGTTTTTTAATAAAATAGAGAATCGAGAAATGAGCAAAACCATCAAATTTTAGGCTATTTTTAGAAAAATTGCCTAAATCAGACGTCTAGATATGGACCTCAGACGTCTGACACTCTGATATACGTCTATTTTTTTTCACTGTGCATATATCAGACGTTTGTTATACCTCCCATACGTCTGAAAATTTGCTATGTCTACTCGAATTTAAAAATCAAAAACTTTCAGACGTCTGGTAAAACTCTTTGACTATCAAATTTTACACATTCGATCAAACCAAACGTCTAACTCATAAACCAGACATCTGAACTTATCTACTGTGTTCAATTTAGGGCAAGCCAGACGACTGATTTAGTCTCCAGACATCTGAAATTAACCCAGATAGCGTCATTTTTTTTCTTTCATCTCAAATTTTTTCATTTGCGATTTCACCATTGACGATTTCTCTCTCAAAAACTTCCTTTTTACGCAAGATCAAATCACAATGCCTCCTAGAACTAAAAATCCCAAGATATCAAAACGAAAACAAGACCAACCAACATCATCTTCAAATCCCCAAGTTTGCTCGGATGATCAAATTGAAAAATGGATGAATAGAGCACCACATTCAATCAAGAGCTATGAAGATATACAAAAGAAAAAGCTTCACACAGGTCCATTCTATAATCTACTTAAATTTCCGATGTACGATTTGGATGAAATGTGTGAGAATGCCGGACTAGAAACATTAATTTCGTTCACTCCTAATGACATCCAAATCGATCAATTGGCAATATTTCTTTTCTATGCAAACTTGGATAGCACTTCAGTGTGGAACACTGAAGATGAAGATAACTGGCTATGGTCTAGTGTGTATGGCAACACGATTAGACTAACTCCTGGCATAATAGGTAGAACCCTAGGATGTTCTGACACGGGCGAAGATTTATACAACATTCCCGATATGCGTTTTAAGCCAAGAAATAGTATAACACATCAAATTTGGGAAGATGAAATGCCAAAGTTTGCCTCTAAATATCTACGTCCAAAAGCACGACTCCTAACTCGAATGATAATCAATACCATTATTCCACGTATGGGAAGCCATGAGAAAATAACCGAGTTAGAGCACAAAGCCTTATATGCTCTATTTAGTGGAACAAGGGTGAATTGGGCCAAATTCATTTTTGACGAGCTCAAACATTTTTGGACTCAATCACGGCCATCAATCATTTACCCGACATATATTATAAGACTTCTTCGTGTACATAACATCCCATCCTACCTATCAACTTTCGAAGAAATCTCACTAAAATATGCTTCCACCAAATTTTTCTCACTTATGCACTTACCCGAGATTCCCCCAGAATTTATATCCTTCGAAGATTGGACGCACAATCGTCAAACTGGACAAGTTGGGCCTCCACCTCAACCACACAATGCACCATCTCAAGAGGAGGAACACCATCGAGAAGCAACCCCACCTCCTCCTGCACCATTTGATTATCCAGGACATGATGAGATTATGGAGACTCGAACGGATACAAATCCAAATGAAAGTGTTCGAGATCTTACCCTTAGAAATCAACATATATTATCTCAAAATCAAAAACTTTTGGCTAAGCGGATTGACAAATTCGAAACATCGTTTGCTACACGCCTAGCAACAGTTGAAGAATCTCTTTCGACTGTCTTATCGGTTCTTAAAGAAGTACTCCAACGGATCCGCGGTCCAACACCACCTTATGAAGATTGGCCAACCCCAGTACCTTCTTCTCCCACAAAACATTCCAAACTTTCTGAGGACGAACCTCTCAAACAAGCTTTGACATCTCCTACAAAGCCTAGCACTTCTGAAAAAGAAGAAACAGGGGATGATCAAGACAAAGCTTCTCCAAAGAAATCATAGATTTTAGAATTTTAGGATTTCGACTTTTGTAAAATTGACAAAATCTATGAATGTAATCAATGTCGAATTATTTATGAAATTTCCCTTTTGTGTTTTATCTTTGACGATTGGCTTACATTTTATAATTCTTTTTGATAATGCCAAAGGGGGAGAAATATAAGTATAATTATAAAACATTAAAAATAAGCACATATTCAGGGGGAGATTTATAAATTATATATAAGTACATTGTATAGTTGTCATCATCAAAAAGGGGGAGATTGTTAGGAAATCAAATCTACGGTTTCGATGACAACAACTATACAATGGAAATCGAATATGCATATATATTTCTATCTATAGGTAATTGCTAAAGTAACATCACTAGAGAGACAAAAAACAAGGCTCAAAGAACGTATCAAGAGGCTACAAGTCGATAGAATCAGAAGAGCAATAACACAGATACAAGAAAAGCAACATGCACAAGATCAGACGTCTGGGTGCACTAGCCAGACGTCTGAATAAATCTCTAGATTACAAACCAGACGTCTGGTTAATGTACTCAGACGTCTGAAAGTCTACTATATACAAAAAATATAAAGAGCCAAACGTCTGAGATATATTCCAAACGTCTGAAACTGAACTCGATTGTTGACATTCAAATTACAACTACCGCAATTGAAAAGACACCTTCGCTTCTCTTCGCTGCAACTCTTCATCACCATCAGAAGCGACCATAGAACACTTGTTAATGGATGCAACTACTCAAGGAATCTCTCTACTGCTATAAATAGCATCAAGAATCCAAGAGAAGATTTCACCTTACTTACTTGTGCTCTTTACTCTTATACTCTGATATATTCTTGATCTCTAGCAATCATATATTTGTATTCCACTCTTCCATATATACAGAACTCTTCAATCAATATCTTCTAGATATATATTGGAAGCAATTGTAATTAATAGTCAATATTCGTGTTATAGAACACACACTTGATAAGAACAAGCTTTTGTAACCAAGCCTATTCCTCTGGGCGAAGTGAGGGTGTTTGATAGTCGAATTCCAAAGGGGAGCTTCGGGACTGGACGTAGGACGGGAGGTCCGAACCAGTATAAAATCTTGGTGTGCTTAGTTTATATTTTACTAGATTAACTTTATATTAGTTACATCATATGATTAGTCACATATACTTGCATATACACTACACGATCCATCCTATAGACTTTCACTAGGCGGGTATATACAACGGGTCATCCGCTTTAGGGGTGGGAATAAATCCAAACTGACTGATAAAATAGTAAATCATCCAAACATCCAATCAATAATTTTATTCAACTATATAATATAACTGGTCAACCAAAAAGGTGAGTTTAACTCACAATTATTCCAATTGTCGCCGAGGCGTTTCGGTTTGGAACTAAAGTCGAACGACGTTTGATTTTAGCCCAAATTTCAGCTATCTCCAAATTCGTCCAAACTAGTTTCATTGCGAAGCTTACGTCATCACGAGTGCAACGCAAAAATCCGCACCTCGATTGGACCTCGTATGAGAGAGTTATTGATTAAACAAGATTTTGATTTAAATAATATAATATTAAGTCACTAATTACAACATTAATTACTAATCCACCTTTAATCCTTCTTCCCCTTCCTTAAACCTCTCCCTGTACGCACATAGAGAACCCAAAAATGTGCACACCTTCAATTGACCAATTCTCCTCCAATCCTTGACGAAATCACATCAAACCAATTCCGATGAACTCCACGTTCGTCGAGCTTCGTGACCATTGCCTTAAATCCCCGCTCGAAGCCTCCTAGAAAAACGTGACATCACCCTACCTCTTACGACCGCATAGGTCGCGATGACCAAAACATGACCGGACCTTCTCTAAATCACCACGCCGAGACTCTATGCCACCACGAATCCACATCTACCCTAAAATATATAATTCGATGACTACATCTCCATTAAACTCAATCTCTAGTTCTCCCTCTTCCTCGAACAAACTGTCGAGCCCTCCTAACCCACCACCGAACACACTAAACTCATATCAATAAGAAGATTTTGCTAAAGGCCACTCAGAGATCATAGTTTTTAATTTATTGTAATTTATTTGAATCTAAATCAAATTTTGGAAAGGATAAATAACTTTTTTTTCTTTATCTTACGCAGGTTTTAAAAAAAATGAAAAGAGGAGGGAAAGCTGAAGTAATATAATTTTAGAGATAGGGTATGGGCTTGTACATGGAGGGTAAGGCTATGATATAGGTAAAGTATGGGCTTAAAGTAGGTATATATATTATTTTATTTACAAAATATCTAGTTTTACGTATCCAAAATTCTTGAACTCCAATCGAGGTATGCCGCCTGACGTTCTATATGTAGTACCCATATTCCAGTAGAACTAGTCTCGAGACCTAATTCGATCATATACAGAAGATAGCTTTTAGAATCGAACTATATTAATTTAATCTCTTTAATTTATTCTACGCGTTTCGAGCTCGTACGACCAAACAATACGCCTGATTGCCACGAAATTTATCGACATACAATAACTCACTACTACGGATCCAATGAAACTAGTTTCGTCAAAATCCGAGACAGTGTCCCGGAAGGCTATTTTCATACGTTAATTAAAACGATTATTATAAAGCAAGTTTAAATCATTTTTAATTCAATTTCAAAAGTTTAAAATTTTATTTTTATTTAAATAGAATTTAAATCAATCTTCCAAAATCATTATTCACACCAAATTTAAGATTCCATAATTCAAACGGTTCCAAATATTAAATTTAACAATTTAATTATCAAATAAAATCGTTATATTTGAAATTCAAGTTATTTAACTTATAAAATTAACTTTTCAATATTTAAAATCAATTAAATATTTCAAATTCAAATGACTAAAATTCTAGGTCTTTACATTCTTCCCCACTTAAAAGAATTTCGTCCCCGAAATTAGCAAGTAAGAAAAATGCCCAAACCCATTAACTTTTCAAAACTAATTAGTTGAAATAGATTACCAAATTCTTTTAAGTCTTTAAATTTCCAAAATCAATTTGTTGAAACTTGGTTATCACACCTTTTCTTCAGTCTTAAATTTTATTCATAGTTACTAGCTAATACCATTCAAAGTTATAACATAAAAATTAAATTTTAGTTATCAAAATTTAAAATTTCTCAAATATTTTCTAACTCTTAAATTTATGAAAAATTTCGCTAGCACCTCCTTTGCGCAGCTCGATCGATTTTTTTTACAATATATATAATCACAAATATACATCTCATCTTCGAGGATGAGGCATCCCGTAGGGAAAAATATAAAAATACTATATGTAATCCAAAATGTGTACCTTTTATTAGCATTAGCAAGCATATACAATTAATATAATGCAAAAGTGAGCTCCAATTGCGAAGCATACGCCATCCGCACCTACTAATCACTCAACAACCAATTAGAACATGTATAGGGAAAGTAATATAAATATATAGCATAGACTATACAATAACCATATGCAAATGTAGCAAATGTAACCAGAGAAACCATCAATCAAATAATTTCCATTCAATTAATTCATAACCATATCAATTTTACATTTTCCAAAGTCAACATTTAAAATGTTTAAGCCCATACGATGTACATATATCATTCGGACGCAATATCAAATCCGATCGCTCACTTGATTGCACACTTTCACTTTCGAACTAGCATCGTCTAATTGACTTCTTTAGTGCGGACTCTGATCTGGTTCCTTGAGTAGAAACCGTCATTCTCCTTGCATAGCCATATGATAGAGAATCCCAGAATCAATCAAAAATCCATATCCAGAGTTCGTCGTCGAGAATCGAGTGAAAAATTCTAACTCGGACCGATATAAATCATCTCGAAATCATGTACTCGAATCTGGATCAAATAGTTATGCGAATAAAATAATATACGTACAACTTACGTATTTATTCCAATAGGTTTCTTATTATTCAGATTCTTTTATTTACATTCATTTATTCATAATCATTATTCACATTCCTTTATTCTCGCTCATTTATTACTTAGTATATTTCTTTCAATACTAATATCACTTAAGAACCATTCCATCAAATTTTCATAAGTTTATTATAAACATTTTATACAACACCACTAATGTTTATTATCACTTAAATACTTAAGTTCATATTCAATTTACTAATTCCTTTCTTTTCATTCATTAAATCAAATTCAATTTCATTTGACTCATTCAATTAATTCACTTTTAACTTTACTTGAGTCAAATCTCTTTTCAAAATTCATTTCATTTAACTTAACTTAAGTTAAATTTCATTTCAAATTAACATTCATATTCAACAATTTAAAGTTTTGTCTTACTTACTAATTCTCAAATTTTACAAGTTATAAAACTTAATTTTCTTATATTTTCATAAAACACTCAATGAAAATTTTCAGAGTTTAAACATCATGTTATTATTTCAAATTATTTTGAAACAATACTATTAGTAATTTCTTCGTAATTCAAATCATAATTTTGAATTTTAAAATCAAAACTAGTTTTACCAAAACAAAACTCTAATGATAGCAATTCCTCTCTTGGAAATCCGAAAATGGACGTCGATGATGCTGTAGTCATCATCCAAATTATTTTTCCAACGACCGAAGCGAGTTCAGTGCTTCCTATCTCTTCTAAATTCCATTTAAAATATTTCCATTCAAAAATATGTTCCAAATAATATTATTATTTTCCAAAACTTTGAAAACATTTTTTTTTATAAATATAATGGATTTAAATTCTCAAATTCTCAACTTTTAATCATTTTTATTTACAAATTATATTTATAAATTTCCCTTATAATTTCACTTTCGTTATATAAACCATTTCTTAATTGTTTATTTTTGTTTACACTATAATAATAACAACTTTTATTAGAACACAAACAACAAACAATAAATGATAATAATCAAATATTATCATTCACTAACACCAAACACACCATACATACTATAATAATTTCTGAAAAAATATTCCTTTATATATAAAATATAATCTAGGTAAAATTACTTCATTTACCTAGTTTCAAAACAATACTATGTCGAATTGCTCTGTCCAAGTGTTTAGAGGCCTCTATCAATAACGTTAATTACTCGTATTGACCAAAATCCATAAGCCATTCAATAGATCAACCAACACAATATAAAATATTTTTATATTACTAACAAATACGTGCTCACACACACACACACACAACGCACGCACGCACACACGCACACACGCGCACACACACACTCAAACTCATAATAAGGCATTCCATCACTTTATCTCTTAATGAGTTAACCCACCAAAGTCAAGGTTCTCATTTAACCTTGCGCTCTGGTACCAAATGTAACAGCCGAGATTTTCGACCCTCGGAAATCGACGCTAATACGTCAACTGTATTGTGTGTCGAGCAATCGAATGCCGGGAAACCGATTATTAGGGAAAAAGAAGAAGGAAGAAAGAAGAAGGAAGAGAAAAAGAAAACTAACAACACAGAAGCTCACAGCGGAACGAATAATCTATAAACAACATCTTTACACAAAGAAGAAATGTAATATACATACATCAATCAGAGTACACTAACCTATTTCAGCCCGGATAGTTATAATGGTTTGTCCTCACAATTACTTATAAATACAACAATGAATGCAGCAGAAAAATAACCATATACGTGAATATGTCTCTGGGCCTCCAACTCGTCTCCTGAAGCTCCAAAGCATCCAAACTAAATCTGCAATATGTTCGGTCTGACCCGAGCTTATAATAAAATAACACCAGAGTCAGTCTGGTAAACCGGTGTGAGAAAAACATACCTCAATTGAATTTTAAAGTTAAAAACCTTTTGAAATAAAGGTATCTCGTACGACCACACCGTACATAAGCACAGACGGGTTTTTACCTTATGATAACCAAACAATTTCATATGAGATTCTATGATATTATAATAGTGCTAAGGTACAAATAATTATTAATCATAACCGAAATTGTTACATTAATTAAATTCCAGCATAATAGGTGTATAACTAAAACCGTAAAGACACGTATTGGAGAATGGATTCCATGCAATGATTGGGCTACTGTAGTACCACCTGTTACGGTGCATCTCTAGATAAAATAACACCGAGGACCTCGCCTGGATCCCCTGTCAACATAGGACCGGCCTACCACTTGACTAGTAGTACCGAATATGATTACCCCTCCATTAATGGGCCCAAAGCATACAGATGAGAGATAATATCGACTCTAGGTAGGGATGATCATACCCTACTTGAGAGCGACCTACTTAGCCCTGCTGCATCTCCCCTGTTTTTGTCATTCCCCGTTGATGAGGTTTGAGGCTACGTTTTACCTTTTGTATAACACTTCCCACTTGGAATGCTAACACTGCCCTCCAAGCAACAATGCAATGCTAGCATTCATCCATACAAGTTTGTTTTAGACTAAATGAAACACTTATGAGCTACGTCTTCAATTTCCATCATCTCCAAGATATCTTCACTTTGAAATGCTTACATTGGATCGAAGTGGTTTTCGGACAACATATCCGATCTCGGTCTCTTTGAAACCCATCCCATAATTTTCAGTAAACTCAACCCCGGTTCTTTAGGAAATAAATAGTCAAAGATAAGAGCGGAGATCCCCTCCTAACATTGGTGGATAGATTTCCTTATCATTTGTCCTAGGAGAACGAAACAATATTTATACGCACGGATTCACACATTGGAATACACCGATTTGTTGTAATTTGGATGTTGTTAGGGAAATGCCTGAGTAGACTAGGTAATGTGACATATATTAAAGAGTTGAATGAGTTGTAATGTCTATGGTTTCAAATTTATTCAGGCTAGCTATAAGATGTGAACTAGATTGGTTAACGGTAAGACCAGTGGATAGTTTGAGAGTATATAAGGTTTTGAGGATGATAGATTTTGAGTTTTTATCAGGTTTGGTGAAGATCACTAAGTCATCAACAAACATCAAGCTTGTAATTTGAGGATCATTGCACTTAGGATGGAGTTTAAGGTTCATGATAGAGGCCTAGTGCTTGAGCATGCAACTAAAGTACTCCATGGCAATAATAAACAAATATGGCGAGATATAATCTATATTTGTTTCATAAATAAGAACTAGGGGATGTAAACAAATTAATATTATATAAGCCATACTAAAACCATGGTTAGAAAGAAATCGATTAGTTTTATATTTCAAATTAATACAAACTCTATATCTGAAATTATCTTGGTAGAATAGGTAGAGAGATTTATTAGAATTTGCGTAGTTTGAGAAACATACTCCTTTTTTGTAATATTAATATTTTGTTTTAATTTGATCCCTCAACAAATTAAAATATCAATTGTGTATCTACACCTTAATATCATAATAATTATAACTTAGAGCTTTTAAATTTAATTCTTTACTTTATTTAGGCTTATACACGATAATAACACAACACGGTTAATTTTAAATGTATAGTACTACCTGTTGAAAATTACAAATATGATCTGAACACACACTTCTCAAAATGCATTTGTTAGTAAATGTGGCACATGTTCGAATTCCTAATGCTAAAAACAACATTTATTTTCAATTAAAAATTCACGGGTTTGAATTTCAATCTTAGAAAAAATATTTATAATCTTTTTCCTTTATATTTTCCAGTTTTTACTTGTTATAGTTTAATAATCTCCATTTTATGTTTATTATAGTTTAAGGGTTTGATGTAGTGTTACAATTTTCCCAAGTATTTTTTTCCTTAAATATTATTTTTATGCATACTAGTATAAATGCATGCACTAGTGTGCGTCCATAAATAAAGATATTTAATTTTTATTTAAGAAATATTTAATGTGGGAATATAATATTATTACAATAATGTTGTTTTTATTACATGTGCGTTATAAGTGAAAAATCCTTTGATGGTCGCAGGTTTATTTATTTCAAGCAGTCATGTTGGTGGTGGATGTTGCAAATCGATATTTTATTGCAGGGTGACCACAAAGGGATGGTGGTGCATGCTACAAATCAATAGTGATATTCCGTTAATGGGTGATCACAAAATAAGATATTGTGCTTGTGCATGCTGCAAATCAGTAGTGATATTTGTTGATGAATGATCGAAAATGAGATGCTATCTAGGGTATTTTTTGAATTTCAAAAATATCCAGTTAAAATTCTATTGATTATTAATAGTAGAGATGAATGTGCTAGTAATCAGATAGCTTGCAAGTCATCGTACTAACACTATTCATTAGATGCAATGTATGATTAGGGCTGGCAATTAGAACCAAAAACCGCAAAACCGAACTGAACTAACCCGAGAAGACCCAAACCCGATGGATCTTGGATCGGGTCCAGGTGATAAAAAATATCATAAAGACCTGATCAAACTCGACCCAACCCGGAATACCCGAACAATATATATATATATATATATATATATATATATATATATATATATATATATATATATATATCTTTATTAATAGTTGGTTTGGAAGCACAAACTTTTGGTCCGACCGCAAACTTCCAAAATTGCCCATATATGTATTTCTTTATTAAAAGTTGTAATACATTTGGTGTCACACTCTTTTGATGTCAGCGTGAAATACCATAAATTTCTCTATACGGATATTATCAAGATTTAGTATAACTCAAAAACAGGATCTGACAATTAAGCTTCTTTCAATTTTTCCTCTATAAATATTACCAAGTCTTCATATTACTTAAAAATAGAATCTAACAAATAAACTACTTTACAAATCTGTCTTTTATAAATTAATAATATAAATAAAATTTTAAACTAACAAAAAATTAGATATTGCAACTTAGAAATAAAATTCAAATTAACTACGTATAATTCAACACAAACATATGATTAAATATTTGTGAAAAACATTTTTCTTAAACGTATTAAACAACTACAATTTGTACAAAAACAATTCAGGTGCCTTCATCACGTACGAAGCGCGTGCCGTAGGCTCGTGTGTGATACACACATGTATATATATATGTATGTGTATGTATGTATGTGTGTGTTTATATATATATATATATATAGACACACACACACACAGTTTATATATACACACACACACACACACACACACACATACTTACAAGTTGCTAGTAAGGTAGTTAAAAAATAAAGAAACACGAACAAGAAAATTACATATTATTCGAAATAATAAACTACACTGTCCTTTTTATAGCATGTTATGCTCTGGGATATTATATACAAGTTTTTACAGAACATTTAATTGAGATGTGGTTTACCACTATCTAAAAAAAAAAAAAATCTTTCAACAGCATAAAAACTTAAAACGCTGTCTATTCCATAAAACCCCCCTCTTTATGTGTGTGTGTATATATATATGCATTTTTAGTGTTATTAACAACCAGGTTGCAAAATGTACCGCTGACAGATTCCGATCCGTCTAAAATAGAGACCCGTCTGATCGGGTACAGTTCCGTTGGGTCTAATTACACCCTTTGCAGCACAAAATAGCATTCAGCAGTTTAGGGAAAATTTCAACTCATTCAGTCACGACCACCGACTCTATTTCTCCCTTTAAGTTCGCTCCTCCGTCGTTCATCAGCAAAGCCCAAACTAAGAAACAAGTGAAGATTAAACAACCTAATCAATTTTGAATCCACGATAACGTCCAATAACGATATTTTGGATCGCCAAATAAAACGAATAATTTTACTTCCCCATTTCAGATCTCATCGGGAAGCACAATTTGGTGATCGGTTGGAGCATGAAGGTGGCAATTTCTTCATTTTGAACATCGGTTGGAGTCGGTCTGAATGAATCGGAGTCGTTTTGCTAGAACCAAGATTGTGCACGGTACACCATTTTTAATTCGAAATATTTAGGGCTTACAAGCCAAAAGCAGAAGCGAAAGTGACAAATACCATCACCTAGAGAAGTTCAAAGTTGGAACTATGTGCCAATGAATTTGTTATGTCTAATGATCATTATTGCTGAAATTTATTGATAATTTGACATATGTTACAATCCACAAAGCTAGTGGATATGATCATTCATAATTTTACAGTAATATAATTTATATCGCACTAGCATAATTTCAATTTTTCAACAATTAAACAAGTTCCAAGTCGTGGCTACCTAGTTAGTTAGCCTCCATGGAGGGTGGGTGTTTCTAAAGTTGTGAGTGTAGATGGTCAAGCACATACTATACTGGTCAATGTATCATAAATTTCTGCACTACGCTAAGTGTTGGAGTATTGTTACATAATTTGGGTAACATCTGTCTTCTTTTTTGGATAAACTTCTTGTAGTAGACACCTGTGTTAGTGGGGTTGCATAATCATTATGTGGAAACATTGAATATACACGTCACTGGATTTTTCTATTTTGAAAATAAAGAAATAGCTAATCTTGAATTTCGTATAGCATTGGACTTGTATATTGCAGAAGTTTACTAAATCAATAATGGGTATATTGTATAATACTCTATCCATATACTCACTTCTAAATTTTTGAAATATTCTATGTGCTTTTAAAACGTTTAATAATGTTTTTTTCCTCTTTAGGCTCAAATTTGTTATGATATCTTTTGCTGGATGATCTGTAGCATAATCACATGCTTCTTGATTCAGAAATGAAACGCTTTGTGTACATCAATGATGATACATCTCATGATTTTTATTGCGACAATAGAATATCCAACAGAAAGTATACCATCCTGAATTTTCTTCCAAAAAATCTATGGGAACAATTCAGGTTTGTTGATTCATTTTGCATATTGTATCTTGAAGCTTACAATATTTCTCTGGTTCTTACATGCATCAAATTTATTGCTACTGCATATGGTGCATGCTGCATCACTTATAAGCTTTACCCAGTCACATATGAAAGTATTGTAACTGCGATTGAAAATTTTACAGAACAGAACTATGTGTTTAATCATTTTATATCCTAAAAAGATTCTTATTCGATGCATTAACTTTAGACATATATCAATATATAAAATTGTATTGCAACTGGTTCTTTGACTCACCACATATGGAACCATTAACGTAAAATTGGTAAAGCACCAACTTTTCTATATGCAATGCTAGTGTATCCCTCATGTAAATTTTGACATTTTTTCTTGCACGAAACAGTTGTTCTGGGAAAGAACAATTATTATACACACCCTCTTTTAAATACTGAAATTTGCCCTCCCTCGTTGCCTCCTATATCCAAACCCAGCCAGTCCAGTTTGTATTTGTCCTGGCTGTTCAACTGCTTTGTGTTAGCTGTAATGAATATACTTTTGACGCTTGAAACTTGAAAGTCATGTTTGCATTTGTGATTCTGTGAATATCTGCAACTATGCATTTGATCTTTTCCTTTCATAATTTTTTTCCATTCTCATGTTAGGACACGGCGACACACTGTTGTTTTACTGCTTTGTAAACCTAAAATTTGAATTTATTATCTTAATTTTGTTATATTTTCGACTATTTTTGACATTGATTCTTCGGGCTACCTTTTTTAAACCTTGGACCACTTTCATCCATTTAATTATAATTCATATGTTAAAATGCCACCAATTTAATTAGTTTTTAATATAATTCATCCATTTACTTAGTTTGAGTATAATATACTTTATCTTGGATCAAATGAACTTCTTTTCTTGCTTATACGTAGACTTATTCTGTTTAAACTTTAAAGACAGAGCAGAATGCTTGGGCGTCAGCTATGCCCATAGAGTCCAAACAGAGTGCATGATGAGCTTAGGTGGAACCACTTCACTTGCTGTCCACTAAATAGGCATTAACTAGTTTTTACGTAAAAACAGTCATCAAAACAACCATAAATGTCTAAAATTTCATTAGAAAAATACAAACCTTTGTAAATAAATTAGTCATGTATTCTGTGATCAAGCTATTACAACAGTCACCATGACGTTCAACAAAAATCAGCCAAAGTGATAAACAATTCTAACATCACTATCATATCAAACAAAATTAGAGTGGACATGTGAACATATTTGACAAAAAGAAGAATGCAAAATGGATACTGTCCACCTTAAAGCGCTTAGGTGTCTAGACCATGCATGTAGCGTTAAGAAAGCTTTGCTACTACAAAGTACAAAGTATAAAGACAATCTGGCTTCACATTTATATGTTTATTTCAGTTAGAGATGGTATATAAAGTAATATATGTCTTTTGCTTGCAAAATATAAAAATTAGTAATATTTAGAAGCGCTACCGAAACTCAAATTAAGGACATTGGAAGGAAATTATCTGTCCGACCTCTCCTCCTTCATTTTAAAGAGGCTATACTTTTGTCCTAGCATCAGTCATGGTAAATGCTGACATATATCTGCATATCTGCTAGACTTCATTGATGCAATCTTGTAACTACAGTTTGATCTTATTCTTCCTGAGACACTTTGTATTTCTCGTCCAACCCTGGATTATAGCTCATATATTATATTCTTGTTCTCATTCCAGACGTTTCATGAATCAGTATTTTTTGCTGATAGCCTGCCTCCAACTATGGTCACTCATAACTCCTGTCAATCCTGCAAGCACATGGGGTCCTCTTATTTTTATATTTGCAGTTTCTGCAACAAAAGAGGCATGGGATGACTACAATAGATATATTTCTGATAAACAAGCGAATGAGAAAGAAGTGTGGGTTGTTAAGGCAGGCATCCGTAAACAGGTGCAAACTCTGTCTACTGTACTTTATGTTACACCCATGGTTTTGCCTTTTTAAGAAAAAAACAAGTTGATGTTATTTTGCACATGCTTGAGGTGTCACCCTTAGCTTCATATGCTATCTACTCCAAAATTTCTTCTTGCATTATCGTCTGCATGTTTATTGTTTTCCTAATCTATACATAGTTTTCGACAACCAATTTGTTATTATTGTTCCAACAGAATTGAGAAAATTTGGCATTATATGATTAAAGGCATGCTTGGATGATTTTGAATAAAGCAGTTAGTGTGAAATACTTTAATTGAATCTATCAAAGTTTATAACTTTATTTGAAAAAATATCCACCCAAACAGTATTCATTCTTTTCATGCTAGTTTGCTTCCCAATCACCAGTAATGTCCTTTAGTCTCTTAAATGTTGAGTTAACCTATCACTAACACAGTTCTAAACTGGTCATGTACTTTTTGCTTGTTTTTTCTTGCCTTTTTGTGTATTTTTCCGAACCATTTAGTTCAACACAAGTTCTTATCGTGTGCATACACGTCCTTTTTTCCCTCTTTCCTGAAGGTAAAAGCACAAGACATTCATGTCGGTAATATAGTGTGGCTACGAGAGAATGATGAAGTGCCATGTGATCTTGTTCTGATAGGAACTTCAGATCCACAAGGCGTATGCTTTATTGAGGTAATCATCGATGATACTGTTGTGGTTATTTGTCAAAATTGAGTACATTGTAATATTCTTAGCAAACAAAAATAATTTAGATTTTTGTATACACGTGGAGTATGCGTTGTGGGTTCGGTGCATACTTCTTCAAAGTTTACAAGCGAAGTTTGTTTTACTGGGTATCCAAAAAAAAAATCAATTTATAAAGAAAGTTTTTTGTATCATTTGTTTATTTGCATTTATTCTACTCATGTACAATAGAGGCTATTGCATTGTCTTTGTTCTCAGACTGCTGCTTTGGATGGAGAAACCGACTTGAAGACAAGGGTTATTCCACCCGCGTGTACTGGTTTAGCATCAGAGCAATTACATAAAATAAAGGCAATTTCTTTGACTTAATAGTATATATGTATTGACATTGATCTTTCCAGACTTTCTTTTATTATTGTGATCATTATTCTTTTTTTCAGGGTGTCATAGAATGTCCAAAACCTGACAAAGATATTAGAAGGTTTGATGCAAATATAAGGCTGTTTCCCCCCTTTCTCGACAATGACGTTTGCCCTTTAAGTATCAATAACACACTGTTGCAGTCATGTTATCTAAGAAATACAGAGTGGGCATGCGGTGTTGCAGTTTACACAGGTTTGATGCTTGAGTTGTTTTTTCGTTTGTTCACCCTACACAAAGTGCACTCATATACAACTTCCAGCTTCTGAGATGTATGTTTTAGCAACTAAGAAAATTGATCATTATTTATTATTTGTCTTACTAATGCGCATCAAAGCATTGATATCGCTAAACTGTAGTCACACGATTTTCTTGGGAACTGGAAATGTTAGGAAATCGTGTGCGGCTATTGCTTCTCAACAGAGCCAGACTCCAGTATCATAAATTATCACCTAAGATGTTGTATTGTTTTATCCATAGAATTACGACTCAAAAGTTTTGTATTGTAGACAATGAAAAGAAAACAAAGAAGTCAATTTTAGTAGTCCAAATGCATACTCGGTTTAAATTTTGTTTGCAATATGGTGTTTACCAGAGGAGCACAGAAACCTACCGCTGTTCAGGGAATGGGTTTAAAGAAGTTGATTATTATTTTGGTGTATTTCTCTTTCTACTACGAATAAAGTGAATTGATTTTGTAGGATTCACCGGTGTGCCGATTTCAACCGTCATCAAAGTTACATAAACACTCTTTCAAATATTTGTATTCTATTGCATCTTTACACTCCGTGCATGCGGGGGAACATTGTGCATGCCATACGCTTATAAACTCAAGGAAACATGTACTGAAAATAAAATGCTATTATTATCAACATGTTGGCTTTAATTCATTTTAAGTGTTGGGGGGGAGGGGGTGGTCAGTCGGTCAGCTTTATAGACAGATAGAATTCAGGATGGATAATGTTGTCAAATGATTTTTTCCCTGGCCTTGCTACCTGAAAGTCTTTCCTCATCTAGACCTGAATCAAACCATTTTCTGGAACAGTTGATGATCCTAACTCTTAAGTTCATATTTTGTTCTTTATGAGGAAGTCGTTCTTCGTTCCTTCCATTTGGCATGCTTCCACTATAAAATGTAATTAATATCGCTGATGAGCAGTGAATCCTACATCCCATGTGCCAGTATACATATCATTTAAAATAATTGGTTCCTTATTCTCATCGATCAACTAACAATTGGCTGACACTGGTTATTTAGCTGCTTCTTTTGGTTCTTTATTATTTTGTTGATAGTGGGCAACTTTTGTTTTACATGCATTGCGTTAGCATATGTTTTTCTTGAAATATATGCTTTTGTGACAGAAACAAATGATCAGTGAACATTCCTTTTACATAATAACATTCTTTTGAAAATACGCCAAAATAGAAGTATCTATTAGTGGATCACACACCCACTTTTACGCACAATATTGTTTTAGTTAAAAGCTAAACATATGTAAACTATAATTGTAGGGAATGAAACCAAGCTGGGTATGAGCAGAGGCATACCTGAGCCCAAACTTACTGCAGTTGATGCTATGATTGATAAGTTAACAGGAGCAATATTTTTGTTCCAAATTGTTGTCGTTATTGTTTTAGGATTTGCTGGCAACATTTGGAAGGACACGGAAGCACGAAAGGTAATTCTTCATTCTTTTATATGATATCATATATTCGGAATTGTGTTAACTTTAACGTGATAATGTCATGATTTTTTCCAGCAATGGTACGTTAAGTACCCTGTTGAAGGACCATGGTATGAATTGTTGGTAATCCCTTTAAGATTTGAGCTTTTATGCTCAATAATGATTCCCATTTCTATAAAGGTATGCAGCTATTTTCTTTTTCTTTTCTCATCTATCTGTATGGCGTAATCCTTAACGAAGGAAAATAATCACTTGGAAGTTGGAACTCAATACAACTTAAAAGGAAGTACATTTCTTTGTGACTAGAAACAGATTGTACATGCTATACTCTTTCTAACTGCTTAAGAAACAGTTGTACAATATACTTTTCAAATAAATATTTGATTAGTACCAATTTTATGCTCATAATGTGTTCAACATATTAAGACACGATTCAGTATAACCAAGTTCTACCTGACATTGCTAGGATCATTTATTTTACAGGTTTCATTAGATCTAGTCAAAAGCATGTATGCAAAATTCATTGACTGGGATGAAGAAATGTATGATCATGATACCGATACGGCTGCTCATGCTGCCAAGTAAGAAATACCATGAATTCCCATGGGCACAAACATAAAATGTTCATCTTAGTTTTCATGACACTGAGTATTGTCTTTTTCAGTACAGCAATTAGTGAGGATTTGGGACAAGTTGAGTACATCCTGACTGATAAAACAGGAACACTTACAGAGAACAAAATGATATTTAGAAGATGCTGTGTGAATGGAATTTTCTATGGAGATGAAAGTGATGATGCTTTGAAAGGTTAAGTTTTCTTTTTTCCCTTTGCGGTTGTTTAAAGAAATATACGCGAAGAAGCCCAAAGCATGATTGGTTAGAAAATCTGCATATGAAGGTATTATTAAACATACATTTATGTATGAAAACTGTCAGCAAGGTCGAGGGTTCGATCTACACACACACAACTAAGCTTAATTAAAGAGATTGACTAGCTGCAGAATCTTCATAACAAGTAATGGTGGGAAAGAGTGGTGGGGTGTTCCAGAAAGGGGTAAAATACACACAGACAGAATCCACATTCCAGCATTTTTGTATCTGCGATTTGTGCACAATCCATTTTTTGGTATCACGATTGTCAGAATTCAACAACTTTTCGTATGTGCGATCTACCTATCATCAACATCATCTTTGCAAAAAATTACCTTTAATACTTGTAGCCAGTCAAAATAAATTATGTAATATTGTATATATTAAAAATATTTATTATAATCTTTGATTCTAAAATATTAATTACTAGTGGGCAAAAAATGTTGGAATATGGTAACTTCTGCAGATGCAATCTTGATAGTTTGCACATATAAAACAATTATCAGATTATGATGACTGTAGATACCAAAACCAACTTGGTGGCAAATCGGGATACAAAAAAGGCGGGATGCGGATCCCTCCTCACTCACACTGACACGCACACGCTGACTCACAGTAGTGTTGTATTCATAATGTATGAACACTTAAATCTAGCTCTACTCAAAACATTGTTAGTTCAAGATATTCAAATTTTGGAAATTTCATTAATAATTCCATTTTAGATTATGGTATTTTTTTGATAGATATACATTTAAATATAATACATATTTATATTTTTGCGAAAATTATACACACGCGAAAAAGTTGATTGAATTACTGATTTTTCATGTTATTTCAGCCAAAATGAGTCAAAATTAAAGAAAATATCATGATTTTTTTCTGAAATTACTTTATTATTTGTCCGTTTTTGTATTATCTTGTTTGATTTGTTATCTTTTAAATTTTCCTACATGCTTATTGCATTTTTTTTCCTTTTCTACCATTTTTTGTTATTTTTTCAGCACTTGAAAGAGTCAAATTTGGAATTTGGATCGGGTTCTGTCCCGGTTATGACCGGAATTGGAACAAAATTACCGGAATGTCCGGAATTCCATTGGAATTTCAAACCATACTTAATCTTTGTAATTTCCTCATCATCTCATTTTATTTTTATTCTGATGGGATTGCAAGGGCTTTAAATTTTCTTATAAAAAGAAAACATCTTTACAGTATCAGTTACTCTTTTTTACATTATTGGGTGTAAATGATTCTAGAATTTCAGTGGATGGAAGTTTTGGTTGATAACACTTATGTGTGGGTCTTTGCATGCAATTCTTTCTTTTTACATTGGTCCATCAATCTTCTCATCCACAGTAAACTCCATCACATTAAACATCAAATGCTCAAGACTGTCATAGATCTGTCGCGGACATATTAACTTATTAACTTAGCTCCTTCCTATGGGCTTATTCTTACCAGGAAATCTAAAAATTCATAATCTATCATGCATGTTCTCTCACGTGGGTTCAAACTTGTGGATCCTTTCCCTCTTCTAAGCCAAGCTAAGGTTCACTGTTAGGATTGTCAATGGGTCAGTTTGGTCTGGATTGTAGCCAATTTGGTACTGAATTTAATAGTTTATGTGGAGCTCAGATCCAGTCTGAGCATGGATCCATCCCCGACCAGTTAGGACCAAATCTAATCCATTATAAAAAAAAATGATCCGTATCCAATTCATTTGAACGTTTCATTCTTGGATCGATCCAAATTTCACCCAATCCAACTAACTAAAATAATAATTAATCGCACTTATGAATATTCATAGAAAATAGTTAAGTAAATTTCATTTTTCCACTTTCTAAACACTTTATTAGTATATACACACCCGCCATGCTTGCTAATTTTATTTTGGTGACGTTGTTCTTCAATTTTAAGTACTACCATATCTGCTGATACGCATGATGTGCACGCATATGTTTGTTATGTATGTTCATTTGATATAAAAGAAAATATTGTTAAAGGGTTTGCATGTTCCCATGCATGAGTGATATGCACATCCAGACATAATGTTGACTTGCTATGATTTTCTCTCTCCTTTCCTCTCCCCTCTACCACTTGTGTCTGTTTTCGTTGTTTCACCCAACCCTGTTGAAAGTAGGATGTTTTGATTATTAGTAGTAGAGGTATAACTACTAATTAAAATTTTGTAGTTGCATATCTTATCCATAAACTTAGTAAAACAGGTGTAATTTTGAGTTTTTACCAAGTCACAACGTGGTTAATCCAAAGCCAGTCCACTGGACATCAACTTTTTTAATTTTGCGATCTGGTCACAAAAAGTCAGTCCCAACCCCAAGTTTTGGACCAATATATTTTTGATCTCAAGCGTGATCCAGTCCATTGTCAGCCCCAGTCGTTGTCCTTGCACTAGGACATGCGAAGTTTCAACACATGGCAATGGTAGCTTCTCTATTCTGTTGCTTCAGTACGGTTTTCATTGTATTAACTGCTGTTATTGAATGCAATTTCTTAAGAAATGGTGGCAATACTCGAACTTTTTTCCCTTTGTATTCAAATACTTACACTGGAAAGATACCTGTTTCGTAAATAACAAAAAAGTCTCAATATTCTATCACTTGTTCATCTTACATGAACGTTTTAGTCTTTTAGATTGTATATATGGCCTTACATAGGATACCATGAATTGCTGTATCCCGTCAACGCCTTATATATTTTTATCTATAAATGAATATGTGCATATTGCTGTCTCTTTGAGGAAAATAATGATTCAGGGATCATTTAGCAATATTTCAAATGCAAAGCAAAAGTATAAATTTGCACATACTTTAGAGGATATCATGTTATCGCATCTTGAATAGTTATATGGGTATAGAGGCTATTCAAATCTTGTTTCTTTAAACTTAAATTGACTTATATTCTTTAGAAAGAAAACTACAAGCCCCATAACTAAAACCTATGGACTTTGGCTTATTATAAACCATAATCCCCTAATAGTTTAAAATTTCTTTTAACTTAAAAAGGTACTTTTATTGTACCTGCATAATGCTAGTTAATAAACTATGAAGTTTGAGGAAGGCGATGGAATTTCTTCCATAAAGCAATCATCACAAGAAATGTAGGAATTGGGGGAGAGTATGTAACACTAACTTAATTGAGCATTCGATGATCGGCTAAATGGGTCAGAGTATAGAAGATTAAGTTACATATTTTTTTTGGAACCAATGGGACCTTTTTGAAGCATACTTAATTTGTTTTGGATGAAAATCCCATAAACTGAGTTATCTGACTTGATTGGTCATTCATTTCGACAAAGCAACATATTTTGTTTTGTGTAGCACAAGCATCATAACTAGTATGATTCACAAGGAATGACCAATCTTTACTCTAATGTCCCAAAATTAGAAGATTGTTTAACTGCATAACCAAGGTTTTAAATATCGGATTTCGGTCACGTTTCGTCTCGGAATTTTTACACAAGTTATCTCGTATCGGGGGAGATCTCGAACGAGATGAGTACATATCGGGTGTACATCTCGAATTGACATCTCGGGTTTTATAATGCATCTCGGGAATATCTCGGATGTACTTATGTGTCTAAAATTGATGTGTCAAAAATTTATATAATGGTTATAACTCTTTTAGTAAAAATAAAAATGGTAACATACTTGATTTGCATGGAAAAAGGAATATTTTTAGAAGAGTAGTAGCTTGATTAGCTTAATTGATTTGGTAATGATTGAATAATATCCTTTTATTTGAACATTATAAAGAAGTGAAATCTTTCGCACTCATTAAGATAAAAAGTAAAGATTATGTTCAAGAAGTTGGTAAATTATAATTGGATTGAGTAGTTTCTTTTGAATCAATATGAAAATAAAAAATATTATGGAAAATAAGAAAAATGTATAATTTCGGGTGAGATCTCGGATTGAGATTTTGATCCATATATCGGGTGAGATTTGAATATCTCGGACGAGATGAGTGTCGAGGGAGATATGGAGGAGATTTGATGTCTCGTCTCGTTTAAGTGTGAAAAAGAGATCCCGGAGGAGATCTCGGGCAATATATAGGAGATTTAAAACCATGTGCATAACGCATCATACTTTAAAGCTTCTGCAGTTAATTGATTGTGGGTTTTCCATGTTTACCCTCTCATGTCTAACTATGATATATGCTCTTTAGATAGATACTAAGCTGCTCAATGCTATAAGCAACAATGCCCCTGATGTCTTCAGATTTCTTCTCATCATGGCTATCTGTAACACAGTTGTTCCTTTGAAAAGGTATTTTTTTCCTCTTCATATTCCACTCATGTTTGCGATTCTCAAACATATATATATACCTTATTTCTAATATTATTCTTAGGCTCATTTGCTTCCTATATCTGCAGTAGTAATGGAACAATCTCATATAAGGCACAGTCTCAGGATGAAGATGCTCTCGTGAATGCTGCTGCTCGCTTGCATATGGTTCTTATGAGTAAAAATGGCAATGTTGTTGGTAATACACCCTAGAACATTACCATCCATTATATTTAACTTGGTGCCTATAATTGTCATATTAGTGATACAATATCATACAGAGATCAATAATGGTGGTACAATCATTCATTTTGAAATATTGGACATTCTTGAGTTTACTTCTGATCGGAAAAGAATGTCAGTGGTGGTGAAAGATTGTCAGAATGGTTGTATATATCTTTTGTCAAAAGGAGCAGATGAAGCTATGCTTCCTTGTGCATACTCTGGTAAATTTTACGAACCGACCTTTTACCTTTGTTTCAGTTTGAGTTCATTTTTAAAAATTCTAATTTTTACGTGATTGCTTCGTGCGCCTTAGCAAGGTAGATATGTCAAGGTTACATTTTAATCGAACTGTGTTATTTAAAGTAACTGTCTACACATTAGCAGCAAAGCGTGTGAGAATTCCAAAGCAAGATAATTATTATACAACGGCGTTATTTTTATTTTTTTGATGATAAAAGTGGTACTTTATTTAAGCAGAGCGCTCATTATGATGTCCTAGGGACTCAAACTCATGACCTTTAGAACCTCTGTCTAGAGCTTCATATCTCTAACGACTTGAGCTATTGGTCTTTGACGATATACAACGGCTTTATAGATACATGGAAATCAGATTTCAACACAAAACAAAGGAAAATGCGATCTTTGGTGTGTATCTAATTTATGCTGCTGCAAATAAACATGAAAGGAAGGGGAACTGAATGGCGATTAAATAAATAAATGAATAGTGTGTGTATCTGGGAGGTGTGTATGTGTGTGTAGATTCCTAGATGTTCAAAACATATATAATATGCTACAACTTAACTAATTTTACATCAGCCAATAAATAAGAGAGTCAACATACTCTTAAATGTTTGCGTCAGATGAAACATTAGCCCTACAGGGGCCAAATGCGCAGGGCTTACACACACAAACACTGTCGGATATTCTCTGACTCATCGTGCCTGAAAAACCTAGCCCGAAAAAACCTAGGCACATCTAACATAGTCCAATCCAGCTATTGTTTTAGCCATCTGACATGGCAACTCTGATTAATGATTTTATTGTTATTTATTACACCTTCAGTTGTTTGTACCGAGAAAAATATATATACAAATATATTAATACATATTTTCGAATATAGACACATACAAATTTCAAATTACAAATACAAATGTAATTATTTACAGGAATCGTTAAACTTGTTCACCATCAAACTGAAGTGAGAAGTTTGCCAATAAAATGTCAATATGCAAATTAAGGTGTTAATATGCATAGTAATACCGATAATGCTCTAAACTAATTCTTCGCTGGCTAAACTTTCCATCCTGTACTTGGTAAATTCATTATTATGCGAAATAAAATATCAGTGTACAAAATAATACAAATGTTCTGCAATAATTTGCAATGTCAGTAAAATTTAGTTAGCTTGATGTTGTGATCAAGTAGCAGCTAAACTTCATATGCAAGGTATGTAAGTTAACATGTACTTTATTGTCACATGATTTAGCTAGCTAAATTAACCTGTTCACTGTAGACGATCTCAATAAATAAATGATAACAATGAATTATATCAAGGATGTGTTCTAAATCTGTGTTTGGTGTTAGGATGGATGTAAATAAATGCAGATAAAAGTTTCTACTCAAACATTATGTTTGAGTTCTTCAGTTTCAAATTAAAATTACAATTTCAATTTTTTTGGCCATACCTGTTTTTTTATGTTTCTCTCAATCATTTTATAGCAAGATAAATTGCTTTTGTTGGCTTCAGTATTTTTACGGTGTATAGTATTTATTTAACGTTTGTGTCTTCTGTATCTTTTAAATGCAAATTTGGATAAGACTCTTCTTAGGACTTTAGGAGTAGCAGTTAGTTATGAGTGTATCATATGGTAACGATTTTGAACATTAAGAGGATACAAGTTTTGATAGCATCGTATATGTTTTTAATATTTACCAACCTATGTTTAAAAGTATATTTTAACTGGGGATGAATTTTTTATTAATGAAAGTTACAAATATGCTTGTATATGAATTGAATTATATTATTTCTACTCAATCGATATTGTGAAATTTGCACTAAAAATTGCAATGAAATAACGACTTTCTATTAAAAGTTGCATTTTGAAAAATAAAAAAAAACCAGTCAAAATAATTTTTATTGCATAAGAGAAATTGTTTAACAAATTCATTTTTATTTTATGTTAAAAAAGATGCTCAAAATTTGAAAAACTAAAAAATATACTTCAATGGACGGTTTTATAAGAGATTGTTTTTCTAAAAAGCCACCGTTTGAGATACCAGTCATTTTTTTTTAAAAAATCGCCCTTGAGATAATTGAATTTTAAAAATAAGGCAATTCAAATATGAACTTATCATATTAGGTTTTAAAGGTTCAATTTTGTTTATCACGGTTAAGATCTATAATTGAACAGTGGTCAAAGCAACCAGTTTGGTTGGTTAAAAGATACAACTGTAGTACATTACGTTAATTCTAATTAGTTTGTATACCAGTTAAAGTAACTTTTAAAAAGAACTTATGAACATTAAACTTTATCGATCTTTCTTGAATGGAACAAAATTTTCCATGTAAACCTCAACTTAATATCATGCCTTTGCTTGTAGAGCCTCAGAAAGAACATGCAAGCAAGCCAATAGGTTGTTCAAATGAACTATCACTCAAATAATTGTTTTTCATGCACTGTGATAAGAAATCACTAGCCATAATCAAATGCCGTCTTTTATGATCAATCCATTTCAAAATATTCTATATCATCTTTTATTGGAGTTAAACTTACATTGATGAAATATCGTTGTTCACTTTGTATTTTTTATGTCGTACTCATCGACTGAATCATTCATGCTGTATTCATGTTTATGCAGGAGAGTTAAAATTTATCACCCATACACTCGCGTTATATTCCATGTTTTATAGGTGCTAATCATTCACATATCTTAATTGTAATAAAACAATGGTACTCATATTTTGCAGAGCAGACATTGAATTTTGGTTAAATTTAAGAGGAATACATAATGTGATAGACACCCTCAACAATCCCATGCCGGTCGGCCTAGTGTACCAGTTACTTTCCCCTTTTTTCCTTATGCCTATACAAAATATTTTTTTGTTTTTAATTTTTCCTCATGTTCATTTCATTCCATTAAAAATACACAAATAATAATCGTTAAAAGGGTACAAACCAAGGTTCCAAATTCCGTCTGTTCCAGTTCGGACGTGGATAGGGCCGGAATTGGACTAAATTTCTGGTTGTGGATTACAGTAAAAAAAACTGTATTTCATTGATCAATTACCTCTAATTTCCTTAGTTGATCAGTGATGCGAAGCGATTGCTGAGCTAGCAGGTCTCGAGCTTCATTCAACATGTAGTTTTTTTAGGTTTGCGTCAATTTTGGAATTTAGGGTGTTATTAGGATTTTGTGCTTCACATCAAGCTTCGTGAATAACCGTAAATGAGAAGACAATGATATTTTCAGTTTTCTATCCCCAGATTCTTAGTTAGGTCAGGTAATTAAACTAATAAAGACTTGAGAGTTGGGATTTTTAATTGGAGGTTTAATTTGGTTTAATTTTCAGGTTTGATTTGTATAAAATTCAAATTGTTCTTAAACAACGTATTTATCAAAAATATTTTTTATTTATTAATTTAACGAATTTAATACAAAAAAGCATGGAAAAGTGCTTGAAGTAAATATAATTTCCATAATTTCGAAGCAGAACAGAAATTTTGAAAAACTCAACTGTCCGAAACAGAACCAAAAATGAAAATTTGAACCTTGGTACAAATAATGGTTTAAAATCCTGATTTTCAAGTTCATTTCGGTCATGGGAAAATTTTGAAATTTCGATTCCTTTCCAAAATTTTCATTTGAATTTCTTTCCAAAGTTTTTTGTAATTTTTGAATTAGGTAAAAGGACAAACTTAAAAAAAAAAGGCTGATGAGCATCAAGTTTTATTTTATTTTTAGACAGTTCGAAATGCTAGTTATAACTAGTATAGTCCTTTAGCCTAAAAAAAAAACTTGCTCCTTCAACCTAATTTTTTTTATAAGTTTGTCCTTGTGCCTATTTTCCTATTAATAAAATTGCAAACTAAATTGTTGAAATTATAAATGAAATAATGCGTGCTTTCATTTTTGATGTTTTTTATGTATGTTTTGCTTATATAATTTATAGTTTGTTTATTTGGATATATTTTTATTAATAAATTGAATGTTGGTTCAAAAATAATATAATTTGTGGTATTTTATTTCTATTTTTATTGTATTGCTTTTATTTTTCTGCGGAACTCTTTTATCCTTTTATAAGTATTGCAGAGTAGATTTAATCATTGAGCATATATTTTGATTGAATTAAAAAAAGATTTGATTTTCAGTTGATTTTTATATTTGAATGATAAAATATTCCATTATAGGGTAAACTTCAAAGCCTTTAATGATTTTGTTGAATTTTCTTTGATAAAAACGTGATTTTTACTATTGATCAAGAGCTGGAATTTCATCTGAATACCCTTCCGGGTCTCGCCAAATTTGGGATGGAATCATTGGAATTTCGGTGTGTTCGGTGGAATTTCGAACCATTTCATGACGAAACCATTATCGTTCACTTTTTAAAATATCAATGTAAAAAGTATGTGATAATTACATTGTTGTAGCACACAATAAGTTATAATTGCATCAGTATTTCAAAATTGTTTCGTTTTGAAACAATAATTGTTAACTGTGTGCTCAATAGGTACACATTAACGTCACCCTTTCTAAAATTATAAAACTTATATACCAAAGTTGTAACATTTATTTTGGCCCAACATTGTATAGTTGATTTTTTCGATAACCTATTTTGGTTGCATACATGTAATTTTTTCTTAGCTCCACATGCTTGAATTTGTGTGCCCATGATATGTAATGTAATTAGGATCAAGTGTCAATACATCGTGTTCCTTTTCTGTTAGCTATTGGCATATTAAAATTACCTAATTACTGTTTTATTGCATTTGCGGATTTTGAGCTGATGTTAATATTTTGCTTAAAAAATAACGTCCTAAACTGACCTAACATGCATCTCGGCTTGCTGATGCTTCAGGACAAAAAGTAAGGACTGTTGTTGATGCTGTTGAACAGTATGCTCAATTAGGTTTGCGAACCCTATGCCTAGGTTGGCGTGAATTGAAAGATGAAGAATACAAAGAGTGGTCACTTATGTTTAAAGAGGCTAATAGCACATTAGTAGATAGGGAGGTAATTTGATATTAATTCTGTTTTGCCCACACTCCATTAAATTGTTAGTTACGCTAATTCTTTTGTGGTTTACTAGTGGAAATTAGCTGAGGTTTGCCAAATGTTAGAGCATGACCTTGAGATTCTTGGTGTGACTGCAATAGAAGACCGCCTCCAGGTGATATACACATACACACACATATATATATACATACATATATATACACATACATACATATATATAGCCTTACTGTATATTTCTGAAGGCCATGTTGTAATGCCATAATTTTACTGATATTATCTGCTTTATGATAGGATGGTGTCCCAGATACGATTGAAACACTAAGACGGGCAGGAATCAATTTTTGGATGTTGACTGGTGACAAACAGAATACAGCCATCCAAATTGCTCTGTTGTGCAATTTTATTTCTTCAGGTAGTTTTCATTAAAGTTAAAAGCACTTTTTTAACCAGCTACACTTTTTCTTTAGGGAACTTCTGTAAAACACACTTTTTAAGTTTCAAATCACACTGTTGTCCTTCCTCAAAAACAAAATTTAAAAAACCCCCTATTTTTAAGGTTCAGCATATATGTAGAAAAACCTGCAAATATTTGAAGTTTCTTGACTGCAAATATTTGCAGAAAAAACTAGAAAAATTTGCACATTTTAAAAAACAAATAAAAAAATATTTTTGATCATAGAAATTCGGATTTAATTGCTGAATTTTTTTTAATCGAAAATAAAAATAAGGGTGTAATTTAGAGCATATCTTGGGAAGGGTTTTTTACGTACACAACTTGAAAATAAGGGGCGAATCCTAATTTCCACTTTTTTTTATGTATGCCCAATGAAAGCTCTTTTTGAATTTTCGTGCCTCTCTTAGATGTGATGCATAGATATGTGATTTAAAAATATACACGGTAAAGGAGATCAAACATCGTAATCATTAAGACGGTTTCTTATCGTGTCACAATACATTTTCTCTTGAAATATAATCTATTATAGTCAGGTAGTATGCTACAGTAGGCATAAGAGTAGGTGAAATAATGGGACCCACATGTGATATCATAGTTATCATCAAACAAGCCCAGCATAAAATTTAGGCCTGATATGTGTGTAGCATCATGCTTTCCTCCTAACATGACTACCTGAAGATCAACTTCTCATATGACAATACGTCTTGTAACTATTACTTTCTTCTCAAACTACAATGGTATTTTCACTTCAATATTTTGAGAATTTTCTTTATACATGACAAAATTTGTGTAGCTTAAATCAAAAGTATTTAAACAAAGGTTGCAAAAATCGATAGGTGGACACTAGACGGTGTGTTTGGACTAGAGATTAATCAACTAAGCGAGGACTGATCAAAGATTAATTGAAGCTAGGCCTTTTCGATAAACTCGTGTATTTTTAATAAAATTTTAGATAATTTTATGCAAAATTAATGTACTATTGTATATATAATATAATACCTATATCTAAGAGTTGAAATCCAATTTTCTCAACGTAGAGACGAAGGCAATATTCTATATTTTAGTTGAATATTTTCTATTATTTAGCATGTATTTATTCATAGATGTGCTGCATAACTATGTATTTCGAAGGCAATCACGTAGATGCTTAGGTGAGACAGTACGCTTCGTCTAGCGCCTATATGAAACCTATGCTCGCCCAGATGCTTAGGTTTAGGTGTTATAACGTTCTACAGTATTATCCGTTGTTTGTACCAGTCTTCATTCTTTGCTTGATTTTATTTGGCTACAAACTAAGCTTTATATTAAGCTTGTGGTATATTTACAGAGCCCAAAGGTCAACTGTTATTCATTAATGGGAAGACAGAAGATGAAGTGTTTAGAAGTTTAGAGAGAGTGTTACTCACTATGAGAATCACTTCATCAGAACCCAAGGTAAATTCTAGAAGCATCAAAATTATTCAATGTAGCAATATAAGTTTGCAGTTTATGGTTCTATTGATGCTACACATTTAGCTTAATCTGACGTATCAGGAAGGAAAATAAAGCTATAAAATCGATGGTGTTTAATAACACAAAACCGCTTTGGTCTTAAGAACACAAAACGACTTTAGGAGTAAACTTTAAGGTCAACATTAAATGAATCTAGTCGAAAATGAATGAGTATTACAAAAGCAATTATATTTTAGTCCCTCATACTCCTTAATCTGTGTTCTAGATCAAGAAAATCACAAGTTTATATTGGGACTATGGTGCACTTTTGTAATTGCTCTTCCATCGTCAGTTATGGAGACGTTTGATTTCCCCGACCCCTTCACAACATTTACAACTTTACAACTTCATTAATTGTTGGATCACATCATGGTAAATGTATATAATAGTTACATTCTCCTACTTGATCCACAATTATTTTATGGAGTATTTATACCACAACATTCTCATATGTACTAAACCTAATGTTATGCTATGTTAGTGAAGACACTTACATAAAACTCAATGCATGCATGTTTTACAAGGAATTAACTTTATGAATAAGTTCTAAGAATTATTCTCAGTCCGTCTTTAATTTCTGTTAGCGCCAAAATTGGTCACTAAACCCAAATCCAGATGAAAGCACCAAATACCAGTCACAGCTCAGAGGTAAAATGTATGTAGAGAGTAATAATATGAAGAACAGTTAAAACTGAAATGAAAGCAGTAAAGAACAACAGATTTTATAGTGGTTCGGCTAACTTCGGCCTACGTCCACTCCAGAAGTTTGCTTATTATTGTTGTAATAATCGATTACAGTTACAAAATGGCAGAGTCACCTTAGCCTTAGAAAAGAGAAAGTAAGAGAGCAGAAAGAAGATCCCTTTTCACTGTGCCCCTGCCTCTCTATTTATAGGCAAAGATGAGTTGGACTTCCCTGGTGGGCCTGGTAGCTGAATACCTCAGCCCAAATGGAGTGGTTTCCATATGCCGAACCATAGATGTCGAACGCTGAATGCCGAAAAAGGTGTGAATGCCGAACGATCTCCTTATGCCGATCAGAAGTGAGGCCGAACGCCCTGAATGCCGTGGGAGGCATTTTCGCCGAACGATACCGGAGGCCGATCCAATGTATTCGTGTTGAACGACTGATTGCCGAACAAAACTTAGGCCGGACGATGCTCTGGCCGAACGCTATCAAGGCCGAACCATCTCTTGGCCGAACGATACTTAGGCCGAACAATAGTTTATGACGAACAATTCTGCCACGCCGAACGTTCGTACATGCCGAACGTTATACCCTGCCGAACGTCTCTCGATGCCGAACGTTCCTTGATGCCGAGCGCTTCTGAGATGCCGAGTGTATCTTGACGTCGAACGCCACCTGGATGCCGAATGCTTCATGGAATGACGAACCACTCGTGTATGCCGGACGCTCTATGTATGCCGAGTACTCTTGAACGCTATTCGAACATGAATGCCAGACGAACCATATGTGCCGAACCTCCATCATGCCGAACCATGTTTAATGCCGAACCATGTTTCCTAGACCCAAATTATAGTTGATTCATCTTTATCCAATCATATTTCCATCTTCCAAGCACATTGCATCATCCATCCATCCAATCGACTGAATCCATAGTACTATAGCCTCGACGAACATGTAGTTGATTAACTTAAACCCGTCTGTTCGTGGTTTTGCCAAAAGGCGGGTTAACACTTGCCCCCCAAAACATGCCTTGCCGTGAAAGGTGTGTTTTGAATAGCCTCAAGTCCAATATCCCAAGTATGTATGTTATCCACATCCATACTTTCCGATTCATAATCCAATTCATTACCAAGCTATCTTATCCGAGTGCCACGACCATATCCTGATCCATTTTCGAGACTGTTCCGAGTCGATGCCTGATTCCTATCCAGTAACCAAGTCCTTATCCAATTCCATATCCATCTGAACCTGACTACCGAGTTCCAATCCATCCATATCCAATAACTTATAACCATATCCGTGACCTCTCCGGGTCGATATCCAAATCCGGGACCGCTCCGGGTCCTTGTCCGAATCCTTAGCTATCCATAGCCAATATCTAAATCCGTAACCTCTCTGGGTTCTTGCCAAGCGCAATCCACACTTGACGACCTATGTTAGGTAATTCCATGGTGTTCATGGTTCAGTGTCCCTGAATGTCGAATAATGCCGTGGCTTAAGTCCTAAGTCGAATCCTGGTCACTCCGGACCCTTGCCGAGCATAGTCCATACTCGATGATCTAAAATAGTAACCGATAATATATGGCCTAAGTCCTAGGCCGAATCCTTGTCTCTCCGGACCCTTGCTGAGCATAGTCCATACTCGACGACCTTTTAGCCAAAAATCCAGAGAAAATCCAATCAAAATCCAAATCCAAATAGAAAACCAGAAACCCATATCAAAAACCCATACCAAAAAACAAACATCCAAACCAGAATCCAAACCAGAAAATGAGCAAAACAGGGAGTTCAAACCAAATCCCAAAACCAAACCAGAAAAAGCAAATGTCCAAGTCAAAGGAAAAAAACAGGTTTCACAAACCCGGGCGTCTCGGTAAGCCATCATCTCAGAGCATGCCTGAGGTTTATCTCCGACCCCGTACATGAGTAAGTGATTTAACCGTTTGCCCGGAGTTTGTTACTTATTCCAAACCATTAAGATTAGTTGATGACTAATCGGCCACCATTCCTGGGCCTCATGCCCTCGTCGTTCAAGGCAGGCGGTGGCTGCTCCTGTTCCACCGCCGCATTCCGAGTTCCGACATACTGTCGCAACTGACCATTCCTTATATGCTCCTCGATTATGTCCTTCAAATGCCGGCAGCTGTTAGTGTCATGCCCGTCCAGGTCATGAAAAAGACAGTGCCTTCCTGACGCCCTTTCTCGTTCTGAGGGTTCCCTCCTTGCTGGCCTTCGATAAGAAAGGCGATCTCGAGTATCTAAGAAAATCCGCTCCAACGTTGCGTTCAATCCTATGTAAGTGGAGAACTTTGGTTCTCCCCAGCGCTTCCTTTTCCCTTTATCCTTGCCCCCACCCGAGCTTTCGCCGGGTAGTCCTCCATCCTTAGGCGTGTTTACTTCCTTTGGCCTCATGTCCAAACATGCATCTTCTTGTCGAAGAAATCTTTCAGCTTCATGAAAGAATTCCCCAAGATCCAATGGTGGGTCCCGTATCAACGATACTTTGAAATCCGAATTATCTCTGACTCCTGATACCGCAGCCATCAGAACCATTGATGGGTCTGGCCGATCCACCGAAGCAACTGCTGCATTAAATCGAGTTAAGAATGTCCTGAGCGATTCATCTGCCCCCTGTTTGACTGACGTTAGCGTCATCACGTTCTTTGGCCTTTTTATGTGAACTCGAAACTGACTTAAGAACTTGTCCACCAGTTCTGTCCATGCTCCAATGGATCCATCCCCCAACTGTCTGAACCACATAACAGCAATATCAGTCAAGTACAGGGGGAAACATCAGGCCATAACCTCCTCCGTTGCCCCCAGCACTTCCATATGCCTAGTGTACCTCATCAAGTGGTCGGTGGGATCCGCCTTTCCGTTGTATACTTCCAGAGTTGGTAGTTTGAAATCTGGCGGATTCCTAGCTGTCCTGATGTTCTAGGTAAATGGACTTTTGTTAACTCCCTCTGAATCCCTGTTTGTCAGATCTCCGCGAATAGTCCGCCTGATAATGTTAGCCAATCCAGTGTTTCCAACCAATCCAGACTGCCCCCCAAGTCACCGAGGAAATTCTGGTACATATTCTTCATCACGTACTCCTGTATTCCTATCGACGTCAGGCTGCGTAGCGTTATCCGGTATCCCTCCATGAACTGGTCCAGCATCACCTGGTGGTGTGCCCCCGAGTCTAGGTCCATCTAGATTGTTAGCTGTTTGTTGATTGGGAGCTGCCTTCTGCTGAATCACTCCATCTGTCCGCTGGTTGAGTTCCTCTGGTCCAGTTCCACGAACTCGAGCTCCTGCAGTTCCTGGTTGTCCAAATTGCCTAAGAAGAGCCTGCATCATCTCCTCTTGTCGTTTCATCATCTGCTCCTGCATAGAATTTATCATCGCCTGCATCTCATCTCGAGTTATGTAGATGGATGCATGATCCTCTCCAGCTCCAGAAGAGGTCGCTTGACTTCCTTCCTGATTGCTCCTTTCCGCTGCTTGCTTCCTTGTTGGTGGCCTAGCCATTGCTTTCTAGGATCCAAGTTCCTAACTCCCAAAATTCCCGAGTGCTTGTTTCTCAGTGGAAGCACCAAAGTGTTAGCGCCAAAATTGGTCACTAACCCCAAATCCAGATGAAAGCACCAAATACCAGTCACAGCTCAGAGGTAGAATGTATGTAGAGAGTAATAATGTGAAGAACAGTTAAAACTGAAATGAAAGCAGTAAAGAACAACAGATTTTATAGTGGTTCGGCTAACTCCGGCCTACGTCCACTCCAGAAGTTTGCTTATTATTGCTGTAATAATCGATTACAGTTACAAAATGGCAGAGTCGCCTTAGCCTTAGAAAAGAGAAAGTAAGAGAGCAGAAAGAAGATCCCTTTTCACTGTGCCCCTACCTCTCTATTTATAGACAAAGATGGGTTGGACTTTCCTGGTGGGCCTGGTAGCTGAATACCTCAGCCCAAATGGAGTGGTTTCCATATGCCGAACCATAGATGCCGAACGCTGAATGCCGAAAAAGGTGTGAATGCCGAACGATCTCCTTATGCCGATCAGAAGTGAGGCCGAACACCCTGAATGCCGTAGGAGGCATTTTCACCGAACGATACCGGAGGCCGATTCAATGTATTCGTGTTGAACGACTGATTGCCGAACAAAACTTAGGCCGGACGATGCTCTGGCCGAACGCTATCAAGGCCGAACCATCTCTTGGCCGAACGATACTTAGGCCGAACAATAGTTTATGACGAACAATTCTGCCACGCCGAACGTTCGTACATGCCGAACGTTATACCCTGCCGAACGTCTCTCGATGCCGAACGTTCCTCGATGCCGAACGTTCCTTGATGCCGAGCGCTTCCGAATGCCGAGCGCTTCTGAGATGCCGAGCGTATCTTGACGTCGAACGCCACCTGGATGCCGAATGCTTCATGGAGTGCCGAACCACTCGTGTATGCCGGACGCTCTATGTATGCCGAGTACTCTTGAACGCTATTCGAACATGAATGCCAGACGAACCATATGTGCCGAACCTCCATCATGCCGAACCATGTTTAATGCCGAACCATGTTTCCTAGACCCAAATTATAGTTGATTCATCTTTATCCAATCATATTTCCATCTTCCAAGCACATTGCCTCATCCATCCATCCAATCGACTGAATCCATAGTACTATAGCCTCGACGAACATGCAGTTGATTAACTTAAACTCGTTTGTCCGTGGCCTTGCCAAAAGGCGGGTTAACAATTTCCAAATGAAATACTACATGCCACGTAATGTGCACTCATCAAAGTCAAGCACCTAGTATTAGATAAATAAAGTCTAATGCCCTTAACAAAATATGAGGTATCATGCATATATGCCCTCACAAAAGTAAATTTGAGTGTGCATGTGGTGGGTTGGGACGTAAAAGAACAAGTCAAAATGAATGAGAGTTTGAGTTCAATTTGATTTTTTAAACAATAAAATATTAACAGTTTGAGTTCAAGAAAATGAAAGAATTAATCTCAAGATGTAAAATAATATTCAAAATGTATTTATAGTAGTGAAAAGATTGTCTAAAGAGTTGTGTCTTTTGTTTGAAGACCCATGGCCATTTCTGAAAAGTAATGTCCATTTGAGAAGAAGGAAGAAGGAGCATCTTTTCAAATAAAAACGGAACTGTTCAAAATTCGCCTGTTTCAGTCGACTGGGTATACTATGTCAGTCGAATGACTTGGAAAAAAATATGCCTACTAATTTTGGCTCTATAAACAGAACAAAAACAGTTCATTTTGGTCTTGTTTCAATTGTCTGCCTTACCAAGGTCGGTCGACTTAATCATGTCATTTTTTGCCTATTTTGGTTTTGTTTGGATATGGAGTTTAAGCACTTAGCAAAATTTTGTTTCAGCAAATGTTTCAACATGTCACTTTGAAAACGACTTGAACATTTCAAAATAATTTGAAAAATCTTTTTTTTTTTGAAAACTTGGAAATCATATGAAAGTGTGTGTGCACTACTCTTGTTTGATTTTAACAAGTCTTAACTCTAAATTAAGAAGATCCAACTCTTCGTAAGGCTCGTGCATGTCCGTGTGCATCCTCTTCTATGAAACACCTTTTAGACTTCTGAAAACTCCACCATAATTCCTGTAGCAACTTGGTAAAATTGTTTGTAGTATAGTTGTATATTTGTTATCATCAAAACACAAAAGTAGGTTTTGACATTCTTCCCTTTGTTGATGATAACAACTATACTACTTTTTTTTATAAATGTAATAATAGCTTCTCCTAACTATATGCACTTTCCTTACTGATATGCCCGACTTTGCACCTTTATCATCAACAAAAAAGTTTGAAAAGAATAAGAGAAGTGCATAAGTTAGTGAAATCATCAAAACACTATATAAAACAAAAAAGTTCGCGCTTTTCATGCACCTTCGGTAGCGGATGCGCCTCGATGTCGGGAAAGGCGCAATAGCTACGCTTGATCCTTTATGGTGCCTAGGTGTGTGTCTTGATAACTATGACACTAGCTCAAATGGACAGCCTTCGTGACGACCGCCCTTCCTGCACCCAATATAACTAAATAGTGTGTTGGTGCGGTGCCTGGCTGACGTAGGGCGATTAAGGGTTGAAAAGAAATAAAATATCGCAGAACCTATCTTATATCTCACAGCGCATCGAATTAAATATAACATACATCAAAGATATAAAACATGGGTAGGAATAACTAAAATGAACTACAATACCAGAGTACACAGTTCACAAAGTTATACAAAATGATAATATAGTTTATACAACTGGTAACAAACTCTATCTCTAATATAAGATAATCGAAAACTGGCTAGGCTCCACAGTGTTGCACAACGGAATAAACATAAGTATCCATATATAATTCGAGAAAACTTCTTCCAGCTCATCCTATGCATTGCCACCATGCACCTATATCTGCTATCCACTCTATTCATTGATGAAGAGCATTTGAGATAATAAGAAGCAAAACATAAAATCTTGAGTCAAACAACAGTTTGGTGTGAGCGATAAGAAATCTCAAAATACTATATAAGTCGATATAGTAAGGAACAAGGGTATACAAACCATATCCGACATGTCCCTGCAACTAAAAAGTTAACACATAACGAAAATAATATGCTATCCTGCAACATCATAAAAGTGTACCACAACCTAAGTACAATAACAGATGTCCAGCTATCCTTATCCACAATACCTATCTCAAATGATATCCCTAGAATGACATACTACAGGAGAAAACAACCGAAGCAAACATAGCATCCATCAAACAATCCATTGTCACTTAATGTGTCCTGGATATATGATAACTCGTACGCTCATTTTTCTGTCAGGGGTCAATGGAAAAATCCTGGTTTTTAGTATACTCGCTCATAGCCCGAACCTGACACTAGACCCATTCCATCGGTTTAGGGTATACAGATCCATTCCACCGATTCGGGTTAACCATTCCAAGTACTCAATGAGTCCTTACAATGCCTCTGCTTTTGAGTACATCAGAAAGCACTTCGAGTATTAAAGATCTCTTAGCACACGTATTTGAGTCATTTCCTTGCTCCATCTAGTTTTCATTCATCCTCAAGGAACCATTTCACATTCCTTGCCATGATAGAACCATTCAACATTCTAAACATGGGTCACCTTTTCTAAAGCCCGTCCTTTATGGACAATCATCCTCACGACTCCTTTCAACATCGAGCCGTCATCATCGGAACATAACTCCATTCATCATCGAGTTACCATCATCAAAGCCCCGAAGCTATCATTCTTCGTCGTGCTATTACATCGTTATCGAACCCCCAGCGATCAAACAAACACGTTCAGCACGACCTGCAGAGTCCCCGCATTCCCTTCTGGACGTTTCACCAACCCTGCTACCATAAATTTATATCGGTTTTCTCTTCATGACCAGTTCTCCTTGGCATGCTTAGAAATTCTTGTTCCATTTCTTAAGCTTTGAAGTCCCCAACACAAGCCTGCTGCCAAGAAAAGAACTCGGTAACGACCAAAAGAGGTTGGTACTGGTCTCTATACCTAGCCGAATTCTAAAGTTTGGCTCTTGAAACTTCTTCCTAGCAACAACTCGAAGCCTTTCCCTATATTTTGTAGCCTAAGTCCCGAAGCAACTCTTTCTATCAATCAATACCGCAAATCCCCAACTCTTCAGCTATCAAATCGGTATCGAGATGAGGTTCGACCACCAAATCAACTCTAATTGACCTGCAACCTAAAGTACAAGCTCCTCCTATCCTCCAAAGGCCCTTCAAATTTCATCCAATTCCGAGCACTTTTGCCTTCATTTTGCCCAAATCGATGACCTCTTTCCTAACTATACTAAAACACGAGCAAATCATATCAAAACAATTCATCCAAGCATACATATCATCCATAAACATCCATCTAACACAGACAAGCAATTTAAATATGATGAACATACAAACTCTAATTTAGATCTAATTTTACGTTAAAATGACAATATGATCTAAAAGGATAATAAACCATATGAAATCAAATCTTAATCCTTTTAATTTCGACCATAAACATTTATACATTTTTAAAGGTGTAATTAGAGTTTAAAATTATTTTAACATGAAAATCTTATCAAAAGTATCAAATTTAACTATATGGACAAGTATAGAATAGTGAGAGATCAATAACCACTCACCTAATACCCAAACACTTTAAAACCCTAAATCTAATATGAACAACAGCTAATCCGGATCAAAAGCACCAAAATGATGAATCTACGATCCCCTTCACTAATTACCCTTCTAATGATGAATTTGGCTAATATTAGTAAGGAAAAGGTGGGCTTTTTGATAAAATTATGGTTAATGGAGGTTTAGAATTGTTTTGGAAAAGTGGAAAATGATTTAATTCCGCCCCAACTCCCCCAATTAGGCACAATTTTCGAAATTGCTTAATGGGCCTAAGTATGAGCTTAGTTTAATTGTCCACTAATCTGTCCAGCAGCAAACAAAATTTAAAATGACCATATCTTTTAAACGGTAAATCCGTTTTTTTATTATGACCACTCTACGAAAAGAGAAATCACAAGCCCGATCTAATTAAACTGGTTTCAGACCCTAATTCAATCTCTGTTAAAAGTTATAGGTCTTAAAAAAATGTCTAGATATGAAATGTTCGATAAAAATTAAGTATGAAAAATGTCCCTAATAGTCATTTCTTAAAGTTTTAAAATCATACGATCTCATAGGAATTAATTTTTTTTTTACGATCATCCGATACGTAAAATACGGGTCATTACAGCATTTGAATAGAAAAATTCAGTCTTTAGTTTTGACTAAGGAATACAATTTTTTTTAACCGCTCTAAGATGTAACATTATGGTGTTCGATTGATTTCTAATACAAGCACACACACTCTTATCATAATATCAAGTCGATTAGTAGTTACAACAACAACAACTAAGCCATTATTCCCAAACAAGTTGGGGTCGGCTAGAGATGAAACCCAAAACTAAATGAAAAAATCAATTTAAAAGTTATAATAATAACAATAGCAATAGTAATAATAATAATAAAATAAAGTCAAATAAGTAATTAATAATAATAGCTAAGTAAAATAAAATAAAAATATATATGTATATATATATAAGAGGAATGATAATAATAATACTAATAGCGATAATGATACTAATAGTAATATTGGTCAAAGGCCAAATCTACGTCTTAGGCTCATGTTTTCTAGTCCTATAATCTAAAACTTATAAAACTCAACGCTCATGGTTCTAGTACGTGAATCGCTAACTTTCACTCGCTCCGATCCGTCACCAGCTCTTCGGATATACCCCAATCCTTCAAATCTCTTTTTACTATTTCCTCCCATGTCAACCTTGGTCGACCTCTACCTCTCTTTGGGCATTCAACACGGCCTATAATTCCAACACGCACAGGTGCCTCGGGCGGCCTTCGTTGAAGATGTCCAAACCATCTTAAACGATGTTGAATTAGTTTCTCCTCAATTGGTGCTACTCCAAGTTTATCACGTATATCATCATTTTTAATTCGGTCTCTTCTTGTATGACCGTAGCTCCATCGTAGCATATGCATCTCTGCTACGCTTATCTTTTGGACGTGTTGGCTTTTAGTAGGCCAACATTCTGCACCATACAACATCGGAGGCCTGATTGCCGTTTTGTAGAACTTTCCTTTACCTTCCTGTCACAAAGAATCCCAGACGCTTGTCGCCATTTCACCCATCCCGCTCGAATTCTAAAACTAACATCTTCATCAATCTCACCATTATACTGAAACATTGATCCCAGATATCGAAATGATTCCTTCTTGGGAACTATTTGTCCAGCCAGAGTGACATCTCCATCTTTCGACCTGACACCGCTGAACCTGCACTTCATATACTCTGTTTTAGTTCTGCTAAGCCTAAAACCCTTTGATTCTAAAGTCTGTCTCCACAGCTCCAGTTGTCTATCAACCCCAATCCTACTTTCATAGCACAACATCATCAGCAAATAACATACACCAAGGAATCTCACCTTGTATACCCTTCGTAACCTCATCCATCACTAGAGCAAACATGTAGGGGCTCAAAGCTGACCCTTGATGTAATCCTATGTTAATGGGAAAGTCACTGGTTTCACCATCGCATGCTCTGACACTAGTCACAACATCATCGTACATATCATTGATAAGTGTAATATACTTTGTTGGGACTCTCTTCTTTTCCAGAGCCCACCACATCACCTTTCGTGGTACCTTGTCATAAGCTTTCTTCAAATCGGTAAATACCATGTGTAGATTCTTCTTTTGCTCCCTAAACCTCTCCATGAGTTGTCTTATTAAGAAAATCGCCTCTGTGGTCGACCTCCCGGGCATGAAGCCAAATTGGTTTTTTGAAACATTTGTCACTCCTTAGTCTATGCTCAATGACTCTCTCCCAAAGCTTCATTGTATGACTCATAAGCTTAATTCCTTTGTAGTTTGTGCAACTTTGAATATCTCCTTTATTCTTAAAAATTGGAACTAGTATGTTTTTTCCTCCACTTATCTGGCATCTTTTATTCTACTTTTATGGAGCTTTTATTCTACTTATTTTCCATTTTCGTATTTACCTAAATGTGCATTAATGTTCATAGGTTTGGATTTACTACCGACACTTTTTATTTTAACCCTTTCTAACAAATCTTTACAATATTTCTCTTGAAAAATTAAAGTTCCATTAATTAATTGTTTAACTTGCAAAACCAAAAAAGTTTAATTCATCCATATATGACATTTAAAATTCATTTTCATTATGTTTGCAAAATTATTAGACAAAATTTTCATTAGTTGAAATTTATATATACTTAGTTCTATTGGTAAATTATTATTTTGCATTTTTGATAAAAAGCATGGTATCCATTTTTTCAATTTGGAACCTCAACTTCAAAAGATGACATTTTAGTCTATAAAATTAAGCACAAGATGTTTATTTTAGACCATATTCAGTTTATAAAGATGGTCAGGATTTGTTTTAAATAAACATTTTCTTTAATAAAACTATTTTAAACGCATCCTTTACCTTCATTTGAGATAATATAAAATCATGAAGATATGTAAGTGCAAATGAGATCTTAATAGCTTTTAGTGTTTGCTAAAGGGTGAAAATCTCATCATAATTGATTCTTTACTTTTGATTATATTGTTTGGGTGACTAGCCTAGCTTTTTTCCTACCTATGTCACCATTTTCATTCAGTTTATTTCTATAAACTCTTTAGTACCTATGATAGTTGATCCGTTGGTGTAGGGACTAGTTCTCAAACATCATTACGTTCAAGCTGATGTAATTCTTTTTGCATAATTTATATCCAAAACTCATCTTTACTGGTCTTTTTATAGTTTTTAAGTTCAATACTAGAAATATATGCAACATGTCCCATTTTATTAAGTACCTCAATTTGACTTTGATACCAAATATAAGTTCGGATCGAATATGGTTAAATCTTAAATTTATAAGAACTAATGCAAATGATCAAGTATGTATTGATAATTTTCCACAAGCAAACAATGATGCAATGTATAAGTTCAGAAGGTGCAAACTTAGTAAATGCGAAAGTAAAAGACACAAGGATTTTATCCCGAATTGAAATTTTTGTCATACATCCAGTCCCCTAGCCTCCTATGAATTTTCACTACCACAACACTCAGCCTAAAGGACAGGCCCAGCCCTAGGATATGATTGGCAAGACAGCCGTCTAGGGCAACCGATTCGGCATGGGCAACAACCAGTGGTGGTGATGAGTTTAGTATTTCATATAACAACAATGTTAATTGTGTGGGGGGTTTAGTAGTAACATTTGGTTGAATGAGGCAACTCATGTTCAAATATAGGGAAGTGCATTATTTTTTGGGCAATCGCTAAAGAATTGGGTCAGGGCAACCAAATTGCTTGGGTTGACCCTGCTTAATGAAATGTGTATAACACTCTAGACTTCTAGATTCAAATACACTTCACCTTTATCAACTATTAATCGACTTCTCCACTTGGCCTCTATTGACAACTAATCGACTTTTAGATAATTCCAAGAGCTTCACTTTTTTATTTAACAATAACAAAGTAGCGACCTTCGTTTCTTCAATATACAAAATTTTCTTTTGAGTACAATGGTCTTATAACCCTCACAAAAGTATATTTGAATGTGCGTGTAGTGGGTTAGGACAAAAAAGAACGTATGAAAGACTGTACGAAAGAGTGTATGCACTACTTTTGTGGGGTTTTAACAAGTCTAACTCGAGAATATCCAACTCTTTATAAGGATCGTGCATGTCCGTGCATGTTTGTGTGCGTCTTCTCCTGTAAAATGCCTTGTGGACTTACGAAAACTCTACTATAATTCATGCAACAACTTGATGTAATATGGTTGTATATTTATCATCTCAAAACACAAAAACTAGGTTCTAACATATATAAATTTGAATTATATTTAGTAATATATATATGAATCATAAACGTGTGTACAAAAAAGACATGCTAATCAGCATTAGATGTCCATATCAACGTACATAGCACCAAAACATTCTTTATGCGCTAATGATTTATGTCAAGAAGAAGCATTACAACTAGTTTGAAAATTTTCTAATTTCGTGGACATAAGAGATATCACACTAAAGTTTGGATATCGTCTTAAGCCAATTGCTATATGTTAACTACTACTTTCATATGAGATATATCAACATAGATATGGAGCAATTGCAATGATACGTGTCTCGTAAAATTTAACGAATGATATAAATTTTAATCCAACCCATGGATCTTGTGTTCACTCCATAAACTAAAATATAATTGCACCTTATGCCTATTGTAGCAAATTCACCATATAATATAGGTGGTGTCGCACTTTATGTTGGCATGAAAAATAATTCAACCCGAACTCTTAAGATGAATTCTTTTTGTAGCACATTATTTATTAATCAAGTAATGGATTTCTGACCGTATTGTGCATGAAAAAACATAAGTTCTTTCAATGCAAAATCTTCACAATTATATGTTAGCATATATATTGTAGCGCTTTCACAAATCCACGGAAGGTTTTTTCTTCTTCTTCCATATAGGACAACTACAAGCTGACACCATCCTAAATCGAGTGCTTTAAACACATGTACTCAAGCTCAAGGTGAAGTTTAACATATATCTTCGACTATAAGGAATAAATTAGGTGTATGTATGTAGGTATGCATGCATGCGTGTGTGCATGTATATAATGTTATTTTAGTTATAAATCTCAAAATTTCAATGCAACTCACACATGGACCAGCAACCATTAAAAGTATATGTGTAAATGGACGAACCAAAAGAGTACCATTACAAACATAAAGGAAGGTTCAATGATACCCTTCTTTTGGAGCACGCCTATCATATATTTTGCTGCACTATTCCAGATGCTGCAAAATTTTGTAGATGTTTAATCTAATATATTATGAATATCATCTCTACAAAAAAGGAGACTATTTCGAAATTTCTAACCTCTTCAAAGTCATAATTTGATTATTCACCGTTAACCATTTGTTTTAACAGTTAAATATCAAATACATTTTATTACACATATTCGGATGAACTCAAATTTCGTGTAGATGATTTTGGTTATGGAAAGAAGATATTGATAAAATTTTGTACCATTTGGAATAATGTAGGTCAAGATATGATGGGGCTGCTAAAGGGGTGCTACAAAATAGAGATGCCATTTTACCTTCCTCACATGCATACACACACACATATACATACGTATGTATGTATGTATATGTAACCGTCGTCGCAGATGGACTGAATGTATTAAAGCCAAATCAATAAATCTAATGAAATGAGTTTGAAAATATACAACATAGTCTGAAGTACCTTGGTCTAAACATTATGAAGTGTATCACTGAAGCACAATAATTAGCATGCATGATTCAGGGTTACAGACTATGTATTTAAAAATAAGACGGTCAATTGATACAATATTAGGTGTAATGATATTTTTCAATCCCATCATTTTTCAAACTAAAAGTTCTACGTAAAAAGTGTAAGCTAAAATCCAAAATTTATTCAAAATTATACGCTAAATTTAATCTATAAAACTAATACTTGGAAATTGAATCTTTAAAGCATAGACATACAATGAGGGTATATCAAAATGAGTTTTAATCTATGCTTTATTTTTGGTAAACAAAAAGGCGGATGATGAAACGTAGATAGTTCAAAACCGATTGTTAAGTTTTATTAATAGTACGAACAACACCAAACACCTCCCCCCCTCTCAAAACAATCAACCACCATCACCAAAAAAGAAGAAGAGGGGGTTTTTTTTGGGAGGGGGGGGGGGGGGTTGTATCTTAATGCGAATTGAAAACTATAATCCCAAATGTTGTAATATCAGGTAGTGTTTAATAAACACAAACAACTCTAGACCATACACGACTTTTGTAATTCACTTAGAATTCAACATAAAATGAATCTGGTTATGAATGAATATTACAAAAGTTCTTATATTATGGTCTCCCATATTCTTTTATGTGTGTTCTAGATGGAGAGAATCACAAATTTATTTAGGGATTAGTGAACTTTTGGAGTTCCGTAACTCTCCCATCGTGATTTATGAAGACTCCTAATTTTTCTAACCTTCAACATATCTAGCTTTTTTTATTTTAACGTTTTTTACTTGATTGCTTTATTAATTGTTGGAACACTTCATGGTGAATGCATGTAGCAATTACAAATGTTTGTTTTATTGCTCAACTCCTTTTATTGGTTTTCAGCAAACATCACTCTAAAGCTGCTAAATTTTCATTCAGAGTTGAATTATTTAAAATGACTTTATGAGGATTATTTTTGAAATAAATGGTATTTACACAAGAAGATATTAGAGCGAGAAAATTGCTGAATGTAGAAACCTGAAATCATAAAATAAAACGAGTGGAAACTAATCATAACTAATTTGACTTTAATGCAAGTGGGAATACTTTAGGATGGCATAAGAGGTAGTACTCTTAATTTACTAATTTAAAACAAATTCATCAACATTAGTGATAATTTTAATGGATAAATGTCTCTTGGATTATCTGCAATGGTTTGGGTGTGTGAAAATTAGAATTGCCAACTATTCATGAACATTGGAGCAGATGTCCTCTAGGAATGCTAAATGGACCACAAAGAATGAAATGGATCTAGTATTTTGGAATAGGAACGTTTTATTTTATCTTTCTTATTATGCATCTGTGGCGATGTTGCAGTTACAGTTTGATAAATGCGAATCTGTTCTTTGAATTAGGGTGTTGTTATTGGGATTTCAAATTTTGATTATGGTGGATTTTTGTTAAAGGGGACCATGACATTTGATGGCGGTGTGTCGAATTTGTTTATTTTTTGAGATGGGTGGGTTCCGCTTAACTTGTACATTTCAATGAAAAAAATCTATGGGGCCATCAAATTTTGGCATCCCTATATAAAAATGTGAATTGGGCTCCCCTTTTCCGTATCTTGAGTCCCAAATAGCAGTACTCTTGCGTTAATCATACGGCTTTATATTGGTTTTTGTCTGAACATTCCTATCTATTGCCTTGATGTTTCCTTGAAATATTTGTTTTCCCTCCTAACTTTTATGTTTGCACCAGGATTTAGCATTCGTTGTCGATGGGGTGGCATTAGAAATTGTTCTCAATAATCATAGAGAGGCTTTCACTGAACTAGCTATTCTATCTAAGACTGCAATATGTTGCCGTGTAACTCCTTCACAAAAAGCACAGGTAGCCACTTCAGTATTTGTTGTGATATCTTAATTTGTATAATGTAATATCACTTGTGGAAGTGTTACTTTGGAATTCAACTCTTGTGAACAACTGTCTCAATCAGGTCAAAGAAATTGGCCACAAATCTCTTATTTTGTTATGCAACTGATTACGACATTCTTTAAAAGCTTTATTTGGTGATATTCTGTATAGGAAGAACCTCCTTATACTTGTTAAAAACAATCTAATAATCCCGTCTTGGACCAGTTAACAATAAGAGTAAAATGCATATATTGTAATAAGTTGAATGTTTTCCATAGCCCGTCTTAAGAAACTTGCATTCACATAGTAGTTAGTAGTTGTATATTGTAAAAAGTGTAAATTGCATTGGATTAAATGAATAAAATATTTATCGAAATTTATTGGAAATGATGATTTAAGAATCCGAAACAGTTTTATTTCCGGTACAAATTGCTATATAGATGCATGTACTAGTTCTTAAAATTGATTCTCTTTTTTGAAAGTCCATACCTTAAAATTTGCATGAAATTATTCATGGGAAGTTGAACTCCAACTCCATTTTTACCTTATTTCACAAAATTTACTTCACCTTTTGTATTCAAAAGTGGAGTGTAAATTGTAAAAATTAATGAAAGTGGATCATAAATTTCACTAGCCTTAATTATTAACAGATTATGGAGATTATGTTTTTTTTATACCTCTTTTACTATTTTTGCCAAGGGGTATCAACTCAAAATAATCATTTGTGTACATACCACTTTGTTATATTATAACCTCCCCTATAGTAACCAAAATTAGGTTCCAACAATATGACTTCAACAAGGTTTCGTTTTATTTCTTTTCAACTGTAATATTTTATATTCCAACTATGATCTTTCAATGTGCATTTTGATTCTAAATAGTTCAAACAGGGGTCTTGGTTTACCTAAGAAATTTAAGCGATCAGCAACATTTTACAGGGACCACAAATCGGTGAACTGGTATAAATGTTGAATTTAACACAAAAGCAAGGAATGAGGCGCTGGCTGATACAACGGAATCCCGGTTGTATCGGACCAGTATCGGCTGGTGGGATCCGGAACTGGAGAAGATATCTGGTTCCGGATTATTTAATTGTAAAAAAACCCTAAATTTGTACACATGTCTAGAGTTTCTTTGGGCTTCATGCTTCAGGCAATGAATTCTTCCAGCTTTAGTCAGTGAGTACGTGATTCCAACTTCTTTGAGTTTCAAGCAGAGATTTTTTTTTTCCCAATATCCAGTTGTTTTGTCGAGCAGTTTAGTTGATTTTATGCCCTAGATGGAGTCGCTTCGTCTTTTAGAAGGATAAGGAAGCATGAGTAATATTTGAGAGGGGGAAAACTAATCTGGATGGGGTTTAGGAATATGGGCATGTTTAATCATTTTTATGTGGTTGGGTTATTGGGTTTAACTAAATAATTAGGTGATAAGTTATAGTTTTGTGTAATTTAATTTGAGTTTTGTTAATTTAACTAGGATGTAACTAGTTAGATTTTAAGAATGTAATCCTGTTTAATTAGTTCAAACTTAAATTTATTTTAATTTAGTGTAACCAAACCATATTAAGTTTAATTTAGTTTAACTATTTATAACTGCATTGTCTATAATATCAAGTATGCCATGGCACAACAAACTAACATTTATTATTGGCTTTTCAGTTAAAAAAATACCGAAATCTGAAACCGAAATCGAAACCAATATTTTTGAAAGTTCCGAAATTGACTGAAATTAAGAAAATTCCAAATGGTCGGAACCGAGATTGAAACAGGAGTTCTCAAACCTAAATTTCAGGCACTTTATTGCATACCAAAACATTATAATGTCGAAAAATATGTGTTGATGGATGTATCTTAATTTATCATAATAGGGAAATTCTATTGGGACACAAGTTGTAGGTACAATAAATCTCAACCATTAGATTGCCCCCTGATTTCCACCTCTCATGTAAAGTCAAAAATATCTAGTGGTCAATATTTGTTGTGTCAGATTTTGTGTCTCAATAGCCACCCCCATTATAATATGACATACAAGCGGTCCAGATTATTAGTTTCAGAAGTATCTGTTCAATCAGCCTAATAAAATTTGTTACAGTTCGGCTCTTTCTATATCCAAAATTAAATCTTTGCATATTGCATGACCTTCACTTTATTTTACATATATTCAGCTTGTGGAGCTCTTAAAACTATGTGATTATAGAACGCTTGCAATTGGTGATGGTGGGAATGATGTGAGAATGATTCAGCAAGCACACATTGGTGTTGGAATCAGTGGAAGGGAAGGCCTACAAGCTGCAAGGGCAGCTGACTATAGCATTGGGAGTAAGAAGTTTTCTACACATTTTAAAGCTATTAAGTTTTTGTATTATTAATTCAACAAGCACTCATTGTCACCCAAGGTCTTCAAAATGTTTCTATTTGACAATTTCGTGTTTTAACCCCGACTAAAAGCATCACAATGAGTTGTTCATGTTATTTTTGATGATCATATACACAACCTTCTGATATATATTTGCATCATCCATGAGAAATTAATGTTCTCCATTTGATGATAATCAGATCTTATGGTATTATATTCTACTATAACAAGATTAACATCACATCTTCGAATGATGTATAAGACATGTATATGTTATACCATAACAAACAAAGTTTACACACACACACACAAAGGTAATTTCAAATCAACTCTATTATTTTGAGCATGTTGTGTTATTTATGAGTTCACATATGGATTAACATTTGCCTTACAAGGACTTCTATCCTATTCCCTAAACATTTGGAAGGTATTAAATCAAACTTGGAAAAACAAGCACCACTTCAGAATTAAACCAGCGCACAAATAGTCTATGTTGATTAATTAAAAATGTCAAATGAACCTAACCGTGACTAACATTCAAATAATTTATATAAAAAGATTTTTGTCACATATAAAACCCCTTATATAATGATTTATAATTATTAAATTTCAGTTTTACTGAGATTGAGCTAAATTTCCATTTGGAAACTGCTGTTGAATGTTTTTTTGAACGAGATTCGAACTCCTGACCTTTCGCTTGTATATAAGAGCGTTTGTGGAACTTTGCGTTCAAATCAAAAATTGCAACTTTACTCCAATTATTAGTAGAAAATTGTAAAAAAATTATAGAAACATTTTGAAAAAATTGGGGGTTTGAACATGTGATCTTAGGCATATATCAAAATTTCCATTTGGAAACTGATGTCAATTTCTGCTTTGAACAAGATTCGAACTCCCGATCTTTCATTCGTACTTAAGGGCATTTTTGGAACTTCATGGTCAAACAATTTTTTTTTGTTCAACTATCAGTAAAGATATGATTTACGATCATTTTCAGTATATTTTCTCAAACTGCTGTTTTAAAATGTTTTTATTGATTTAAGTGACAACTTAATTTAATTCAGTTTTGAAATTACGACGTAGCTTTCAACTTTCCATTAATCTTGAGTTAACAACCCTAAATCAGTTAAATATAGACTACAATGCCATTTTGTATTTAGGTGGAATCGAGATCATAATAAAACTATACATTGAATGATATGTCTGGAAGTATAGGTAGATCATGTCTAAAAAAGTGGCAATAAAGTGGCAATGAATGGACGATCATGATTTAAGTTTAAGCACATAATTTTTCAAGCATTAGATTCACAGGGTTTGAGTTCAAATTATTGTAAGAAATACAATTGAGATGGAAAATGAATTAGAATTTGCAATGAAATATCTTTTGCATGTTTTTCCATTATATGCGGTACTGCTACTGGTTACAAAAATGAAATAAAAGATAAATAGACTGCAAAATGAGCCAGGCTTGTTTTGTGTCAGCACGTGGCAATGTCTTTAAAATTCCATTTTTGAATGAAAGCATTGAATTGGTAAACAAGGTGGAGGAGGAATGAAAAAGAGGAATAAGAGGAAGGGGCGGGAGAGAAGGAAGAATTTCATTCCAAATTAATGTTCATGCACAGAGAGAGAGGGAGGGAGGGGGAGGGAGGGAGAGTGAGAGTGTGTGATTCTCATTATTACTGAAAACTAATTCGTGTATTTGCACTCGTTTCGTTTATGCTAAATAAGTAGTTCATATTAGGATTCTTAGATTAAGGTATGTTAATAGCGTTGTTTGTTATTTATATAATAAGTGCTTAATTTCATATAGTGCTTATTGCAAGAAGTGATTCTTAATTAATAATAACTTTTAAGCTATTAAGCATTAAACTTCTTTTTTTGCTGCGTATTGGAGTTCTTAATGCTTTTTCTATTATAAAAACACTTACTAACATAGAAAGCTAATACGATTATTCCTTAAAACACAGCGTTCGTAGTCAATTGTAACAATGGTCAATATTTGGAAGCTCATTATTACTGAAAACTAATTCGTGTATTTGCACTCGTTTATGCTAAATAAGTAATTCATATTAGGATTCTTAGATTAAGGTATGTTAATAGCATTGTTTGTTATTTATATAATAAGTGCTTAATCTCATATAGTGCTTATTGCAAGAAGTGATTCTTAGTTAATAATAACTTTTAAGCTATTAAGCATTAAACTTATTTTTTTTAACTGCGTATTGGAGTTCTTAATGCTTTATCTGTTATATAAACACTTAATAAACATAGAAATTTGATTGAAGCCAAACATACATAAACTAATCAAAATTGAGTAGTCAGACTTCTTGATTGAAATAAACACAAATATCTCCTCCTTTTAGGGGGAAACTAATTTCGCAAGCAGTATATATCTGATGTAAATAAAATTTCAAGTCTTTGTAGACCATGACTTAATTTGACGTCTGCTTGGTTCTCTCTTTTTAGAGAACTGCCATCGTCTTCCTTGCTAGTTTAGTAGCTAAATAATAAAGTTTGAGGTTTCAAACGAAACACCGAGATTCGGTTTTCTTTCCGTTCCAATTTCAGTGGGAACGGAAACGAAACCAATTCAAAACTCTGGTTCAATAATTTTTTATATTGAAATTCAAATTTTATAGAAGAAAATCAAAAAAATAGTTAATTTGAGTTTTAAATATATAAATATTCAAAATATGAAATTTTAACTTCGAAAACGTGCAAAATCACAAAATATATGAATAGCGTAACTAAAAAAGTTAAATACAAAGTAATAAATAAATATTTATAATTAATCAATATTGTTCATTTAAATCTTATTTTTCATTTAAAGATGAATTACACATCTTGTTTCAATTAACTAAACAAATATATATGTAATTATATGAAACAAATAATGAAATTCGAAACTGAAACTTGAACCGAAATTCCTGAAATTTACGAATTAAATTGAAATTCCTAAAATTACTATCGAGCGAAACTGAGGTCGAAACCGAGATATTGAACCTTGCTTAATAGGTAAGGATTGATGTTGATGGTTTTTGTTCTTTGTTTTTGTTGTGGAGATGAAAGGAGTTTGGTGTTACGTTTTAAAATATATGTCGGGATTTATTTTTTGTTAGCATATTACACAGTTTGGATACAATGATCAAATGGATGCCATTCTGTTCATGTTTATTCTTGAAAACTAGTCATCTGTTTTATCATCATTTTATGTTTCCGCATGGTTTGGCAGAATTCAGATTTCTGAAGAGGCTTATACTTGTTCATGGTCGTTACTCGTACAACCGTACTGCTTTTCTATCCCAATATTCTTTCTACAAGTCTTTGATGATTTGTTTTATACAGATACTGTGAGTATCAATCACAAATACTTTTCTTGGTTGATTTAATTTTGAATTGGGCATATTAATTAATTTTCAAGCATCTAAAGTGGTAGTTGCTGTGCAGATTTTCCCTTTTTTCAGGTGTATCTGGTACCAGTTTGTTCAACTCAGTTAGTCTGATGGCATACAATGTTTTCTACACAAGCGTGCCTGTTTTGACTACTGTACTTGACAAGGATCTCAGTGAAAAGACAGTAATACAGCATCCACAAATATTGTATTACTGTCAAGCAGGAAGGTAGGTGTAATAGTTGTTTATTGCATATGTTAACCCCACTACATGAGAATAATAGAAAACAAATTCCATTTTGATTAGGCTACTGAATCCAAGTACTTTTGCTGGATGGTTTGGAAGGTCGTTATATCATGTAAGTGCATATCTCATTGTAGGCATTTAAAGTTAGATTTATTGAAATTTGGTGTTTAGAAAGATGTTTGGTTTCATTTGCTCTGCAAGCATATACTGATAGTTTATAATTATAATTCTGCTCTTCTGGAATGTGTTAATAATTATTGATACAATGATTGTGGTTATGTACTATATATTCATATTGTGTAATATATGTCATAGGCATATTAAAGAAGTTTCAATGTAAGATAGGTCAGCATAAGCCTGCTTGGAAACAATTTCTTTTAATACTTTTTAAAAAGTATTTGAGTGGTAAGTTTTAAGTAGTTGTGAGCAAATAGGTAAATAGACGTATTTGGGTTGTTTGGTTGAAATTTTATCAAACTGAGTTGTCAATGTCGAAAAGTGAACAAGTAACCTTTTGAAATCACATATCAACTTATTAACTTTTGAATTGGAATTTAATGTGTAATAAGACATTTTTTCTATTTACCAGAGTGTTGAATACCTTGTCTTACGTTGGATTATAAACTTGTTGACCACACTGCAGTCCTTGCTTTTTGTGAATGTTAATATAACTTGGTGGATTTTATGAGCACTAAAGCGAAGAGTTGACTCCCTCTCACTTCCAAATTCTTCGAATTCTCTTTTTGAAAATTGTCGAAACTCTAACCAGTGCATTTTTATCGACAAGTGTGAAAGATATGCCATTTTTGGTTTTGCTTCAGCATCCCATAACCTCAACTTACACGCATTATCATTTTTCACACACAAATTTGCACAGAAAAGTTGCCAGTTCACACCTGGAACCTCCTAGTGATCATTTCTCACTGACTCATTCAGCAACTGTGTTGCTTGTTCACTATTGGAAACTTTGATATTGGCCTTTAGTTAAATATTTATCTATCTCCTGCCTTCATAAACCTCTACTGGTGCTAATAGTCTAATATGTTCAGGCAGTTGTGGTTTTCTTAATAACTGTGCATGCTTATGCCAATGAAAAGAGTGAGATGGAAGAGCTGTCATTGGTGGCCCTCTCTGGATGCATTTGGTTGCAAGCTTTTGTAGTGGCACTGGAGATGAAGTAATTTTTTTTTTTTTACTTCGAACGTGCTTTTTAAACTTATTTTATAGGTATACATTGGTAATAACATAAGTTCCAAAATCACTGATTTATGTGCCTTCTCTGCAGTTCCTTTACCGTGTTACAGCATCTTGCAATTTGGGGCAATTTTGCGGGTTTCTATGCAATCAACTGCATAGTTAGTACAATTCCAACAGCAGGAATGTACACTATCATGTTCCGCCTTTGTAGACAGCCATCCTACTGGATAACTATGATGGTCAGTCAATCTATCTTTATGACATTATTTTATCATCCATCCAGATGCAAGAAACCCCTTTCCACAAATATACTACTACATTTGATAAATTACACGATTCTGGTTTTGCATGAGTATATTGCACTGTTAGTATGCGATGCTAGGCAAAAACTGAATTTGTTCAGCAAATTAGGCATGAGTATATTGCACTGTTAGTATGCGATGCTAGGCAAAAACTGAATTTGTTCAGCAAATTAGGCATGAGTATATTGCACTGTTAGTATGCGATGCTAGGCAAAAACTGAATTTGTTCAGCAAATTAGGTAGTGTTTGACTTGAAACCGAGTTTTGTGTTCTGCGTTTTTAATATACATGTCAAATGGCGTGGGAGAGAACGAGGAGTTGGAAAATTCTAGTCATTTTTCGATTTTGTATGTGAAAACCATTTTCCAAATCGATCGTTTCCCACACCTTATCCTCTACCATGCATTTTTAAAGTACACATTGAAAACGCAAAACAAAAATCAAATGGAAAACAAAACATTCTTAAAGTCTTCAGTTTTTTGTTCTTGTAAATCTGAAACATGCATATTTTCCAGCTCATTGTTGTGGTAGGGATGGGCCCCATTTTTGCACTGAAGTATTTCAGATACACATACAGATCAAGTGCAATAAACATTCTACAGAAAGCAGAACGATCTCGTAGTCCAATTTTTTCGCTAGGTAATATTGAATCACAGCTGAAGACAGTTGATAAAGACATGGCTTCTTTGTCAGCAATTTCATCAAAGAATAGAAATCCTGCACATGAGCCATTGCTAATCGATTCTCCTACTGCAACCAGGAGATCCGCACAATCAAGACTGTCTTCATCTTACTTGAGAAATTATAAAAATAATTGAGTCAACAATATATGCTATATAGGCGAAAACATTGGCAGTGTAGAGATTGATTGTTTAGCTGCGTCATAATGAATATATGCCATAATCCTTTTGATGTATGAGAAATTGATAAATGAGTTGGCAATAATCATACGTAATATGGATTCATGCTTTGTCAGCAACTCATTCTTGAGTAGAAGAAATCAATAAAAGCCATGATTATTTCTGTTTATAAAATTCGTCAAGAAAATGCTTGTGATGTAGTTGATATTCTTGAAAATAAATAATCTGAACCATAATCTGCTATGGTAATATGTCAAACGGGGAGCTACTAGTATATATTTGAGTTAAAGAAAAATGTCCACTTTATTTATTATGCTTAAATATTCTACGTTAGCTTTTATGAGTTCATGTATGGGTCTGCTTATAATACTAGCCGTGGTATGTATTCGTTGTATTGTATGTGTTTGTATGAGGGGCCACTAAATCCAACCGGGCTGTCAAAAAATTCAAAATCCGTCCGCATCCGAAAAGCGGATAAATATCCGAGATTCGAAAAAATGGATGCGGATGCGGATACGAAGACATCCGCATTCGAAAATTATTATGTTTTTATTAAGCTTATAGTTCAAATTATGTGTATTTTAGTGCAATGAAAGATGTTCGTTTATTACTTTATTAAGTTAGCAGTTTATATTATATGCACTTAATGCTTATTAACTGCTCGAAACTGTTTATTATCATCATATTTGTTAATTTTTAGCACTTCTACAATCAATGGGACTAAAAATATTTATGTTAAACTAAAATTTTCTTTTTATAATTCTTGATTTATCAATGGTTAGCGGATATGGTAATTATCAGATATCCGTCCGTATTCGCAGATGCGGATATCCGAAAATGATTTCGGATGCGGATGCGGATGTGGCACTATTCGCATCCGAAACATTCGTTGACATGCCTACTCAATACTGTGTGAACACGAAATTGTCTCATTGGAACGTATCCAAATGACGTAAAAAGAGGTGAAGACTCACACTCATGCTCCCTGGATCAACTTTTGACTAGTTATGGCGATTGATGTTAAGATATCATTATTATAAGTTAAGGAATAAGTCAATGATACTTCAATATTTAGATTTTCCATATTACAATATTTTTCTATTGTATGATCACTTAGGTTCCAAGTAGTATGATCATAAATAGCTAGTTATGCTAGTTATGAAGCTGTAATAAACATTATCTTTTTACAATAAGGTTTATTTTAACATTGTATCAGAGATGAGATTTATTTTATATCAGAGCGGAAAATCAATCTTTGATATATCTTTGATATATTCAACATATATGATTCAATCTTTCCTTTTCTTTTATCCCCTTTCATCGAATCGGTGTACATCAAATAGCATTGCAAAACTTTTCCGCCATCAACAACCAAAACGAAATCATCCAGACCTCCTTCTACAGCCCAACTCATTCAGATCTGCAACTCGACCCTTCTGCCAACATTTGCAACCAGATTCGCAAACCCACCTCATCCAAAATAGCCTTTTGTTCCTTCAGCAAGATCACAACATGAATTTCGCCTCCATCAATCCATCCATTGCTTCATCACTGCTCAACCACGCAATTGCCCATAACTTGAAACCTCCTCCGCAACCAACTTGCCGCCATTAAACAACTCCACAACCACCCAAATCCCACCATCACGAATTCTCAACAACTCCACCCTCGGCATAATCAAACAATATCAGCAAAGCCCCAAGAACCCCAACCGACATCAGAGCAACCTTCAGCAAACCTCCACCTCAGCATCCGAATTCGCAGCATTAATATATCCTCACATCAACAACTCAACTTCACTCTCTCCACCATTTTATCGCTGACGACGTTGTATGCTCCAAACACTAGCCTCACCAACAATCGCCTTAATTATATTTCGCCTCCAACCTCGCTATCGTCACTTTATGCAGTGCTGCCCCGTCCAGATCTCCCTACAATAAATTGCGATCAAGCCTGAAGTAATCCCCATCTTGTTTTATTTTGGTTGAAATTTTTTATTACTTGTAGGGCTATATTAGCCTATTAGGGGAACCAAATACAAAAAACAGAGAAAAGAGGAAAAGGGAAGAAAAAAAGAAAATAATGGAATTTTATAAAGCTGAATTAAAACCAAACAATCTCAAATGAAAACCAGGAATAGATAAGGCCCCGTTTGGTTTGATGTTTTTAGTTTTGTGTTTTCGTCTAAACAAAAATGCGCATTTCTTATACATTGTTGGAAAACACGCAATTTTGAAAAATGAAATTAACATAGAAAATAGAAAACAAGTTTATTTGATTTTTCGTGTTTTGAGGCATAACAAAAGGATGGAAAACAATTCATCCCCTCCATTTCCCGTCGATCGTCGTAATGACTAAGAATTGTAAAGGGATTTCACTCATTTTCTTGTATTTTGTATTGTTATGTTGAAAACACAAAACGCAAAACACAAAACGAAACCAAACAGGCCCTAAACTTTTGCATCTTTCATTGACTACGCTAGTATAATCAAAGAAAGTAGCTGAGAATATAGTTCTTCATGTAACAGTTAGCAAGTTAGTTATTGAAACTCTTTCTACGGAAAAAACGTATTCAGTCAGGTATGTCATAATTTAATATTCGAAAAAGGGTTTAAATTGTCTCACAATTTCTCTAGTGCCACTGTTCGTTTCACGAGCCATAAATTCCTTAAAAATTTCCGTTTTCCGCAGCCATAGGTTATGTTTGCTTCCACATTTTCAGGTCAGACCATAATAACTAAGAAGGTAAGTCATCTTTATCAGGACCGGTCCAAGAGTATTTGATGCCCTAGTCGAACAAGTATTTTTGTTTGTTTTGGTGCCCCTTAACCCAACCAAAAAATTACACATAACAAACTGTAAATTCTTTATAAAATTTAACATCCATCACAAAATATTGATCATACAAGTCATTTTGATTACATGCCAAAAAAACAAAATGTAAACATAATATCCTAATACATAATACATATTAACGAAAACAATTTCTTCTTACATTTTTTGAAGCAAACTGCTCCATTACATCTTCATAGGTAAGTTTATCTAAATACTCACTTTCAATCAAAATCATTGTGAGCCCACTTAGTCTCTCTTGCGACATAGTAGTCCAGAGATATGTCTTAATTAATTTTAATTTTGAAAAACTTTTTCCGCCGAAGCAACCGTAACCGGAAGAGTCAATAGAATTCGATAAGCAACCCAAACGTTCAGAAATCCACTTACATCCCTATAAGATCTCAAGAAATTAAGTATATCAATTGATGTAGTTACTTTTGATGGTAGAATTCCTTTTAGTTGTCGAAGTTCAAAAAATAATTGTTTACCACAAATATCTTGCTCTTCGTTGTGCTTCAAAAAACCTTCTAGATTCATGCAATTATCCTTCAACTCATCATTGTCAATATTTTTAAATCTTAGGTTCAACAAAAATTCAAAAGTTTCTTTATAAAGTTTAAATTGATCAAATCGATCTCTAAGTGAGTCAAAGCTTGATCAACTAGTAGAAGAAAATAAGTATTCATATATAAATACTATACTATTTTATTACAGTCATCACAATCAACATCTAAGGATGGTGGATCTTATTAAGTGAAATGTAATACTCAAAGAACATTAGTAACCTGCAACTTCATGGAAATTAGTTAAGATTTTTGGTTTTCCTACCTTGAGACCTTTTCCTAAGGCCCTCATTGTCTCTATAGCTTCACTTATTTTTCATCGCTATGATGTGAATAGTGCCAATTATGTTATTCAAACAAAGACTTCTAGATTAGTTGTTTATGAGTGTACAAATTAGTAACGACAACTTCATGAAAATTCTCTTTCATTAAGGGGTCTACAGAAAGACATTTAGATTAGCAATTGAATTAGTTGGCTACGATTGAATTGTTTTGGAAGCGCAACAAACTAACAAAAGCTTATTTCAATCATAGTAAAAAAAGCTTATTTCAGTCATAGAAAAAAAACAGACAAACTAATCATTATCATTTACAAGCACAACAAATTAACGAAAGCTTATTTCAATCGTCGACTGTGAATTGTATTTACTCACATTGTTTCAGCTGAGACTTGATCCAAATTCTGGTTTGGGGCTATACTTTGAAACTAAAATTAGGGTTTGCAATTTGAGGGATGCAGTCTACAAGCGCAGCAAAGTAATCGATGGAGATGAAGTCGGTGTGCGATTGAGAGAGATAACACACGATGGAAGCTTGGAGGTGGTTGCGCTTCGCAGCAGTCGACGATGGGAACAGAAAACTGAGAAAAGGCAAATCGTGTTTTTTTTTCTGATTTTTTGTTGCCCCTTAGTCGCGCGTTGCCCTAGTCCTTGGTCTCTGTGGACTCTGTTGTGGGCCGGGCCTGATCTTTATGAGTTTTAGAGCAGCCACCTTGGGATAGAGTTAGGGGTATGCCCTATGGGCAATTCTATAATTTATTATAAATTAATCAACTCTATAATCAATTCTCGTTCGTAGTAAACGTATTTTTTCTTTCTGTTATATATTTGTTATAAAGTGTTATAAATAAATAAATATTTAATTAAAATATAGTTACCATGGTGTGTTTGTGATAGTAATCGTAAATAGTTGCAATTATGAGTATTGTATCACAATATAATAAACACATCAATTTAAATATTCCTAGTCATGATGCATCAAGACTGGATATCAATGCATCCGTTGAGACTAGAGTTCGTAACGCTCTCCAAAAGCTAGGCAGTGTATTACTCATGACTGTTGGTGGGCACTAAGGGGTTATGTTTGATAGTTATTGGATAATTATGAAATGACTCACCCGATAGTTTTCCGTTGGTTAATATAACTAAAGTTAAATAGAAAATATCGAAGTGACTGATTTACATAGTTCTCCTAACTTGAGAATATTGTCGATCTTCAATATGAAAGCTCCGCTTTGATTGTAGACAAATATAAAGGACCAGACAAGTCGGAAGCGGGATCATAGGGTAATCACAAAAAAATTCCTATTGGATCTTTGTTGGGCCTACGCAGTCTAAATTTATTTAGAACTTTTTAAAATTTTCTTCATATTATTATAATTGTTAAAATTTGTTTAATTTAATTCTAATTAATTGTATATTATGATGAGCACATCAAATGCACCTATGTGTAATGAAGATATGGTCTTATTCTCTCCTTTAATTAAGATTTCCACTTCATTTCAATTTCAAAAACCCCTCTCCTTCTTTACATCACAACCGACCACCATATTGGGTTGTGGATCCAAAAAACTTTCAAAAATGCAATTAGTATTATCTCCATTTAATTATAATTTAAATTTCCAATCGATATCGTATACTGATGCACGCGTTTATAACCTTTTATACATGAACATTATTAATACCAATTTTATATACGAACATTATTAAATACCAATGAAAATCAAACGAATCAAATAAGAAATATTTTTAACAATTAATATTTCAAAATATTAATTAGTTTAATTTATTTATAACCCATTTCAGTATTTATCTTGTTTAAATTGAATTTAAACATTCTACCGATATCATATATCGATACCCGTGCTTATAACTTTTACATAGCACTTTACTAAATACTAATGACATCCAATAAATTATATAAAATTTCGTAATTAATATTTCTTAAATATTAATTAATTTAGTTAAACTTTTATAATTAAAAATTAGTTGAATCATGTGGTTGATTTGGAATATTCATCATTTCGGTTGTGTGACTTAAAGGTGTAAATTCAGTCAAAGATTAATATTGAATAATTCAAATATTAACGTTCATACATCACCTTTGCTAGTGGTGTGATATTTTGGTTAAAATTATCGCTTACACTTCCTTTGGTAATATCTAATTTATACTTTCATAAGCATTGCCCATTAGTGACAATTATTTACATCAATTCTCTTTATCAAAACTATATAACTTTGGACTAATTTGGTAATGGTCAAAATTCCAACATCGTCCATATTCAATTTTGTAGTCCAAACACAAAGTCCATGGTTCAATAATAACAATTATTATTAAACGAACTACTCTAGCCAGAGATTTTGACTTTAAGTTGACTTCAGTTGACTACGATACCGAGCCTGTATAACTGAGGAGACAAATCCTCTCTTGAATAGCGTTTCTCTTCTCATACTTCCACTAGACCAAACTATAGTCATTTGGTGGACTCTATGCCATAATTTGACTATAATCAAAGCAGAGCTATTAATCTTTTAAAGCCTTTTATATAAGAACGTTTATTAAATACCAATGAAAATCAAACGAATCAAATAAGAAATATTTTTAACAATTAATATTTCACAAATATTAATCGTTATAATTTATTTAAAGAACATTTCAGTATTTATCTTGTTTAAATCAAATATAAATATTCTACCGATATCGTAGATCGATACCCACGTTTATAACTTTTACATACACACTTTACTAAATACTTATGACATCCAATAAATTAAATAAAAATTCATAATTAATATTTCTTAAATATTAATTAATTTAATTAATTTTCAACAATTAAAAATAACTAAATCGTCTAGTTGATTCGGAATATTCATCATTTCGATTGTGTGACTCTAAGGTGTAAATTCAGTCAGCGATTAATATTGAACAATACAAATATTAACGTTCACACATCACCTTAGTCGGTGGCACGAAATTTTGGTTGAATTTATCGCTTACACGTGCTTTGGTAAAATTTAATTTTACTTACTATAAGCGTTACCCATTAGTGACAATTATTTACACCAATTCTCTTTGTCAAAACTATATCACGTTGGACTTATGGAATTTGGTAATGGTCAAAATTCCAACATTGTCCATATTCAACTTTGTAGTCCAAACACAAAGTCTATGGTTCAATAATAACAATTATTGTTAACTGAATGACTCTGATCAGAGATTGTGACTTTAAGTTGACTTCAATTGACTACGATACTAAGCCTATATAACTGAGGAGACAAATTCTCTCTTGAATAGTGTTTCACTTCCAATACTTCCACTCGACCCAACTATAGTCTTTCGATGGACTCTGTGCCATGATTTGATTATAATCAAAGCAGAGCTTTTATATTGAAGATCGACGGTATTTTCATGTTAGGAGAACTGTATATGTTAGTCACATTGATATTTGATGTTAGACCCTAGTTATATTAACCAACAAAAAACTATAAAGTGAGTCATTCCATAGTTATCCAATAACGATCAATATGTAACCCCTTGGTGGCCCCAGAAACTATGAGTAAAACATAGCACAACATTTGGAGTGCATTACGTACTCTAATCTCAACGGATATATCGATATCCAATCTTAATACATCTTAACTAAGAATATTTAAAATGATATATTTATTTCATTATGATAAATTACTCATAGTCACAACACTTTGTAACTACTATCACAAAATATACCATTTATGCATTTTCTATTAAATATACTTTTAATTAAATTAATTAATAATATAACACATTATACCAAGTATATAATAGAAAGAAAACACATTTTATTTCAAACAACATTTGTTATTGAGTATATATATGCAACAAATTACATAATTTCCCCTAGAGCATACCCATAACTCTATCAAAATCATGGCACGACGTCCATCGAGTGACTATAGTTAGTTTGAGTTGAATTATTGGAAGTGAAACACTATTCAAGAAAGGATTTGTCTCCTTAGTTATATGAGATTAATATCATGGTCAACTCAAAGTCAAAATCTCTGGCCAGAGTAGTTCAGTTAATAATAATTGTCATTTTTGAACCAAGGACTTTGTGTTTGGACTATAGAGTTGAATATGGATGATGTTGGAATTTTGACCATTACTAATTTCCATAAGTCCAAAGTGATATAGTTTTGACGAAGAGAATTGGTAGATAATAGTCACAATATGGTAGCACTTAACAAAGTAAAATTGGATTTTACCAAAACCAATTAAGCGATAAATTTGGCCAAAATATCACACCACCTGTTAAGTGACGTATGAAAGTTAATATTTGAATAGTTCAATATTAATCAACCAAATTCACACCTAAAGAGTCACACAACCGAAACGTTGAATACTCCTTTGACCAAAAATATTTAGTTAATTTACAATTGTTATAAATCAATTAAAATTTATGAATATTAATTATAAAATTTTATTTGATGTGTTAAACAATATTATTTAATATGTTTATAATAGTTATAAATATATTAACCAATATACGATGTAGATATTCATTTAAATTGGATTTTAATGTGATAAATATTGATCAGGCTAAAAATGGATTTCAAGGCCATATGGGGAAAGGGGATTTTCTTCCATGATAGACTAGATATTAGGCGGCCATATAATGGCTATAAGATTGGGTTTAGATGGGATAAGAGATAGAGAATGTGTGACGATCGCCCTACACCTCCGGTATTCAATATACCTGTATAATGTATTGTAGAGGTACTCGACCGATGCAGGATGGTACCCAAGGGTGTAAAGTAGAGAAAATCTAAGCACAGAACTTGTAGAACATCTCACAGCGCTCATACAAAATAAAATTTAGTAACATAGATGTAAAACATATAAGACGGTAATACAATCAAATGAACCGTAAATAAGAACATCATAGTGCATCAGGTTCACAGACTATACAAAAACCGAAATAAAGAGTTTATACATCTCAAATCTCCAAAATAAACTCTAAAACCATCTCTCAAAATACAAGTAATGACATAGCTCCAAAGTACTGCACAATGGAATATAAGCAATAGTAAGTTCCAAGTATAGATATATAAAAGCATAGCCTCCTGCTCATACTCCATACAGCTCCATGCGCTATTTTGACCTGTTATCCTTAATCTACTCATTTAAGAGTACCCAAAGTCATAAGAAGCAAAGCATAAAACCTCGAGTCAGACAACAGTCTGGTGTGAGTGATACATCAGCTCAAAACACTATAAAAACTGTACAGTAAATAGGGTAGAAGGTATGAATAATCATACCTGACATGTCCCTACATCCAAAGAGTTAGCTCATAAACACAGTATATGCTAAACTAGTATCACAAATGGGAAAATATGAGGTATGGGGGTATCACATAGCATATCAGGAAAATATTAAACATAGCATCCATCACATGGCCTCGCATCTCTCACTCAAGTGCTTTAGATATAAGATAACTCTCATATATGCTTAACTCATTGCCTAGCAGATGGCTAGGGATTGGACAAACACAAACGTCCAAGAATATGGGTACATGCAGACTACCCTGGGTACACACAGGTACCCTGTCCCAACAATGAGCATCACAACTTTAGAGTTACCTATCAACCCCTTAGCACACGTACTGATAGTAGACCTACCTCATCGATGCTCAACTCATGCCCACGCGGATGACCTAGGACTGGATACACGTAGACGTCCAAATACATGGGTACATGCAGAATACCCTGGGTACATGCAAGCTACCCTGTCCTACTCACGAGGGTCACAACCTCATATTCTACTCTACCAGCTATCATGTAGAACTCGTCCTTTCGTTCCATCACCAGATGCCATGGTCACTCGTCATATCAAGTCGTCAAAGTCATCGCATTCCATTGGTTTCCATTCTAAGGTCATGTTGGGCTATCCCAAAGTCATCCATCCCTGCTCCAAACCAGCTTTTAAAACCACCTAGCAAAACCCAAGTCTTGCCCCGAAGCCCTTTTATGTTGTGCCCGAAGCCCACACCCCAAAACCCTATTCCATATTTTGTCCAGTTCCCTCTCATATAACCGAACTAAAGCTACCGAACATCATTTGCTATTTGGCTCCTCATCATCGAACCAATACCTATCGAACCACCTTTCTTATTCGGCATCCTCCTATATCCAAACCAAAAACCTAGCGAACCATCAACTACCGAGCCAACATCTACCAGACAAGATTTCTTGTCCCGTACTTCACTTGCCGACCCAAGCAACTACCAGATAGGATTTCCTATTCGGTCCCTCACTTACCGAGCCGACCAATGCTGAGCTAAGTACCTCCAAACCAAATGCTTTTCCTTCCTGAAACCAACCATCAGACTACTCCATGTTGGACTAAGCTTCACCGAACTGAAACTTGTAGCTCCCTTAGCACTTCAATATCAAACAGATTCCATCGTTACACTCAACACTTCGACCTGCATGCATCGTCTATGCAACAATACGACTCCAAATGCTCTAGAGCCTGTCCATCGAAACCTGATTTCATAGTTCCTACCTCTAGTTCGCTCCGGTGAGTGTTTTCAACCATACAAGCAAACAACATACATATGCCAAACAATATACAAACATGTAAATCATGCAATCAATCATGGTAATCATCATACAAGGTATATACAATGTAGCCTAACATCTATCAAGGCAATCATATATCCAAATAACACGTCTAGATCACTAAAAATCCATTTATTCATGTTTTACTATAAGTTGGGTTTTAAAACAACATTAAAACCTAATTTTGACTTAAAAATGAATCCAAAACATGTTAAAACATATATATATATACATATATGATAAAGTGAGAGATGATAAATCACTCATCAAAACCTCCAAAATCCAAGTTTTGCATGCAAATCAAGATAGATATGAAAGTGAACAACAAAGATGTAATTTTCCCTCCCCAAAAATGTAGATTTGAAGATATCTAGTGAATACCTTTGCTAATCTACCCTTAATCTATGATTTAAACTTGATTTGAAGGAGAAGAGAGAAGGTTTTGGGTGGAGGAAGGGTTAATGGAGGCTTAGATCTATTTGTGAAGTGGTAAAAGTGATTTGGAGATAATAGTTCAGCCTAAGATAGTCTCCAAACCCGAAATGCGTTAGCGGGCTTGCCCCTAAACTTATTAATTACCCGCTTAGCTACTCCAAAAACGGTCAATCTTCAAACAGCCATACCTCTTAGCTCGAAAGTCCAAATCACTAATATGACCACTCTACGAAAAGGGAAACCATCATATCTTTCCAATGGAAGTAGTTTCGGATGCTAATTCTCCTATCAAAATTTATATCCGTTACAAGTTTTCAGGTGTAAAATCATCCGGAAAAATTCTAAATATAAAAAATGTCACTTATTAGCATGTCCCAAAATTATAGAGTCATATGAATTTAAAAATAATATTTTACGATCCTCTGATATGGAAAATACAGGTCGTTAGCCTTCCCCCTTTAGGAATTTCTCCCCCGAAATTCCTATACAAACAAGGTAAAAATCAAACATAGCTACCCAACATGCCTAACATCCAAGAGCAACCATATCAAACATGCACACTGAAGCATGTAATGGCATCTACGCTTACTCTAGCATGTAGGATACTAAACAACTTTATATGATATCGAAAGTAAAAGTAAATGTGACAAATAGAAGTCTCACAAAGTAAAGAGCTCTGGATAAGCGTTCCTCATGCTCTGCTCGGTCTTCCAAGTACAACCGCCTACGCTCTCACTCCACTGGACCTTTATCAGCTCTACCGTCTTCCTCCTAAGCTGCTTTGTATCACATCTGATGATTCGAATTGGCCTGCGAGTTTTTGATGCTTCTGGTTCAATCTCGATATCATCAAGCTGATTCAGTTCAACTATCACGCTTGAGCCATGCACAAACTTCTGCAAGTGAGAGACGTGGAACACATTATGCAGGCCCACCATTTTTTGAGGTAAGTTGACTCTGTAAGCTAGGTTCCCAATCCTCTCAAGTATCGGAAAAGGACCAACAAATCTCGATGCCAACTTTCCTTTAGTACCGAATCGAACAACCTTCTTTATTGGAGAGATCCTGACGAACACCATATTGCCAACGGAGAACTCTAAGTCATGTCTTCTCCAATTGGGGTATCTCTTCTGTCTATCATGAGCAGCTTTCATTAATTGTTTAATGATCTCAATCTTCTCCAAAGTTTCTCTGATCATATCTAGCCCTAGTATTAGTTTCTCGTCTGCTTCCCATCAACATAAAGGAGTGTTGCACTGTCGGCCACATAACGCCTCAAATGATGCCATATCGACGCTGGACTGATAATTGTTATTGTATGAGAACTCTATTAAGTGAAAATGATCATCCCACAACCCACCAAAACCGAGGATGCAAGCTCGTAAGAGATCCTTCAAGATACGGTTCATCCTCTCGGTCTGTCCTTCAATTTGTGGGTGATAAGTTGTAATAATATACAGCTCCATCCTTAACGCCTCTTGGTAGCTCTTCCAAAACCCACTAGTGAAAAAAAGGGTCTCAGTCGCTCACAATGCTCTTCGATACACCATGAAATCACACAACCCACTTCACATACAACTCGATCAATTTGGATGTCGTACTAGATTTGACGTGTATGAATCAGGCACTTTTCATCAATCTATCGACTATGACATATATGCTATCATTCCCTCCTTTAGTCCTCGGCAATCCATCAGTGAAATCTATTGGAACCCATTCCCATTTCCACTAGGGAATCTCAAGCGGCTGCTGTAATGACCCCGAATTTTAATTAACATTATTCGGGATATTTAATTGGATAAATTAAATAGAATAATGTGAACAGTAGGGAGATGAGATTAATAAATCCAATGGCCATGTCTTAATGAATGAACTAAAATAAGACTTAACTAAATTTAGAAGGAGGAATTTCCTAAGGGGTAAACTTGGAAATGGAGCTACATTTCTTTGTATATATCTCTTCTTCCACCTGAATAAACTTCCACTTTCTCATTCTTAACTCCCACGGCCGACCACTAAAAAGCTCCAGGAAGAGTTTAAATTGAAGAATAAGCTAAGGAATTAAAGCTAGGAAATTATCTTATTCTCCAATCAACTAATCAAGGTGAGCAATCATGTTTATCATCTCATTTTTCTATGTTTGGATCGGTCATGCGTTATACCCAATTCATGTTTATGATTTTGGTTAGGATATAACCATTTAAACCTTTGTTTGGATAAGACATATGTGTTTTAAAATGTTAATGGGCTAATTAACACGTTTTCATTCGATTTTGGATAAATTCCGAGTTGTTTTGATCTCTATATGCTTTGAAATTTTAATATGTTGAAGTATATGATTTATCTGATTTTTGGTGATTTTAGAGAATTTTTCCTTAGTGATTTACTAAGGTAATTAAATTATTTAAGCCCAAGGGCTAAACTAAAAATTTGCTTCTGAAATTACTTAAATTCGGAAGGAAATTGCTTTTGGAAATATTTGAGGAAGAAGTACAGTGTTTTGAGAAAAAGGTTGACTTTTATATATACTATTTGGAGTATAGGAGAAGGTTCCTCAGCCAATCAAAATTAGACAAACAAGATAAAAACATCACTTCAGTGGGCTCAATACTGCCTTCGACTCCAACAAGCCCGCTTTTACTCTTTTAATGAAGTCGAAAGGTACCTTTCGCCTAAGACGGAAGGTAAACAGTTACCCTCCGTCAAAGTCGAAAGGTAGGCACGGGGCCGAAGGAAAGAAAAGGGCGAAGGGATGGGGAGGCTGCTTCTTTTGCTTTCGAATAGAAATAAAAATTGTTTTCGAATAAGTTGAAGGGGGATCCTTCGACTCTATCATTTTATAAAAGACTAATTTTTTAATATATATTCAGGAAGGCATTTCGAAGGGGATCTTCGAAAGCTTATACCTTCAAGAGTACCGTTTTAAAAAGTTTTCTGAAAATGTGTTTTAATACATTTCGGAAAGCCGAAGGGTAAACCTTTCGACATGGTCAGAAGTATACTTTCGAAGGGTTGGTTCCAACACCAACACTTCATTGTTTTTGAATGATTTCGAAAGGTTTGGTTTCGAAAGGTTTGTTTCGAAGGGTTTTGAAGGGGCTATCTTCAATAATTTCGAAAAATTTTGATTTCGAAAGGTTTTGATTTCGAAAGGTTTGATTTCGAAAGGTTTAACTTCGAAAGGTTTGATTTCGAAAGGTTTGGTTCGAAAGGTTTTGTAGAGGTTATCTTCAATAATTGCGAAATGTTTTGAGTTTCAATGAATTCGAAAGGTTTTGAAGGGGTTACCTTCAATGATTGCCAAAGGTATGATATTGTGATGCTTTCGAAAGAAAGGTTTCCGAAGGGGATAACTTCGGATATTTGCTTTCGAATGGGACTTCAGTCGAAGGGTTTTAAAGGGCTGTTTTTAGCCATTTTACTTAAGTAAAATTTTGCTAATTTGAAGGGTACTTCGAAGGGTTATAACATAAAATACTTATTTTGTTTGAACATGTAGGGGGAGCCTTATATAAATTTGATGTTATTAAACCTTGGGGACACCGGGGTGGGATTACTGATTTCGATACATAGTTTGGGGTTACAAATAGAAATATGCTTTCGAAATTATACATTGGGGCTATCAATGTGTTTTAATTTTAATTTAACCTAATTGGGGTTACCAATGGGAATAGGTTAAACAGGTGGAATACCTGGGGAAAAATAAATAATCATGGGGATCATGAGTTTTTATAAATAAACATGGGGATCATGATATTTGTATTGGCCAAGTGATGGGTTCTTGGTTAACCTAAGAATACCATGGAATGTGATGTGGATAGCCCACATCAAATTTCTAAAGTAAAGAATGTTTTGCCAGAGGTGGCTAGCCTCGGGATTTGGCACCTAAGGGTTCATAGTCATCCTAGGAAAACTATGGAGTGTGCGGTGGATGGCCCACACCATCTTTTATAAAACAATGTACGATGGATAACTGCATTTATTTTGAATGGATTTGGGATGGATAGTCCTATTAAATTATGACAGATAGTCAATTTAAAAGATTTTAGAGGGGAACTCTAATAAACTAATTTTAGATGGGAAATCTAATAAATTGCTTTTAGGTTGGATACCTAAATAATGGGTGGATGGGATATCCAATATATATGAATTATGGCTTTATTTCATATTATGTTAAGACTAATCATTTTGGGTGTAGAGGCATAGTAAATGGTTTGCATGTTTTATTTTGGATACTAGCGAGGGGTAAACCCGTTCCGCTAAGCGGCATGGTCCCACTAGATATCTATTTATGATAAGAGGTGATAGAGGATTATTCATACCAGACTTATTGTCTGACTTGAAGTTTGTGTTTCTCCACAAACTCTCGGGTACTCAAAATTAATTTGAGTAGTATAAGAGTGGGAGATTTCCAGGTTTTGGACGAATAAGCTTCCGGAGACGTGCAGGAGACAGTGTTAGCTATATAGGGGCTATTTTATGTTTTCCGCTGTGCTGTACTAAGAACTGTAAAGTTCATATTTATTAGTTCTCTGATCATCATAAGGGGACATCTTCATATGTCGCTCTTATCGTTGTTTGTACCTATATATGTGATCTGAACGTGGTTAACGTTTGGGATTATGTAATTAAATCTTAAATTGAAATTCATAAAAAATGAGAAATTCTATTTTGTTGAAGTTTAAAATTTATCATATTCTTGTGTTTCCGTGTTGCCAATAGTTTCAAGATTCCGATTTCGGTCACTCAGAAATAACACCTATGGATGATTGCAACATCCGTAGCAGTTAGTTTTGAGCCTTCGGAAGCGGGATGTTACAAGTTGGTATCAGTGCATGGTTTATGTACTTAAAAGGAATTTAAATCTTAAAATATTTTTAAAGCATAATCTAATGAATCTAAAATATGGTTGGGCTTGGGTAAGTGTTATAGTAACGTATGTGTACTTTGCTATAAATACCTAAATATGTATTTCTCACTCTCTTAGATTGTTCTTCTGTATCTTACCAAGATTGGATTTTAGGTAGTAGGGAAGTAAGATATGGAGGCAGGAAATGGAAGAGTGAATTAAGGTGGAAGACGCACCGCAACACAGGAAAATGTTCGGCCCAATACTAGGACCAACCAGGGTCGATAGGCAAATGCAAACCCAGATGGAAATGCTAATGTTGGCGCCGAGATTCCGCCAGTTGATATGGGGATAATGTATCAGTTCTTCAATGAATATGATGCAAGCTGGAGCAGCTGCAGGAGTGGCTGTAGGGAATGATGGAGGAGCTAATTCGGTGGCTCCAATTGGCAATAACTATGCAAAAGCAGAGTAGGGATTACGCTAGTTTTGGAGGAAAGCCATTTTTGGGAATCGAGGATGCAGTAGGAGTGGAGAACTAGCTATTGCATTGTGACTTGTGAGAGGATATTTGTAGATCTCAGCTTGACGGATATGCAGAAGAGGAGACTTGCTTCAAGGAAATCGCAGGGAGCAACATTGTTTTGGTGGAACGGAGTTACCGTTAGAGAGCCAAAGGAAGACCTGACTTGGGCTAAATTTCGAAGGAGGTTCAAAGAAAGATTTCTATCAGAGGTTGCCAAGTCAGCATTGCTCAGGAAATTTGCATATTTAGTCCAGGGGATAAATCAGTGATTGAGTATGCTACGGAATTTGATGAGCTATCCCGTTACGGATATGCTTCTGTGGATACTGTCATTCGGAGGAATGATAAGTTTATTAGGAGGTTGAATCCTGAGATCGCCAGAGCAACCATGCCAAACCTTTGAGATCTGTGTCATATTTTTGTTGAGATGGCTATTCGGAATGAAGAGATGCTTTCTACTTTTGGAAAAGGGTAACCGGTTGAGGTTCAGAATTTTCAGGGTAAGGAGCGGAAGTTCTTCAAAAAGAAAGGTGCCCAGTCGGGGGTAGCAGCTAAGAAGAGCAAGGATGATATTGTTTGTTACAAGTGTGACAAGAAGGGGCACTATGCTAATGAGTGTCGCTCGGGTGATGGAAGAACGGTTGCAGTAAGGCCGAATGTGAAGTGCTATAAATGTGGCCAGACGGGGCATTACAAGGACAAGTGTCTCGAGGTTGCTAAGGCTGGAAAGGGATAGGTCTTTGCATTGGAACCATCATCCTCTAGATCAACGGCTGTTGAGAAAGGAAAAGCTGTGATGGAAGGTATGCTTATGATTCGTAGTACTCCGATTAGGATACTATTTGATACCGGTGCATCACACTCATTTATATCTCAGTATTTGATAGATTGCTTATGTCTAGAACCTTTATACCTTATTACTCCTTTAAGGGCTGCGAATCCTATAGGAGGGTATGCAACTCTGGGAATGAGATATGACTCATTAGAACTTGATTTGTTAGGTCATATGTTTGCATGCAGTTTATATGTTTTTGATTTCGTGGTTTTGGGATCATATTGGGTATGGATTGGTTAGATAGATATGATGCTAAGATATTTTTCCAAGAGGGGGAAATATCATTGAAAAACCCTAATAGCCATAACCGAATCATTTACTCAGTAAGGAGTTCGAGCGGAAATGCTTATGCGTTATTGGGTTCTATGGGAACGGAAGCAAAGTTGAAGCAGGTTTATGTAGCAAGATAGTTTGCGGATGTGTTTGAACCAGTTTCGAGCTTGCCGCCAAAAAGAGCTATCGAGTTTCAGATAGATCTCATACCGGGAGATGGACCCGTAAGTAGACCACCTAGCAGGATGTCACCAACCGAGATGAAGGAATTGAAGGTGCAGCTAGTGGAATTGGAAGGAAAGAATTTCATCCGGCCAAGCAATTCGCCTTGGGGAACGACCGCGGTGTTCATGAAGAAGCCAGATGGGTCATTAAGGATGTGTATCGACTATCGTATGTTGAACGAGAGGACGATCAAGAATAGGTATCCTTTGCCAATGATCGACGACTTATTCGATCAATTGAGTGGAGCTAGAGTGTTTTCCTAGCTGGATTTGGCAACAGGTTTCCATCAGCTAAGAGTGGCAGAGGACAGTATTCCTTTGACGGCGTTTAGGACCGGATATGGATCTTACGAATGGTTGGTTATGCCATTCAGGCTTACTAATGCGCCAAATTTCTTTGTGGATTTGATGAACTGGGTTTTCTGAGAGCACTTTGATAGGTTCATGTTGGTTTTTATTGATGACATTTTGGTATATTCTAAGAATGAGAAGGATCATGTAGACTATCTTAGAATAGTATTGGAGACGCTAAGGCAACATCAGCTGAAAGCGAAGTTCTCAAAGTGTCATTTCTGGAAGAATGAAGTGAAGTTCCTTGGTTATGTAGTTCCGGAGGAAGGTTTAGCAGTTGATCCAAATAAGATCGAAGCTGTTAACATTGGAAGTGACCAGAGACAGTAAGTGATATTAGGAGTTTTCTTGGTCTTGCAGGTTACTACCGAAGGTTCATTAAGGATTTCTCGCGGATAGTGGCATCCTTGACTATGCTAACCAGGAAGGATGTGAAGTTTGTTTGGTCTGACAAATGCGAGGAGGCATTCCTTAAGTTGAAACATTTGTTAACCAATGCGCCTGTGTTAGTAGTTCCAGATGGGAATCAGGGGTTGGTCGTTTACACCGATGCATGTGGTACTGGGTTAGGTGTTGTGCTAATGTAGAATGGAAAGGTTATTGCATATGCATCTAGATAGCTTAGACCGCATGAAGTGAGATACTCTACTCATGATTTGGAGTTGGCAGCGGTAATATTCGCATTGAAGGTGTGGAGGCATTATCTTTTGGGAGAAAGGTTTGAGCTATTTACAGATCATAAGTCTCTACGATATTTATTCTCTCAGAAGGAGCTGAACATGCGACAGCAGAGATGGCTGGAGTTTGTTGCAGCTTATGATTTTAGCATCGAGTATACACCGAGAAAAGGAAATAAGGTGGCAGATGCACTTAGCAGGAAACATCAGAATGTGGTGTTAGCTATGTTGGCGGAATGGAAAGACTTGAAAGCACTAGCTGCTTGTAGTGTGTAGTTGAGGTTGACTGCCAGATCTAGTCGGAACATTGCCATGATGTCTTGTTTGGAAGTTCTACCAGTGTTGATCGAACGAATTGCTTCTAGGCAGAAAGAGGATCCAGTGTTAGCCGAGAGGATTAGAAGGTTAGAAACTGAAGCCGAGATTTATGACTTAAATGATTTTATTCTTGACCGTAGGGGTTGGTTGAGAAAGAAGGAACGGTTATGTGTTCCGGATGTTGGAGACCTTAAGAAGAAAGTTCTTAGGGAATGCCATCGATCAAAGTTTATGATTCATCCTGGGGGAACCAAGATGTATCAGGATATGAAGAGATGTTTCTTTTGGAAAGGAATAAAGAAGGATGTCGGCTTATGGGTAAAACAGTGTTTGAACTGTCAGCAAGTAAAAGCCAAACATCAGAAGCCAAGTGGGTTGCTTCAGCCTTTGGATATTTCAGTTTGGAAGTGGGACTCGATATCCATGGATTTTATTGACGGGTTGCCAAGGTCAAAACGGGGTAATGAAAGTATTTGGGTCATAGTAGACAGATTGACCAAAAGTGCCCATTTCATTCCATAAGGTCAACTAGTACGACACCTGTTTTGGCTAAGTTGTTCATGAATAACATCGTTAGACTGCATGGAATTCCTGGTAGTATCGTCAGTGATAGAGATGCTTTGTTTACTAGCGAGTTGCGGAAGAGCCTGCAGAGTGTGTTAGGCACTAAGCCCAAGATGAGTACCGCATATCATCCTCAGACGGATGGGTAGATAGAGAGAGTCAACAAGGTACTGGAAGATCTGTTGAGAGCTTGTGTGCTGGATTTTAGTGGTTTTTGGGAAGATCACTTGCACTTAGTGGAGTTTTCCTATAATAATAGTTATCAGACTACTATAGGAATGACGCCTTTCGAAGCTTTGTATGGAAGGCCATGCAAATCACCAGCATGTTGGCTAGAGACCAGAGACAGGTTAGTCCTTGGTCCAGATTTTGTGAGAGAGGAGATGAAAAAGATTGAGTTGATATGGGAAAGAATGAGGGAAGCTCAGTCTAGGCAGAAGAGTTACGCAGACAAAAGGCGTAATGATCTAGAGTTCTCAGTTGGAGATAGAGTTTTCATCAAGGTATCGCCAATGAAAGGTGTGGTTCGGTTCGGGAAGACCGGGAAGCTAGCATCGAGATATGTTGGACCATTTCCCATATTTGAGAGGATTGGGAGACTCGCATATCGAATAGATTTTCCGAGTAGTTTGGTCGGGGTCCACAATGTGTTCATGTTTCTCATCTTAGGAAGTATGTTCATGATCTAGAAACTACTATCGCTCCGATGGCATTGGAGGACTAAGTGGTGGAATCGGATATGACTTTTGTGAGGCAACCAGTTCGTGTTGTGGCAAAAGATGAGAAGAGGTGAAGGAACAAGACAGCCGGGTTGGTAAAAGTTCAGTAGAGCGACAACGCGGAGGATTGTACTTGGGAGACAAAAGACAGGATTAGGGCTACTTTTCCTGGGCTGTTTTAGATGGTACGTTCTATATAGGGTTTATATAGAATTTGGCTGGTAGGTTATACTAGCTTTGCTTGCATGGGCTATATGCTTGTTGTTGTGTCCTTACTAAATTTCGAGGACGAAATTCTTTAAGGGGGGAGGGAGTTTGTAATGACCTCGAATTTTAATTAACATTATTCGGGATATTTAATTGGATAAATTAAATAGAATAATGTGAATAGTAGGGAGATGAGATTAATAAATCCAATGGTCGTGTCTTAATGAATGAACTAAAATAAGACTTAACTAAATTTAGAAGGAGGAATTTCCTAAGGGGTAAACTTGGAAATGGAGCTACATTTCTTTGTATATATCTTTTCCTCCACCTGAATAAACTTCCACTTTCTCATTCTTAACTCCCACATATTTCGGTCGGCCATTAAAAAGCTTCAAGAGGAGTTTAAATTGAGGAATAAGCTACGAAATTAAAGCTAGGAAATTATCTCATTCTCCAATCAACTAATTAAGGTGAACAATCATGTTTATCATCTCATTTTTCTATGTTTGGATCGGTTATGGGTTATACCGGATTCATTTTTATGATTTTGGTTAGGATATAACCATTTAAATCTTTGTTTGGATAAGACATAGGTGTTTTAAAATGTTAATGGGCTAACTAACATGTTTTCATTCGATTTTGGTTAAATTCCGAGTTGTTTTGATCTTCATATGCTTTAAATGTTAATATGTTGAAGTATATGATTTATTTGATTTTTGGTGATTTTTGGGAATTTTTCCTTGGTGATTTACTAAGGTAATTAAATTATTTAAGCCCATGGGCTAAACTAAAAATTTGCTTTTAAAATTACTTAAATTCGGAAGGAAGTTGCTTTTGGAAATATTTGAGGAAGAATTCATGTTTTGAGAAAAAGGTTGACTTTATTATACTTTTTACTATGTCGAAGTACAGGAGAAGGTTCCTTAGCCAATTAAAATTAGACAAACAAAATAAAAACATCACTTCAGTAGGCCCATTTCTGCCTTCAACTCCAACAAGCCCGCTTTTACCCTTTCGCCTAAGACGGAAGGTAAACAGTTACCCTCCGTCAAAGTCGAAGGTAGGCATGGGGCCAAAGGAAAGAAAAGGGCGAAGTGATGGGGAGGCTGCTTCATTTGCTTTCGGATAGAAATAAAAATTGTTTTCGAATAAGTTGAAGGGGGATCCTTCGACTCTTTCATTTTATAAAGACTAATTTTTTTATATATATTCAAGAAGGGGTTTCGAAGGGGATCTTCGAAAGCTTAAACCTTCAAGAGTACCGTTTTAAAATGTTTTCTGAAAAGGTGTATTAATACCTATCGGCAAGCCGAAAGGTAAACCTTTCGACATGGTCGGAAGTTTACTTTCGAAGGGTTGGTTCCAACACCAACACTTCATTGTTTTTGAATGATTTCAAAAGGTTTGGTTTTGAAAGGTTTGACTTCGAAAGGTTTATTTCAAAGGATTTTGAAGGGGCCATCTTCAATAATTTCGAAAGGTTTTAATTTTGAAAGGTTTTGATTTTGAAAGGTTTGATTTTAAAAAGGTTTGGTTTCGAAAGGTTTGATTTTGAAAGGTTTTAAAGGGGTTATCTTTAATAATTGCGAAAGGTTTTGAGTTTCAATGATTTTGAAAGGTTTTGATTTCTAAAGGTTTTGAAGGGATTACCTTCAATGATTGCGAAAGGTATGATTTTGTGATGCTTTCGAAAGAAAGGTTTCTGAAGGGGCTAACTTCGAAGGGTTATTTGCTTTCGAATGGGACTTCATTCGAAGGGTTTTAAAGGGCCATTTTTACCCATTTTCCTTAAGTAAAATTTTGCTAATTTGAATGGGTTACTTTGAAGGGTTATAGCATAAAATACTTATTTTGTTTGAATATGTAAGGAGGAGCCTTATATAAATTTGATGTTATTAAACCTTGGGGACACCGGGGTGGGATTACTGATTTCGATACATAATTTGGGGTTACAAACAGAAATATGCTTTTGAAATTATACATTAGGGCTATCAATGTGTTTTTACTTTAATTTAACCTAATTGGGGCTACCAATGGGAATAGGTTAAACAGGTGGAATACCTGGGGAAAAATATATAATCATGGGGATGATGAGTTTTTATAAATAATCATGGGGACCATGATATTTTTTATTGGCCAAGTGATGGGTTCTTGGATAACCTAGGGAAACCATGGAATGTGCGGTGGATAGCCCACATCAAATTTCTAAAGTAAAGAATGTTTTGCCAGAGGTGGTTAGCCTTTGACACCCAAGGGTTCTTAGTCATCCTAGGAAAACTATAGAGTGTGCGGTGGATAGCCCACACCATCTTTTATAAAACAATGTACGATGAATAATATTCATTTATTTTGAATGGATTTGGGACAGATAGTCCTATTAAATTATGACAGATAGTCAATTTAAAAGATTTTAGAGGGGAACTCTTATAAACTCATTTTAGATGGGAAATCTAATAAATTGCTTTTAGGTGGGATACCTAAATAATGGATGGATGGGATATCCAATATATATATATATATATATATATTAGGGCTTTATTTCATATTACGTTAAGACTAATCATTTTGGGTGCAGGGGCATAGCAAAAGATTTGCATGTTTTATTTTGGACACTTGTGAGGGGAAAACCCGGTCTGCTAAGCGGCGTGGTCTCACTAGATATCTATTTATGATAAGAGATGATAGGGGATTATTCATACCAGACTTATTGTCTGACTCGAAGTTTGTGTTTCTCCACAAACTCTCGGGTACTCAAAATTAATTTGGGTAGTCTGAGGGTGGGAGATTTTCAGGTTTTGGACGAATAAGCTTCCAAAGACGTGCATGAGGCATTGCGTTTTCCGCTGTGATGTACTAAGAACTGTAAAGTTCATATTTATTAGTTCTCTGATCATCATACGGGGACATCTTCATATGTCGCTCTTATCGTAGTTTGTACCTATATATGTGATTTGAACATGGTTAACGTCTGAGATTATGTAATTAAATCTTAAATTGAAATTCATAAGAAATGAGAAATTATGTTTTGTTGAAGTTTAAATTTTTTCATATTCTTGTGTTTCTGTGTTGCCAATAGTTTCAATATTCCGATTTCAGTCACTCGAAATAACACCTATGGATGACTGCAGCATCCGTAGCAGTTAGTTTTGAGCCTCCAGAAGCGGGATGTTATAGTTGCAGCAAACCGCTCGGCTTCTTTTGCTTTTCCTTTACCAACTGACAGTTTATGCACTTTGAGATGAATACCCCAACGTCCTTCATCATCCCTTCCTAATAAAATGTCTGCCTCATGTTGCGGTATATTTTATTGCCACCAGTATGTATAGCCATAATGATGGAACTCGCGTAGCACCTTATCCCACAACTCATCGACATTAGGAACAAAAATCTCCCATCCTTACAGAGCCAACCATCATGGTCAAGCCCGTACTGCTTCATCTCCTCAGATTCTATACCTTCCTCTATCTTAGCCATGATCTCCTTAGTCTCGCATCTTGCCTTTGAATAGTACCGATCCGCTCAACCAGGGTAGGTCTGATCGACAAGCTATGTAACAACCCTGCTTTCTACGCTGAATAAATTAGTAAAAGAAAAATAAGATTGTTCGAATTTGATAATTAATAATTTGAAAATAAATTTTAGTTAATTAAATTATATTTAACAAACAATTTAGATTTAATAAATTAAATTAAATTAATAAATTCTTTTCAAATAATTTATTATAATTGAATAAATTGTTTTAATTGAATATAAAATATTTTCAAAGTGTAAATAATTTATATGTGCTCGAAACAATAAAAATTTAATAAACAATTATTGGAATGAAGTGAAATAATGTAGTATTGAACTATAATTTGCAGAAGGAAGTATATATATCAATTAAGATTAAATTGAAATAAATTTGCAAAATAAACTCAAACGGTTATTAAAAGAAAATAAAAGAGAAGTGACTAGAATTAAATCAATGTGCCAAAATTAACAAATCTAAGCTCAAACTCTCCCTCCTATTTTTTCTAGAATTTTTGTTCTTCTTGTGTACACATTAAATCAGTATGCCCAATTTTGAGCCCCATTCCCAAATTCAATTCAAGATGCTTCAGAAAAAAATAAATAATACACGATCAAATCGCGACATCAAGCATCGATGGTGGCATGGGTGACGTGAAGGCAGAGGTCATGGCGACTTGGGCGTGTGATGTGGTGACGTCATGCAACCTGGGAAGGCCGATTCAATTCCAGCGATGGCGAAGTTGGAGCATGACCAGGTGGTGGCGATCGGCTTTGGGTTGTGCTGGGTCGCGAGTACATTGTTGACCTCGAAAGTGGGGCAGTGGATTGAAAGCAACGAAGGAGAGATGTTGCGACGAGGAATAGTTCCATGATTTGGTAGGCCGACCTAGTGCAGGTAAATGGAAGCCTGAGATGGGACTTGGAGGTGCATACAATGGCGGCGTGGCTGACAATTGTGGCCGCTACAATTTTAGGGGTTAGGGATGGATGTTGTTGATTGCAATACGCCAAGATAGCTTGGGTTGGTTCGACAGAAAATGACGTAGCTTGGAACTTTTGGTGATTTTTCTCACTCACAACTATATTCAATTCACTGCCTGCTATAATCATATTATCCCGATAATTAATTGTATTAACTAATTGGATTGATTGGGAACATTGACTGAATTGTGTTGGATGAATTATTGGCGAGTGTTGGATTGATTGTGCGATATTTGATATAATGTTATATTATAAAGAGAGATTTTGTGTATGTTGGAATTTTCCAAATGCAAAGGATTTACTGTCCATTTTCACTTTAATTTGTGGAATTTATTCAAATAATGTGTGCATTTGAAACGACCCTAATTTTGACTAACATTATTTAGAACATTTAATTAGATAAATTAAATGAAATAATGTAAATGGTTAAGGGATTGAGATTTGTATAATTATAAGGTAGTCGTGCCTTAAGTAATGAATAAACAAATGAAAATTTAAAATGAAGTAAGTAAAGGTAATAAGATAAGGGCAAAATAGGAATAGGTTATATTCTTATACCCTAAACCCTTATCCCATTCTCATTTCCAACATTCACAAACAAAACTAAACATAGAGTTTGGTCGGCCACCATTAGAAGAAAACAAGAGGAAGATAAGCAAGAATTCAAGAAGGAAGCTTAATCAAATCAATTCAAGGGCAAATCTCAAACTCCTAAACAATATGCTAAGGTGAATAATAGATTACATCTCATTTTTATTATTTTCGGTTTCCACTTGAGATCCGAATTTATTTTGCAAGTAAAATGCCATGGTTTGATTGTTTAAATGGATATATATGCTTGTTGATGATTTATGTTGTTTCATATAGATTTTATGATAAGTTCTAATTTGAAAAACCTATTAAATGACATCCTAATGACTTGCGTTTTTTATATAAGGTCAAAAATATTATTTTAGATATGAGTTTCAAGTTTCGTAATTTTCTAAGTTGTTGTGGATTTATTATGAATTTTTTAGTAAAGAAAATGGTTAAACTAGGTTTAAATTATTTTCGACTATTATATGTTAGCTTTTGGTTAGAAATTTAAATATGTTAGAAAACATAATAAAAGCGATTTATGGGAATTTTTGGAGAATTTTCCTAGGTATTTTATTAAAGATATAAATTATTTAAAGTATGGGATTTAAATGTTTTATATGTTTAAAAAGGATAAGGGGCAATTTGTTAAATGTTTTAAAATTGTTAATTACTGAATTCGGCAGCACTTTTAGAAAAAGGTTTTGTAAAAGAATCGGCAACCAATTATATGTTGACAAATAAGGCAAGTTAGTTGGAAAAATATTACTTTAAAAAGCTAAAAATCAGTTTTGTAAAGGATTACTGCTTCGCCACTTACATCAGCCACCTTTCGACACCATACATCTGCCCCAAACCAAGTTGAAACCAATACACAAGATATCAATGCCTTGGTACGTAGTGGATTAGAGAAGGGCAGAAGATATAGAGTCGAAACATGCTTTCGAAGGGGTAAAAGTAGCTCTTATAAACTTAGAACTATTTTGATTACAAATGAGGCTTTCAAAGGGGGTAGGAGTTTGCTTTCGAATTAACCAACTTGCATCTGTTTATACAAAGAAAGAGCTTTCAGATGGGTTGTCGCCTTTCGTTTTTAAAACAAGTTTTCGAAGGGGTTGAAATCCCTACTGCCGCATTCAACCCTTCGAATCAATGCTTTCGAAAGGGTACTTCCGCCTTTAAACTTTGAAGCCGCTTCTCCATGCTTTCGAAAGGGTTGGTTTCGAAACCATCCACTTTCTTTTACTTAGGAATAATGCTTTCGAAAGCAATGCTTTTGCCTAGTTCTTTTAAGACTCTTTGTTCTAATAAAAGCTAAACCAAAAGGTTTTGAAAGCAATGGTTTTAAATGGTTTCGAAGCTATGTTCCACAAACTTTTCCTTGAACTCGGTGCTTTTGAAAGGTTTGTTTTAAGTAAAGAACTTTAATGCTTTCCAAAGATATATAATGAAGGTTTCGAAGGGGAGATTACCTAATGTTTTCGAAAGGTCTACTTTTAGTATTTGAATGGAAGGTTTCCAATAAATTCGAAAGACAAGTTTAAAGTGTTTTGAAAAGAAGACGTCTAAGGTTTTATAAAGCTTTCGAAGGGATACTTTCAATGATTTAGAAAGATCTATTTTTAAAGGTTTCGAAAGGTATGTTTTGGCCTTTCGACCTAGTGTTTCAAGGTAAAGTAAATAACCTATTTTGAAAGGGGTACTTTCAATGGATTCGAAAGGGACTGTTTAAAGTTTTTAAACAAGGGTTTCGAAGGTGACATCTTGGAATTTGAAACCTAATATTTTCTAAGTTAAAGAAGGGCTTTAACTTGTTTTAAAGGGATAGATAACCATATTGATTTAGGTTTTCATCGACATTGTTTAATGTAAAGCATATATCTTGGCAAAGATATTTGAGAAAAGCAAAAAGTATATTTTACTTGTTTAAGTATGATTTAAAGGGTTAAATCAATTTGAAAGAAATGTTTTCAAGGAAAATTTGATGAGGTAGTTAACCCTAAATAAATGACTCGGATATTAGAATACCAGATAGGACTGGTATAGGGTCGCGCCCAATACTTTAGCTATTAGACTCTAGCTAATATAAATCCAAAATTCCAGTGTGTGGGGCTTTGTCACGTGTAAGACTAAAATGAGGATTACACACAGAAAGGAATATACAGAGAAAGATAGGTTATTGGTGAGCCCACAAAACTATTAGGATCAGTTGACCCTAGAAGAAGTAAGTTAAGGACAGACCGTCCAGGACTGTGTCTAACAGAATTTAGATTATTTATTTTGTCTGGTAGGCCCGAGTCAGCCAATGGTTAGTAGTTAGCCAAACAAGACTACATTGTTCAGACAGATAGTCCATTGATTACCGGATTTATGTGCATATATGATATTGCTATTATTGCTTTAATCAGTTTGATTGCAGGATTCTGATTTGCAAAAGATATGTTTTAAAAGGGATATTAGTGAGGGGAAATCCGTTCTGCTAAGCGTCATGGCCTCACTTAATATCAGTAAATCGAGATGTAATAGTATTATTCACACTAGGCTTTATGTCTGACACGAGGTTTATGTTTTTCCCCTTAAACTCTCGGGTGCTCAAAATTAATTTGAGTAGATTGAGAGTTAAGGTTCTACCGGCTTAGTAGGTAGACGAATAAGCTTCTAGAGACAAGCAGGAGGCAAAAGTTAGCTATTTAGGAGTTATTAGTTTTATTTCCGTTGTGATGTATAAAGACTAATATGTCTATTGAGTACTCTGATCATCCATGTGGGCATCCTCATATGTCGCTCTTGGCGTAAATTGTAATAATTATATTTGATCATAACCTGGGAATCTTTGGGATTGTGTAATGGAATATGAAACATGGATTTGAAATGTAATCAAAAAATTATTTTTTTTGAATCTGTTATTTTGTTTCATATTCATGTGCTTCTGACATTATGAATACTATTAACATTACCGTATTTTATCACCAGAAGTTAATACTATAGACGACTGCAACATCTGTAGCGTTTAGCTTTGGGCCTCAAGATAGGGGATGTTACAACTTGGTATCAGAGCATAGGTTTATGAAAAACTTAAAAGAAATTTCAAACTTAAAATGTCAAAACATAATCCTAAGGAATTAGGGAAAAGATTGGGGTGTGGGATAATGCTATAGTAACGTACTTATATTTGCTATATATAAGTATACGCTTCATCTTTATACTCTCGTCTCTCTTAGGCTATCCTTTTATATTTTACAAATACTTAAATGCAGATTTTATGAACGTAAGGTATGGATGATAGGAGTGGAAAAGTTAACATTGGTGGGGGAAGCACCACAACTAATGGGAATGCCAGACCAAACACCAGAAGGAATCCAGGTCAGGCACAAGGTGCTAATGTGGGTGCTGGAATGCCGCAAGTTGATATGTGAGCTATGTATCAGTTCTTCGTTAACATGATGGAGTTGCTACGGGTTTAGTTGGAGGAAATGCCGAAGGTGGAAATTAGGGAGCTCCAGTGGTCAATAATTATGCTGTGTTAAGTACAGATTATGCCAGGTTAGGAGGAAACCGTTTATCGGGACTGAGGACACAATTGAAGTGGAGAATTAGTTACTTCATCGCGAGAGGATTTTTGCTGATTTGGGGCTCAATGACGAGCAGAAAAGGAGGCTTTCTTCTAGGCAATTATAGGGAGCAGCACTGTACTGGTAGAACAGTATTACGGTTGTAGTCAATGAGGAGACTGTGACTTGGGCTGAGTTCAAGAGGAGATTTGAAGAAAGATTTATATCGGAGATTGCTAAGTCTACTCTGCTCATGAAGTTTTCTGAGTTAAAACAGGGAGATATGACCGTGCTTGAGTATGCAGCCAGATTTGAGGAGCTATCAAGATACGGATTTGCTACGGTTGATACCGTTATCAAAAGGAATGAGAAGTTCATTTGCCGATTGAAGCTTGAGCTTACTAAGGCCACATTATCGCATATTAGAGATCCGTTTAATGTATTTGTTGAGATAGCTTTGAGGTAGAAAGAGATGCTTGCTTATCTTGAGGGTAACAAGGCAGGGGAGCTTAAGGAGGGCAGAACCAGAAGAGGAAGTTTTTCCATAAGAAGGGAGCTCAGAAGAGTGGAGTTGCAAAGAAGGGAAAGATAGAAGTTATCTGTTATAAGTGTGACAAGAAGGGACACTATGCTCATGGGTGCCGAACAGGCAAAGGGAAGAATGCCGTTGACAAGAAAGGAGTGAAATGTTTCAACTGTGATCAAATTGAACATTATAAGAACCATTGCAAGGAGCCAGCCAAGGATGGGAAAGGGAAAGTGTTTGCATTGGAGCCAGCTACCTCGAGACCAACAGCAGAGGGAAAGGGAAAAGCTGTGTTGGGAGATATGCATTTGATTCATAGTGTATCAGTTAGAGTTCTATTTGACACTGGTGCATCACATTCTTTTATATCTCATTGTTTGGTAGATAAGCTTAACCTTGAACTCTCGTACCTAGTTAGTTTCTTAAGAGTTGCGAATCCGATAGGAGGATATGCAACACTTGGGATGAAGTGTGACCAATTAGAGTTTGAATTGTTAGGTCATACATTTGTTTGTAGTTTGCATGTGTTTGATTTCGTAGGGTTTGGAATTATTTTGGGTATGGATTAGTTAAGTAAATACGATGCTAGGATGTTTTTCCATGATAGGAATATATCACTTAGACACCCTAACTGTAGTGATCGGATAATATACTCCGTAGAAAACCCTAGTTTTGAGCATAATGCTTTGTTAGGTGTTATGGAGGCAGAAGGCAAGTTGAATCAAGTTTTTGTTGTTAGAGAATTCGCAAATGCCTTTGAACCGTAGTAGGACTTCCGCCGAAACGAGCTATTGAGTTTTAGATAGATTTAGTACCAGGAGCAGATCCGGTGAGTAGCGCCAAGTAGAATGACACCTACTGAGATGAGGGAGCTAAAGGTGTAGTTGATGGATTTGGAAGGCAAGAACTTTATCAGACCAAGCAGTTCGCCATGGGGAGCAGCCGCAGTGTTTGCAAGGAAACCGGACAGATCGTTAAGGTTATGTATTGATTATCGTAGGTTGAATGAGAAGACGATAAAGAATCAATATCCGTTACCTAGAATTGGCGATTTGTCGACCAGTTGAGTGGAGCCAAAGTATTTTCCCAATTGGATTTAGCAACATGGTTCCATCAGCTTAGAGTGGCCGAGGATAGTATTCCTTTAACGACGTTTAGAAACAGGTATGGATCGTATGAATGGTTAGTAATGCCATTCGGACTAACTAATGCGCCAACATTCTTTGTAGATTTGATGAACCGAGTTTTCTGAGAGCACTTGGATAGGTTCATATTGGTATTCACAGATGATATTATGGCATACTCTAAAGATGAAAGAGAGTATGAGGATCATCTTAGAGTGGTGCTTGAGACGTTGAGACAACATCAACTAAAAGCGAAATTTTCGAAGTTTCATTTCTGGAAGAAGGAAGTGAAGTTTCTTAATCATGTAGTCTCAGAGAAAGGGTTGTCTATAGATCCGACTAAGATTGAGGCAGTGAATAATTGGAAAAGACCCGAGACAGTGACTGAGATAAAGAGTTTTCTTGGACTAGCTGGTTACTATCAGAGATTCATTAAGGATTTTTCACGGATAGCAGCGCCGATGACTAAGCTAACTCGAAAATATGTGAAGTTTGTTTGGACTGATAAGTGTGAGTAGGCATTCCAGAAGCTGAAACACTTATTGACAAATGCACCTATGTTAGTTGTTCCAGAGGGGAATCATGACTTAGTGATGTACATGGATGCATGTGGAATAGGATTAGGAGTTGTGTTAATGCAAAGAGGTAAAGTGATTGCCTATGCTTCTCGACAGCTCAGACCGTATGAGGTTAGGTATCCAATTTACGGTTTGGAATTAGCTGTAGTAATTTTCGCATTAAAGGTGTGGAGACATTACCTTTTGGGAGAGAGATTCAAGTTGTATACAGATCATAAGTCACTGTGATATTTATTCTCTCAGAAGGAGTTGAATATGATACAGTAGAGGTGGTTAGAGTTTTTAGCCGGTTATGACTTTGGTATTGAGTACACACCAGGAAAAGGCAACAAGGTTGCAGATGCACTTAGCAGGAAACATCAGAATGCAGTATTGGAAATGATAGTTGAGTGGAAAGATTTAGAAGCATTGACTACATGTAGAATACAGTGAGATCTGAGACTGGATCTAGTAAGGAAACTGTTATGTTGTCATGTTTAGAAGTTCGATCGGTGATGATCGAAAGGATTGCTTCTAAGCAGAAAGAGGATCCATTATTAGTTGAACGGATCAGAAAGTTAAGGGATGGAACAGAGGGCGATGACTTGAAAGATTTCGGTCTTGACTAGACTGGGTGGTTAAGGAAGAAAGAAAGATGATGTGTTTCGAATGTGGGAAACATTAGGAAGGAAGTTCTTAGAGAATGTCATCGTTCAAAGTTTACTATTCATCCGGGAGGAACTAAGATGTATCAGGACATGAAAAGAAGTTTCTTCTGGGAAGGCATGAAGAGGGATATAGTCTTATAGGTGAAGTAGTGTTTGAACTGTCAACATGTAAAAGCTGAACATCAGAAACCAAGTGGGTTGCTTCAACCTTTAGAGGTTCTAGTATGGAATAGGATTCTATCTCAATGGATTTTATAGACAGGTTGCCAAGGTCAAATCGAGGAAATGAAAGCATATGGGTTATAGTGGGCAGCCATTTCATTCCAATTAAGTCAACCAGGAAGGCACCTGTTTTAGCTAAGTTGTTTATGAAGAATATAGTTAGACTGCATGGAATTCCTAGTTGTATAGTAAGTGATAGAGATTTCTTATTCACTAGTGAGTCCAGGAAGAGTCTACAGGAGACTTTGGATACCAAGCTCAAGATGAGTACCGCTTACCATCCACAGACAGATGGGTAAACGAAGAGAGTTAACAAAGTCTTAGAGGATTTGTTAAGAGCTTGTGTACTAGATTTTGGGGGATCATGAGAAGACCACCTATACTTAGTCGAGTTTTCATATAACAAGAAGCGAGAACCCTTCGCTACCTAACAAGAAGCGAGAACCCCTTATCACTCTGAACTGATCAAGCAAATCTGATCCTGGTTCCTTCGAACTAATCATCGATAAAAAAGATGTTAAGTTCATATGTGACTATCAATAATCATTCAATTTAATTCATCTTTTTATTCATTCATAAATATCTCTTAGAGATATATTCATTAAATTATTCCTTTATCTTCTTAACAGTATATGGAATCATTAAGGCTCATTTATCAAATCATTTGGTAAATTTAAACCTTTTTAATCTTGGAATAAATCCAAATCGATTCACCTTTTACTTAGAAAAATATTTCCAAATCATTTATTTAAATCTCATATTTGAAAACATTATTTTAGAGCATCTGGGCTTTCCCTTCGATCTGTTCCACCCCTCGTCTAAAAGAGAAAACAGAGGCCAGGTAAGTTCAGGGCACCGGTTGCTCTATTCCTAACTTTAGTTACACATCTTGTTTTACTGTTTAGATCTCACAGGCGGGACAAATGTATCAGTCGTTTCTGCATACTCCTTTCATTTTCAGAAATGATTTATAAAACTTCCAAATCATTATTTAAAACACTTATTCATTTATTTGAAAACACTTATAAAAGATTTGGAAAAGAATACTTAAGTTTAAAGTCATATTTTAAAAGTTATTAAAAAAACTGCAGCAAAACGTGCTGTGAATAGTGTTTTAAAGGCTTATTTGATAAAAACGACTTTTCTATCATTTAGAAATTCATTTTAAATCAATTTCAAATTCGGGTTTTAAATTGCAAAACCGCAATTTTTCTGAAAACTTGTTTTACTCGTATTTAAAATTTTACAAGATGAAATCTTGATTTTCTTTCTTTATTTAAAAACTATGGATATAATAGTTCGGAAAATTCATATCTCAAAGAATTCCGAGATATATTCCATTTCGTATACTCATTTGAAATCTTCGGTGCGAAATCGCGAACTACCGTTACGCGATGCACCTAGTTTTAACTTGTTTTTCAATTTATTTTCAAACTTCCTGGAAACACTTTTATATGTTTATAAAACATTTCTAAAACATTTTAAACTCATTTTAAACAATATAATCATTTTTCACTTCATTCCACATTATAATATTTTATTATTATAATATCAATTTCAACCTTTTTAGATAATTTAAAACTATTAAGAGGCTAAATAATTTCCATACACATATTTATATGGATTTAGTTTTCATTTAACTACGGTTAATTTCTAACCATTGCTCTTATTATTTATCAAACCAGGTAATCATCCATATTAACATCCATATATTCAAAACAAGTAATCACACACTTGACATCCAATATATATTATATTTTCATATCATTAAACTTGGAATTATTTAGAGATTAATTAAATGTGAGTACTCACCTTTAACCAGATCGTTTCACTTCCTATCAACATTCTTATCCAACAACACTTCACTAACTCGTCTTTTACTTCATTCCTCTTTACTTTATGTTCTCGACCTCTATTTCCAAACTCTAGAAAATTCAGTAGAGCTTCCGCAGTACTTCTAACTTCCTCCTATCTTCTTGGAATGAAACAGACGACACTTTCTTCTCTTTTTCTTGCATCGAAGCTTTCCAACTTGCTCCTTCCTTCTACATGGGTTTGGCCACCATGATCCCCTCCTTCCTCCATTATTTCTTCACTTCATAGATGCTAAACCATGTTCTAATGACGATATAAGAGCTTTGACAAAGTTTGGTGGAGTTTGGAGTTGAATTGATGTGATTTTAAGAAAAGTTAGTAAGGAAAGAGAAGAGAGGATTTTCGACAAAAACTGTTACGGTCACATTTTGACGTTTTTGTTAAACTATTTATTTATGTAAAGAAAACATGAAAATATGTTTCTTATCATCTTTAAATAATTAAAACAAGCGTATTTGACTTATAAAACCATATTTAATAATACTAAAATTCAATTATAAAAATACGACGACGATTTGTCATTGTACGACGAAGTTTGTACATTTTTATAAAACAAGTATATATGTTTATAAAACCATTATAAATCAAACTTCTATTATTATCATATCATTATATAACCATTAAAAAGAGTTATTTACCATTTACACCAATCATTCGAATATATATCAAATTTTATCGAAAACTGGCTTTTGTCACTTTTCGACGAAAATCCAAACTTCTTGATATTGTAATCAAATTCTAAAAATAAGTTTATCATTTTTATTTATTACATAAAATATGATTATTTAAGTTGAAAAATTCCATATTTGAATATTTAAAGTTAATTAAATATTTCATTTAAAAGTGACAAAATTATTTGTCGTTACAACTCTGGTGGCACGGACGCCATGGTGAAGTAGTGTTTTAGAAGAAACAACAATTCGAAGAAGAAGAAGAGCAAGTCAAGGAAGAAGAAGAGCAAGTCATGGAAGAATTAGGGGAGAAGAAGTGATATCAGCTGTTAGGTATCAGTTTTCCAGTTTATAGGTATCATTTTCAAAAATATTTGTTATTTTTGAGTTTGTGATTTTTGTTGTATAACAAAATTATTAAACTATAATAAATTCATATTTTGAAGTGGACATTTTTTTAATTGTTTTTTTGCATTCATATTGGTTTGATTGATAATATATCGTTGTGTTGAGTTTAGTGAGGATCAATCTTTAGGTATCATTTTTGTTTTTTCTGAGTATCATTTTTTTAAATAATGTAGTGTGGAAGTTTTTTACTATTTTGTTTGTTTGATTATATAAAAAAAATGAAGTTATTACATAGTAAATATGATGATCATTGAGTTGAATTAGTGTTTCATTAGTATCAAATATTTAATGAATTTCGTTTGAGTATCAGTTTTACTATTAATTTGAGGATCAGTTTTTAAATATCAGTTTTAGTGATAGTAGTTATCATTTTTGTAAAAACTGTTTTATTTTTTACCTAGAGATGAACCGCTGTCGTGCTCGCCATTGTGCACACTACCTTAGTTGAATGGAATCCATGTTTATGCTAGAGTGGAGCCACTCGATCTGGCTTGCATCGGAGAATTGAGATGCTTGAGTCAAAACATCATTATATGAGATAACGATGCGATTTCATAAGCTTGATAGATGTTAATTATGGGTGGTCTATTTGTGCTTTAATATGATGATGAACTGATTTTCTACAAGGATAATTGTTATGATTGAAATGCTTGTTCAAGAATGAGCTGTAAACTTAGATAATAGGTGATCGAATTTGATAAATTCGAGAACCTATGAGATTATGGGTGGTTTATTTGAGTATCAGCTGTTAGGTATCAGTTTTAGTTGTCGGTAGCAGTTATTAGTTACCGGTAGCAGTTTTTAGGTATCAGTTTTTAAGTTAAGAGTTATCGGTAGCATGTGATGGCGGGGGATGGTATTGGGGGCAGCGACGAAGCTGGTGGTGCAGGTGATGGCGGTGGGTGGTGGTGCGACGAGTGATGCTTGATAATTTTGACGGTTTCTCTTTATGACTAATTTTGGAAGAATGTTTGTCCTTATCACCAATTTTGGAAGAATGTTTGTCCCTATAGCTAAATTTGGAAGAATGTTTGTCCCTATGGCTAAATTATTGAGGTTGTGTCATTGAGGCTAAAAAAATACAAACTTTTGTACTTTATACAAAAAAAACCCATAACTGAAACTGCTAGCGTAGAATACCATTTTATTATTTGGCTATACAAATGAATGTTAACTTAAAGATCAAAAGGTCATACAAATTACTTTCAATTTACGATTCATTTGAAGTAATCCTCGATAAAATGGTAAACTCGAAATGAATATATAAAGTAAGATTGTGAATGCTTTGTAGAAATTTCAATAGATAAATGTTATATAACACTTCCATTAAATTGTCTTGAAGGAAAATGGAATCACTGCCATAAAAAAGTGCAAGATTTTTAGTTATTTTAGTAGTACGAGCAGTCAATTCATAGAATTCATTTATCAACTATAATGCGTACCAACCAAAATGAAAAATGATTTATGTTTAACAAAAACATATTTGAATTTCTTATATAAAATACTTTGAATACAATCAAAAGGTAGTACAAAACGAAAGAAATTGGTATAAGATCGTTAAAATAATGAGCATCCAATATGATTTAAAACGAATCATATTCTTTAAGAAAGAATTTCTAGTGGCAAAGAGGATTTGTAATAAAAATGTTATGTACATAATTAAGAAGAAATAGTCACGTAATAACCGAAGGTATTAAATGCCTGTCTTGAAAAAAGAAACGCAAAAAAGAAATCAATTTAATGAGTGTGATGGCAGGCCAATACTAAAATTAATTATTTGACAAATAGTAATATGTGTATCTGTATAAAATGCATGACCTATGTTAGTACAAATAGAAATGGTTTAGTATTATTTAAAATAAATATTTTTTCTCGAAATATCTTGACCAGGAATATTTAAAATAAATTTTAATCATATGTTATGATAATTTTTCCATGATTACAATTCCTTGTAATTATCATCATATAATATATCATTTAAGGAATTTCTATTTTAATATACTTTAAATTTTTTTTTTTTATATTATGCATTAAAGTATATTATAGAAATCAAATACTTTTATTATGAATAAGATTGATCATAGAGTTAGATATATGCAACAAATTACATAATTACCTAAGAGCATACCCATAACTCTTCCAGGATTAGTATATTCAAGTTAGCACGGATTACAAGTTTACAGGTGTTGTAAGCGTCGATTATTTAATTCTAGTAGTAATCGCGGAGGCACAGTAGACACCAACGGATTAGTGGTTGAAGCTAGGTATATCTATTTGTTATTTACTTTCATATTTACGTTTCCGCAGTTTATTTTATTTGTTTATTTACGAAATTTTTACATGCCCTATTCACATCTCCTTTTCTCGGGTATATTGCACAATTCTAACAAAAGCTAGGTTTCATTTGTAAGCTACCACTTTTATATCATAATTTTGAATATATCCGTAGTAACCCCCTAATATTTTCAACCATAACAATGATTTTATTATTACTTTTAATAACAACTGGAAATTGTTTAAATTAAGTAAATATATTATATATTAAAATTACGTTCATAGAAGTCATAAAGTCATTATTTAATCATCGTAGAATTTGTTTTATGATATTCAAAATTTTCAGATTTAATAAAAAATATTTTAATTCATTTTTAAATTATTTATTTAATAATGAATTATGATTAGTTAAATGAATAAATAAATTAAAAAATATTATAACCATGCTCATGAATTTTTGTGGACATAAAAGAGTTACCAACTGATATAATTTTGTAATATTATTTGCTATATTAGAATTATGTTCAAATTCTAATGAAATAATTATCAAACTAAAATAGAAAAAATTTAAATGAAAAAAATAATTATCTAATGGTTGAGGGTTTCAAAAATATTAGCAATATTGATATAAATTTATTAGGGGGAATTAATTTAAAGGACAAAAATTTGTATATTTTTTGCCTCAAGGACACAACCTCAATATTTTTACCATAAGGACAAACATTCTTCTAAAAATTATTTATAAGGACAAATATTTTTCAAAATTATTCATAAGGACAACAAAACTGCTACCAAGCTAAAAACTGATACCTAAAAACTGCTACCGATAACTATAAACTGATACTATTAATGACTAAAAACTGATACCTAAAGAAAGTTGTCCTTCAGGATAAAATATTGACGGTCTGTCCTTAAGGTAAAAACGCTGAAAAATTTTGTCCTTGACAATAATTTCCTGAATTTATTATGCCAAAACTTGAATTTTAAATTCACAAAATGGCCAAAGTAAAAAATAATTTAAAATTTGATTTTATATACATGTATGTGTATGTGTGTGTACACACACATGTATACACACACGTATACATACGAGTGTGTGTAAAAAAAATCTCCTTGCTGTATATTCTTATTTTGTTTATTATAATCACGTGACTATGAATGAATTAATGCCAAGTATCATGACAGCTGACATCTAGAAGGTTATATATTTGCCTACATATGCAGTAGTAACCGGGCTAAATCGCTCTGTGTCTAACTTACATGTCTCATGTGCTTTATCTAATATGAACTACCCATCGCATAATTTATATTACTGGGATCCACACTGCTATTGAAGTAATCTGATGATACCCAATAAATACATGAAAATGATAAAAGCAGGCTCAGGTTATTATATTCTTTCTCTGTGATACTTTTTTCATGTAATTTCTCTTGGACATGCTTCTCTTTCTCCTCCTATAAATTCTACTTTGCCCTTCTTTTCTCATCTAAAAACTCTGAAAACATAACTCATATCTATCAGTATTTATGTAAACAGTTGTTTTTGCTTGCCTCGCCATTTTCTTCGCTCGTATAAACAAATTCACCTATATTCAGACCGAACCCTCTCCCATTTTCAAAATATTTTATAAATCATCAATTTAACCAAAAAAGAAATCTTTAATAGAAGAAATTTAAAGCAACCTAAAGCACAATGGACAGGTCTTCATCTTCTACATCACATGGAGCAATTTCTGAAGTTTATTTAGCTCATTTACGTAACTTTTGCTACCAGTTTTAATATGTGTGAACGCATTTGATTATTGATGATAAATAATTTATCATAAGTAGACCTGTCAAAATATGACCCAACCCATTAACCCAATCCATTTAACCTACTTATAAATGGGTTGGGTCAACTCATATATGAATATAATTAAATGAGTTATGGGTTGGGTCGACCCATTTTTAAAAAGGTTGTAAATGGATAACTCATTTATTAAAAAACATTAATAATACAAATTTAAAAAATAAGAATTTTGAACATGCATTGTAGTTTTTCATAGATACTGACAGTTGTACTTAGAAAATAATATGCTACCGCATCCCCATATTTGAACTCCGCATAGTGCAGAAGTCGCTATTTTTTTATTCATACTGTAATAACTTCTTCGTACTAACTCGGAATCAGGCGGGATTTCGACCGATTAACTCCCACCTAAATTACGGACAGTGTGGAACACTCGGATACTTCATCGTATGAACGCACACTGTAGTTCTCCAAAGAGACTAACAGTTGTACTTAAATAATAGGCTGCCACATCTCCATATTTGAACTCCGTCTAGTACAGAAGCCGTTGTTTTTTTTGTTCGGACTGCAATAACTCCTTCGTTCTAACTCGGAATCAGGTGGGATTTCGACCGATTAATTCCCACCTAAATTACAAACCGTGTGGAATACTCGAATACTTCATCGTGTGAACGCACACTGTAGTTCTCCAAGGGGACTGACAGTTGTACTTAGAAAATAATAGACTACCACATCCCCATATTTGAACTCCGCCTAGTGCAGAAGCCGCTATTTTTTTTGTTCAGATTACAATAACTCCTTCGTTCTAACTCAAAATCAGGCGGGATTTCGACCGATTAGCTCCCATTTAAATTACGGACAGTGTGGAACACTCAGATACTTCATCGTGTGAACGCACACTGTAGTTCTCCAAGGGAACTGACAGTTGTACTTACAAAATAATAAGCTACCGCATCGCCGTATTTGAATTTTGATGGAAATTAGAATTTTAAATTTTTATCGGAACTCAAAACATAAAAATTAGAATTAGAATTATTTTATATTTATTTGTTTTTTATTAGTCAAATTAAGTTTAAATCTTTAAATGGGTTAAATGAGTACCCCGCTTATTAAGTGGGTTGGATCATAAATGGGTTGGGTCATAAATGGGTAAAAAAAATGGGTCATAAATGGGTTGGGTCATAAATGGGTAAAAAAAATGGGTCATAAATGGGTTGGGTCAAACTCGATCCAACCCATTTTGACCAAACCCAACCCGTTTGACAGGCCTACTCCTTTTAGGCTATGATCCGACGGTTTCTAGCCCGTAATTTCACATTCATACAGCAACAGCATATCATGCTTTCAAAACATAGCTTGGCCCTAATATAGACAAACGCTATTTATACCATTTATTATTATTTATGGAGTTGCTACTCTACCACTTTCATTTGTCATGTTCTCTAATATAGGTGTGAAGGGTCTTCAGACTAGTTACAAGCAAAGAGTTTGTTATAAATCCTAAACAAGAGAATCTTTCGGGTATATCTACCCCCGATTAGGGGTGTTACGGTTGCGGTAACCGTCATTATTACCACCAACCGTAACCGTAACCGTTGTTAACGGTTATAAATTCTTATAACCGTTACCGCAACCGTCTATAATGGTTAACCGTCGTGTTTTCAATTTTGAAGCATGTCGTACATATATTTTCAAGTATATGCATTATTGATGATAAATTGACATAGCTCTAACTATTTTTTGTAAGTTTATTTATTTGTTTATAAAATGACCAATATGCATGCACATGTTATTAGTTCATTAAGGTGCATATTATTAATGTGCAAGCTATTCCTTTAACTTAAATTACTATTTTTTATGGTTTAATGTTAAATATTACATAAAACAATCATGTATGGTTGGTACGGTTAACCGCGGTTTTTAAATTCTTCAACCGTTACCGTAACCGTTACCGTTATAGATGGTAACCGCATGAACGGTTGGTACGGTTGAGCGGTTGAGCGATTCAACCGTAACAGCCCTACCCCCGATAGGGTAGCTTTTGATGTTTTAATCCCACAAAGCGACTACCGAGTAGTTGTAGTCAACTAACCGGTAACTTAGATGTTTCTGAGTTTTGGAAACTGGGGCAAGTCTATCGACCGTATTTTTTTCATTAACTTATAAATTACATGATAATTTTCTACAAATTAACAACAAGAATTCAATTATGCACTTAAAAGGATGGAACAAAAACAGGAGTAAGAACAACAAGTTGAGTTTTGATCAAATTACAGTTAGTATGGTCATATAGCGCAAATTGTTGAAATCAGTGATGTAGCAACAATTATCCGATCAAAGAGTAAATCGACGAAAATTTCACTTGTAGAGCTGTTGAACATGCTCTAGAACCGAATGAATCAACCGGCTCCATCAAAAATTTGGTAATGGGAATGGAGGAAACTTATTGAGAAGTTGTATAACAGAATCGGTTATGTCGAATCGTTAGGAACGTTTGCATAAGATTATATTACCTTACTTACATTAGTTAGATTTTTAGGAATATTATATTCATATTTCGACCTTTCTAAACTTGGTATTTGTAGTAGTTTAACACAATAGTTAAATACAAAACTAAACTTAGAAAATAGAAACAAAACAGAAAATAAAATTTAACATCAAAAATTGAAATTAGAGAATAGCACATAGAACGTTTAACAAAAAACATATATCACGTCATACAGCGTAACACATTACATATACAACAATACGAATAAAACACTGTACACAAACTATCAGCGCTACGTCTACGCTTAACTCTTGTAGCGACGGTGAACTTTTCGTTGCACTGCTTTTGATCTAGCAACGATGTGACGTGAGTGGAAAGGTTTCATAGATGATTGAGATGGATTAAACCTAATTTTAGCATTCGTTGGGTTAGAGTGAAGAATGAAGATGGGATGTATGAAATTTAAAACGGGTTTGAAGGAAGAATCTGAACAGAGGTCGACAAGGCATCCATAGAAAAATCGTTTGACACGAGTTTGTCTTTCGACGGCGTAATCCCTTTTGATTTACCTAAAGTATGCATTGTGGAGTCGGTGAATACTTCCTCAGACTGTTACGGATAATTCATCCAATTGACATCCAGTTTAACCGAATGGTTTGAAAAAAGAAAAATCTAAATGAATTTTGACGTTTTCGTTTGTTTTCATCAACAGTAGCTTCAAGTAGATTTTTTCTTTTTTTTTATGGGGATAATAAAAAAAATAAAAAATAAAAATCACTGAGCGAAAGTGAAAATGAGACCAAGAAAAAGAAAATCGGACAAATCAATTTATATAGCTCGACTTACTCGAGTTTCTAAAACTCAGGTTATAATTGGCTTAATCAATACTCACTGTTGAGAAAGCAGGAACTGTATCACTACAGAATTTCAGACTCGTTCTCTTAGCGATAGCTCGTTTTGGGTCCTCTTATCTTGACCGATTGGAGACATTTTCTTACCTTTTTGTTTACTGGATGGAGACCCCATCTATATTTAGAGGTTGACATATCTTTTCCGCCTGACATTAGAACCATGGCCAGCCAAAGAAACTTATCAAGTCCAAAAAACAACGTATAAAGAAAGCAATACAGCAACAAAACCAAAAGAGAGAAGAAAATAATCGAATAAAATGATGGTCGTTATTTACATCTTTGATACATTAACATAAATTTTAGTCGACCGCAAAAACAAGGCTTGATGCTGGACATTTGTTGACCCTCCCTTTGTAACTATACAACACCTCAGTAGTTACAATTCAGAATACGACCATTATGTATGCGACAATCATGTCCATGACTACAAATTTGTATATCAAGCACTTCTTACATGTTGTCTTTATACCGACTCGGTTTCCCTATCTATGATTGTTTGCTACATTTGTTTTAACACTATCCTTCTTAATTCTGGGAAGCTCTTTTCAAGTCCAACCTCCACATACCGCATACTTCCTTTGTTTCTGTTTTTTTCCTTTATGGAGCTGCTGCAATACATCACAGTCAAACAGCTCCATCAATTTAATGGCAGTATCTGATATCATCGAGCTCACAACCTTTCTTTACCCTGAAATGCTGTCTGTACTTTTTAACATTTTGTTGTTGAATCATCTAAAATCTCTATAACCGTCATTTCTTCGAATAAATTTACTATTACTATTTGCCCTATTATCTTCAGCAGCTTCAGCCTGTGTCGTAGGACCGGGACCAGGCTGATGATGTATGTCCAATAATTGTCTCTGTCGCTGCCCAGCAGCAGTTCTCATATTCCTGAAGTCGTTCGCTTTTTCAGAGTTATCGTGAGTAACAGCAGCAGTTTTCATACTCAGTAATTCTTTAGGAATGCTTTCCATATCCTTGAAACAGCTCCTTGACTTTGCATCATTGATCAGAGCAGCCCAATCTTCGGATTGCATAAGAGCATTTGCATTGCCCACAACCTGGATGGATGACGCAAGGAAGTAGAAGTAATTATTTAAAATACGAACACTATGCTATCGTTATATACTAAATACATACTACTAGTTCAGAATAATATAGTGTACAGTTTGTGAGAGTTATATCGGTAGTAGTTTCTTAGAGCAGGAGGGCCTTTTGAAATTATATTATATATCCATCATATTATAAGCAACTCAAAAGATCTTCCCTCCACGGATGTTATTATCATTTGACTACATTATTGCTGAGATATTATTCAAAAGTTAAATAAGACAATTTGGGTTTCCATATCGCACCAAAAGTGAACAGGGACGGTTAAATTCAGAATAAGCAAATTACCAATAGGAAAAATAAAAACAAGAGTGTTAATGTATGTGTAAGAGACGGACACATACCCAAAGAGCCCTTCGCGCTCGAGTAAGAGCAACATTCATGCGACGGATATCAGAAACAAAACCAACACCGTGATTAGAAGCACGCACACAAGACATGATAATGATGTCCCTCTCTTGTCCTTGAAAAGCATCCACTGTATTGATGTACAGACCTTTCCCCTCTTCAGAGTTGAGCACTTGTTCGAATTCTCTCTGTATGCACTTCAACTGCAATTTATAAGGTGTAATAATACCAACAGTAACCTTTTTCCCACCACCGTTCAGCTTCAAAAAGTTCTGAACATACTCGTAAATGCGCAGGGCAAAATTTGCTTCCTGGACATTTTGATAGGATGCAGAGCCACCTCTATGGGACTCCCTCCCATGCATGATGTCAAAAAACATGTACGGCTGAAGGATAGGGTCCTTGTAGTAAATTTCATTTGGTAGAGTAGCAACGCTTTCACTATCAGTTAACCGGCTCTGGTAAAAATATCTTGAAGGAAAATCCCGGATTTGAGGATGCATTCTATACTGAACGGACAGTAGCATGGTAGGGCATCCAGCTTGCTGAAATCTCTCAAAAAGGCTTCGACTGTAGAGCAATGTACCAGCAGCTTTACTAATAACAGTTGCTGGTAACTGTTGAGGATCGCCTACAAGAACGCATCTAGCAGCACCAAGGGACAGAGGAGGAAGAACTGCCACTTCACTAGCTTGAGCGGCCTCGTCAATAACCACCATATCAAAGCCATGGGTAAGCCGTGAAAAGATCTTACGCCCGCTGCTGGAAACTGTAGTGAAGACGATCTCAGCTTCATTTGCAAAACTTGCCTCAAGATGAGCCCTAGCATCTTCCAAATTAAAATTGCTACCAGGGCGAAACCGACTTTCTAATATGCAGAGTCGAGTCATCTCAACCAAGACTTTGTCTCTTCCTTCTACAGCTTGAGCAAGCTTTCGAAGCAAAACATCGCGGTTTTGATCACGTGCAACAAGGACATCAGGATCGACACCTACAGAACCTTGAGACCTACCAGCTAAAGCTGCAGCACTTAGCTGTCTTTGTAAATGAGAAATCTGTTGAGAATAGTTAGCTTCATGATTTCGAAGCTGATGCATCCAACCAAAAACCTCCTCTCTACCCTTGAGTAGAAGCTGTTCAGTTCGCCTCTCAACAGACACTGCCTGAGCTGCACGTGTCTGTGAATCCACTCCCACACGTGCAACATCAGGTCTATACACTTGCATCTCTCCATCTATGAAACCACGGTCTAGTACACGTGCTAGCAACTCATCCGTTGCAGCATTTGATGGAGCACATACAAGCATTCTAGGCTTAGGACTCAATTTTGGAAGAGTACGGAAAAGGTTTTGGTCCATATTCTGCAGCAGTTCATCTATAGACGATCCACCTGCCATATTATTGTTTGTGTTGCCCTCCAATTCACATGATTGTTTATAGCTTTCAGGAGCAAGTTGTTTAAGAAGAGCTGCATAATAGTGTTGATATTGTACAAGATGGATGACATTTAACATACCCCAAACCGTGTGTGTTTTCCCAGTGCCAGGTGGGCCCTGTACAAGGGTAAAAGGCCAAGGTTCTTGTTTTCTTGAACTTCCGCTGCTGCTATTATTATTGTTATTGCTCGTAGTTCCTGCTGCTGTGTGCATTGCTGCCCACTGAATTGCAGCCAACTGCGGACCGTTAAAAGTTTGATGAAGATGGTCGATGAAACTTGGCGTAAAACATTCCGGCATTGCAGGAGGTTGCTCTTCATATTTAGGAAACAGTTCCGGGCTAGGCTTTAAAATAGCACTTTGCATCTGTATTTATTGTCGTAAAATCATATGTTACTACCACTTCTTTTACTTGATGCATGTGATTATACAATTAAAGCATGTATTCTGGATGCATCCACTTGTAGTTTGCTATCCATAACACTTGCATTTTTACCAGACATTCCTGATATAATGCACTGCAGACTTACTGCGGTACAACCATGAGAAGTTTTTTTTTATATTTTTTATTTTTAAGACATTGATCCAGGATTAAGGAAACCAGCAAGGACAAACCTGCTAATAAGTTACTTACAAGCGACAAGTTTTGTAGCAACAACAACCCCAGTGATAAAGTTTAACGTTCATATAAATTCTAACCTGATTGCTTAGACGCCTAAATGCATGCAATGCAACGTACTCACGTTGAGTGGTCGCCAAAGAGCCAAGAACGGTAAGGTACCAGACACTCTTAGGCTGTAACTTTCTTAGAATGTGATTGTCTTCCACTTTGCTGCAATTACGATAAAAACTTAATATGGAAAATTTCATAGGCATCAGTTGCCCTTCACTACTGAAGGTCAAAAAGAGAAGGGGCTTGCAATTAGATCATACATGCATGAGTTTTGTAACAGTCTTGAGTGTATCTCTAAAGATACAAAATAACTTTTGTCAATTCTTTCAACTCTACTGCAAATTGTTACGAGAATAAAAGGATAAAAATACCAAAAAACCAACTGCAAGACAAAAGTACATTACAGTATGAATAAAGATAGCAAATTCTGGATAAATACAAAATTGTGGAGATAACAATTCAACAATTGATCTAGTTAGTTCGGACTAAACAATTATAAATCAAGCCACTTTCCAATCCACGTGTTGTACTTGTACCTCTCAATAATTAAGATCCGAAAAAAACAGAGTGCTAAGATGATTAGGAATCAAGCTTGAAATGCGATTTTCTAAGCATTTAATATTTTGGTTGACTAATGTATTATCAATCATCATATTGGTCTCCAAGTATCCATTGTTAGGATCATCTGACATTGCTGCCTTAAACATCTGAGAACTTAAGGACTTGTAACCAAAGTGAAATTAGGAATAAGTACTAACTGCCAGAATAATGTATTAATTAATAATTATTACAAAAGGCACTCACCTGCAACAATTTTTAATAACATAGAATCCATCGTGCATATAACAGTAAACATAGCAACTCAGAAATGTACTATGAGACAATAGAACAGTAGAATACATTTAAGTTTGTAGGCAAAGTCACTGCCAATTTTTTAATACTGATATTGCGAATCAGTAGATAAATTGAGAAATGGAGTCAGAATGTTAAAATATCTTTCCTAGTAATATGTTACAAAACTTAAATAATGCTTGGTTTCCTAGGCTCCTAGCTGGTTTAAGTGAGTCAAATCACTGTGATCAACAAACAATGGTGAATCGCTGTCAAAACTGTTGGATAAAGAGTTTAAAAAGCAAGTAAGGGTATTTGTCAATAAAATATGTGATATTTCTGTATTTAAATGTTACTTATACCACCATTTTTTTTGTTTGTACCCCACAAAGTGAAGAAATGATGCATGTATTGTGCAAGGAAAAAAAGAAAGAAGAAATTTTGTACTTTAAGTTTACCTAGAATCATACAATTCTCCAATATAAAAATGTAAGACTGCACCAATAGGATCGCGAGAATCAACAGGCGTATGACGTCTAACAATGCCAGCAACTCTTCCAGTAATATCAGAACCAGATTCTTCTTTGTTTGGCCCAGTGCCAATAATTCTTTTGTTATATCTTGCTGTGTATTGGTTTACGTTGAAGTTACCTTATACAGCTATTTAAATAGTCAGATTAGTCTTATGGCTGTGAAATCTTACCTGCACTAGGTCTGGGAGATGACAGAATAGCAACTTCTCCCTCTTTAAATGTCCATTTGCATTCGTAGCATGGGAAAACTATCACATCAAACCACCCTGAATTGGGAAAAACCGTATCATTTAATCATGAAGATTTTGGCATTAAATTAGTCAAGAGTAACGTCCTATTGCAAATCAAGCACACATTCCTATAGTTTTTAAGAAGGTTTGTTAAGATTTGAGACAGAAAATGACAAATGAAATAATTTAGAGGATAACAAAAATAATCAGTCCAAATGAAGTGAACTAACTATAGCATGATTGTCAGGATAAAAAGTCTCATATAATATGTGCATATGCCAGTCAACAAAATCAACATTAAAATAACCAGTCATGTTCGTGGCATTTTCTTTAACAAAATTTTTTATTAAAAATTGTACATCTTTAATTTAATTGGACATAATATACTTCTACTTCAATAATTACAAAATGAAAAACGAATAAGGATGTCTTTGGTTGCAATAGGAGAAGCAAGAATGGAGTTTGGAAAGTTGATACAAATGAAAGAGGTGAAAACGAGTAACGTATTCTTGGTTATTCGGGAGCAGAATAGGTGGATGCAAAAGGAAGCAGATTAATGTAATTAGTTTGTGGTATTGGTTATGACCGGTAGTGGAAATAACTTTTAGAAAAAAACAACTTTGTGTATTTACTAATTAACAATGATTAAATGTATAGTAATTGAAATTACATATGCAGAGGTAGAAATGCAAAAAAACATCTTTTTTAGTTAAACTAAATAAATGAAGCAGGTGGATAAATATATCAGGTGGTATCCAGTGGCATTGAATGTCGAAGTAATAAAAGTTATGCTAGTCGAAGCATTCCCTTGTTCCGCCATAGAATGTTTGGAGAACAACCGTGTCGTTCATTTTTTAGATGCCAACAACCAACACCGTGAAGTTTTAGAAAATGCTATGAACAGTGTACAATAACTATCAAAATAATCTAACTATCTTTATCCTAGGAAATAAGGATATCTGCTCGTACAGAGGAAGATTTGTTGCACTGGTACATGTGTGATAGTACCGATGATTGCTGAAGTTAAATCATTCACAGTATGGAATTATACACAGATATGTGCATGTGTTGAATAAACAACCATGGATTCTAGGGAGAAAAAATTGCATACCTCTTTCACGTCTTTCAACAGATCTTACACGAACCATGGTATGTGCATCTCTAGAAGATTCTATAACCTCTTCCCATGTACTAAACAACTGTGCTCTACATTCCTCAAATAGTAAAGGTTCAAACACTTGCACATACTCTTCTACCGACTCAAATTGCCCAGGTACACATTGAAGATCTGCCTCCTCTGAAAGTTGCCAAGGATACTATCTCTCAGAAATCAGAACTTATATATGACATGTAAGCAGAATTATGTACCCTACCCTCACCAAAATTATAGAACACACACAGTTATCAAATTGCAATCACAGTCAGTTTTTTAACACGTAAACAGAAATGATACTCTACAGTAAGTTTCTATTACTGCGTTTAACCTGATACTCTATAGTAAGTTTATATTACTGCGTTTAATATGGTTTACACATTCGTCAAAAAGTAAATATCCAACTCTTACTTGACACTATTGCAGCTATAAAAGATCTCTCTGGAAAGATAACATATAACTAATAACATGCGCAAACATACAACCTTGTATTACAGATCATACTGATACAGAACCCCGATAAAAAGCTCAAAATGGTGATGTTTAAAATTCATACAGGGAATAAATGAACGGCATGAAATTCTACTAGTTCTTATGTAGTCTGGGTATGATAAGAAGTATAACTAATGGCCTTTTGTGTATTATGTCATCTTACGGTTTCACTTTCATAAGAGAACGATTATCAAAGCGATGTTTAGCATAAGCGCTCAATTTTGATAAATTCAGTCTGAGCGTCTTACATGTTTGCAAAGATAAAGAAATAATACAATTAGTTATTCCGGAAAACTCATGATATCCTGTAGCATCGTTTTCTTCCTTTACCTAACAAGTTTCGTATTTCCATGATTGCTTTTAGTACATATTTTGAGGGGCTTTGCCCATTAATCATTTGAAGACAAGAAACATAACTGTTAGTTTGTGCTATTTATATTCTGTTTGATGGTGGGGAATGCTAATAGGCAGCATTAATACTTGAAACCATAACGTTTACAACTATACAAACCTCATATTAAGAAAGTATGTTTCGATTCAATGAAGCTAACTAAAACAAAAGCATACGTAATTAAAATTTCTGGAAGAATCAAACCTGGATGATGCCAAAACTTCTCATTTGTCACCTCCCTATGTAATCGTTCTACTGACGTATCCTGATAAAATAGATTATTTGAAGATTGCTTTTTAGGTGGAAGGAGTTTCTTGCTACCTGATTTTGCATCCAGAGCACTCGGGCCAGGGGCACTTGGTTTTCTGGTTGAATTCAAAGTATTAGGCTGCCTAAACTCAACGGGCTGCTTTCTTAAGTCTTCTAAAGAAAGAGATTCATTAACGTTCAGTCTTTTGAATCGAGATCTTGATCCCGCATCTCCATTTGAATCAGGTGCATTAGGTTGCTTTTGAGTTTTACTTAGAGGCTGGGTTTGCCTTTCTGAAATTCGATCAACAGTGGAAGAGCTAGAACGAGAAGTCTCTTTTACCGTGCGAGTAACGATAGAAGGAAAAGATGATGGTCTCCTTGATGTTGAAGATTTCATAGAAGAATGCTTAACATCATCTGCATTTATAAATTGTGTTTGTCTAGCCCTTTTCTTTCCTAACATAGCTTCTTTGTGCTCATCAACCTTATGTTTCTTACCCAGATTGTTTGCGATCCGTGCAGCATGAATAGCTTCTATTCCTTTAATGTCTTTTGCTTTTGAAGATATAGGGAGTTCTTCAGGACCATCACTTTTGTCTTCTTTATCATCATTTTCTATGTCTTTGCTAGTCCCAATATTATTAGAACTGTTATCTAACATAGCTGTATCTAAACCAAGTTTGCTTCCTTCAGTTTCATTCTCCTTTTCAGTATTCTTCTTCCTGTAATCATTGTCATCAATATCATCAAGTTCTCCTTCTTCTCTGTCAACAGATTCGACATCTTTTGAAGTATTGTTATTATTCTCTGGTACACTTGCTTTCTTAGATGAAGTTTCACTAGCGACCAAATCATCCAAGGCCTCCTGTTTTTGCATATTTTTAGGCCTCACAAATGGCTGGAAACCTGAACCAGAAGTTGCATGTGTGAACTTATTTGCTACCTGAAAGGTTTCAGTAGTCGACTGAAACAAAATTGAAGGATCAAGATTTGATGTGGGAAGAGTTTTTTGTGGTTGAATAAGAGAGGCATTGCTTGTTTTCTCATCTTCGACTTCTACAGCTGGAGGTTCATTAAGATCAAATGGAAGTTTTCCTCGACTACCCATTTCATGCCTCCCAACACACAAACATCGATTAAACTTAACCTAGTAAATGAAATAAAACTATTTAGCATTACAGTGTATACAATAGCATAATCATAGTGTGTACAGATGCATATGATAGATGAAACTAATAGCATATGCAATACATGCAAATCAACCCCTCAAAACCAGATTCACTGTCAAAGAGACTCGTTCATTGACAATATCATAATTATACAACATCACATCAAAGCATTGCAAAAAATAAGACGGCGGAGATGTAACATAAAAAGTGCGCATAAGGCACATATGACACATGTATCATGTCTACACATAAGGCAGGTTCTAAGCTTTGGGTTGCTTGAGACGAACGCAAATTTTGTTGTCTTTAGAAAAAAATGAAGTATGCGTGCGCGCGTGCACACATATATCTGTGTGTTCATTAAGTTCAGAACCAAAAAAAAACAAACTAAAAATACATAATCGACACAAGCAAAAATGTAGGCATGTTATGGTATTTTTAACATATCAATATGTTCGATGAAAACAACTTCTTCGGTTTTTCGATTATAAATTATGGATAAATTTAATTTTGACCAGCTTAATCTTAGTAATTTGAATAGCCATGAGGTTTTAGAGTATAAACAATAACACGATCAACATGCAAAGTTTTAATAACTTTACATTCAATACTGACTGAAAAAAAGAAACGCCAATTCATTTACAGAAGTGACCTTTCAAACAAGGCCAAAAATAGTTTCAATTTTTTTAACCAAGAAAATAACGTAATTTGCAACATGTGATAATATTACCGATCGTATGCATTTCTCAAACAAAATATATTAGTTAGGATGACTAAAACCCAGTGAATATTTGCTGCAATCAAAGGGATCTAAATACAGTCTTGAAGTCTAAATTTCAAGGTCATCCAACGAATTGATGTAAATGAATATATTCTCTCTTATGCACCAACATCTTCGCTTTGGTCTTAAATTGGGTAGGATTGCACAAACTAGGCAAAAAAACAGCTATTATTTAGGAATTATGATGTATACAGCAGTACAATATGTCAATAGCGATGAAGAACTCAATGGCAAGTGATTTATTTAACATGTCAACATTCAACAACAGTGAAGAATTCAACAGCAATGGTTCATCAAATCATTCTAACAATTAGGTACCCTTTAGAGATGTAGAATACTGGAGACAGCAGCAATTTAAAAGGACTGGAGCCAGGAGCCTGTAGGAGGACCGAAGGAGGCCGAGGTCGTTGAAGCCTTGAAGGAGTAGAGGAGGAGTAGGAGGGCGCGTTCGGATCTGACAGAAAAATAGAAATTAGGGCTTCGTGTAAAGCACGTGCAAAGCACGGGTGATTTGTAGTTATTGCGATTTTGAAATAGAATCGGAGATGAAGAAAAAAGTACACCGAGGATGAATAATGTGGCTTACTTTATAGCTTTTGCTAGCGGGTTAATGGGTATAGTCATGTAGTGCTTTTATGAAGGGTTTACCAAACTGTACGCGAAGTTTGTCCCAAGTATTTAGCGCTGAATTTTAACATCTATACTAATGTGAACGCTGTCCCGCTTTTTTAATTTAGTATTATAAAACCGTAGATTCACTTAAGTCTTGTTATTTTTGCTTTATTTGCTGAAATAAGACTTTTTTTCCTTCCGTTATAGCAACATTAATATAAAAAAATTAATTTGACAAATTCTCTTTTAAACTAAATAAACAAAATTAAGACGTAAGTGTTCAACATGAGTTAAAAATCTATTGTATTTATGAAAAATATGGACTACATAAATATTGATATTCTTCGATTTTATTTATATGATTAAGCGATGTTTTTTTTTTCTACATAAATGACGTGATAATAAAAATAAATTAACTTTAAACATTTGATTTTATACCTAATGAAGTATTTTGCACTTTCGCTATTTTCCGCTATATCTCCGCTTTATTTCAACTGTAATTTTTTGCACTTCCACCGCTGTAGAACCGCTCAACGATTTAATTGCACATGTAGTGCGTATCCAAATCAAAAATAAATTATGTAGACGCTACCATTCTCTAAATCCATCAATCTTTTCATGTATGGATATTCCAAAAGTTTCGTCCTGACATATCTATTTCCTAAATAAAATCACCTGTATAGATGGAATATGATTAGTTAGCATGATAATCACAATCTCATTAAAATATTTGAAACACATTTTTCTTACCCATCAAAAGTTGTTAAAATCTAATATAATTTATTAACATATTAGTGTGTGTATTAAAATCGATATTGAACATTCCTAATAAAGAAGAATAATACTACACAAAAATTAATCAACAAATGTAAAAAATTGAACAATTGAAACAAACTCAAATTATTAGAGCTGAAGAATCTTGGATGAATGTGAAAATTATTTACAATCAATCATGGTATTGAAACAATGAAATAGTGAATAAGGAAGCAAAATAAGCATGTTAAATTTTATGTCAATTATGTCATCGAACATTGAAATGGAGAATAAGGAAAAAAAAATCTATGTATGTCATTTAGTATGCAGTATTATTAAATCAGATAAATTAATTAATTATTATTTTTCACTCGCCGCTTAAGGTTTTACCGATACCGTAAAAATTGCTATGTATAAATTCCAATTTACAATCGTTATTGTTTCACTTTGAAGTCAAATTTGACCATCTTCATCTCATAGAGTGATTTCAATGAACAAAATCGAGTATAGCATCTTCAATAATTAAAAAGTTACTTATGATTAAGATAATCATTTGCAAACCAACAAATGTGTTTATTTTATGATTCAAATGATACAGGAAAAATAAAGTTACGACACATAAAACTTTAGGCATAGACAGCTTAACAACTTAAGACAATCCGCCAATATAATATAAATGCCTCGATTATCGTTTCTTAATTTTTATATTGAAACTAAGAAATACCTTTTTGTTCTTAATGGTTATTCTTATTTATATATTTTACTAATTTTCATGAAAGTTTGTATTCCATTGAATTCAATTATTTATTTGTATTCTCTCTATAATCTATTCTTGATTATACAAATGAATTTTCTTTTTTGCATAATTTTCCCATTCATTTCTTTCCACAATATTTTACATGTAATCTCTATTTTTTTATATGCGCGTTAAATAAACTATAAAGCAATTATATTTAGCATGATTTCCTTTGAGAAGAAATAAAAATTAGACAATAAGAGTTAGAAATTAAATCAAGTAAAGATGTGGTTTTATATAAAAGTATATGCTAATGAAAGGATTGGTTGAACACTTAACGTAATGAAAAATAATATTGTACTTTTAATCATGAATATTTTAACTTAAATAACTGGAAAATTATAAAAGTATCGATGAACCTGATTATCCTTACATAAATGATAATGAACTTTTTGTCTTATTGGTGCAATTAATCTATATAATATAACACAAATTGTAGATTATCAATTGGAAATAAATTCATGTTAATATGCAAATTAACCAAAATTAGTAATCGACATTCGCTAACATAGAATAAAATGCATGCATCGTTCTTTGTAGCAACCGGTAATAAATTGATTAATATAAAACTAAATAAATCCTATTTCACAGTAATTCCAGGTGGTTATAGAAAAACAAACCAAAAATCATAAAAAGATTTCACAAATTCAATTGTTGGTTGACACATTGTAATCAAGATGAAAATTAGATATATACAAATAAAAGATTGAAAATGATGAATATGGATAAGAGTAAATATCTAATCATAAATCAAATAGCTACATCAAAAGATTGAAAAATAGCTAGTGCCTTGGTCTAAAATAATGGAGAAAAAAGCTTCATCATTCTTTAATATATTTTCCTTTAATAAGTAGAGAATGATAAAAAAACCACGTTAACTCTGAACCAAGATAATATTAATGAAGGGTGTTACTATCTACACACATCAAATATACATCTCTCATCCATTTATCTCCCCACCCACCACATTCCTCCATCCGTCCACTCACATCCACCAATTAAATTTTCATTTTTCCTCATGTGTTTTCTTTTTCTTGAAAAAATGATACTTGTCCTAAACCAAATTTCTTACCTCGTAAAATTAAATTTCACCTTAAATTAGACCGACGTGTTAAATCGATTATAGATAAAATGGAGAAATAAAAAATAAAAATAATATTGAAGAAGAAGAAGAAGCTAAATTAACTTTTCACGGTATAATGAGACTATTTCCTAACAAATCTATACAACTCTGCATTCATATACTAACACTACAAGAAAACGTACGATTTTCCGACGGGTGAAAACCGTCGACGGCCATCGGAAACCGACGTAAAAAACCGTCGCAAGTTGTTCCGTCACCGCACAGTTTTTTCGACGGCTTCCAACAGCACCCGTCGTAAACTTTCCGACGGTTGCCGATAGAAAACCCGATGGCTCTAGACAGTTGTTGAAGACACATGGCCGATCAAGAGAAAACAACAAACCTCTACTAGCCGTTGGAAAATGTTGACCTGTAAGCCGTCGCCAACCGTCGGAAACCGTCGGAATACCTGAAGCATTTTTCCAGAATTCTGCTACGTGCTAGCCTCACATACACAATTCAGAAATATGATATAGTCACACACAAGCACATATCGAATTCAGATATTCAATATAATCTCAAATCATACAAATATACTCAAATCACATAAAGAAATTAAACCAACCATAACTCACATAACATCAAACCAACCAACACTTCGTTAACATAATATACATACATGTCATCATATAATATATACACCGTGAAACACCAACAAATCTCACACCATCAACAACTCAAATGTCATCATCAACAACTCACCACCATCGACTCACAAATGTCAAACTGACCATCACCGAATGTACCATCAAATAATATACAAAACATCTCAAAGTATCCAACCGCACCATCTCAATGTATCATCAAACAATACTATGCAATGTCGCATAACAAAAAAACATACATATTACTTCTGTCAATCACCTCCAGAACCTCCGGAACCAGTTGAAGATGGAAAGCGGCCACCATACTACCGATACTACCGCATGTACTCAGCAATACGCTGGTCCAGCAGCTGAATCATCTCAATGGCCTGCCGACGGTTCTGCTCCTCCAACTATGCCACCTAGCTCTTAATTCCTCGATCTCTACTAGATCGATCTGAGCTTTGCTTTGGTTGGCTCTCCTCTGTCTATCCTGCAATATTTATTTAATTTAGTAAAAGTTCAATTACTATAATCTTACTATCGAAGCTACAACATAATATTTTAATTGTTATATCTATAAACTTATTATCGAAACTAAAGCGATGTAAAGTTCTTTAGAACTGAAAGATTACTAAATTGTTATATCTAAAAATATTATTCATTACCGCTTGATTGCCAAAGTCGTAATGCTAGTTCCGTGAAGGTGGATACATGACTGACTCAAAAATGACATCCTCCTCTCCGTAGTCAGCTGCTCTCTACCTGTTTCTTCCAGGAGTTTCTGCCATTGTTCCATAAACCATGCCTGCATGAACAAATAAAAATACATTTGAAATTAATAGCATAATATCTTAATTCATTATACTTTAATAATTAAAACAATCACTAATAGTATATAAACTAAAATATGATTACATGGCTCTTCCACGATTTTTCGTCATGTCATAAATTATGTAGAATGGGATGAGCTCCTCCTTCTAGACGACATGATACCTATCACAGACACATCATTTTATAAGAGAATAATAGCATAATAATGACATATATTGTATAATAATGACATAAATGATATAAAGTACATAAATTGCAATATATACCTGATCCAAATTGGATCTCATATTCTGACGATAAGCAGAATATAACATTTTTAACATAAATCGCTAAATAAATGGCATAAATGGTATAAATGGCGTGAATGACATAAATGACAGAAATTACGTAAATGACGATAAGCAGACTCGGTTTCATAAATGACATAAATTACATAACTTGCAAAATAAATGTCATCAATTACATAAATTGCATAATACATCATAATTCAACATGATATTTTTATCAATCCCCACCGTCTTCTGATTCAGATTCGATCTCATATTCTACATTATTTTCCTCTCTACTCTCAAATGCTTCTACCAAAACATTTAATTCATCGTTCGGAGGTCCAAAATTAGTACGATTGTCTATTGTTATTATTTCGTTGTTTTGCTCAAGATCTGCTTGATAAGCTTGTTCGTTTGGAATATTCTTTCCATCAAACGTAAATCTTGCCTTTGTTTTAAAAACTGCTGACCAATCTGCTTTATCTCTTTCTAGAGAAGGATAAGAGCGTAATAAACTTGCAAATGTTTGTTTGGCTAGTACAAAAGGATCGTACTTGTGATAATGCGATGTGTGCTTTATTTCAATAAGATTATAATCCTTATGCACATTAATTCCAGAACTTGGAACATTGCTGAACCAATTGCATCTAAACAGAAAAACATCCTCCGCGGGTTGTGAGAAATATGTCGGTTCCAAAATTTGGGTTAAAACGCCATAAAAATCATTTATTTGATTTTCTAAATCATCACTACCTTTAACAAATACACCTGTATTATTAGTTAATTTTTCAGCACCATATTCTTTGGTGTTGAATTTATATCCATTGATCAAATATATTGGATATGTCTTGACATTTCTTTTTGGTTCCAACGCAAGATGTTTCAATCCTTCGTCGACCACACAATTTCGCGATTCATAAATGTACTTTGAAAACCAATCAAAAAATTCTTTATTGAGATCTCCGCGTGGATGTTCTCGTTCATAAATACTGCATATATAAATAAAATATTGCATTAAATTCTACACGCGCATGCATTATTGAAATGAATTAATCAAGAATTATTATTTCATATTACCTAACAAATGGTGCAACCTTGGTACAATTAAGAAGAATATAAGTGTATGCGACATGAAGATCTCTATCGTCTAACCATACGTCTACACATTTTCCAGAAGGTTGACCATGTTGTCTAAAAATAGATAACATTGTTTGATAGGGCTCTTGTTCGTTGTCTACATCATTACGTGGAACACTTTCAAACGATATGTTCACATGCTCACTGTAATAGTGAGAGAAAAAGAACGAAGCTTCTTCTTCGATGTATGAGTTACAGATCGAACCTTCAACTCGTGCTTTTTGCCTCACTTTTATCTTCAGATGATTTAAGTTTCTATGAAAAATTAATTTACATTAACTTTTGTTAGCGCCAAAATTGGTCGCTAACATCCAAATCCGATTGAAAGCACCAAATACCAGTCACAGCTCACAGGTAGATTATACGTAGAGGATATTAATATAAAGAACAACAAAAATTAAAATGAAAGCAGTAAAGAACAATAGATTTTATAGTGGTTCGGCTAACTCTGGCCTACGTCCACTCCAGAAGTTTCCTTTTTATTGCTGTAATAACCGATTACAGTTACAAAATGGCAGAGTTGCCTTAGCCTTAGAAAAGAGAAAGTAAGAGAGTCGAAAGGAAGATCCCTTTTCTGAACCCCCACATGCTGTATTTATAAGCAAATCTTGAGTTGTTGGGCTTTCTGAGTGACCCGGGCCCATCAAGGCCATGGTTGAACCAGAGTTATCATTGTAACCGACCCCGAGTTCTGTACATGCCGACCCGACCCTTCCTAGATGATGACCCGAAGTAGTCCCACGCCTAACCCGAAGTAGTTCATGTTAGAACTCGAAGCACATATACGCCGACTCCCTTCAACCGAATGAGTATAGCCGACCTACACATGCCGAACGGCAACCAAGGCCGAACCACAACGCTGAGTGACTCTGACCGAACCACAACGCCGAGCGATGTCCAATGCCAAGCGATGTCCGATGCCGAGCGATGTCCAATGCCGAACCACACCAAGACCGAACCACATTTGCCAAACCCTCAGGCCGAACGACCTCCAGTGCCGAACCACCATTACCGAGCCACCCTGACCGAACCACAACGCCGAGCTGCCTCCGTATGCTGAACCACCATTGAGGCCGAACCACCTATGCCGAGCCATAACATCGAGCCACCTCTGTGTGCCGAACCACACCAAGACCGAACCACATTTGCCAAACCCTCAGGCCGATTGACCTCCAGTGCCGAACCACCATTACCGAGCCACCCTGACCGAACTACAACGTCAAGCTGCGTCCGTGTGCCGAACCACCATTGAGGCTAAATCACCTATGCCGAGCCTCCAATGTCGAGCCACTCATGCCAAGCCGCCTAAAAAGACTTGAAGAAATCATTCATACGACTCAAAGCTCGACTCCATATGACTCGAAGCAAATCCAGGGCGACTTGCGACTCGTCGAAACCCAAGTTTCAAGTATCCAATAACCTTCGTCCTTTAACCGAGCGGCATCTGCCGACCCACCTAGGTCGTGCCATGCATATTGAACCATCCCTGACTGACCGTCTATCCATCCAGCTGGCTCCAACCAATCGTATTCCAGTCTTGACAAATGAGCAGTCGATTTGGTTAAATCTGCCTATCCACGGCCTTGTAAAAAGGCGAGTTAACATTTGCCCCCCAAAACATGCCTTGCTATTGGAAGGTGTGTTTTGAATAGCCCCAAGTCCGATATCCGAAGCCCGTATGTTATCCACATCCATACTTTCCGATTCATAATCCAATCCATTTTATCCAAGTGTCATCGTCGTATCCTTATCCGAATCTACGACTGCTCTGAGTCGATATCCAATTCCGAATCCAGTAGCCAAATCCATAGCCAAATCCATATCCATCTGAACTCGACAACCGAGTTCTAATCCATCCATATCCAATAACCAATAACCACGTCCATGATCTCTCCGGGTCGATGTCCAAATCCGGGACCGCTCCGGGTCCATGCCCAAATCCTTAGCTGTTCATAGCCAATATCCAAATCTGTAACCTCTTCGGGTTCTTGCTAAGCGCAATCCATACTTGACGACATGTGTTAAGTAATTCCATGGTGTTCCTGGTTCAGTGTCCCTGAACGCCGAATAATGCCGTGGCTTAAGTCCTAATTCGAATCCTGGTCGCTCCGGACCTTTACCGAGCATAGTCCATACTCGACGACCTGTATAGTAGACAATATGGGGCCTAAGTCCTAGGCCGAATTCTGGTCTCTTCGGACCCTTGCCGAGCATAGTCCATGCTCGACAACCTTTTAGCCAAAATCCATAGAAAATCCAGTCAAAATCCAATCTGAAATCCAAATCCAACCAGAAAACCAGAAATCCATATCAAAAATCCTAATCAAAATCCAAATCAAAAATCAAGAATCCAAACCAAAATCCAAAACCAAAAAACCAACAAAACCGGGAGTTCAAGTCGAACTCCAAAACCAAAGCAGAAAAAGCAAATGTCCAAGCCAAAAGGAAAAAAAAATTTCACAAACCAGGGCATCATGGTTTATCATCGTCTCAGAGCATGCCTAAGGGTTATCTCCGACCCTGTACATGAGTAAGCGACTTAGCCGTCTGTCCATAGTTTGCTACTTATTCCAAACCATCGTGATTAGTTGATGACCAACCGACCACCATTCCTGGTCCTCACGCCATCGTAGTTGAGGGTAGGCGGTGGCTGCTCCAGTTCCACCGCCGCATTCCAAGTTTTGACATATTGTCGCAACTGACCATTACTTACATGATCCTCGATTATATCCTTTAGATGTCAGCAGCTGTTAGTATCATGCCCATCCAGGTCATGAAAGAGACAATGCCTTCCTGATGCCCTTTCGCATTCTGAGGGCTCCCTCCTTACCGGCCTTCGGTAAGGAAGGTGATCCTGAGTATCCAAGAATATCCGTTCTAGTGTTGCATTCAATCCTGTGTAAGTGGAGAATTTTGGTTCTCCCCAGTGATTCCTTTCCCTTTATCCTTGTCTTTACCCGAGCTTTCACCGGGCGGTCTTCCATCCTTAACCATGTTTACTTCCTTTGATTTCATATCCAGACATGCATCCTCTTGTCGAAGAAATCTTTCAGCTTCATGAAATAATTCCCCGAGATCCAGTGGTGGATCCTGTATCAATGACACTTTGAAATCCGAATTATCCTTGACTCCTGATACTGCAGCCATCAAAACCATTGATGGATCTGGCCGATCCACCGAAGCGACTACTGCATTAAACCGGGTTAAGAAAGTCCTGAGCGATTCATCCGCCCTCTGCTTGACTGAAGTTAGCATTATCGCATTCTTTGGTCTTTTTATGTGAACTCGAAACTGTCTCAAGAACTTATCCACCAGTTATGTCCACGTCCCAATAGATCCATCCTCTAGCTATCTGAACCATATAGCAGCTATATCGATCAAGTACAGGGGGAAACACCGAGCCATAACCTCCTCTGTTGCCCCCAGCACTTCCATATGCCTCGTGTACCTCATCAAGTGGTCAGTGGGATCCGTCTTTCCGTTGTATACTTCCAGAGTGGGCAGCTTGAAATCGGGCGGATTCCTAGCTATCCCAATGTTCCGGGTAAACGGAATTTTGTTGACTCCCTCCAAATCCCTGTTTGTCAGACCTCCGCGAATGGTTCGCCTGATGATGTCAACCAATCCAGCGTTACCTACCAAGGGTTGCCCTCTATCCATATTTCCTAACTGCCCCCCAAGTCCTCGGGGGAATTCCGGTACATACTCCTCATTACATACTCCTGTATTCCTGTTGGCGTCGGACTGCGCAGCATCATCTGGTATCTCTCCGTTGATTGGTCCAGCATTTCCTGGTGGTGTGCCCCCAAGTCTAGGTCCATCCAGATTGATAGCTGTTTGTTGACTGGGAGCTGCCCCCTGCTGAATCGCTCCATCTACCTGCCGGTTGGGTCCTTCTAATCCAGCTCCAAAAACTTGAGCACCTGTAGTTCCCGATTGTCCAAATTGCCTAAGAAGAGCCTGCATCATCTCCTCCTGTCGTTTCATCATCTGTTCCGGCATAGAATCTATCATAACCTGCATCTCATCCCGAGTTATGTATATGGATGCATGATCCTCTCCAGCTCCAAAAGAGGTCGCTTGACTTCCTTCCTGATTGCTCCTTTCCGCTGCCTGCTTCCTTGTTGGTGGTCTAACCATTGCTTTCTAAAATCCAAGTTCTGAAGCTTCTGAATCCAAAATCCAAGCTCCAAAATCCCGAGTGCTAGCATTCTTAGTGAAAGCACTAAAATGTTAGCGCCAAAATTAGTCGCTAACACCCAAATCCGGTTGAAAGCACCAAATACCAGTCACATCTCATAGATAGATTATACATGGAGGATATTAATATGAAGAACAACAAAAATTAAAATGAAAGCAGTAAAGAACAACAGATTTTATAGTGGTTCGGCTAACTCCGGCCTACGTCCACTCCAGAAGTTTCCTTTTTATTGCTGTAATAACCGATTACAGTTACAAAATGGCAGAGTTGCCTTAGTCTTAGAAAAGAGAAAGTAAGAGAGTCGAAAGGAAGATCCCTTTTCTGAACCCCCATATGCTGTATTTATAAGCAAATCCTGAGTTGTTGGGCTTTCTAAGTGACCCGGGCCCATCAAGGCCATGGCCGAACCAGAGTTATCATTGTAACCGACCCCGAGTTCTGCACATGCCGACCCGAGCCTTCCTAGATGACGACCCGAAGTAGTCCCACGTCTGACCTGAAGTAGTTCATGTTAGAACTCGAAGCACATATACGCCGACTCCCTTCAACCGAACGAGTATAGCCGACCTACACATGCCGAAAGGCAACCAAGGCCGAACCACAACGCCGAGTGAATCTGACCGAAACACAACGCCGAGCGATGTCCAATGCCGAGCGATGTCCGATGCCGAGCGATGTCCGATGCCGAACCACACCAAGGCCGAACCACATTTTCCAAACCCTCAGGCTGAACGACCTCCAGTGGCGAACCACCATTACCGAGCCACCTTGACCGAATCACAACGCCGAGCCACCTCCGTGTGCCGAACCACCATTAAGGCCGAACCACCTATGCCGAGCCACAACGCCGAGCCACCTCCGTGTGCCGAGCCACACCAAGACCGAACCACATTTGCCAAACCCTCAGTCCGAACGACCTCCAGTGCTGAACCACCATTACCGTGCCACCTTGACCGAACCACAACGCCGAGCCGCCTCCGTGTGCCGAACCACCATTGAGGCCGAACCACCTATGCCGAGCCGCCAATGCCGAGCCACCTAAAAAGACTTGAAGAAATCATTCATACGACTCGAAGCTCGACTCCATACGACTTGAAGCAAATCCAGGGCGACTTGCGACTCATCGAAACCCAAATTTCAAGTATCCAATAGCCTTCGTCCTTTAACCGAGCGGCATCTACCGACCCACCTAGGCCGTGCCATGCATATTGAACCATCCCTGACTGACCGTCTATCCATCCAGCTGGCTCTAACCAATCGTATTTCAGTCTTGACAAATGAGCAGTCGATTTAGTTAAATCCACCTGTCCACGGCCTTGCAAAAAGGCGGGTTAACAACTTTAACTTCCGAATGTAATTAAATCAATAGGTAACATATTTCATACCTCTCGAATAGATACATCCATCCATATAGCACAGAGCCTCGAAGTCGTGCTTCAGATGGGAGATGAACAGGTAAATGCTCCATTACATTAAAAGCTTGGTGGAAATATTTTCTCCAAATTGCAAAGCAATATAGGAATATCTTCTTCAAGTTTACGTAAACGTTCAACTTTTAACGTAGCCGAACAAAGCTCTTTGTAAAACAGACTAAGTTCCGATATTACCTTCCAAACTTTTAAGGGCAATAGTTTTTTGAATACAACGGGTAATAAATTTTCCACCATTATGTGACAGTCGTGGCTTTTCATTCCACTCAATCTACCGTTTTTAAAGTCAATACATCTACGAAGATTTGATGAAATCCCATCAGGAAATCTTAATCCTTCCACCCATTTTAACATAACTTTAACTTGATTATTATCTAACTCATAACATGCTTTGGGTTTTTTATTGTCGTTTGGTTTCATTGAAGCTCGGGACGTTTGCATAATTCTTGTATATCGCATCTTGATTTCAAATCATCCTTAGTCTTCCCCTTGACATTCAAAATTGTGTTAAAATCAATATTATGACGAAGCAAAAGATCTTTCCAATAAGGCAACTCCCAAAATATACTTTGTCTGCACCAATTATGAATAGTCGATTTACCTGCAATTTTAGTTTGTACTTTAGTTTCATGTATCTTTGGATAGTCCCTTACAAGGTCATATATGTCTTCGCTTGACCCTATCGTTGGTGGTTGTCTGGTTTCTACTCTATTAGCTAAAAAGTTTTTTCTATCTCCTCTGAAGGGATGATTGACATAGAGAAAACATCGATGGAGTCAAACCATGAAATTTTCTTACCATTCGGTAAAGAAAATGCCCACGTTTCTTCCATGCAATAAGTACAAGCTAGACGACCGGATGTACTCCATCCTGAAAGCATTACATAAGTAGGAAAATCACTTATAGTCCACAACAAAGAAGCAAACATACAAAAAAAATCTTTGAAACGTTGTATGTTTCTACTCCTTTGTTCCACGGTGTTTTTAACTCCCCAATCAACGGTTGTAAATAAACATCGATTCCTTGTGTCGGATCGTCGGGGCCAGGAGCGACAACTGTAAGAAACATATATGGAGTTTTCATACACATCCACGAAGGTAAATTATAAGGTGTGATGATAATGGGCCAAGATGAATATTTAGCACCAAATTGAGAAAATGGTGAAAAACCATCTGTATATTGTCCAAGTCTAACATTACGACTCTCCGCTGCAAAAGTAGGATAAGTTTTGTCAAAATGCTTCCATGCTTCTCCATCGGGTGGATGTGTCAACGTACCTTCTTCCTCTATTCTTACACTATGTCATCTCATATGAGATGCGGTTATAGAAGATGCGTATAATCTTTGAAACCTAGGAGTGATGGGCAAGTAATGCATACGTTTGTATGGAACTTCTTTTCTCTTCTTTTTTCTTGGTTTGTACATTTCCTCGTAACATATTCTACACTTCCTAAGAGTGATGTCCTCTTTCCAAAACAACATGCAACCATTTAAACATGTATCTATTTTTTGATATGGTAAACCAAAAGTCAACATAAGTTTTTTAACTTCATAGTGATTTTCACACATTAAATAATCAGGCGGCATATGTCGTTTTGCAGCTTGTACATCAGCTGTAATCCGGCTTCGGTGATGTTGTATTTTGACTTCATCGCAATGTATTATGCGGTTACAGATAGTTGAGTGCCGCTTTTGTGACCATCCCAAAGAGGTTTCTTTGCAGCATCCAATAAATCGTAAAAAAAAATTGCTTCAATATTTGGTTCTTCAACATTTACATTGTCGTCGTCAACTTCAAGTATAGGGACATTGATCGTGCTGCATCTTCAACCATATTTTCTATACGATTCATCATAACAATTTCATTACCAATCACCTCTAATTCAGACTCTGTAGGAGTGTGTGCTACAACTTCTCCATGACGATCCCAAACATAATACTCCGGTACGAAACCGTTTTTGCACAAATGAACTTTCACAATATATGGTAAGTGGTAACAAATACTTCAAATGTTTACACCTACTACACGAACAATGAATTTCTACATCATTTCAGTTATTACTTAAAGCGAATTCAACAAATATGTTTATACCATTATAAAAATCTTCCTTTATTGAGCCTCTCAGTCCCCTTCTTTGATACATCCATCTCCTTCGATCAAAAAAATAATCGATCATTTTTTCTATTTAAAAAAATATGTCACAAATTCAAAAATAAATATTAGTCATTTTACGAATTGACATTTTATTTTTCAATTTATTGATACATAATCTTATACGCGTCAATTTAACCCAACTTAAGAATACAATATTGAAATGTTGGTTAATGGTTTTCTATTTTGATGGTCAGTCATCCTACTTCTCATTACAAACACAGTAAACAATTACATTTCGTCAATTATTTCATTTTAAACGAATCAACAAAAATTGGTAGCATTTCCCCTTTGTTTCCTGTGCTGTACACAAATGCGCGTACATGGGAAACAAAAAAGAAAAGTGACGGTGAAATTTTGTGAACCGTTTAAAATGAAATAATGTACGGAATGTAATTATTTACTGTGTTTATAACTTGTCCAATATAGGGACAAATCCAGCAAGTATTGTACCGGATAAATATAAATGTCTGTTTTATGAGAAAAACGAATATATATATATAATGATCATGTACAACACTTGTCGAACGGGGCCAAAAACTCTTTAAGGGACGTAATAAAAAGGTAGTTTATACAAAAATTGGAAGTTTTACAATCTGTCTTCTTATTTATTATATAATATATTATTGTTTATAAATGGTTGAAAATTTACTAATTTTATATATTTCGAAAAATTATTAATTTACCACCTTATTCCGCGTATTTTATCGAACAAGGTTAATTCAGCGTATTATAGTAGATATGTAAATTATTTTTTTACGACGTTTTCGATAGAAAACAATTTATTTAATTATTAGTATGCGTGTATGTGTAGATATATAATGATTAACACATACACACACATATGAACACATAAACACCCCAATTAACACAAGACAATGCTAAGAATAATACATATATAATGGTTTACACATATACACAAATTCACGAATTATACCTACTTTTCACAATTTAAAGCGAACATATGAAATATGTATCCATGGGATACTATTGATAGAGTTAGGGGTATGCCGTAGGGGCAATTATGTAATTTGTTACATATATCTAACTTGTTGACCAATCTTGTTCAAAATAAAGATATTTTCTTTCTATTATATACTTAATATAATGTTGTTATATTAATGAATCAATTTAATTAAAAGTATATTTTATAGAAAATCCACAAATGATATGTTTTGTGATAGTAGTTACAAAGTGTTGTAACCGTGAGTAATTTATCATAATAAAACAAATATAGCATTTTAAATGTTCCTAGTTAAGATGCATCGAGAGTGGATATCGATGTATCCGTTGAGATTAGAGTACGTAACGCTCTTTAAATGTTGGGCAGTGTATTACTCATGACTATTGGGGGGCTCCAAGGGGTTACGTATTGATAGTTATAGGATAACTATGGAATGACTCAATAGATAGTTTTATGTTGGTTAATATAACTAAAGTCAAGCAGAGAATATCGATGTGACTAATTTACATAGTTTCTATCGACTTGAGAATACTGTTGATCTTCAATGTGAAAGCTCCGCTTTGATTATAGTTAAATCGTGACATGGCGTCCATCGAACAACTATAGTTGGGTCGAGTGGAAGCATTAGAAGTGGAACATTATTCAAGAGAGGATTCGTCTCCTCAGTTATATGAGGTTAGTATCACGGTCGACTGAAGTCAACTCAAAGTCAAAGTCTTTGGTCGGAGCATTTCAGTTAATAATAATTGTTATTATTGAACTAAGGACTTTGTGTTTGGACTATAAAGTTGAATGTGCACGATATTGGAATTTTGACTATTACAAATTCCATAAGTCCTAATATGATATAGTTTTGACGAAGAGAATTGGTGTAAATAATTGTCACTATCAGGTACCATTTATAATAAGTAAAATTTATTTTACCGAAAAGACATGTAAGCGTGAATTCAGCCAAACTATCATACCACTTGTTAAGTGACGTGCGAACATTAATATTCAAATTGTTTAATATTGATCACCGATTGAATTTATACCTCTGAGTCGCACAACCGCATTTGTGATTTCTCCAAAAACAATACAATTTAATTAGTTTGTAAAATGTTGCAAACTGTTTAAATTAATTAATATTTATGAAATATTAATTATTGTTAATTTATTTGATGTTTTGAATGTTGTTGGTGATTATTTTAATGCATATATAAAAGTTATATTTGCATATATCGTTATGCGATATCGGTAAAATTTTAAACATGTTTTTAATAATAAAATAATTACATAAAAGTTGTTTTCTTTTATTTGGAAAAGTTGCATATGTGGAATGTGCTTGGATCGACCTTATAATGGTAAGTGAAGGAAATCAATTAATAAGATTAATTGAAATTTGAAAAGAGGAAATAAAGGAGGAAGTTCTAACAGGATAATAGGAAAAGGTTCCTTTAATTCTATTAAAAACAAAACCTCCTCATTTTTGAAAGTACAAAGAACAGAACGTGACTTTCATTTTTTATTCTCTTTTTCTTCCTCTTCTCTATCATTTGTCCATGGCTGAAACTTCATCCAAAAGAAAAAAAACATCAAAACAAATTTAAATCAACATCAAACTAAATTAAAAAAGGTGGTTTATTCTTCTCTTGCAAAGTGGGATGGTGATTTTTGAAATTTGAGGAGAAACCACAAATTAAGGTGTGATGAAGGGCAAGGTTTATCGGATCTAGAGAGTGATCAATCAGGTCTAGGTATTCTTCTATCATTCAAGGTGTTTCTACATTCTTCATCTAAGGTAATTATATGTGCATATAATTCGATATTTACATGTTTATTATATTATTATTTTGATATATGTTTGTTCATCATTTCCTTTTAATGTATGTTTATGATAAACCGCCGTGTCTTTAACCTCATATTACTTCTGATAAATTGTCACCATTCTCTGTGTTGTTTGGATCTTTAATTTCTTATCACAAATTTACGCATGCCTATCTTGTTCAAATTTCTTTTATTTTACTGTAGATAGTTATGAAATTAAAAATTGACTTTGAATGTATGTATACTATAAGATAATCTTTACTTATTCAAATGCTAATGGATTATATATATATACACACACACACACATACACATGTTAGGTTATTTACCATTCCTTGAATCTGATTTTAATTACGTATGTTAAATTTTTGTACAATTGTTACAATCCTTGTTAAAACAAAAGTGGATACCTTGATTTAATATTAATGACTGGAATTTAGTGCAAATTTTAATTATTTGTTGTTTTCTATATTTAAAATTTTGTGAAAAGTTTGATGTATTGTTTCATTCCTAAATTAAAAATTTAATGAAAGCTTTTCAGTTTAAACTAAAAACATTTTGTACAAATATACACACACATATACCATATGGTACATTGTTTGCAAACATATGCTTTAAGATTCAAATTATTAAATTTTAATTATCAGTTATATATATAAATGTTTTGTTTAAATCAAATTTGTACACAAATTATGAGTAATAATGTAAACTTTTTTTTGGTTAAACATTTTCTTAATTGGAATTTTTTTCTATTAATGTTAATTTAGGATTTCAATATTTAAAACAACCAATAGGTTTTCACTTTGTATGTATGTATCCATAATCATTATGAATGTATGCATCCATAATTTTCATGAATGTATGCATATATTTCATTAACAAAACTTGGACAACGAAGGCATGTGTAGATTTGGTTGATAAGTAATCAATGTCATTTAGTAATTAATTATTACAGCTAAATGGTGAAAGAAATGAAAGGTTTTTCTCTTTTCATATTCTATCTTATCCATGTGTAGATTTGATTGATAAGTAATAAATGTCATTTAATGTATTGATTATCACAGTTAAATGGTGAAAGAAACGATAGGTTTCCCTCTTTTCATATTCTATCATATCCATGTGTAGATTTGGTTGATAAGTAATAAATGTCATTTAATGTATTAATTATCATAGTTAAATGTTGAAAAAAATGATATGTTTCTCTCCTTTAATATTCTGTCATATCTTTCCTTTATTAATTGAATATAGTAACAGAGGGAAACAAATAATTTCGTTCTCTTAATTTATTTTTACATGTTTCATTTATACATATATACACCACTTACACACCGCACTTACACTTGACATAAATGAATGTATTTGATACATTCATCATATCACATATATCTGTATATTTAAAGTTCCTTAATTTACCATGTTGAATAAATAATGATTTTATTTAAAAGAAAATTTAGATGAGGTATAAATGCATTTAGACTTCATAAGCCCGTTAATGATCCAAAATGGTAAAATTTTGAAATTCACCAATTTCTTCAACTACGGGCTGGCCCAGTTCTAACAATGGTATTAGAGCCTAATAGCCTATGCGGTCTAAATTAGTCATGTTATGGCTAACTAAATAAGCTTGCCCACTAAGTACGGTGTCTAGAAAGGTAATGTCTAGGATTGGAATTGGGTAATAAGCACTCTGCCCTACTTGGTTAACAGCCTGGCCTGAAAAGTGGAGTAAGCCCAAAGGTTACCCCTAACAGAAAAGGCCCAATTTAATTGGGCCTTGGACTAATTTTCAAAATAGTTTTGAAAATTAAGACAAGATTTTAATTTTAAAAGTTAAATTTAAAATAAAACATGTTTATTATAAAAGGTTATAATATAACATAAATTTTCAAAATGTTTGAAAATGTATCGAAAAGTTCAAAATGTTTAAAACTATGTAAATATTAATTTCGAAATTTAAAATTATTAATAAGATTAATAATATAAATTAATTAAATGAGTTAATTAATTAATATTTATATGCATGTATTATGTATGTTGATATATGTTATGTTATTTTAAAGCGTTTAAGATAACATAAGCATACATGTATGTATATAAGATAAATTTTCGAAATTAATATAACTTAATTAAAATTGTTTAATTAATAAAGTAATTAAAGGTTAGTTAATTAACTAAAAATATGCATATATATAAGATATATGTGTCTTAGTATAACGGTTATAGTAGATATGTCCAATATAAAAGTTGTATTGGAATACTAATTTAAAATTAATTAAAGAGTTAATTAATTAAAATTAATTAAATAAGATTTAATTAATAAAATTTTATACATAAGATTATTGTATAAGTTAATTAAAATATAAAAGTTATATAATAATGCAATTTATATAATATAAGTGTATAAACTAAAGGTGCAACATTAAAGAAACCTAAATAGACTTAAGGAATAAATACATACGTAAATGTACGTATATTGTGATTTCTGATGTGTCTGACACTTGAATCGCGGGGGTATTTCATACGAAATGCATTATTCCATAAGTCGATATCGCTCAATATAATATACTAAAGATTTTGAATCTTTAATATAATGTTGTCCTCTACCATATATATATTAATAAATTACGTGCATACTCCTTAGTTGTTGAGCAAACTCAAGCTAGGGATGTTATGTGTAGTATTATTAATATATTGAATGGACAAGGTAGGATAACTATATGTATTCGCTGAGTAAACTCAAGGTACATATACTATACTTAGGCCATCGCGATGTGGTAGGTATGAGTGAATAATTCTTTCGATTTGTTGAGCAAACTCAAGGTCAAAATGAGATTAGAACAAGGAAAAATAGGTTAGGAGTTGTATGTGATACAACCGATAATGAGTTATCCATCGTTTGTGGGGCTATGATTTGTTGAGCAAACTCAAGGTCAGAATACCTAGACAGACGAGCCCTAACACCCACTAGTGAAGTCGAAAGACTTCTATGTTTCATCTTAGGGTTTGGAGAAACATAAAAGACTAGTGGGAGCCTTATTAGAAAAATGAAATGGTAACATTTAACCTTTCTAATATTGTAAAAACATATGCTAAATAATGTTATAATTATCTACAATGATAAATTTGTGCATTTAATATGATTGATAAAATGTTTATCAATTAACATGTACAAATGAACAGAATTAAAAGTTGACAAATGGAAATATGATACCCACTATTAAATTCCTATTGCATGTTAACGTTTCAACACCCATGCAAGTGCCCGATTTTACAACTACTGAATACATTTGTAGTTTGGTCACTTACACGTCAAGACCATTTATTGCATTCTATGAGTTTCGAACTCTAAAAGCAATACAAGACTATGGATATTTGATCCATATACAATTGCATATAAATGTTATATGGTGAATGGTGAAAGTTTGTAATGTACAATATTTCAATGAAATTTGTTAATCCGAAAAACCAAATAAACCTTAGTGCAAAATCAAGTATTCAATCTGATTGATTACAAAAGGGATAATACTGTGTTAATGCAACACAAGACAAAAAATTACAAGATAGATCTAAGAACTCGATCGTTGAAATGTCATTTTGATTGGTTTACGTAAAGCGATCAAAATGACATTTCAACGATCGAGTTATTAAATGTTCTTAAATGTTAAGGATAATCGAATATGCTTTTGTAAAGAGTTTGTTATGATATTGTAGTAAGGTTTTCTTTTGAATAATTTGACCATTTGAAAGGAAAACGAATGTATAAGAATAGATGTAATTTAAGATATAGTTGGGATAAAGAGAGTGAATAGTCATGTCTTCTTCATAAAGAAACAACAGAAACGAGAATTGTAATAATAGTGATTGACACTTAACATTGGAATAAGAAAAGTGATTTCTATTCCGAAATGTAATTTCGTATAGAAAATTATTTTCTATGAGATTTATTTCTTTGGGTTTAGGATAATTTATCAAAGAACTTTCTACTGTAAACTAGTTACGGTATGAAATGAATAAACTATATTAAGTGAATAACGGACCTCCAAATTTAGTACGCTATTACAATAATGGTGGAAATAGTGAGAGTGTGCCATATAGCACTTATTGATTGCATCATATTATGAAAATTATTTTCGTAAAACATACCGAACATTATTTATGAAATAATGACTATTTTTTTGTTTTGACTGAGAAATAGGCATAGCTATATTTCAATATGAATATTATGAATATTTATTATGAAATAAAATTATAATGTGGTATTTATTTTCATAATAAAAGTGATGCATTGGAAAATACAGAAGTATCCAATATTATTTATAGTTATTTTGGAATTATAGACTAAGCCGTATTTTTGAGAAATAATTTTATTGTATGATTTTGAATCATATGATGCTTGTTAATTATATCTCAAACAATAAAGAGATATGCACCCCATTTAGTGGGAGTATCATAAGAGTTGATGAACCCTTCGGATTGATACATATAGATTCATGCAATCATAATTCTATAAATACCAAAATGGTTCCACGTACTTCGTCATATTCACCGATGAGTTATCGTTGACATGGACATGTGTATTTGATACACGTGTAGTATGTCTATGGTAAACTCATAGAGTATAAAACGGAAGTAAATAAAATAACATGTAATAGAAATGATTCGATTTGATCGAATGAGTGAGTATATTGGAAAATGTTCCGAACGTACCTAAAATGAATAAAGATTCAATCTCAAAATTACTCCTCCATGTGATACATAATGATGCATCAATATGAAGTAATTGAACTTTGTTGGACAATGTACGATTAATTGTGAGTGAAGTTGAGTTAGTTTCTATCTATAGGGTAATGTACTTAAGGGTAGTACACAAGGTTAATATTATTTCATTTGAATAATAGTCTACAAAATTTTACAAGATAATGGTTTATAAGAAACTCCAACATATCCTAGGCCAATGAGTTGGCAGGTTGTGCGAGTCGAAAGATTGCACGTAATAATTGTTCGTAAGGGATCTTGTATGAATCTCCCCAAAAGATTTTTTGTAAGACTATCATTGGATGACATATTTATGTTTTGAACATAAGTTTTGTAAACTAAAACCAAAACTTTTATAAATAAAAAAATTCATAAAACATTTATGAATACCTATTTTGTTGCACTGGAAAACAATTGTTGTTTCATGAAATACCAACTTCCTTATGAAGAAATTTCTTTGAGGAATTACTGGTGGTAAAATGGAATTGGATACGATCCATAGATAAAACTGATTAGATGAGATGAAATGAAATTAACTAACCTAAAACGAACACAACGCATTAGGGTGTCTAGTAAATATTCTCGCACATTGAAGAGAAACTATAAGTTTCTTATTAATGCCGAAAATATATAATCCTATATTGTTTAATTAAACCATTGAGAGTGTTGACTATATATGTTATGATGCGCAAATCCAAAATAATTTCAAGTACGCTATCAAAATATAGTTTTTGGTGGTCGTAGCTAAAGGGATATGATCCATAGACCACGACTGTGTCTTTATGAGTCAGACTAATGCAGTTGGAATTAAATCATCAATTTCGGTAAGTATAATATTGCAAATTTCAATTGTTGAAATTAGCGTAATAGATTCGATATTCAACATGTTCAAGTCAGTTCGGATTTACTCACAAAATTATCGTTTGACAAGTCATATTGTTTTGGTACATATGTATTGAAACAGAAAATTCTAAATAACGATATAGAGTAAGATGTTTACACATATTAACCAAAAATGTCTCAAAGTTAGTGGGAGCGATATTGAGTTTGTGAGTCTTTGGATATGATCCAAGAAATGATACGAAAGTATCATTTTATCAGCATCAAGATTGAATAAGTAATTTGATAGAAATATCAAATAGTTTGATTTTCAATCAAAGTGTAGAGGAAGCGTGTGTTTATAAGAAAGAACGTTAAAAGGTACATTGATATTTCTAAACTACAAGTAAACAACACGTTGTTGATTTTAACGATGTACTTGTGTCAAAATCAGCCTTAGTTGTTTTAATACTCAACATTGGATTAATAAATGAGGTCTTTTATAGTAAGTATAAAAGATGTCGGGAATGTCCCAAATGATATGCAAGGACACCTTATTAAAATGTTTAATACGAATCATGTAAGATTGACTCCTTTGTATTGGCAATAGGAATTATCATACATGTTATGTTGTCTACGATATCATGTTTTGTTTATGTGTTTGATACATGAAGCAAATATCAGATCCGAGTTGATATCACTAAATGGTTGTTTGAAATGTTCACATGTATTTATGAAATAATAGAGAATTGTTTGCAGAAACAATAAATTTCTTATGAAGGAATGTTCAGACTCAAACTTTCACAAGTACTCTTGAGTATAATATGTCAATAACAAATCTTTAAGTTGAAAATGTTCCAAATGTAAGACCGTGACCGATTCAATGAAAAAAGGCTAGGTACATCGCCTTGAATAGCACTGCAATAAAAAAATGTATATAAAAATATAACTGCATAAATTTATAACTGAGTTGATTCCAAATGTTGAGAATCTCATGACAAAGTTATATGATAACAATGTCGTAATATAGTTCGTAACAGAACTTAGAGCTCACTTGAAGTCGTGAGACATACTCCGAATTATTCCACATGATAAAACAGTTTATCACCATCGGAGTGAGTTAATTGACATAGTAGATAATTAAAACATAATAGCATATCCGTTCACAAAGGGACTGATCCAATTGGTTTTGAGAAAACCGACGAGAGAAGTTGGAATAAGATTCCATAATTGATCCCAAGTGCAAGTGGGAGATTGATAGAGTTAGGGGTATGCCCTAAGGTTAATTATGTAATTTGTTACATATATCTAACTCGTTGACCAATCTTGTTCGAAATAAAGGTATTTTCTTTTTATTATATACTTGATATAATATGGTTATATTAATTAATTAATTTAATTAAAAGTATATTTAATAGAAAATCCATAAATGATATGTTTTGTGATAGTAGTTACAAAGTGTTATAACCGTGAGTAATTTATCACAATGAAACAAATATAGCATTTTAAATATTCCTAGTTAAGATGCATCGAGAGTGGATATCGATGTATCCGTTGAGACTAGAGTACGTAACGCTCTCCAAATGTTGGGTAGTGTATTACTCATGACTATTGGGGGCAACAAGGGGTTACGTACTGATAGTTATTGGATAACCATGGAATGACTAACTAGATAGTTTTCTGTTGGTTAATATAACTAAGGTCAAACAGAGAATATCGATGTGACTAATTTACATAGTTCTTTCAACTTGAGAATACTGTTGATCTTCAATGTGGAATCTCCGCATTGATTATAGCTAAATCGTGGCATACCGTCCATTGAACGACTATAGTTGGGTCGAGTGGAAGCATTGGAAGTGAAACACTATTCAAGAGAGGATTCGTCTCCTCGGTTTATGTGAGGTTAGTATCACGCTCAACTGAAGTCAACTCAAAGTCAAAGTCTCTGGCTAGAGCATTTCGGTTAATAATAATTGTTATTATTGAACCAAGGACTTTGTGTTTGGACTATAAAGTTGAATGTGGACGATATTGGAATTTTGACCGTTACCAAATTCCATAAGTCCTAATATGATATAGTTTTGACGAAGAGAACTGGTGTAAATAATTGTCACTATCAGGTGCTGGTTATAATAAGTAAAATTTGATTTTACCAAAAAGACCTGTAAACGATGAATTTAGCCAAACTGTCATACCACCTGCTAAGTGACGTGTGAACATTAATATTTGAATTGTTTAATATTGATCGCTGACTGAATTCACACCTCTAAGTCCCACAACCACATTTGTGATTTCTCCAAAAACCACACAATTTAATTAGTTTGTAAAATGTTGCAAACTATTTAAATTAATTAATATTTATAAAATATTAATTATTGCTAACTTATTTTATGTTTTGAATGTTGTTGGTAATTATTTTAATGCGTATATAAAAGTTATATTTGCATATATCGATATGCGATATCGGTAAAAATTTAAACATGTTTTAAATAATAAAATAATTACATAAAAGTTGTTTTCTTTTATTTGGAAAAGTTGCATATTTGGAATGCTCTTGGATCAACCATATAATGGCAAGAGAGGAAATTAATTAATGAGATCAATTGAAATTTAAAAAGAGGAAATAAAGGAGGAAGTTCTAATAGGAGAATAGGAAAAGGTTCCCTTAATTCTATTAAAAACAAAACCTCCTTATTTTTGAAAGTATAGAGAACAGAACGCGACTTTCATTTTTTGTTCTCTTTTTCTTCCTCTTCTTTGTCATTCATCCATGGCTGAAACTTCATCCAAGAGAAAAAAACATCAAAACAAATTCAAATCAATATCAAACTAAATTAAAAAAGGTGGTTCATTCTTCTCTTGCAAAGTGGGATGGTGATTTTTGAAATCTGAGGAGAAGCCACAAATTAAGGTGTGATGAAGGGCAAGGTTTATCAGATCTAGAGAGTGATTGATCAGATCTAGGTATTCTTCTATCATTCAAGGTGTGTCTACATGCTTCATCCTAAGGTAATTATATGTGCATATAATTCGATATTTACATTTTTATTGTATTATTATTTTGATCAATGTTTGTTTATCATTTCCTTTTAATGTATGTTTATGATAAATCGAGATGTCTTTAATCTCATATTACTTCTGATAAATTGTCATCATTCTTTGTTTTGTTTGGATCTATAATTTCTTATCACAAATTTATGCATGCTTACCTTGTTCAAATTTCTTTTATTTTATTGTAGATAGTTATGAAATTAAAAATTGACTTTGAATGTGATTTATGTATACTATTATATAATCTTTACTTATTCAAATGCTAATGGATTATATATATATATATGCGTGTGTGTGTTAAGTTATTTACCATTCCTTGAATCTGATTTTTATTACATATGTTAAATTTTTGTATAATTGTTACAATCCTTGTTAAAACAAAAGTGGATACCTTGATTTAATATTAATGAATGGACTTAGTGAAAATTTTAATTATTTTTTATTTTCTATATTTAAAGTTTTGTAAAATGTTAGATGTACTGTTTCATTCTTAAATTAAAAATTTAATGAAAACTTTTAACTTTAAAACCAAAAACCTTTTGTACAAATGTATATACACATATATGCTACATTGTTTGCAAATATATGCTTTCAGATCCAAATAATAAATTTTAATTATTAGTTATATGTAATATAAATGTTTTGTTTAAATCAAATCTATACAAAGATTATGAGCAATAATGTAAAAAAAATTGTTAAACATTTTCTCAATTGGAATTTTTTCTATTAATGTTAATTTAGTATTTGAAATTATCAAAACCAATAGGTTTTCACTTTGTATGCATGTATGTATCCATAATCATTATGAATGTATGCATCCATAATTATTATGAGTGTATGCATATATTTTATTAACAAAATTTAGACAATGAAGGCATGTGTAGATTTGGTTGATAAGTAATCAATGTCATTTAATGTATTAATTGTTATAGCTAAATGGTGAAAGAAATGAAAGGTTTTCCTCATTTCATATTCTGTCATATCCATGTGTAGCTTTGATTGATAAATAATAAATGTCATTTAATGTATTGTTTGTCACAGTTAAATGGTGAAAGAAACGATAGGTTTCCCTCTTTTCATATTCTATCATATCCATGTGTAGATTTGATTGATAGTAATAAATGTCATTTAATGTATTAATTGTCATAGTTAAATGTTGAAAGAAATGATATGTTTCTCTCCTTTCATATTCTGTCATATCTTCCCTTTATTAATTGAATATAGTAATAGAGAGAAACAAATAATTTCCTTCTCTTAATTTATTTTTACATGTTTCATTTATACATATATACACCACTTATACACCGCACTTACACTTGACATAAATTAATGTATTTGATACATTCATCATATCACATATATTTGTATATTTAAAGTTCCTTAAATTACCATATTGAATAAAATAATGATTTTATTTGAAAGAAAATTTAGATAAGATCTAGATGCATTTAGACTTCATAGGCCCGTTAATGATCCAAAATGGTAAAATTTTGAAATTCATCCATTTCTTTCACTGTGGCTGGCCCAGTTCTAACAACTATAAACCATCATTAGGCTATTAGAAATAATTATAATCACTAATTAGCCTTAATTTATCAAATTAGGCAAATCTAGATTTAGGTTAAAAATTAGGTTTTTTGCAAAAATTAGAGACTATACCTGAGATTGGAAGCAATAGAGAGTGATTAAGGAGCTGTGCAAGATCCAGAAGCTTGAATTTGGGGTTCGAAAGCTTGAAAGTGGGTTTTAGGGATTTTAGAAAATTGTTTTCGTTCAGTTGGAATGAGGAAGAAAGGTCTCGACCGAGACATGTATAACGTGAATTTCCGACGGCCGCCAACGACCTGTCGAAAGCCTTCAGAAACCGTCACAATGGGGCTGTCGCTAAGGGTCATCGGTATTTCAAGCTATTTTTGTAGTGTAAATAGAAAATAAAAAAATAGGGAAATTTTCTAATGAAATTACGCATACACTGTAAAACTGTATAACTTTAAAGTAAATTCAAATAAAAGGGACCCAAATAAATTTCCAAAACTCGGGCTTAGGATTATCACAACTACGAATAACAATAAAGGAAAAGAGGGAAAAAGGTAAATAATTTATAACGTTTTTGGTCAAAACTAGCACACGGTTTGAAGACTTCTTCTAGCTTGCTACCAATATGAGAATTTAATTGATATGAATAAAATGAAAATTTAATTTTTCAAGTGGGAGAAATGAAATTATGGTACCAAGATGCTTGTTTTGGGTTTTTATATTCACATCATTCAGTTACGCAAAACCGAATGATTAATTTTTTATTAAGTTTTGTATAACCAACCAAAGTGAGTGTTTGAGCGTTTTATCCAAATTAAATTTAATACATGTTTAAGTGGCATTAATGATAGTTTGAGTGAGCGAAGATAGTAGCATCCTTAATGAATATGTAATGGAAAATTAGATGAAAAGAGTTGAACTTAATGATTAGAATTTAAATTTTAATGGGGATTAAATGTTTAAAATGAATATATAAAGGGAGTAATTGTGAAAAGTCTCTCGAAATGAATAAGATCCGAGTTATTCATGCCATAATAACTGTTCCTTAACTTTGAGTTTTAAATGGACCAACTTTTTTATCTTTATCATTTCTCATAATTGTTCTTAATCATGTTTTGTTTACTATTTACTTTTGAAAAAAACCATGGAAGCCATTAAAGAATTTATAAAAAGTTTAGAAAGAAAGATGCAGTTTTGAATATATGAATTGAAATGATAAAATAAGAGAGTGGAAAAAAAGAAATTACTTTTATATAAAATGGATTAAGAAAATATAAAAATGTCCTTTAAGTACATACCATCCATTCAACTTGGCCACATCACCACCCTCCTTCCCCTTACTTCTTCCATATGGAACAACCCAAGCTCCCCCTTTTTATCCAACATTTTTTCTCATTCCTTAGTGCTATGATGTTATATAATGTGACATTTCCCTTTTCACATCTCTTCTCTTTTATTTTTATTTTAAATAATTTGAAAAAGGTCACATCTCCCTTTATTTAATTAAGTAAATAAATATTTACCTGATGTTCCCTTAACAATATATATGTTATATATGTGTGTGTGTGTGTGTATGCACTAAAATGTTTTCAACATTTCCGACAACTTTTAAACGACGAAAAGTCAAAAATTCAGAAAACCATTTCCGGTCACATTCTCGATTTTTCTTCCAACTAATTATTTTTATAAACAAATTTTGAAAACAATTTCACCATCACTAGTTATAAATTAAAAAGGGGTATATTTGAGTTATAAAATCCATTAATTTATTATTTAAAATTATATTAAATATTCATGTTTAAAGTGATTAAGTTCTGGGTCGTTACAATTATGCTCTTAATTAATAAAGTGTAATTTAATATAAATAATGATAGACGAAAAAAATACAAAACTACATATGAGTGTGATAAAGGTTTGTTTATGTTGTCAAAAGTGATAACAAACTCTTATTCCTACTAGCACAACCATCCTATATATATAAAAACCAAATTATTGACTTTTAATAATAACCTTATGAAGCTTATAGTGAAATTAGTAAGAATTAGTAATCGGCCTTTGATAACATAGGAATAGATGCATGCATTGCTCTATGTAATAACCAGTAATAAATCGATAAACTAAAAGATAAAAAATCCCCATGAATCGCAATAAATTTAAAATGATTCAAAAAGGAAGAAATACTAAAATAGTAAAAGGATTTTCAAATTCAAACGTATGCGGATTAATTTTAAAAAAGATGAAAGTAACTCATAAACCAATAAAAGATAGAAAATAATGAGAATGGAAAGGAGTAAATATCTAATTACAAATCAAACAACTAGATTGAAAAAGGGAAAAATGACTGATCCCATGAATAGAAATAATATATTAGGGTTTTCATCATTTCTTTTATTATCGATGGGAGAAGGATAAGAGAACTTTTCAAAACTAATTACCTTTGAATTAATGAGCATGATAATGAAAATGCAACAAAAAATAAAAAGATAAGAGAGATTTATTTAACTCAATCAAATGAATAAATCATATGGAACAATATGAAAAGTTGAAATGAATTGTTGAAATTTGAATTTTAATGTAGATAAAAAATGATAAAATTAACAAATGAAGGTGGTAACTATAAAAGTTATTTAAGCTATAAGTAACTTTTTATTTTTATTAGCAACATCATCTTATACGCATTAACAACAAATTACAGACTTTTAATTAAAAATAAATTAATAATAACAGTGAAATTAATCAAAATTAGCGATCAATCTTCAGTAGCATAGAATTAGATGCATGTATGCTCTTTGCAATAACCTATAATAGATAGATAAACTAATGGGTCGTAAATTTCAGTAAATAACAATATATTCAAATGATTTAAAAATGAAATAAACCTTAAATCATGAAGATTTTGCAAATTTAAACATTGGTGACTAATAAAGTATAGAAACGATGGGTATGGAAAAGATTAAATATCTAATCTAATTATAAAACAAATAGCTAAACTAGCAAAATAAAAAATGACCAATACCTTGAACAAAAGTGATAAAATAAAAACTTTTATAATTTATATTACATTATCTTTGAATTGGTAAGAGATCATTTTGTAATAAAAATTTAATTTTTATTGATGAGAATGATGATAAATGATGTGGAGCCTTGGCGCAACGGTTAGGTCACCCACATGGTGATCTGGGCGTCCAGGTTCAAGTTCGGAAACAGCCTCTTCGCAATGCGAGGGAAAGGCTGCGTACATTATCCATCTCCGCAGAGCTTGTTATCATGCGGGAGCCTTGTGCACTGTGTTCTACCATTTATAATGATAATAAAGCTGCAATAGAAAATAAAAATACGATAAGACATTTATTTACCTTAATCAACTTATATAGAGAAAGACGAAGAGTTAAAATTAATAGTAGAAACCTGAATTTTAATGGAGATGGAAAGTGACAAAAGACTGGAGGGGGTAACTGTAAAATGTTTTTCAGATGAATAGGAAGTATATGATTTCAGTGTGAATGAGGAAACAAGATTCTAGGGTGACTAAGGAATATACAAAAAGTTAGATATTGTAATTTTTATACAATATAATATATTTAAATTAAAGACTATTTATTGTAGTTAGTTCTCTGATTAAATTAAATTCAAATACAACCAAATTGGCAGTAATCAATTCTTTCTAATCAATTCCATTTATCGATACCATTGGTATGATCCTTCATATTTAACGTTACTTTACTAATAAGATTTTATTGTAGCGTATTGTACCTTATAATTCAAAATTAGTTTGGAAATTGAAATGGTAAATAATTATAATAGAGATAAGCAAAAATTTGTCACTTAGATTAAGGGGAGGAAATGATTGTGAATGAGAATGAATGAGAAGTAAGAGTACACATAATCAGATATTCTCTTTTATATATATTAGAATATATTTTTGAAGGCAAAGACCTTGATTTTTATTCATACAAATAAAGAGTTACAAGATGCAACTGGAGCCCAAAAACCAGCCTATCAAGTTACATAACCCCATATTAACTCGACACTCCATATCGAACTATTTCATTCATTACATTCCTTTTACAGACCAGGGTTAACTTGAAAGAAAATAACTGAACTAAAGTCATGGTGGCAGCGAAAGTTTGGTTTCATCACCTCTGTAATTCTGACCTGGTTTGTCAGCACTAGCAATCCTCCATGGCAATCTACACCTCCAGGACTCACTTCCTCTTCACTACTACTCACATCGATTTTGGGTAATTCTTTAGGATTGGGTAAAATTGACCACTAATCACATATTCGTTCAAAGTCCGGTGATACACTTCTTGTTCTCTTCGATTTTAGCATTATAATTTTAACTAGTTCGTCAATTTTGTTGCATGTTTGAAAATTTCTGTTTACTATCTGCTTGAAGAATCTATTATTCCTTTCTAACCAACAACACCATATACATGTTGTAAAAACCACTCTTGCAAGATTTCTTAACCTATCTTTAACATGTAATTAATTAGCTATGAATTCCACTTGTTGATCCAACTCCGTTGAATTGGAAAATGGGACTGCTAATCTAGTTTTGCATTATTGCCACACATATGATGTACAGTTACACTGAAAAATTGTTGTTTAACCGTTTCTTCTTCTTGACTGCTAAGTACACATATTATCTACAATTATATGCATCAACCTTATATTATTTATAGTAGATAACTTATTAGTTAATGCTCTGTAAGTGCAAACTGACATCTTTGGATTGTTTGTCGTATTCCACACAACACTAGCCTAATGCCCGAAGGGTATGTCACTATGAGATTTTCCCATGCTTGCTTGTGCTGAAATTTACCATTGTTTGTATTTTTGCAATACCAGTATTCTTCGTTTCTGCCATTATAAATTTTGACATTTTTGATATATGTGTATAGATTTCTAGTATTAGGCAAATTGTAATAACCTTCCATTACTTATAATTCTATAGACATTAAAGTTTTCACCCCCAAAGTTGCTAGAGATTGCATTGCTAATTTAATTAGCAGGTTACATCCAAACCATGGATCAAACCATATTTTAGTAGTCTTCCCATCAATAATTCTTCTTTCTATAACATGTAATGTGTTATGTCTTAGCAATAACATGTATTTAAAAGTACATGAAAAATTATTATTGATGTCTATTTTTCCGTAAAGATTTGTCTCTAATATATCTATTATGCAACCACTAACTACATAGTCCTTGTTTATTTAGCACTTTTCATGTTACTTTATTCAATTCTGAAATGTTTTTTTGACCCATTCCACCTTCTCCTTTAGGGGAGTACACTGTAGTCCATGGAATTTTTGCAATTTTACCCTTCCATAAAGGATTAGAGCATATATGTATTATTTTGTTGATTGTTGCCTTTGGTAATTTAAAGCTTTGTGTCCAAAATTGTATCATTGGATATATGACTGCTTTTATTAGCTTTATTTTTCTGGCAAGTGTTAAGAGATTGCATTCCTGTCCATTAACTCTCTTACCGATTTTATTTAATAACTCAATGCTCATTTATACCGCATTATTAATACTGAGTTTGGTTTCTATAGCTCTAAAGGCTCCTTCCATTTGTTAGTGAAACCTATTATGCGCATGCCATATGTATTCTAGAACTCTAATCGTTCAAATATTTTTTCCTCCCGTCTATGAACGCTCATATTCCTAGTAGCCCTCTCCTTCCTCTCTTCTCATCCTAACCCTAAATATTTTTCCCCCACCGGTGGTTGTAAGCCACTTTGAATATAAAATTCAAGCTTCATCAACCCCTGATTTCAATTAGCTTGACACCCATTGAATCGCCATCGCTTGATTTGGTGGAGTTATCCATATTCCACCTTTACCTTCCCTTCAACTCCGTGGTGCATGATAGTATTTAGACCGCTATAGAAGCAGTATCATCGTCGCACTACTCTGTCAGATCTTTCGGGGAGTTCTATTACATTGATTAATATATACTCTTATATGCTATAAAGAAAGCTGTGCTTTCGGCCTATGCTTTTGGATCCGCAATCTCTCATTATCGATGATGAATCGTTTTTAAAGTATGTTCGTTCATTTTTTGTTTCAGACTTATACTTTTTCTGCGAAAATGCATAGTAAGATGATGTTCGATTTATCTTCCATAGCCATGTGTTGTGCTCTAATTTTACGGGAAATTGGCTAATAATATAAAAATGAAAAGTTTCCACTCACGAAAAAAATTTCTTTCTACATCCTTTATCACTCTCATAATGTTCGGTTTTGTCTCTGCTATTGTCCAACATAAAATATATTTTTTATTTTCAAAGTTAGGAATATCATTTAACTTCGATTCAATCTAAGCTTTTATAATCTGTGAAAAAGTGAATTTTGGTTAAATGTGTGGAAGTATTACTAAAATTGAGTGATGTATTATTTGACACTCCCGATTTGACGATCAAAATATTCATTTTAATGAATATTGTAACATTCTGTAATTTGGCGTTAGTTATTTAATTAGTTAGTTATTTAATTAATTAGGCTCCAAAAATGGAATTTGTGCAAATGATGGAATTTGACCACGAAACTTACACCATTGCGTTCGTGGCGAAATTCTGAGCAACTTTCATATTTGGAGTTTTACGATCAGACTCCGAATGAAGAAGTTATGGACGAAAAAGGAATTCGAAACAAAAAATAATTAAATAAGAAGAATGGTCGACCGGTGACACAAAGGCGGTCGAATGGTGGCGACCCGGCTGCTCCAATAAACATAGGCCGCAACAGCTCGGATTTAATATTTTAGATCGTATGGTTCGGGTTGATTCTAGCGCCTATAAATTTAGGTCCAGCCCTCCCTTCTCTTCTCATATTTTCATGGAGGCAATAGTGAAGCTCTGCCATTTCTTCATTTCCACTTTCTTTGTAAATTATAAAAATAAGATTTTTGTATCTATATTCATACAAAACGGAGAAGAGTAGAAATCTAATAAAAAAGAGAAGAGAATCAACCATATGCATATTTGAGGTAATATATATATATATATATATATATCTGTGTGTGTGTGTATGTATGTATGTATGTATCTAGTTTTTCTCCCAACCCCAAATCTTTTCTCGGATCTGTAATTCTAACATATGTATATACTCGTTTATACATATCTCTTGGATTAAAAAGGATTTGAAGATGAATCAAAGATTCTACTTCAGATCTAGAGTTTTGGATCGCTTTTAAAAGGCGAGTGAGAAATTTTATACATTGTTATAGTATGAATATTATCTTGTTGGTATTTTTTGATTTTTATGCCTAATTGGGTAATTTATATGAGTTGTAGGCAACGAATTGAATACAATCTGAATATAATAAATATCGCATATATATTCTTGTTTATGAATTGATTTAGCATTGTATACAACGTGATCTGGAAATTGGTCCCAAAAGTATGAATTTAGAATATTGAGTTGAATGAAATTTATTTCAAATCCGAAACAGGTTGTATAATGATGTTATAAATTTAGATTATTACCCTAATCTTATTGGAATGTAAACTTTACTATGTTTGGAATTGTAGGAATTTAGGTCCGTTTAATATTTGTAAATTAGTTTGATTTTTTCCCTTTTAGAAAAATACAGCGTTTGATCTAACAAAGAATAGATGCAAATAGAAAGAGAAAGTGATGTGTAAAGTACGAATTTATTACAGTTTACACTGTCTATTTTGGTAATTAAAAGAAATGATTATTCCTTGTAATTTCAAACAATGTAATCTTTTAAAGTTAAATCTTTTATTTTGGACTAATTTATGGAAATTATAGCAGATAATCGTTTTAGATATGATTCCAACAATTTAACAGGGACAGGAATATTCTAGTGAAGATATATAACTAGAATATATTTGATAAAAGTAATTATTTGTACATAATTTACTACACTTATAATAATTAAATAAAAAGCTAATAATGACGCTTGCATGAACATTCACATTTAGGATAATTAACTAGTGGGAAAAGAACTTAAAATGTTGTAACTCCAATAAATGATAATAAATATTGGAGTTGCAATATTTTGATAGGGTAAATGGACTAATGAGACTGATAAAAATAGAATAAATATAAAAGGTTACTAATTTAAAATTAGTAATCATACATAAATATCTTAGGAAATGTCCATTAGGATTTTATGAACAAATTGACATTTATGAGCATTAAACGGAGATTTATGGGTAGATAAATATTTAAGGTAAATCTTATTGCCTTAAATAAAAAGGGAATTAGTAGCTAAGTCCAATATCTACCTAAGATAATATAAATAAAGACTTAGGATGGTTAATTGGACTTAGTAGGTTAGTGATACAAGGTCAGTAGAGTCACTCGACGGAAGTCTGCCCCTCACTTTGAGGCTACCAGCAGTCGGGTGCACTTACTATTGATGTGAAATATCACTAATTTTAGGACCCGTGACGATGTGAGAGATTGGGCTTGGTTTCTTAATTGGAAAGTATTGAATGGTCCAAATTTGGAATTAGGAGCGTTGAGGGATATCTCCATAGGGGTTCACTTCTGATTTGAGGTCTTAAGTGGCTGAAGGGTCCGCCTCTCTCCTAAATGGAAGTATTAAGTTACCTAGAGAGATTTCAAATAAATAAATAAAGATGTCTCTAAAAAGGGTTTACTTCAGTATTGAGGTCTTAAGTGGCTGAAGGGTTCGCCTCCCTATCGTAAAAAGTAACCTAATGAGATGCCATATTTATAATTAAAGAGTGATAGAGGATATCTTGGGAAGGGTCCGCTTTAGGTTTGGGGTCTTAATTGACTGTAGGGTCCTCCTCTTTCTTATAAAAGAAGTATTAAGTAGCCCAATGATGTTTCAAGCAATGACAGCTAGATAGTACCATTGAGTAGCATGCTTCTGAAAATAGGTCTTAAATGATGGGGTCTGCCTTTATTAAGGTCTTAAATGACCATAGTATGCCTATTTTCCATTTGGAAATATTAAGTGGCTTGGGTACAGTCTCTCACATTACTAAGGCTGTAATGACAATAGTACCATTTAGGAGCACGCCTTAGAGATAGGTCTTAAATGATGGGGTCTGCCCTAGTTAAGGTCTTCAATGATCAAAGTCTGCCTATTTTCCACTTGGAAGTATTAAGTGGCTTGGGTATTGTTTATTACACGGCTACAAGTTTATCGGCAATAGATGTGGTAATAGTGGACATTAAACGTCGGAAGCCTTAAATAGTTTTTATACGTCTTGTAGCTAGGACCCACCAACCGTTGACAACATTGTTAGGAAACCACCTCCGGAATAGGTTTTAAATGACGGGGTTTACCTTGATTAAGGTCGTAAATGACAGAGTCTGCCTATTTCTCTTTTTAAAAGTATTATAGAAGCCCACTTCATATTTAGATGTATTAAGTGGCAAATAGATTTAGAAGTATTGGGTGGTTGATAAGGCTTCATTAATATTTCGTACCTTAGAAATGTGTAAGTATGTAATCGTATGTGCAATGTATGGTTAGACTAGAATTGCTAACCTTTATGGATATAACAATTAAATGGAAACCAATCGGTATAAATTTATGTTATGGATAGTTTATATTTCCAATCATCAGAACGTTGTTCTGACCCCTTCCTCATTACAACCCACATGATAGAATTTAGAGGAACAGGTCACTGGAGCTGGATGTGCTTTGTTGTTAGAGAATCTTCTTTTTTCTATCATGCTCAATGCCGATGTGATAATCTGCTATCCAAAGAATACCATTAATTCTAAGGTAGTAGTCATAGTCAGTATTCTTATCCTATTATTATTTCCGCTATGAGTTCCGATTTTTAGCAATCTCTGATAATGCTCATGCTTATTTACAGGTATCAAATCTAACGATCTGTGCTTTGATGGACTTGGGTTTCGATTCTTTTTTAAATTTGGACCTATAAAGGTGCAGGTTGTTGCATTTGGTATCAGAGCCTAGGTTAGTAGATCAGAGGAATTAGGATAAATTAAGAGAATGTATTCATACTTTTCTATCTATTAATATTATATTTTTATGCTAGATTCTAAGAGTTCCGACTATAGAAGCAGTTGTAGTTCCACTCCGAAGGAATGGGCAAAGCAAATATGAGTTGGAAATATCTTAGAGCTAAGATTTTCACACCGACTTCAAAGTACCCTACAAAGTCCTGCGATGCATAAAGCGTTGTTGATGAAGATCATGAGTACGACATATGGCTGAATCCAGAAGACTGGAGGTGTTTGACTTGATTGATGAGATTCTAGCTACGTTGTGATTATGGATTTTGAGTTCCATTTGGAGACACACAATTATTCCAGATGGGCGGAAAATTAGAATTCGTATGTCGCAATTGTCTAGAAGCAAGTTTTTGCTGGGGTGCATTCATTGATCACCTCTTTGATGGCAAAATGGATTTTTATTTGGATAATTAATGTCGATTCCTTAGTCTAAAACCCGTGAGAGAATTTTTATAAGGTATATTTTGGAAATGCCTTATTTTTGAAAAAGAGGTTTTCAAAGGATTTCTTTTCCCAAAGATTTATTTTGAAAATTTTGTTTTGGGAAATTTTGAAATTTTAATTTTCAAAGAAACACGTATACCACTGTATTGGTCATGTTAAGAAATTTTTGATTTATAAAAGATTAATTCTTAATATTTTTATGTACATATCAGTAAAGGCTTGATTTTGATTTTTGGCAAGAAAATAGTTTTCCAATTTGGAAAATTTGTGTTTTAAAATAGTTTTCGGAAACCCCAAAATATTTATATATATGCATATATATATATATATATATATATATGTTTGACCTCTAAGGGAAGTTTTGTTATGAAGTAGTTTCTATTATTTGAAAACAAGTATAAAGGAGCATATATTTAACTCGGTGATTTTTTGGTTTATAAAATAGAGGGTTTTATATTTTCTCTCTTTAATGTACAGACAAAATAGGAATGACATCAACTTTATTGGGATATGTAGTTTGAAGTATTGTTGTACCCACCAACTATTGGAAGAAATATTTCCGTGCGAAGTAGGCAAGAAATAGCGGCTAGAATATTATCGGGTCTTTAGAATTGTTGTTGGTCGTAGCAGTTTTGTTGGGGCTACAACGAATTGCTGGAGCATGGTTCGAAACTAAGCGGTAGGCTTTAACACTGCCATGATGTGGACAGGAATTTTTTGGATTACATCGAATTAAAGGAGGCGGCGTGAAACTGTTATTATTATTTAATCCGATTCTGATTAGGTTTAGGTTCAATTAACGACCAAAGCCCGTCTAACGGTTGACCACTTAGCGGTAAACCTAGAGTGATCTTTCGGTTAATTAGTTTTGGCACAACTAGAACCTAGAATGGTACCACTAAAGTCGCGTCCGAATTACCCCAGTTTCCTTCTTTTGGTCCTCCTTCCTCAATAAGCCAAACCCAATCTCCATCCTTCTCTTCATCTAAGTATCAACCTCTCTCTTCCATTCCTCCCCTAGGCGATGCCATATTTCCCTGCGAGCAACAGCCTCGCCTCCCCCTCATGCTGGATTTGCACGTTGGATCTCGCCCCATCATCACTCCAGATCTAACCCTATTTTCTCCCTCCGACCACTTCTTATTCCTAGACACCTTTCCGCACTACCGGATTTTCCTCGCACCATTGTGGTTTCGAACCTCAAGGGACCACTTGGCTGAACTAGAATGAGCAAAAGGTTTCGTTGCTTTTGGGCTGGAAGAGCTATTCGTCGCGGTACGATTTGCACCGATCCTCTGCTTCGAGACCTTTGAGCGAGAATGTTACCCGTGCTGCATCTGCCTTTTTGATGTCCTGTTGGCGCATAATTTCGATGGAGGCAATAGTTTGATTCGTTCGGAGGTGAACGGTATCTTGATTGAGCTGATTAATGATGATATCACTGAGATTTTGAAGGCCTCCGTGAAGGACATGGACTTGGATGATTTTGAAGTGACCAACTCAAAGATTTTACAGCATATCTTTATCCCAAGATGTCGGTGATTGGAAGTCGGATAATCCACGTCCGACTGCCCGTTTGATTATGTACATCATTCGGCACAACGTCATCCCTGAGATGGCAAGTTACGACCGGATTTATCCCATGGTGCGGAAGACCACCTATGCTAGTATTGGCGGCATTGCAGTCAATTAGACCCGCACCCTTTTGATTTAATTTGTTGATCAAGGATTAGCACTCCACAGAGTCCCTTATCGTATTTTCACCTATCCACTCTTGTCTTTAGGTATTACGGATGAACCTCCATGGAGAGGCAGTTTAGTAGAAGATTTCTTCTACCAACATTAGATTCTTCCTTACGAAGATGGCAATTCCAAAGCCGTCAACATAACCAGCAACGTCAATGGCACGAGATTGGGTGTATAGCCGTCGTGCTACGACCATTCAAGGGTCGTAGATATGGATCGAGCTCCAACCGCGGAGCAAGGCATCACGTACTCGGTAGGCATTATTTTAAGAGTTATGGTGTTGTTGTCTTTTCTTTTCCCGCATTTGTTCTTTTCTTTTGGGATGTTTGGTTGTAAAACTATTAGTTGTCTCTTATAAAAGGCACGCACGATATTATGAGTTTTTATTCATTTTTCGTGTTATTGTTTCTGGATATGCGAACTGCTCATATATATGCACAGTAAAGAAAAAATATATAAATATGGCAGTCTCATAAAGACACTTAACTAATAGTAAAAACAATGTAAGACTGGAAGTTTAGAATAGTTGGAAATTTTAACAAAAGACATAATAAAGTTGTTTTGATATCATGGGTCATTGCTCATGTTTCTTTAAAGCTAATTTTTTTGAATAATAGATGTGTCGACATATTTAAATAAAATATCAAAATTTTGGGTAAATGTTAGTTGTAGAATTTTGAAATTTGGTTTATGTGTTTAGTGCATAACCGACTTGCGACCACATTGAAATTATGATTTGATTTATCAAAATTTTTGGAAAGGAAACATATTTTGAAAAATTTCCTCTTGATTTGAAAAGTTCCTCTTAAAAACAAAAAGTTCCGTGTTTTAGCTATTTTTGACTCATAATTATTTTTTTATAGAGATTTTTTCAAAATTTCATTTCAAGGAAAAATGCGCGTCTAGATATTTTGAGATTTATTTTCCAAACGACGTACAAATTTGAAAAAGTGAGGAAGATTTTTTGGAAAACTTTGATTTTGAAGGCCACATATTAGGCGTAGGAAAGACAAATAGAGTTAGAATTTGCGAATTTAGTGGTGCATTAGGGTCGACGATGCGATAAATGCACGCGACAACAAGAGAACATCTGTTTTAGCCTTGGAATTTCTATTTTCATACCTTGTCGACGATGCGTGCAAGTCTATTTTAGACCTAATTTTGTTCTAGAGTTTGAAAATAAGTCTCCTTATGCGTTTTTTGTATGAAAAGTTTGGAGTAAATCCGGGGCAGCGAAGAAATTTCCACTATACTACGAGAATAGGAAGATTATAGTGTGGTAAGAATGTTTAATTCTCCTCCTAAGTTCTTTTTTTAGGCATAGGAGTAAAGTTTAGGAAGTGATTATTCGATGCATTAGATTACCGAATGGTAGGAGGTGGATGCAAAATTGGTTGCTTCATATTTCTATTTGTAGGAGTATGGGAGTTTTTATTAAAAAGATTTTTCAAAAAGCTGCATACATGTAACATCCCCCACTTGGAGGCCCAAAACTAACGGCTACGGATGCTGCAGTCATCCATAATTATAATTCTCGGCAACCAAATACGGTTATGTTAGATACATTGGTATAATAGAAACACATGGATATGAAAAAAAAAATTTAAATTCATAAAAACAACTTTCATATTCCATTTCAAATCATTTCAAATACATTACATAATCTTAGATTCGAGAACCACGTTTAGAGAAAATATAATTATTACAACATACGCTAAGAGCGAATATGTAGATGTCCCCTTGGATGATCAGAGTATATATAATTAGGCAGTTAAACAACTTTGCCTTTACAACAAAACACAACAAAATCAAAATAGAAAAGAACTCCTACTAGCTAGCTTGCCTCCTGCACGTCTCCGGAAGCTTATTCATCTAATGAGGTACCTGAAAACCTCAACTCTCAAAATATTCAAAATCAATTGAGCACCCGGGAGTTTAAAAGGAAAACATAAACTTCGAGTCAGATATAAAGCCTGGTACGAATAATTACCTACCATCTCAAACCATTTAGATATCTAGTGAGACCACGCCGCTTAGCAGAACGGGTTCCCCCTCACTAGTATCTTATCCATATTTTATAAAAACCATATACTGTGCTCCTGCATCCACAATGGTTAAAACATAACAATTCAAAATATTACGATGATATGCAAACAAGTAAATTAATTCTAGATTACCCATCCCCATTCATTTTTGTAACGACCCGCCTTTTTGACCATTGAAAGTCGAAACCAAACACTACCACTATGTTCGAATGTCGTGCATCCAATCGACAAAAGGGCAGATTGTTAGGGTAAATAAAAAGAAAAAGAACAGAGAACAGAGAAAACAGAATCTCACAACGGAATCGATAATATAACGAGGACGGTAGAAACTGTCTCTTCAAAAATACAAAGTATATTAGAGTTAAAACAAACCTTATCAACTGTATAGTTATAAAATCCTGACCTTACAAATGCCGATAGGTATACTATATAATACAGCGGAAAATAAAATAATACGACAGGTGAATCTTCAGCTCCCCTCCACAATCTCCAAAACACCATGGTCAACCTGGGAAAATACTCGGTCTGACCCGAGCATTATAAATAAATAACATCCGGATAAGTCTGGAAATACCAGCGTGAGATAACTCGAATAAGGGGAAACATATATAAAAATTCTATGAGACCACGCCGCTAACGCGGAATAGGTTTTTACCTCACAAAAATAACATCCTTACAGGCAAGAGCAGAAATGAATATCAAGAAACAAAACCAAATATGATTGAGCATAAATAATATCAACCAGACTTGAAAGAATGGAAATAAACCGAGTAAAATCCAAACTGGACAGAATGGATAGAACAAGGGAAAACAGTCCAACTTGATAGAATGGACTAAATAAGGTAACAGTCCAAACTTAATAGAATGGGCTAAATAAAGTAACAGTCAAAACTCGATGGAATGGGCTAAATAAAGTTACAGTCCAAACTCGATGGAATGGGCTAAATAAAGTAACAGTCCAAACTCGATGAAATTGGCTAAATAAATCAACAATCCAAACTCGATGGAATGGGCTAAATAAAGTAACAGTCCAAACTCGATTGAATGGACTAAATAAAGTAACAGTCCAAACTCGATGGAATGGGCTAAATGAAGTAACAGTCCAAACTCGATAGAATGGACTAAATAAACACTTAAATGCCGTGATGAGTAGTTGGCTCTACTTATGGCAATTTAAAGCTAAAACAGATTCAGGGATACAAATCAAATAAGGAAAGGAAATTTTCCAACAAATGACTAGGAAGGTGCACCCCCTTGGAATATACCACTAGTAATATACTCATGAAAAGCTCATTTACTCTGTGACACTTCTCGGGACCCTCCAAGCCGTACCACACCAGACCTTACCAAGGATCCGAATATTTCCACATCTAAGTGCACAACTAAATCCAAACCAGATGAGATGTGAAAATACCCTAATAGGAGCAACCCTACATGGCTTGGCCTCGTCTTGCGCTTTTGGTTTAGTCATTTCCGACAAAGGACAGCAAAGCTCGATTGAGCAACAAATCATCTTAGAATGACGTTCATAAAGTAGCTGAAGTAATCGATAGCTGAGATACCAACTATCGAGGATATAAAACGATCGTATATGGAAATTAAGTCTTGTATACTTATCACCACTCATTGAATTCAAGCTTGTATTTTTTTCTTGGTTATTAATAAAACCGGACATGTCAAGGTGGTGTTACCTCAAAGTCATGTCCAACGATTATTCTTAACTTTCGAAATAGCGACAAGTTTACTTCTTCGATGTTTAGGGCTAAATATATAAATAAATCGTTTCCGTATAAGTGATTCGTTTTACGGAAATAATTTATTTCCATAAACAAATCAAACGTTTACTTTTAAAACCGAACTGAACAAGTGCTTGATTTCCATTTTGGTAAAACACTTTTAGGATTAGTCCTGATTGTTAAAACGTTAAGAGGATAATTTTCCCAAGTGCGCGACCCCGAAGGCCTAAACTAACATCAGACCGAACACCCAGAAGGTTATCTAACTTAACATCCAAATAATCGAGTTCCAATTCCTTTTTATAACTTTAAAACGATATCAATTATCCCGAAAGATAATAAATCACATTTAAAATCTCTTTTAAATAAACAAATCCATTATCCATAATAAAATAGATAATTATTTCCAAATACTTTTATAACATTGGTAAATCAACTTTAAAAATATTTATTAAATCAGTTTGTTAGTTTTAAATCAGTTTATTAAAGCAATTTTTTATCATATTGGTTAATTTACTTTAATCACCTTTATTAAATAATTGACTTTAAATATCATTAATTAAAAAGATTTATGAAATTAAAATAATCATAAATTAAATGAATAATTAATCTCAAACATCATTAATTAAAATGATAAGTAATTTTAAATTCCATAAAATAAAACAATTAATTAAGTTCAAATAATTATAAATTGATTGGATTTATTAAATTCAAACCTCATTAGCTAAAACAATTAATTAAAACATCATTGTTAAAATGATTTATTTAATTATAAAACATCATTAATTAAAATGATTTAACTAAATTCTAAAAATCATCAGTTAAAACAATTAATTAAATTTAAAAATAATCATTAATTAAAAATGATTAATTAAATTCAAATATCATTATTCAAATGATTAATTATTTTTAAATATCATTAATTAAAATGATTATTAATTTCAATTATCATAATTGAAATAATTAATTTAATTCCATCATCATTAATCAAATAATTAATTAAGTTAAATAAATTAATTAAAAACCATTATCCTTAATTAAAAGAATTAATTAAACTTAAATAATCATTAGTTAAAACGATTAATTAAGTTTAAAACATCATTAGCAAAAATGATTAATTAAATATAAAGATAAACCAATTTTAATCATTAGTTATTAAATTGGTTAATTAATCTCAAATAATTAATTAAAATAAATAATTAATTTAAATTATCATTAATCAAAACGATTAATAAAATTTTAATATTATTTTTAGCGGAAACACAAGCTCAAGTTCATATGACAGGGTTTTGGGGATGAAATTTAATAAACGACGGTATAGCGAAAATCGTTATAACAAGATTTAAACTATTAAATGGAATATCAGGATTTTATTCGATTATCATCAATATAACAACATCTGAATGTTTACAAATATTTTATGGACAAGAAACCCCCTTTGGGTCTCTCTACATATTTTCCCCTCAAAACAATGGTTATCGATACTATATAGATAATCATATGAGTTTATGATAATCAGATTAATATGTAATCAATTTTCCAAACGGAAATTCAACCAAACAAGCAATTAAACAATTTTAACTAACATCCAAATAATCAATAAATATTTATAACATCATTGATATGATATAATAATATTTAATGTGAGTTAAACTCACATTGATTCCAGTTTTCGCCGAAGCGTTTTGGTTTGGACTAAAATCGAACGAGCATTTGATTATAGTCCACATTTTCACTTGCTCCAAATCTAACCAAACCAACTCCATCGTGAAGACATCGTCATTACAAACCTGACGTGACTAACCATGCTCGAAACTGACCTCGTATGAAATAGATACAAGTTAAAGAACATTCATTGTTAATTAACTAAATAAACAATTAATTAATCCTTAATTACATTAATAAACCTTGATTACCACCCAAAACATCTTCCTCATCACACGTTTGTTCCAGGTCAAAGAAAAACCCGACCGCTACCTTCTAATCATCACCGCGCCTCCATCCTGCCGCCGCCTGCCACGCCAGCCCACCCACGCACGCACCTACGTCTCAGCTTTGGTCGCCATCAGGACCCCCTACCGCCGCTGTTTTGCCAGAGAACGACAACGAACATGTGCCGTTCAAATGCCTATTGCCGCCGCCTCCGACCGCCTTAACCCCAACCACCGCTGACGATCCCCTCCTCTGACCATGCCGCTCCTTTCTCCTATTGACATCATCGCCCAACTCGGCCTCTACAGGTCGGATCAATACTGGCCGTTGGATCCATGGGTTTGATTTACTGGAACCAAGTCGAAGAGGAAAGGGGAACGAGATAGACGAACTAAGAAATGAAGGCAGTGTCTTTTTTTTCTGTTAAGTGTTGCTCATGTTCCATTTTATAAAAAACATAAAAAAACATGATGATTATGTTTCCCTTTTCCATAGCAAAAACTTTCTCGAGTCGCCAAAATGTCTATGACGTCAAACCGTTATTTAAAAGTTGAATTTTGATTTGATTTTACAATGGTTTTTAAATGAAGTGTTTACGGTACCTAGCTACGCAATATTTCATTCGAGTATGAACCATGGGTGACCGAAATAAAAATATAATCGTGCACTAATATACGACACGATCATACGTCAACAGTGAATTACACAGATTATTTTATTTTGTGAAATTTCCCAAATATCATCGTTCGCCGATAAATCGTCAAACGAGTAATTTCAATATTTTTCCAAATTAAAAATTAAAGAAAAGTCATATAAATTAAATAAAAAATACATTACCAAAAAAATGAAGTCGTTTTATTACAATTTTTTTTTCTTATTATTTATTATATTCGAACCATTTGTTATTGTAAATAAATTTGCAAAATGATTCACCATTATCATTTACTAATTAAAAGAAGTTAAATAACACTATTAAATCTATTTAATTCATATTTAGTTCACCAATTGAATATTTAATTCTCAATTCAAATATTTAAATATGCCATATATTTGAATTATAAGTTATTATATTCCAAAATTCAATTATTTCAAATATTTAAAATTAATTAAACATTTAAAATCAAATAACCAAAATTTTGGGTTATTACATTCTCCCCCCCATAAATAAATTTCATCCCCGAAATTCCTAAGGAAGAAAATGCTTCCAAACCCTTAAGTTTAAAATTATTAATTAAAATGAGTTATTAAACTTATTAACTTTTCAAAACAAATCAGTTGCAATAGATTCCAAAATTTTCAAATCTTTTAAATTCTTCACCTATACCAACTTATTCTCTTATATTCATTCATTCCAAGTTATAACTTGAAAGTCAAATTTTTAGTTATCAAGATTTTTTTCCAAAATTCTTAAAAGTTTTCTAACTCTTAAATTTTTGGAAAATCTCGCCAGCGTCTCCTTTGCGCGGCTCGATCGGCACAACTACAAATGGCCTCAATGGGCTCCAAACCAATCAAAGAAAACAAAAGCCAAGTGGCCTCCCATATCCGGGGCATAAAATCATCAATCAATTTAAATTTTATAAATTAATTACGTACCTTTTTCCATTTGATTTATATTTTGGCAAGTAATTTATTATCTCTCCACGAACGTAGGTGCACAAGAATCGAATAGCAATCTCTTGCATACCTGTACTTAGGAAAGCTAAAAGAAAATCAGGCTGACACAAACAAGGTGATGTAATTCTACATTCAAAAATTAGCATGATATAAATCCACATGCAATCAACCATCCATATCTCAATCATATGCAACAAACAAGCGAATATTCTATAATAGATGTTATGCATCCAATTATTTCCAGATGACAAATTTAGATCTAAATACCCGGGTTTTTTCATTTCAAAATTTTATTTTTGAATTTCTCAGATGAGAAAAATCAAAGCTCAAAATCAAAATGACATGGAGGAGATCCCTCCAAATAAATGATGGTGAAACTCTAGAATCAAAACAACATGGAGCGTCCAGTGGTATTCCGGTTCCTCCAAAAACATTAACTAGAGTTAATAAGTATCATTCCTTTCCCAAGATCTTCAAAAATCACCTTTTTCAAAATCACCAGGATTTAGGTCCTAATAACAACAATCCAAAATACCTTGTTTATAAATTTAAACTTTGTAAACAATGGTATATGAAATTACACAGCCAATCAATTCACTTCAATCAAATCCAATCGATTAAATTCCATGAAGGAATAAATTAACACAAACAGTCAATCAAATTCCACAAGGGAAAACTTATCACTTAACATCGTTTTAAAATGTCAAATGACTAACAAACAAATTTTAACTTAGGTTCAAAACTTTCTTAATTGTCCAAAAATATAGATAATTTTCTAAGTGTACCGTTTTGCTCATTAGCCTTTGGTTATTGCTCAGAAGATTATCCAAACTAACTCAGACAAAATGGAAAGTTATACTCTATATTTTATTAATCTCTTAATTATATTAATTTCTAATTCAGTTATATTTTCACTTAGTATTTCTATTCAATACTAAAATTATTTATGAACTTTTTCATAAATTTTCACCCAAGTTTTCAAAAATATTTTATAAAGTTATTTCTTTATAAAACATCAAATAATAACTTATTCTCTTTATTTACTCATAAAATATTCTTTTATATCCTGAGAGTACATATAAATTTTATTTTTAACCTTTTCAAAGATCTAGATGGAAATCAAATCAAATTTCAATTTTCTTAAAACCGAGTCAACCTATTAACCTTTTGAACTTAAAGTGTTAAAACAAATAATATTTATGGGTTGACTCAATCAAAAAGTAGTTCATACTACTTAGATGTTTCAAACAATTATATGGTTTTATTAAAAACAATGTTTATCAAAACCATCTTTATTAATTTAACCCAATTTACTTGTTTCTAATTTATCCCTTATCTTATCTAAGGGAAAAATCTTATTTATCCAAACAATCTCTTATTAGAGTTACTTTTTAGTTTGAAACCAATTCCCCTTTAGGGAACTTAAAAATTAAATACCCGGTTTAAATTTAAAACTTACCTTTGAAAGCATACTTCATATATTTTTATACATAATATCTTCAAACAATTTATTTATGAAAACTCACTTTGGGTCTATTCGAATTTGAACTCATTTCGATCGCACAATGATAATAAGAATAATTTACTAAGTATTCCACAAGTTTGCCTAAGCAAACATCTGATCGTCACTTAGAAGATTATTCAGATTATCACAAAACTAGTCAAACCAATTTCCTCCTAATTATCCTAAAGAAAACGTATTCTTTTTAAAAATTTACTTCCTAATATATTTTTACCTTTAGATGCTTCTAAAAGTATTGCTATTTCATTTCTCAAAAATTCTTTTGGAATTATTTTCAGAAATTCTAGGATTTAGATTCGAAAATTCTTTTTAAACATACATCTCAAACTAAATTTATATAAAATTTCCTTTATATAAATATCATTTCACATTTAATAATTCTTCTTTATTATAATCAAATTTTCTCAAATGTTTATTATCTAAATGTTTTATCTTACCATTTATACTATATTTACAGCTTTTTATAAAGTTTTGTTCTTAACCCATCATTATTTAAAGGTGAAATTTCAAGCTAACATTTTTCTCCGAACTCCTTACAGTCAAATTGTAAAAATTAATTCACAGAGGGTTCATTTTAAATCGAAGCGATAAATGCTCCTAGATAAACCGAGCACTATTCAGCAATTAATAAAACAACAGTTAATGCTTCTTATTAAATTAAGCATAACCGAACAAACAATAGTGATAATAAATAAATATTATCACATTTAAACCAACACAGTATATATAAATATTAATAAAACTATATAGAGTTTTGAAAATTATTCCTTTATATATAAAAAATATAATCCTAGGAAAAATATTAAATTTTCCAAAAATTTCAAAAATTTCAATACCATGTCCGTTGGCCTTGGTCAAGTGTTTAGAAACCCCTATCGATACCGTGGCGCCCCACGTCTCGACCAAAATTCATAAAAAATCAATAAACCAATTAACATAATACATTTTTATAACAATAACAAATACGCTCTCGTATATATAATACTCTCAAACTCATTCTAAGGTGTCGCTTACCCTATCTCTAATGAGCCAAACTCTACCAAAGCCAAGGTTCTCGCTTAACCTTGCTCTGATACCATGCTGTAACGACCCGCCTTTTTGACCATCGAAAGTCGACACCAAACACTACCATTGTGTTCAAATGTTGCTCATTCAATCGACAAAAGAGCAGATTGTTAGGGTAAATAAAAAGAAAAAGAATAGGGAACAGAGAAAACAAAATCTCACAACGGAATCAATAACATATAATATAACGAGGACAGTAGAAACCATCTCTTCAAAAAATACAAAGTATATCAGAGTTAAAACAAACCTTATCAGCTGGACAGTTATAAAATCTTGACCTTACAAATAACTATAGGAATACTATATAATACGGTGGAAAATAAAATAATACGATAGGTGAATATTCGTCTCCCCTCCACGATCTCCAAAACACCATGGTCAACCTGGGAAAATACTCGGCCTGACCCGGGCATTATAAATAAATAACACCTAGATCAGTCTGGAAATACCAGCCTGAGATAACTCGAATAAGGGAAAACATATACAAAAATTCTGTGAGACCATGCCGCTAACGCAGAATGGGTTTTTACCTCACAAGAATAACATCCATACAGGCAAGAGCAGAAATGAATATCAGGAAACAAAACCAAATATGATTGAGCATAAATAATACCAACCAGACTTGAAAGAATGGAAATAAACCGAGTAAAATCAAAACTAGACAGAATTGATTGAACATGGGAAAACAGTCCAACTTGATAGAATGAGCTAAATAAGGTAACAGTCCAAACTCGATGGAATGAGCTAAATAAGGTAACAGTCCAAACTCGATGGAATGGGCTAAATAAAGTAACAGTCCAAACTCGAAGGAATGGGCTAAATAAAGTAACAGTCCAAACTCGACGGAATGGGCTAAATAAAGTAACAGTCCAAACTCGACGGAATGGACTAAATAAAGTAATAGTCCAAACTCGATGGAATGGGCTAAATAAAGTAACAGTCCAAACTTGATAGAATGGACTAAATAAACACTTAAATGCCGTGATGAGGAGTTGGCTCTACTCGTGGCAATTTAAAGCTAAAACAGATTTAGGGATACGAATCAAATAAGGAAAGGAAATTTTCCAACAAATGACTAGGAAGGTGCACCCCCTTGGAATATACCTCTAGTAATATACTCCTAAGAAGCTCATTTACTCTATGACACTTCTCGGGACCCTCCAAGCCGGACCATGCCAGACCTTACCGAGGATCCAAATATTTCCACATCTAAGTGCACAACCGAATCCAAACCAGATGAGATGTGAAAATACCCTAATGGGAGCAACCCCACATAGCTTGGCCCCCTCTCGTGCTTTTGGTTTAGTCATTTTCGATAAAGAATAGCAAAGCTCGATTGAGCAACAAATCGTTTTAGAATGACGTTCATAAAGTAGCTGAAGTAACCGATAGCTGAGATACCAACTATCGAGGATATAAAACGATCGTATATGTAAATTAAGTCTTGTATACTTATCACCACTCATCGAATTCAAACTTGTACTTTTTCTTGGTTATTAATAAAACCAGACAAGTCAAGGTGGTGTTACCTCAAAGTCATGTCCAATGATTAATTTTAACTTTCGAAATAGCGACAAGTTTACTTCTTCGATGTTTAGGGCTAAATATATAAATAAATCGTTTCCGTATAAGTGATTCGTTTTACGGAAATAATTTATTTCCATAAACAAATCAAACGTTTACTTTTAAAACCGAACTGAACAAGTGCTTGATTTCCATTTTGGTAAAACACTTTTAGGATTAGTTCCCGATTGTTAAAATGTTAAGAGGATAATTTTCCCAAGTGCGCGACCCCGAAGGCCTAAACTAACATCAGACCAAACACCCAGAAGGTTATCCAACTTAACATCCCAATAATTGAGTTTCAGTTCCTTTTTATAACTTTAAAATGATATCAATTATCCCGAAAGATAATAAATCACATTTAAAATCTCTTTTAAATAAACAAATCCATTATCCATAATAAAATAGATAATTATTTCCAAATACTTTTATAACATTGGTAAATCAACTTTAAAAATCTTTATTAAATCAGTTTGTTAATTTTAAATCAGTTTATTAAAGCAATTTTTATTATATTAGTTAATTTACTTTAATTACCTTTATTAAATCAATTAATTGACTTTAAATATCATTAATTAAAAAGATTTATTAAATTAAAATAATCATAAATTAAATGAATAATTAATCTCAAACATCATTAATTAAAATGATAAGTAATTTTAAATTCCATTAAATAAAACAATTAATTAATAAAGTAAACCTCATTAGCTAAAACAATTAATTAAAACATCATTGTTAAAATGATTTATTTAATTATAAAACATCATTAATTAAAATGACTTAACTAAAATATAAAAATCATCAGTTAAAACAATTAATTAAATTTAAAAACAATCATTAATTAAAAATGATTAATTAAATTCAAATATCATTATTCAAATGATTAATTATTTTTAAATAACATTAGTTAAAATGATTATTAATTTCAATTATCATAAACTGAAATAATTAATTTAATTCCATCATCATTAATTCAAATAATTAATTAAATTAAATAAATAAATTAAAAACCATTATCCTTAATTAAAAGAATTTATTAAACTCAAATAATCATTAGTTAAAATGATTAATTAAGTATAAAACATCATTAGCAAAAATGATTAATTAAATCTAAAGATAAACCAATTTTAATCATTAGTTATTAAATTGGTTAATTAATCTCAAATTAATTAATTAATTTAAATAATCATTAATCAAAATGATTAATAAAATTTCAATATTATTTTTAGCGAAAACACAAGCTCAAGTTCATATGACAGGGTTTTGGGGATGAAATTTAATAAACGACGGTATAGCGAAAATCGATATAACGACATTTAAACTATTAAATGAAATAGCAGGATTTTATTCAATTATCATAAATATAACAACATATGAATGTTTACAAATAATTTATGGACGAGAAACCCCCTTTGGGTCTCTCTACATATTTTTCCTAGGAAACAATGGTTATCGATACTATATAGATAATCATATGAGTTTATGACGATCAAATTAATATGTCATCCATTTTCCAAACGGAAATTCAACCAAACAAGCAATCAAACAATTTTAACTAACATCCAAACAATTAATAAATATTTATAACATCATTGATATGATATAATAAAATTTAATGTGAGTTAAACTCACATTGATTCCAGTTTCGCCGAAACGTTCAATTTGGAATAAAATCGAACGAGCGTTCGATTATAGTCCAAATTTTCGCATGCTCCAAATCTGACCAAACCAACTCCATCGCGAAGACATCGTCATTACGAACCTGACGTGACTAACCACGCTCGAAACTGACCTCGTATGAAATAGATACAAGTTAAAGAACATTCATTGATTAATTAACTAAATAAACAATTAATTAATCCTTAATTACATTAATAAACCTTGATTACCACCCAAAACATCTTCCTCAACACGCGTTTGTTCCAGGTCAAAGAAAAACTCGACAGCTACCTTCCAATCATCACCGCGCCTCCATCTTACCGCTGCCTGCCACGCCAGTCCACCCACGCACGCGCCTACGTCTCAGCTTCGATCGCCATGAGTCAGGACCCCTCTACCGCCGCCGTTTCGCCAGAGAACGGCAACGTACACACGTCATTCAAATGCCTATTGCCGCCGCCTCCGATCGCCTTAACCCCAACCACCACTGCCAATCCCCTCCTTTGACTATGCCGCTCCTTTCTCCTATTGACATCGTCGCCCAACTCGGCCTCTACAGGCCGGAGCAATACTGGTCGTTGGATCCATGGGTTTGGTTTACTAGAATCAAATCGAAGAGGAAAAGGGAACGAGATAGACGAACTAAGAAATGAAGGCAGTGTCTCTTTTTTTTCTTCTGTTAAGTGTTGCCCATGTTCCATTTTATAAAAAAACAAAAAAACATGATGATTATGTTTCCCTTTTCCATGGCAAAAACTTTCTCGAGCCACCAAAATGTCCATGACGTCAAATCATTATTTAAAAGTTAAATTTTGATTTGATTTTACAATGGTTTTTAAATGAAGTGTTTACAGTACCCAGCTACACAATATTTTATTCGAGTACGAACCACGAGTGACCGAAATAAAAATAAAAATATAATCGTGCACTAATATACGACACGATCATACGTCAACAGTGAATTACACAGATTATTTTATTTTGTGAAATTTCCCAAATATCACTGTTTGCCGATAAATCGTCAAACGAATAATTTCAATATTTTCCCAAATTAAAAATTAGAGAAAAGTCATATAAATAAATTAAAAATACGTTATCAAAAAAATTAAGTCATTTTATTACAATTTGATTTTTCTTATTATTTATTATATTCAAACCATTTGTAATTGTAAATAAATTTGCAAAATGATTCACCATTATCATTTATTAATTAAAAGAAGTTAAATAACACTATTTAATCTTTTTAATTCATATTTAGTTCACCATTTAAATATTTAATTCTCAGTTCAAATATTTAAATATGCCATATATCTGAATTATAAGTTATTAAATTCCAAAATTCAATTATTTAAATATTTAAAATTAATTAAACATTTAAAATCAAATAACCAAAATTTTGGGTTGTTACAATTTTGAGTATCTGTCTCAGTTATAGTTTCTAGGGTCACTATTAACCTATTAGTTTTCATGGGCTTACTAATAACTTGTTTAAAACCTATGGACTCCCTGTCCAGTTTCATAGTTTTCATGGGATCACAAGGAACCTATTGGCCCCTGCCAATAACTTCATTCATTCATGGGTTCTCCCTGAACCTATTGGTATCTCCAATAACTTTCCTCTTATCATAGTTTTCATGGGTTGACTATGAACCTATTGACTTCTGTCAATAACTTAACCCAGATATAGTTTTCATGGGTTCACTACAAACCTATTGGCCCCTGCCAATAACTCTTTCAAAACATAGTTTTCATGGGTTTACTATGAACCCGTCTATCTGAGAACATCTTTAATTAGTATTTAGGCATCCTATGTTCCAATCTACCTGACCTCCTGGATGCAATTCTACTCATACGGGAGTTAACTCAATTTTATATTCACTACTGGGTCAACCTAACTGGTTATTCTGCCCTTTTCTCCCCAAAATACTATTATGGGTCCATTATACAATGAATACTTATATTAGAAGAAGCAGACATAATAACATAATAACACCAGCCTGTGGGTTAATATCCTTGAAATCATTTTACTATAAAACATGGCTATCCCTTTAACCTATTATTTTATCAAGGAAAACTTATTAAAAAACTCCATACTTAAAAGTCATTTTAAAACGTCTTTATTTATGCCATTGTTTTTCCTTTAAAAATGAGATTGCGTTCTTCGTTTTGAAAACTAAGGCTTTCAAAACCTTAAACTTTTTTTTGAAACCATTGGATAACCTCCTTCGAAAGCATTCAAATCTTCTTTTCAAAACACTAAGCATATGCCTTTCAAAACACTTTAAATCATCTCTTTCGAAACCCTCAAAACATACCTTTCGAAAATATTAAAGCATTACTTATTAACTCTTAGAAGCATAGCTTCGAAACCATTTGAAAGTACCCCTTTCGAAACCATTTAAAAGTAGCCCATTTGAAACTATTGGTTTTATCTTTAAAAATATCTTTTGGGTCGAAGTGAATATAAACGAAAGTACCAATTTCGAAACCATTAACCTTCATATAAAAGAGTTTATGGAAAACTGATGGCTTTGGAACCATCCTTTCGAAAGCTTAACTCATTTAAGTAAAACATTTAAAGGTTACCTTGGAACCCCTTCCGAAGCCATTGCCTTCGAAACCATTAACCTTTTCGAAAGCTATAGGAAGCGCCTTAACATATATTTTAATAACAAAATCTACCTTTCAAAAGCATTGATGGCTTCAACACATTCGAAAGGTATAAGGTCGGCAGCAGAGTTTCGATTGGATTAAAACTAGCCTTTCGAAAGCTTTGATTTTAAAACAAGACAACTCTTTTGAAAGCTTCACTTTAAACAAAAGGCGGCAATATATCCGAAAGCAACTTCTTCGAGAGCTACATTGAAGGGGTTTCGACCTATTCGAAAGCATTCTTTTAAAAACAAGGCAAGCGCATATCTTTTAAGAGTAAAACAAAGGCTTCGACCACTTCGAAAGCATTGGTTTCGACAGCATGCGTTCCGCCTTTCTCCAATCCACTACGTACCAACATATTGATACCTTGTGCATTAGTTTCGGCTTGGTTGGTTTCGACTTAATTGAGGTGGAAGTATATGGTTGAAAGGTTGCTTCTGAAAGAGGTGGAACATAATTTCTGAGTAAAGACTGTTTTAATGCCTTTTTAAGTAATTGCTTTTTAACTAACCTGCCTATTTGTAAACATTTTATTGGTTGCCATAAACTTTTCAAATTCTTTCTTAAAAACTGCTGCAATTATTTTAGATCTAAACAAAAATTAATCTAGTAACTAAGCCCTTCCATTAAGCAAAACAATTAAATCATTTAAGTCCTCCATCTAAAATAATTTAATTTCCATAGTAAATTACTTAGGAAAAATCTTCAAAAATCATAGAAATTCGCTTTTAATATGGTATCTAACATATAAAAATTTCAGACCCAAATTCCTTCATATAATAGGCGAAATAATTTTAAACCCAATTTATTCATTTAAAAATTCATAATAAAATTTCCATAGCTTGGAAAATTACCAAAAATTAGACCCATCTCTAAATTAATGTTTTGCATAACATATAAATTCCTCATGGCATTCGAAATCCAAAATAAATTATATTAGCTTTAAAACCGTATAAAATAATTATCAAACAAACTTGTTTGAATATATATATATCATATCATGAAATCCAAGCATATCATCATCAAAAATCATTATAATGGATTTATACTTAAACTTGAAAATCAAATGATGATAAAAACAAAATAAGAGATGGTTTTGATTATTATTCACCTTGATTAGGATAAGGAATTTGAGATTTGATCCTTGGTTAATTCCCTTAGCTTGATTCCTTAGCTTTAGATGAATTTCTCTTCTTTTCCTCCTAAGTAATGGCCGAATTGAGCTTTAGGTTTTACGCTTTGATTTTTTCTGAAAAATGAACGTGAGAAAGACTAGGAACGTGAGTTTTAGGTGCTAAGGAATTATGGTGCGGCAATTCCTAATATGCCCTTGTGTTAATTGTTTTCTTATCAATTAACATATAAAACCATTCATAAGTCCATTTATTTAATTAAACTCGGCCTCTAAATAAATTTTCAAATCTCAATCCCCTTATCACTCTAATATTTACATTATTCTATTTAATTTATCTAATTAAATCTCCTGAATAATGTTATTAAAAATTAGGGATGTTACAGGCTCCCCTCCTTAACGAATTTCGTTTTTGAAATTCAGTAAGGACTAAATACTAAACGTAGCAATCATCTGTAAGAGCTCCTAACAACCATACTAGCCTACCTGACTAGCAACTATCTATATAAAGCTAATATAGACATACCCTCAAAGTAGATCAGGATAAGTATCTCTAACCTTGTCTTCTGTCTCCCAAGTAAAGTCTTTTTCGTTGTCGCTCCACTGAACTTTCACCAACATGTCTGTCTTGTTCCTCAATCTTTTCTCATCCCTCGCTACAACCTGAACTGGTTGTTTAACAAAAGTCAAATTAGGCTCTATTATCAAATCTTCCAATCCTATCGGAGGAATAGTAGTCTCTGGATCATGTACATACTTGCGAAGATGAGACACATGAAACACATTATGGACACCTGCCATATAGCTCGGCAACTTTACTCTGTATGCGAGCTTTCCGATCCTTTCTATAATTTGGAACGGACCAACATATCTCCGTGCTGGTTTCCTTGACTTTCCAAATCGCACCACACCCTTCATTGGTGATACCTTAATGAAAACCTTATCTCCAACCGAGAATTCTAGGTCTTTACACCTCTTATCTACGTAACTCTTCTATTTGGACTGAGCTTCCTTCATCCTTTCTCGGATCAACTCAATCTTCTATTTCGCCTCTCTAACCAGATATGGACCTAAGACTAATTTTTCTTCAGTCTCCAACCAACATGCTGGTGATTTGCATGGCCTTCCATGCAAATCTTTAAAAGACGCCATTCCTATACTAGTCTGATAACTATTATTATAGGAAGACTCCGCTAAGTGTAGGTGATCTTCCCAAGATCCACCAAAGTCCAATACACAAGCTCTCAATAAATCCTCGAGTACCTTATTGACTCTCTCTGTGTGCCTATCCATCTGAGGGTGATATGCAGTACTCATCTTGAGCTTAGTACCTAATACATCCTGTAGACTCTTCCAGAATTCACAAGTAAACAAAGCATCCATGTCACTGACTATTCTACTAGGAATTTCCATGTAGTCTAACTATGTTCCTCATGAACAGCTTGGCTAAAATAGATGCCGTCCTGGTTGACTTAACTGGAATGAAATAGGCACTCTTGGTCAGCCTATCCACTATGACCCATATACTTTCATTTCCTCTATTTGACCTTGGCAACCTGTCTATAAAATTCATGGATATCGAACCCCATTTCCAAACTAGTACCTCCAAAGGTTGAAGCAATCCACTCGGCTTCTGATTTTCGGCCTTCACTTGTTGAAAGTTTGCACACCACCTAACCCACAAGCCAACATCTTTCTTCATACCTTCCCAATAGAAGCTCCTCTTCATATCTTGATACATTTTGATCCCTTCAGGATAAATTATAAATTTGGACCGATGACATTTCCCAAGAACTTCTTTCCTTAAGTCCTCAATATTTGGAATACACAACCGTTCCTTCTTTCTCAACCATCCCTTCTGGTCAAGACTAAAATCTTTTAGATCATCGATCTCAGTTCCAACCTCAAGCCTTCTAATATTCTCGGCTAATAATGGATCCTCCTTCTACTTAGAAGCAATCCTTTCGATCAACACTGGTCGAACTTCCAAACACTACAACATGGTTGTGCTCTGATGAGAACTAGCAGTCGATTTTAACTGCACACTACAAGTAGTCAAAGCTTCTAAATCTTTCCATTCTACCAACATAGCTAACACCACATTCTGATGTCTTCTGCTAAGAGTATCCGCTACCTTATTCCCTTTCCCAGGTGTATACTCTATACCAAACTCATAAGCTGCTAAAAACTCCAACCACCTCTGCTGTCTTATATTCAACTTCTTCTGAGAGAATAAGCACCTTAAAGACTTATGATCTGTGTATAGCTCAAATATCTCCTCTAAGAGATAATGTCTCCATATTTTCAATGCGAAAATCACCGCAGCCAATTCCAAATCATATGTAGGATATCTCACTTTATGTAGTCTAAGCTACTGTGAAGCGTAAGCAATGACTTTACGCTTCTACATCAACATAGCTCCTAGTCCAGTCCCACATCCATCAGTATACACCACCAACCCTTGGCTTCCGTCTAAAACTACTAACACATGTGCGTTGATCAACAAATGCTTTAACTTAAGGATTGCTTCCTCAAATTTGTCGAACCAGACAAACTTCACATCCTTCCTAGTTAACTTACTCAAAGGCGCTGCAATCCATGAGAAATGGTTGATGAATCTCCGGCAATAGCTAGCAAGTCCAAGAAAACTCTTTTTCTCAGTCACCGTCTCTGGTCTCTTCCAATTATTAACAACTTCGATCTTATCTAGATCGACTGACAAGCCCTTCTCTGAAACAAGTGACCAAGAAACTTAACATCTTTCTTCCAAAAATGACACTTGGAAAACTTTGCTTTTAGCTGATGCTGCCTTAGCGTCTCAAGCACTACCCTAAGATAATCTTCGTGCTCCCTTTCATCTTTAGAGTATACTAAAATGTCATCTATATACACCAACACGAACCTATCTAAGTACTCTTGGAAAACTCAGTTCATCAAATCCATGAAGAAAGCAGGTGCATTCGTTAACCCGAATGACATTACTAACCACTCATACGAACCATACTTAGTCCGAAATGCTGTCGATGGAATACCGTCCTCTGCCACTCTTAACTGATGGAAACCTGTCGCCAAATCAAACTGGGAAAACACTCTGGCTCCACACAATTAATCAAACAGATCATCAATTCTCGGCAAAGGATACTTATTCTTAATCGTCTTCTTGTTCAACTTACGATAGTCGATACACATCCTCAACGGCCCATCTGGTTTCTTCACAACACCGCGACCGCTCCCCAAGACGAACTGCTTGGCCTAATAAAATTTCTCCCTTCCAGATCCACTACTTGCACCTTTAATTTCTTCATCTCGGTCGGTGTCATCCTGCTAGGTGGTTTACTTATAGGTTCGGCTCCTGGCACAAGATCTATACGAAACTCAACAGCTCGTTTCGGTGGTAATCCTGTAACCGGCTTGAAGACATCTACAAAATCTCTTGCTGCTCGAACTTGACTTAACTCTTGTCCTACTTCCATACCAAGTAATAAAGCACAACTACTCCGGTAAGAATTCTCCATTGAGAATATAATTCAGTTATGACTCTCAGGGTGTCTTAGCGATATTTCCCTATCCTGGCAAAATATCCTAGCCTCATATTTACCTAACCAATCCATACCCAAGATGATCCCGAAACCTATGAAATCAAAAACATACAGACTGCATGCAAACTCATGACCTAACAATTCAAGTTCTAACTGGTCACATCTCATCTCCAGAGTTGCATATCCTCCTATCGGATTCGCAACCCTTAAGGAAGTAACTAGGTATATGGGTTCTAAACATAACTTATCAACCAAACACTGAGATATAAATGAATGTGATGCAGCAGTATCAAATAGTACCCTAACTGGTATACTCTAAATCAAAAGCATACCTTCCATCATAGTCTTCCCTTTTTTAGCTACAGTTGGCCTAATAGATGATGTCCCAATAGCAAAGACCTTTCCTCTATCCGCCTTGACTGGTTCTGGACACTGATTCTTATAATGCCCACCTTGATCACAGTTGAAGCATCTCACACCTTTCTTTTCTGCAGCCCTCTTTCCCTTGCTTGACCGACACTCATGAGCATAATGACCTTTCTTGTCACACTTGAAGCAAACTAAATCAGCCTGTGCCTTCTTGGTAGCTTTTTCCTTTTGAGCTCCCTTCTTCTTAAAGAACTTTCTCTTCTTTCCCTAGGAACCTTGGGTTTCAACCAGCTTTTCTTTCGCACAAATAGCAAGAATCTACTTATGTAGGATTGCCATCTCCACAATTACATTACAAGAAGAAGGATGGCGGCGCCTGGGTTTATACTGGCTTATTATGTGTCAGGGTCACCCTAGAAATCTAGGGCCTCAATCCCTGAATAAACTTCTTATTCTTCCTGATGACAGTGTCTATGGTAGCATACCCATATCGGGACAACTCATCAAACTTAGTAGCATACTCAATTACCGACATCTCTACTTGCACCAAATACATAAACTTTCTAAGCAATGCAGACTTGGCAACTTCAGACAAAACCTCTGCTCGAATCTCCTTCGAAACTCTGCCCAAGTCAACTCTTCCTCCAAAACTCCGGCAGTAACGCTATTCCACCAATGAAGCGCTGCCCCCTACAATTGCCTAAAGGCTAGCCTCCTCTTCTGCTCATCATCCAAGCCCAAATCAGCAAAGGTTCTCACGCAATGCAACGTCCATTTTCAACTTCTATGGCTTCCTCTGTTCCCATAAACGGCTTCCCACCAAGACTGGTGTAGTCTCTGCTCAGCTTAGCATAATTATTTCCAATTGGAGCCATAGGATTAGCTCCTCCAACATTCCCAACAACTCTAGCAGCAGCTTCTACTTGTATCGGATTGACGAAGAACTGATACATCGTCCCCATATCCACTGGCGGATTTCCAGCACACACATTGGCATCTGCATTTTGGTTTGCATTAGCCTTTCGACCCAGGTTCCTTCTGGTATTAGGTCGAACATTTCCATTGGTTGTGGTGCTTCCTCCACCAAGATTTCCTCTTTCGTATTCTACCTCCATATCTTCTTTCTCGTAAATCTACATACGAGCCTTAGTAAGATACAAAAGAACGGTCTAAGAGAGAAGGAAATATGTACATATATATATATACATATATCAAATACAAGCACGTTACTATAGCGTTAACCCAAACCCCGATCTTATTTTCTGATTCATTGGATTATGTTTTGAAAAATCTTTTAGGTTCAAATTTCTTTTAAGCTTTCATAAACTAATGCTCTGATACCAACTTGTAACATCCCCCACTTGGAGTTCCAAAACTAACGGCTACAGATGTTGTAGTCATCCATAGTTATTAATCCTCGGCGACCAAATGCGGCAATGTTAGATACATTGATATAACAGAAACATATGGATATGGAAAAAATTTAAATTCATAAAAACAACTTTCACATTCCATTTCAAATCATTTCAAATTCATTACATAATCCCAGATTCGAGAACCATGTTCAGAGAAAATATAATTATTACAACATACGCCGAAAGCGAAATATGAAGATGCCCTCTTGGATGATTAGAGCAATATAACTAGGCAGCTGAACAACTTTGCCTTTACAACAAAACACAGCGGAATCAAAATAGAAAAGAACTCATACTAGTTAGCTTGCCTCCTACACGTCTCCGAAAGCTTATTCGTCTAATGTGGTACTTGAAAAACTCAACTCTCAAACTACTCAAAATCAATTGAGCACCCGAGAGTTTAAGTGAAAAACATAAACTTCGAGTCAGACATAAAGCCTGGTATGAATAATAACCTACCATCTCAAACCATTTAGATATCTAGTAAGACCACGCCGCTTAGCGAAATGGGTTTTCCCCTCGCTAGTATCTTATCCAAAACTTTATAAAAACCATATACTGTGCTCCAACATCCACAATGGTTAAAACATAACAATTCAAAATATTATGATGATATGCAAACAAGTAAATCAGTTCTGGATTACCCATCCCCATTCATTTTGACTATTTGTCTTAGTTATAGTTTCTGAGGTCACTATTAACCTATTAGTTTTCATGGGCTTACTAATAACCTGTTTAAAACTTATGGACTCCCTGTTAGGTTTCATATTTTTCATGGGATCACAAGGAACATGTTGGCCCTGCCAATAACTTCATTCATTCATGGGTTCTCCCTGAACCTATTGGTATCTCCAATAAGTTCCCTCTTATCATAGTTTTCATGGGTTGACTATGAACCTATTGACTTCTATCAATAACTTAATCCGAATATAGTTTTCATGGGTTCACTACAAACCTATTGGCCCCTGCTAATATCTCTTTCAAATCATAGTTTTCATGGGTTTACGATAAACCTTTCTATCTGACAACATCTTTATTTAGTATTTAGGCATCCTGTGTCCTGGTCTACCTGACCTCCTGGATGAAATTCTACTCATACAGAAGTTAACTCAATTTTATGTTCAATACTGGGTTAACCTAACTGGTTATTCTGCCATTTTCTCCTCATAATACTGTTATGGATCCATTATACAGTGAATACGTATATTAGAAGAAGCAAACATAATAACATAATAACACCAACACCTGTTTGTACCAAAAATGGGCACAACACTCTTCGGAAGTTTTTGAAGAGATAAAAGTGAAGAATGAAAATCAAAACTGTGGATTATCTAACAAAAACTCCAAATAACAGAAAGTAAATTGCAAAGACAAGCGATTTAGAGTGGTTCGGCGTTTTGCCTACGTCCACTATGAAGTTTGATGATTTTATTGCTCGATTCTTTGAAGATTACAGTAGTTTATAAGGTAATACAACTGAATTTAAATGCAAAGTGTCAATCTAAAGCAGCGGCGGTGTTCTGGAGTAGATCTAGCAGAATCTGGGCGCTCTTCAGTACTTAGAATTCTCCGACCCCTTTTATGAATGACCAGGGGCTCTATTTATAGGTGTAGGAGGCTGATATTTCGCCTAAAATGAGGGGAGACCAGTTCTGGTACGTCAGGGGGCCCACATGGCCGAAATCTGGAGATCCGGGCCCACTTTGGGATCGATTCGACCCTTGGTTCGAATCGATCAAGAAATCATCCAGTCGAGCTGAAATTTGGTGTGAACATTCTTCATCATGTGTTTAAGCTTCTGTGAAAATTTCATGGCATTTGGACTTGTAGAACTCGAGATATGATCGATTCAATATTGCATTTCTGGAGAACAGGGATACTTCGAATCGATCTTAGTTCGAATCGATTCGGTCGACTCGATGCTTGCTGCGACGTGGCACGCGTATCTCGCCTCGATCCGTTTTGTACTCCTGTTTGACTGGGTCGAATCCATGGCTTGGATTCGAAGATGGTGGAGTCGAGGACTCCCAGTTGAGTGAATTCGAAGATGGTGGAGTCGAGGACTCCCAGTTGAGTGGATTCGAAGATGGTGGAGTCGAGGGTGAGCTATATCTCCTGGATTCGAAGTAAAGCTACGTCTCCTGGTGTTATCCCGCCTTTTGGCAAGGCCGTGACACCAAAAATTGACTAGAAATCAATGACAGTCCATCCTGTAGGACAGTTACATCACAAGTTCACCATGGATATCGATGAATTTTGTCCGAGTCCGGATCGGGCTACAATTGATAAGACATGACAAGTAAAGCCATGCAAACCAACGTTCCAAGTTTGAAGTCAATCCGAGTTCGTACGCTCAAGATATCGTCGACAAAAGATGGAGTAGACCATCCCTAGTTCGAATCCACAGGCGAAGCCTATATTCGAATCCATCAAACGTATATTGCCTCGAATCCATGGGAAGTCAACTTACTTCGAATCCATAAGCCCAGCCTTGAGTTCGAATCCCTCGAGAATAGTACAGGCTCGAATCGATCAGAAGAAGACCATGCTTCGAATCCATCAAACACCCATTGCTTCGAATCCATCCTCGAGGCTTTGGTTCGAATCCATCGGCATCGAGCTCCAGTTCGAATCCAGCAAAGGAAGGATCCTTCGAATCCATGCGGGTAGAGGAGTTCCGACTCTATTCCATAGCACCAACATCATCGATTCGAACAAGCACAGTTTCCATCGATTCGAAGGAAGTAAACCTTCGAATCCAGCATCTCGAGTCCATCAAATAAACGTGGCTAAGAACAAGGACTCGACCCAGTCAACTCGGCAAAGAACTCGGATCGATACGAAGGAGGCGCTCCACGTTATCACAGAAGCCCAGGCCTGGATCGATTCGAAGCAATCGATTCGAACCATATCGATTCGAACAGAGCACTGCCACCAGAAATGCAATCTTGAATCGATCATAACTCAAGTTCTACAAATCCAAATGCCTTGAAATTTTCACAGAAGCTTAAGCACACGATGAAGAATGTCCACGCCAAATTTCAGCTCGATTGGATGATTTCTTGATCGATTCGAACCAAGGGTCGAATCGATCCCTAAGTGGGCCCAGATCTCCAGATTTCGGCCATGTGGGCCCCCTGACGTACCAGAACTGGTCTCCCCTCATTTTAGGCGAAATATCAGCCTCCTACACCTATAAATAGAGCCCCTGGTCATTCAGAAAAGGGGTCGGAGAATTCTAAGTACTGAAGAGCGCCCAGATTCTGCCAGATTTACTCCAGAACACCACTGCTTCCTTAGATTCAGATTGTAATCATATAATCAGTTGTACTATCTCAGAAGAAATTGTAATCCTCAAGTAAACATCAATAAAATCATCAACTTCAGAGTGGACGTAGGCAGGATCGCCGAACCACTATAAATCTCGTGTTTTTGTTCATTATATCTGAATTGTGATACTCTGTTTGCTTAGATTTGAGATTTGTGTGTGAATATTGTTGATTTATATCCATACAATGGTGCTTTCACAACATTCGGGGTTTGTGACCAATTTTGGCGCAAACACTTTGGTGCTTTCACCGAGAATTGAACTCAGGAGTCCTATCATTTGAGAGTTGAATCAGAAGGCTAAGAGACCCAGATCCGAAGAATCATGACAAGACAAACAAGTAGAAGGCAGAGGCCAGAGCGAAGTCAGCATGAAGGGAGTCAAGAGGCTTCCTCAGGAGCAAACCAAGCCTCAGTTTTCATCACTAGGGAAGAGATAGAGACAATGATGAAGAGACAGGAGGAGATGATCCAGAATTTGCTTCAACAAATTGGACAACTTGGAGCACAAAATCAAGGAACAACCAGAATCCAGAACGGAGCAGGACCATCTGGCGCAGCGCCGGAGCTGGGGGGCACCCACTTAGGACATGTTGATCCGAACACGGGAAGAGAGACAAGGACATCCGAGCAACCTGACAGCAATAGAGGGATGAACGCTCAGTCAGGGGGGCAAACACCCGAAAGCTCACACGGACTCGGGGGGCAGATCGAAGGTAGTGAACGAGGACTACAGCTTGGAGACAATGATAGATTGGCAGAGATGGTCAGGCGAGCCATGAGAGGAGCATTAGTAAACAGAGATCTTGAAGATGTGAACAAAAGTCCCTTTTCTCCTGCGATTAGGTTGGCTAGGAACCCACCAGAATTCAAGTTGCCAACAGTAGAAATGTATGATGGGAGGACAGACCCTGCGGTCCATCTAACGAGGTATATAAGGCACATGGAAGTGCTGGGGGCATCACAGGAAGTCATGGCCCGATGCTTCCCATTATATTTGACAGACATAGCAGCTTTATGGTTCAGACAGCTAGAGAGCGGTTCCATTGGGACATGGACCGATTTGATTGAGAAATTTATGAGGCAATTCAGGGTTCACATTTCAAGACCCAAGAATGTGATGAGTTTGGCAACGCTAAAACAGAAAGCTGGAGAGTCTTTGAGGAATTTCCTGACGCGATTCAATGCGGCAGCAGCATCGGTGTATCGGCCAGATCCATCCATGGTTATGATGGCAGCTGTGTCCGGAATAGCTGACGGAACAGAGTTCAAAAATTCATTAACTAAGGATCCGCCTATGGATCTAGGGGAATTCTATCACGAGGCAGAAAAGTTTTTGCGATTGGAAGACGCTAATGCTGAAAGAGAAGAAGGAGAGGGAATAGAAGTTTATGCACTTAAAGACAAAAAGCCTCTCGAAAATGATTCAGATAAGGATAAAGGAAAACGAAAGGCTGAGGACAATGGTGACAGGTCAAAGCGACTGCGGAGAGAGCCACGATTCACCACTTATTCAGAGCTGAATGAGAGTTTGGAACGAATCTACCAAGATACTCGAGAGCAAGTTCCCTACCGTAGGCCAATACGAAGGGATCCCACTGTTGACGAGAGGAAATCAGACAGATACTGCTTATTCCACGAACTGAATGGTCATAACACTAACGACTGTAGACATCTGAAGGATGAGGTGGAAGGGCACATCAGGAACGGTATGCTACTTCAGTATGTGAGAAGGCGAGCTCCAGCAGTGGAGCCAGAGCGACCACCATCTACATCAGCTAGGGGTGCCCCCGAGCCGGGACACCGTATGATTATCAATTAATTTAAATAACGATGAACAAGTCTTAAACCTCTCACCAACCCGGGTAAGTCATTTACACATGTGCAAGATCACGAGCGGTCCATAGGCATGCTCTGAATGACTATTAACCCTAACATTGTGGGAGTTTACACTTTGACATCCTTGCTTTGTTTTTGTTTCGTCTTGATTTGAACATTTGAACTTGATTTTGTTTAACATTTCTGCTAGAAACTTGTTCTCAATGAAAAAAATAAAATTGCTACTTGTGATTTCATAACGGCTAAGTCACTTACACATGTACGAGATCGCGAACGGTCCCTAGGCATGCTCTGAGATGGCGACAAACCGTTGCAACAAACGATCCGGGAATTCACCCAAACGTGAAACCTGGTATTGATGATACTAAGTCCCTCCCCGGGCACACTCAAATCGCCACGAACGGCACCTGACCGCGAACGGTCACAATTCGATCACGAACGATCACACTTCGCCACGAACGGCACCCGACCTCGAACGGTCACCTTTAGCCTCGAACGGCACTTGACCACGAACGGTCACAATTCACCTAATACGACATTCGATCGCGAACGATCACATTTTTGCCTCGTACGGCACACGATCGCGAACGATCACATACCTCTTTCCACGTCACCCGACCGCGAACGGTCACAACTCGCCTCGAACGGCACCCCTCACCTCAAATGGCTTGATCACGAACGGTCGTCATTTGGGGCCATGTAGAAATGCTAGATCGCGAATGGTCGCATACCACCTCAAATGGCTAGATCGCGAACGGTCGTCATTTAAGGTCATATAAAACTGTCAAACTCTTCGCAGGTTGTACCACAGGTCATCAACAGGATATGAACATCCCACTTATGAAACTACAAAACACACCTTCCTATCGCAAGGCATGTTTTGGGGGGGCAAATGTTATCCCGCCTTTTGGCAAGGCCGTGACACCAAAAATTGACTAGAAATCAATGACAGTCCATCCTGTAGGACAGTTACATCACAAGTTCACCATGGATATCGATGAATTTTGTCCGAGTCCGGATCGGGCTACAATTGATAAGACATGACAAGTAAAGCCATGCAAACCAACGTTCCAAGTTTGAAGTCAATCCGAGTTCGTACGCTCAAGATATCGTCGACAAAAGATGGAGTAGACCATCCCTAGTTCGAATCCACAGGCGAAGCCTATATTCGAATCCATCAAACGTATATTGCCTCGAATCCATGGGAAGTCAACTTACTTCGAATCCATAAGCCCAGCCTTGAGTTCGAATCCCTCGAGAATAGTACAGGCTCGAATCGATCAGAAGAAGACCATGCTTCGAATCCATCAAACACCCATTGCTTCGAATCCATCCTCGAGGCTTTGGTTCGAATCCATCGGCATCGAGCTCCAGTTCGAATCCAGCAAAGGAAGGATCCTTCGAATCCATGCGGGTAGAGGAGTTCCGACTCCATTCCATAGCACCAACATCATCGATTCGAACAAGCACAGTTTCCATCGATTCGAAGGAAGTAAACCTTCGAATCCAGCATCTCGAGTCCATCAAATAAACGTGGCTAAGAACAAGGACTCGACCCAGTCAACTCGGCAAAGAACTCGGATCGATACGAAGGAGGCGCTCCACGTCATCACAGAAGCCCAGGCCTGGATCGATTCGAAGCAATCGATTCGAACCATATCGATTCGAACAGAGCACTGCCACCAGAAATGCAATCTTGAATCGATCATAACTCAAGTTCTACAAATCCAAATGCCTTGAAATTTTCACAGAAGCTTAAGCACATGATGAAGAATGTCCACGCCAAATTTCAGCTCGATTGGATGATTTCTTGATCGATTCGAACCAAGGGTCGAATCGATCCCTAAGTGGGCCCGGATCTCCAGATTTCGGCCATGTGGGCCCCCTGACGTACCAGAACTGGTCTCCCCTCATTTTAAGCGAAATATCAGCCTCCTACACCTATAAATAGAGCCCCTGGTCATTCAGAAAAGGGGTCGGAGAATTCTAAGTACTGAAGAGCGCCCAGATTCTGCCAGATTTACTCCAGAACACCACTGCTTCCTTAGATTCAGATTGTAATCATATAATCAGTTGTACTATCTCAGAAGAAATTGTAATCCTCAAGTAAACATCAATAAAATCATCAACTTCAGAGTGGACGTAGGCAGGATCGCCGAACCACTATAAATCTCGTGTTTTTGTTCATTATATCTGAATTGTGATACTCTGTTTGCTTAGATTTTAGATTTGTGTGTGAATATTGTTGTTTTGTATCCATACAATGGTGCTTTCACAACATTCGGGGTTTGTGACCAATTTTGGCACAAACACCTGGATTCGAAGCTCCTTCTCTTTATGGATTCGAGGTGTAGAAAGCTCCAATGGATTCGAACTTAAGGTATCGTTCGAATCGATTCGAAGCACAGCCAACTACAATCGATTCGAACCAATACTATCTCGGTGGTTTCGAACCAATGCTTGGTCCTGTTGGATTCAAACGAGAGCTTCTATGCTGATGGAGTCGAAGCAAGGCTATGACCCTGGGGATTCGAAGCAATGCCAAGGAGGATGGATCCGACCCTAGGTCTTTCCTCTTTCTAACTGCGATAACTTGGGCATACGAACTAAGATTGCTCCGAAACTTGGAACGTTGGCTCACACAGCTTTGCTTGACGTGCCTTATCAATTGTAGCCCGATCCGGACTTGAACGAATTTCATCGATATCCATAGCGATCCTTACGTGTAACCGATTTTAGAGACGATCTGTCACCGGTATCTAGTCAAGTCCTTGGTGTCACGGCCTTGCCAAAAGGCGGGATAACATTTGCCCCCCAAAGTACGTCTTGTGTAAACATGACGTGCTTTGAAAAGCTACAGTCCCTTATTAACAGTTATCACATGCTTTGTCGAAAATGGTCTTTTTTACTGTTGTAATCAATCGTTGTATGATCATGATCGGCTGTTAGGCTTTTGAGTCATGACGAGATGAACATCTGATTCCTGTTGATGATAAAGACCAAAACATTAGTCAAAAAATATGTGCATACGTGTATTATCTTGACCTTGGTTAACGTTGCGTGATCGCAAGTTGTTGTCAGTTCGGTTTGCTATCGAAATCTGCATCGGTCCTCTCCTGAACCGATTTGAGATTTGAGTTAAAACATCGCTTTTATGATTGCCTATGATCGTCCTCTTGTATTGATCCTCTCCTGAATCGGTACAAGAGTGGACAAGCAATTTTTCATATGGAAACGATTCGTCCATTTGACCGGTGGTATTTGACGGATTCGAAGATACGTTTCTTGATCCGCTCCGGGTTGATGGTTTCGAAGCAAGTACTTCGAATTGATGTGATGCTGTGACTTTGATTCATCTTCCGTCAATTGCCTCGAATCGATGGACTCGAAGCTTTAATGAATTCGACAATGATGGATTCGGAGGTGTGGACTCGAAGCAGATTCGAAACGTATGCATGTTGGAGTTCGAATTGGTGAGTTTGAATCGTCTACTCCGGATCGATGATGCTTTGCGTCATACCGTATGGATGGATTCGAAGGTGATGGGCAATCGAGCATACATTCGAATCGATGGAGCTGTGACCTGCTGTGAGCGGTTATCATGACCGGGAGACGAAGAGCCTCGAGTCGCCCTTGGAACCCATATAAATACGCGTGGTTAACTTCACTTTTTCTTTTTACTTTTTACTGTTACTCCGTTTCTTCTTCGTATCGATCTTCCAGACCTCGAGAGATAAGCCTTTACGAATCGATCTAACCCCTTACACTTTCACTCGCAATCCATACTTAACCAGGTAACTATTAGACTGAGTTTAATTTGAGAACGTGCAAAACGGGGAATTGTTGTGAGATCTGAGTCCAATGGGTCGAGTCGATGGATGGAGCGTGACAAAGTGCTGGGGCTTTTTTGGAGAAGGATAGATTTCGAAGGATTTCTTTTCTCTTCGGATCGAATCGATCCGGGACGGATTAGTTCGTATCGATCCTGATTATGGGGCTTCGAATCGATGCTTGTGAGATGACGTGGTTCGTATCGATCGATTCGAACTAATAATTTCACGATCGATTCGAAGGCATCGAATTCGATCGATACGATGTTGCTTTCCTGGGTCGGTACGAACGCTTCCCCGATGGACTCGAAGCGCTCCTTCACATGATGCTAGGGATATCATTCCAATGACCTACATCGATGCGAAATGCATCGAGTCGACTCTTTTTCGATTTGAAGCACATCGATTCGACTAGTATCGATCCGAGGTGATCGATTCGAACGTCTTCATTTCAGGGAGTGCAATTCTTCTGACTCGCCCAATGGATTCGATCGTGACCAATTTTCAGTTTTGAAACTTGACGAACTTAATGAACTTTAGCATGCTTTATTCCGACGAGCTTCGGCCTTCCCTAATCGTACTTGACTGAAAGACTTGAACTCGAATTTCCTTTGAAGCTCGTCGATGGAACTATGACTTAACCAATAATACAACTGATTTATACTTGAAGTTAGTCCGTAGCGTTTGGATGGTGAGGAAGTGACGGTCAGTGATGACGGTCATTTTCATTCTCAAATTCCCAAGTTATGTTGCACGAATATCTCGCTTCATTCTGTTAAATTTGCTTAAGTGATGCACAACACTTGCACTGCACGACACGTTCATACACACTACACTGGGGCACGCACGGGCTGGTTATGAACTTAACGTTGCTTTCTGATGAGTTAGCTAATTATGGAATCTTCGAGCTCCCAACAACAAGAGGTACAGAGCTCGACTCCTCCGGTGCTTGAGATTCCCGATATCCCTACCGATGTAATCGATCCGGCTCCAGACGAATTGCCAGAGGCTATATTTATCGAGGACCCTGTTGATTCGGTTCAGTCTAACATCTCCGAATCCTTATTGGGACGAATATGCCTAAAGCATAACATATCTCTAGGTGACGTATTATTGCCCAGTGCCATTGATAGACCGCACAATCCGCCTGAAGGATATACAGCATTCTACCGTCATGCTTGTGCGGCCGGAACTCTTCCTCCTTTTAATCAATATATCAGAGGGATGCTATCATATTTAGGAATCGCCCCTTCACAACTTCATCCCAACGGGCACGCGTTGCTGAACAGTGCCTTTGTAATATTTATGGACTATCTCTTTCGCCCGCCGAGGCCCTCCGAGATCAGACACATATTTAACTTCAAGAGTAGGGGTGATAGCCCGTCTTTTACATTTTTGGAGGCAGTTAGGAATTGCCAAGTTGTAGTTGGAGCTTGGACTCGACTGAGCTATTTCAAGAACGAGTGGTTCTACGTCCGGTGTCCTCCGGGTTTCGCTAGGCGATGGTTGTCTAGACGTAAGCGCCTTAACCTATTTCCTTGACCAATAGCTCTTCGGTGTTAAAATTGACATTTCATTCCTTTTACAGCTATTATCTCTAGGCCCGATGGAGGGCGTTTCAAGGGTACCGTCCGGAGTCTTCAAGAAGTCCCAAGCGAGCTGAGGCATATTGACTCGGTGCTGAATGATTACAACTTAAGAGTTCTTGGTTTGATCGACATCAATCAAAGCATAGTTGTTGAGGGATTTGCAAAGTCCGCCTCCAAGAAGGAAGACAAGAAGAAGACCAAGAAGAAAATCAAGAAGAAAAAAGTGAAGAAGTCACTCGGAATCAGAATAATTGAGGCGGGTGACGAAGAAAGAACCCACACAGATTCAGAGCCGATGGCCGATCTCTCGGGAAACTTTGAAGAATCGGGAGAAAAACGGAAAGGCAAGGCCGCCGTTTCCAAAAAACTTAAGTCCAAGGGGGGAAAATCCGTAGATGTGTTTCTTCCCGCTTCCGGGGTCATGATTTCTGAGGCCGCCCCTTCTCATACGAGAGATTCTTTCAAAGGGCTAGATGATATTCCTATCCCAGATTATATATCGATTTCTCATAATCCTGGGTTGGACGAATTTCAAGATGTTCTAAACATGAACAAGCCCTTTCCTTTAAGTGCGGTCAACACTTCCGGTCGGTTTGGGGGTTTACACATTTACACACACTTCCACGGCACTTCATGACTTTTGCATAGTAAACATTGCTTTATGGGACCCTAATCCGTAATTCTTTCTTATCGCAGGTGAGATGTCAGGACGTGGCTCTACTCTGGATAGGCTTCGGAATGTGCGCCAGTCTTCTCCATTTTACGATGCCCGCAGGAGAGAAACAGATAGGGATCATGGGCGAAGCTATTCAAGTCAAGAACGTTATGATAGAGACAGAGATTACTCGCGTAGCCGTTCTGGCTATGATTACTCTGACAGAGACCGGGGATACCAGTACCGACCCCGATCTCGCTCTCCTCCGCCTCCCAGGGCTCCAGTAGACCTCCCAGGGCCATCTCATCAGCAACAGTTGCCTTCTCAATCTTCTCGGCCTGATACTCAGCGGCCAAGAATGGAACCGACAGCAGCCGCTATAATTGAACAAGCTCCGGCTGAGTTGACAAGCGAGGGAGCTGCTAAACTCGCCCAAATGAAAAATGACTACCCGGAAATTTGCATGGATGGCTATATCTTCCCTCCTAACTTTAAAAGAATCCCTCCGGAAGCTGAGACCACTGCTCATAGCTATATCCACGACTTCTACGCTCAGTATAAGGAGTGGTACAAGGCAGCCGTGAAGGCTTCTAGAGTAGCTTTTGACAGGGCGAAGATCATTGCTGAATGTGATGCTGACATTGTCAAGCAGAAACGCATCATTCAGGTTCTTCAATCCGAAGTGGAGACGTCCCGGAAGTCAGAGCTTGAAACACTTCAGAAACATGAAGGTGTCGTGGCCAAACTGGCGAAGATGCAGCAAGAAAACTGCGCCACGGTGGAAGAGATGGGCCACCGCAACACCACCATTGCAGCTGAGCGAGACTTAGCCGTTAAAGAGCTGAATGAGCTCAAGGCCAAATTCGCTGAAATGGTGAAGGAGAAAGATGATGCGAACGCCACTGCTCAAGAGGCTTGCGACCAAGCAGTATCTCTCAGGACCGAACTTGCTGCGGCGGCGGTCAAGGCTAAGTCTGCGGAAGCAGAGATTCAGGAAAAGATCTTGGAGGAGAGGTCTAGGCTAGATGCTGAGTTCGACGATCTCTTAGTCACGTATAACGCTAATGTGCTGGAACACAGAAATTTAGCGTGGCTGGGAGATGACTCCATGATCTTGTACAATGCCTGGACCCGGCTGGTGAATGAGAAAAGAGCACTGCATCCAGATGGAACACTTGACGACTTTGAACTGGAGATGCGTTTGCTCACCGAGGATGAGAGGAAGACCCTTCATGAGGTGGTGATCTCTATGGCGAAAGAAAAGCTTGGCGTTCAATCTCTAGAGACAGGTGAAGGCTCGGGGATCGCGCATCACGGGACAAGTGTTGGAGTTGCAATTCCAACATTTCCCGAAACCACTGGTGCGGTAAATCCCCAGTCTGTTCCTGCCTATAATCCTGACCAACCATTATTATCTTCTGCCGAGGATTCTGCCCATGTTTCGGTCCAGACCAAGGAAGGTATTTGAACGCTTCTCGTAGTTTAGTCATGAAGAACCTTAAGCAACACACTTGGCTAACAATCTTCGTTTTCTCGCATTTCAGTGACTGAAGTTATTGTTTCTGCGCCCCTTGCTCTATCAGTTCCTCATCGAACACAAGGGGTTGTTTTTTCTGAAGCCATCACGACTTCTACTTTGATTGGCGAGGAGGGTGATGCAAATATGTTTTCTTTCAACGCTCAAATGATTGAGGACCTTCTCAATGAACCCATCGATCCCTCTGTCAACCCGTCTAATGCTGTGAGTGGGGCTGCTCCGGTCGTTAGTTCATCCATGCCAGCTATTGGCACATTCGATGCGGCCCAAGTATCCCGTGAGGACGACGTTATGGCTGAGATTGATGCCGAGATGACGGCAGGGAATGCTGGTATGAATCCGCCCGGGCCTGCCCCGTTAATGGTGATTTCACCGGGCGGTACCGTAGTGATTGAAACTGCTCCTGTCCCTCCTCCTGCTACTACTCCCATGCCTCCAGCTCGACCTCCTAGAAGAACTTCCGTCGCCTCCAGTTCTGAGGAAGACGTTGACATCATATCGCTGCCGAAGGGCAAGCCTGAAAAGAGTAAGCGATTGAGGAGAAAATCGGGCAGCGGATCGGGTGGAGCTACCCCGAAGAAGAAGATAAGAAAGAAGAAAGATTGAACTCTTTCTTTAAATCTCTGTTGCGTAGGGTAGCATTTTGTTGATTTTTCTATAGCCGTGTATAGATGTGGATTCGGCTCCCACTAGTAGCAATTTCTTGAACCATTTTGTAATCAGATTCTTTTTGTTGATAGTGGAAATGAGAATGTATTCCCTTTTGTCTCCAACTTGTTATGTGTTATGGTTCTGCCCCCAGTATTGAGGATTAGTGTGGAGTTGATGTATGTTTATACTCCGCCTTGCGTACTGGGAGTACGGAGTTAGTTAATGTTTATACTCCAGTTCGCGTTCTCGGAAGCTGGAGTTTGTTGGTATTTATACCCAGCTCGCGCTCTCGGAGTACTCTGGGGTTTTAGGAAAATGTTTATACTCCGCCTCGCACTCTGGGAGTACGGAGTTAGTTAAAAAGTTTGTACCCAGCTCGCGCTCTCGGAGTACTCTGGGATTTAGGAAAATGTTTATACTCCGCCTCGCACTCTGGGAATACGGAGTTAGTTAAAAAGTTTGTACCCAGCTCGCGCTCTCGGAGTACTCTGGGATTTAGGAAAATGTTTATACTCCGCCTCGCACTCTGGGAATACGGAGTTAGTTAAAAAGTTTGTACCCAGCTCGCGCTCTCGGAGTACTCTGGGATTTAGGAAAATGTTTATACTCCGCCTCGCACTCTGGGAGTACGGAGTTAGTTAAAAAGTTTGTACCCAGCTCGCGCTCTCGGAGTACTCTGGGATTTAGGAAAATGTTTATACTCCGCCTCGCACTCTGGGAGTACGGAGTTAGTTAAAGGTTATCATGTATCAACCCATTTCTGGCCTGATGTGATGGCTTGCCCCCGAGCTCGGGTTTCATTTGGTGAGTGGTTGATTGCTTCATAGTCACTCCATACTTGAATAAATCCCATTGTGTGATGGAATTTAGCTCTTCGTGCATCGTGATGTTGTACATTGTATTTAATGAATCACAGCTCTGGCTCAAAGAGATGGCATTTTATTGCTGAAATAAGAAAGCATGGCAAAGTCAGTTGCCTTATTACAAATTCTAATTTCGAAATGCAGAAACAAAATTTAAAACAGAATTTAAACTAAATAGATAAGCATAGCCTGTTATGTGCAATAGCGTCGAAGACTTTCGCTATCCAAGGCCTTTGGTGAAGCTAGACCATCAGCGGTCGTCATCTCATATACATCATCCCCGAGCTCTTGCTTAATCTCATGTGATCCCTTCCATGTTGGTTTCATGTGTAGTAGTGCTGGGTATTCTTTTTTAATGACAATCTCATTGCGTTCAAAAGTTTTAAGTCGGTCCTCGGCATTGCGTAATCGGGCGACTCGTTTTCGGCGTATGACCGTTCTCAAGTCAACCTGATCGCCCTGGACGACTCCAACTCCGTTGACGGTAGGGAACTTTAAGGTCAAGCACCACGGGGCAATTACGGCTCTGAATTCAGTAAGGGCAGGTCATCCTAAGAAAGCATTGTATGGCGAGACTATGTTCAACACAGTGAACTGTAATGTTCGAACTCTCCTATGTTCCTTAGATCCCAACCTAACTGGTAACTTCACCATCCCAATAGGTATGATAGTGCTACCGTTGAATCCATGGAGGTGAGTTTGGCAAGGTTCCAAATCCCTGGCTTTCATCCTCATTTGATTATAAGCATGTATGAAAAGGATATTCACAGAGCTCCCGCAGTCAATTAGTATCCTCTTCATCCAAGCTGGACCTACTTGTGCCGATATCACGAGTGGGTTAGTAGTCGGGCTTCCAACATAATCAGTATCGTTGTCTCAGAAAGTGATGTCGTTAATTGTTGCTCTCTTTCGTTTGGTCGAGGGTTTATTGTCCAAGTTATCATCGTACTCAAAGTCTGTTCGTCTAGCCAAGTTGTTATATGATTTCATTTCTCCCCAGCTTCGCTTCGCTGTACGAGGACTATCACTTACAACATTAATTACCAGTCTTCCTCCGACACGACCTGGTTCTTCCTGTCTTTCTGGATTCTGTACATGATTTTGATTTGAGGGGCCCGCCCCTTCAGACTGCGGTGCCCGCACAAACTGGTCTAGCTTCCTCTCCCTGATCAACTTCTCAATGAGGTCCTGCAAGTGTCGACATTCATTGGTGTTGTGGCCATAACTTTTGTGGAATCTACAGAACTTCCCTGTTTGGATCTGCCTCTCCGACGATTGCTTCGGAGCCGGCTTCTTGTATTGCATAGTATTGCAAGTCTGTAGGTACACATTTTCCAACGATGTATTCAATGGTGTGTAATTATCGAACATTGGAGCCTCACGCCGTGGACCTCGATTTGGATCTCTTTTCTTATTCTGACCATTGTTGCCTCTTGGCTGAGTTTGCTTGTTCTGTACGTTCAACTGAACCTTTCCGGAATTGTCACCGGACTGTTTAACTGCTACATTGCTTTGTATTCCCTCATTTCCAGGTTTCGCATCGTCCTGCTTCCTAGACTGTTTCGCGTCCTCTTACCGTAAGAATTGAGCGGCTTTGGAGTAGAAACGGTCCAACGATGCGGGTGGTTTTCCGGCTAACCAGTTTCCAAATTCAGAATCGGGATCAATTCCCTTTGTCAATGCCATTAAAATTGAGTTGTCGTTGGGATTACTAATTTCCACACATGCCGCATGGAATCTCTCCAAGTAACGCCTTAACGTTTCCCCACGGGCCTGGGTAACATTGGACAGGGTGTTAACATCTTTGGGTCTAGCGACATGCATATGGAATTGTTCAACAAATTTCTTAGCCAATTGGTCAAATGAAGAGATAGACCTAGGTGGCAATCTCGTGAACCACATCGTTGCAATTCCACCTAGAGAGATGGGGAAACTTCGACATTTTACTGCGTCATCGGCCCTTGCGGCGCTCATCGACCACTCATATTTCAAGATGTGTTGATTGGGATCAGAATTTCCTTCGTACATAGGAAGGGTTGGCATTCTGAATCGCCGGGAAGGTTCAGCATTCAGTATCTCGTCTGTGAAGGGAGTGTGACTACGGGAAAGTCCCCAGTCATCATTGGTAAGGCCTTGGCTTTCGCGGATCATCTGACGTATCATAGTCGAGATGTCTGGCATTGCTACATTTTGAGCATGCCGAGCTAAGGTGTGGTCGGGCTCCACAGTGCGAGTTTGGACCGGGCGCTGTCGACGGTCCAAGTTTCGCCTCCTTGGCCCAACATCTTCTGGGACGTATGGTTCAGAAGTACGTCCCTGCTGTTGATTACTCGAATCCGGAAGATGTCGGGTATCAACCCTTGTTTCTACTGTGGCAGCTGTGACATGATTGTCCGTAGTATATTGTGGAGTACGACCACCTCGTGCTGATGGCCCAGCCTGGAAGCTGGTTGATGGTCCTACCCTCAATTGCCCGACAGTCAGGGCGGGTTGATATCCAGCAGTCTGAGCATGATCTCCGTCTAATCGGGGACGGGTAGATCTATGATGATAGTCAGATGAGGCAGAACTTTCAGTGGATGAGCGGGAAACATCATCCCTTTTGGACCTCCTACGGCCCTGGCGGTTCAGTTGGTTTGTCAATTCAATATTGGCACGCAACTGTTCGGCTAACTGTTGCCGACTCTGAGTCAGCTCTTGGAGCAACACCTGGAATTCTTGTCTAGTGACTGCCCCAGACGGATCTAAGTGGGCAGTGTTGTCTTGGTTGGATGGCTGCTGTTGAGCAGGATTCTGTCCATCCCTACCTTCTTGTCCAGCAGCTGTAGAAGTGGTTCTCATGCTAACCATTTTGAATGATGAATCCTTTTCCTAGATTTTATGCAAATCTGAGTAGAATGGAAGGACTGTGAATCAAAGATCTGGATCTTCCTCTTGGATTTGTGCAATCCGGTATCGATGGTAGATCCAAGGAGCAGGAGAAAAAAGCTAGTTTTTTCTCAGTGAAAGCACCAAAGTGTTTGTACCAAAAATGGGCACAACACTCTTCGGAAGTTTTTGAAGAGATAAAAGTGAAGAATGAAAATCAAAACTGTGGATTATCTAACAAAAACTCCAAATAACAGAAAGTAAATTGCAAAGACAAGCGATTTAGAGTGGTTCGGCGTTTTGCCTACGTCCACTATGAAGTTTGATGATTTTATTGCTCGATTCTTTGAAGATTACAGTAGTTTATAAGGTAATACAACTGAATTTAAATGCAAAGTGTCAATCTAAAGCAGCGGTGGTGTTCTAGAGTAGATCTAGCAGAATCTGGGCGCTCTTCAGTACTTAGAATTCTCCGACCCCTTTTCTGAATGACCAGGGGCTCTATTTATAGGTGTAGGAGGCTGATATTTCGCCTAAAATGAAGGGAGACCAGTTCTGGTACGTCAGGGGGCCCACATGGCCGAAATCTGGAGATCCGGGCCCACTTTGGGATCGATTCGACCCTTGGTTCGAATCGATCAATAAATTATCCAATCGAGCTGAAATTTGGTGTGAACATTCTTCATCATGTGTTTAAGCTTCTGTGAAAATTTCATGGCATTTGGACTTGTAGAACTCGAGATATGATTGATTCAATATTGCATTTCTGGAGAACAGGGATACTTCGAATCGATCTTAGTTCGAATCGATTCGGTCGACTCGATGCTTGCTGCGACGTGGCGCACGTATCTCGCCTCGATCCGTTTTGTACTCCTGTTTGACTGGGTCGAATCCATGGCTTGGATTCGAAGATGGTGGAGTCGAGGACTCCCAGTTGAGTGAATTCGAAGATGGTGGAGTCGAGGACTCCCAGTTGAGTGGATTCGAAGATGGTGGAGTCGAGGGTGAGCTATATCTCCTGGATTCGAAGTAAAGTTACGTCTCCTGGATTCGAAGCTCCTTCTCTTTATGGATTCGAGGTGTAGAAAGCTCCAATGGATTCGAACTTAAGGTATCGTTCGAATCGATTCGAAGCACAGCCAACTACAATCGATTCGAACCAATACTATCTCGGTGGTTTCGAACCAATGCTTGGTCCTGTTGGATTCGAACGAGAGCTTCTATGCTGATGGAGTCGAAGCAAGGCTATGACCCTGGGGATTCGAAGCAATGCCAAGGAGGATGGATCCGACCCTAGGTCTTTCCTCTTTCTAACTGCGATAACTTGGGCATACGAACTAAGATTGCTCCGAAACTTGGAACGTTGGCTCACACAGTTTTGCTTGACGTGCCTTATCAATTGTAGCCCGATCCGGACTTGAACGAATTTCATCGATATCCATAGCGATCCTTGCGTGTAACCGATTTTAGAGACGATCTGTCACCGGTATCTAGTCAAGTCCTTGGTGTCACGGCCTTGCCAAAAGGCGGGATAACAACACCTGTGGGTTAATATCCTTGAAATCATTTTCATATAAAACATGGTTAATCCCTTTAACCTATTATTTTATCAAGAAAAACTTCTTCAAAAACTCCATACTTAAAAGTCATTTTAAAGCTCCTTTTTTTATGCCATGGTTTTTCCTTAAAAAATGAGACTGGTTTCTTTATTTTGAAAACTATGGCTTTCGAAACCTTAAACTTTTACTTTCGAAACCATTGGATAACATCCTTTGAAAGCATTCAAATCTTCTTTTCAAAACACTAAGCATATGCCTTTCAAAACACTTTAAATCATCTCTTTCGAAACCATTAAAACATACCTTTCGAAAGTATTAAAGCATTCCTTATTAACTCTTAGAAGCATAGCTTCGAAACCATTCGAAAGTACCCTTTTCAAAACCATTGAGTTTATCTTTAAAAATATCTTTTGGGTCAAAGTGAATATAAACGAAAGTACCCCTTTCAAAACTATTAACCTTCAAAGAGTTTAGGGAAAACTGATGGCTTCAGAACCATCCGTTCGAAAGCTTAACTCATTTAAGTAAAACATTTGAAGGTTAGCTTCAAAACCCCTTTCGAAGCCATTGCCTTCGAAACCATTAACCCTTCGAAAGCTATAGGAAGCGGCTTAACATATTTAAATAACAAAAGCTACCTTTCGAAAGCATTGATGGCTTCAACACATTCGAAAGGTATAAGGTCGATAGCAGGGTTTCAATTGAGTTGAAACTACCCTTTCGAAAGCTTTGATTTAAAAACAAGGCAACTCTTTTGAAAGCTTCACTTTAAACAAAAGGCGGCAATATATCCGAAAGCAACTTCTTCGAGAGCTACTTTGAAGGGGTTTCGACCTCTTCGAAAGCATTCTTTTAAAAATAAGGCAAGCACATATCTTTTAAGAGTAAAACAAAGACTTCGACCCCTTCGAAAGCATTGGTTTCGACACCATGCCTTCCGCCTTTCTCCAATCCACTACGTACCAACATATTGATACCTAGTGCATTGGTTTTGGCTTGGTTTCGACTTGATTTAGGCGGAAGCATATGGTTGAAACGTTGCTTCTGAAAGAGGTGGAACATAATTTCTGGGTAAAGATTGTTTTAATGCCTTTTTAAGTAATTGCTTTTTAACTAACCTGCCTATTTGTAAACAATTTATTGGTTGCCATAAACTTTTCAAATTCTTTCTTAAAAACTGCTGCAATTATTTTAGATCTAAACAAAAATTAATCTAGTAATTAAGCCCTTCCATTAAGCAAAACAATTAAATCATTTAAGTCCTCCATCTAAAATAATTTAATTTCCATAGTAAATTACTTAGGAAAAATCTTCAAAAATCATAGAAATTCATTTTTAATATGTTATCTAACATATAAAAATTTCAGACCCAAATTCCTTCATATAATAGGCGAAATAATTTTAAACCCAATTTATTCATTTTTTCATTTAAAAATTCATAATAAGTTTTCCATAGCTTGGAAAATTATCTAAAATTAAACCCATCTCTAAATTAATTTTTTGCATAACATATAAATTCCTCATAGCATTCGAAATTTAAAATAAATGATTTTAGCCTTAATACCGTATAAAAAAATTATCAAACAAACTTGTTTGAATATATCATATCATGAAATCCAAGCATATCATCATCAAAAATCATCATAATGGATTTATATTTCAACCCGAAAATCAAATGATCATAAAAATAAAAATAGAGATGGTTTTAATTATTATTCACCTTGATTAGGATAAGGAATTTGAGATTTGATCCTTGGTTAATTCCCTTAGCTTGATTCCTTTGCTTTAGATGAATTTCTCTTCTTTTTCTCATATGTAATGGCCGGCTTGAGCTTTAGGTTTTACGTTTTGAGTTTTTTTTTGAAAAATGAATGTGAGAAAGAATGGGAATGTGAGTTTTAGGTGTTAAGGAATTATGGTGTGGCAATTCCTAAAATGCCCTTTTGTTAATTGTTTTCTTATTAATTAACATATAAAACCATTCATAAGCCCATTTATTTAATTAAGCTCGGCTTCTAAATAAATTTTCAAATCTCAATCCCCTTATCACTCTAATATTTACATTATTCTATTTAATTTATCTAATTAAATCTCCTGAATAATGTTATTAAAAATTAGGTTGTTTGCATCATGTTTTCAAAAGAAATGCATTCATATAAAAGGATCCGATTAAGAATCATTCTGCATACATATTTTATGTATGGTGATATAGTAATAAACTATGCAATTATGCACGTTTGGTTGCAAAATTTGCTGCACACTCCTTGGTTGTGAGTTTAGGATAATTACAAGTTAAAATCTTGACTTAGTCATTGATGAAATTTCAAGGACGAATTTCTTTTTAAGGGGGGAAGAATGTAACACCCCGTAATTTGGCATTAGTTTTTTAATTAGTTGGTTAATTAATTAGGTTTCAAAAATGAAATTTGTGCAAATAATGGAATTTGACCATGATACTTGCACTATTGCGTTCATGGCAAAATTCTAAGCAACTGTCATATTTGGAGTTTTGCGATCGAAGTCCAACGAAGAAGTTATGGACGAAAAACGAATTCGAAACAAAAATAAATAAATAAGAAGAAATTAACGTTTTTATATTAATTACCCGGGCCCACATGCTGACCTGTTATTAGGGAATGTCGATCCCCAACGGTCGACCAGTGACCCAAAGGCGGTCGACTGGTGGTGACCTGGCAGCTCCAACAAAACTAGGCCGAAACGGCTCGGATTTAATATTTTAAATCGTACAGTTCTGGTTAATTCCAGCACCTATAAATTAAGGCCAAACCCTTTCTTCTCTTCTCATATTTTTATAGAGGCATCAACGAAGCTCTGCCATTTCTTCTTTTTCACTTTCTTTCTAAATTATAAAAATATGATATTTGTATCTAGAAGAATAGAAATCTAATAAAAAGGAGAAGAGAAGAGAATCAACCATATGCGTATTCTAGGTAATTTATATATTTATATCTAGTTTTTCTCCTAATCCCAAATCTCTTCTTAGATATGTAATTCTAATGTATGTATATACCCTTATGTACATATCACTTAGATTAAAAAGGATTTGGAGATGAATCAAAGATTCTACTTTAGGTCTGGAGTTTTGGATCGCTTTTAAAAGGTGAGTTGGAAATTTTATAGATTTTTATAAAATGGAAATTATTCTGTTGGTATTTATTTGATTTTTATGCCTAATTGGATAATTGTATATGAGTTGTAGGCAACAAATTGAATATGATCCGAATATAATAAATATCATCTACATATTCTTGTTTATGAATTAATTTAGCATTGTATATAAACCGATCTGGAAATCGGTTCCAAAAGTATGAATTTAGAATATTGAGTTGAATGAAATTTATTCCAAATCTGAAATAAGTTGTATAATAATGTTATAAATTTAGATTATTATCCTAACCTTATTGGAATGTAAATTTTCTATGTTTGGAATTGTTGGAATTCAGGTCCGCTTAATATTTGTCAATTAGTTTGATTTTTTCCCTCTTAGAAAAATACAGCGTTTGATCTAACAAAGAATAGATGCAAATAGAAAGAGAAAGAGATATGTAAAGTATAAATTCATTGCAGTTTACACCCTCTATTTCGGTAATAAAAAGAAATGATTATCCTTATAATTTCAAACAATGTAATCTTTTAAAGTTATATCTTTGGTTTTGGACTAATTGATAGAAATTATAACAGATAATCTTTTTAGCTATGATTCCAACAATTTAACATGGAAAAATATATTCTAGTAAAGATATATAACTAGAACATATTTGATAAAAGTAATTATTTGTACATAATTTACTATGCTTATAATAATTAAAAAAAGTAATAATGATGCTTGCACGAATATTCACGTTTAGGATAATTACTAATGGGAAAAGAATTTAAAAGGTTGTAACTCCAATAAATGGTAATATATATGAGAGTTGCAATAATTTGATAGGGTAAATGAATTAATGGGACTGATAAAAATGAAATAGAAATAAAAGGCTGCTAATTTGAAATTATTAATCATACATAAATGCCTTAGGAAATGTCCATTAGGATTGCAATCCACATCGTACACTTAGCCGGCTAAGTGTACATGGGGTAACCGACTATAAATAAGCCGGTTACCCTATTTCTTCCCCAAGCTTTCGCCTTCTGCTTCCTCCTCCCCATTATTTCGACCATCCGAGAGCTCAACAATGAAAAATAAAATAAAAAAAGGTTATAAAAAAAAGAGAAGAGCGTTGAGGAGAATTTGAGGAAGCGGCAGCCGCAGCGGTGGAAATGTTCCATTGGCCGTAGAAAACGCCACTACCGAAGAAAACACAAATGTACCGACGACGGGTACTAGAGGTTGACGAAACATGGTGGTGAGACGGAGATGTGTGGGTAGAAATACAACAAATACGGTTCTGAATCCCCACATCGACCAAAATTTGGGACCCGACAAGGATTTGGTCAATTTTTGTATACTCCCGGATGACGAAGTACACGTCAGCACGTGTGTCGAAAATTCTGTAAGTTATATACCTTCAAATTATGTTTTTAGTTAAAATTGTAGAATAAAAATTGAATATGTGACCTGTTTAATATTAGGCTCGTCGTGAGTGCATCCATGGCTCTTGGGTTAGTGTAATCTGCCTATATAGAATGATCCGATCTTTTGATGCCGACAACATTATTCACGCTTTTCTTCGAGATATAGGATTTGGAGATTTTTTTAGTACGTATTTACATAATTACTCTTTATTTATTTAATGTTTTTTAGCGCTTTTAATAATCGTAAATTGCTTTAATAGGTATCGATAATCTTTTAAATTCGGATGTTCAGTTATGTGGTGCTTTAACCGCATGTTGGTGGAAGACTACTCATACATTCCACTTTAGTTTTGGAGAGTTATGTTTTACCCCTTTAGACTTTACTATGCTTACCGGTTTAGGCATCGGAAGGGGGAAGACCTTGCCATATGACGAGGAGTACCAACACTTTGACCATTTATCTAGTGTACTTCCACATCTTGACTTACAAGATGGACTGTCATCTGGACTGCAGATTAGATGTTCTTACATTAGACAAGCAATCTATGAATTGATACATAGTCGTAGCACTGACAACCATTTGGAGATTGCTTGACTGTTTATTCTGTACATGATGGGGAACTTATTCTTTACAAATGCATCGAACACGTTGTTGGTCGGATATGTTGCAGCTGTTGCGGAGTTGTCGTTTGATAGTCCAATCGTATATGATTGGGGGATTCCGATATTAGCGTATTTGTATCGCTCTTTGGATCATCAGTGCGTCGTTAGGAGTAGATCCACATCCATTATAGGTTTTTGGGAGGTTTCACAGTGCTAGTACTATGAGTACTTTTGCAAAATGACTTATCCGACGTTGGCCTCCATATCACCCCTTTTCTTCCTCCGAGTTAGAGCATGGGCTCGAGATAACCATATAATGGTGCCAGGAGGGGAGGAACGTCATATATTTGCTATGGCCCGAAATCAGATCGAGTTACAGACCACACGAGAGAGTGTTGTTTGGCATTCTTATGAAGGTTCGCCTTTTATGACCTACCCTATTGTAGTGCACACTGCATTCCTATCTGCTAGTCGTTTTCCATTGGTATTATCCCCATCCAGTTTAGGATGGTATTGGTTCCTCGGTGAGCGTAGTTGGAGACAGACGTTAGATGGTGATTTTATTCCTGGCGATCCACATCCGGATACCAAATTCTATAAGCGAAAACAATGGCCGCGAGCACCAGATCATAAATGGCATATCTAGTCTCGGCATGCTTTAATTTCCTAGAAGCATAAGCGATAACACGCTCCCATTTTCATTAGAATGGCAACCAAACCAATACGACTAGCATCGGTACAAACAATAAAGTCTTGGTTCCCTTCGGGAATCGCAAGAATAAAAGCATCGGAAAAGAGTTCTTATCCTCTTTCCCGAAAAGCTAAGACATTCAAAATTACAATTAACTTTATGTAATTATCTTTTTAGAAAATTTACTTATTACAAGTCAATTTATTGTGTCTGACTGTCTCATCATAGCGTTTAGGAGATTCCTATCGATAACGTTGATCAAGCGCATCGACCAGAATTCTTAAAGTACTCAATAGGCAAAATAACACAAAATCATCTTCTATATGATAAACATGTCTCTTAAATTTTTTACAAATATTCTCTGCTCGTTTTAAGAACAAAATCCAATCATACTTATAAATATCTTATTAAAAAGATTTGCAAATTTTAAATTGTTGTTTTCATCCATAATCAATAAATACAAGGATAAACTCATCTAGATATTCGTAGAATACTCGATTCACAAAATGGATGAAATAAGGTAGAAGGTTCGTCAAACCGAATGACATAACAAACCACTCCCAAGAATCATAATGAGTGCGGAATGCGGTAAGTGGAATGCTACCCTCCGCAACTCGTAGCTGATGAAAACCAGTGGCAAGGTCGAGCTGAAAAGACCTTAGCACCATTCAATAGATTGCTTAGGTGATAATCCTAAGACAAGCTCAAATATACCGGAAAATTCAAAAACTACATGAATGAGAGAAACAACATTCTCCACATCATGTAGGTTTAAAGAATAAAATGATATCACCGAATTTGGAAATCAAACTCATTAAGAACAAAAGAAATCTGCTTAACAGATTGAAGATGTCGAAGATGAATAGTCCACATTGGACATAGGAGATGGGCTTCATAATGATTAAGCCAATCCTTTCCCAAAAATCAATTTCGAAGCCTAAGTAACGCATAACATGCAAATCGGCTCGAAAAGAATAATCACATAAACTAATCTCGACATTTTCACAAAGTAAACTGAGTTTTGCGGATCCACCAACCAGATTCGCAATTCTAAGTGAAATCATCAAGCCCATAATATTTCAAGAAAAAGAATCAACAAGTTCTTTTGATATAAAAGAGTGGGATGCACCTGTATCAAAAGAAATCAAATAGGAAGATCATGAAATAAAATAATGCCATCATGGATAGAAGGAGAAATACCTTGACCAAGAGAAGTGCTAGTAGAGGCTTGCACAACCTTTAGCTCTCCCTCCTTCTTGCTTGAAGTATGGGACACACAGATATACGATGACTCAAACTTTTGCAATAGCGACAATAAAGGGGTTTCGGACACTCGCTTGCATAGTGGTCCATAGAACCACAATTGTAGCATTGTCCACGATTAGAGGTAGGAGTCTTTCCTACCGAATTTTCTCGCTTCCCTTTCTTGTTGGGATTGGGACCTTTGAACTTAATAGGCCTCTTCATGTTATTATTGAAGTTCTATTTGGCACGCACAACTTTAACATCACTTTCTCCATCGGCCTCTTCAAGCCGAAGAGCGATATCTACAAGCTGATCGAAAGAAACTTCCAGTTTCAGAAGTAAGGGCGTTTTAAGGTTCTTATTCAACCCATAGACAAACCTTTGATTTTTCTTCAATGGGGTATTAATATACTCGACCCCATATTTAGAGAGAGATTCAAAAGATGCGACATAATCTGCCACAGAAGATTCGCCTTGAACAAGGTCAATAAAGCGTCGGGCTAAAGTTACTTTTTCAGCCTCCAGCACAAACTTCAATTCGAATCTTTCATGGAATTGCTCCCAAGTAAGATCCACTTCGATAATTTCCGAAATCAAAAGCTCATACCAATCTAATGCTCTTTCTTGGAGCATGCTAGAAGCCACTTGGACTCGATGTAAATCCACAAGATTCATGCGAGAAAAGATGCGATCGCATGATCTAAGCCAAGCTTGGATTTTTATAATGTTTTCGGATCCCTTGAATGGCCTTCCACCCAAAGCGGTATAATCTTTGCACAAGCGTGAAAACCCGGATTTAGGGTGAGTAGGGGCTGGAACGGGTCCGACAGCTTGGGCATTGTTCACAAGATCTAAAAGTTGCTGAGCAGACAAAAATACTCCATCCCGAGGAGTAGCACTTGATTGACCGACGCTGGGGCGGCCTGGTCTAACCATTTGTCTTCTTTAAGAAAGAAAGAAGAGGAAAAAGGTTATTCACAAAACGAATATTAAACAAACTTGATTGATAAAACAAGGCATCATAAAAAGAAATAGGAAAGAACGGTACGAAGACTCGAATTAAATCCTATGGCACGATTCCTAAGAAAGACTTAGGACAATGATCCTTGCTAGATTATTCTACATTGTTCCGAAGTTTGGCTCCGATACCAAGCTGCGACGCCCCACCTCTATACTCACGCTAGCTAAGGACACTACGGGGTAATGCCATCGACTATCACAAAGAATAAGGCTGTTGAGGAGCGACCATCTGTGTAATTGCTTTGTGCGAGTACCGATATGTCAGATAATATAACTTACATTTCATTCTAGAGTAAATCCAACAAATCAAATACAAACTCAAAGTTACCACACAGTGGCTATGTGGACCTCGAAAACAAATATAGAAATAAGCATAACACAAATCAGTCACAGATATTCATATCACAAAGGCGGAAACAGATATGAATATAACACATAAAAGTGTACATCAAAATAGTGGTCAAACTAGATCCACTACATCACAAAAGAATAGATACAAGTGCTAGACAAAAGAATAAGTATACATCATGGAGTCTCTATCTCAAATGTATACTAACAAAAACTACTATGCTAAAGTAGTTAGCCTAAAAGTCAGGTGAAGGACCCTGATAAGAAGTCAACCAGGAGCACCTGAAATACCTCGGTCTGACCCGAGTATTATTTAAGAAGAAAATAATAAACGGATCAGTCTAGCTATAAATATCAGATAAAACGAGATAGGATAAGAGATATGACCAAAAACGTATGATAACAAAAATGCCATACTGTGTCAAGTATACATCAAATAACAACAAAAATCATATGATATCTCAAGAATCTCAATACACCAAAAAGAATCACATTCTTTAAATTATTCACCAAAACATAAATATTGATAGAGCTTATCAATGCAAACCACGAAAATTAGTGAAACACAAATTCTAGAAATCATAACCAGAAATCCAGAAATCACAAAGGGGAAGGCCTATCACAAACGGGAGCATGAAAACTCACCAACACGTGTATCACAAATGAGATGCTATCCCATGAACCGAACATCGACGCACCTAAAAAGATACGCCCCATGCACAGTCGAACATCGATGCACCTGAAAAGATACACCCCATGTATAAACTAACATCGACGCACCTAAAAAGATACGCCCCATGTATAGTCGGACATCGATGCACCTAAAAAGATACACCCCATGCCTAGTCAAACATCGATGCACCTAAAAAGATACACCCCATGTATAATCGGACATAGATGCACCTAAAAAGATACACCCCATGCCTAGTCGGACATCGATGCACCTAAAAAGATACACCCCATGCACCGACATATCAAGCTGAATGCTCCACGAACGGTCTAAAGACCATGGGTCGCTAGCCCATAAAAATGAGACGAAGCTCAACAGAACGAGGTATAGTCCCTCAAGCGGACAAAGAGACATCGCACATCGCTAGTCTAAATCATAAAATGATCATCATCGATGGTCAAGAAGTGTCGATTACACTAAGCTAGTAAATAAATGAGTTTAGCTTCGTGTCCCATAACCACTAGCTTAACTTAAATATTTACGAACAGATTGTAGATTTCCACTCGAAAATTGTCACAAATGTTCAATCGAACAAGTCCAAGAATTAACCGACGAAGTAAACACAAGCGTTTCATACCACTTGTTTTACTAAGCCGTTTAATTAGATTTCTCATACGAATGAGGTAAAGGTTTGTATATACTAATAGATTGGAAAACGGTTTTGAAAACAAGCTTTATATTTAAAATAGTGTCGAAAGCGTTTTGATAAAATAGTTTGAGTATTTACTACTAGTATAGAAACCTTTGTATTTAGAAGTGACAAATCACAAAAATGATTGTAGAAACAATCAATCACCAAAGATTCACATACGAAGACGTGAATTAAATCCAAAGAAATCGATACCAAATCCATCAAAATGGATATTCCCAAAAATCCCGAAAAAGAAGTCATCAAGGTCGATAAAAGTGATAACAACTAATCGGAGCAACTAAATCGATAAACAATGGAAATTCAATCAAGAAAAGCCTAAACAGGCAAAAATACACAGTTCCAGACGACTGGGGGGTCCATCCAGACGTCTGGATTTAGGTTCTGGAAATTCCAGAAAAACCCTTCCAGACGTCTGAAAACCATCCAGACGTCTGAACAAAAAAAATCAGACGTCTGGAATTAGTATCTGTCTTTTTTTTAAATACTACGTGCATATATTTTTGCTCCAGGTCCAACCCAGATGTGTGGACTTGATCACTAGACGTCTGGTCACCTGGTCTGAGCCACAATTTGCCTAGGCCAAAGTGGCCAAAACGTATCGGAAGCGATCGGACGAGCAACGACGACTAAGGATTTACGCCAAGCGACAACCCAGCCTTAAAGGCTCTTCGATACACCCCGAATATCAATGTCCAAATATCCATAGAAGGATTTTCATAAAATTAGACCAAAACACCAAAATTTGGAAAATTCACCAAATCAATTCAAATCAAAAGCAAATGAATATGCACCAATGTTAGGAATTCATACCTAACAACAATGATAGCTATAGACGTAGATGTGAGTTAAAGAACCCACCTTTTAAACTCAAAACACAAGTGAGAAGCTTGAAAACAAAGGAAAGACCAATTCCTCTTCAATCTCAACTCAAGAAGCTTCAATCTAAGCTCATAAGAAGAATATTTCCTAAGTTAGGTTATAGGAAATTCTGAAATTGAAGAGAGATAGAGATGGAGAAGATGAAGAGGATGCTTACCTAAGCTTCTCTTTGATTTTGGAGCAAGAACTCGAGTTTCCAAATCAAACTAGGGTTTGGAATTTTAATTTCCTTTTCTCTTCCCCCATTTTTACTTAAGCTTGAATGTATTAGGAAAAATGAGAATGAAATGAGAAGGGGGGCTGAGTTAGGGTATTAAGATGGGTTAGTGGGCTGAAACCCAAACTCAAAGCCCAAGTAGAAAAATAGAAAATTCTACTCAACTCCAAACATATCGATGTTTATACTCGAAAAAGTTGTAAACACCGTTTTGGACTCAATGGAAGTGGTCTTGAGTTCCAATTCGAGTGTTTACAAAAAGTAACATCTCGGACCTTTATCCGATTAATGATGCTATATTTAAATAAAACATTTAAATATACAATCGTGAAATATGCGGGTTGTTACATTCGCTAAGGGTTTGAGTCACCCACTGTAGAGTTTGGCGGTGAGCCACATTCCAATGGGAGCCACTTTTGAGGGATTGGTAGAGATGGCTTTACTTGCTGATACTGAGAAGAAAGGAGATGTGGCACAGAAGAGTGATGGGAAGAAGCAGTGGAAAGGAAAGAGGAGAGGAGGAGGTGTTTTAGGTGGAAAAAGGAAAGTTCCAAGGAAGGACCAGAAGTGCAATACTTGTGGGAAACCGGGTCATCTTGCTAAGGATTGTAGAGGGGCAAGAGAGCGACCGAGATTGAGGTGCTATTTTTGCGATTAAGTGGGGCATATGAAAAAGGACCGTCCGTCAAAGTCCAAGACAGTTCACAGACACCTTCACAGCTTGCTCAGGCTTATGCTTTAGAGGCAGCTCCTTCCTCTAGTACTCGTCCGTTTGTGGACAAGGGAAAGAAGGTGATCATCGAAGGTGTGTTATCTATCTCTGATTTCCTATTCGTACCCTATTTGATTCTGGAGCTTCGCACTCATTTATATCTAGTACTCTGGTAGAGGGTCTTGGTCTTGATGCTTGCTTAGTGACCGACCCGGTAGTAGTATCAAATCCTGTAGGAGGATCGGCCTATTTTGTCCATGTTATGTCGGGATTTGGAATTTTTTATTTTAGGGGTTGAGTTTGACTATAGTGCCTTTGTATTGGGCTACACATAAAAACATTACTCCTAGAGTAGCTGTTAATACGAATAACAGAAACTCTGTTATAGCCATTTTTGTACTACAAGTAACCATTTCATTAAGTAATCCAAACTATTGCCCAGCTCCCTATAGATTATTATGGAATAACTATAGCCCACTTGAGCGATTTGCCATTCACCGGCTAGGATTAGGGGAAGTACTCAAAGTCTTAGCAGCTCTCTACTTTCATTTTGTATTAGTATTACTTACTATAATTCTCAAATAATTTATTTTCGGGTTCGGGTTGATTCTTGGTATGAATTGGCTATCCGTGTATGGTGTTGTTCTTGATTGCGATAAGCGGGCAGTAAGGTTAGGCACTTGTAGTGGACGTACCTTAGAGGTATCTTGTGATCCTAGAGGATCAGTCATGTTGAGCTACCTTTATTCTCTTGACTTATCGCCTGATAGTTTGAGTTCGATACCCGTTGTTAGAGACTTTCCAGATGTGTTCGAGGAGGTTGCTGGCCTTCCACCTCGAAGAGAGATCGAGTTCAAGATTTATCTTGTCGATAATGCCAAACCGGTTGCTTTACCAATAAGCCATATGGCTCCTAAGGAATGTTGTGAGTTGAGCAAGCAAATTGGGGAGCTTTTGGAGAAGGGCTTCATTCGAAGGAGCATTTCTAAGCGGGGCACCCATCGTCTTTGCCACTAAGGCGGATGGCTCTCTCAGGCTTTGCGTGGATTATAGGGAGCTTAATAAGCTGACGAAGAAGAATCGTTATCCTCTTCCCCGTATAGACGATCTCTTCGACCAGCTAGTAGGAGCCAAGGTATTTTCGCAGCTTGATTTAGCCACGTGATTTCATCAGTTGCGTGTGGCGGAGGATAGCATCGAGAAGACCGCGTTTAGGACTCCGAATGGGTTATTTGAGTGGTTAGTCATGCCATTTGGGCTAACCAATGCTCCGGTATATTTTGTGGACCTGATGAGTTGAGTATTTCGCGAATCGTTGAACAAGTTTGTGGTGGTGTTCGTCGACGACATTTTGGTTTATTCGCGAAGCAAGGAGGAGCATACTGTTCACTTTGAAGAAGTGCTTAGGACCCTGCGAGCACATAAGTTGAAGGCGAAGTTCTCCAAGTGCCACTTTTGGAGGGATGAGGTTCGCTTTTTGGGACACATCGTTTTGGAGGATGGACTTGCAGTAGATCCGACGAAAGTGGCAGCAGTACAGGATTGGCAGACCCCTAAGAATGCCACGAACATAAGGAGTTTCCTTGGTCTTGCGGGCTACTATAGGAAGTTCATTAAGGATTTCGCTAGGATATCCGCTCTACTTACCCGCCTTACCAAGAAGAACTCGGCTTTTGTTTGGGATGCCAAGTGTGAGGATGCCTTTGGTCGATTGAAGGAAGCTTTGACTACCGCGCCCGTATTGGTATTACCGGATGGAACCAAGCCTTTCTTAGTTTATACGGATGATTGTAGTATGGGGCTAGGGGCGGTACTGATGCAAGAGGGTTGGGTAGTGCACTATGCGAGTAGACAGTTGAAAACGCATGAGAAGAACTACCCGATGTATGATCTTGAGCTGGCAGCTATAGTTTTTGCTCTCAAGTCTTGGAGGCACTATCTCTTAGGAGAAAGATTTGAGCTTTTCAAGGATCATAAGTCTTTGAAGTATCTATTCTCTTAGAAAGACTTGAATTTGAGATAGCAAAAATGGATGGAGATTTTAGCCTCTTATGACTTTGAGATTTCCTATACCCATGGCAAGGGTAATGTAGTGGCAGATGCATTAAGTAGACACAAAGTGGTTTTAAGTCCTCTGTTTTTGGAATGGAAGCATTTGGAGTACATTGCTACCTTTGATTTTAGACCTCTATCGGATTTAGCTCCGGGATTGTTAGCAGCCCTCGACGTCCAACCAATTTTGATGGAGCAGATTGGAGCAAGGCAAGGTGAGGACGAAGAGTTAAAGGACATTTTAGATAAGCTTGGTAGAGGAGAGTCATCACCACATCTTAGGCGCTATACCATGGACACAAGGGGATGACATAGAAGGGATGGTAGACTTTGTGTTCCCCGTAGTGATGATTTAGTAGATGTGGTGTTGGCCGAGTCACATCATTCTAGGATGATAGTGCACCACGGTGGTGATAAGATGTATCGGGATAAGAAGAGGGTATTCTATTGGCCTGGAGTGAAGAAGAGGGTGGCGGAGTATGTATCGAAGTGCATCACTTGCCAAAGGGTAAAGGCAGAACAGAAGAAGCCCGCAGGACTATTGCAGCCATTGGATATTCCATTATGGAAATGAGAGAGCATCTCTATGGACTTCGTGGATGGATTACCAAGGTCACAGAGAGGGAACATGAGCATTTGGGTCATTGTGGATAGACCGACGAAGAGCGCTCATTTTATACCCATTAAGAGTAATAGGACGGCAGCTTCTTTAGTGACTCTTTATGTTAGGGAGATAGTTAGGATTCATGGAGTTCCCGCCAGCATTGTGAGTGATAGAGATCCATTATTCACCAGCGAGTTTTGGAGTGGTCTTCAACAAGCCTTGGGAACGGAATTGAATCCGAGCATGGCATATCACCCTCAGATAGATGGACAGACTGAGAAGGTAAATAGGGTTTTGGAAGATTTGCTCAGATTATGCGTCATTGACTTCGGAGGCTCTTGGGAAGACCACCTACCTTTGGTGGAGTTCGCGTATAATAATAGTTATCAAGCAAGCATTGGGATGGCACCGTTCGAGCCCCTCTATGGCAGACCATATAGATCACCAGCCTGTTGGTGGGATACCACCGATAGGATCTTGCTTGGACCAGACTTGGTGAGGGAAACTTCCGAAAAGGTGGATTTGATTCGCAAGAGGTTGAAGACTGCACAAGATAGACAAAAGTCATATGCCGACAGAAGACATTCAGATTTGGAGTTTAAGATTGGAGATATGGTTTTTGTTAAGGTTTCTCCTCTGAGAAACGTTATGAGATTTGGTCAGTGGGTAAGTTGGCACCAAGATTTGTAGGACCCTTCCTTATTACCGCACAGATTGGAAAAGTGGCATACAGAGTTGATCTTCCAGATAAGTTAGCAGGAGTTCATGATGTTTTTCATGTTTCTCATTTGAGGAAGTGTCTACATGATTCCGCATTAGTAGTATAACCCGATCAGCTAAGGGAAGTGGAGGTAGAGCGCGAATCACTTGTGCGTCGTATACCCACCCATATATCGGAACACGGCATCAAGAGATTACGCACCAAGGAAGTTCGTCTAGTGAAGGTTTAGTAGGGAGATGACCCCAAGGAGTGCACATAGGAATCTGAGGAGAGAATTCGAATATCTTATCCTTTTCTATTTGAAGGTACACTTCAAATATCCTATCTTTGATCTTTCCTTAGTTAGGGTCTTTTCGATAATCTTTAGGTGAAACCTATGGATGGTAGCTTGGTTGTAAACATATCATTAGGGAATGTTATGTTTGATGGATGAAAATGATTGCAAGTGGATGCCAATGTTTGCAAACGGATGCATTACATGCACTAGATAGATATTTATTAGGATTATCGGCTAACTAGGTACACACACCTGCATATGCGTGCCTGTTATCTATTGCATTTGCACATAGTTGTATATATATATGTGTATATATAAATGGATGTTGCATATGGATGATGGATTTGGGTGAATGATTGAAACATACATATAGAATTATCAATTATACTAGGGTAATTGCATACATTTGGTTGCATGGCATAAGCATACTTGCATTACAGGAGGTCAACTGAGTAAGTAGACTAACTACCTTTTCACATTAGGTAAGTTCATATGCATTTCACTTTGCATAAATCATAAATTACATTAGTTAAAAATAAGGACAATGGTAGAAATAGATGATGGTTGAGTAGATGGATGTAGTTCTTGGATGCTGATTGTTAATTACGTTCTTCCGTCTTTGGAGATTCAGGGATGAAATCCTTTAAGGGGGAGAATGTAACACCCCGATATTTTATGGGAAATATAATTAAAAAGAAATCAAAAGTGCATTTGGTACAGTGGTAAAGGCGCATGTTGACTTCCTTAGTGACCAGGGATCAAGTCCCGTTGTCGCCCAAAATATGGAGCGATGTTTTTTTTAGCTGGTTCGTTTTCAGCGATTTTCCTATGTATTTCAGCGTTGTTTCTGACATGTGGCGGCTTCCCATTCACTCCAGTGATGTAATAGGATGAAATGACTAAATTTTATTGGTTGAGTGATGTGTATGGGCTAGAATGGATAACCATTAAGTGTATGAAAGAACCAAATTTAATCTAAAATAATCTAATGGATTATATTCACTCAAACAATTTATAAATAAACCATCTAACCTAAACCTAATCTCTTATTCAGTCGTCGCCATAATTCTACAGTAAAATTAGTGTGTATTATTCTTCCTCCTTTTCTCTACTAAGTAAACAAATCTCTACCAAATTAAATTATCTATATATATTCAAGCAATTTGGAGAATTTAGACGAATCAAAGGGAGAAAGATTAAAGCAAAGCTTTTTTCAAATGTATGCAAGCTCATGTGCCAGGCGAGTTGGAATTAATATGAAATAAAAAAATAAAGTAGTTCAATTTCAGTTCTTTTCCGGCACGTTAATATGAATTAATTTCTATTATTAATTGAAAATATATGTAAATTATTGCAACTCTTCTTCTACTACTTCTCAAATCTAATTCATGTTTGGTTTAAAATATGGGACATATAAATTGTTATTCACGTTTATGGCATAAATAAGATTGAAATTTAAGTAAATTACTGTATCTTCTTCTTCTTCTTCCACTTTCAATTCTAATTCATGTTTGGGTTAAAATTTGGAACAAACAAATTTTTATTCATGTTTCATGGCGTAAATAAGATTGGTTTAATTAAATTGAATTAGAATTGTTATTCAATTTTTAATGGTAGAACATGTTAGTTGAATAAATTCAGAATATGTTACTTGAATAAAATTATGGTTTTAATTGATATAATTACATAATTTTGAATATGGTTTTGGAACAAAATTGGGAAGTCTAATTGGCATAATTGTTTGTTTAATATGTGGCCTAAAAATGTAAAAGTGGAATTTTGTGTAATTAAATGGTTTGTGGCTAAAAAATTTGTACAGATTAAATCTCTAAAAGGAGAACGTAAATTATGGTGGAAAAAAATGTAAATTAAATGGACCCTAAAGGCTAGTGTAAATCTGTAACAAAATGGCACAAAAATTACAGACAAACCATACGGACTGAACGGACGTGTAATTGAAATACCATTTATGTAAGAAAAAAGGAAATTGTGAAATAACCAAATCGGATGTAAAAATGGCCTAAAGCAGATTAATGGAAATAAACAATATGTAAACTGTAACGGTAAAATTAATTAATCTGGAAGCGATTTGGTAGGCAGACCTTGTAAAGGTATGGATAGGTGTTTCATGCAGTTAAGATCAAAATATAGTTTTGGCTGTACGTACTAAGAGCGGGCAAGTAGGTTCGCAAGGATGTTTGTTACCTTTCATAGGTTTCTAGTATGTAGATTAGATAGCATCCACAATCGTAGGCTTCTTCAGGCAGATCGATGCGGATGGAACAAGATAAGTGTACTCCGACGTAGGCTTCTTTAGGCAGATCGTTGGAGGATTTTACGTAGTCAACCCAACTGCGGGCGCTCTTTCGGATGACCGACACTTTAGATAGGGGCAAGTCCACGTTGGTGATCGAGGAGACAGGAGGATAGGAGTCCAGTTTAGCGGAGCCTAAGCGCAACTTCGGGGTCCTGCGATGTTTTTTGAGTCGGCGCTGGACAGACGTAAGAGGCATTTAGTCATAGTGCACAGGTGAAGAGCATGACTTTCATGTTGTAACACGTGGATAGGTAAGGACAGCAGGTCTGACAGGTCGATTGACGTTTAGTATTACTGCATGGTTGACTTCCCTAGAGTGACCACAGACTTTGGCTTCTTAGAAACTGTATCTAAGAAGGATTCACTGCATTATATTATTCACCCTCTGCGATATCCGGGGAAAACCTAAAATTAAACTGTTTTATTCTTTCTGTTTCATTTTATTTCTCATTCACCAGACATTATGCTTGACCCATTGCTATTTTTCCTATTTTCCCCAAATCACAGGAGGGTAGGTCTAGGTTGCAGTTCTTTGCCGCTTGGAGGGTCATTGGAGCAGTTGTTATCTTCAGCTTTTGTTTCTTTTGCTTCATGTACTTCGTTTCTCTTTTCCGTACTTTACTTTATATATGGGGACCTATATTGTGAACTTTGTTATGTTTTATGTTTTGGTGGAGACTACTGGGTACTTTTGGTTTCAGAAATAAATTTGGAATAATGTTGTTTTTAATGAAGCTGTTTTGCTATTAATTTATATTTAGTGAAAGTTTTCTTCCACTGTAATATTTTAATCATTTTATGATGTTGCCTTAGTCTCTGTGCTATATTATGGATTTTTATTTCACTCGACCACCCGTGCTTCTAGTTATGTCCGATTTTCGGGGTGCCTAGAGGTGCGGGGTGTCACATAAGGTTTCAAAAGAGTTTTTGTATTAGATATAATAGTAAAGTTTCGAACTACTTTTATTAATCTAAACATTCTTTGATTTACTACATCTAATATAAATGATTTTTTTTCATTTGAACTGCTATGCAAAACATTTATTGTGTATGTATATATATTATACATGTAAATATGTGTATACACACACACATACATACATAGGTGTGTATTAAAAAAACACTTCTCAAGTTTAGGACGACAAAGGAATATATAGAGAGGGATTGTGCCTATTGCAGTATAAATCCCAACACCTAAGCAACGTTCACATTAACTTTGTACACTTTTATATATTGCACGTGCACGTTTACACATATGTGTCTATGATACACATGTTCAATCATAATAAAAAAATAAACAGAATAAAACTGTATGTAACAACCCTGCTTTAGACTACCTAAAATTAAATTTGAAGAATAAATTAATTTAGTGATAATTAAATAATTAAGAGATTTTGGATATAATAAAATTGGGAATTTAATGAATTACCTTTTTTACGCTCTTTAACTCTTGTATTTAAGTATATAATAGCTATTTTGAACGAAATGAATACATAAATTATAATGGAGATAATTTCATTATTTGGAATACGATTTCTTAATTAATGATTCGTTTTATAAAAATATGGAGAAAACTCTTTTTAACTAAAGGTTGTATTTAAATTTGATATTTGGACACAACAATGTATTTTTATGACGTTAATAATAACGATAAAGTTTATTATGGAAAATATTGTTTAATAAAACCTAAACATGTTGTAGATTATAAAATGGATATTTTATAATATAGAACTTTTAAAATTTAGTGGTTAAGATTTTGAAATAAACAAGTTGTTAAAATACAAATTAAAGTGTTTTATAATTGAAAGTTGTAATTAGCAACAGTTTGAAAATTTTAGCAACACTACTTATTAGATATCTACCCATTATCCAAAAGCCTATCAGAACTTGACAAATATGAGAATACATTTATTCTCATCTTCACTCTTCACAAACTAGAAAGCGTATTCCATCTCATTCTTCCCAAACAAAATCCTAGCCTCTTCCTTTCCAAAAATAAAAACAAATTAAATAAAATCCCAGAAATTCTCAAATTTGGATATGTTATTCCCTACATGTTCTAGCACCACTGCTTCAAATTTCATGGCGTTTGGTTTAGTTTTGATGGGTCAAAGATGATATTTTCTCAAGTGGTTTTCGGGTTAAATCTGGATAGAAAACGAAGGTCAGTATTAAATTCGTAACTAATTATAAAAATCATAAAAAAGTGAAATTTAGGTATGTTTTTATCTATTCATAAACACACATTCTTTAAAAATTTCATAGGAAAATACTTAGTTTTATAAGCCAAATCCTTGCTGCACTGAGGACGAAAATGCAGAAAATTCTAAGTTTTGGCCTTGTGTTTGCTTGCAATTTTAGGAATTTTGGGATGTTACGGTGAGTAACCCTCACACTTCTAGTCTAGATTCATTTGTTTATGGTTGAATGGTGAAAATATTAGTTTTATTGATCTTTATTTGGTGATGTTTGTTAGTGTTTTCTAAATCTACTCCTTGTCTGCTCACTGTCAGTTTACTGCTTTCTAAATGTTAAAATTAGACCTTGCTCTATCCTTTTAATTGAGTTTTTTGGTACTGTTAAGTGCATGCAATAGTTTCAATAAAATGCTAAAGTAGTAAACAAAAGTCAGCTGAACTAGCGATCAAGGGGGACGAAATGCCTAGAGCTTGCTCCAGGAAGTTGTTCATTCCCCAGTTGCCTTCCTCCTTGTCGCTTGTTCGCCGATCGTTTTAAGTTGCACTGCTCTAATTTTTAATGTTGTTTTCCAATGATTTTCTTATATAAATTTTGAGTTTTGAATCAATGGAAAATAATTGCATTTTGATGCTTTTGTGATCTATGGAAGAAATTCCATTTTTGATTCGTTTGCGTTTATGGAAGAAATTTCATTTTTGATGTATTCAATTACTGCTGAATTTCAGTGGTTTAATTCGTATTTTGATGATATGAATATTTATGAATTTTTTGATAAGTTTGTTTTCAAATAAATAGCAATTTTGATTGAAAAATAAATATATAGATTTCAAGTGATTTATAAAGTGATGTAGGAGTAATTCAATTTTATTGCATAAAGGTTTCTAACTCCTATTTTTATTAAAACACTTTGATACCATTTATAAACATTTAAATCTCATTTTATTGATTTTCAACTCTTTTTCCAAAACAAATAATTTAGAAAAGAACCTATTAATAGTATATAAAACTCTTTCTTCATTCGGATGAGAAATTCAATTAAACGACTTAGTAAAACAAGTGGTATGGAACGCTTGAGTTTACTTTGTTGACTAATTCCCGGACTTATTTGATTGAAACCATATTTTCTCTTGAGTGGTGTTTAATAACTTGTAGTAAATATTCAAATAAACAAGTGCGGTATGGGATGTGCGGGTGTTATTTGATTAGTTACTATTTGAAGGTAAATAACACTTACGAAGATAAGTTTAACGACTTGTCTTTTATGTTGATCCGTGATAAGCGGATTTATAGAGCTTTGGATCATTAGAGTTATGGATTCACTATCCATTTATGGGTCCCTTGACCATTTATGATGACACGTGTTCGATGAGTTTTATGCTCCCATTTATGATAGGACTCCCCCTTTAGGTTCCTGGATTTTTAATGATTGATTTCTAGATTTTATGAAATTTGTGTTTCACCAAATATTTAATGATATTTGCTTTTATAAGCTAATAATGTTTTTGTGATTTGGTGAATAATTTTAAGAAGGATAATATTCCTGTTTGTTTAACTCTATGTTAGTCTCATGTTAACTTTATGTGAGTTTTGATGTTCCTATTATGGCTTATAAACTATCATCACTTTTATCTTACATTGATTTGAATTAGACTAGACTGATCTGTTTATTATCCTTATGTAATACTTGGGTCAGACTGAGTTATTTCAGGTTATTCTACTTGGTGATCTTAGAGTTGGATTAGTTTGCAGCTTCTCCGTATATGTTCGTAGACTTGTAGTATAGTAGTATTGTATCCTATCTTGTATGTTGAGATAGGAATTCATTCGGTTGTATATTCTTTTTAAGTTGTCATTTGTACCTCTTATGTATACCGTGGATCTTTTATAACCACTTTTTGTAGTTCACATCATGTATCATTTACATGTTCATATCCGCCTTATGAGAAATGTTTATATTTCTTTGTCGCATTTTGTGATTCTACGTTCTATTATATTTTATATTGTTCTGAATTATATTAAGCCACTGTGTTGTTGTTTTGTGCCTGGATCGGATATGTTGAATCCTCTTATAAAAGAAAAATAGTTCCACTCAATTCGATATTTCGATACTCACCCAAAGTAATAATACAGACAGTCGCTCCTATCAAGCCTTATTCTCCACATTAATAGACGATATTACATTGTAATGTTCTTTGTTAATGAGGGCATAAAGGTGGGGCGTCACACTTTATTTCTAAATCTAAATAAAATATTGATTTTTTTTTAAAGAAAATTTAGAATAGTTCTAAATATATTTAGACATCATAGGCCCAATATAGATCCAATAAATGAAAATTTTGAAATTCAACCATTTCTTCCGCTGTGGGCTTGCATAGTTCCAACAATGGTATCAGAGCCCAATAGCATATGCAGTCTAAATTGGTTATGTTATAGCTAACTAATTGAGCTTGCCCACTTAGTACCTGTCTAGAAAGATAATGTCTAGGATGGAATTGGATAATCAAGTTCCCTGTCCTACCTGGTTACCGGCCTGACCTTAACTGTGAAACGAGCCCAAAGGTTGGTCCTATAGAAAAGGTCCAATTTGAATTGTGCCTTAGAGTAATTTACAAAATAATCTTGAAAATTAAAACCAGATTTTAAATTTTAAATTTAAATAAAAACGTGTTTATTATAAAAAGTTATAATATAACATAAAATTTTAAAATGTTTGAAAAGGTAATGAAAATTTCAAAATGTTTGATACCATTTAAATATTAATTTCAAAATTTAAATTTTATTAATAAGATTAATAAAATAAATTAGTTAAATGAGTTAATTAATTAATGCTTATAAGCATGTATTATATATGTTGATATATATTAGATTATTTTAAAGTGTTTAAGATAATCAAGTATACATGTATGTATATAAGATAAAATTTTGAAATTAACATAATTTAATTAAAATTGTTTAATTAAATAAATTAGTTAAAGGTTAATTAATTGAAAAATTAACTAAAGGTTAATTAATTAAATAAAAATACACATATATAAGATCTATGTGTTATACTATAAAGGATATAGTATGTATATACATATAATATATATGTATTAATAAAGGCTATAGTATATACTATAAAAGTTATAATAGACATATGCAATATAAAAGTTGTATTGGAATAGTAATATAAAATTAATTAAAGAGTTAATTGATTAAAATTAATTAAATAAGATTTAATTAATATAATATTACACATAAGACTGTTATATAAGTAATGTGAAATATAAAAGTTATATAATAATAAAACTTATATGATATGTATGTATAAACTAAAGGTGGAACATTAAAGAAACTGAAACAAACTTAAGAAATAAATGAATACGTAAATAACGTGCCTTCTGATGTGTCCGACACTTGAATCACAAGGGTATTTCATAAGAAATACATTGTTCCATATGTCGATATCATTCAATATAATATATTGAAGACTATGAATCTTCAATATAATGTTTTTCTCTACCATATATATATATTAATAAATTAGTTGCATACTCCTTAGTTGTTGAGCAAACTCAAGGAAGAAATGTTATGTGTAGTATTATTAATAAATTAAATGGACGAGATAATATAACTATATGTATTTGTTGAGCAAACTCAAGGTACATTACCATACTTAGGCCATCGCGATATAATAGGTACGAGTGAATAATCTTTTTCGATTTGTTGAGAAAACTCAAGGTCGAAATGAGATTAGGACAAGGAAACATGGGTTAGGAGTTCTATTTTATACAACTGATAAGGAGTTATCCATCGTTTGTGGGACTATGATTTGTCAAGCAAAATCAAGGTCAAAATAGCAAGATAGATGAGTCCTAACACCCACTAGTGAAGTCGAAAGACTTCTATTTTTCATCTTAGGGTTTGAAGAAACATAAAAGACTAGTGGGAGCCTTATTAGAAAAATGAAATGATAACATTTAACCTTTCTAATATTGTAAGAATATATGATACATAATGTTATAATAATCTGCGTTGATAAATTTGTGCATTTAAAATGATTTATAAAACATTTATCAATTAAGATATACAAATGAACTGAATTGAAAATTGACAAATGGAAATATGACATATACTTACTAATAAATGATTACTGCATGTGAATGTTTCTATACCAATGCAAGTGCCTAATTTTACAAATACTTAATATGTTCATAATTGGTCACATACGTGTTTATTTGATTGAGAATGTGTGTAACGACCCGCCTTTTCGACCTTAAATGTTGATGCTAATACATCCACGGTATTCACGTGACGAGCATTCAAATGTTGGAAAGATAAATTGTTGGGATGAAAGAAAGAAAAGACAGAACAGAATCTCACATCGTGACGATTAATATATAATATATAACAGATCTTTACAAAAGAAAAGTTTTATATACATACATCAATCAGAGTAAACTAACATATCATCAGCCTGGCCAGTTATTACAACCCATTATCACAAATGCTAATAAATACAAAACAATAACTGCAACGGAAATAAAAATATGTGAATATGTCTTGAAGGCATCCAGCTCGTCTCCTGAAGCTCCAAAGCATCCATAACTAAATCAGGAAATATGCTTGGGCTGACCTAAGCATTATAAGAAAATAACGATCGAATCAGTCTGGTAAACCAGCGTGAGAAACACAAATCAAATGGATTCTTAATGTTATTCAAAATAAAGGTATCTCGTAAGACCACGCCACACATAAACACGGATGGGTTTTTACCTTACGAAAACCAGACCATTTCAAATAGAAAATCCAATGATATTATAATAAAGTCTAGGGTTTAAAATAAATATATAACATAACTGGAATGCTTGCATCTCACGTTACAACATATTTGGACACAACTTAATCCGTAAGGCACTTATTGGAAAATGATTTCATACAATGATAAGGCTACTGGGGTACCGTCTACCACAATACACCTCTAGAAAAATGTAACGAGGTCTCACATAGACCCCCCGCCAACACAGGACCGGCCTACCTTTACTGGATAGTACTGAATATGTCATCACCCCAGTTGCCGGCCAACAATAGTACCGAGCCACTGGCATACGTAAATGGGTTAATATCGATCTAGATCGGGTGATGACCATACCCTAATGATAGCAAACCACATAACCCTACTAAATATCCCCTTGTTTTAGTCATTACCAGGTATGAGGCCTGAGGCTACATTTTACCTTTTTTGAATATCCCACTTGGAATGCTAACACCGCCCTCTAGGCAATAATGCAATGCCAACATTCATCCATACAAGTTGTTAAGGATCTGAACAAACCGAAGACACAATTTCTACTACATCCTCAGGATTAATATCAAGCATCCCTTGCACTTTAAAGAACACCGTCTTCGATTTCATCATCTTCAAGATGTCTTCAATTCGAATGCTTATGCCGGTTCTAAGTGGTTTTCTGTAACACCCCTTTAGTTTAACATTATTCAGGATATTTAATTGGATAGATTAAATAGAATAATGTAAATAGTTAAGCATAATGAGATTTCATCATTAATAAGGTCGTGCCTTAATAAATTAACTAATGGGATTGTTTTGAAAAACTTATTGTATATAAGAGGATATATAAGAGGGGCAATTTAGGTATATACCTATCTTTTAACCCTTAAACTCGTTCTCCTTCATATCATTCTCATTTTTTACAAACAAAAACAATCAAAAGAAAAACCTAAAGATTTCGGCCATTGCCTAGGAGGAAGAAGCACGAATTCAAGAGGATTCAAAAAAGAAAGAGCCCAAGGAAATTAAAGCAACATCAAATCTCAACTCCATCTAAATCTAAGGTGAATGATAAATGTTCCATCTCAAGTTTCTTTTTTTAATTCGGCTATGTATAGTATTCTAATTTGTTTGGTTATTTCTGCCAAGATATGGTTGTAGAATCATTGTTTGGATATAATAATGATTTATGGAAATTTTTATGAAATTTTAGGAATGGGTTTTAATGGTAAAACCTAAGTTTTTAGTCTCTAAATGTTTTGGTTTTTGAATATGTTATGTAAAACAATATTTTGGAGATGAGATTTTAATTTTATAATTTTCCAATTTATATTAGGAATTTTATGAATTTCCTAAGGAGAAAATAACTTAATTTCTGGTTTTAATTATTTAAAATAACTAAATATGGATTTTGGCATTGAAATTTTTATATGATAAAGAGAAGGATATTCTTGAATTTCTGTGAATTTTTGGAATTTTCCTCAGTGAATATGATTTATTATGAATTTAATATGCTAGACAAACATTTAAATTAATAATTAATTAAGGTTATTAATTAATTAAAGTTGATAAATGTTTTAGAACTTGAAAAGGTGCAACATCCCCAATCTTGAGGTCCGAAGCTAAGCGCTACAAATGCTGCAGTCATCCATAGTATTAACTTCCGGTGACAAAATACGGTAATGTTAATGTTATCCATAATATCAGAAGCACAAGAATATGAAATAAAATCAATACAGATTTAAAACAGCTTTTCTGATTACATTGCAAATCAATATTTCATATTCAGATACATAATTTCAAAATGATTCCCAGGTTTTGGTCAAATATAATTATTACAAAACACGCCAAGAGCGACATATGAAGATGCCCCCTTGGATAGCCAAAGTACTAAATAGACATATCAGTCTTAATACAACATAGTGGAAATAAAACTAAATAGCTCCTATATAGTTAGCTTTGCCTCCTGCACGTCTTCGGAAGCTTTATTCGTCCAACCTACTAAACCTGAAGAGACCTTAACTCACAATCTACTCAAATTGAATTTTGAGCACCCGCGAGTTAAAGGGGAAAAACGTAAACTTCGAGTCATACGTAAAGCCTGGTGTGAATAATAATATTATATCTCGTTTTACTGATATTAAGTGAGACCACACCACTTAGTGGAATAGGTTTCTCCTCACTAATATCCCTTTAAAACATATCATTTTGCAAATCAAAATCCTGCAATCAAACTGATTAAAACAATAAAAGCAATATCATATATGCTCATAAATCAGGTAATAAATGGACTATCTGTCTGAATAATATAGTTTTGTTTGGCTAACTACTAACCATTGGCTGACTCAGGCCTAACAGACAAACTAAATTATCTAACATCCGTTAGACAAACTTCTGGATGGTCTGTCCTTAACTAACTTCTCCCAAGGTCACCTGATCCTAATGGTTTTGCGGGCTCACCAATAACCTATCCTCCTTCTTTGTATATATTCTTTTCTGTGTGTAACATCATTTAAGTCTTACCTATGACTAAGCCCTGCACACTGGAATTTTGGACTAAATTAGCTAGGGGCTATAGCTAATGTATAGGGCGCGACCCTATACTGATCCCATCTGGTATTCAAATATCTGAGTCATTTACTTAGGGTTAACTACCCATCAAGTTTTCCTTGAAAACCTTTTCAAATTGATTCAACCCTTTAAATTATACTTAAATAAGGAAAACATACTATTGGCTTTACTCAAATCTCTTTGCCATGATATATGCTTTACACAAAACATTGTTGATGAAAACATTCGAATTTTTGTTTAAAAGCTTTAAACAACCTCTTTCGAAACCTTTGAAACTACTCCTTTCGAAACCATTGAAAGTACCTCTTTCAAAACATGTTAACAACTTTACTTTGAAACCTTAGGCCGTAAGGCCAAAACATACCTTTCAAACCCATTTACATTAGACCTTTCGAAAACATTGAAAATGTCCCTTTCGAAAGCTTTATAAAACCTTAGACATCCTCTTTTCAAACACTTTAAACATGCCTTTCAAAAACATTGGAAACCCTTCATTTAAACGCTAAAGGTAAACCTTTCGAAAACATTTAGGAACCACCCCTTTGAAACCTTTATCATATACCTTTCGAAAGCATTGAGTCCTTTACATAAGTCAAACTTTTCGAAAGCATTGGGTTTAAGTAAAAATGTGTGGAACATAGTTTTGAAACCTTTAAAACCATTCCTTTCGAAACATTTGGGTTTAACTTTCAAAATAAAAAAAGGTCTTAAAACAACTGGGATGAAAGCAACTCTTTCGAAAGCATTTTCCTAAATAAAAGAAGTGGATGGTGTCGAAACCAACTCCTTCGAAAGCATTACAGAAGCGGCTCAAGGTTTAAAGCGAAAGAACCCTTTTGAAGGCACTGCTTCAAAAGGTAGAAAGCAATAGCACGGGTTTTGAGCCCTTCGAAAGCTCATTTATAAAACAAAGGCGGCAACCTCTTTTGAAAGCTCTTTTCTTTAAAACATTTAACCAAGTCAAAAGGCATCTCATTCGAAAGCCTCATTTACAACCAAAATAGTTCTAAGTTTTCAGAAGCTACTTCAACCTCTTCGAAATCCTTGTTTCACTCCATACCTTTCGCCTAACTCCTATCCACTACGTATCGAAGCTGATACCATGTGTATTGGTTTCGACTTAGATGGAGGCGGCAGTATGAGGTCGAAAGGTGCTACTATAAGTGGTGAAGCAGTAAAACCTTGTAAAACTGGTTTACAACTTTATAAAGTAATTAATTTATAATTAACTTGCTTTGTTTGTCAACATATGATTGGTTGCCAATACTTTTCCAAAAAAATTTCTAAAAATGCTACCGAATTTTAGAGATTAACAATTTAAAACATTTAAAAGTTGCCCCTTTTCCTTTTATAAACATATAAAACATTTAAGTCACATACCTTAAATAATTTTATATACTTATTAAAACACTTAGGAAAGTTCTCCAAAAATTCCCATAAATCACTTTTAATATGTTTTCAAACATATATAAATTTCTGACCCAAAGCTAACCTATAATAGTCGTAATTAATTTTAAACCCAATTTAACCTTCTTCACTAGAAAATTTATAATAAATCCACAATAATTCAGAAAATTATGAAACTTTAAACCCATCTCTAAAATAATATTTCTGACCTTATATCAAAATTGCAAGGCATTTGGATGTCATTTGATAGGTTTTTCAATCATGACTTATCATAAAAATCTATATGAATAAACAAAATTCATCAACAAGCATATATATATATATATATATATATTTATCATTCAAAACATGGCATAATACTTTGCAAAACATATTCAGATCTAATCTAGAACCAAAAATAAGAAAACATGAGATGCAACCTATTATTCACCTTTGCTTGATGTTAAGGAGTTGAGATTTGCTCTTGAGTTAAATTGATTAAGCTCCTTCCTCTTGATTTTAGCTTATCTTCCTTTTACTTCTTCTAATGGTGGTCGGCCTTGATAAATTTTAATTTTTTTTATGAATGTGTAAATGAAAGTACCATGAGGGTTTAGGATATAAGAATATAACCTATTGCTATTTTGCCCTTACTTATTTCATTTTAGTTCCCCTTTTTTTCATTAGTTTATTAGGCACGGCTACCCCATATTATTCAAATTTCAATACCTTAACCATGTACATTATTTCATTTAATTTACCTAATTAAATGTCCTAAATAATGTTAATAAAAATTAGGGTCGTTACGGACTCCCCTTCTTAAATAATTTCGTCCTCAAAATTACGATAAGGCACTCATAAAAATCAATTATAAAGGTAAAACATACCATAAAGCAAGTCAGGATAAGTATCTTGAATCCTGCTCCCAGTTTCCTAAGTACAGTCTCTCTCATCGTCACTCCACTGGACTTTGACTAATCTGACTGTCTAGTTCCTTAGTCTCTTCTCATCTCTCGCTACTATACGAACTAGTTTTCTAACTATAGTCAAATTCGGCTCCACTACTAAGTCATCTAACATGGTCGGTGCTATAGTAGTCTCTCGATCTCGAATATACTTCTTTAGATAAGAAACATGAAAAACATCATGGGCTCCTGCCAAACTGTTCGGCAACTCTACTCTATATGTGAATTTCCCGATTCTCTCTATAATAGGAAATGGTCCAACGAATCTCGATGCCAATTTTCCTGACTTTTCGAATCTAGTTACACCTTTCATCGACGATACCTTGACGAAAACATGATCTCCAACTGAGAATTCTAAGTCTTTCCATCTTCTATCAGCATAGCACTTCTTCCTAAACTGAGCTTCCTTCATTCTGGCTCGAATTAACTCAATCTTTTTTGTAGCTTCTCTAACTAAATCCAGACCAAGAACTAACCTATCCTCGGTCTCTAACCAACAAACAGGAGATTTGCATGGCCTTTTATACAAAGCTTCAAATGGTGCCATCCCTATACTAGCCTGATAACTATTGTTATACGAAAACTCGACTAAGTGTAGATGGTCTCATGGTTTTAAATCTCCTATATATCGCCCGAGATCTCCTTTTCACACTTAAACGAGATGAGACATCAAATCTCCTCCATATCTCCCTCGACACTCATCTCGTCCAAGATATTCAAATCTTACCCGAAATATGGATCAAAATCTCAATCCGAGATCTCATCCAAAATTATACATTTTTCTTATTTTCCATAGTATTTTTTATTTTCATATTGATTCAAAAGAAACTACTCAATCCAATTATAAATTACCAACTTCTTGAACATATTCTTTACTTTTTATCTTAATGAGTCATAACGAAAGGTTTCACTTCTTTATTATGTTCAAATAAAAGGATATTATTCAATTATTACCAAATCAATTAAGCTAATCAAGCTACTACTCTTTTGAAAATATTCCTTTTTCCATGTAAATCAAGTATGTTACCATTTTTATTTTTACTAAGAAAGTTATAACCTTTAAATAAATTTTTGACACATCAATTTTAGACACATAAATACATCCGAGATATTCCCGAGATGCATTATAAGACCCGAGAGGTCAATCCGAGATGTACTCATCTCGTCCGAGATCTCCCTCGATACGAGATAACTTGTGTAAAAATTCCAGGACGAAACGTGATCGAAATCCGATATTTAAAACCTTGATGGTCTTCCCATGATCCTCAAAAATCTAGCACACAAGCTCGTAAAATCTTCTAAGACTTTGTTAACTCTTTTCGTTTGCCTATCTGTCTGCGGATGGTAAGCAGTACTCATCTTGAGCTTGGTACCCAAAGTCTCCTGTAAACTCTTCTAGAACTCGCTAGTGAATAAGGAATCTCTGTCACTTACTATACTACTAGGAATTTCATGCAATCTAACTACATTCTTCATAAATAACTTAGCTAAAACAAGTGCCGTCCTGGTTGACTTAAATGGAATGAAATCGGCTCTCTTGGTCAACCTGTCCACTATAACCCATATACTTTCATTTCCTCTATTTGACGTAGGCAACTCGTCTATAAAATCCATCGACATAGAATCCCATTTCCATACGGGAACATCTAAAGGTTGAAGTAACTCGCTTGATTTCTGATGTTCGGCTTTTACCTTTTGACAGTTCAAACACTGTTTCACCTATAAGCCTACATCCCTCTTCATAACTTCCTAGAAAAAACTCCTTTTCATATCTTGATACATCTCCATTCCCCCAGGTGAATTGTGAACTTCGAACGATGGCATTCTTTAAGAACTTCCTTCCTAATGTTTCCCACATTTGGAACACATAATCGTCCTTTCTTCCTTAACCACCCATTCTGGTCAAGACTGAAATCTTTTAAGTCATCGCTCTCTGTTCCATTCCTTAACCATCTGATCCGTTCAACTAATAATGGATCCTCCTTCTGCTTAGAAGCAATCTTTTCGATCATCACTGGTCGAACTTCTAAACATGACAACATTACAATTTTCTTACTATATCTATCTTTAGTTCTCCACTGTATCCTGCATGTTGTCAATGCTTCTAAATCTTTCCACTCAGCTATCATTGCCAACACTGCATTCTGATGTTTTCCGCTAAGTACCTCTGCAACCTTGTTGCCTTTTCCTAGTGTGTATTCAATACCAAAATCATAAGCAACTAAAACTCTAACCATCTTTGTTGTCTCATATTCAACTCCTTCCGAAAGAATAAATACCTCGAAGACTTATGATCCATATGCAACTCGAATCTTTCTCCCAACAGGTAATGTCTCCACACCTTTAATGCAACAATAACTGCAGCTAATTCAATATCAGGCGTTGGATATCTAACCTCATGCGGTCTGAGCTGTCGAGAAGCATAGGAAATCATTTTACCTCTTTGCACCAACACAGCTCCCAAACTTGTCCCAAATGCATCTGGATACACTACTAAATCCCGATTCCTTCTGGAATAACTAATACAGGTGCATTTGTCAATAGGTGTTTCAGCTTCTGGAATGCTTCCTCACACTTATTAGTCCAGACAAACTTCACATCTTTCCACGTTAGCTTGGTCATCGGTGCCACTATCCATGAAAAATCCTTAATGAATCTTCGATAATACCCAGCTAATCCAAGAAAACTCTTTATCTCAGTCACTATCTCGGGTCTCTTCCAATTATTCATTGCCTCGATCTTAGTCGGATCTACTGACAACCCTTTCTAAAATACATGACCAAGAAACTTCACTTCTTTCTTCCAGAAATGAAACTTCGAAAATTTCGCTTTCAGTTGGTGCTGCCTCAACGTCTCAAGCACCACTCTAAGATGAACTTCATGCTCTCTTTCATCTTTAGAGTATATCAAAATATCATCTATGAATACCAATATGAACCTATCCAAGTGCTCTCAGAAAATTCGGTTCATCAAATCTACAAAGAATGCTGGAACATTAGTTAGTCCGAACGACATTACTAACCATTCGTACGATCCATATCTTAATTTAAACACTATCAAAGGAATACTGTCCTCTGCCACTCTAAGCTAATGGAAACCTGTTGCTAAATCCAACTCAGAAAATACTTTGGCTCCACTCAAATGGTCAAAAAATCGTCAATTCTAGGTAACAGATACCGATTCTTTATCGTTTTCTCATTCAACTTACAATAATCGATACATAACCTCAACGATCCGTCCAGCTTCTTTGCGAACACCAAGACTGCTCCCCGAGGTGAACTGCTTGATTTAATAAAATTCTTGCCTTCCAAACCTACCAACTTCACCTTTAACTCCCTCATCTCGGTAGGTGTCATTCTGCTTGGCGGTCTACTCACCGGTTCTGCCCTTGGTACTAAATCTATCCAAAACTCAATTACTTGTTTCGACGGCAATCCTACTACGGGTTCAAAGACATCTGCAAATTCTCTAACAACGAAAACTCGATTCAACTCGTCCTTTGCCTCCACAACACCCAATAAAGCATTAACCTCACAACTAGGGTTTTCTATGGAGTATACTATCTGATCACTACAGTCAGGGTGTCTAAATGATATTTCCTATCATGGAAAAATATCCTAGCATCATATTTACTTAACCAATCCATACCAAAAATAATTCAGAACCCTACGAAATCAAACACATGCAAACTGCAACCAAATGTATGACCTAACAATTCAAACTCTAAGTGGTCCCATCTCATCCCAAGAGCCGCATACCTCCTATCGGATTTGCAACCCTTAAGGAAGTAACTAGGTATGAGGGTCTAGGTTAAGCTTATCTACCACACAACGAGATATAAAAGAATGCGATGCACCAGTATCAAATAAAACTCTAACTAATACACCATGAATCAAAAGCATACCTTCCAACATAGTTTTTCCCTTCTCCTCTACTGCTGGTCTCGAGGTAGCTGGTGTTGAATATGCATGTATATGATTTTTGTTTGATGATAATAAACATATATACATTCATTTAAATGTATTTGATATTGTACTATTTTATTTTTCACAGATAAAATAAATATTTGCTGAATAAAATAAATAAAACAGAATTGGAATTCAAACGAATATTTTATTCAAACAAAAATTTATTACAATTTTGATAGTACAATTTCAAGCTCTCACTATAACTATACAATTTCAGTCACAATACAATTACATCACAATTTCATAGTTACATCAGTTCCTCACTACATATCACTCACACTCGTATTTATCTTCAACTTCATTCCAATGTGAATCCAGCATCTAAGCAATCTGCAGAAATATACATTGACGCAGTAAAATCGAAAAGGAAATATTTTTGCAATATAAAATAAAAATGTGATTTTGAAAATTTTATTTGCCTCAGTTATTTGGATTGTTCGTCATCATTTATATTCAAATTCATCACACACGAACATTGTGACATGCACAGTGCATCACTGTACATGCCACAAGGCCGTGCACACCGAAATGTACACTTGATAATGTTACAGGGACAGGTGAGCACAGGTCAAACCCAAAAGAAAAGTCGGGTTCAACTCAAGTGCAACACAAATAGAGTCACAACACGTGCACAAGGTCAAACCCGAGCATTTAAGCTGGATTCAACACAGGTGCAAATACGAAACAATGGGTCGAGACAAAACTGAGTCAATGATGAAGCACTAGACTTCAAGCCATGCACAGGTCAGGGAAGCAACCAATACACAGTTCATATATGAAGTACACAAGTACAAAACCAAACAGCATATTGCAGAGAACACACATGAATGGTAGCACAAAGAATGGCCAGAAACAACTACAAGCAAATGCAAACACATGTACACAATGCTACAACACAGTGAAGTGAGCAACATCAGTGAGACATGGCACACTGGAATAAGTAGTGCAATGAAGTACACTAATCCAACAAGGCATCAAACAACTCAAGTAAACAAGGCTCGAACTCAACAAAATAGTTTCGAGCAACAGTGCACAAGGGCAATTGAACCAAACTCACTCCAGAATGCATCAGTGTACAGTGAGCTCGAGCAAAAGTGACTCATGAAAAAAAACTACAAGCAACTATCAAATGAAGACTCAAGAGAGTGCAGACATAATTATCAAGCCACAGACATGCACAGACTCAAATGCTTCACAGTGCAACATGCCTCAAAGACCAGTAAACAACATACTCAAAGCAGACAACATCAAGTTTACATGGAACACTGATTCAAGTAAATGGAAAATACAACATGCTCGAAGCGACAATGCACAGCAACCATCGAGTACATCAAACCAGAAATAAAATAAATGATAAATCACAACATATAAAACAGTGAACATTACAGGCATGTTGAAGACAAAGCAATGCAAACTACAAAGTGTACCCTCAATAAAAATTCAGTCCAAACACACATAACCAGACTCAAGCTCAAGTTATCATACACATATATACATACATGAATGTATGTATACACATGATGAACAATATAATGCATCAGTGAAACAAGTTCAAGTGAGGTGGCAACAAGTTCGAACCAAGTCAAACATTATCACAAACCAAATCAAGTTCAACATCAGGTTGCAAGTGCAACAGGTAAGGGATGAAGCACACAAAGCCAATGTACCAGTGAAACTGTACAAATGCCGAAGTCACAAACTACATCAAATGACCACAAAGACTACAAGTCAATAAAGAGTCAGAGAAGCAAGTGCACAAAATCAAGCGACAGGTCGAAATGGTTTCAGGGAAGAATGTAAATAGCCAGAGTCGACATACATGAACCAAAGAACAAAATCAACAAATGACAGAGACTTCAAAACCACGACCATGCCACAGGAATACATGTATGCAGCAGAGACAATATCAAAGCAATGGTGATGGCCGAAGTTAATACAGAGTCGTGGATTCTCATACCCAAAATCAAGTTAGTCAAAACCAAAGTCAACAGTTCAATATCAAAGGAACAGATCAAAGTCAGAACCGTGGTGAGCAAGGAATCAAACCAAGTCAAAGTCGATACCGTGGAAATCAAGTTAACAAATTGAAAAGGTCAAAAATCAAAGTCAAAGTAAAATAGGAAAGTCACTACCGTATCGATCAAGGAATGATCGAACGATTTAAAATCAAAACCGTGAGAAGCAAGTATTAATATATACCAATTTGATAAAGTCAGAATCAATCTCAAGCATCCAAGCATCATCGATCGGCCAAGCAAAATAAAGTGACGAATTCAACTAAAATACATGCGAACGAAAATACAGGGGAGAGAACCCTATATAAGGAATCATCATCATCGGCAAAACAATCGATCGAGTTCAAGCAATCAAATCAAAGAAAGCACAGAGCAGAAATTACATACCGAAGCCATCTCAAACTCGATCGAATTCGAAGCAGTCGAAGTAATAAAAAAAAGGAGACCATCGATTGACAGAAAAGGAAACGCTGAATCATTCTTTCAATCGAGCATTTGTAGTCGGCATCTTCGAATATCCACGAAAGCCCTAATTTTGGAAGCAGAGAGCCGAAGCCCTAATTTTAGAAAGAAGAACGGAGCCACCATTTTTCACAAGGGAACGGGCCGACATCAGATAATGGAAGAGGGAAGTTTGTGGGCCGGTCTTGTTTTAATTAATTAATAAGGCTTTGGCATATTTTAAATTAGGGTGTTGAGTTGTTTTTAATTTGTTCTTGTTTTTATTTTCTGTACTTTTCGAATCAAATCTGGGTAAATCACCACCTAGGTTTTAGGTTGTGTCAGATTGTCTAGTTAGGATTAGTTCAGTAAGCAGGGTTTGCGAGTTTGCAAAACTCTATAGGCGGTAGCAGGGTTTGCGAGTCTGTTAGAGTGTTTGTAAGCGGGAGACTGTTTAATTCGAATAGAAATCTGGGAATGCAGCAGTAGGCAGGGGTTGCCGAAGCTGGGTAATTTTTGTGTGTGATTTACTTTTCAGCATATTTACTTCTCTGCAGTTTGTTTTTGTGTTTAATTCGAGAAAATTTGCTATAACCCTATTCACCCCCCTCTAGTGTTAATCTAGATCCTACAAGTGGTATCAGAGCCCGTTATTTTTCTTTAACTCTAGAGTCATGAATCCACCAAATAATGCTTTTTCTGAGGGGCAATCTATTGCTAGGCCACCCATGTTTAATGGGAATGATTATGCTTACTGGAAAGTTAGGATGGGTATTTATCTTAGTTCTGTTGATTATGATGTTTGGGACATTATTGAAACTGGCTATAAATCTCCAACTATAACTGTTGGTGATACTGAGATTCCTAAACCTAAGGATAGGTGGGACGCTAACGATAAGAAATTAAAAACTACAAATGCTAAAGCCATGAATGCTTTGATCTGTGCTCTTGATAAGAATGAATTTAATAGAATTTCTGATTGTAAAACTGCGCAGGAAATTTGGCATACCTTGGAGGTGACACATGAAGGAACTTCTCAAGTCAAGGAGTCTCGTCTAGCCCTATTCAACAATGAATACGAGAATTTTGTGATGGACAAAGGCGAGAGCATAAAGGACATGTTTGGATGCTTTTCAACTTTGGTGTACAATGCTAGAGTGCTTGGGAAGGTATTCACTGAGGTAGAGCTTGTGAGGAAGGTGCTACGAGTCTTTTTGATGAACTTTGAGGCAAAAGTCACAGCAATAAAAGAATCGAAAGATCTGAGTAAACTAAGCATGGAGGAGTTGATCGGCAACCTGATGACATATGAGCTTGAGCTAAAAACAAAGGAGGAATGCAACAACTCCGAATCAAAGAAGAAGACGATTTCCTTAAAGAGCAAAGAAGAGAGCGATGAAGAAGAATAAGATCCAATTGAAGAGCTTGCAATGGCTGTCAATAATCTTAGAAAATGGTCAAGATTCGGGCCACGCAAGAAGAAAACAAGTGGTAATAGGTCAAAAGATTCTGACAATTCCGATAATGAATTGACTTGTTATAACTGCAAGAAGCCTAGCCACTTCAAACAAAAATGCCCACTTCTCAAAAACAATAAAGGAAAGAAAAAGAAGAAGAAGGCCTTTGCAGCGACTTGGGATGATGAAGAATAAGAGGAAGTTTCGAATAATAGCTCAGAGGAGGCTAATTTGTGTCTTATGACAAAATCAGATTCAGAAGCAAGCTCAGAGGAATCTAGTGAGGTAAGTGACTATTCTTATAAAGAACTTGTTTTGATGTGTTATGATCTTACTAAAACAATTGGTACTCTTGAATCTAAAATTGAAAAACTGAAATCTGATAGGAGAGAACTTGTCCATGAAAATACTAGGTTAGAAATTGAACTTGAAAATATTCAAAACCTAGACTGTAAAAATGTAAAATTTTAGATTCATAATTATCAAAACTTAAGAATAGCTTTGAGAATCTTGAAAAAGAAAACTTGAGTTAAGGAAACCATTGACACTAGGAAAAAGGATTTTATAAATAGATGCACCTCACTGGTGACTGAAAACACAACACTAAAAACCAAAGTCCAAAATCTTGAGAAATCTCTGAATAACTTTTCAAGAGGAGAAAAATCATTCAACATGTTATTAGGAAACCAACTTTTTGCTAACAACAGAAAAGGGCTAGGCTTTGGGAAAACACAAGTTGATGATAATGCAAAAGGAAAGAGTGTCTTTGCTAGATGTGAAATAATTGGTCATCGTGTTGAAAATTTTAGTCATAGGAACAAGAACACAAAATTTATACAAGTTTGGGCTCCTAAGAATTCTACAAACAAATTTCATGTCTATTGGAACAAGAATAAAAGGACAGAACAAGTTTGGGTGCCAAAAGGAACATATATTAATAGTTTTGGGTCTACTCAAACATATTCATCAAATTATTCTGCCACTAACAACCATGGACCTATAAAAACAAATAGGTCACAAAAATCTTTTACCGTGTAGGTGTGGTGGCAGGCTAAGGAACAACATTAGTGTTATCTGGATTCTGGCTGTTCTAGACACACAACGGGCGACAAATCAACATTCCTTAGCCTAGTATAAAGGTGACAGATTCACAATGGGCAAACAACGAAAGATTATCGTACAGGTAAAACAGGTAATTGTATTTATTTTCAAACGATAGATAAAATGTGAAAATCTGCACCATAATCTAAATTAAATCAGCCAGTTATGTGAAATGATTGATGATGTTAATTCTGATTTTCTTTTATTAACCAATCATCTTTAAATAGAATTACTTGAAGTAATTATGATGGTTGACAGATTCTAACTAACTTGATATGATCTTACATGACTTGTTCTTATCTATGACTTTGATTTGTGCTTAAAAGTTGACCAACCATTTTTTTTCATCATTGAACTTAATCTGTTTGGTCAAATTATGATGTTGATTGATTACTGATTACTCATGCTATAAAAAGGTTTTTAAGAAATTGTTGAAATTGTTGAAACTTTATGAAATTGGTGAAACTTCAAGAAATTGTTTTGAAATAATGATGATGGTTTAATGACTGTTGATCCTACGGTTTCTAAATCTGACACTATGATATTTGTTTGATGGTTAACACGACTTCAATTCAAAGTCAAGAAAATTTCGTTTAAAAATTATTGAAAATAATTCTGAGATAGTTTGTTGAAATTTCACAATCTGGTCTATGACATCCAACGAGTGAATATTGAGTGAAATTTAAAGTCAGATGCAGATCACACTGGTAATATAGTTGATAGAAAAATTACTAGTGGAACGTGATTATATTTCGAGACATTCATTTGCTGCATCTTTTTTCAAAGAAAATATCTGCATATTTTTCACTTGAAATAATTTCTATTTTAGCAGAAATTTTTCTTAAAAACCCCTTCTAGAAAATAATTTCTGTTGACCTTGTATCAGATTAGTTATTTAAGAAAATTTGATTTTATAACTATTTTTGAAATTGATTTTAAATAACTATGTTAACTGATCTGACCCCCTAATAATTATCTAAAAAGATAGATAGTGATTGAAAATAAGATGAGTGTTGATATTAATCATATATTATGACTTGAGAAAGTATAATTAGAAAATTTCTTTAGAAATTTAAACAAGAGTTATAAAAACTTTTTGTTGATAAATATTCCATGATCATTTCTATTTCTATTATTTTTCTATCGACCATCACTCATAAAAAGTCAATATAGTATGTCAATATGTGGTAGTTTAAACGGGAAATCATTTGTGCTTCAATTTTATTATATTTCTAACAATAAATAATAATATCCAAAATATTCACTCTCATTTAAAAGTCCTCACGGTTATGCATGGGTGAATTACTTGGATTTTTGATTATGTGTTTCCATGCTCATTTAAAAGTCATCACGGTTATGCATGTATGGAACGCATATCAAAATGAATTGATTAAATAGACAAGTTGATTCTAATCCCATTTAAAAGTCCTCACGGTTATGCGTGGTTAGAAGATACTTGAATTCATTTTTAAAATAAAAATAAAAATGTAGAATACTACTAATCTCATTTAAAAGTCATAACGGTTATGCATGGTTAGTAGATATTCAAATTTCCTGAAATAAATATACCACAAATAGACACAACTATATGGTTTTATTTGATGATATCATCCTATCATTCTAAAGTGGAATATGCGTCAATTAAAGTATTTATGATTTTTGTTTGATTTTCTTATTGAAATTAATATTTACACTCGATTGAGCTGTAATATTGTATTAATGTCTATCACTATATCTCTATTTTTCTATTACTATTATTCTTTTGATGATAACAAAAGGGGGAGAGAAAAGTTAAGATTTTGAAAATAAAGGTCAAAGATTTTCTAATTGTACTAATTGTATCAAGGATCATTTGAATGTTTTATTCTCATGCATATATGTAGGGGGTATTGTGTAGAAAGAGAGCATTTAAATAGGGGGAGCAAATTGAATAATCAAATACATTTAAAATAGTCAAAACCTTAAATATATGTTTGTTATCATCAAAAGGGGGAGATTGTTGAATATGCATGTATATGATTTTTGTTTGATGATAATAAACATATATACATTCATTTAAATGTATTTGATATTGTACTATTTTATTTTTCACAGATAAAATAAATATTTGCTGAATAAAATAAATAACACATAATTGGAATTCAAACGAATATTTTATTCAAACAAAAATTTATTACAATTTTGATAGTACAATTTCAAGCTCTCACTATAACTATACAATTTCAGTCACAATACAATTACATCAAAATTTCATAGTTACATCAGTTCCTCACTACATATCACTCACACTCGTATTTATCTTCAACTTCATTCCAATGTGAATCCAGCATCTGAGCAATCTGCAGAAATATACATTGACGCAGTAAAATTGAAAAGGAAATATTTTTGCAATATAAAATAAAAATGTGATTTTGAAAATTTTATTTGCCTCAGTTATTTGGATTATTCGTCATCATTTATATTTGAATTCATCACACACGAACATTGTGACATGCACAGTGCATCACTGTACATGCCATAAGGCCGTGCACACCGAAATGTACACTTGATAATGTTACAGGGACAGGTGAGCACAGGTCAAACCCAAAAGAAAAGTCGGGTTCAACTCAAGTGCAACACAAATAGAGTCACAACACGTGCACAAGGTCAAACCCGAGCATTTAAGCTGGATTCAACACAGGTGCAAATACGAAACAATGGGTCGAGACAAAACTGAGTCAATGATGAAGCACCAGATTTCAAGCCATGCACAGGTCAGGGAAGCAACCAATACACAGTGCATATATGAAGTACACAAGTACAAAACCAAACAGCATATTGCAAAGAACACACATGAATGGTAGCACAAAGAATGGCCAGAAACAACTACAAGCAAATGCAAACACATGTACACAATGCTACAACACAGTGAAGTGAGCAACATCAGTGAGACATGGCACACTGGAATAAGTAGTGCAATGAAGTACACTAATCCAACAAGGAATCAAACAACTCAAGTAAACAAGGCTCGAACTCAACAAAACAGTTTCGAGCAACAGTGCACAAGGGAAATTGAACCAAACTCACTCCAGAATGCATCAGTGTACAGTGAGCACGAGCATAAGTGACTCATGAAAAAAAACTACAAGCAACTATCAAATGAAGACTCAAGAGAATGCAGACATAATTATCAAGCCACAGACATGCACAAACTTAAATGCTTCACAGTGCAACATGCCTTAAAGACCAGTAAACAACATACTCAAAGCAAACAACATCAAGTTTACATGGAACACTGATTCAAGTAAATGGCAAATACAACATGCTCGAAGCGACAATGCACAGCAACCATCGAGTACATCAAACCAGAAACAAAATAAATGATAAATCACAACGTATAAAACAGTGAACATTACAAGCATGTTGAAGACAAAGCAATGCAAACTACAAAGTGTAGCCTCAATAAAAATTCAGTCCAAACACACATAACCAGACTCAAGCTCAAGTTATCATACACATATATTCATACATGAATGAATGTATACACATGATGAACAATATAATGCATCAGTGAAATAAGTTCAAGTGAGGTGGCAACAAGTTCGAACCAAGTCAAACATTATCACAAACCAAATCAAGTTCAACATCAGGTTGCAAGTGCAACAGGTAAGGGATGAAGCACACAAAGCCAATGTACCAGTGAAACTGTACAAATGCCGAAGTCACAAACTACATCAAATGACCACAAAGACTACAAGTCAATAAAGAGTCAGAGAAGCAAGTGCACAAAATCAAGCGACAGGTCGAAATGGTTTCAGGGAAGAATGTAAATGGCCAGAGTCGACATACAGGAACCAAAGAACAAAATCAACAAATGACAGAGACTTCAAAACCACGACCATGCCACAGGAATACATGTATGCAACAGAGACAATATCAAAGCAATGGTGATGGCCGAAGTTAATACAGAGTCGTGGATTCGCATACCCAAAATCAAGTTAGTCAAAACAGAAGTCAACAGTTCAATATCAAAGGAATAGATCAAAGTCAGAACCGTGGTGAGCAAGGAATCAAACCAAGTCAAAGTCGATGCCGTGGAAATCAAGTTAACAAATTGAAAAAGTCAAAAATCAAAGTCAAAGTAAAATAGGAAAGTCACTACCGTATCGATCAAGGAATGATCGAACGATTTAAAATCAAAACCGTGAGAAGCAAGTATCAATATATACGAATTTGATAAAGTCAGAATCAATCTCAAGCATCCAAGCATCATCGATCGGCCAAGCAAAATAAAGTGATGAATTCAACTAAAATACATGCGAACGAAAATACAGGGGAGCGAACCCTATATAAGGAATCATCATCATCGGCAAAACAATCGATCGAGTTCAAGCAATCAAATCAAAGAAAGCACAGAGCAGAAATTACATACCGAAGCCATCTCAAACTCGATCGAATTCGAAGCAGTCGAAGTAATAAAAAAAAGGGAGACCATCGATTGACAGAAAAGGAAACGCTGAATCATTCTTTCAATCGAGCATTTGTAGTCGGCATCTTCGAATATCCACGAAAGCCCTAATTTTGGAAGCAGAGAGCCGAAGCCCTAATTTCAGAAAGAAGAACGGAGCCACCATTTTTCACGAGGGAACGGGCCGACATCAGATAATGGAAGAGGGAAGTTTGTGGGCCGGTCTTGTTTTATTTAATTAATAAGGCTTTGGCATATTTTAAATTAGGGTGTTGAGTTGTTTTTAATTTGTTCTTGTTTTTATTTTCTGTACTTTTCGAATCAAATCTGGGTAAATCACCACCTAGGTTTTAGGTTGTGTCAGATTGTCTAGTTAGGATTAGTTCAGTAAGCAGGGTTTGCGAGTTTGCAAAATTCTATAGGCGGTAGCAGGGTTTGCGAGTCTGTTAGAGTGTTTGTAAGTGGGAGACTGTTTAATTCTAATAGAAATCTGAGAATGCAGCAGTAGGCAGGGGTTGCCGAAGCTGGGTAATTTTTGTGTGTGATTTACTTTTCAGCATATTTACTTCTCTGCAGTTTTTGTGTGTGTTTAATTCGAGAAAATTTGGTATAACCCTATTCACTTCCCCATCTAGGGTTAATCTAGATCCTACAGCTGGTCCCAATGCAAACATCTTGCCTTTTCCATCCTTGGCTGGCTCCTTGCGCTGGTTCTTATAGTGTCCAATCTGATCACAATTGAAACATCTCACTCCTTTCTTCTCAGTAGCTTTCTTCCCTTTGGCTGTCCGACATTCATGAGCATAGTGTCCTTTCTTATCACACTTATAACAGACAACCTCTGCCTTCCCTTTCTTAGCAGCTCCACCCTTCTGAGCTCATTTCTTATGGAAAAACTTCCTCTTCTGACTCTGCCCTCCTTGAGCTTCCTTTTCCTTGTTTCTTTCAAGATAAGCAAGCATATCTTCCTGCCTCAAAGCCATCTCAACGACAGCATCACACGGATGTCTAATATGCGATAACGTGGCCTTAGCAAGCTCAGGCTTCAACCCGTGAATAAACTTTTCATTTCTCTTAATAACTGTATCAACCGTAGCGTATCCATATCTCACTAACTCCTTAAACCTAGTTGCATACTCAAGCACTGTCATATCTTCGTGCTCCAATTCAGCAAACTTCCTGAGTAGAGTAGACTTAGCAACCTCCAAAATAAATCTCTCCTCGAACCTCCTTCTGAATTCAGCCCAAGTAACGGTCTCCTCATTGACTCCGACAGTGACATAGTTCCACCAAAACAGTGCTGCTCCCTGTAATTTCCTAGAAGCAAGCCTTCTCTTCTGCTCATCATTGAGCCCCAAATCAGCAAAAATCCTCTCGCAATGAAGTAACCAATTCTCCACTTCAATTGCGTCTTCAGTACCAATAAACGGCTTTCCTCCCAGTCTTGCATAATCTCTACTCAAAACAACATAGTTATTAACTACTGGAGCTTCTTGATTTCCTCCTTTAGCATTTCCTCCAGCTAACCCCGCAACAACTTCTGCTTACATCATGTTAATGAAAAAATGATACATTGCTCCCATATCGACTTGCGGAACTCAAGCACCCACATTTGCAGCTTATGCCTGACTTTGGTTCCTTCTGGTATTTGTTTTGGCATTCCCATTAGTTGTGGTGCTTCCCCCACCAATGTTAACTCTTCCACTTCTAGCATCCATATCTTACGTCCATAAAATCTGAATTCAAGTCTTTGTAAGATACAGAAGAATAGCCTAAGAGAGATGGGAGAATAGAGATAAAGCGTATACTTATATATTGCAAATACAAGTACGTTACTATAGCGTTATCCCATACCCCAATATTTTCTCTAATTCTTTAGGATTATGTTTTCAAAATCATTTTAAGTTTGAATTTCTTTTAAGTTTTTCATAAACCTATGCTCTGATACCAAGTTGTAACATCCTCTATCTTGAGGCCCGAATCTAAGCGCTACAGATGTTGCAGTCATCCATAGTATTAACTTCTAGTGACAAAATACGGTAATGTTAATGGTATCCATAATATCAGAAGCACATGAATATGAAATAAAATCAACATAGATTTAAAACAACTTTTCTGATTACATTTCAAATCAATATTTCATATTCAGATACATAATCCCAAATGATTCCCAGGTTTTGATCAAATATAATTATTAAAAAATACGCCAAGAGCGACATATGAAGATGCCCCCTTGGATGACTAGAGAACTAAATAGACATATCAGTCTTATACAACACAGCGGAAATAAAATTAAATAGCTCCTATATAGTTAGCTTTGCCTCCTGCACGTCTTCGAAAGCTTTATTCGTCCAACCTACTAAACCTGAAGGGACCTTAACTCTCAATCTACTCAAATTGAATTTTGAGAAACCGAGAGTATAAGGGGGAAAACATAAACTTCGAGTCAGACATAAAGCCTGGGGTGAATAATACTATTACATCTCGGTTTACTGATATTAAGTGAGACCACGCCACTTAGTGGAACGGGTTTCCTCTCACTAATATCCCTTTAAAACATATCTTTTTGCAAATCAAAATCTTGCAATCAAACTGATTAAAACAATAATAGAAATATCATATATGCTTATAAATAAGGTAATAAATGGACTATTTGTCCGAACAATATAGTTTTGTTAGGCTAACTACTAACCATTCGCTGACTAGGGTTTACCAGACAAAATAAATAATCTAACATCTGTTAGACAAACTTCTAGACGGCCTGTCCTCAACTTACTTCCCCCAGGGTCACCTGATCCTAATGGTTTTGCGGCTCACCAATAACCTATACTCCTTCTCTGTATATATTCTTTTCTGTGTGTAACATTATTTTAGTCTTACCTGTGACCAAGCCCTACACACTGGGATTTTGGACTAAATTAGCTAGGGGCTATAGCTAATGTATTGGGCGCGACCCTATACCGGTCCCATTTGGTATTCAAATATCTGAGTCATTTACTTAGGGTTAACTACCCATCAAATTTTCCTTGAAAACCTTTTCAGATTGATTTAACCCTTTAAATCATACTTAAACAAGGAAAACATACTATTGGCTTTAATCAAATCTCTTTGCCATGATATATGCTTTACTCAAACCATTGTTGATGAAAACATTCAGAACCTTTGTTTAAAAGCTTTAAACAACCTCTTTCGAAACCTTTGAAAGTACCCCTTTCGAAACCATTGAAAGTACCTCTTTCAAAACATGTTAACTACTTTACTTTGAAACCTTAGGCTGTAAGGCCAAAACATACCTTTCAAACCCATTTACATTAGACCTTTCGAAAACATTGAAAATGTCCCTTTCGAAAGCTTTATAAAACCTTAGTCATCCTCTTTTCAAACACTTTAAACATGCCTTTCGAAAACATTGGAAACCCTCCATTTAAACACTAAAGGTAAACCTTTCAAAAACATTGGGGAACCACCCCTCTGAAACCTTTATCATATACCATTCAAAAGCATTAAGTCCTTTACATAAATCAAACCTTTCGAAAGTATTGGGTTCAAGTAAAAATGTGTGGAACATTTTTTCGAAACCTTTAAAACCATTCCTTTCAAAACATTTGGGTTTAACTTTCAAAATATAAAAAAGGTCTTTCAACAACTGGGATGAAAGCAACTCTTTTGAAAGCATTTTCCTAAATAAAAGAAGTGGATGGTGTCGAAACCAACCCCTTCAAAAGCATTGGAGAAGCGGCTCAGGGTTTAAAGCGAAAGAACCCTTTCGAAGGCACTACTTCGAAAGGTAGAATGCGGCAGCAGGGGTTTCGACCTCTCCGAAAGCTCATTTATAAAACAAAGGCGGCAACCTCTTTTGAAAGCTCTTTTCTTTAAAACATTTGACCAAGTCAAAAGCCATCTCAATCGAAAGCCTCATTTACAACCAAAATAGTTCTAAGTTTTCAGAAGCTACTTCAACCCCTTCGAAAGCCTTGTTTCGACTCCATACCTTTCGCCTAACTCCAATCCACTACGTACTAAAGTTAATACCATGTGTATTGGTTTTGACTTAGATGGAGGCGGTAGTATGAGGTCGAAAGGTGCTAATATTTGTGGCGAAGCAGTAAAACCTTGTAAAACTGGTTTTTAACTTTATAAAGTAATTTCTTTCTAACCAACTTGCTTTGTTTGTCAACATATGATTGATTGCCAATACTTTTCCAAAATCTTTTCTAAAAATACTGCCGAATTTCAGAGATTAACAAGTTAAAACATTTACAAATTGCCCCTTTTCCTTTTATAAACATATAAAACATTTAAGTCCCATACCTTAAATAATTTAATATACTTATTAAAACACTTAGTAAAATTATCCAAAAATTCCCATAAATCGCTTTTAGTATGTTTTCTAGCATATATAAATTTCTGACCCAAAGCCAACATATAATAGTCGTAATTAATTTTAAACCCAATTTAACCATTTTCTTCACTAGAAAATTTATAATGAATCCATAATAATTCAAAAAATTATGAAACTTGAAACCCTTCTCTAAAATAATATTTTTGACCTTATATCAAAATTGCAAGGCATTTGGATATCATTTGATAGGTTTTTCAATCATGACTTATCATAAAAATCTATATGAACAAACAAAATTCATCACCATGCATATATATATATATATATATATATATATATATATATATCTATTTATCATTCAAAACATGGCATAATACTTTGCAAAACATATTCAGATCTAATCTAGAACCAATAATAAAAAAATATGAGATGTAACCCATTATTCACCTTAGCTTGATGTCAAGGAGTTTAGATTTTCTCTTGAATTAAATTGATTAAGCTCCTTCCTCTTTATTTTAGCTTAACTTCCTCTTACTTCTTCTAATGGTGGCCGGCCTTGATAAATTTTGATTTTGTTTATAAACATGTAAATGAAAGTAGCATGAGGGTTTAGGGTATAAGAATATAACATATTCCTATTTTGCCCTTACTTATTTCATCTTAATTCCCTTTTTGTTTATTAGTTTATTAGACACGGCTATCCCATATTATTCAAATCTCAATCCCTTTACCATTTACATTATTTCATTTAATTTACCTAATTAAATGTCCTTTATAATGTAAATCAAAATTAGGGTCGTTACAAAAGGGTATGCGGTAGTATTTCTACAAAAGAAAGGTTAAAAGTTGTTTATCCAATAGAAATTGGACAAAAGTTTCGGTTTGGTAGAAAGTATATGTTGTTATTAGTAATAAATCAGTTTTTTGGATAATCATAGTAATCCCATGTCGCATGTATCCTCTCCATGCTTATAGAAGAGCCGCGTCCATGAGTGCCGACGTCGAAGTGAAAGGAATCATAGGAAATTACTTTAGTAGTTAAGGAATGTTTCCAAGTAGGATGAAGTCGACCACATTGAAGACTTAACATCGGTGGCATTAGCACTTAGTGATTCGTCTATAAGTGATGCCGCATCTCTTCTCCTATGCCTTGACTTCGCATTTATATATTTACGGCATAATAACCGACGTAAGTTAAGTATAAAACTTTTAATGACTTCACTAGTCTTGTTACCGCTATTTATCAAGGTAAGCGACCCTATATGTTTGGTTTTCGGTAGTTAGCCAATTATTTATTCTATCCTTTTGACAAATCACGATGTCATCTTTAACGCTGAACTTATTTCTATACATACTTTGTGGCAGAATAGCTAACGTAAGATAGGTCTATTTATATAATGACGCCGCTTATATTGATGTCCCCGTTCATCATTGTCGATGACGTTATACTTGATTTTACAAATAGTAAGCTTTGTTTCGAAAAGGGTGGGTAATCTATATTTTATCTATCTCGTCGACGTCATCCTCGACATAGAGTTTTAATACTTAAATGAATTTAAGTGATGTCTTTGACCTTTGATAGAGGTCGACGATGTTGTAACGCCGTCACAGGTTATTTCTTTAAAGGCAGAGAGCCTTAAGCTCCTTTGCCGACGTTGTTGACGTCGATACAGATTTCTATCAATTAAATTATAGGCAGCGAGCCTTATGTTTTGAGATTTTGACTTTGATCATTGGGGATACCAATACACTTTAAATTATAAAATTTGACATTATCATTGGGGATACCAATGAAGATGATTTTGACATGCTAAATGTTTTCACTTCGACATTGATCTATATTAACCTAATAAGGGAGGCGAGCCTATTGTTTTATGACTTCGATTTTAAACATTGGGGATAAACTGCTATTTTCACTATAGATGTTGACACTGTCATTGGGGACACCAAAGTAAATTCGTTTCGACAAACTAAATGTTTTATAAATGAGACTTTATCATTGGGGATACCAATGCATTTACTTAAATGAGTTCGACATTGATCATTTGTAGATACCAATGTATGTCACTTTGAAATGTTATAACTTTAAAGGGAGACAACCTAATTGGGGACACCAATAGACATAGGTTAAACATGTGGGTAACATGAATCGAATTGTTAAATAATGGGTTCATAGTCATCCTAGGAAAACTATGGGATGTGAGATAGATAGTCCACATCATACCAGAGATGGATAGTCTCTACGAGGTTAATAAAGGGTCATAGTCATCCTAGGAAAACTATGGATGTGTGATGGATAGTCCACATCATTGTAAATTAAATGGAATATGTGTGATCAATAGTCCACATAATTTAAATAATAGAACCATATGCGATGAGTAGTCAATATGGTAGGGAATGGGTATTCAAGTAATAATTGTATGTAAGATGGATAGTCCACATAACTATGAATATGGTTAAATGTGAGATGAGTAGTCCATATAATTATAAGACGGGTAGTCAGATTAAAGCAAGATGGATAGTCAGTTTAAATTGTGACGGGTTGTCATTTAAAATTAAGACGGGTAATCAAATAAATTAGGATGGGTAATCCGGTATATGTTGCATAACTATAAGTGCTATATGTTTTAACCATTGTGGTTACATGAGCATAGTATATGGTTAATGTATTTTGGTTAAGATACCAGTGAGGGGAAAACCTGTTCTGCTCAGCGGCGTGGTCTCACTAGATATCTATATGGTTCGAGATGGTAGGTTATTATTCACACCAGACCGTTGTTTTACCATACGTTTACGTTTTTCCCCTTAAACTCTCGGGTACTCAATTAAGTAGGTCGGGAGTAAGGGATTTCAGGTTCTAGTTAGACGAATAAGCTTCCGGAGACATGCAGGAGGTAATCTAGCTATTAGAAGCTTTATCTATTTCCACTATATAGTTTGGTTTCGTCCGTTTGGATGTAATGGCAAAGTTTCATAATTGCCAAGTATTTGACCCTGATCAACCAACGGAGCATTTCCATATATCGCTCTTGGAGTATTTTGTATAGTTATATTTTCTCTAAACGTGGAATCACTAATGGGATCATGAAATGAATATGAAATCATATTTTGAAATGGAATGTAAAAATTATTTCTAAATTGTGTTTGAGAATTTTTCATATTCATGTGATTCTGGTTATTGATATGATTAACATAGCCGCATTTTGTCATCGAGAATTAAAAACTATGGATGACTGCAGCATTCGTAGCAGTTAGTATTATGCCTCAGAATGGAGGATGTTACAAGTTGGTATCAGAGCTTAAGTTTATGATTAAAAGAAATTTAAGCCTAAAGAGTTTTGAAATCATAATCCTAATGAATCAGAGAGTGAGATTGGAGTATGAGATAACTCTATAGTAACATACATGTATTTGCTATATATAAGTATGTATTCCGTCTCTATTCTCCCCTCCCTCTTAGACCGTTCTTCTGTATCTTACTAAGGCACGTATGTAGATTTACGAGAAAGAAAGATGTGGAGGTAGGAAACAGAAGAGTGAATCTAGGTGGAGGAAGCACCACAACCAACGAAAATGCTCAGCCCACTACTAGAAGGAATCCGGGTCAATAGGCAAATGCTAATCAAAACGCAAATGCCAATATAGGTGTTATGACCCCACCAGTGTATATAGGGACTATGTATCAGTTCTTTGTCAATCTGATGCAAGCCAGAGCAGCTGCGGAAGTAGTTGAAGGAAATGCTGCTAATGTAGGAGGAGTCAATCATGTTAAGCTAATTGGTAATAATTATGCTGAGCTGAGTCGAGATTACACCAGTCTGGGTGAGAAGCTTTTTTTAGGGACCGAGGATGCAATAGAAGTGGAGAACTGACTACTACATTATGAAAGGATTTTTTTACTGATTTGGGTCTGGATGATGAGCAGAAAAGGAGGTTGGCTTAGAGACAGTTGCAAGGAGCTGCTTTGTTCTGGTAGAATGGAGTGACGGTAGGGGTACTAGAGGAGGAATTGACTTGGAAAGAATTCCGAAGGAGATTCGAGGAAAATTTTTTAACTGAGGTAGCCAAGTCAACTTGCTCAGGAAGTTTAGAGAGTTGGAGCAGAGAGAAATGTTAGTGTTGGAATACTCTGCTAAGTTTGATGAGCTGTCCAGATATGGGTATGCCACTGTTAACACTGCTATCAAGAGGAACGAGAAGTTTATCCAGGGGTTAAGGCCGAAGATTATTAGGGCAACTATGCCACCTCTTAATGATCCATCGAATGTAGCGGTGGAGATGGATATTAGGAATGAAGAAATGCTTTCAGCTTTGGGAAGGAGACGTTGGTGGAGAACCAGAATTCTCAGAATAAGAAGAGGAAATTCTTTAAGAAGAATGGAGCTTAGAAAGGTGGAGCTGCCAAAAAGGGAAAAACCAAAATAATTTGCTACAAGTGTGATAAGAAGGGGAATTATTCTAACGAGTATCGATCTGGTGGTGGTAAGGTGGTTGTAGGGAAGCAGAATGTGAAGTGCTTTAATTGCGACTAGGTGGGACATTATAAGAACAAATGTCCAGAAGCGGCCAAGGTAGGAAATGGACAGCTCTTTGCTTTGGAACCATCATCATCTAAACTGACAGCAGCTGAGAAGGGGTAGGCTATGATGGAAAGTACGCTTTTGATTCATAGCATACCAATTAGGGTATTGTTGATACCAAAGCATTGCGTTCATTTATATCTCAGTGTTTGATAGATAAGTTATGTTTAGAACCATCATGCCTTGTTACTTCCTTAAGGATAGCTAATCCAATATGAGGATACGCAACTCTAGGAATGAGATGTGGCCATATAGAATTTGATTTTCTAGGTTATACTTTTGCTTGCAGTTTGTATGTATTTGATTTCGTGGGTTTTGGGATTATTTTGGGTATGAATTGGTTGAGCAGATACGATGCTAGGATGTTTTGCCAGGATATGAAAATATCATTGAGACACCCTGATAGTAGTAATCGAATATTATACTCAGTTGAGAATCTGAGTCTATAAATTTGCGCTTTATTGGGTGCCATAGAAGTGGAAGGCGCAGTGAATCGAGTTGTAATTGTAAGAGAATTTGTAGATATTTTTGAGCTGTTTATGGGACTACCATCGAAACAAGCTATTGAGTTTCAAATAGATCTTGTACTTGAAGCTGAACCCGTAAGAAAACCACCTAGCAGAATGACACCTACCAAGATGAAGGAGTTAAAGGTGCAGCTAGTGGACTTAGAAGGAATTTTTTTTATTAGACCAAGCAGTTTGTCTTGGGGAGCAACTATAGTATTTGTGAAGAAACCAGCAGGACGTTGAGATTGTGTAGATAAAAAATAGGTATCCTTTGCAAGGATCGATGGTTTATTTGATCAATTGAGTGGAGCTAAAGTATTTTCCCAGTTGAATTTGGCAACAGGGTTCCATCAACTGAGAGTGGTGGAATATAATATTCCTTTGACGGCGTTTCGAATGAGGTATGGTTTGTACAAGTGGTTAGTGATGCCATTCGGATTGATAAATGCATCAACTTTATTTGTGGATTTGATGAACCGGATTTTCCAAGAGCACTTGGATAGGTTCATATTGGTATTCGTTGATGACATCCTGATATATTCTAAGGATGAAAGAAATCATGAGACTCATCTTTGAATAGTGCTTGAGACATTGAGGCAGCATCAACTTAAAGCAAAGTTTTCAAAGTGTCATTTCTGGAGGAAGGAAGTGAAGTTTCTTGGTCATGTAGTTTTAGAGAAAGGGTTGTCAGTCGATCTAGCCAAGATCTAAGTTGTTAATAGTTTGAAAAGACCCAAGACGGTGACCGAGATAAGGAGTTTTCTTGGATTAGCTGGCTATTACCGGAGATTTATCAAGGATTTCTCGCGGATAGCAGCACCTTGGACTAAGTTAACCAAAAAGGACATGAAGTTTATTTGGTCTGACAAACGTGAGGAAGCATTCCTTAAGTTAAATCATTTGTTGACCAATGCGCCCGTGTTAGTTGTTCCAGATGGAAATAAGGATTTGGTGGAGTATACGGATGCATGTGGAACAAAATTAGGAGCTGTATTGATGCAGAGGCATAAAGTGATTGCCTACACTTCTCGAAAGCTCCAACCACATGAGATATCCGACTCATGATTTGGAGTTGGTAGCGATGATTTTTGCACTAAAAGGGTGGAGACACTACCTCATAAGAGAACAATTCGAGTTGTATCTGGATCATAAGTCTTTGAGGTATTTATTCTCTCAAAAAGGGTTGAATATGAGACAGCAGAGATAGATGGAGTTTTTAGCCGCTTATGATTTTGGTATTGAGTATACATCGAGGAAAGGAAGTAAGGTTGTAGATGCACTTAGCAGAAAACATCATAATGTGGTGTTTGCTAGGTTGACGGAATGGAAGGACTTGGAGGCGTTGACTACTTGTAGAGTGCAATTAAGATCGACTGCTAGTTCTAGTCAGAGTACCGCCATATTGTCCTGTTTAGAAGTTCAGCCAATATTGATCAAAAGGATTGCTTCTAAATAGAGAGATGATCCAGTACTAGCTGAATGAATCAAAAGACTGGAGAATGGAAGCGAGATTGATGATATGAAGGATTTTGGTCTTGGTTAAAAGGGTTGATTAAGAAAGAAGGGACGATTATGTGTTCCAAATGCTGGTGACCTAAGGATGGAGGTTCTTAGAGAGTGTCATTGATCGAAGTTTACGATTCATCCTGGGGGAACCAAGATGTATCAAGATATGAAGAGAATTTTCTTCTAGGAAGGCATAAAGAGGGATGTAGGCTTATGGGTGAAGCAATGTGCAAATTGCCAGCAAGTGAAGGCCGAACATCAAAAGCCAAGTGGATTACTTCAGACTTTATATATACTAGTTTGGAAATGGGATTTGATTTCCATGGATTTTATTGACGGGTTGCCAAAGTCAAACAGGGGAAATGAAAGTATTTGGGTCATAGTAGATAGACTAACAAAGAGTGCACATTTCATTCCTATTAAGTCAACCAAGACGGCACATGTATTGTCTATGTTATTTATGAAGAATATTGTTAGACTGCATGTTATTCCTAGTAGTATAGTCGGTGATAGAGATGCTTTGTTCACTAGTGAATTCTGGAAGAGTCTACATGAGGTATTAGGTACCAAGCTTAAGATGAGTACCGCTTATCACCCACGGATGGATGGGCAGACATAGAGGGTCAATAAGGTATTGGAAGATTTGTTGAGAGCTTGTGTACTAGATTTTAGTGGGTCATGGGAAGACCATTAGCACTTGGTTGAGTTTTCCTATAATAACAGTTATCAGACTAATATAGGAATAGCGCCTTTCGAAGCTTTGTATGGAAGGCCGTGTAAACCAGCATGTTGGTTGGAGACCAGAGAAAGATTGGTCCTTTGTCTAGATATGGTTAGAGAATCCACAGAGAAGATTGAGTTAATCCGAGATAGGATGAGAGGAGCTTAGTCTAGGCAGAAAAGTTACGTAGATAAAAGGCGTAAAGATTTAGTGTTCTCGGTTGAAGATCACGTTTTCATTAAAGTATCACCGATGAAGGGTGTGGTACGATTTGGGAAGTCAGGGAAACTAGCACCGAGATACGTTGGACCGTTCCCCATCATAGAGAGGATCGGAAAACTCATGTACCGAGTAGAGTTACCAAGTAGTTTGGCTGGTGTCCATAATGTGTTTCATGTTTCTCATCTTAGGAAGTATGTGCATGATCGAGAGATTACTATCACTCCGACTGCACTGGAAGATTTTGTAGTAGAACTGGACCTGACATTTGTGAGACAACCAGTTCGAGTTGTAGCGAGAGATGAGAAGAAGTTAAGCAACAAGACAGTCAGATTAGTGAAAGTCTAGTGAAGTGACAACGAGAAGGACTGTACTTGAGAGACATAGGATAGGATTAGGGTACTTATCCTGAGCTGTTATGATGGTATTTTCTATATTTGTCATATATAGACTTTATAGCTAGTAGGATATACTAGCATTGCTTGCATGTTTAATATGCTTGTTAAGTAGTCCTTACTGAATTTCTAGGACGAAATTTTTTAAGGAGGGGAGCTTGTAATACCCATAAATTTTAGTTTAACATTATTCAGGATATTTAATTAGATAGATTAAATATAATAATGTAGATAGTTAAGGAGAATGAAATTCGGTCATTAATAAGGTCGTGCCTTAATAAATTAACAAATGTGATTGTTTTGGAACACTTAATATATAGGAGAATATATGAGATGGGCAATTTAGGTATAGACCCATCTTTTATCCCTTAAACTCACTCCCCCCATATCATTCTCATTTTCACAAACAAAAACAATAAGAAAAAATTAAAGAGTCCGGCTATAGCATCGGAGGAAGAAGCACGAATTCAAGGGGATTCAAAAGAGAATAAGCCTAAGGAAATTAGAGCAACATCAAATCTCAACTCCATCTAAATCTAAGGTGAATGATAAATGTTCCGTCTCAATTTTCTTGTTTTGAATTCGGCTATGGGTAGTATTCAAATTACTTTGGTTATTTTTGTCAAGATATGGTTGTAGAATCATTGTTTGGATAAAATAATGATTTATGGAAATTTTTATAAAAATTTAGAAATGGTTTTTAAGGTAAAACCTAAGTTTTTAGTCTCCAAATGTTTTGATTTTTGGATATGTTATGTAAAACAATATTTTGGGAATGGGTTTGTAATTTCATAATTTTCCAAGTTATATTAAACATTTTATGAATTTCTTAAAAAGGAAATAGCTTAATCCTCGGGTTTTAATTATTTAAAATAATTTAATATGGCTTTTGATCCTGAAATTTTTATATGGTAAAGAGAAGGATATTCTCGAATTTCTGTAAATTTTTGGGATTTTTCTCAAGTGAATATAATTTATTATGAATTTGACATGCTAGATAAGCATTTAAATTAATAATAAATTAAGGTTATTAATTAATTAAAGTTGATAAGCGTTTGGAACTTGAAAAGGGTATGCGGTGGTATTTCTGCAAAAGAAAGGTTAAAAGATGTTTTTATCCAATAGAAATTTGAAAAAAGTTTGGGTTTGGTAGATAGTACATGCTTTTATTAGCAATAAATTAGATTTCGGGATAATCACTGTAATGCCATGTCGCATGTATCCTCTCTGCACTTATGGAAGAGCCATGTCCATAAGTGTCGACGTCGAAGTGAAAGGAAGTATATGATAATTACTTCGGTAGTTAAGGAATGTTTCTGAGTAGGACGAAGTCGACCTCATTGACAACTTAGCATCAGTGACATTAGCACTTCGTGATTCATCTATAAGTGATGCCACATCTCTTCTCCCATGTCTCAACTTCACACTTATATATTTGCAGCACAGTAGCCAAAGTAAGTTAAGTATGAAACTTTTAATGACTTCGCTAGTCTTGTTACCGCTATTTATCAGGTTCGGCAACCCTATACGTTTGATTTTTGTCATTTAGCCAATTTTTTATACTATCCTTTTGATAAATCTCGACATCGTCTTTAACATCGACCTTATTTCTATATATACTTCACGGCAGAATAGCCGAAGTAAGATAGGTGTGTTTATATAATGACGCCGCTTGTATTGATGTCGTCATTCATCGTTGTCGGCGACATTATACTTTTTTCTACAAACAATAAGCTTTGTTTCTAAAAGGGTGGGTAACCTATATTTTATCTATGTCATCCTCGATATTTTATAAATCTATTCTTTTATTTAACATGTATGTAAAACGTTTCACAAATATTTATTCCAAAATATTTCTATCTTTTGTTTAAAACAGAATCACTTTATAATAAAAGATAAATTCCTCTTTATTTTCCTTTCAAATAAACATTCATTATTATGTTAACCTTTCTGTAAATAAATACTTTTCGAAATACTTCTAAAACTTTTTCAAATAAATTAGAAAAGATTAACCAAAAGGTTGAAATAGAAGTTCAAATACCTTTTCTAAACAAATACCATTGAAATTCCCAAAATCACATTTTAAAATCATTCTCCAAACCAAAATCATTTCCAAATCAAAACAGCAATAATGGTATTTCAAAATACTATAATGAGGCCAATAGCTACCATAACACTTAACCAATGTTACTACCACCTTTATCACTAAAAAGGTTCAACTTTTAACATATATTAATCTCACATCCAATATGGCCAAACTACCAAGTTTTGATATTCAACAATTTATACAACAGGTATATAACTGAAATAAAATCAATAATAATGAGGAATCGGGATTCCTCTACAAAATTCCATGTATTTCACGTTATATGTCATTCTCTTTTCAAAGCATAAATTCAACCAAACCAAACAAATAAATTATTCAAGCATGCAAACAATAATTTATATCTACTGGATATCATTGTAACTTTATCCAAAGGCGAGTTAACTCACCAAAATTCTAGCGGATGCTTAGGCTTTCCTATTTGATCTAACGTTCGATTTTAGCTCAAAATTTTATTTTCTCCAAACATGGCAAAATTAATTCCAAATCGTAGATACCACTCCTACGAGCGTAATGCAAAAGATCGCGTTTCGATTGGACCTCGTATGAAGAAGTTATCGATTTTATAAGTTTTGAGATTTATAATATAATTAATTACTTAAATAACTTCACCGATCACCTTCCCTCCCTTTAATCACTCATCTTCCCCAAATCACTAATTTCCCCTTGCCTGTACATGTCCACCTTGTTAGAATCTAGTATTTTGATGTTTTGATTATGACAACTATATAAGTATATATTATATGAACTAACAAAAATTGCAGGAGAAGATACTATTCTATTCGACAATAGATTGAAGACCAAAAGATTTCGAAGACAAGTTTCAATATTTATAATTGGTTTGTCTATAGTCTAGTTAGTAGTTAATATTTGTTAAAATCTCTCCAAAGTGGTATATGCACGTACATATGCTTTTAAATTATATTCAAATTAATTTAAACAAACTTAAGTTTTGATTATATAAATTTATAAAACACATTGCTTTCAAAACTAAGTTAAATAGGCATATAGTGACAGTTTCAGTCCCCTGAACTGGGGTAGCCAGTCGACTAAAACGTGCACACATGCACAAAAAAGTTTGAACATTCAGTCGACTAAACACCCCGGTTCAGTCGACTGAATGAAGTGTCTTTTCAATATATTTTTAATTTCAAAATCGTTTGAATATTCAGTCTACTTTATTCATATTTTCAGTCGGTTGAATATTCATAACGGCTATTTTTTTGAATGGTCACCACTTTTCAACGAACATAAACATCTGTTAATTCAACAGTTGTTTCCGTATCTCTTGGCCGAATCTTTTCACGAATAGTTACAACTTTTTAACTCTATAAATAGCCTTGATTTCAGATTGCAAAACACAACATTATTCTCTGTTTCTATTCTATATTCTTGCAAACTATTTTCTGCCATTTGCTTTCATAAACGCTTTCAAATCACTTGAACATTGAAGCACAAATCTAGTTGTGATTACAATATCTTCCAATCTTCACGTACTATACGATATACCACAAAGGAGAAGATTATAGGAAGGGTGTACTCTAAAGACGCATCTGTGCTATCTATAGAGCACATACAGTCAAGAAAACTTTCTGTATTGTAAAAGTCTTGTTCGGTTGCTCAGGCAGTAGAAGTCCTATTCGGTTGTCTAGGCGATAGTAATCCTGTTCGGATGTTCAGTCGACTGAATGAATTGTATTTTCAATATATTTTTAAATTTCAAAATCGTTTGAATGTTCAGTCTACTTAATTCATATTTTCAGTCGGATGTATATTCATAACGGTTATTTTTCTGAATGGTCACCACTTTTCAACGAACAGAAACATCTGTTAATTCAACAGTTGTTTCCGTATCTCTTGGCCGAATCTTTTCACGAATAGTTACAACTTTTTAACTCTATAAATAGCCTTGATTTCAGATTGTAAAACATAACATTATTCTCCAATTCTATTCTATATTCTTGCAAACTATTTTCTGCCATTTGCTTTCATAAACACTTTCAAATAACTTGAACATTCAAGCACAAATCTATTTGTGATTACAATTGCTTCCAATCTTCACGTACTATACTATATACCACAAAGGAGAAGATTATAGGAAGGGTGTACTCTAAAGACTCATCCGTGCTGTCTACAGAGCACATACAATCAAGAAAACTTTATGTATTGTAGATGTCATGTTCGGTTGCTCAGGCGGTAGAAGTTCTATTCGGTTGTCTAGGCGGTAGAAGTCCTATTTGGTTGTTCAAGCGGTGTAATACCTATTCCTCCGTGTTAAGAGAGGGTTGATAGTTAAATTCCAGAAGGAGTCTAGGACTGGACGTAGAACAGGAGTTCAAACCAGTATAAAAATCCCTGGTGTCATTTACTTTACTATTTATTTTTACATTTTATTCCGCACTAGTAGATATCTAAGTTACTATTCCATATTACGATCCACAACAACACTTTCATTTGGTATCAGTGCATAGGTCATCTTATAACCGTAACACAGTTATTCGATACGCTGATAATATGGAAAATAACACTAACACAAGTTTTGTTGAAGGACAATCCACTGCACGACCACCACTATTTAACAGTTTGAACTATAATTACTGGTCAACTAGAATGAGAATTTTCATGCAAGCAAATGGATATGATACTTGGAATATTACTCAAAATGAATAAACTATACCCACTAATCATTTGCAGAATGGTCAAGTACACAAAAGACTGATGCTACATCAAATGCAAAAGCTATGAATATGTTATTTTGTGCATTAGACAAAAATGAATTTAATAGAGTTAGCATGTGTAGAACTGCTTATGAAATTTGGAAAACTCTTAAAATCACACATGAAGGAACTAACAAAGTTAAACAAAGCAAGATTTCTATGCTTAAAAATCAGTTCCAAAATTTTAGAATGAGACAAGATGAAACTATAAATGATATGTACTCTAGATTTCAAGAAATACATCATTCACTATTGGCATTAGGATCATATTTTGAAATTGTTTCTAAAATTCTAAACTCTTTAACGGATGAATGGGAAACGAAAGGTCTTAGCCATTGAAGAAGCTAATGACATTGCTACCATCAAACCTGAAGAGTTAATTGGAAATCTGATGTCATATGAAGTAAATTTGCAGGCTAAGCGAGATCAAGCACAATGTAAAAGAAATATGGCATTCAAAGCTGAACAAGAAGACTCAGAGCCAAAGGAAGATGACATGGCAATGATCGCAAAGAATTTCAAAAAGTTTTTAAGATTCAGAAAGAACAAGAATTTGGAAACAATAGAAAAGACAACACCCACAAATTGCCAGTCTCAAATCTTGAATGTTACGAATGTCATAAGAAGGGCCATATGAAGAAAGACTGTCCAAAAAGAAAAACAGATAGATTCAAAAATAAGAAGGACAAATACAAGAAGAAGCAAACATTTTCAGTAACATGGGATGATTCAAAGTCATTATCATCATCAGACAATGATTCTGAACAAGCCAACGTCTGCTTTATGGCCTCAACTGACGATGTAAGTGATTTATGTTTTGAAGATTTGATTAACGTAAACTCAGAGTTATTAAATAAATCAAGGAAACAAAAAGAAAGTATAAAAATACACTAGACTAAAAAGAAATGAAATAGAAGTTGATATGCTAAGAGATGAAAAGAAAATTTTAGAAGAAGAACTTGTTAATACACAAGAATCCTTATCTAATGTTACTTCTCAACTCACTATGCTATCAAAAGAAGTAGAAGTGCAAAAAGAAAAGAATATGACATTAGCTTCAGAAAATCATGACTTAAAATCAAATGTCAAAATTCTTGAGTTGAATAACACTAGTCTCAAAACCGAGTTACAGAGTATTACTAAAAATGTGACAAATTTCAATAAAGGAAGAGAAAATCTATCTAAAATTATTAGTAATTCTCAATTTATGGACTAGGATTTAAAAAATCTTCAAAACCAAAGAAGAATAACATATCTTATAAAAATTATAATTTGCATAATAACTTTGTGAAAGCAAAATCAAAGGCAAAAGTTGTTATACCAAAGAAAGAAGTTAGTAAAACTAGTACTGTAAAAATTTGGGTGCCAAAAACCAATAATATTCTAATCAGAAATAAGTATATAAAGTCTTTTATAACTACTGTTCATAAAAATAAAGAATTTATTTATAAAGGGAATTCTAAACCCTTATGGTTTTGGCTTCCTAAGATCTAACTCTTAGGACCCTAGTAAAAGGTGGGTACCAACGTTATTTATATTTTTTGCAGGTACCAACCAAGAAAAGAGGAAAATGGATACTAGACAGTGGTTGCTCAAAACATATGACAGGAAACAAAGATATGCTGACTAATATTATCTATTCAGATGGAGGATCCATCACTTTTGGAGATAACTCTAAAGGATATATCATCGGCAAAGATGATGTGAGCAATGACGGTACAACTAATTTACCTCTTATAACAAATGTTTTATTAGTTAAAAATCTAAAACATAATTTACTTAGTATAAGTCAGCTATGTGATAAAGGTTTTAATATAACTTTTTCCAAAAACAATGCAATATTTTTGATCAAAATAATAACCTTATTTTTGAAGGAACAAGAGAAAGAAATATTTACATATTAAATATGAAAGTTAATTATAACACAGATATGTGTCAAGTAGCCAAAGATAATGATCCTTGGTTATGGTACAAAAGATTTTGTCACATAAATTTTAAAGCTATTAACAAATTATCTAAGAATAATTTAGTTAAAGGATTACCAAAGATGAATTTTAAAGTAAAAAATATTTGTGATGATTGTCAATTAGGAAAATTAACTAAATCTTCTTTTAAATCAAAGAAAATGATTTCTACTTTACAACCACTTGAGTTATTACATTTAGATCTCTTGGACCAACTCAAACTCAATCTATAAACCATAATAGATATGTTTTTGTAATAGTAGATGAATTTTCAGGATTTACCTGGACAATATTTTTGAAAAATAGAAGTGATACTTTTGAAAATTTTAAAATATTTGCTAAAAGAATGCAAAATAGTAAAAATTAAAAATATTCGGAGTGATTATGGCGGAGAATTCGAAAATGAATCTTTCGAAAATTACTGTAATAAGAAGGGAATTGTTCACAATTTTTCATTTCCTAGAACTCCATAATAAAATGGAGTTGTAGAAAGGAAAAATAGAACTCTTCAAGAATGTGCTAGAACATTATTAAATGGAAGTACTCTACCAAAAAATTTTTGGGCAGAAGCTGTAGCAACTGATTGTTATGTTTTAAATAGAGTTTCTATAAGACCATTAACTAAACATACTCCTTATGAGCTTTTTAATGGAAGAAAACCTAATATTTCTTATTTTAAAGTTTTTGGATCAAAATGTTTTATTTTAAATACAAAAGATAAGCTTGCCAAATTCGATCCAAAATCCGATGAAGGAATATTCATTGGTTATTCAGAACGAAGCAAAGCTTACCGAATTTATAATAAAAGAACAAAAGTAATCGAAGAGACACTTCATGTTTCGTTCGATGAAAATTTCAAAGTTAATTATAAAATAGAAAATAAAGAAACTATTTCTAAATCTAATGACTCAGCTAATGATACTGATAATACTGAAAATAATAATAATTTTCAAAATAATAATGATATAAGATCCCCACCAAGACTTTTAAGAAATCATCCAACTAAAAATATAATTGGAGAAATTCATACCAATGTTAGAACTCGCAATCAACTAAATCAAATGGGTCATGTAGTTTTTCTTTCAAATATTGAGCCTAAAAATCCTAAAGAAGCTTCAACTGATGATTATTGGATAATGGCTATTCAAGAAGAATTAAATCAATTTGAATGGAATGATGTTTGGAACTTAGTACCTAGACCAAGTAACCAAGCTGTTATCGGTACAAAATGGGTTTATAAAAATAAAGCTGATGAGCAAGGAAATATAATAAGAAATAAAGCTAGATTAGTTGCTCAAGGTTATAATCAAGAAGAAGGAATAGACTATGATGAAACATTTTCACCCGTAGCTCACCTAGAAGCTATACATATTTTATTAGCATATGCTTGTTTTAATAATTTTAAACTTTATCAAATGGATGTAAAAAGTGCTTTCTTAAATGGTTTTATAAAAGAAAATGTATATGTAGAACAACCTCCTTTATTCACACATGAAAAATATCCAGATCATGTTCACAAATTTAAAAAGGCTTTATAAGGTTTAAAATAGGCACCTCATGCTTGGTATGACCGTCTTAAGAGTTATTTACTTAATTCTGGTTTTAAAATTGGTAAAGGAGATCAAATTCTTTTTATAAAACAAGATAAAAATGATATTTTAATAATTCAAATTTATGTAGATGACATAATTTTTGGTTCAACAAACGAAAATTATGTCAAGAATTTTCTAAAATTATGACAAGAGAATTTGAAATGTCTCACATGGGAGATGTTATCCCACTTTTTAACAAAGTTGAGATATTAAGAAATCGGCTGAAAGAACAATGATTAGCTTTCCCGAATATCGATTATGCATCACAGGTTCACTATGGATATCGACGAATTTTGTCAGAGTCCGGATCGAGTTAAAATTGATATGACATGACAAGCAAAGCTATGAGAGCCAACGTTCCAAATTTCAAGTCAATCCGAGTTAATATGCTCAAGTTATGATCGATGCAAGGTGGGATGCAGAACAGCCTCGAGTTCGAATCCATCGACTGGCCACTGTTCGACTCAATTGAGTTATCTCATTCGAATCCATCAGGAAGCCTCTGTTCGACTCGATCGAGTTCGTATCCATCATCAGAACCCACTTCGTATCGATCAGCCCGTGACCACTTCACATTCATCACCAGAGTCTACTTCGCATCCATCGCCTGAAGAGCTTTGTTCGAATCCATCAAGCTTCAATAGGTCGAATCCATCAGGTGGCCGCTGTTCGAATCGATCGAGTTCGAATCCATCAGGGAAAGCTCTGTTCGAATCGATCGGTCAATGTCCACTTCGTATCCATCCGAAAACTCCTACTTCGTATCCATCAGCAACAAACACTTTCATCTGTTTTCGCATCACTCAATCTCAAAAGCTCTCTTCGTATCGATCGATCACCAATCGATACGAAATGCACGCCTCCCATCGACGCGAAGCAAAGCACAATAGTCGATACAAACCAAGGAGCCTTCATCGATACGAACTATGCAGCCTTCATCGATACGAACTATGCAGCCTTCATCAATACGAACTATGCAACCTTCATCGATGCGAACAAGCCAACATCCATCGATTCGAACCAGGCTGTTTTCATCGATTCAAGCTGGGTATGCTATAGATCGATGCGAAGGACGCGTGCCACGTCAATCTGCTAGCACATGCCGCCATCGATTCGAAGTCATCGAGTCGAAATGATCGATACGAACGAAACAGCCTGCCGAATATCACCATTTCGTATCGATCATATCCCTTTCAAGTCCAAATGCTATGAAATTTTCACAGAAGCTTACGTGCATGCTAGAGAATGTCCACGCCAAATTTCGACCCCATCGGACGCAATCTTGATCGATACGAAATCCGTTCGTATCGATCATGGATCGGGCCGAAACTTCACGGGCTTGGTCGCGCTGGCCTACTCACGTGCCAGAAGTAGTCTCCCGAGATCTGAGCGAGATATCCGCCTCCTACACCTATAAATAGACCCCCAGAGCCAACAGAAAAGGGATCTTCTTCTCCTTTGAATTCTTCAACGCCCAGACTCTGCCGGATCCAGTTCTAAACTCCATTACTGCTACTACTAATGGATTTCACTGCTGTAAATCATTATTATCGACTGTAACCTGCTGTAATCAAGTGAAATCATCAAGTGAACATCAATAAAATCATCAACTTCAGAGTGGATGTAGGCAAGATCGCCGAACCACTATAAATTCTTTGTTGTTTACTGTGATCTGTTGAATTTTCTGAATGTTCTCCATTCTTATCTCTCTACATACTCATTATCTATAATATGTGATTGTGAACTGGTGCTTTCATCCGTAATTGGGTGTTTGTGACCAATTTTGGCGCAAACAGGAGAACTTTCAAATTTTCTTGGATTACAATAAACAATTGACTAATGGAATTTTTATTAATCAAGAAAAATATTGTAATAATCTCATAAAACAATTTGGTATGGAAAATACTTCTGCTAAACCTACTCCCATGAGTACTACATTACATCTCGACAGAGATGAAAATGGCAAAAGTGTTGACCAAAAACTATATCGTAGTATGATTGGTTCACTGCTCTTTTTAACTACTAGTAGACCTAATATCATGATGAGTGTTTGTTTATGTGCACGATTTCAAGCAAATCCTAAAGAATCACATTTTGCGGGCAGTGAAGTAAATTTTGTGATACTTAAGCAAAACTAAAGACTACAGACTCTTTTATCCAAAAGAATGTCCTTTTGAGTTAGTATCCTAAAGTGATGCTGATTTTGGAGGATGTCGGACGGATCGAAAGAGTACCAGTGATACTTGTCACTTTATTGGACAATCTTTAGTATCTTGGTTTAGTAAGAAATAAAATTGTGTTTCACTTTCGACATGTGAAGCAGAATATATCTCTGCTGCTTTGGCATGTGCTCAAGCAATCTACATGCAGCAAACACTTCAAGATTTTGGAGTTAATCTTTCAAATTCAACAATTTACTGTGATAACACAAGTGCAATAAATTTATCTAGAAATCCTATAAATCATTCTAGAACTAAGCATATAGATATAAGACATCATTTTCTCAGAGATAATATGGAAAAAGGAAATATTACACTAGAGTTTGTTTCTTCAGAAAATTAGATAGCTAACATATTTACAAAACCTTTAAATGAAAATATTTTTATAAAATTACATCAAGAATTAGGTATTATATCTTTACATGATTTATTAATTTTTTTTACAAAATTGTTGCTGCTGGCACTCGAACTTGAGTTGCTGGTAAAGAAGTCTCATGTCTTTCCATTTTGCTATTGTGTTACTTGTTACACTTCACACTATCTACCTCACATCTTATGAATGGTCATTATTTCTATTCATTTCCTACCACAAAATGTTTTCTGGCTGTTATTTTTCAATTCTTTTGAACCTCGGCCTTCTTTAACTTGATTTAACCTTGTTACATATATATAAAGAGTTTATCTATCCATTGTTTTTACTCATCCTCTTTGAAAAATTACTTTTTGCAAAGCTTAAAAGATTATTTATTCTCTCAAATATCATCATGGCCTCAGAAAATGTTTCAAAACAATCATCAATCATCGGTCGCGTTGAAATTCTGCAAGTCTTCGTCAAAGGAGACTGTTCATCAACCTTCGCTTAACCATTCTCAAAATCCTTGGGAACTAAGTCCACAACGTCCTCAGGTGTCACCAAACTCCTGGGAAAGCGGAAATGGTTGGTCCCCTATCCAGCCATTACGGGAAAGCATGAAGATTGAACCACCCGCTAATGACTCCCCCTCTTCAGTCAATTAATTTTTTTTCGTATATTGTTTGTATGTTTTTGTAATGTTTTTATAATAGTTATAAATATTATTAAAAGTTTTAAAAGTTAAGAAATTTTTTACTTTGCAAAAAACTTTGATTTAGAAGCAAAATATACTCCCAAGCACAGGAATAGTCGACTGGACATTCAAACTATTCTTTTTTATATACGTAAGTCAGTCGACTGACCTAGCAATTTCAATTGACTGAATTGGGACATTTTCAGGCTATTAGACGTGGATTAATTTTCTGTAATTTTCAGTAGACTGAATTATTATTTCAGTCGACTGAAAATTCATACTACCTAAAATTTTTCAGATTTCAGTCGACTGAACTACAAATTTAAGTCCACTGAATCAATCATTTTTTAGGCAAAATAACTCGGGATACAAACCCTGTAAATTTAAGTCGACCGCCCCCTTAATCCAGTTGACTGAAATGTTGTTCTCTGGTTTTCCAAAAGCTTTTTGTACAAATTCCAATACACCTTTCTACCTACCCTATAAATACGTCATCTTGTCACTCAAACACTAGTTCACTTCAGAAAAAGAAACCCTAGCCACCAAATTTTCAAATCAAATTTTCTACTTCAACTTTCAATCAATTCCATGGCTCCGTAATCAGAAAGCCCCCGTCAATCAACCGCCGGACCTTCGGAAATCCAAATAAGGTCTTGGTTACACGACGAAACAACTGTTACTCGATTCAAATCGATGGATAACTCCCGAATTTTTGATGGCTCCTTCATCAAGTACCCGGATTTCAATGCTTATGGAATTCGAGAGACGACAGAGGCAAGTGGTCTCGAAAACTTGATAGGTTTTGATGCTAACAACATTAAGATCTATCCTTTTCTTATCAAGCTTTTCTTTGCAAATATGAACTTGGATCATCAAATCCAAGGAACAAAGATGACTGCATATGGACTTTAGTATGTGGCATTCCAATTTACCTTCCTCTCCAAAGACTTGGATTAATTCTACATTGTCCATCCGAAGGCCTCCACATCAACGATGTAGAAGTCAACATAGATAATAGGGAGGAGGTCTCTCATCAGTTCCTTTCCAATGATATGACCGTGCTAAAATTCATCGCCTTACGACCAAAGGCGTGGATCGTTCACCGCGCTCTCATTCGATCAATCCAACCTCGTACCGCAAGCTACGAGAAAGTTTACAAGAGTGACTTCCAAGTGCTTTACGCCATCTACTCTTCCCAAAAAGTCAATTGGGCCAAGGTCATCCTTGATGAGTTCCTCACCGTCAATCATAAGAGGAGCTTCAAGACGATCTACTATGGAGCATACATCATGCAGATTATACAAAACTTTGGTGTCCAAATTCCCTATTCCGACTTCATTACCATTGGAGAGCTTAATTCTAAGACACTAAATCTTATGGGCTTGCCAAAACGCCCACCGCTACAAGATTTTATTATCTTCCAACAATGGGAGACTAATCCTACTCCTTTCTCATGGACCACTTCCGAAGAGGAAGAAGAGGAAGAGGAAGAATCTGAAAGTGATGAAGTATAGTTTTCTTGTTTTATGTCTATGTATGTTTTTTTGTTGTTTTTGTTTTTTGTTTTAGTTCTTTGTACCCATGACCAATTGTTGTGCTTCAATGCTATGTTGTTCTTATTTATCATTATAACATCTATGATTGTTATACTTCAAGTTTTATATTATCTTGAAATTATTCGTATATATTCATTTGCACTATATTGCTTATACATCAAATATTCCTTTTTTCGATGGCAAAGGGGGAGAAATATGAGGATAAACAGGTAGTTCATTAATTCAGGGGGAGTTTTATTGCTTTTTCATAAATTTTATAGTCTCTTGAACATACATAGTTTTCATCATCAAAAATGGGGAGAATGTTAGAACCTAGTATTTTGATGTTTTAATTATAACAACTATATAAGTATATATTATATGAACTAACCAAAATTACAGGAGAAGATACTATTCTACTCGATAATAGATTAAAGACCAAAAGATTTCGAAGACAAGTTTCAATATTTACAATTGGTTTGTCTATTGTCTAGTTAGTAGTTAATATTTGTTAAAATCTCTCCTAAGTGGTATATGCATGCACATATGCTTTTAAATTATATTCAAATTAATTTAAACAAACTTAAGTTTTGATTATATAAATTTATAAAACACATTGCTTTCAAAACAAAGTTAAATAGGCATATAGTAACAGTTTCAGTCCATTGAACTGGGGTAGCCAGTCGACTGAAATGTGCACACATGCAAAAAAATGTTTGAACATTCAGTCGACTAAACACCCCGATTTAGTCGACTGAATGACGTGTCTTTCAATATATTTTTAAATTTCAAAATCGTTTGAATGTTCAATCTACTTAATTCATATCTTCAGTCGACTGAATATTCATAACGGCTATTTTTCTGAACGGTCACCACTTTTCAACGAACAGAAACATCTGTTAATTCAACAGTTGTTTCCGTATCTCTTGGCCGAATCTTTTCACGAATAGTTACAACTTTTTAACTCTATAAATAGCCTTGATTTCAGATTGCAAAACACAACATTATTCTCTGTTTCTATTCTATATTCTTGCAAACTATTTTCTGCCATTTGCTTTCATAAACGCTTTCAAATCACTTGAACATTCAAGCACAAATCTAGTTGTGATTACAATATCTTCCAATCTTCACGTACTATACTATATACCACAAAGGAGAAGATTATAGGAAGGGTGTACTCTAAAGACGCATCCGTGCTATCTACAGAGCACATACAGTCAAGAAAACATTATGTATTGTAAAAGTCCTGTTCGGTTGCTCAGGCGGTAAAAGTCCTATTCGGTTGTCTAGGTGGTAGTAATCCTGTTCGGTTGTTCAGGCGGTGTAATACTCGTTCCTTCGGGTTAAGAGAGGGTTGATAGTTAAATTCCAGAAGGAGTCTGGGACTGGACGTAGAACGGGAGTTCGAACCAGTATAAAAATCCCTGGTGTTATTTACTTTACCATTTAGTTTTACATTTTATTCCGCACTGGTAGATATCTTAGTTACTATTCCATATTACGATCCATAACAGTACTTCCACACCTCTCCTCCTCTATGCATGCACGCTAAATCTCGGCCAACTTAACAGAATTACAATCCAATGTCACCATCGTCCTTTTATTCGAAATCTCTCTACATCCCCTACCACTTTTTCATGCTCGAACGTGTCCATCAAAATTCGCTTGCTCCACCACCACAGGACAAACAAAACGTTGCTTTCCACCTCCCACGACCGCATGCTACCAAATCTTCACCATCCAAGCTCCTTCGCACGACAAACGTAATGCAACAATCGTCATTGCCAATCTCCTCCCCAAACTCGACTAAACCTAAACCCTAGTTCCATAACTCACATGACCACCCACCACATCATCACCGCACCTACTAAATCTTATATAGATTTGAAGCCTAAGCCAAAACAAAACCAATGGATTCGGTTTCATGGTTTTTAGTTGAGTAAATCTTTTGACTTTGATTTTTTAAAGGAAGAGGGTTGATTTTTTTATATAGGAAATGGATAAAAATAAAAGAGAGGGAATAAAAGTAAAAGATAGAAATGGAAAAGTAAAGAAAAGTCTTAGTACAGGGTTTAGTTTATTTTGTGATTTTCGGCATTTCATTGTATAGAATTTTTTTCATGTAAAAACCATGAACGATAGAAACAAAAATATGATCATGAACAACAAGGCGATACGATCTCAAAACAACAATAAAATACACTGGTTATCTTATTCTGTGAAATTTCAAAAATAACATTGCTTGCCGAAAAATACGTCAAACGATAATTTAAATATTTTCCAAATTAAAAATTATGGAAAAATCCTATAAATTCATTTAAAATTATGTCATTAAAAATCAAGTCATTTTATTAAAAATAAAATTTCTTATTATTTACTATATTTGAATCAAATTTGAATATTTAAATATATTAAATATTCCCATTCGAAACGTTAAAAATTTCGGGTCTTTACGTTTTCCCCCCTTAAAAGAATTTCGTCCTCGAAATTCTCAAAGGAAGAAAAAATATCTCCTAATCCTTAAGCTTTAAAAATCTCATATCTTACGAAAAATTTCGGTAGCACCTTCTTTGCGTGGCTCGATTTGGAAAAACTATAACTCGCCACAACTGGCCCAAATCAAAAAAAGCAAACAAAAGCTCAGAAGTGGCCTCCCATAACTGGGGTATAAAATCATCAAAACAATATATACTTATAATATATTTTATAGAGTGAGTATGTCACATAGCAAACACACCCGTTAAGCATAAACACATACCAATTTGTCGAGCAATCAAACTCTACTCATGAAACCAAAAGCAACTAGTAGGCTTTTGCTTTTATGTACCTGTATCTCACTTATAAATGCTATCAAACCATATAACCTGCATTTTTGACGTAAGAAGCACAAAATATATATTCAAGCCCATACAATGTACATATATCATCCATACGCAACATCAAATCCGATCACTCGTTCGATCACATAAATTTTACTTCCCAACTAGTATCGATCCGTCGACTTCCCTAGCGCGGACTGCGATCGGGTTTCTTGATTAGAAACCTCTGTCCTCCTTACATAGCCATATACTATGATAAAAAACTTCAGAATCATACCAAGAATCCATATCAAGTATTCACCGTCAAGAATCAAATGAAAAATCCTTGTTCGGATTGGTGTAAATTACCTCAAAATCGTGTGGTCGGATCTAGAACAGTTATGCGAATAAAATGATCTACGTACAACTTACATATTTATTCCATTGGTTTCTTAACCACACCAATTTCTTTTTAATTCACCTTTAATTACATCAATAGTATTTCACTTAATACTAAAATCGTTTATGAACCATTACTTAAGTTTATAAACATTCTATAACTCAAGTTCATATTTTTATAACACTCCACTATATCCTAAGAGTATATACACAATATTAGATTTGCTTACTTAACCAAGATGTCCAACAAATTTTAAACTTGTTTTAACTTACTATCTTTCTATTCTAGAGTTACGAAACTCTACTTTTATAATTTTACAAAAACACTTAACTTTAATTTCACAACTAATTCAGAAGTTTTCGACTGTCCCAAAATCGTCAAAAATCCCATTTCATTATAATAAATGAAAACCACCAAACAACCTATCATAATAACATGCACAAACCAAACTATCCTAATGTATAGGATGCATGCATCCATATAATGGCTTAATTGAAAACTTCATAATTAAACACCCGGGTTTTATTTCAAATCATTTTGAAATAATATATACTCTTATAGCTTTAGTATATCAAATCGTACTTTCGGGATTTTAAATCAAAAGTTGTTTTATCAAAAGTTGTTTTATCAAAACAACCCTAAAGCAAATTACTATGGTAGAATTCCCTACTTAGAAACTCAAAAATTAACGCCAATGATGTTGCAGTCATCACTAGAATTATTATCCAACGATAAAAGTGAGTTTAGTGCTTTCTATTTCCTTTAATTTTTTTTAAAATTTCTATTTATACATACTTTTAAATAATACCATTATTATTTTCTCCAAAACTTTGAAAAATAATTTTCCAAAATACCAAGATTTGAGTTCTCAAATTCTCAATTTAAATCCTTTTGAATTATAAATCATATTTACAAACCACACTTATATAATTTCACTTTCTTATATAAAAAACATTTCACAAATGTATATCTCTGTTTTCAATTATAATAAACAACTTTATTAAAATTAAATTTTAACCTAACATTATCTTTGAATGCCTTGTAGTCAAATTGTGAAACTTAATTCACAAGGTGTTCGTATTTAATTTAATCAAACAATAAATGCTCATAAACTGGCTGAGCATATCAATCAATAAACAATAGCCAATGCTCCTTACTGGATGAGCATGATTAATCAAACAATAAATGATAATAATAGAATATTATCATTTCCTAACAAACAAACACAAAATAAATAACTACCAATTTTTTTAAAATTATTTCTTTACATATAAAATATAATCTTAGGTAAAATTATTTCATTTACCAATTTAAAACCAATATTGTGTCGGTTTGCCTTATTCAAGTGTTTAGGAACCCCTATCGATAGCGTGGCATTCCACGTACCAACCAGAATTCATAAACCACTCAACAAACAAAACAACATAATATAAAATATTTTTATAGCACTAACAAATATGTGTTCTCATATATACACACACACTCAAACCCATTCTTCGGTGTTACTAACCCTATCTCTAATGAGTCTACTCCACAGAAGCCTAGATTTTCGCTCAACCTGAGCTCTGATACCATGCTGTAACGACCCGCCTTTTCGATCCTTAAAAGTTGACACTAATACATCCATGGTATTCATATGCCGAGCATCCAAGTGTTGGAAAGACAGATTGTTGGGGTGAAAGAAAGAAAAGACAATAGAATCTTATATCATGACGAGTAATATATAATAATAATAGATCTTTACAAAAGAAAAGATTTATATACATACATTAATCAGAGTAAACTAACATATCATCAGCCTGGATAGTTATAACAACATGTCCTCACAAATGCTGATAAATACAAACCAATAAATGCAGCGGAAATAAAATACGTGAATATGTCTTGGAAGCATCCAACTCATCTCCTGAAGCTCCAAAACATCCATAACTAAATCCGGAAATATGCTTGGGCTGACTTGAGCATTATAAGAAAATAACGACCGAATCGGTCTGGTAAACCAGCGTGAGAAATGCAAATCAAATGGATTCTTAATGTTATGAAACCTTTCAAAATAAATGTATCTCGTAAGACCACGCTTCACATAAACATGGATGGGTTTTTACCTTACAATAACCAAACCATTTCAAATAGAAAATCCAATGATATTATAATAAAGTCTAGGGTTTAAAATAAATATATAACATAGCTGGAATGCTAACATCTCACGTTATAACATATTTGGACACAACTAAGTCTGCAAGGCACTTATTGGAGAATGATTCCATACAATGACAAGGCTACTGGGATACCGCCTGCCACAGTACACCTCTAGAAAAATGTACCGAGGGCTTTACATAGACCCCTTACCAACATAGGACCGGTCTACCCCTTACTGGATAGTACTGAATATATCATCACCCCAGTTTCCGGCCAACAACAGTACCGAGTCACTAGCATACATAAATGGGTTAATATCGATCTAGATCGGGTGATGACCATACCCTAATGGTAGCACACCACATAGCCCTACCGAATATCCCACTGTTTTAGTCATTACTGGTTGTGAGGCTTGAGGCTACATTTTACCTTTTAAGTAAATCCTATTTGGAATGCTAACACTATCCTCCAGGCATCAATGCAATGCTAACATTCATCCATATAAGTTGTTCTGGATATGAACAAACCGAAGGCACTACTTCTACTACATCCTCAAGATTAGTAGCAAGCAGCCCTTGCACTTCAAAGAACTCTGTATTTGATTTTATCATCTTTAAGATGTCTTCAATTTGAACGCTTGTACCGGTTCGAAGTGGTTTTTGGATAACATACCCGATCTCGGTCTCTCCAAACTGACAATCGATAGTTTTAGAAACTGGCCAAGATTTGATAGTCGGTTACTTAACTATCAAATAAAAATCAACTAAATCAGAGATTTAATTTCACAAGAAAACCAAGCATGGTTAAGCACATAAGCAACCATTATGCCTCTTTAATTAATCCTTTTATTAATTAAAATCTCCTTTCAAATATTTGTATTAAAATACCTTCTTCAAAAGATATATTCACAAACCCTCTCTACTTTTTCAATACTTAGAAATTGTAACCATATACTTATCTCAACGGTATAAGTATATCATAAAACAATTCACTTTCAATACTTAGATAACTTTTCCATATACTTATCTCAACTGTATAAGTATATCCAAAAATCTTAAGAAAGATTTCACTTTCAAAACCACAGTTATTTGGGTTAAAACAAATGTCATTTAAAACATTGATAACAATAAACCCAAAACACTTTCCTTTTATAAAATCCTATTTTATAAATCTCCAAATATAATTATAAAACTCCTTTAATAAATCTCCAAATATATTTATAAAACGTCTTTTATAAATTTCCAAATATATTTATAAAACTTCTTTCATAAATCTCATTTACTTGTGACAAACCTTCAGTTTCAAAATAGAACCAAATATTTTCCATAAAACGATCATTCCATATATTACTATAAATCCACAAGTGTGATTTATCATTCCAATTTATCGAAATGATATAATTCTCCTTTTATAAAATATCATTTATAAATCTATTCTTTTATTAACATTTATATAAAACATTTCACAAATACTTATTCCAAAATATTTCTATCTTCTTTTTAAAAAAAACCCACTTTATTATAAAAGATAAATTCCCCTTTATTTTCCTTTGAAATAAACATTCATTATTATATTAACATTTCTATAAAATAAATACTTTTCGAAATACTTTTAAAACATTTTCAAATTAATTAGAAACGAACAACAAAAAGGTTGAAATAAAATAAAGAAGTTCAAAAACTATTACTACAAACCATGATGTCGAAGATATGAAAGTGTGCTGGCAATAAGGATGTCAAAAAAGAGGCAAGAAAACATGTGAGAGGAAGTGTCGGATGTCGAAAGCACGAACAAAGCATGTCGAAGTCTAGAACGTCGAAGGTAAAGCAGAAGGAGAGAAACAACAAGAGATGTCGCTCCCATCAAAATAGGTAAATGAGGATATCACATACCAACAACGCATAAAAGCATAACGTAAGTCATTAATGTGAGAAATAATACCGCATGTCACCAATACCACACCTCATCAATAAAAAAAGAGATATCGGAGGCAAGAAAATAAGAGAATATCGAAAAGCGGCAATATAAAGATGTCGTAAGTCATTAATGCAACATGAATACTGAAGTTCATCAATGTTCATAGAGGATATTGCCTATCATCAATGAAGAGGTTGTATGCATCGGTATGAGGATAAATGTCTTAAAAGATTAATAAGGCGAGATGATGTACTTCATCAACATAATAACAGATGTCAAATATCAGCAACATAAAGAAGTATCTCAAACACTAACAAAGGCCAGATGCCATATATCGTTAAGATGATAGGAGTATCAAATAGCCAAATTTCGTCATTGATATCCTAAATCATCAGCTCTCATTGATGCTGTGAATCATTAACTTCCACATGGATGCCGAATTCCATTGAAGGAGATGTTCAATTCTGAGCATCTCAAAGGCCACGTAGCGGCAATCCCGCACACCTCCATCCCCTATAAATAGATCCCCAGGGTCACTCAAAAAAGGGCAATTCATTCTTTTCTCTCTCGTACATTTTTAAACTTTGTAACCCTAAATCAATTTGGGGTTTGTGACGACCCATCTTTCTGACTCCTAGGAACGACACTTAATACATACATGGTATTTATGTGCCGTTTCCCAAGCGTCTGAAAGGAAAGTTGTCTTGGATAAAATAAAGAACAGAACAAGATAAAATAGGTAAACCTCACAACGGAATGATTACATATAATACAAAATGCCATAGTACAAAAGGTACTCCTTATATGGAGTTATCAGAGTTATACAAAAGTACTACATCTGACAAATTTGCAGTTATACATTCTAACTTGTCATTTTTAAATACAAAATACACCTACATAATCATATCGCGGAAATAAATAACTAGATAACTATGGAGCCACCTGCTAAATCATCATCTTCAAAGAGCTCTAAGAGAAACCTACTATTCTTAGACTACTCAAATATAATTGAGCAACCGAGAGTTTAGGAAAAATAAACAACTCGGATCAGATAAAATGTCTGGTATGAGTAAAACTATAAAACAAATGGGGGTAATCAATAACATGTGGGACCACGCCGCTAATGCGGAACATGTTTTCTCCCACATAAACAACAACCAAACATAACAAAAATGGAAATGAACAATAGGGAACAAATCTAAACATAGATGATGGGCATAATTAGTATAACATTCAAACTTGAAAGGATGGAAATAGTCTGAATAAAAATCCAAACCGGACAGAATGGATAAAACAAGATAACAGTCCAAACTCGATAGAATGGACTAAACTAGATAATAGTCCAAACCCGATAAAATGGACTAAATACGATAAAAGTCCAAACTCGATAGAATGGACTAAATCAATAATTAACACCACGAAGAGTGGTTGACTCTTCCCTTTGCAATTAAAGAAAATAGATTTAAAGGTTCGAATCAAATAAGGAAAGGAAAATCTCCAACTATGACTAGGAAGGTGCGCCCCCCTTACCGAAAGTATACCTCTAGAAATATACTTGAGAACTCCGATGGCTCTCGGACACGTCCAAGCCGGACCCCGCAAACGGTTACCGAGTATCCGAGTATTTCACATCTCAACGCGCAACACCGAATCCATTCTAGAGTGGATGTGAAAATACCCTAATGGGAGAAACCCCACATAATTCGGCTTCTACTCGCTCTTTGGGTTTAGTCATTTTCGACAAAGGATAACATAGAGTGATGATACAAAAGAAGCTAAAGTAACCTATAGCTAAGAAACCAACTATCGAGGATATAAAACGATCATATATGGAAATTAAGTCTTATATACTTATCACCACTCATTGAATTCCAACTTATACTATTTCTTGGTTAATAATAATACCGGACAAGTCAAGGTAGTGTTACCTCAAAGTCATGTCTCACGATTATTCTTAACTTTCGAAATAGCGACAAGTCTACTTCTTCGACATTTAGTGCTAAGCATACAAATAAATCGTTTCCATATAAATGAATCGCTTTACAAAAATTAATTCATTTCCACAAACGAATCAAACCTTTCTTTTAAAAATCCGAATTCATGCTTGGCTTCATATTATAAGTATTAGCTTTAAAACACTTGTTAAAAGAGTTTACTAACTTCAAAACACTAATTTAAAAAGGATTTAATAACTTAAAACATCCTTAATTCAATTAATTAATAAATTTAAATATAATTAATTAAATTAAATAAATATATAATTCAATATCATTATTTAAAATGATTAATCAATTTAAACCATCATTAAGGAAATATTAATTAAAGTTAAACAAGTTGATTTCCTTTCAAAGTCATTAATTAAAATGATTGATTAATTTTAAAAACATCATTAGTTAATTGTTTAATTAACTTTAATACATCATTATCAAAAGATTAATTAGCCTTAAAAATCATTAAATAAAATGATTAATCAAATTTAAATCATCATTACCTAAGTAATTAGTTAAATTTAAAACACATCATTAATAAGTTAATTAGTTAACCTTAATCCTTATTAATTAAATAATTAATTAAATTAAATAATTATTATTAAAATAATTAATTATTTTCAAAAAAATCATTAATCAAAATCTTGCTTAACTTGTAAAACAATTCCAAGCACGAGGATGAAACCAAACAGTTTCGATAAGAAGTGATTTTCAGAAAGTACCGATATAGCGACTATCGCTATATGGGCAGTTCGGCCAACAAACTTATATCATTACAATACAACCAAACATCACGTAGCAAGGTATGAACTTATATACAAGGTAATCAACTACAAACAACATATAGAGAGCATTTACTTGTAAATAATTAACTTTAACTACCAATACTTCATTTAACTTACTAAATGCTTAATAACTTATCTGAACTTGCACCACAATTTCAGTGACTAAGATGTTCGAAATTTAAAATATCATAGACATAAAAGTTGTAGTCCTTTGAGTTAGCTTCCCAGATCATTAAAGAAATCTAAATTTCGTTTAATTTTTCAAAAGTTATGGCCGAATTACTAAGGGGTGCTTAAACAATTTCCGAGCCAAACATCATGAACGCTAAACAATTCATTATCGTATAATAGAATCATATATAACAAGAATATAAAAACACAAGCACATTAATTCCCAAGCAATAATCCAACCACAATTATTATCAACAATAAAAGTTTAAAATATTTCATAAAAGAGGAAGCCTTACTCACTAACTAGTTTGCTAATTAACCTTTTCTAACAAGTTTACTAATTTTCAACTAGTTTATCTTACTAACTCAACTTAACATGTTTGCAACCATCACAACATATACATGTCCAAACCAAACATAAACAAAACCACATCATATACAAACTAAGCAAGCTATATAACACAACACAACTAAAGATAACCTTTTCCAAAAAGTTAGGAGTTTTACTCACCGAAAAGTTATCCAAACTCTTACTAAATTAGGGCATAACCTCGCACTTCCATTCCCAAGCATGGAGTTTTTGTGATAGCCTTGACATGAAAATATGGTTCAGCCTTGGGCTCTTTAAGCTTGGCCTTTGATGTTTTAGGTGGATGAGTGCTTGTTTTTAGAAGATAAGGTGATGAAGAAGATGTAGAGAGTCTTTTGCAATTTTGGAAGAAATTTGAGTGGAATAACATGGATTTTAAAACTTGGGAGACAAGTTTAGGAAGCCATGGAAATAAGCTCAAGCTTTAGGCAATTTTTGGAACATGAAAAGAAAATGAGAAGTAAGAAAAGAGTTAGGAAAATTTGTTTTATAAGAATGCAAAGCTTCTCAAAGAAGCTTCTTTATTAAATTATATTTGCTTAGCTTACATGAGAAACTTCTTTATTTAATTATATTTGCTTAGCTTACATGAGAAGCTTCTTTATTTAATTATATTTGCTTGGCTTACATGAGAAGTTTCTTTATTTAATTCATTTCGGTGGCTTATATTGGAAGCTTCCTTATTATATATATTTCCTTAAGCATATATACATTTATTCACATGCATTCAAACATGCCTAAGTAACTTATAAATATGTGTTGGTGCATACAAAAGAGTTAACATTTCTAATAACCTTCAGCCGATGAAAGGTCGAACATTCGAAAAACGAATTCTGGTCACATTTTCAATTTTACATCGAACTAAATATTTTTCTAAATTAAATTAGAAATTTTTTTCATTATCATTATTTATTTATTTAAAAGGGCTTTATTTTAGTTATAAAGCTATTATTTGAATATTTAAAATTAATTAAATATTCACAAATTCAAGTAGTGAAATTCCGGGTTATTACACTCTCCCCCTCTTAAATGAATTTCATCCCCGAAATTATTACGGAGTGGAAGAAGTAATAACCATCCCAAGAAAATCGATTTACTTACTTAGTTTTCGGTAAATCCGATTAGTTATAATTTCCTATCATAAGCATATGTAATACAACCATATGCAATCAGGTAACATGATGCAACCATAAGTAATGTAACAAACATACACAACAAAATAAAGAGAATATTCTATAATAAATGTTATGCATCCAATATTTTCCAAAATACTTCCAAAATTTAGAACTAAATGCCTAGGTTTTATATTCAAAATATATTTTTCAAATTCCTTCTAAGAGGAACAAATCAAAATCCAAAATGACTGGGAGGGGATCCTCCTTACAAAACATGTAAAACTCAAGAATTAAAACAACATGGAGTATCGAGCGGTATTCCTGTTCCTCCAAATACAACAACTAGAGTAAACAATTATTATTTCTTTCCAAAATTTTCAAAATCACTTTTTTTTCATAAGCACCGATATTTAAGTTCTAATAAACAACAATTCCAAAATCCATTGTTTATAAATTTAACCATTATAAACTATGGTTTATATATATGATCACACAATCAATCAAACCGTATCAAAACAAATTCCATAAAGGAATAAACTACACTCAACATTATTTTAAATGCTAACTAACTAACATCCAAATCTAACTTAGTTTAAAACTTTCTTGATTGTCCAAAAAGATAGATAATTATCTAAGCGTACCATTCATTGCTCGTTAGCTTTTGGTTATTACTTAGAAAATTATCAAAACTAACTTGGATAAAATTGAAAGTTATACTCCACTACTATTGGTTTCTTAGTTATACCAATATATCTAAATCACTTAATTTGTATTTAGTATTTCATTCAATACCAAAATCATTTATGAATTATTTCATAAATTTTCACCTGTTAAAAATATATTTTATAAAGTCATTTCTTTATAAAACATCAAATAATAACTTATTTTGATACTCTTTTATATCCTAAGAGTACATACAAATACAAATTTTATTTTGCTTTTCACAATTTAGGTGAATATCTAATCAAAATTTGGCCTTTTAAAACCGAGTCAACCTCTCGACCTCTTTAACTTAGAGTGTTAAAATGGGCGATGTTCATGGGTTGACCTAAAACAACAAATACTTTACACCACTTACATGTTTTAAACGAAAGCTATGGTTTTAATAAAATAACGTCTATTAAAACCCTCCTACCTTTTTACATTAAGGTGTTATAATGAATGATGTTTATGAACTGGCCCAATTAACACCAATGAGTTTATCCTACTTAGGTGTTAAATAAAATCTATGGTTTTGATAAAACAATGTTATCAAAACCTTCCTATCCAATCTAATCCATTTAAATTAGTGTTAAATTATTCCTTATCTTATCTAAGGATAAAAATCATTTATCAACACAATCTCTTATAGGAATTACTTTTTATTTTGAAATCAATTCCCTACTAAGGGAACTTAAAGAATAAATACCCAGTTACAAATTTCGAAACTCATCTTTGAAAGCATACTACATATATTTCTTTTATGAAATAACTTCAAACAATTTTATTCACTAAAACTCACTTTTGAGTTCGTACGGATTAGGACTCATTTCGATCGTATAATGACAAAGAGAATAACTTACTAAGTACTCTATAATGTTTGCCTAAGCAACATCTGATCGTCACTTAGAAGATTATTCATATTACCACAAAACTGACCGAAATGTTTTCCTCCGAATCATTCAAATAAAAGCATTCTACTTAAAATTTCTTTTCCAAAATATTTATACTTTAGAAATTTCCAAATAATACTACTGTTACTTTTCTCAAAATCTTTTGAATTCATTTCAAACAATTTCCAGGATTTAAATTTTCCAAAAACTCTTTAAATGTAATTTTGAAAGACAAATTTATAATACAAAGTGTATCAAATAAAGGTCAAAAACCAAATATCATTTTAAACCATAAACCCAAAATAATTTATACTATGCTTTATTTTTAAACAATTCCTTTTAAAGAATTTTCTCATTTATAAACATGAATTATAAATTTAAAACAATATTAACCATCTTGGGGGATGATTTATAATTTTTTTTAAACTTTATAACCACAAAAATTTTCTCTAAGAATATAAATCAAATTTAAAATCTTTTATTAGACTTAAAATAACAATGATTATCCCAAAAGATAATTAATCAAATTTATAATATCTTTTATAAATCTAAAACAATAATAATTATCCAAAAGATAATTATCAAGTTTACAAAATGATTAACTATATTTTGAACATCATTAATTAAAATGATTAACTAAATTTCCAAAACTCCATTAGATAAAACAATAAATTTAATTTAATCAATCATTAATTAAATTGATTAATTAAAGTTGAATATCAATAATTAAATTGATCTAAATTAAATTCAATTCTCATTAATAAAAAAGAATAATTAATTTCAAACATCATTAATTAAAATGATTAATAAATTTAAAATATCATTAACCAAAATAATTAATGAATTTTTAACATCTACTTACGGGAAAACACAAGCTCAAGTTTAAACACACATAAGGGTTTAGGGGATGATATTTAATAAATGACGGTATAGCGGAAATTGCTTTAATGACACATAAACAGTTTAAATGGAATATCCAGATTAACTTCAATTAATCAATCATACAAATTTAACTATCATCCAAGAAATCAAAAATAGTTTACAACATCATAGATATGATATAGCAAATTTGGATGTGAGTTAAACCTACATTTAAATGATTCTCTTTTATTATAATTAAATTTTCTTAAATATTTATCCTCTAAATTTTCTCAAATAATTTGGAAAAACACAAGCTTAAATTTTTTATTTATTTTTGCTACCATTTAGATTATATTAAACAACTTTTTATTACAAGTTTACTTTTAGCTTAACATTATTAAAAGATGTCTTTTAACTTAACCCTTTCGCCAAACACCTTATAATCAAACAGTGAAACTGAATTCACAAGGGTTCGTACTCTAGGTTCCCTAATTCCTATTTACCTAACCTATACCATACTAAGGAAAATCTCTTATGAACTATTCAAAAATAGTTAATGCTTAAACTAGATGAGCATAACTAATCAAATTCTAAATGATAACAAAAAATATTATCATTTCTAAATAATCAACTCATTTGTACAACTATATTAATTTTGAAAATCATTCTTATTCTTATATATATAAAACATATTCCTAGGTAAAATTATTTCATTTACCATTTCAAAATAATACTGTATTGGTAGGTATGTTCAAGTGTTTAGGAATCCCTATCGATAATGCTGATCAGACGCATCAACTAGAATTCATATACCACTTAACGGATCAAACAACACAATATAAATCCTTTTTATAACACTAACAAATACGCACTCAATATATATTTGTACTCTCAGACTTATACTAGTGTTATACTGCCTTTTGGAAAGGCCGAGATATCAAGGGACTGATTGGAAACCAAGGATCGCTCATCTTGGATATCAAGTACGCACAGGTTCATCATGGATATCGACGAATTTTGTCGGAGTCCGGATCAGGCTAAATTGAAAATACACAACAAGCAAAGCCATGAAAGCCAATGTTCCAAATTTCAAGTCAATTCGAGTTCGTATGCTTGAGTTGTGATCGATGTAAACCAAGGAGTTCAATCCATTCGTATCCATCATTTCGAATCGATTGAAGTCACAAACCATTATTTCACATCGGTCAACTTCGTATCCATCGGCAAATAGTCTCACTTTGTATCGATCACCATTTGACTACTTCGCATCCATCGACAAACGTCTGTTCGTATCCATCGGGACGCGCCACTTCGTATCCATTAGGAGAGCCTAGTTCGTATCCATCAGGAGAGCCTTGTTCGTATCCATCGACTCACGCTTATTCGCATCCATCAGGAGAGCCTTGTTCGTATCCATGGACTCACGTTTGTTCGAATCCATCAGGAGAGCCTTGTTCGAATCCATCATGGAACCGCTATTCGAATCCATTAAGGCGTCAGTCATTCGCATCCATCAAGTTGGAATAACCCGGATCGATGCGAACAAGCCAACACAATCGAGGCGAACAGAGCACACTACTGATCGATACAAAGAGCACACTATTTATTAATTCGAACAAGGCAACTACATCGATACGAACAAGGCGAGAATCTTAGGATGACTCGATCAACTCGGCATAAAAAGTGGATCGATCCGAAGAGTGTGCGCCACGTCATCACCGGGGCACGTGCAACCATCGATTCGAAGAGATCGATTCGAAGCGATCGATTCGAACCAAACAGCCTGCTGAAGAACGTCAATTCGTATCGATCATATCTCGCGATCCACCAGTCCAAATGCTATGAAATTATCACAGGAGCTTACGTACAAGATAAAGAATGTTCACACCAAGTTTTGACTCCATTGGATGAAATCTTGATCGATACGAAATTCATTCGTATCGATCTCGGATCGAGCCGAAACTTCATGGGCTCGGTCGCGTGGGCCCACTCACGTGCCAGAAGAAGTCTCCCGAGATCTGAGCGAAATATCAGCCTCCTACACCTATAAATAGGCCCCAGGGCCTACAGAGAAAGGATCTTTTGACGCTCCAATGCCCAGACTCTACCGGATTTAATTCCATACTCTATTACTGCTGTTGTACTCGAATTTCATAACTTTAATTCGCTGTAATCCGTTGCAATCAATTGTAATCATCAAAGAAACATCAATAAAGTGATCGATTTCATAGTGGATGTAGGCAATACGCCGAACCACTCTAAATTCCTGTATTTTTGTGCATTTTTATCATTTACATATCTGTTTTTGAAGTGTTTGTTAGATAATCCTCTTTTTCCATTTAGTTTCTTCATTTTTATCTCTTCAAACTCTTCCGAAGAGTGGTGTGCCCAATTTTGGTACAAACACTTTGGTGCTTTCACCGAGAAAAACCCAATTTTTCTCCTGCTCTTTGGATCTGCTATCGATACCGAATTGCATAAATCTAAGAAGAAGATCTTGATCTCAAGCCAAAAAGCCCTTCCATCCTATTCAGATTTGCATCAGATCTAGGAAAGGACTTTGTCAATTCATCATGGTGAGCACACGAACTGCTTCGACAGCTGCCGATCAGGAAGGACGGGATAGACAGAATCCCGTACAATGGCCTTCATCCAACCAAGATGCCGTCGGACCTTCTGATCCATCAGGCCCAGTCACCAGACAAGAGTTCCAGATGTTGCTTCAAGAGTTGACCCAGAGTCGGCAACAGCTTACTGAGCAACTGCACGCCAACACAGAGTTGACCAACCAGCTGAATCGCCAAAGGTGCAGAAGATCCAGAAGAGATCAAGCCTCTTATTCTTTCACGGAGAGTTCAGCCTCATCTGATGATCATCACCGATCTACACGCCCACGGCTGGACGTAAGCTACACCCAGGCCACAGGACACCAACCTGCCCTAAATCTTGGATAACCCATGACTGGACCATCCACCAGTCATCAGACCGGACCCTCATCCCGAGGGGGTGCCGCTCCTTACCATGTCACAGGCAACCTCGCTACCACCACCACTACTGAACAAGGAGTTGATGCTAGAAATCAAGCTGATCCGCATCGTCACTGACGAGAACACACTCCAGAACCTTATGTCCTTGAAAATTTTGAACCAAGGAGGCGAGGCACGGACCGTCGACCGTGTCCGTTCCAGACTCGCGTTGTGGAACCTGACCACACCTTGGCACAGCATGATCCAAATATCAAGATGCCGGATATACCGACGATGATTCGTCAGATGATCCGTGAAAGTCAAGGTCTCACTAATGACGATTGGGTGATTTCCCGGAGTCATACCCCTTTCACTGATGACATATTATTTGATGAACCACCTCGGCGCTTCAGGATGCCAACTTTTCCATCCTGAAGTATGAATGGCTAATGAATGCTGTGAGAGCTGATGATGCAGTTAAATGCCGTAGTTTCCCCATTTCCTTAGGGGGCATTGCTACCATGTGGTTTACTCGTTTGTCGCCACGATCCGTTTCTAATTTCGACCAGATGGCCATCAAGTTTGTTGAACAGTTCCGTATGCACGTAGCGAGACCTAAAGATGTTAATACTCTGTCTAGTGTCACTCAAGCTCCCAGAGAGACACTCAGACGTTACTTGGAGCGATTTCATGCTGCATGTGCAGAAATAAGCAATCCCAATGACAACTCTATCCTGATGGCACTAACTAAGGGGATTGATCCTGATTCCGAGTTTGGAAATTGGCTAGCTGGGAAGCCACCTGCGTCATTGGACCGTTTCTATTCTAAGGCAGCCCAATTCTTGAGAAGGGAGGATGTGAAACAGTCTAGGAAGCAGGATGACGCAGGGCCCAGCATGGAAGGAATTCAGAGTAACATCGCATTTAAACAATCCGGGGAGAGTTCCGGAAAAGTTCAATTGAATATACAAAACAAACAGAACCAACAGAGGGACAGTGGAAATCAAGGTAAAAACGAGATCAAAATCGTGGTCCACGGCGTAGAGCTCCCATGTTCGACAATTATACTCCATTGAATACGTCGCTGGAAAATGTGTATTTGCAGACCTGTAATACCATGCAATACAAGAAACCTGCCCCGAAGCCGTCAACGGAAAGACAAGTCCAAACAGGGAAGTTTTGCAGATTTCATGAAATTTATGTCCATAATACAAATGAGTGTCGTCATTTACAAGATCTCATTGAAAAGATGATCTGTGAACGAAAGTTGGATCAGTTTGTGCAGGCGCCGCAGTCAGGAGGTGCGGGCCCATCAGATCAGAATCGTGCACCAAACCAAGAAAGACAGAAGGAACCTGCTCGTACTAGCGGGAGATTGGTTATTAATACAATAAGTGGTGGTCCCCATTCAGCAGGCCGAAGCTGGAAGGAAATGGAGTCGTATGCCAGCTCTATTAGGCATGCGGACTTCGAGTGTTGTAGTAATTTTGATAAAGGGGCTCCGGCCAAACAACATAAGACAATGACCGATGACATCGTGTTCAGAAACAAAGATGCTGATAAAGTTGAAGCCCCCACTATCGATCCACTGGTCATCTTAGCTCAAGTAGGTCCAGCCTGGATGAAAAGGATTTTGGTTGACAGTGGAAGCTCAGTGAATATTCTATTTAAACGAGATTATGATCAGATGAGGATGGAGGCTAAAGATTTAAAGCCTCGCCAATCTCGAATTCATGGTTTCAATGGGAGCGCTACTATACCCACTGGAGTAGTAGAGCTACCAGTAGAGTTGGGAGTTAGAGAACGTCGGAGAGTCCGGATATTGCAGTTCGTTGTGTTGGACATAGACTCCCCGTATAATGCCTTTTTGGGCTGACCGACCCTTGCTGAATTCAGTGCAGCAATTGCCCCGTGGTGTTTGACTCTGAAGTTCTCTACTGATCGTGGAGTGGGAGTCATTCAAGGAGATCAGGCCGCTAGGAGAGCCTGTTATGTTGCCGAGCTGCGGGAGGCGTGGCGAAAGGAGAAAGGAAAGGGCGTAGAGGAATCTCTCTGCGTCCGCTTTGCTGATAATTGACAATTAATGCCTGGGCCTAGGCCCGGGCACCCCAGCCAATTCCAAAGGGTTCTTGACCCAAGAGAAACTGAAGATGAAGGAGAATCTAAAGAAAGTCAAGCATCCCCGGCCAAACTGACGATCGATGTCCCAATTGATAATGATGATGATTCAAAGATGATAAAGATTGGCTCTCAGCTAAGCTAGCAGACTGAAGAGGAATTGGTTGAGTTTCTACGGGCGAATCTTGACATATTCGCCTGGAAGCATTCTGATATGTATGGGATCTCGCCGGACATCGCGAGCCACACTTTGAATATTGACCCGCGGCATGTCCCGGTCAAACAGAAAAGGCGTGGTATGGATACAGAGAGATATGTCGCCCTTAAAGAAGAGGTAGAAAAGCTTAAAACGAATGGGTTCATTCGAGATGCGCTATATCCCGAATGGGTGTCAAATCCCATGCTTGTCCGAAAGTCAAACGGAAAATGGAGAACATGTGTCGATTATTCCGATCTGAATAAAGCCTATCCAAAAGACAGTTTTCCGCTTCCCAGAATTGATCAGCTCGTAGACTCAACGGCCGGACATGAACTCCTATCCTTCATGGATGCGTATTCTGGCTACAATCAGATACCAATGCATTTACCTAATCAGGAACATACTAGCTTCGTAACCAATCTGGGACTTTATTGTTACAAAGTTATGCCATTCGGACTCAAGAATGCCGGGGCTACTTATCAACGATTGGTCAATCAGATGTTTGCCAATCAAATCGGGAAAACCATGGAAGTATACGTAGACGATATGCTTGTGAAATCACATTTTTTCACTGACCATATTAAAGATCCGGAATCAATGTTCAACATACTTCGAGAATACAGAATGAAGCTCAACCCACTGAAATGACACTTTGGAGTTGTATCCGGAAAATTCCTTGTGTTTATCGTCAATGCTCGAGGAATCAAAGCTAATCCTGAAAAGATTTGGACAATCAGAAATCTTGAAACTCCAAAGACTATAAAGCAAGTCCAAAGTCTCAATGGGAAGGTAGCGGCACTGAGTAGGTTCATTTCAAAGTCCACTGATAAGTGCATTCCTTTCTTCGATCTAATCCGAAAGGGAAAACAAAACTTTGAATGGACCACGGAGTGTGAGGGTGCATTCCAATCATTAATTCAGCATCTATCCACACCACCTATCCTGTCAAAACCTATTGATCATGAGAAGTTGTACGTTTACTTGGCGATATCAGAAAACGCTATCAGCGCTGCCCTAATTCGTGAAGAAGACATGATACAGAAGCTAGTGTATTACGTCAGCAAACGGTTGACTGGAGATGAAAAGAATTATCCAAAACTAGAGAAGCTGGCTTATTATCTTGTTATTGCATCAAGGAAGCTCCGTCCGTATTTCCAGGCCCATCCTATTATTGTTTACACCGACCAGCCGTTACGACAGGTCCTTATGCGGCCTGAGACGTCTGGTAGGTTACTCAAGTGGAACATCGAACTAAGCCAGTTTGATATTACTTATACTCCAAGGCGAGCCATTCAAGGACAAGTCCTAGCCGATTTAATAACTGAATTTACCATTCCAGAGGACTTGCCCAAAACCAGTGAATCTTCCGAATACGTCTGGAAGCTGTACACTGATGGTGCATCAAACGACCGGTGCTCAGGTGATGGGGTTGTACTTGAAACCCCTGAAGGCCGATCTATATGTTATGCTTTAAAGTTCGATTTTCATGCAACCAATAATGAAGCTGAATATGAATCCCTCTTAGCTGGATTGAAACTTGCCAGAGATTTGAGAATTATCACTGTGGAAATTTATTGTGATTCACAATTAGTTGTGTCAAGTTCTGGGAGAATATCAAGCGAGAGATCGAAGGCTGGCTGCTTACTTAGCTCGGGTTCAGGAAATACTGAATCGGTTTGATTATTATGCCATTTATTATATACCTCGAGAACGCAATCAGAAAGCCGATTCATTGGCGAAGTTAGCCAGCACAGGTGAAGCTCAGCAAATGGGACTCATTCCCATAGAGACGTTATCTTCCCCAAGTATTGACCAGGAAGAAACAGATTGGGTATGTGAAACCGTTCCCGATAAGGAGTCATGGATGACTCCATTCAGAAATTACCTTGAGCACGGAATCCTGCCGGAGCGCAGGAGTTAAAAAAGACAAGTCCTTCGGAAGGCCTCACGATTCACAATCCAGAATGGAGTCATGTACAGAAAAGGGTACTCAGTTCCTTTACTCCGGTGTATCGCTCACGATGAAATTAAACGAGTATTACACGATGTACACGAGGGAGAATGTGGCGATCACACCGGGGGGCAAGCACTTGCAAAGAAAGTACTTCGATACAGATATTTTTGGCCGACTGTAAATCGCGATGCGTCAGATTATGCCAAGAAATGTGATAAATGTCAAAAGCATGCTCGAATTCCTAGAGCCCCACCTACCGAGATAACTCAAATGGTCAGCCCATGGCCGTTTGAAGTATAGGGCATCGACATCATTGGTACTCTACCTCTGGCAAAAGGTGGTGCAAAGTACGCCATCGTCGCAGTTGATTACTTTACAAAGTGGGCTGAAGCTGAACCTCTTGTTACCATAACGACGAAAAAAAAGATCAACTTTGTAGTCCGCAACATCATCTGTCGATTCGGTCTCCCACACACCATTATCACTGATAACGGAACCCAATTCGACAGTGTTGAATTTAAAGATTTCTGCAAACGGTTTCGCATTCAAAAGAAATTCTCTGCAGTTGCACATCCTCAAGCAAATGGACAGGTCGAAGCAGTCAATAAGGTTATAAAGTCCATTCTGAAAAAATGACTGGAAAAGGTCGGGGACAAATGGGTCGATGAGCTCCCTATGGCTTTATGGGCTTACCGAACAACCTACAAGTCCGTGACCGGTCACACTCCATTCTCTCTCTCTTATGGTTCAGAAGCCGATATTCTAGTCGAGCTAGAAGTACCTTCTCATCGTGTGACGTACTATGATTCGAAGAAAAATGCTATATTACTTGCTGAATCTCTCGATTTACTAGATGAGAAACATGATGAGGCTGATTTGAGGGCAGCCGCATATCGAAGTCGAGTCGCCCGATTGTACAACGCCAAGGTTCGCCCGCGAACCTTTGAACTTGGCGATCTCGTCCTGAAAAGAATCTATCCGGTTCCTTCGAATATGAAGCCAACATGGGAAGGACCGTATGTTATTGAACGAAAGCTCGGAGATGGCACATTCAAATTATCGACCGTTGACGGTCTTACTCTACCAAGGGCCTGGAACAGTGAGATCTTCGTCGCTAATACACATAACAGGCTATGTTTATTCATTTAGTTTATTTTTCATTTGCAATTTGTTTCTGCATTTCGAAATTAGAATTTGTAATAAGGCAACTGACTTTGCCATATTTTCTTATTTCAGCAATAAAATGCAATCTCTTCGAGCCAGAGCTATGATTTACTTGAAATACTTCATATGATCATCACCATGCACGGAGAGCTAAGTTCCACCATATGGTGGGATTTATTCAAATAGGAAGTGACTGTGATGCAACCGGTCACTCGCTAAGTGAAACCCAAGCTCAGGGACAAGCCATCACACCAAAGTCAAAAAAGGATTGATACACGACAATCCTTCACTTAACTCCAGATTCCCAGAGTGCGAACTAGAGTATAAACTTACGAATACGAAGAGGGTGGATCCGTCCACCTAACGACTTCATCCGTATCTAAACAAAGTTTGAGGAGGATGGACCCGTCCATCTAACGACCTCGCTTGTTAACTTGGGGTGGATGTGATCTGACCATCCACGATCCTGATACACCTTTCGCTCCTAGAGTGTGAGCAAAATCCAAAAAAAACACGCGACAGATGTGACTGACCGTCTGTTTACCAACTCCGAATTCCCAGAGTGCGAAATGGAGTATAAACTTCAACTCCAAATTTCCAAAGTGCGAAACGGAGTATAAACTCAAACTCCGAATTCCCAGAGTGCGAAACGGAGTATAAACTTCAACTCCAAATTCCCAGAGTGCGAATTGGAGTATAAACATCAACTCCGAATTCCCAGAGTGCGAAACGGAGTATAAACATCAACTCCAAATTTCCAGAGTGCGAAACGGAGTATAAACATCAACCAACTCCAAACTCCTAGAGTGCGAGTCGGAGTATAAATGTCGACTCCAAGTCCCCAGAGCACGGACAGATAATTAAAACTTAAAACGGCGTAACCAACTGCCAATAACCAAATGAAAATCCCCGGTGTGCGGATATGATCATCGATAATCAAACAAGTGTGGTTGAATCAATCAATCTCTGCTTGTTTCAAACATTCACTCAGTGGCACTAAACTCAGCATGTTATAAGTGAGATGCAATCGCTGGCTGATGTTCTACAACTCATCCCCAAGATTGGGTGGCAGAAATTAAGTGTCGACCATTGACTGAAGCAGTGTGATGTCAAAATTCAACTCACTTCCCGGTCATGAATCGTGTCCGCAACTTTCGGACCTGGAGAATAAAAACAAACTTGACTCGGAAGCCGAAACTTCACAAGTGCACTTCAAATATTGAAACACTTAAGCAAATACACAATAACTGAGAAGAAGCCAAAAAAGAAGAGTTTCATTTCTAATATTTGTGGAAGAAATTCATGTACAAGTTTATTCCAAAAATTCCTACTAACAGGGGCCGAACCCGCATCTATACGCGGCCTACGGAAGAAAAACCGAAAATAAATCTCTATCTACTCAGAGCAAACTAAAGAGGCCTATCTATTTCTTCTTCTCTCTCGGCTTCTTCCTCGGTGTAGACCCGCTGGAGCTGCCACTAACTTTCCTCTTTGAGCCTTTACCTTTTGGCGGTCGGTCTCCAGGCGGAGGCATAATCTCGACGTCTTCCTCCAAGCTCGAATGAATAGGGATACTTCCTACGGGAGAAGTCGGAGGAACAGGATCAATTGTGGGAGGCGGGATGAACACACTAGTGTCAATGACTGTACCACCGGGCGATATCATTCTAAGCGGAGCTGGACCAGGTGCCGCCATCCCACCTCCAAAACTGCCACCACGAGCCGCTGCCTCCATCTCTGCGTCAATTTTGGCCAATATTTCCTCTTCATTAATCGCTTGGGCGTTGCTAGGAGCATCAGTGGTTGGCATTGAAGAGCCTGTCGCAGGGGCGCTTCCGCCCATAACAAATGGCAGGTCTGCAAAAGGATCGCTATGACGACCAAGAAGTTCCTCCATCATCTGCTCATCAAAAACAAGCGTGCTTTCCTGCATTTCGTCAAGTGGCGCAGTTGTAGTTACAGTGGTCGCTTCGGTGACGATAGCCTCCTGCATGTGATGTGATTGTTGAGTGACAGGAGGCACGACCGGTGCGGCATCAATCACTGGACAGAAATAAGAGAACTGTTAGTACTTAATTCGAGTGATGATTCCGACTTAAGACAGACATATAGGATGTTCAAAGTACCGTCCTCAGTTTGACTTGTATATGCCTGAACAGGTTCGACAACTTGCTCTATAGCCGGAGACATTTGCGGCTGATCCGGATTGTAGGCAGGAACAACTTGGGGATCGACCGCAGACAAGGGTTCAGGCTGAGTTGACGTTGGAATTTCAAGACTTGCGTCGTGGTGTTCAACCCCTGAGCCTTCTCCTACTTCCAAGTGCTGGGTGACGAGTCTCTCCTTCTCATAAGAAATCATTGACTCGTGGATAATCTTCCTTTCATCTTCATTCAGCAGACGATTCTCGAGCTCAAACTCGTCGATTGACTCACCCAGATGCACCGCCTTCTCCTCCTCAACCAATCGGCCCCATGCATTGTATAAATGTGCCGGGTAATCATCGAGCCAGGCTAGACCTCTATACCTCAACACGTTAGCGTTGTAAACGACAAGAAGATCTTCAATATCGGCTTCAAGCCTGGACTCGGCCGATTTCACCTCCTCCTCAACCTTGGTCTCCGCCTCACGGACCTTAGCCATGGCCGCATCCTGTTCACCCCAAAGCAAGACAGCCTGTTCGCACGCCTCCTGGGTTGCGTTGTTCGCATCGTCCCTTTCCTTGGCAATGTCAGAGAATTTGGCTTTAAGCTCGTTGAGTTCCTTAATCGCCGCATCCCGTTCGGCGGTGACCGTAGTATTTCGGTGGCCCATCTCCTCCACCATGGCAACGTGTGTTTGCCTCAATCTCTCCATCGCCACATTCGCTTCATCAGCTTTTTTGGTGACCTCAATTTTAGATTTCCAAGAAGACTCGGTATTGAGCACTTGGATGATTCGGTCCTTTTGAGCGAGTTCAGACTCCATCTTTTCAATCGATTTGGTTTGCTCAAAGGCCACCTTGGAAGCTTTTTCTGCAGCCTTCACCCACTCTCTATACTAGGCGTAGATGTCATGAATGTAATCATGCATCATGTTTTCCGCCCCCGATGGAATTCTCTTTAAATGAGGTGGAAAGACGTAGCCGTCGAAGCATATGTTTGGGAACTCTTTCCTCAGCTGAGTGATTTTAATAGCCCCTTCCCCCGTGGGCTCAGTTATGACCTGCTCTGCAATTATGGAGGCCATGGTTTCGACTCTCTGGAGATAAGTTTCGGGCCTAGAAGTGTGAGAAGATGGTCTGTGTCTCGGAGGCTCTGGTGGATGTGAAGTCTGAACAGGAGGTGGAGATGGAATTCTAAGAGGTGGAGAACGGGACCTAGATCGGTATCTATAGTCTCTATCCCTATCCCGCTCGTACCTCTCTTGATTAGAATACCCGCGATCGCGGTCTCTATCCGAATCTCTCTTGCGGGGCTTATAATAAGTAGAAGACTTTCGAGCCGAGCGAAGGCTCCCTAACATTGATCCTCTCCCAGACATCGTACATGTAAATGAGAAACGAAAGAAAAGTTAGTGATCTCTTGAGTTGAACAATTTACGATTAGGAAATCGTGCAGTGCCGTGAATTGTATGTGTGTGCAACCCCCCGACCAACCGGAAATGTCGGTCGCACTTATGGCAAGCGACTCGCTCAGATCAAGAGCACTGTCAAACTCCTCCAACCCAGTGTCATGTTGAAGCGACACATAATCCGGGATCGGAATATCAGCAAGCCCTTCGAAAGGATTCCCTACTTGCGGGGGAGGAGCCTCCGAAATTCTATTTCCAGGAATAGGCAAAGACACAACCACAGATTTCAATCTCATGGATTTAGAACGCTTATGAGCAACTGTCTTGCCTTTTCTCCTTCCTCCTGATTCCTGAAAACTGCAAGAAGGCCCAGCTGTAAGTTCGTTATCAGTGGGTGTTCTCTCCGGATCAACTCCTTCAGCTATCACGACACCGGGCGCTTTGCATTTCACCCGCTTCTTCGAGACTGCCTTTAGTGTCCCTTCAAGCCTTATGCTTTGATTCCGCTCAATCAGCCCGACGATTCTCAAATTTCTGTCGGTTAGAACCGAATCAATGTCCCTCACTTCGTTCGGAACTTCTTGAAGGACCCTTACTATCTCCTTGTAATACCCGCCTTCAGGTCGTGAAATCACGGTTGTAAAAAGAAAAGAAGATGTCAATTTATATCAACTGCTATCATCTGGATAACTCTTGAAGAATACTGTAACACTTACGTCTGACTAGCCATCGGCTGGCAAATCCTGGGGGGCACCGGACATAGAACCATTCTGTTTTGAAGTAACTCAGCCTTCCCCAGGATTCGGTTACTACTTGGCAGTTCCTGACTGACTCCAGGAAAGTGAAAGACGGGCTATCTCCCCTACTCTTGAAGTTAAAAAGGTATCTAATCTCGGTCAGCATTGGTGGTCGGAAGAGTTGCTCCATAAATACGATAAATAGGCTATTCAGCAGAGCATATCCATTAGGGTGTAACTGAGGCGGGGTGATTCCAAGAAAAGATAGCACTTCCCTAATGTATTCGTTAAAGAGGGGAAGTGTTCTCGCTGTGCACGCATGTCTATTGAAAGCGGTAAACCCTTCTGGAGGAGCATGCGGTCTATCGCTTAGTCCCGGCAATAGTACGTCGTCCAATGACAAACCATGCCTTAGACATATTCGCCCCAGCATGTCTTCAGAAAAGTTAGAAGGCATGGAGTCCTGTGGATTCATAATAAACCTGGCACCAGGCAGCTCGTCCAGAGCTGAGTCTATAACTTCGGCTGCGATGGCCGGAATCTCTAGGACGGAAGAAGATGAATCCTGAACTTCCTATTGTTGTGAGCTTGAAGGCTCCATAACTAACTAACTTATGAGAAATCATCGTTAGATGACAATAACACTCGTGCTTCCCCCAGTGTAAAGTGCGTGAATGTGTTGTGCAAGTGCAGTGCTGCATAATACTTAAGAAATTATACAAGGTTAGAAAAAATGTCTGAGCGACAAGACTTCGAAATTCAACTAGAGTGACCGTCATCGCTGACCATCACAACCATGCCATCCAGATGTTAGAGACCGATTTGAGTTAAAACACTTTGTTATCATTTTGTTAAGTTACAGTTCCATCGACGAGCTTTGAAGGGCAGTCAAATATGCAGTTTAATAGTTAAGTCCAGATATGCAAGAATGAAGCTCGTTGGAGTCGTGTGATCGATTGTACAAGGTTTCGTATCCATCAGGGTTCAGGTTGGGAGCGATCACCAGAAGTCTGTTTCGCATCGATCAGAAGAGGCCTTAGTTTCGTATCGATCAAGGCCCACAGCTTTGAATCAATCAAAATGGTAAAGTTTGTATCGATCACTGCTCGGCCTCTTCGCATCTATCAGGATTTGTCATGTTTCGTACCGGTCCAGAACGATGAGTTTCGCATCGATCCATTAATCAGAAGCTCGTATCGATCATTGTGGCTTCAATCTTGAATCGATTGAAATCGCAGCTTCGCATCGATTGAATTAAGGCATTTTCGTAACGATCAGGCTGCGGCAATAGTTCGAAACCATCACAATTACACTTTGAAGACCATGTCGATTCGAAGCGAGGGAAACAGGATCGAAGGGTCAGCAATCGATACGAAGTTACATAAGAGGGGGATCGATACGAAACTCCATTTTCTCTAACCCTCCATCGATACGAAATCTAGACCGAACAATTCCTTCATATCTTTCCTCACTCTTTCTTCTCCAAATGGCATAAACGCCATGGCCTTCCTCAACCTCACTTCGACCCAACTCCGGCATCAACGGCCCCGGAATAGGCCGCGGCTTTGGATGAATTGGCGTTGAATCTCGAGTCTTGTCAATGTCTACATGAATTCGTTGGTTATTTACCTAATTCGAGTGATTAGTTTGGGGATTAGGACTTAGGTTGATTTGAAGGCAAACCTAGTCTTTCTGCTTTCGAAATATGATCAATACGAAGGGCTGCAGAAAAAAGTGAGCAAGTAAGGAAAAAATGCCAAGTCCAAAAAGTATTTATATGGACTCGAGTGTGAAAGGAAAGGCATTTCGCCTCCCTGAAGATTCGACCGGTAGCGACGGTTCCTCCAAAGAATCGATACGAATAAGCTATTCGAACCCATAAACCTAAGCTCTATCGATACGAAACTGTTGTTTGTGTTCATTGTTCTCGACACCATCCACTGTGCATCGATACGAACTACGCCTTTCGAGTCCATCAAGTCACAGCCTCCAAAGGCCTGTATCCATCGATGTGAATTGACAATTCGTATCCAACAACGCAAGGTTCATCGATACAAAATGCACACCAAAGGCTGTTCTGAAAGCATTAAACTCCATCGATACGAAGTGCTTGTTCGTATCCATCAGCACTCGGCCCACAATGGCGCAAGTTCATCGATATGAAATGAAGTCCACTGCAATGGAGACCACTGAAGCTCGTATCCATCGATACGAACGCATATTTCGTATCCATCGTTATGAGTCACGTCGATGCGAAAACCCCATTTCAACCTTTTACATCGATTCAGGAGAGGATTGATATGAAGGAACATTCAAAAAACAACCATCAAGTGTTGTTGCAACTCGAATTTCATATCGGTTCAGGAGAGGATCGATACGGGATTCGATACAAGAGAACTGACAACGACTCGTGGACATGCAACGTTAATGAGAGTCAGCTAATCACAATCATACAACAATTAGTTACAACAATACAGGATACAACAGTTGACAATCAACAGTTCACATCACTAAGGAAATCAGTCAAAGATTACAACTTTCAACGAAAAGACGATAACTGTCCAAAAAAAGGGTTGCAACTTTTTAAAGCACGTCATGTTTCCACAAGACGTACTTTGGGGGAAAATGTTATCCCGCCTTTTGGCAAGGCCGAGATATCAAGGGACTGACTGGAAACCAAGGATCGCTCATCTTGGATATCAAGTGCACTGGTTCATCATGGATATCGACGAATTTTGTCGGAGTCCGGATCAGGCTAAAGTTCGTATCCATCATGGATATCACCATTTGACTACTTCGCATCCATCGACGAACGTCTGTTTGTATCCATCGGGACGTGCCACATCATATCCATCAGGAGAGCCTAGTTCGTATCCATCAAGAGAGCCTTGTTCGTATCCATCGACTCACGCTTGTTCGCATCCATCAGGAGAGCCTTGTTCATATCCATGGACTCACGTTTGTTCGAATCCATCAGGAGAGCCTGGTTCGGATCCATCATGGAACCGCTATTCGAATCCATCAAGGCGTCAGTCATTCGCATCCATCAAGTTGGAATAACCCGGAACGATGCGAACAAGCCAACACAATCGAGGCGAACAGAGCACACTGATGATCGATACGAAGAGCACACTATTGATCGATTCGAACAAGGAAACTACATCGATACGAACAGGGCGAGAATCTTGGGACGACTCGATCAACTCGGCATAAAAAGTGGATCGATCCGAAGAGTGCGCGCCACGTCATTACCGGGGCACGTGCAACCATCGATTCGAAGAGATCGATTCGAAGCGATCGATTCGAACCAAACAGCCTGTCGAAGAATGTCAATTCGTATCGATCATATCTCACGATCCACCAGTCCAAATGCTATGAAATTTTCACAGAAGCTTACGTACAAGATAAAGAATGTTCACACCAAGTTTCGACTCCATTGGACGAAATCTTGATCGATAAATTTGTTCGTATCGATCACGGATCGAGCCGAAACTTCATGGGCTCGGTCGCGTGGGCCCACTCACATGCGAGAAGAAGTCTCCCGAGATCTGAGCAAAATATTAGCTTCCTACGCCTATAAATAGAGCCCCAAGGCCTACAGAGAAAGGATCTTTTTGATGCTCCAATGCCCAGACTCTACCGGATTCAATTCCATACTCTATTACTGATGTTGTACTCGAATTTCATAACTTTAATTCGCTGTAATCCACTGCAATCAATTGTAATCATCAAAGAAACATCAATAAAGCGATCGATTTCATAGTGGACGTAGGCAATACGCCGAACCACTCTAAATTCCTATGTTTCAGTGCATTTTTATCAGTTACATATCTGTTTTTGAAGTGTTTGTTAGATAATCCTCTTTTTCCATTTAATTTCTTCATTTTTATCTCTTCAAACTTTTCCGAAGAGCGTTGTGCCCAATTTTGGTACAAACACCTAGGATATTACTAATCATATCCTTACAGAGTTTACCCCACCAGAGCTTAGGACCTAAGCTCCGATACCAACTGTGATGACCCAGCTTTCTGACTCCTAGGAACGACACTTAATACATCCAAGGTATTCATGTGCCGTTGCCCAAGCATCCAAAAGGCAAGTTTTCTTGGATAAAATAAAGAACAAAACAAGACAGAATGGGTAAATCTCACAACAGAATGGTTACATATAATACAAAATGACATAGTACAAAAGGTTACTCCTTATATGGAGTTATCAGAGTTATACAAAAGTACTACATCTAACGGATTTGCAGTTACACATTCTGACTTGTCATTTTTAGATAAAAAATACACCTACATAATCATATTGCGGAAATAAACAACTAGATAACTAAGGAACCGCCTGCTAAATCATCCTCTTCAAAGAGCTCTTAGAGAAACCTGCTACTCTTGGATTACTCAAATATAATTGAGTACCCGAGAGTTCAGGGAAAATAAACACCTCGGGTCAGACAAAATGTATGGTATGAGTAAAATTCTAAAATGAACGGGGGTGTATTTAATCAATAATATGTTGGACCACGCCGCTAACGCGGAACGAGTTTTCCCCTACATAAACAACAACCAAACATTACAAAAGTGGAAATGAACAACAAAGGACAAATCCAAACATAGATGATGGGCATAATTTGTATAACATTCAGACCAAAAAGGGTTGAAATAATCTGTGTGATGCCCCACCTCTATACTCACACTAACCAAGGACACTACGGGGTAATTCCATCGGCTAGTGCGAAGAATAAGGCTGTTGAGGAGCGACCAACTGTATAATTGATTTGAGCGAGTACCAATATGTCAGATGGTATGTCACGCATTTCATTTCAAGAGGAAATCTGACATATCCAATCCAAACTCAAATCTACTACACAGTGGCTAAATGCCATTCGGAAACAATATAAAATAATCATAACATAAAATTAGGCACAGATATTCATATCGCTAAGGTGGAAACAAGTATGAATATAATTCGTAGAAGTGAACATCATAGTAGTGGTCATACAAGATTCACTGCATCACAAAAGAATAGGTACATGTACTACACAAAAGAATATGTATACATCAAAGAGTCTATACCTCGGATACATAAAAGATAAAAACTACTAAGCTAAAGTAGTTAGCCAAAAGTCGAAAGCTAGTCTTAGCTAAGAAGTCAAGCGGGAGCACCTGAAACACCTGGGTCTGACCTGAGTATTATTTAAGAAGAAAAATAATAAATAGATCAGTCTAGCTATAATTATCATATAAGATGAGACAGGATAAGATATGATAAATATATATGATAACAATAAAAATCATACAATATCTCAAGTTTTCTCAAACACCCAAAACAATATCATATTCCTTATTTTTATTCACCAAATCACAAATATTTGTAAAGCTTATCAAAGCAAATCGCAATAATTGGTGAAACACAAATTCCAGTAATCAATAACTAGAAATCTAGAAAACACAAAGAGGGGAAAGGCCTATCACAAATGGGAGCATGAAAACTCACCAACACGTGTATCACAAACGGGACGCTATCCCATGGGTCGCTAACCCATAAAAATGAGCCGAAGCTCCAAGAACGGTCAAAAGACCATGGGTCTCTATCCCATAAAAATGAGCCAAAGCTCCACAGAACGGTGTACAGTCCTCCAAGCGGACAAAGAGACATTGCTCATCGCAAGTCAAAATCATAAAATGATCATCATTGTTCAATAAGTGTAAATTACACTAAGCTAGTAAATAAATGAGTTTAGCTTAATGCCCATAACCACTGGCTTAACTTAAATGTTTACGAACAAATTATAGATTTCCACTCGAAAATTTTCATGAGTTTTCAATCGAACAAGTCATATAATTAACCAACGAAGTGAACGCAAGCGTTTCATACCACTTGTTTTACTAATTCGTTTAATTGGAATTCTCATCCGAATGAGGTAAAGGTTTGTATATACCGGTTTTAAAATCAAGCTTTGTATCAAAAGGAGTGATGAAATCATTTTTGTGAACGAGTTTTAGTATTTATTACTAGTATAAAACCTTTGTATTCAAAGTGACAAATCATAGAAATGATCGTAAAGACAATCTATCATAAAATCCACATTTCAATAACGTGAATCAAAAACATGGAAATCGATATCAAATCCATCAAATGGAAATACCAAAAATCCAGAAAAGAAATTATCAAAGTTGGTATGGATTGACAATAACTATACGGATCGTCAAAAATTGATAAATCAGAAATCCACATAAGAAATAGCCCATTGCAGAAATTTGACGGCCACAGACGTCTATGGGAACTTCACAGATGTCTGTGGTAGGTCTCTGGAATTTCATTCCTGAACCCACAGATGTCTGTGGATAAACCACAGACGTCCTTCCTTGCTTTGGGAATTTTTAACCCAGGGGCCACAAACGTCTGTGGATAACCCACAGACGTCTGTCGCCTGTAGCGGGACAGAATTTGCAAAGCCCAAAAATGGGCAAACCAACCTAACTTCATTTATTCGAAAGCGATTGAATGAGCAATTGCGACTAGGGATTCATGCCTAGCGACAACCCAGCTCTATAGGCTCTTCAATACACCCAAAAGAACATGTGACACCCATACTAGGGTTTTCATAAATTTTGACTTCAAAATACCAAAATTAGGAAAAATTCACCAAAATAATTCAATTCAAAAGCAATTGAATAAGAAATAGATGTTAGAAATTCATACCTAACAATAATCAAAGCTATAAACATATATGTGAGTTCAAGAACTCACCTTTAAACTCAAAAATAGAAAAGGTAAGCTCTAAAACAAGCTAAGATCAATTCCTCTTCAACTACACCTCTAGAATCCCTAATCTTGCATCACATGCAAAGATTTCCTAAGTTAGGTTATAGGAAATTCTGAAAATTGAAGACAGATTGAGATGGAGAAGATGAAGAGAATGCTTACCTAAGCTTCTCTTCGAATTATAACTTGAATTTGAATTCCTAAGAAAAGCTAGGGCTTAGGAATTTTAATTTCCTCTTCCCACCATTTTTTTCTTTAGCTTGGGGTGTTAGGAAATTGTGAATGGAATGAAGGAAGAGGAGAGGAGTTAGGGGTATTAGTAGAAGAGGGTTGGGTAAATAGGCCAGAACAAAGCCCAACTAAAAATGCCAAAACCCAAATCAACCCCAAATACAACAATGTTTATATCTAAACAAGTTGTAAACGTCGATTTGAACTCAACGAAAGTAGTCTCAAGTTCGGAATCGACTATATACAAAAAGTCACATTTCAGACTCTAATTTTAACTAACGATGCTATATTTAAATAAAACATTTAAATATATAATTGTAAAATATGCGGGTTGTTACAGACTTCCCTCCTTAAAGAAATCGTGTCCTCGCAATATTTGAGAAGGTAATAAAGAGTAACAACCATTATCTGATATAACAACACAAAAAGGAAGATTGAAATGAGAAGTTCACCTTAAGGAGCACGAGAGAGTAAATCAAGATGTGTTCGCTCGATGAATTCTCTGGATTCCCAAGAACAATCCTTAGGATTTGTGGACCATTGAACTTTCACAAGCGAAACGTCTTTATTACGAAGGTGTTTAACCTCCATAGCAATGATACGAATAGGATGTTGCTCATAAGTCAAATTAGGTGAAACCTCAATTTCTTCAATAACACTAGGCTCAAGAATATAATTGGAATCTCTAAGGCATTTTCGTAGCTGAGAAATGTGAAATATGTCATGAATAGTGGAAAATTGAGTCGGTAACAAAAGGCGATAAGCCATGGAACCAATGCGTTCGGTGATGGGAAATGGGCCAATATACCGAGGTGCTAATTTTCCCGACCGACTGAAACACACAACACCCTTCATAGGCGAAACATGAATGAATACCAAATCTCCCACATAAAATTCCAAATTCCTTCTTCGGTTATTGGCATAGGATTTTTGTCTACTCTGAGCTTCTTTTATCCTATGATGAATAAGGTCAATCTTTTCTATGGCATCACGAATAAAATCAGGACCTAAAACCAGCTTCTCACCGGTTCCAAGCCAACACGAAGGAGATCGGCATGGTCTTTCATAGAGTGCCAGATAAGGTGCCATACCAATACTAGATTGGAAGCTGTTACTGTAAGAAAACTTAACAAGGGAAATATGATCTTCCCAACTTCCTCCAAAATCAAGAACACATGCACGAAGGAGATCTTCAAGAGTTTGATTCACACGCTCCGTTTGTCCATCGGACTGAGGATGATAAGCGGTGCTAAAATTAAGCTTCCTTCCCAAAGATTTTTGAAGACCTTTCCAAAATCCACTAGTAAATAATGGATCATGATCGCTAACAATAGAAGTAGAAACTCCATGCAATTTAACAATTTCTTTAACATAGAGTTTAGCCAAAAGAGATACGGTTCGGCTGGACCGAATGGGAAGAAAATGGGTAGATTTTGTAAGTCTATCTACAATCACCCATAAACTGTCATGACCTGAATGAGAACGGGGAAGACCGTCAATAAAGTCCATGGAAACTTGATCCCACTTCCAGACGGGAATGTCTAAAGGTTGCAATAACCCACCGAGCCTTTAATGCTCGGCCTTTACGAGTTGGCGATTCATGTAACGCTTAATAAAGTTAGCAATATCATATTTCATTCCATCCTAATAATAAATTCGCTTCATGTCCGCATACATTTTACTACTACCTGGATGAATTGTAAATTTAGAACGATGACAATCTTCTAAAACGTCTTTACGGAGATCACTAATATTTGGCACAATAAGTCTACCAAATTTTCGAATGCCACCTCGAGCATCGATTTCAAAGTCTTTCAAACCATCAATATAATTTTTATCTCTACAACTTTGGTTAAGATGAGCCAATACGGGGTCATGCTTTTGAGCTTCAAGGATGCGGTCTAAAAGGGAAGGATGAGCCTCAACGCTACATAAAACAAGAGATGAACATGAATCAGATTCACGATCTCGAATCTCACAAGTGGACAAAGTCTCGAGATCATTCCATTTAGATATCATGGAAACAACCGCTTGTTGCTTACGACTAAGGGCATCGACAACACAATTTCCCTAACCGAGAGTATAAAGAATATCAAGATCATAAGATGCAAGGAATTCGAGCCAATGTTGTTGACACAAATTAAGTTCCTTTTGAGAGAATAAATACTTTAAAGATTTATGATCGGTGTAGAGAACAAATTTCTCTCCCAAAAGAGAATGACGCCAAATTCTAAGAGCGAAAACAATGGCCGCGAGCTCTAAATCATGAGTGGCATATCTAGTCTCAGCAGGCTTTAACTGCCTAAAAGCATAAGTGATAACACGTTCCCTTTGCATGAGGACGGCTCCCAAACCAATACGACTAGCATCGGTATAAATAATCAAGTCTTGGTTCCCTTAAGGAATCACAAGAATAGGAGCATCAGAAAGGAGTTCTTTTAATTTCTGAAAAGCAGCTTCACATTTGTCTGACCAAAATTACTTGACTCCCTTCTTTGTCAAACTAGTAAGTGGTAAGGAAATTTTAGAAAAGTCTTTTATGAATCGACGGTAATAGCCCACCAATCCAAAAAACTATGAATTTCCGTTACACTCTCTGGTCTCTTCCAGTTTTAAATCGCCTCAATCTTTGAAGGGTCCACGGAAATTCCGGATTCAGAAATAATATGTCCTAAAAATTTCACACAAGATTTCCAAAAATGGCACTTAGAAAAAATTTCTTTCAATTTATTGCTCCTAAGAGTTTCCAACACAATTCAAAGGTATTTTTCATGCTCTTCCTCGGTTTTAGAATAAACAAGAATATCATCAATAAAGATAAGAAAAAATCGATCGAGGAAGTCTTTGAAAATTCGATTCATAAGGTCAACAAAATAAGCTAGAGCATTCGTTAAACCAAATGGCATAACAAGCCATTCATAAGATCCATAACGAGTACGGAATCACGTCAAAGGAATACTATCCTCTGCAATTCGAAGTTGATGAAAACCGGTTGCTAAGTCTAACTATGAAAAGACTCTAGCACCGCAAAGTTGATTGAATAGATCATTAATCCGGGGCAAGGGATATTTATTATTAATGGTAAGATTATTAAGCTTGCGGTAGTCAATGCAAAGTCTGAGTGTACCATCAGATTTCTTCATAAAGATAGCCGAATCTCCCTAAGGAGAGGAACTAGAACGAATGAACTGTTTTGCTTCCAATTTGGATAATTGTTTACGCATCTCCATATTTTCCTTATTGGACATATGATAAGGAGGAAGAGTGATAGGAAGAGCTCCAGGGATTAGATTAATTCTGAACTCAATTGCTCGCTTAGGTGGTAATCCTAAAACAGGCTCAAAGATATCGAAAAAATCACGAACAACGTGAATGAGGGAAATAACATCTTCCTCATCATCATTATCATCATCATGCGGGTTTAGAGAATATAAGGATGCCACTGAAATGGAATCAGAATCATTAAGAACAATAGAAATCTGCTTAACAGATTGAGGATGTCAAAGATGGATAGTCCTCTCGGGACATAGGATATGGGCTTCATATCGATTAAGCCAAGCCATTCCCAAAATTATTTCGAAACCTAGATAACGCATAACATGCAGATCGGCACGGAAGCATAATCACATAAAATAATCTCAACAACCTTACAAAATAAACTGAGTGTTGCGGATTCACCAACCGGATTCGCAGTTCTCAGTGAAGTCATCAAGCCCATAAAATTTAAAGACAAAGTATCCACAAGTTCTTTTGATATAAAAGAATGAGATACGCCCGTATCAAAAAGAATTCAAATAGGTTAATCACGAAACATAATAATGCCATCAAGGACAGAATGAGAAATACCTTGACCAAGAGAAGGGCTACTAGAAGCTTGCACAACATTCAGCTTTCCCTCTTTCTTGTTTTGAAGTTTGAGACATGAAGATATAGGATGACCTGAACTTTTGCAATAGCGGCAAGTAAGGGACCTTGGACACTTATTTGCATAGTGGTCCTTAGAACCACAATTGTAGCATTCTCCACGACCAAGGGTAGAAGTCTTTGCTACCGAAGTTGCTTGCTTCCCTTTCTTGTTGGGATTAGGGCTTTTGAACTTATTATCAGGATGCCTCTTCTTCTTGTCGTTGAAGTTCTTTTTGGCACCCCCAACATCACCATCACTTTCCTTATCGGCCTCTTCAAGTCGAAGAGCGATATCTACAAGCTGATCGAAAGGCACTTCTAGTTTCAGAAGTAAAGCCTTTTTGAGATTCTTATTCAAAACATAGATAAACCTTTGATTCTTCTTCAAAGGGGTATTAATATACTCGACCCCGTATTTAAAGAGGGATTCAAAAGATGCGACATAATCTGTCACAGAAGATTCACCCTGAATAAGATCAATAAAGCGTCGAGCTAAAGTTACCTTTTCTGCTTTAGGTACAAACTTTAACTCGAACCTTTCTCGGAATTTCTCCCAAGTAAGATCCGCTTCTACGATTTCCGAAATCAAAAGCTCATACCAATCTAATGCTCTCTCCTAGAGCATGCTAGAAGCCACTTGGAATCGATGTAAATCCAAAAGATTCATGAGAGAAAAGATGCGATCACATGTTCTAAGCCAAGCCTGGACTTCCATAACGCTTTCGGAACCTTTGAATGGCTTTCCATCCAAATGGGTGTAATCACTTCACAAGCATGCAAACCCAGATATAGGATGAGTAGGCTCAGGGATGGGACCGGCAGTTTGGGCATTCTTTACAAGATCCAAAAGCTGTTGAGCAGACATGAATACACCATCCTGAGGAGGATCACTGGATCGACCAGTGCTAGGACGTCCTGTTCTAACCATTTCTCTTCTTAAACAAAAAGAAAGAAGAGGAAAAAGGTTATTCTCATAATGAATTCAAATAAGCTTGGTTGATAAAACAAGGCATTATAAAATAAGATAAGACATGATGGATCCTAAGACTCAAATTAAATCCTAAGGCATGATTCCTAAGAGAGACTTAGGACAATAATCCTCATCATAATATCCTATATTGTTCTGAAGTTTGGCTCTAATACCAAGCTGTGACGCCCCACCTCTATACTCACACTAACCAAGGACACTACGGAGTAATGCCATCGGCTAGTGCGAAGAATAAGGCTGTTGATGAGCGACCAACTGTATAATTGATTTGATTGAGTTTCGATCTGTCAGATGGTATGTCACGCATTTCATTTCAAGAGGAAATCTGACATATCCAATCCAAACTCAAATCTACTACACAGTGGCTAAATGCCATTCGAAAATAATATAAAATATTCATAACATAAAATCAGGCACAGATATTCATATCACTAAGGCGGAAACAGATATACATATAATTCATAGAAGTGAACATCAAAGTAGTGGTCCTACAAGATCCACTACATCACAAAAGAAAAGGTACATGTATAACACAAAAGAATATGTATACATCAAAGAGTCTCTATCTCAGATACATGAAAGATAAAAACTGCTGAGCTAAAGTAGTTAGCCAAAAGGCGGAAGCTAGTCTCTGCTAAGAATTCAAGTGGGAGCACCTGAAACACCTCGATCTGACCCGAGTATTATTTAAGAAGAAAAATAATAAACGGATTAGTATAACTATAATTATCATGTAAGATGAGATAGGATAAGAGATATTGTAACGACCCGATATTTTCAACCATTCGCATCCGCACATGCCGGACTTGAATTGCTCAAAATATCAGATTGTTAATTTATATTTGGCAAAACTCAGCATATACAGTAAATAAAATAATCACAGAATCACAGATACAGAGTATTATAATAGAATGCAGCGGAATAGATAAATAGTAGTTCATGAAGCTACTATATAAACAACATAGTTTGAAATAAAATACAACAGAATATCTCAAATACAGACCGATGACATCTCTGAACAAATCAACTGGAAAGGCTGAAAGCTGAATCGATAGTTGGATCTCCAAGCGAAGCTCCAAACTTCTAAGGTGAGTCTCAAATGCTGTATTACTCAGCCTGACCCGAGCGTAAAGTAAAACACAAAACACTCGAGTCAGGATTAACATTCTTATATCAATAAATTCAACTCAAATGAAATATCAACTGAAATACAATTAATTTAGAGGATGTTTGGGATACCCATCCTTTAAGGATCTGTGGAATTATCTACAAGGTAGAAATATACGCTATTAACAACTAAACGTCATTATAACACTGTGGTCATTTCAAAATAATTTATACTTCAAAACCAAAATATCATTTTCATTTCAATTATATATTTCCAAATTATAGCACTTTCAAAACTAAATTGATAATTTCATATATATTTTATTTAACTCCATTTTTATTTAGTTTTGAAATATTCACTTAATAAATCCATTATCATTTAAAATAACCTTAAATTACATTAAACTAAATATTTCCTTCGATTTATTTAAAAACATGAAATATCCATTTAATCACTCTAAATCAAAATAAAGTTATAAAATCATACCTTAAAACCCTCAAATTCAGTAAGTTTCAATTCAATTTAATTAAACAAAAATTCTTAATTAAATACAAATTCGAATATATTCAAATTTATCTTCCTATCCTTAACTTATAAAAATCATTATAAAGATCTATTTTTAAAATAAAATTTTAAATAATTACTTATACATATTATATATAAATTAAATCATACTTTATTAAATTAAAACTTATTATTAAATCTACTTTATATTAAAACTTATTTATATATAAAATATTACAATATTAAATAAAACCATATATATTTCCTTTCAAAACCATAGAAATCATTTTAAAATATTTATATGTAGACCAACGGTGTCTGTATAATTTTTTCTCTATCCTATGGTCAAGTGATACAGATATTTATCATTTCAATCCATAATTTAAATATATATGGGTATATATCATTTCAACCCGCAATCCCAAATTCAATTCAAATGAAAATCGCTTGGGTCTATCATTTCAACCCATAACGATTTTCTCCTATTCAACAGACCGTTCGGGTATGTATCATTTCAACCCATTGTGAATTTTATACTAATAGGGAACTTGCAGAGTGATAACAGATATGATAATAATAATAACATGCATATATCATCAATAACAATATAATATAACCAACAGGATATGGTGTCATATCCCACAGGTGAACGGTTACAGATAATAGTATATATAACAATTTAAATAACTACACCAGCATATTTCAATTGTTGTTTCAATTGAAATCAAATTTAATAAATACAAGAACGTTAATCGTGAGTGATTGCTTACCTTTCGAGCCTAGATAGAATAGGCAATGAGATAAGTTACGAATCCAAGCACGAATTTCAAAACAAGGCAAGATTGAACTCGAATCGACGAAAGAAGCTGAAAATCAAAAAATGAAGAACTGAATCAGAATCAGTTTGATATATATACATAAATATTTGTTATTTTATTAAAATAAATATTTTGATCTAAGACAAAAATTAAAATAAAATATATAATAAAAATAAAATACATACTTATAATAACAAAAATCACTTCAATTCAAACCATTTAAAATTCATGTATATTCTCTTTATAAAACCATACTTAAAAAAAATATACAAATGCAGACACCACATAATATAATTAATGTAACATGCATAAAGCACTTAAACACGTCACGTTATTATATATTATAGTTATCAAAACACATCAAAACATATCACGTTATTAAAATTTAAAGCAATACTTTATATAGACCAATACCTAGAACTAATATATATATATATATATACACACACACATATAACCTTTCATTCATATAAACACGTACCAAATTTACATAGTGTATACATTAAAATAACGTAACATATATGAACATAACTTATGTTATTAACATTTTTATATATACTATACAACATAAAATAACTAGACTTACATAAACCAACTATCATATAAGCTAACTCATCACTCGCCTATGAATATATGCTTTCATATGACTCATAGATTGAAACATATTTTTTTTATAAACTGTAAAAACACATTGTAACTCGTGTAAATAAACTTGTGTAAATAATAAGAGATAACATAACTTATCCAAACCTTTATCTATTAACAGACAGGCCATACAGTATATATAAACCTTTATATAAACGTTTATATTATATTGGAAAAATCAAAATGCAAAAATCCAAAACTATATATATACAATATATATATATATATATATATATATTAACAGCTATAAACCTTTATATATAAAATCAAGTAGACCCTATACATTATAAATATAAACCAACTCATATGCAAATGTATATATAAATATATATAAATATGTATAACTAATCCCACAGTATATATACCTAACAGAACTCATGCAGACTCATATACATAAGAAGACCAATACTAATACACATATATGGATATTGGTGGGCTTATATAAATGATATAACATATATATACAACTTATATATTATAACTAATAAACAAATATGCGTGTAAACATATATATTCGACTTATGCTATGTAAACAAAATGAGTAGATTTTATATAGTGTCATATACATATAAAATAAGCTTTTATAATATTTTAAACATATATAGACTGTCCTATATACAAACATAGACTCGGGCTTTTAAAATATAACATATATAAACTCTAACATAATCAGATATTTATATATATTAGAATTATATACATACCATAAAAGAAGAGATGGAAACACGGCTTTGGAAATGGTTTTGCTATCAAGAGGGGATAGTGGTGGTAGAAGATCGGCATGGATCAAGTGGTGATGGGTGGCCAAACTAAGGCGGCGAGCTTGAATCAGATGGTGGTGAAGAAGGAGATTGAGAGATGGAGAATGGAATTTGGCTCGGGTGGCTGAGCTTTGATCTGGGTTGATAGCTTGGTGGGGCCGAAGTTGAAGGAGGGGGTTTTGGTGGCCGAGCATGTGGAGGATGGGTGGTGAGGTCAGGGAGTGTGCATGGCTTTAGTTGAGCGGAGATCTGTGATATGAGCAAGAAGAGAAATGGTGATGAAGCTATTTCGGCCATGGAACAAGCAAGAAAAGAAATGAAAGAAGAATATAAACAGGCAAAGGAAAATGACAGGAAACGAAATATTATAATGGAGAAAAATGAACAGAGAAGTTTAAGCAAAAGGTGGAAACATACAGAAATAAATATAAAGTAGTGTGATGGTCAGATCAGGCACGATAATTCAGTGAATAATTAAAAGCAACTTTTTAATGCGGCCCAGCTGTACGTTCAAATTTGAAAAGGTAGGAGAAGTAAAAGTCACAATTATAGGTACCATTAAAACGAACAGTATATTGTTTCGTTGCGTACCGGATCTTAAAATAAAGAAATAAATATACCGCTGAGATCAGCACGACGAGACGATCAAAACGGTATACAGATATCAGTGGTACGATCATCCTATCAAAAGTCGATTATCGGTACCGATATACGTTGCTATTCCGTACGGAAAAATCCAAACGGAGCTTGAAAAGTCCGAATTTCGCGAAACAAATTTCGCAGTCTGATTCAGAGTGTTCTAAATAAATTTTCTCATTTATACATATTTGGGTTTCGGAATTTTTTTTATTATCATCCATTTTTAACTGATTTAAATTGAAATAAAATTACTCAATAAAATAAACTTCAATATTATCTGATGAAAATTTACCGGTTGCTATGTTAAAATAGACGTATTCCAAATAATAAATTTTTATTTTCAAATTTTTATTGTTTAAAATTTCACAAAATTTCAGTTAATTATCTTATTAAAACCATTAAAAGTTTCGGGTCATTACACTCTCCCCTACTCAAAACTTTTCGTCCCCGGAAAGGAAGGAGGTGGGAGAATAGAAACAACCGGAAAGAAAAATAGATTGAAAGACAAGGATAAACAATTAATTCGAAACTATATAAATTTTACTTGAAATATTCATTTGAAAACTTCATTTGCAATTCAATTATCTTTAATACTTTAAAACTTTTCAAAACCCATTTGTAAAATTTCTTGCTTCCTTTATAAATACCATTTATATGTTTAAATATCACCTCTATAAATATATGAAAACTATTTGAAAACAACTATTTACATCATTAGTTATATTTTTACAAAGAAGCTATTGAAAACATTAGATCCATAATTCATAAATGATCTCGAGATACTTTTCAAACATTATTAATAAATCAATAATCATTTTCTTTAAGTATGTTTTATTTAATTAAAATTTTCTAAAATATTTACAACACTAATAATTTACTATTAAACCATGTAGTATATAAATAAACAATATTTTAAACATTATATTCAAAAAGGAAAAGAAGGTAGGTTCAGAAACAGAATATAAGTGGATAAATAAAGCCGAGCAGATAAGGTAGATTCAAAAGAATAGTATCGGGCACTAATAATTAATTCAAGCCATAAGGATTTCAATTTCAAATATTAATACAAAATTCCTTTGTTGAAAATACCTTTATAATAAAATACCTTTATAATAAAATACTTTTATATCAAAACGAATTTTCCTTTCGAAAATACTTTTATAACTCGATATTTCCACAAGTTTATCCTCGTTCTTGCAAACTCTGGCCATGCGTTGATCAGGTGCAAAGCTAGAATTCTCCAGGTACTTAGTAGACTTGTTTCAACACCCAGTGAAAATACTGAAAAACTTTTAAAAACAGATATGGAAAGTACAATCCAAACAAATCAATCCAATCATTGTCTAACCATGGATCACAGATACACAATGGTTACGCCTGGATCCCCCAGGAAACATCCGTATCCGTAAGCTTTCTCAGCCCTGCGAATTACGCCATGATGACAAGTAGACCGCAGATACACAATGGTTACGCTTGGATCCCCCAGGAAACATCCGTATCTGTAAGCTATCTCAGCCCTGCGGATTTCGCTACTAAAAGCGACCTACATAGATCGTAGATACACAATGGTTATGCATGGATCCCCCAGGAAACATTTGTACCCGTAGGCCATCTCAGCCAGGCGAATTACGCTATGCAGTCGCGCTCGTAAGACCATGGAGATCGCCATGAAATTCGATGGACACTCGAGTATCATATCCGGAAAACCCAAATCAGAGAAAATAATATCGATAGAATGAATCCACAATGCGGCCACAAAGCAGATATCAAGCAGAAGGCACTTTCCATATCTTTACTTCGAAAATATGTATCATATAATACCTTTTCAAATCACTTTCAAATATCGTACTTATATAAAGTCCATTATATATAAGATTTCATTTTCAAATCGAATACTTTCCAAAATCAATAGTATATCAAATCACACTTATATATACTTCGACTATATAAGATTACACCTTCCAAATTGAGTACCTTTCCAAATCAATAGTTTTCAAATCAACTTCATACTTATACAAATCAATTTTATAAAAGTTCAATAACTCCCAAATCAAGTATTTAGTAAAACAAGGTTCTCAATTTCAATTCGTTTCAATATCAGTTCAGTTTCAAAATCATATACGATTTCACCAAATTTTGTTCCAAATTAAATATCTTCAGTTTCAAGTTTCCAAATTAATAGGTTTGAAAAGTCATCCTCGTTTCCAAATCAACTTAATTCATGTCAAACCAATTCATTTTCAAAATCATCATATAAATACTAGGTTTTAAATTCCAATCTATTTTCGAAACCAAATATTTTCTCAAAATCAATTATACCAAAAATGATTACACAGTTTATAACCATCACTTTAAAACCTTTAAACTATTATTTCTCTCTGAAATATCCAATTTACCTTTTGAATATTACTATTATATATATATAGTTTTATAAAAGGTGTTTCAAAGTCAAAACATTTAGAACTAAATTTTATTCAAAACATTTCAAATCTACATTTCATATTAGTATAATTCAAATAGTCTTATTCATTTCCTTAACAAAGCAGTTTCAAATTTATTTAAATCATACTACTTCATACTTTAAACATACAAAACTAAACTTATATACTTTATCAAATATTTTATACTCTTCGAAATTACTTAACTTTGAAAATTAAACTTCGATTTGGAAGTGTTCGAACCTTCAAAATAGTCGTTGAACTCAAATTTCAAATCCAAGAGTTGGAAATCAGCAACAAATCAGTAAATCAATTTTAATAGATAGGGTTATATCAAATCCGAATCTCGAGGACTGAATACCGGCTCACTTCAAATCATTTCAAATATATATACATATATCTTTCGAAAATCAAATCATACTTTGGAATTTGAAATCAAAATTTGGTTTCACAAAATCACTCGCATAGCAAAGCTATTAGAGTGGCCTCTCCCTCACTCTGAAACTTGAAAATCAATGTCAATGATGCGTGCACTCATCACCGAAATTATTTTCCAGCGACATAAGTGGGTTCTGGACTTCTGTTTTCTTGAAAACTTCTCTGAAATTTCTTCGAAATCATTGGAACTCATTTAAATTCATTTGAAACATTTCTTATTCGGAAAATACTTTCAAATCGTATTATTATATATTTTCAAAATCTTAAAACCAATTTAAAATGCCGGGTTCAATCTCTCAAATTTCAAATTCAGACTTTTCAGTTATAAATCATTTTTATATAAATCAATTTCTTATATAACTTCAAAATTTCAAATCCTTTCAAAACTTCAAATTATCATTTTTAAAAGGTATATAATCCTTATAAAAAACATTTCACTTTCATATATAAGATATAATCATACTTATCAAAATAATAATTTCGATATATAAACAATTTCTAAAATATAGACAACCCGATTTTTCAAAGGATGGTTCAAGAATGGATTTCAAAACAAAGATAGAGATTCAAATTAGAGGGACTCTAACCAAATAGAATTCTAATTCGAAGATAGGCTCGCACGAAATGATCTAATTAAATTACAAATAGGAGATGGATATACTTATATAAATCGCGGTCAACCTTAATCGGGTCAACCGTGACTTCAAGAATAAGATCGATACAGAATTCTAAGGCAAATCGACATTCGATCGCCAGAGATAGAATTCAGGCATAACAGGAGATAAATAGCATCGTAAATCGAGGATACAGAAAATCTTCGGGGAATCAATGCCACTAGTAAAAGAGTTTCACCCCTTTACAAATCATTCCAAGATTGGCGGGATCGCCGATTTTTTATAGAGAATCATTCAAAGTGGAGTTATGGGATGCTCCAGAATCAAAAGAATACAAATAGGGGAAGACAAGAATGGATTTCAGAATAAGTGGGAGCGTTCCAAAATTCAAAGGAAACCGAATCAAAGAGGAAGAGGTTCAAGCATGAACGAAAGTAATTCTGTGATTAAATCTACTACATATGCTGAGTTTTGCCTAAAACCTGGCTCTGATACCAACTGTAACGACCCGATATTTTCAACCATTCGCATCCGCACATGCCGGACTTGAATTGCTCAAAATATCAGATTGTTAATTTATATTTGGCAAAACTCAACATATACAGTAAATAAAATAATCACAGAATCACAGATACAGAGTATTATAATAGAATACAGCGGAATAGATAAATAGTAGTTCATGAAGCTACTATATAAACAATAGAGTTTGAAATAAAATACAATAGAATATCTTAAATACAGACCGATGACATCTCTGAACAAATCAACTGGAAAGGCTGAAAGCTGAATCGATAGTTGGATCTCCAAGCGAAGCTCCAAACTTCAAAGGTGAATCTTAAATGCTGTATTACTCAGCCTGACCCGAGCGTAAAGTAAAACACAAAACACTCGAGTCAGGATTAACATTCTTATATCAATAAATTCAACTCAAATGAAATATCAACTGAAATATCAACTGAAATACAATTAATTTAGAGGATGTTTGGGATACCCATCCTTTAAGGATCTGTGGAATTATCTACAAGGTAGAAATATACGCTATTAACAACTAAACGTCATTATAACACTGTGGTCATTTCAAAATAATTTATACTTCAAAACCAAAATATCATTTTCATTTCAATTATATATTTCCAAATTATAGCACTTTCAAAACTAAATTGATACTTTCATATATATTTTATTTAACTCCATTTATATTTAGTTTTGAAATATTCACTTAATAAATCCATTATCATTTAAAATAACCTTAAATTACATTAAACTAAATATTTCCTTCGATTTATTTAAAAACATGAAATATCCATTTAATCACTCTAAATCAAAATCAAGTTATAAAATCATATCTTAAAACCCTCAAATTCAATAAGTTTCAATTCAATTTAATTAAACAAAAATTCTTAATTAAATACAATTTCGAATATATTCAAATTTATCTTCCTATCCTTAACTTATAAAAATCATTATAAAGATCTATTTTTAAAATAAAATTTTAAATAATTACTTATACATATTATACATTAATTAAATCATACTTTATTAAATTAAAACTTATTATTAAATCTACTTTATTTTAAAACTTATTTATATATAAAATATTTCAATATTAAATAAAACCATATATATTTCCTTTCAAAACCATAGAAATCATTTTAAAATATTTATATGTAAACCAACGGTGTTTGTATAATTTTTTTCTATCCTATGGTCAAGTGATACGGATATTTATCATTTCAATCCGTAATTTAAATATATACGGGTATATATCATTTTAACCCGCAATCCCAAATTCGATTCAAATGAAAATCGCTTGGGTCTATCATTTCAACCCATAACGATTTTCTCCTATTCAACAGACCGTTCGGGTATGTATCATTTCAACCCATAGTGAATTTTATACTAATAGGGAACTTGCAGAGTGATAACTGATATGATAATAATAATAACAGGCATATATCATCAATAACAATATAATATAACCAATAGGATATGGTGTCATATCCCACAGGTGAACGGCTACAGATAATAGTATATATAACAATTTAAATAACTACAACAACATATTTCAATTGTCGTTTCAATTGAAATCAAATTTAATAAATACAAGAACGTTAATCGTGAGTGATTACTCACCTTTCGAGGCTAGATAGAATAGGCAATGAGATAAGTTACGAATCCAAGCACGAATTTCAAAACAATGCAAGATTGAACTCGAATCGACGAACGAAGCTGAAAATCAAGAAATGAAGAACTGAATCAGAATCAGTTTGATATATATATAGAAATATTTTTTATTTTATTAAAATAAATATTTTGATCTAAGACAAAAATTAAAATAAAATATATAATAAAAATAAAATACATACTTATAATAACAAAAATCACTTCAGTTCAAACCATTTAAAATTCATGTATATTCTCTTTATAAAACCATACTTAAAACAAATATACAAATGCAGACACCACATAATATAATTAATGTAACATGCATAAAGCACTTAAACACGTCACGTTATTATATATTATAGTTATCAAAACACATCAAAACATATCACGTTATTAAAATTTAAAGCAATACTTTATATAGACCAATACCTAAAACTAATATATATATATATAACCTTTCATTCATATAAACACGTACCAAATTTACATAGTATATACATTAAAATAACATAACATATATGAACATAACTTATGTTATTAACATTTTTATATATACTATACAACATAAAATAACTAGACTTACATAAACCAACTATCATATAAGCTAACTCATCACTCGCCTATGAATATATGCTTTCATATGACTCATATAGATTGAAACATATTTTTTTTTACAAACTATAAAAACACATTGTAACTCGTGTAAATAAACTTGTGTAAATAATAAGAGATAACATAACTTATCCAAACCCGCCGTTCGTAGCTCGGTTGGTTTGGGAGCTGGGAGATGGGAACCAAAGGACTATGTCCGGGCAGGTTCGAATCCCAGCGCCAAACCATCAGTGGGAGTTTCAACGTTAAGCATCCGTGTGCGACGACTAAATAAAAGCGGGGTAGACACACGGCGTGGGGTTTACTTAAGTGAGTATCGATGAATACCATGATCTTAAGGTTCCCCATGATCTCAAAAAAAAACATAACTTATCCAAACCTTTATCTATTAACAGACAGGCCATATAGTATATATAAACCTTGATATAAACGTTTATATTATATTGGAAAAATGAAAATGCAAAAATCCAAAACTATATATATACATTATAACATTATACACAATATATATATATATATATATATATATATTAACAACTATAAACCTTTATATATAAAATCAAGTAGACCCTATACATTATAAATATAAACCAACTCATATGAAAATGTATATATAAATATATAAAAATATGTATAACTAATCCCACAATATATATAACTAAATATATACCTAACAGAACTCGTGCAGACTCATATACATAAGAAGACCTATACTAATACACATATATGGATATTGGTGGGCTTATATAAATGATATAACATATATATACAACTTATATATTATAACTAATAAACAAATATGCGTGTAAACATATATATTCGACTTATGCTATGTAAACAAAATGAGTAGATTTTATACAGTGTCATATACATATAAAATAAGCTTTTATAATATTTTAAACATATATAGACTGTCCTATATACAAACATAGACTCGGGCTTTTAAAATATAACATATATAAACTCTAACACAATCAGATATTTATATATATTAGAATTATATACATACCATAAAAAAAGAGATGGAAACACGGCTTTGGAAATGGTTTTGCTATCAAGTGGGGACAGTGGTGGTAGAGGATCGGCCTGGATCAAGTGGTGATGGGTGGCCAAACCAAGGCGGCGAGCTTGCATCAGATGGTGGTAAAGAAGGAGATTGAGAGATGGAGAATGGAATTTGGCTTGGGTGGCTGAGCTTTGATCTGGGTTGATAGCTTGGTGGGGCCGAAGTTGAAGGAGGGAGTTTTGGTGGCCGAGCATGTGGAGGATGGGTGGTGAGGGCAGGGAGTGTGCATGGCTTTAGTTGAGCGGAGATCTGTGATATGAGCAAGAAGAGAAACGATGATGAAGCTATTTCGGCCATGGAACAAGCAAGAAAAGAAATGGAAGAAGAATTTAAACAGGCAAAGGAAAATGACAGGCAACAAAATATTATAATGGAGAAAAATGGACAAAGAAGTTTAAGCAAAAGGTGGAAATGTACAGAAATAAATATAAAGTAGTGGGATGGTCAGATCAGGAACGATAATTTAGTGAATAATTAAAAGCAACATTTTAATGCGGCCCAGCTGTACGTTCAAATTTGAAAAGGTAGGAGAAGTAAATGTCACAATTATAGGTACCGTTAAAACGAACAGTTTATTGTTCCGTCTCGTACCGGATCTTAAAATACAGAAATAAATATACCGTTGAGATCAGCACGACGAGACGATCAAAATGGTATACAGATATCAGTGGTATGATCATCCTATCAAAAGTCGATTATCGGTACCGATATACGTTGCTATTCCGTATGGAAAAATCCAAACGGAGCTAGAAACATCTGAATTTCGCGAAACAAATTTCGCAGTCTGATTCAGAGTGTTCTAAATAAATTTTCTCATTTTGACATATTTGGGTTTCGGAAATTTTTTTATTATCATCCATTTTTAACTGATTTAAATTGAAATAAAATTACTCAATAAAATAAACTTCAATATTATTTGATGAAAATTTACTAGTTGCTATGTTAAAATAGACGTATTATTTTTATTTTCAAATTTTTTTTTTTGAAAAAGCAAGAGCAACAGCTCATTTTATTCACTAATGTTCCATTTCAAAGTATTACAACTCACACAGCACGAATACATGACAAACAAAATCAACACATTACAATCAATTACCAGCAATTACTACTCAAGAGAGTATAATATAACCAATACTAAATAGAGATATTACAATGTAAAACACAGCAAGAATCAGAGGAAAACTGCCATAACTTCATGTAGACAGCAAAGAAAGCCCATGCTGCAAGATGACGGTACTCAGTGTTATCTGATCATTCAGTGAAATTCTGTATAATCTTCAATCATCAAACATTGCCAGTCCTTAAGTCTCTCAAAATACTGCCATGAATCATAGAGTAAAGCTGCAATGCATTCTTTACTCCAATACCAAAGACCCTATTATTCCTCTCAGTCCAAACAGCATGAATCATTTTTTTAAGTAGCTTAAGCACAAGCCTAGTTGTAGGAGTCTTCCATCTAGTTGCTTTGAATACATTAAACCATTCAATTGAACTGATAGTTGAAGGCTTGTAAAAACCACCATTAGATAAAAGCATATACCATATTTGATAGACAAAAGGACAGTCAAAAAATAGATGAGTATTTGATTCTGATTCTGAATTGCAGAGTACACATAAATCATCTGAGATAATACCCATTCTACAAAGCTTATCCTTAGTATTCAAAGCATTAGCCATTACCTTCCACAACAACAAGTTGTGCTTTGCTGAACAACCATTATTCCAAATTCTTGTATGCCATGGAAAGACAGTATCACTCTTACAAAACAGTTGATATACAAGCTTAATAGAGTGAAACTTCTGTTTACTGGACCAAATTAATGCACTGTCACTGTTAGTGAGTTGATAATTGGTAATAGTATTCCACAGACTTCTTAATTGAAATGAGCTGGAGTATGGTAATACAATAGCACCATCATGTATAAATTCTTCAACCATTGCATCCTCTGAAATTCCAGAACTCCTTCTTAAATTGTAGTCCACAATAGAACTTAAAATCAAACCAGGCTTAGCCCATGGTGAATACCAAAAAGATAATCCACTAACCACTGTATAATTACATTGTATATAAGGTAAAAATGTTTGCCTGAGTTTAAGAATACATCTCCAACTCCAACTACAATTTTGAGGTATTCCCATATTCCAGAAATACTTCTTACCAATGAGATTCTGGTTAACCCACTGTGACCATAAGTTTTTATCAGGTGTGAAAATCTTATTGAAATATACAGACATAGCTGCCTTACAGAGAAAGATATTTGTAATACCAAGTCCATCATACTTCTTAGGCTCAAACAGTTTAAAGAAAGAAATAGGTATAAGCTTCCTCGAGAAAGGATCACCATGCCAGAGAAATTTATTGAGAGCACTTGTTACCATATTGATGAGTTTAATTGGAAGAATGTAGTGTCTGGTCCAATATGTAGTCATACCCATAGCAATAGACTGAATAATAGTGAGTCTACCAGCCTGTGATAAATTATTGCATGGCCATATCCTTAACTTTTCAATAATTTTTTCAAAGAGAGGTAAACAATTATGACTTGTTAATCTGGAACTTATAAGAGGTAAACCCAAATAGAAAGAATTAGTAGGCAATTCCTGAAGTCCAGAGCAATTAATAATATCAATCTTCTCAGAAGGAGGCAAACCACTAACAAGGATATTAGATTTTGAAAGGTTAATTTGAAGTCCAGTGATGGAATAAAAAAACTGCAGGGATGACAAAATATTCTGGATATTTCTGTGAGTAGGCTTTGTAAAAATAATGAGATCATCAGCAAAAAGAAGATGAGTAATTAAGGGATGTTTGCATTTAGGATGTAAATCAAGTGCTTTCTTCGAAACTAGATCTATCAAAATAGAATTTAGTAATTCCATGACAATAATGAACAAGTAGGCTGAAATAGGATCACCTTGCCTAACCCTTTGTGATCCTCTAAAAAATCCATGGAGACCACCCTCTCTTGAAATTGAATACATAGGTGATGAAATACATGTGAAAATCCAAGCTAAGAAAGGTTTTGGAAAGTTCATCCTAGACATTGTAGCTAAAATAGAACACCATGCAGTAGAGTCAAAAGCTTTCTTTATATCCAATTTTCAAATTTTTATTGTTTAAAATTTCACAAAATTTCAGTTAATTATCTTATTAAAACCATTAAAATTTTCGGGTCGTTACAGATATGACAAATATATATGATAACAATAAAAATCATACAATATCTCAAGTTTTCTCAAACACCCAAAAGAATATCATATTCTTTATTTTTATTCACCAAATCAAAAATATTTATAAAGCTTGTCAAAGCAAATCACAATAGTTGGTGAAACACAAATTCTAGAAATCAATAACTAGAAATCCAGAAAACACAAAGGGGGGATAGGCCTATCACAAACGGGAGCATGAAAACTCACCAACACATGTATCACAAACGGGATGCTATCCCATGGGTCGCTAACCCATAAAAATGAGCCGAAGCTCCACGAACGGTCAAAAGATCATGGGTCGCTACCCTTTAAAAAATGAGCCGAAGCTCCACAGAACGGGGTATAGTCCCCCACGCGGACAAAGAGACATTGCTTCTCGCAAGTCTAAATCATAAAATGATCATCATTGATCAATAAGTGTAAATTACACTAAGCTAGTAAATAAATGAGTTTAGCTTAGTGTCCCATAACCACTGGCTTAACTTAAATTTACGAACAAATTGTAGATTTCCGCCAGAAAATTGTCACGAGTTTTCAATCGAACAAGTCCTAGAATTAACCAACAAAGTGGACGCAAGCGTTTCATACCACTTGTTTTACTAAGTCGTTTAATTGGAATTCTCATTCGAATGAGGTTAAGGTTTGTATATACTAATAGATTGGAAAACGGTTTTAAAATCGAGCTTTGTATCAAAAGGAGTGTTGAAATCATTTTTGTGAACAAGTTTTAGTATTTATTATTAGTATAAAACCTTTGTATTTAAAGTGACAAATCATAGAAACGATCGTAAAGACAATCTATCATAAAATTCACATTTCAATAACGTGAATCAAAACTATGGAAATCGATATCAAATCCATCAAATGGAATACCAAAAATCCAGAAAAGAAATTATCAAAGTTGGTATTGATTGACAATAACTATACGGATTGTCAAAAACAGATAAATTGGAAATCCACGTAAGAAATTGCCCATTCCAGAATTTTGACGGCCACAGGCGTCTATGGGAATTTCACAGATGTCTGTGGTTGGTCTCTGGAATTTCATTCTTTAACCAACAGTCCCCTGTGGATAAACCACCAACGTCTGTCCCCTACTTCTAGAATTTTTAACCCTAGGGCCACAGACGTCTGTCGCCTGTAGCGGGAAAGAATTTGCAAAGCCCAAAAATGGGCAAACCAACCTAACTTCATTGATTTAGAAGCGATTGAATGAGCAACTGCGACTATGGATTCATGCCTAGCGACAACCCAGCCCTATAGGCTCTTCAATACACCCAAAACAACATGTCTAAACACCCATACTTGGGTTTTCATAATTTTTGACTTCAAAATACCAAAATTAGGAAAAATTCACCAAACCAATTCAATTCAAAAGCAATTGAATAAGAAATAGATGTTAGGAATTCATACCTAACCACAATCAAAGCTAAAGACATAGATGTGAGTTCAAGAACTCACCTTTAAACTCAAAAATAGAAAAGATAAGCTCTAAAACAAGCAAAGATCAATTCCTCTTCAACTACACCTCTAGAATCTCCAATCTAGAATCACATGCAAAGATTTCCTAAGTTCGATTATAGGAAATTCTGAAAATTGAAGAGAGATTGAGATGGAGAAGATGAAGAGGATGATTATCTAAGCTTCTCTTCGATTTATAACTTGAATTTGAATTCCTAAGAAAAGCTAGGGCTTCGGAATTTTAATTTCCTCTTCCCACCATTTTTTCTTTAGCTTGGAGTGTTAGGAAATTGTGAATGGAATGAAGGAAGAGGAGAGGAGTTAAGGGTATTGGTAGAAGAGGGTTGGGTTAATGGGCTAAAACAAAGCCCAACTAAAAATGCCAAAACCCAAATCAACCCCAAATACAACAATGTTTATATCTAAACAAGTTGTAAACGTCAATTTGAACTCAACGAAAGTAGTCTCGAGTCCGGAATCGACTATATACAAAAAGTCACATTTCGGACTCTAATTTCAACTAACGATGCTATATTTAAATAAAACATTTAAATATATAATCGTAAAATATGCGGGTTATTACAGTATGAATAAAAATCCAAACTAGACAGAATGGATAAAACAAGATAACAGTCCAAACTCGATAGAATGGACTAAACCAGATAATAGTCCAAACTCGATAGAATGGACTAAATATGATAACAGTCCAAACTCGATAGAATGGACTAAATAAGTTGATTTTAAAGCTAACTTCTTTATACGATGGAATTAGGACTTGAAACATGTTCCATTGAATTTAGAATTATTGAAAACATCTATTTTGAAATATGGGATGACCTATTTTCATTTCGGATGCAGAATGGGATTTTTGGGTCGCAATTGTCATTCGTACCAATTCAATTGTGTTTATTTTCTTATCGGGCCTTGTTAGTATAAATTGTTCCATTCTAACCCTAGCAGCCTTTCTATTTCTTATTCCAATACGTACAACTTCTGTCTGCTCCTCTCTTTAACGGTATAAACAAATTCCAATTCCAAACGCTACAATTCAATCTCCAAACCAATTTCAAAAATCTAACTCCTCCGAACCATATCAAATTATATACTGTTTCGAAGCTCTCGACAACCGTAACCCAGATATGCAATTTGTTTTTGCCATTGAATCACCATTTGTCCAGAAATCGAGGTTGAACCTCGGCCTTCCATATTAGCTTTTGACGATCCAACGATGGATCGTCGTTCGATCGTCGATCGGGAAGCGGCGTTGGGAAGAGGAGGTCGAGCAGGCCTCAGGGATGGAGTTCGTTTGTCGAGATGATCAACGAAATCGCTAGAATTGGGTGATGTTGCTTAGCGGTAGCGTGGGTCCTAGGGGGAGCCGGAGATGGCGGCCTTCTGGCCGAGGGTGGAGGCGAGCATGGTGAGTTCAGTGGTGGGGTTGGATCGGGTCAAAGGTGGCTGTGGCGGCGGCGATGGTTGGTCAACGTGGATGGTGAGTTGGGTTGCACATTCTGTTCTTAGTTCGAGTAGGGGTACGCATAAAGATGGTGACGTGGTATAATGTTTATATTATTTTATTTTATTTAATTCAAACTTTAGATGTTCTAACCGCGATAACTTTTGCATATGAGCTCGGATTTGGACGCGGTTTCTTCCGTTGGGATCGTATCGAAATTTCGGACAGCACGGAATTGGTTTGGATAAATTCTGAGAATGTTCAAATTTAGGCCTTGTTTTGGATTTCAAATCGATTTGAAATCAAAGGTGAGTGATTTAACCCATTCATGATTACTAAATTATCTTACGTTAGTTAAATTAAATTTATGATGTGATTAGAAATTGATTGGTTGATGTTTGGTATATTTAAATTGTCATGCCTGTTAAATCTGACTTTTATTGATTATTATTGCCATTTAATTTAATATTAAATTTTAAATCGTCAGTTATACTTTTTATTTATAATCGGTTAGCTATTGATGTTTATTGATTGATTTGGATGATGATTCTGATGATGTTTGATAGTTGATATTGGATGACTGGATGTTATATTTATACTGTCATAATACTGCAAGTTCCCTTGAATTCTCTATGGGTTGAAATGATACATACCCGAACGATCTGATAGATTAGGCAAAAATTGTTTTGGGTTGAAATGATAGACTTGAGCCGTAAAATTTTAAATTGCGGATTGAAATGATAAATATCCGTATCACTTGACCATATGGTAGAAAATTATATACGGACACCGGATTGGTTAAATTAAATGATTTTTAACTCTTTAAATTTTGAATTCAGTTAACTGGTATTTTGAAATAGAAATTGATGTTATATAAACTGAATTATTTTCGAAAATCCAAGTGTTAAGGTTGAAATTGGAATTTATTTAATGAATTGTTCAAAGGATTTAAATTGGAATTTCAAAGTTGAATTGTCAAATATAAATGAATTATCGAAATTGAGTTATTGAAATGTTTGGATATAACTTTGAAATCTATTTTAAAACCGACTTAATTAAACTATTCCAATTTATTTTAACCAAATTTAACCTATTTCAAACTAATTAACCGAGTTAATCTATTTTAATCTATTCTAATCTAATTTAATATATTTTAACCTATTTTAAACCATTTAAACTTTAATAAACTATATTAAACTATTTTAAATTTATTTTAAACTATTTTAATTTATTTTGAAATATTCTAATTTATTTTAAACTATTTAATCTATTTTAATTCTATTTAATCTATTTTAAATTCATTTAATCTATTTTAAATCTAATTAATCCATAATAAACCTATTTAATCTATTTTAAACCATTTAAACTATTCTAAATTCATTTAAAGTATTTTAATCTATTTTAAATTTACTTAATCTATTTTAAACCTATTTAACCTAATTTATATCTATTTAAACTTTGTTAAACTAATTAAACTATTTATAACTATCAAAATTATTTTCTAAATTTCAAATGGTGTAAAGTGGAAATGTTTATAATTAAAGCCTTGATTTTAAAGCGAATAAGGTTTAATGATGTTATAACATAATTAGGGAGTTAAATGACCTATTTGAGAAATATGATCATTTTAATTGAGGATTTAATCTATTTTGGAAATATGAATTCAAAAGTGATATGATTTCAAATGTGACATAATTTCGGAAGTAAATGTGATTTCGAAAATGATATGGTTTTGAGAATATGATATTCTGATATCAATTGTGAATTGACTTTTGAAATGTAAAACAACCATCCAGTGTGAAATAAGCGTTTGGTTATTAAAGAGACCGGGATCGGATATTGTCATACTCTCTGCCAATACCGAAAACCACTTTAACAACTGTGTACGTGGTGGAGATTCCAGAAATGAAGTAGGATGGTTTGGCGAATGATTCTGTATGAGGTATTTATGTGACCTTGACTCCCGTGAGTCAGCTTAGATGTGACTAAAACAGGAGCCACATCGGGCCAAGTGAGGTCATTCCTCCGATCAGACACATTTCTTCGATACCATATTATGACTTTGTGATGATTTGGTGGCCACCCCTTGATTTTGGTTATGGGAGTGTGTTCCGAGGTGGGCGGTACTAGCTGCTATGCATTACCACCAGTCCGGATCCGCAATTGGTATATCTACCCTAGCATTGCCTCGAGTGCCGTGTTCACATGCCCTATCACGCCTTCTACGAGTTTATTTTGTACCATACCTATAGAGTGCCTTTTGGGTAAACCTCACGGAGGAGCGTACGGTACTGTATAGACTATGGGAATATATATAAAACGTGTTAAGGGGGATATGGGTAATGCCTTAAAGCTATTTTAATACTTTACTTTACTGTAGACACTATTATAATAGCGCATTGTACTACATAGTTGATAGTTTAATGGATCCTTAGGAGATGGAAATCTCGAACATCTCTTAAGTTATTGCACTCACGTTAGACATTGGATAGGAGGTGTCAATACCCGTAAACATCTCCGACGTCGTTACACTCATATTTGTTTACTGTTGATTTAACTCACATAAGATCTTTTAGTTCTGACTCGAGTGTTTTGTCTTTTCAATTCGCTCGGGTCAGTCTGAGCTTTTCAGTTTATCGAAGAGTGCTTTCTGGAGGATGAAGACGAAGATTTTGTACTATTATTATGTATTATATTTATTCCACTGCATCATGTTGTTCTGCTGCATTTATTTATTATTTATTCTTGTTTTATGTAACTCTGATCTGTATTATAAAAGTTTAATCAATGTTATTTGTAAACAGCTTCATGAACTGTTTATTTGATTATTATATTTTATCATTCTGCTGCGAGATTCTGTATTTTTTTCTTTCTTTCTCTGCTTTTATTATTTAGCCCATAACAATCTGCCCATTTGAATGGTTTGAGTCTGACGTGTGTGGTTTATCATCGATTTAAACCGTCCAAAAAGGCAGATCATTACAGTTGGTATCAGAGCTTTGGTTTAGCAACAACCTTAGCTTTGTGGGGTTTGACTCTTTAGAATTAGGGTAGTAATACCCTAGAATGAGTCGCTGAGTGTATATATATGAGAAAGCATATTTTTTATTGTTATAAAAGGTTTTTGTATTTTGTTAATTTGTTCCGTTTTGTATTTATAAATTCTGGTCGGTGCATAGGACGCTATGACATCGATAGGGATTTCTAAGCACTTAATAGGGCAGACCGACACAATATTTGTTTTGAAATATAGGTAAATGAAATAATTTTGCCTATTATATATTTTGTATATAAAATAGTAGATTTTATAAATGATATAGTTGGATGGTAATATGATGTTTGTTAGGTAGAAATTTTTTATGAATATTGATTGAAAAATAGGATTTACAAATAAAGTAAATATAAATTGGAAGTTTAGAACTGAAGTTCCGGGATTTTTGAAATTTCTTTCAAAAGGTTTTGGAATATAATATTAGTAGTATTTAGAAGTATTTTCGGATATGAATATTTCAAGATGATTTGAAAGAAAGTTTTAAAGGGAACTTTTAAAGGAAATAAGTTCTATACTCCCCTCTCAGTCGCTGGAAAATAATTTCGGTGATGAGTGCATGCATCATCGACGTTCATTTTCGATTTTCAAAGTGGGGAGACTGTTGTAGTAGTTTTACTACACATCTGTTTTGATGAATAAAACCTTAATTTTGAATTTCTAAATATGATTTGATCTATAAAGGATAAATATATATATTATTTTCTAAGTGACTAAAATGAACCCGGAGTTTAGTTCTTAAATTTTCTGATAATTAGTAGTTTTTAATTATTGAAATGAATGAAATCTTAATTATTTTAATAATTGGAAGTTCGTAGAATGAAGAAAAATATAAGTAATTAGATGCTAAGTGATTAATGGTATATATGAGAAATTGGAAACTTGTAAACTTAAGAATAATGAAAATTTAGAAGATGAATTATTGAACTTCAAAAAAAAAGAACAAGATGAACTTGTGTAACTTTCTATTTCATTCTTAAGACATTTATATAACTTACCAAAATGTTAAAAGTTGTAATGTTAATAAGAATATGTAATCGAATATTATACAAGTAAAACTTAAATAATGAAAATATTCAATGTAATTATGTTTTAAAGGGAGAATTAAGATGTATAAGCTTATTGCAAACCTAAGTAAATAATTTGAATGCTACTGATTAAAGTAATAAAAAGGTGAACACTATAGGTAAATAATTATAAACTTAATTTAATGTTGAAGACATTTATAATTAAAATGAGTATTACGTTAATTGAATGGTTATAACTTCAAAAAGCATTGAAATGATTTAGAAATGGAATTTAATATTCAATAATACTATATATGGAAGAATGAATGTGAAAAATAAATAATCCATTAATGGTGAATTAAATTGTAAAGAGATTTACATAATAAATAACCTAATAATTGAAATGGAAATAACTTATGTAAACAATGAATGTAAAGTAATGAAAAGAAAAATGGTATTGTATAAATGAATGGAAAATGAATTTTGTAAATAATAAATGTAAAGAAATTAAACAAGCATTGTATGAACAAATGAAAATGAACAGTGAATAATGTGAAAAAGAAAGAGTAATAAGAATAAAACTTAAATATTATTTGAAAGTATTGTTTGTTTGACTTATGGATTGGTTAGGAAAGGATACTTCTATTGTGGAGGATGTATAAATGATCTATTGAGTTTTACCTAAGACTGTTGAGTGTATGGTATACTTAGTAGTTTATTTATCATTTTATACGATTAAAAGTTTCTGAACCCAAACAAACCCTTTGTTTTGATTGCTATGGATGGATGGTTGATTGTTTTGATTGCATGTGATGATTGTATGGTTTTGTTGCTTGTGACTATTGTATGTTGTGTTGATTTGGTTGTGACTAATAGAGATAACATAAATATTCTCTTTTATATAATTATTAACTCTTTTGGATTATATAAGTGAAATACGGTTATGGAAGCAATAGCTACTGCTTTTGGTTTCATAAATTAAGCGTTGTTTGCCCAACAAATAGGTACGTTCTTGGATTACGATTTTCTAGCGATATTATATTGTTTTCCCGTGGTTTGGGATATATTATTTTGAAAATATGTGATATATATTGTTATTATTGATATTAATATTTCTCCCAGACCTCTTCGTACAAAGGAGACTCTGCCGAAATTTTCCATGAATTTTGGACTTAGAAAATTTTTTGTGAAATGTTTTCCAAACTTTCATTAACTTGAATATAAAGGATTTAATTGTTTATAAATTGATATGTTTTATTTAAATTATTTAATTATGTAAATTAATTGTTCGTAAATTTAATATTTTGGATAAGATATATTGATTACTTAATTCCTCCTTTTCCTTTCTTTCCTTTTCGAGGACTAAACGTTTTGAGTGGGGGAGAGTGTAATGACCAGTAATTTTCGATAATTAAAAATAGTTAATTTAATAAGGTTTGGTGATTTAATGTTGGAAGAAATAAAAATTTGTGATTTAATAATAAGAATATAACTAGAATAAAATGTAATAGTATTAATTTAAGGTAATTGATAACTGCTTTAAATGTAATTCCATTTAATTGAAATGATTAAAAAGTTATAATTGGTTATAGATTGTAAATAAATTGTAATGATGTGTGTATTAATTGATAAATTGGATAAAAGGTGTAATTGATAATTTAAATATGTATAAATTAATGAAATACTATGTAATTAATTGCAATTGATAAAAGTAGTGTTGTGGTAGTAGTTATGGCAATTTGTGTAGATTACAAACTTACAAATGTTATTAAATTAAGAAAAGGTAATGATTGTCATTTGTTACCAATTTATTTAATCTATTGAATTAAATTTGAAATCAATTACAAATTAAATGTAATTAAATATCACGTTAATATGAGTTAAGATGATAACTACAAATTATGAATGTAATAAAAGGTATATAAATGTTAATTATATTCACAAGGCAATTATTGATTTAATAAAAAGAGTGAAACAAAGATAAATTAATTTTTTGAGATTTTAAATTATAATAAAATTGAAAAAAATTCAATGTAATTGAAATACTACAACTAATATGGTAAAAGATGATAATTATAGAATATTTGTGCAATAAGATATAAATAAATGTTAACTATGTCTATAGAGTAATAATTGATTGAATAAAAAGATTGAAATCAAATTAAATCAATTTATTGGAATTAAATTATATTTAATTGGACTTAATTTCAGTTGAAATTGAACACTGTAACTGGTGTAATAATTAACACTGAATTGATATGTAAATTTGTTTTAAATTATTGTAAATGTCTAAGTAACCAAAAATGATAAAATTTGTTAGTTATTAAAAGTGGAATTAAAAAGTGATTTAATCAATTTAATAATAATTTATTTAATTAACGTGAAAATAGCCATTTTGGCCACTGACTCGGATTTCGACGAAACTAGTTTCATCGGATCCGTAACAGCGAATTATTGTAAGGTTTCATGTTTCGTAACGATCGGACTTGTCGTTTGATCGTACAGGCTCGAATCGCGTAGAAATCGATTTAATTAAATTCTATTGAAATCAATTTGAAATAAGCTGATTTTAAAGCTAATTTCTTTATACGATGGAATTAGGACTTGAAACATGTTCCATTGAATTTAGAATTATCAAAAACATCTATTTTGATATATGGGATGACCTATTTTCGTTTGGAGGCAGAACGGGCTTTTTGGGTCGCAATTGTCATTCGTACCAATTCGATTGTGTTTATTTTCTTATCGGGCCTTGTTCATATAAATTGTTCTGTTCTAACCCTAGCAGCCTTTCTATTTCTTATTCCAGTACGTACAATTTCTGTCTGCTCCTCTCTTCAATGGCAGAAATAAATTCCAATCCCAAACGCTACAATTTAATCTCCAAACCAATTTCAAAAATCAAACTCCTCCGAACCATATCAATTTCAAAAACCAAACCAATTTTCGAAAATCCAAGCGTTAAGGTTGAAATTGAAATTTATTTAATGAATTGTTCAAAGGATTTAAATTGGAATTTCAAAGTTGAATTGTCAAATATAAATGAATTATCGAAATTGAGTTATTGAAATGTTTGGATATAACTTTGAAATCTATTTTAAAACCAACTTAATTAATTTAAACTATTCCAATTTATTTTAACCAAATTTAACCTATTTCAAACTAATTAACCCAGTTTATAATCAAATTTAAAATTTTTATTAGACTTAAATTAACAATGATTATTCTAAAAGATAATTAATCAAATTTATAATCTCTTTTATAAATCTAAAACAATATTAATTATCCAAAAGATAATTATCAAGTTTACAAATTGATTAATTATATTTCGAACATCATTAATTAAAATGATCAACTAAATGTCCAAAACTCTATTAGTTAAAACAATAAATTAAATTTAACCAATCATTAATTAAAGTTCAATATCAATAATTAAATTGATCTAAATTAAATTCAACTCTCATTAATCAAAAAGATTAATTAATTTCAAACACCATTAATTAAAATGATTAATAAATTTAAAATATCATTAATCAAAATGATTAATGAATTTTAAACATCTACTTTTGGGAAAACACAAGCTCAAGTTCAAACACACACAAGGGTTTTTGGGATGATATTTAATAAATGACGGTATAGCGGAAATTGCTATAACGACACTTAAACAGTTTAAATGGAATATCCCGATTAATTTCAATTAATCAATCAAACAAATCTAACTATCATCAAAGAAATCAAAAATAGTTTACAGCATCATAGATATGATAGAGCAAATTTGGATGTGAGTTAAACCTACATTTAAATGATTCTCTTTTATTATAATTAAATTTTCCCAAATATTTATCCTTTAAATTTTCTCAAATAATTTGGGAAAACACAAGCTCAAAATTTTTATTTTTTTAATTTTATTTTGCTATTATTTAGATTATATTAAACAACTTTTAATTACAAGTTTACTTTTAGCTTAAAATTATTAAAAGATGACTTTTAAATTAACTCTTTCACCGAACAACTTATAATCAAACCGTGAAACTGAGTTCACAAGGGTTCGTTCTCAAGGTTCCCTAATTCCAATTTTCCTAACCTATACCCTACTAAGGAAAATCTCTTATGAACTATTAAACAATAGTTAATGCTTAAACTGGACGAGCATAACTAATCAAATTCTAAGTGATAACAATAAAATATTATCATTTCTAAATTATCAACTCAACTATACAACTATATTAATTTTGAAAATCATCCTTATATATATGGAACATATTCCTAGGTAAATTTATTTCATTTACCATTTTAAAACAATACTGTATTGGTGGTATGTTCAAGTGTTTAGGAATCCCTATCGATAATGCTGATCAGATGCATCGACTAGGATTCATATACCACTCAACGGATCAAACAACGCAATATAAAACCTTTTTATAACACTAACAAATATGCACTCAATATATATTTATACTCTCAGACTTATCCTAGGATATTACTAATCCCATCCTTAGAGAGTTTACCCCCACCAGGGCTTAGGGATTCGCTAAACCTAAGCTTCGCTACCAACTGTATTGGCCCAACTTTCTGACTCCTAGGAACGACACTTAATACATCCATGGTATTCATGTGCCGTTACCCGAGCGTCCGAAAGGCAAGTTGTCTTAGATAAAATAAAGAACATAATAAGACAGAATAGATAAACCTCACAACGGAATGGTTACATATAATACAAAATGACATAGTACAGAAGGTTACTCCTTATATGGAGTTATCAGAGTTATACAAAAGTACTACATCTAACAGATTTGCAGTTATACATTCTGACTTGTCATTTTTAGATACAAAATTCACATACATAATCATATCACAAAAATAAATAACTAGATAACTAAGGAGCCGCCTGCTAAATCATCATCTTCAAAGAGCTCTAAGAGAAACCTGCTACTCTTGGACTACTCAAATATAATTGAGTACCCGAGAATTTAGGGAAATTAAACAACTCGGGTCAAACAAAATGTCTAGTATGTGTAAAACTCTAAAATAAATAGGGGTGTATTTATTCAATAACATATGGGAACACGCCGCTAATGCGGAACGGGTTTTCTCCCACATAAACAACAACCAAACCTAACAAAAATGGAAATGAACAATAGGGAACAAATCCAAACATAGATGATGGGTATAATTAGTATAACATTCAGACTTGAAAGGATGGAAATAGTCTGAATAAAAATCCAAACTGGAAAGAATGAATAAAACAAGAAAACAGTCCAAACTCGATAGAATGGACTAAACCAGATAATAGTCCAAACTCGATAGAATGGACTAAATATGATAACAGTCCAAACTCGATAGAATGGACTAAATCAATAATTAACACCGCGAAGAGTGGTTAACTCTTCCCGTTGCAATTAAAGAAAACAAATTTAAAGGTTTGAATCAAATAAGGAAAGGAAAATCTCCAACTATGATTAGGAGGATTTACCCCCTTACCGAAAGTATACCTCTAGAAATATACTTGAGAACTTCAATGGCCCAAAGACACGTCCATGCCGGACCCCGCCAACGGTTACCGAGTATCCGAGTATTTCACATTTCAATGCGCAACACCAAATCCAATCTAGAGTTGATGTGAAAATACCCTAATGGGAGAAACCCCACATAGCTTGGCTTCCACTCTCTCTTTGGGTTTAGCCATTTCGTACAAAGGATAACAAAGCATAAATAAGCAACACATCATCTTAGAGTGACGATAATAAAGAAGCTGAAGTTACCGATAGCTGAGAAACTAACTATCGAGGATATAAAACGATCGTATATGGAAATTAAGTCCTGTATACTTATCACCACTCATCGAATTCCAACTTGTACTATTTCTTGGTTAACAATAATACCGGAAAAGTCAAGGTAGTGTTACCTCAAAGTCATGTCTCACGATTATTCTTAACTTTTGAAATAGCGACAAGTCTACTTCTTCGACGTTTAGTGCTAAGTATACAAATAAATCGTTCCCATATAAGTGAATTGCTTTACGAAAATTAATTCATTTCCATAAATGAATCAAACTTTTCTTTTAAAAATCTAAATTCATGCTTGGCCTCATATTACAAGTATTAGCATTAAAATACTTTGTTAAAAGAGTTTACTAACTTCAAAACAATAATTTAAAAATGGTTTAATAACTTAAAACATCCTTAATTCTATTAATTAATAAATTTAAATATAATTAATTAAATTAAATAAATAATTAATTAAATATCATTATTTAAAATGATTAATCAGTTTAAACCATTATTAAGGAAATATTAATTAAAGTTAAACAAGTTGATTTCCTTTTAAAGTCATTAATTAAAAAGTTTAATTAATTTTAAAAACATCATTAGTTAATTTATAATTAACTTTAATCCATCATTATTAAAAGATTAATTAGCCTTAAACATCATTAAATAAAATGATTAATCAAATTTAAATCATCATTAACTAAGTAATTAGTTAAATTTAAGCAGATCATTAATAAGTTAATTATTTAACCTTAATCCTTATTAATTAAATAATTAATTAAATTAAATAATCATTATTAAAATAATTAATTATTTTCAAAAACATCACTAATTAAAATCTTGCTTAACTTGTAAAACAATTCCACGCATGAAGATGAAACCAAACGGTTTCGGTAAGAAGTGATTTTCAAAAAGTACCAGTATAGCGACTATCCCTATACGGGCAGTTCGGCAAACAAACTTATGTCATTACAATAAAACAAACATCACATAGCAAGGTATTAACTTATATACAAGGTAATCAACTATGAAAAAACATATATAGAGCATTTACTTATTAATAATTAATTTTAACTACCAATATTTCATCGAACTTACTAAATGCTTACTAATTTATCCGAACTTCCACCTCAATTTCAGTGACTATGATTTTCGAAATTTGAAATCTCATAAAAATAAAATTTGTAGTCCTTTGAGTTATATTTCCAGATCATTAAAGAAATCTAAATTCCGATTAATTTTGCAAAAGTTATGGCCGAATTACTAAGGGGTGCTTAAACAATTTTCGAGCCAAACATCATCAACGCTAAACAATTCATTATCGTATTATAGAATCATATATAACAAGAATATAAAAACACAAGCACATTAATTCCCAAGCAACAGTCTAACCACAATTATTATCAACTTAAAATATTGCATAAAAAAGGAAGCTTTACTCACTAACTAGTTTGCTAACTAACCTTTTCTAACAAGTTTACTAACTTTCAACTAGTTTATCTTACTAACTTTACTTAACATGTTTGAAACCATCACAACATGTACATGTCCAAAACAAACATAAAATAAATCACATCATATCCAAACCAACTAGGCTATCTATAACACAACACGACTAAAGATAACCTTTTCCCAAAATGCTGGGAGTTTTGCTCACCGAAAAGCTATCCAAACTCTTACTAAATTAGGGTATAACCTAGCACTTCCATTCCCAAGCAAAAAGATGAAGCTTTTTTTATGGCCTTGACATGAAAATATGGTTTGGCCTTGGGCTCTTTAAGCTCGGCCTTTAATGTTTTAGGTGGATGAGTGCTTGTTTTTAAAAGATAAGGTGATGAAGAAGATGTAGAGAGGCTTTTGCAAGTTTTGGAAGAAATTTGAGTGGATTAACATGGATTTTAAAACTTGGGAGACGTGTTTAGGAAGCCATGGAAATAAGCTCAAGCTTTAGGAAATTTTTGGAACATGAAAAGAAAACGGGAAGTAAGAAAAGAGTTAGGAAATTTTTTTTATAAGAATGCAAAGCTTCTCAAAGAAGCTTCTTTATTAAATTATATTTGCTTAGCTTATATGGGAAGATTCTTTATTAAATTATATTTGCTTAGCTTATATGGGAAGCTTCTTTAATTATATTTGCTTAGCTTACATGGGAATCTTTTTATTTAATTATATTTGCTTAGCTTACATGGGAGGCTTCTTTATTTAATTATATTTTCTTAGCTTACATGGGAAGCTTCTTTATTTAATTATATTTTCTTAGCTTAGATGGGAAGCTTCTTTATTTAATTCATTTTGGTGGCATATGTTGGAAGCTTCCTTATTATGTATATTTCCTTAAGCATATATACATTTATTCACATGCATTCAAACATGGTTGAGTAACTTATAAATATGTGTTGGTGCATACAAAAGAGTTATGACATTTCTAATAACCTTTAGCTGATGAAAGGTCGAAAATTAGGAAAACGAATTCCGGTCACATTTTCAATCTTACATCGAACTAAATATTTTTGTAAATTAAATTAGGAAACTCTTTCATTATCATTATTTATTTACTTAAAGGGTTTTTATTTTATTTATAAACCTATTATTTGAATATTTAAAATTAATTAAATATTCACAAATTCAAGTAGTGAAATTCCAGGACGTTATGGGGTTTTTAGTGCCAATTGTAATTTTACGACCTTTTTGTTAATAAGGGCTTGTACAATTGTAATCGCAAAACATATTCAATCAAGAGACTTGATTTGAGACTTATATCGAACTTGCATACATATGACATGATTTTTGACTTATGATTTTATGATTCTCACGCACAATGATCACGACATGACTTTGATTTTCAACCTGGTTTTGAGTTCACCATTGAACATGTTGATATGGACTTCCTTAACCATATCCAACCCAGTTTTGCTTACTCTTCACATTTCAAGTTTAACAAAAAAAATTGTTAACATTTTGGTGCAAGAAGGAGGGCTCGAACCTCCGGTTCCTTGCATATCTCTATAAAGAGAACTATCTTCAACTTGCATATGAAGGTTATAGAGGATTTACCTTAACTCGCATATTCTATATTTGACTTCCTTGTCTTTCATATAAAGGACTCTCCCTAACATGCATATAAAGGACTTTTTGAATCCAACATAGCCCATTGAACTACGAAATGACTTTTGAAATAATGATCTTCTGAACCTCAAGCAAGTAGACCGATTTATCAAGTCACTTCTGACCCTCGATTTTATGAGGAATAAATGCTAAGAATGTTGGCATTGCAAATTATAGAAGAAAAGAAACAAATGGCACCTTATGATCCTGATATTGGAGCATGAACCCATTCTATATAGGATCTACTCCAATCTTTGCTTTAGATAGTCCAAAGAAAGATAGTTATTTCTTAAAGATAAGGAGGGCCATACAATGTCAGTCAAAGGAGACAATCTTTGAAAAAGAAATGATAAGCAATTTTGATAAGTTTGCCTAGAGATGGAAAAGGGTAATAGACCATCCTCCCACAACAAACAAAGCTTAGAAGAGAAAGATTATGGATGATCCTATTATGCCAATCCAATTCCACAAGAAAGCTAAATAGTGACAAAAGGAGCTATATCTTAAGAATTCTTGGATCCATTCTCTCACTACTTCTTACGAACATATCTATCTTTTAACCAAGAGAAAGCTGAATTATTGGCCTTCAAAGAAGAAGCAGCCTAAAAATGAAAGGAACCTTGGAGGTGCTTATTGCCAATATCATCAAGAAAAAAGATATGAAACCAATCAATGTTGGGCCTTAAAGGGAATGATTGGAGATTTCTTAAGAAAGGGAAAACTCAATGAGTTTGTAAGATAAGTTTAGGGAAATCTTCAATAAAGTGAAATTCTTGATGGAAAAGATTCACAAAATAAAAGGAAAAGCCTAAATCATTACTATAAGGTGATAAAGGGTGAAGAAAGCCTTTGACCCCACCACAAGGGCCTGGTCAAAGCACCTCCTAGAAGGAGGTCAAAGTAAGCCTCTGGTCCCGCCTATAAGGCCTGGCCAGAGTACTGCAAGCCTTCGGTCCTGCCTACGTGGCCTGGCCGAAGCGCCTTCTAGAGGGAGGATGGAATAAGCCTTTGGTCCCACGTAAGATGGCCTGACCAGAGCACCGATCAGCCTTGAGTCTTGCCTATAAGGCCTATCTGGAGTGCATCCTAGAGGGAAGACGGAGTTAGTCTTTGGTCGTCTAAGATGGCCTAGCCAGAGCATCAAACAAGCCTTCGCCCCATCTATATGGCCTAGCTAAAGCACCTTCTAGAGGGAGGTTGGGTAAGACTTTAGTTCTGCTTAAGAAAGCTAACCAAACACACCGGACATAAGACCTAAATAATCACCTAAGAGAATGATAAGGGGTTCGATCTAAGTTGTGATCATTACCTAAATATGGTAACAAAGGTATCAATTAAAGCCTAAATCACTTCTTGAAGAATAGTAAGAGGCAGTCTTCTAGAGGAAGATCAATCAAATTCAAAAGCAAACTAAACTTTATCCTAAAGAATGGTCAAAAGCAAAGTTCTAGAGGAAGAACAATCAAATGAATTCAGTTATGCATCCCTCAAAGAAGGGGTCAGGAGTTGTCTTTTGCTTAGAGTTGAAAATTCTGATAAGAATGTCTGAAAAATTCATGCTTATTATCTGGACTCAAAAGCTCCATTCCGCAAAATATTGATTCCTAGATTGGAATTCGAATTATCAAATAATGGGAATCTCCGTTAATGTTCAAATCATCAAATGACAGGAATATCTTTTGATAGTCAGATTTTTAGTTCTATTACCAGATGATTTTTTTGGTCTTCTATCACTGTTGCTGTAACAAGCCACCCTGGAACAGGCCTAAATTTTGACCCAGAAAAGGCCCACCGACACTTAGATCCATTCTAAGGTAAACTGTTGGTAGTAAAAAGAAATAATATTGCAGAGCCATATCTAAACTTTCAGAACTCATAGTAGGTGGAACAAAATATAATAGTAAAGTGTACCCATTTATTTCAAAAACCATAAAATGTTATAACACAAAGTCCCATAAAACTATGATATAATATCTGTTACAACAATTGTTTAAATCCATAGGTACACATGAAAGCAAATAAAAATGAATACTGCCACTTGCCAAGTATCTTCACCTTTAAGCATCGTCACTGCCACCACTCCATCCTTAACTTGTGTTGTAATGAGGAGGGAGTCAGAACAACAAGTGTATGGTGAATAAAAACCTCGAGTCTTACTTTTTTAATACTTGGGCAGTATATTTCAAAATAAGAATATGTCTACGAACATAAAATCATTAAAATCATTTAATACTTCTTTAAGGAAAGGAGGCGGGTCCAACCACTTAGTGCCTTCCATTCCAGAAGTATATCCCATATCCCGGTCATACGTCATAAATAGCTAATAATGTAAGAGACGCTACCCAAGCTACTTAATATTTCCCAGTGGAAAATAGCCAAACCCCATCATTTAAGGCCTAATTCCAGAAGCGTGCTTCTCAATGGTACTATCTGGCTGCCATCATATGGAATCTCATAGGCCACTTAATACCTCCAAGTGGAAAATAGGCATACCCCGTCATTTAAGGCCTAATTCCAAAAGCAGACCCCTGTAGAGATACCACGTAGCGTAACCCCTTGGCCATTTAATAGTTTATCGGGGAAAAAGGTGGGTTCAACCACTTAATACCTCAAACCCTGAAGCAGGCCCTTCGTCTTATGGCCTATACCTATAATGATGTCTCACATTAGTCTACTATTCATAGGAACCAGTAGCTAGATTAGCTGGGCAGATTTCCCCTACTGGATTTGGAACTAACCTCACGTCATTACAAATATTTATCATAAGGATATCTCACATCAATAAAAGTATACACAAATGTTGGTAGCCTCAAAGTAAAGGGCAGACTTCTATCATGCAACTCTACTAACCTCGCATCTCTATGACTTAGCCATAAATTAGTTACTATACATATATATACACACACATCTCACCATTTCGTAAATAAGGCCTTATAAGGAATCTTCCTTATTACGCCTTAAAATAGTAATTAGGCTATATAAGAGTTTCCTCTTGTTTTCAACTCAAAATCAGTTACCTTCTTAATGGGGGAAAATAAATATAAATAAATGCCTAATTAACTATGCCATATATGCAATAGTTATACGTTAATTCCGTAGATAGAAATAAATATATATTCGCGCTTAATAATTTCTAACTGCATGGATTTTACGCCCTAAACTAGCGTTTAATGTCAATTCCCTAACCAGTTATTATTACAAGTCCTTTTCTTCAATTTCCAAAGATATTATGGAATTCAAATGTCCAAAACAGGGAATAAATATTCATAATCAAAACTGCAATAACAGACTTGCACATAAAATAGAAATTCGGTTTATTACACTAATTAAATGGAAAATCTTAAACAATAGGAATTGCAATTTAAACCCCATATTCTATTCAAATCCACTTTTTACAAAGAAATAGATATGAATAAGTGGTGTAAACTACGAATATAATTCGTAATCTAAACCCCTTATTTTACTGAAGGACCACAATTTAACCCAAAGAAGAAGGAGAAGTGGAATAGACTATGAAATTATCATAAAAAGCATAACAAAACAAATTCCATTAAATTAATGTAAATAATTGGGAATCTCAGCATAGAATTGACATATCGAAATTCAAAAGGAAATTTGGGAGATTTTATCTATCATATTTTTCGGAATCCCGAAATCCCTAAGGCGTATTCAAATCCAAAAGAAATACACTAATAATTGCCGAAAAGAAATACTAAGATTTTCACTCATAGATTAGCTTTACTCAAATGGATTTGCAGCCTTTCGATCTCTTCCAAAATCTCTCTATTTTGATATATAACACACACAATAGGAAAGGGGTATATATATATTCATTAGATTCAAAACAATTGGAGGAGAATAGGATAAGAATAGATTAGAGGAAGAATTAAGTTAAACCCTTACTTGAATTTTCTACGAAGTTTCTATATCTTATTAGAGAGATAGCAATGGCAGAGTTTCATCATATTCCCCAAAATAGTATGAATAAAAGTGGAGAGGATAGGGTCCTATTTATAGGAGTTGAAAAGCACCAGAACTGTAGGATGGAAGTAGGTAGGAAACGGTTAAATCTGGAACGCACAACCAAATAGAACATAGCATAAAACCCTAGCCACCACTGGCAACTTTCATTGCCAAGCGGTCGACCACCCTTGGGCGACCGGTTGACCTATTTAGGCCAACCACCATCTTATTTAGGGGCTTATATTTTACTTTCCGTTGCCGAATCATTTTATTCTCTAATTAACATTTTAACATTAAACATTAATTAAATGTTTACTTAGCCTCCAAGCTAAGTCTCTTGAAATTTAAAATCCTAAATTTTATTTCTTATTTGAATTTGAATTCAAACTAAATTAATTTAATTTTGAAAACATCGAACACTCATAAGTTCTTTGTTTGAGCTATGTTTCAGCATATTATATATGGAAACATATTAGAATTTCGCCATGAATGAAACGGAATAACTTTCATGGTCGAATTCCAACTTTTATAAAATTCTCATATCCATCCTTAATATTTAATTCAATTTACTTTATTTATTTATGGTTCATTTTATGGGATGTTACATTCTTTCCCCTTAAAAAGGATTTCGTCCCGAAATCTACCAAAGGACGAACAACATAACTCGTAATACATCCGGGTTAGACAATCAAGTTCTCCACACAACCATTTACTCAACCATTAGTGCAATGTGATTATGTACTGTAGGCATGCTAAAATGAGCTCAATCCTAGCGTGAGTGTGTAATCGTGTCATGTAAGTATGTATGCAAATATCCTAAACATGCATAAAAATTTCTATATGAGTGTAAAGTGATTGTGAAAAAGTGTAACAATCATTTCCTACCATCCAATTTAGTAACTGCGACGCAACCAAAATCCTAATTTTGGAGAGAGAAATTACCAATGAAAAGCTCTGGGTGAGTGTTCTTCATCTTCTCCTCGGTCTCCTATGTGCTTTCTGCCAGATTGTCCCCCATTGTACTCGGACCAACTTAATTATTTTATTGCGGAATCTCCTATGTGAGAAATGCGGATTATGGATCTTAAGGCTGGAATAACACTAGAGGGGGGTGAATAGTGTTTTGTGGATTTTCTAAATCTTTTTGAAACTTATGTAAATTTAATCACCGACAAATGCGATTCACAGACACAGATATAATCACAGAATCAGACATAGATGTAAATAATAAATAAAAGCAGTTAAGGAAAGAACACACCAGGATTTATACTAGTTCGGAGTTACCCTACATCCAGTCCCGCACAAACGTACAGATTTCTTATCAAAAATAATCTCCCATATTACACCCTCGATTTCAAGGCCACGAGGTACACCCTCCTGTATTCGAGTCTAGGGAAAACTCTCTTGATTTACCAGGCCACAAGATCACGTAATCGATTTCCGGGGCAACAATCACACCCAATTGATTTCAAGGCTCAACCGCACCTTTTACTCAACAGTTTGATTTACAAATAATCCTATAACTCTGAATAGCACTGAGATCTTATGGAGAGAGTGGCAGCAAATCAAACAAGAGATAATCAAGTTTGATTCACTTGGTATTTCGGTAGAGTATAGTTTGGAATTCTTTAGAATAGATGTGGAAGATGAAGAGAAGAGAAAACAAGTGAAATCTAATGATAAATTCGTTTAAAACTACTGGTATTTATAGGAAATCAACGGCCATATCTATTGTTGGGCGTGTTCTCACCCAGGAGATCTCAAGACCAAGAAGCACCAGTTTCGTCCAGGCTTGCCTAAGTTTTATTCGGCATCCCTACCACTGCCGAACCAGATTCACAACCATGAAAGATCGAACCAACTCGAACCAAAGTAAACACTACCGAACCAAAACCACTACAACCACCACCGAATCAGAACTCAGCCCACTCACCACCGGACCAGAACCACCAGAACAGAAATCAACCCACTCACCACCGGACCAGAACCACCAAACCAGAAATCAACCTACTCACCACCGGACCAGAACTACCGGAACGATCCACGCTCCACTCACTACCAAACCAAGGCGTTACCGAACCAGCATTGTCAGGCCAGATTACATCGGCCCAGGCCCACCAGCAGCTACATACATCCAAGACCTCTACCCCCAGCTTCACTCTATAAATAGAGGGGTAGGGGTACAACAATGGCGGACAAGTTTGAGAGCTCAAGCACGGACAGAACTTTCGAACAACTTTCATACACTTGTAATCAAAGCTTTGTACTTGTAATCTGAACAGTAAAGGAGAATAACATATAAAGTGGACGTAGGCACATTCTGGTCGAACCACTATAAATCTGTGTGTCTTTTACAGTTTAGTCCCTGCTTTTTACATATTTGCATAAACTACCCAAGTCATTAAGAACAACATAAAATCGACTAAATCATACGACTTGGAGGTGTTTGCCCATTTTTTGTGCAAACATTTTTGGTGCTTTCACTGAGAAGGTGAACTCCGGACTTCAGCTTCTCCCACTTAACCTTCTTCCTAACAACATCGCTCATTGCTTGGAAGACATGCCTCCCAAGCAGAAGAAAGATGTTAACAAAGGAAAAAACATCGCAACCAGCAGTATTCCAGATCCAGTGGTCACAGATCAAGTAAATCGTCCCGTTCCAACAGCAGTACCAAATGAAGGTCAGGCAAATCCGACAACCCCTGCCACGGAAGAGCCGGCAGCAATTACTAGGGAAGATCTAGACAGGGTTGTGGCTGAAGTGACTAACCGCTTCACATCCCAATAGGAAGCCTTGGTGAACCAACTCATGTCACGCTTAAGGGATGCTGAAGAGTCCAACCGCAACACTGAATCATGGGGTGAGTCCCAGTCTGGAGGATCTCAGAGGCAACAAAGATCTTCCTTCTTTGAAGAAGCCAACGACAGAAGCGGCCATGGTAGGAGCCGAGATCGAGCTCAGCCCGAAGTTGGACCTGAGGAAACGCTTGGAACTGAACCCAACGGGGGAGGTACCGGGCGGAGGTCAACTATAGTTGAGCCTGTCATGCTGCCTAACCATGAAAACACCAATGAAAGGGGCCAAGCTAGAGTCCAGCCCGAAGGTGGACCCGAGGAAGTGCTTAGAACAGAACCCAGCAGGGGAAGATCAAGGCAAGGGCCAACTGTAGCTGACCCTAGCATGCTCCCAGAAGACCAAAGACAACCACTGGAAAATATTAGGAATGATAGACGATACCATCCCTACAGGTCATCTGGACGGAATCAATCCCGCAGAGCAGAACCGAACTCATTTCTATCTTCTCTAAATTTTGATGAAAGGATGGCACGCTTGTTCAGAGAGTGCGTCCAACGGGATCAAAGAGATCGAGGGATAGGCGCTAGGGTAACCAGCCCTTTCGCCCGCAATATCAAAATTGCCATCACCCCCCGAGAATGGAAAATGCCTACAATGGAACCTTACAAGGGAACCTCTGACCCCGTTGTACACTTACAGAGATACACACAGCATATGCTCATGAGCGGAGCAACAGAAGGAGTGCTGTGCAAATGCTTTCCACTATTCTTATCAGATCTAGCTACCTCCTGGTTCTGCCATCTACCCCAAGGATCCATCAGCTCATGGGAGATGTTGAAAGAAAAGTTCATCAGCCAGTTCTGCATTCATGTGGAGCAACCCAAGGACGCTTATTCCTTATCGAGTATCAAACAGAAACCTGGAGAGAAGGTGCAACAATATCTAACCCGATTCAATGCCGCAACGGCCGCAGTCCAAGATGCCGATGAGAAGCTTATCTTAATGGCCCTCTGTAGTGGTGTGCATCTAGATACTAAATTTGCTAGAAGATTGACAAAAGAAAAACCAGCTACTTTACCCGATTTCTTCCATGAAGCCGGGAAATATATGAGGCTTGAAGACGCTGCCACTGAGGGGCAGTCAGGGCAACAAAATAAGGCAGCTCACGGCAACACGCCCGCTGTAGCAAAGGACATTCGAAGAAATGATTCTAGAGACAATGTTGGGCGCAGGAAGGAAGAAAAGCGTCTATATCGGCCGGGACCGAGATTTGACGCTTACACCCCTTTGAATGAAACGATCGAAAACATCTTCCTCGCCACTCAAGACGAAGTTAAATACAAACGCCCCCCGCATAAGAAGGAATCAGGTAACGCAATTAAGTCTGGAAAATTCTACCGCTTCCACGAATCCCATGGGCATGATACCAATGAATGCCATCATCTCCGGGACTTGATTGAAGAACACATCAGAAGAAGGAGACTAGAACGCTATGTAAAAGGTCAAAACATGACTCCAGCTCCTGCCAATGAGAACCCAAGGTTACCCTCCCCAGAAATAGGCAGAGGAAATCACAACACCAGCGGTTCCAGTCAAGAGAAGATAGTGGTCCATACCATCTCGGGAGGGCCACACATCGCCGACGGAAGCTGGGTAGAGATGGAAAGGTACGGAAAGTCACTTAGGAACGATGAAGAATGCGTTAACTCTATTATAGAAGAACGCCACCCGAAGCGGATAGAGAATGATGACATCACATTCAGTAGGCGTGACCTGGAGGGAAGGCAGTACCCTCACGCGGATCCCATGGTTATCTCTGCCCGACTCGGTCCAGCCGAATTTTTCCGAATTCTAGTAGACACTGGAAGCTCAGTGAATATCCTATTCAAGCATGCATTCGACAAAATGAAGCTGTCATTAAAGGATGTTTTCCCCTGCAATAAACCACTACACGGTTTCACTGGAAATGCAAAGATGCCCCTCGGGCGACTGGACCTCTTTGTTGAAATTGGAAGTCATCCTCGCTCCGTTGTGCGGAAACAAACGTTTGTGTTGATAGAAAACCACTCGGCCTACAACGCCTTCTTAGGAAGACCCGCCTTGTCTGACTTCCAAATTGTCCTGGCCCCATGGTGCCTGAAGATGAAATTTCCAACGAACAATGGAATAGGGGAAGTAGAGGGAGACCAGGACATCGCTCGAGATTTCTATGTAACTGAACTTCGCAATAACCGCAGGAAGGATATAGGGAAGAGTGCAGAGACTGCCCTCTGCACAAAAAGTTTGGAAGCATAGCAGCTAAAGAAAGCCCCTCCTCTTCGATATACCAGTGACCCTTTCAATGAATTAGACCCCAGGGACAAAGAGGAGGAGGCCATCGCCGAGCCTGCAGAAGCTATGGAATTTGTATCTGTGGACAAACACGACTCGAGTAGACTATTGAAAGTCGGGTCCCAACTAAAAGCAGAATTGAAGGAACAACCCATTGATTTTCTCCGCCACAACTTGGATGTATTTGCATGGTCACACGCTGACATGACTGGAATCTCCCCAGAGATAGCATGCCACGTACTAAACATCGATCCTACCAAGGCGCCAGTAAAACAGAAAAAGAGAAGTATGGGGGCAGAACGATCAGCAGCCCTCGATGAAGAAGTAAAAAACCTACTTGCCAATGACTTCATACGAGAAGCCATCTACCCAGAGTGGATCGCTAATCCGGTACTAGTAAAGAAGGCTAATGGGAAGTGGCGAACGTGCATTGACTTCTCCAACTTAAATGACGCCTGCCCGAAGGATTGCTTCCCACTTCCCCGAATCGACCAGCTCGTGGACAACAAGGCCGGGCACGAACTCTTATCTTTTATGGACGCATACTCAGGATATAACCAAATTCCTATGCATGCTCCCGATCAAGACCACACTAGTTTCATCACTGACCAGGGATTGTACTGCTACAAAGTAATGCCTTTTGGACTTAAAAACGCAGGAGCCACCTATCAGCGCCTCGTCAACAAGATGTTTGCGGGGCTAATAGGACAAACTATGGAAGTTTATGTGGATGACATGCTGGTAAAGTCAAGAAAAGCTGACGATCGCGTAAGCCACCTGGGCGAGATGTTTCAAGTACTTCGCCAATATTGAATGAAGCTGAATCCTCTAAAGTGCTCCTTCAGAGTATCATCAGGGAAGTTCCTGGGATTCATCGTCCATGCTAGAGGAATTGAAGCAAACCTTGAGCAAGTCCGAGCTCTGAAAGATATCAGGATACCTTCTACCCAAAAAGAAATGCAAAGCCTAAATGGGAAGGTGGCCGCCCTGGGCAGATTCATCTCTAAAGCAACTGACAAATGCATCCCCTTCTTCGAAGCTCTAAAGAAAGACAAAGGAAAGTTTGAATGGACTGACGAATGCTTAACAGCTTTCCTTAACTTAATCGAACGCCTTCAGAGACCACCAGTACTCTCAACTCCGAACAAAGGCGAAGAGCTATACCTATACCTTGCTGTGTCATCTCATGCTCTAAGCGCCGCCATGGTGAGAGAAGACAAACGCACGCAGCGGCCAGTATACTTTGTGAGCAAGAGGTTTACAGGGGCGGAAGCCAGATATCCTAAACTTGAGAAACTAGCGTACTTTACTAATCACGTCACGGAAACTACGTCACTATTTCCAATCTCATTCCATCAGAGTTCTGACCGATCAACCACTAAGGCAGGTACTCCATCGTCCCGACACTTCTGGGCGACTACTTAAATGGTGCATTGAACTAAGTCAATATGATATCACCTACCATCCCCGCACCGCCATCAAGGGACAAGCCATGGCCGATTTCATTGCCGAATTCACTACCAACGAAGGTAAGGAGCAATCGGAAATAGCAGAAGACATCAAGTGGAATCTCTTTGTGGATGGTGCGTCAAACGAACAAGGCTCGGGGGCAGGTGTGGTAATAATCACTCCTAGGGGAAATAAGCTACACTATGCTCTAAGGTTGGAATTCGCTGCCACCAACAACGATGCAGAGTATGAAGCAGTGATAGCTGGATTAGAACTTGTCTTAGAAGTCGGAGCCAATTCTTTGTGTCTTCATAATGATTCTCAACTTATTGTAAAACAAATACTAGGAGAATTTCAGGCTCGAGAAGAACGACTCATAGCATATCTAAAGAAGACCAAGTTGCTTCTCGATCAATTGGATCGCTATTTAATCAAACACATCCCTCGGGAAGAGAACCAAGAGGCCAACGAATTGGCGAAGCAAGCTAGCATGAGAGACGGCACTATTTCCGAAGCAGTAGCCATCTCAAAGCAACTGACCCCAAGTTTCGAGCAGGTGAATCTGATAGCTACAATCAAAGAGGAAGCTTGGATGACTCCCATCCAAAAATACTTACAAAACGGCACACTGCCCGACAAGCGTAACGAAGTCAAGAAAATCTTGAGGAGAGCTTCCCGCTACACAATACAAGAAGGCACCCTTTATCGGCGTGGCTTCTCTAACCCCTTATTAAGGTGTATCGCTGAAAGGGAAGCAAAGGAAATCTTATCCATAATCCATCAAGGAAGCTGCGGAGATCACACTGGAGGGCAGACTCTGGCAAAGAAAATACTCCGATATGGATACTTCTGGCCCACCTTAAACAAAGACGCCTTAGATTTCGTCAAAAAATGTGACAGATGTCAGAAATTTGCGAAGATTCCACGGCTACCCACAAATGAGATTACCCAAATGACCAGCCCTTGGCCCTTTGCAGTATGGGGAATTGACCTGATTGGCGAACTGCCAAGGGGCCGAGGCGGAGCCAAATATGCTATAGTGGCAGTCGACTATTTCATCAAATGGGTGGAAGCAGAACCCCTAAGTAAAGTATCTTCAGCAAAAGTTATTAACTTCTTGATCAAAAATGTTTTATGCAGGTACGGGTCCCACTTAAAATCATATCGGACAACAGACTTTAGTTTGACAGCGAGGAGTTCGCCAACTGGTGCCAAGAGCACGGAATTCACAAAAGCTTCTCATCTGTAGCTTATCCCCACCTTTTTCCTCCTCCACAACTCCCTCCTCCGGGATGTCTGGACATGTGCTAGGGGAGGGACCGTCGGACTTCTTAAGTTTCTTCCCCCCGGCAATTGGATGTTTCGGGAAAGGTGTCCTTTTACTGCTCTTCACCGTAGCCCCTCCTTTAGCCTTGGCGGCCCTCTCCTCAGTCGTATCTCTCTGCTTGACCACATACTGATGTGGCAGAATCAGGTTGTGCCCCAGAAGAGTAGCGTTCCTGATCAAATAAGAAGCCGACCTCTCCCTTCCTGGAATGGCTTCTATTTCCTCAGCCATCCAAACCAAACGATCGTTCTCTACAACCGCAAAGCCACCAGTCGCTAGCAAGAAATAAGGCACGTGAGGGAGAGTATTGTGGTCAGAATAAAAAATTATAAATAAGATTCAACTTACAGCCAGAGGTGAAGCGGCGGGAAGAAACGGAGTCATCTCTGACAAAAAACCATTCCTTCTTGAACATGCTGAACTTCGAGTATAAATCCAGGACTGGCTTGAAGGACACGGCCGACTCCAAGCTAATATACGGAGACCCCTTCTTGTAGCCTCTTAAGTTGTACAGATACCGGATTTCGCGATTGAAAGGAGGACGCCCGTATCTCCTCTGGAAGATGACGAACAAGCTCACCAAGATGGCATAGGAGTTGGGCTGAAGCTGGAAAGGAGCCACCTTCAAGTATGTGATGAAGCTGACTATCCAAGCATTGATAGGTGGGATGGCACCACACATGCAATGATACCTGCTATAAGCAAAATATCCTTCAGGGGGGTTATACAGCATCACTCCTTCCCTCGGCAATAACATGTGCGCTCTGTCGATCCCAAAAGAGCGAGAGATAACATCAAGCTGCTCATCTTTGAGGGAGCTGGAAAAGCAATCGGGCGGTGAGTTCAAGAGCTCTTGAGGACCGTACCCGTCTACTAACGATTTCGGGGTTGGTCCATGTCGTTCTGGTTCTGCCTGAACTGGGGGCACTATGGGGGACTCTCCTTTTTCCTTGGATTTCTTCTTGTCGGAACGAGTTTCTACTTTATGAGACATTATCTGCAACACGAGAAAACATATTGTTAGAACAAGGAGTGTAGAGATATAAACAAGCAAGTACCTACAGTCTGGAATTTCATTCATAATTCAAAACATAAAAGCTTCACTCGGTAGTTCAAGTCTTGGAGTTCATTCGGCACTCATACTCCCTAAGTGTCATTCGGTAATTCGAATCTTGGGGTTCATTCGGCACTCATACTCCCTAAGTGTCATTCGGTAATTCGGATCTTGGAGTTCATTCGGCACTCATACTTCCTAAGTGTCGTTCGGTAATTCGAGTCTTCGAGTTCATTTGGCACTCATACTCCCTAAGTGTCGTTCGGTAATTCGAGTCTTCGAGTTCATTCGGCACTCATACTCCCTAAAGTTCATTCGGTAATTCAAGCATAAAGTTTATTCGGCAGAAGAAAACCTCATCTGGTCCGGCAGTCAAAGCTGGTTCGATGATATGATTGATTCGGCAGGCAAGAATTTTGTTCGGCTATTTCAGACAGTAAGGAATAACAAAAGCGTAAGGCCCATACTTATAGGCAAACATAGACGACCGGACCGGCTGGTTCGGCGTTTGGGCCGAATGGGAGTATCCAAGCTAAACGTCATTGATTTTAAAACAAAGCACGGCATATACCGGCATATGCCCCACTTTGGGGGGAAAATGTTGGGCGTGTTCTCACCCAGGAGATCTCAAGACCAAGAAGCACCAGTTTCGTCCAGGCTTGCCTAAGTTTTATTCGGCATCCCTACCACTGCCGAACCAGATTCATAACCATGAAAGACCGAACCAACTCGAACCAAAGTAAACACTACCGAACCAAAACCACTCCAACCACCACCGAATCAGAACTCAGCCCACTCACCATCGGACCAGAACCACAGGACCAGAAATCAACCCACTCACCACCGGACCAGAAACCAACCTACTCACCACCGGACCATAACTACCGGAACGATCCACGCTCTACTCACTACCGAACCAAGGCGTTACCGAACCAGCATTGCCAGGCCAGATTACATCGGCCCAGGCCCACCAGCAGCTACATACATCCAAGACCCCTACCCCCAACCTCACTCTATAAATAGAGGGGTAGGGGTACAACAATGGCGGACAAGTTTGAGAGCTCAAGCACGGACAGAACTTTCGAACAACTTTCATACACTTGTAATCAAAGCTTTGTACTTGTAATCTGAACAGTAAAGGAGAATAACATATAAAGTGGACGTAGGCACATTCTAGCCGAACCACTATAAATCTTTGTGTCTTTTACAGTTTAGTCCCTGCTTTTTACATATTTGCATAAACCACCCAAGTCATTATGAACAACATAAAATCGACTAAATCATACGACTTGGAGGTGTTTGCCCATTTTTTGTGCAAACATCTATTCGTGAAAGGATATGATGAATAGACACTTCTTTTAAAAATTTGAATTTTGAATTTAACGGACACCATGTCGACATGGGGGGTTGAGGGATGTCGACATGCTCTAGGCAAAATTGATGATTTTGATTTTCTTATTAAAATTGGTTTCTATAATTTGTGAAAATGATTTCTAAACTTTGTAAATATATTTGAATATAGTTTAAAAATATAAAATAGTTTAGAAAATAATTTTTAATATATATAATCTTAATCTATAAAGTGATTTAAAATCTGAGTAAATAAATATTTTAAAGCTAAATATTTAAAACAAGAGATAGTTTAAAATCAATGACAATTTTGAAATTAAAATATTAAAAATGATAAAGATAGTTTTGAGGCTAAAATATTTTGAAAAGCTGTTTTGAAAATCATTTTGAAAAACCATTTTGAAGTAGTTTTGCAAGCTTCTTCCTGTAGAATATCTCATCACATCAGGACTCGAGAACTTGTACAAAACCAGGATGTTCGTGGGTTTGTAAGCCGCTTGTCGTAGGTTTGTAAGCTACTTGTCGTGGGTTTGTAAGCCACTATGAAGGTAGAAATGGGTTCCATCCCAAATGAAATATGAAATGAAGATTTCCGTGCTATTATGAAGTTTTAACATAATTCTAGACTCAATACTTATTTTGTACTATTAAAATCTTGAACTCTTGATAACTTGATTTCTTGATACTCATGAGTCTTCAATCTTGATATCTTTGATCTTTAAATTCATCAGTCTTGTATCTCTATACTGTACAGCCTTCATTCTTGGTGCCTACATGTTTATATCCTGCATACACACACACACACACATATATATATATATATATCTAAACTATAATGTTAGTATTTATATTTTATAACAAGTCCTAAGGTTGTTGTCATCAAAACCATCCTTCTCAAGGACTAACAATCTCCCCCTTTTTGATGATGACAACCTATGTTTATAAAATATACTTCTCCTTCACAATAACTCCCCCTAAAACTAATAAGTCCCCCTTAATCTAAGCCTAACTACTCTAACTACTCTATTTTATATTTCTCCCCCTTTGTCATCAACAAAAACTAATCCTAAACTAATATAACTCTCCCTTAATCTAATACTATCTAAACTAAATGCTAATAAGGAAGTATAATAAGCGAAACAAAAGAAATCTTATCATATACGATGCTATATTTACATATATATATATATATATATATATATATATATATATATGGAACATAAACACACAAATATATTCAAGTATATAAATTATAGAATAACACTACTAATGAGAGTTTTTGACAATTGGAGATTTGTGAATCGAACAATTTGGATAATGAAAACAAAAGTTTCCACGTTGTTCAACCAAATTCCCATCTTTGTCAAAACAGACTTCGCCTACACAGACCGTGTTGTCGTCTTCTGCCATAGGTGCTTCTTCCTCTTCTTCTTCTTCTTCTTCCTCTTCTTCTTCTTCCTCTTCGCTATGCTCTAAAGGATTATGCATGTGAATGTTGGGAGAATCTTCTTCAATTATAATAGGATTTGCGTGATTATCCATTAGGAATTTTGTAAATTCCGAAGAATTTTGCCTTGCTTTTCTTGTTCTTTTGCCATCCTTAGTTGCACAATTTGAAATTCAGTCAACATTTGCATGGCATCCTTCATAGATTCTTCAATCTTTATCACACGTGCCAGTGTAGTGCGTTGGAATGGACCAGAATGAGGAGAAGGGAAAGAAATGGTGTCCATTTGGTTCGATTTAGTGGAGGAGGCCTTTAATTTTAATTTACAGAAGTTTTATTTCAGAGAAAGAAAAGTGAGAAGACAGAAAAATTCGAAATACATAGGTTTATATAACTACTAAACTGATTTTAGTGGGAAAATCAAAATTTAAAATTTTGTCGTTGTATGTCGAAATGGGTGGTAGAGGTATGTCGACATCCTTATGAAAAAATTGATTTTCTTGTATATATGTTACTATATCTATATTCTATATCTCAGTTATTGAACAAATGCCTAGTTCTGTTCTTAATTTAGTAAATATAGGTTAATTTAAGGGTTTGGTGAAAATATCAGCAATTTGATTCTCAGAATTGATATATTCAAGAGAAATAATCTCTTTACTTATATTATCTCTGAGAAAATGATGTCTGATATCAATATGTTTAGTCCTAGCATGACGAGTAGTATTTTTAGACAAATTTATTGCACTAGAATTATCACAATAAATTGGTGATTTTTAAATTGTTAAACCAAAATCTTTTAAAGTTTGTTGCATATAAATGACTTGGGAGCAAGCCAAAGCAGTCGAGATATATTCTGCTTCAGTTGTTGATAAAGAAATAGTGTTTTGCTTTTTACTAAACCATGAAACAAGAGAATACCCCAAAAAGTGACAAGTTCCACTTGTACTTTTTCGGTCAAATTTGCAACCAGCATAGTCAGCATCACAATAAGAAATTAAATCAAATGGATCATTTTTAGGGTAAAACAAACCATAGTCAAAAGTATGTTTAACATATCTTATGATACGTTTCACAGCTTTTAAGTGAGTTTCTTTGGGTTGATATTGGTATCTTGCACAGAGACAAACACTATGCATGATATCAAGTCTACTCGCAGTGATATAGAGTAGTGATCCAATCATTCCCCTATATAGTTTTTGATTAACATCTTTTGAAAGATCTTCTTTATTTAAAGCTTCATTGGTTGCCATGAGAGTGGGTTTTCCACTCGCAGTAGTCATACCAAATTTACTCACTAGATCCCTAGCATATTTTTCTTGACTAATAAAGATACCATTATCTAATTGTTTTATTTGTAAACCTAAGAAGAAAGTAAGTTCACCCATATGACTCGTCTCAAACTCTTTTATCATTATTTCAGAAAATTCTTTATCCATTTCATGATTAGTTGAACCAAAAATAATATCATCTACATATACTTGTACTAGTTGAATATCATTTTTATTTCTTTTAATGAAAAGAGTATTATCTACTTTACCAATTTCAAATTTTGATTGTAATAAAAAAGATCTTAGTCTGTCATACCATGCTTTAGGAGCTTATTTTAGACCATATAGAGATTTCTTAAGTTTGAAAACATGGTTTGGTAATCTTTCATCTTCAAATAGTGGAGGTTTTTTAACATAAACTTCCTCTTTAACAAATCCATTTAGAAAAGCACTTTTAACATCCATTTGAAATAATTTGAAATTATTATAATTTGCGAAAGCAAGTAGAATTCTAATGGCTTCTAATCTTGCTACCGGTGCAAAAGTTTCATCACAATCTATTCCTTCTTCTTGACAATAACCTTGTGCGACTAATCGAGCTTTATTTCTTACGACCTCACCAAGTTCATTCATTTTATTTTTATAAACCCATTTTGTTCCAATTATACTTTTATCCTCAGGTCTAGGAACAAGTTCCCAAACATCATTTCTGGTGAACTGATTCAATTCTTCTTGCATAGCAAGAATCCATGAATCATCAGATGATGCTTCCTTTGGATTTTTAGGTTCAATAGTTGATATAAAAGCTACATTACTCATATTATTTAGTTGATTCTAGTTCTAACAATAGATTCAATATTTCCTAGTATATTTTCTATAGGATGATCTTTTAATAGCCTAATTCTTTTATTAGGTTGAATGATTTCACAATTAGTTTCATTAGGTTCATTATTTAAAGTTACAAAATCTTCTTCATATTCTATTTGTACAGTATCTTTAAAATTTTCATCAAAAGATACATGCATTGTTTCTTCAATAGTGTTAGTTCTTAAATTATAAACTCTAAATGCTTTACTTCTATTAGAATATCCGATGAAGATACCTTTGTCGGATTTAGGTTCAAATTTATCTAAATTATCTTTTGTATTAAGAATAAAACACTTACTACCAAAAACTTTAAAATAAGCTACTATGGGTTTCTTATTGTAAAGTAATTCATATGGTGTTTTATTAGTTAATGGTCTAATTAAAATCCTATTTAATATATAACAAGCTGTAGCGACTGCTTTAGCCCAAATTGTTTTAGGTAAGTTACTATCAGAAAGCATTGTTCTAGCACACTCTTGAATCGTTCTATTCTTACGTTCTACCACTCCGTTTTGTTGTGGAGTTCTTGGAAAAGAGAAATTATGAGTTATTCCCTTTTTATTGCAGAATCTCTCAAAATTTTCATTTTCAATTTCCCCACCGTGATCACTACAAATAGTTATAATTTTTAAAGAAAGTTGGTTTTGAAGTCATTTTGTAAAAAAATTAAATGAATCAAAAGTATCACTTTTATGTTTCATAAAAATTGTCCATGTAAACCTAGAATAATCATCTACAATTACAAAGACATGTTTATTGAGATTTATTGATTGAATTTGAGATGGACCAAATAAATCAAGATGAAGTAACTCAAGAGGTTTTGAAGTTGAAATCATATATTTTAATTTGAAAGAACTTTTCCTAAGTTTTCCTAATTGGCAAGCATCACATATTGTTTGCATAAAAAATGGACAAACACCTCAAAGTTGTATGATTTAGTAGATCTTATGTTGTTCTTAGCAATTTGAGTGATTCATGCAAATATATGAAAAGTAGGGGCTAAACTGTAAAAAGACACGCAGATTTATAGTGGTTCAGCCAGAATGTGCCTACGTCCACTTTATATGTTATTTCTCTTCTCTTCTTTTGATTACAAGTACAAAGCTTTGATACAAGTAAAAGAAAGTTGTTTGAAAGTTCCTTCCGTGCTTGAGCTCTCAAACTTGTCCCCATTGTTGTACCCCTGCCCCTCTATTTATAGAGTGAGGTTGGGGGTAGGGGTCTTGGATGTATATAGCTGCTGGTGGGCCTGGGCTGATGTATCTGGCCTGGCACATCTGGTTCGGCATGGTCTTGGTTCGGGACGCCTCGGTCCGGTGGCAGCTGGTTCGGTGGGATGTGGAGCTGGGTTGGTTCGGAGGTAGGTGGTCCTTTGATTCGGTGGCAGGGGTCTAGATTGGTTCGGTAGTGGATGGGGAATGCTATATCGGTAGCTCGGCATTGTTTGGAGATGTTGGTTCGGTGGGTCGATGGATCGGTAGGCATGTAGAGGGTTGGTCCGGTCTCGGCTGGTTCGGCGGTTGCAGGTGAGGTCCCAGTCCGGTAGGAGATGGAAAATGTGTTGGATCGGCGGTGAGACCGGACCGGTGTTTGAAGGGTTCTGGCAATGGTCTTGCCTCTTGGTTCGGCAAGTAGCGAGGTTGGTTGGAGTCGGTTCGACATCGGGGAGGAGAGGCTTGGCTCCTTCTTTTCTTTTGGTTCGATGGGGTTGGAAACACACCCAACATTTGCCCCCCAAAGTGGGGCATATGCCGGCATATGTCGCGCTTTGTTTTTTTTTTTTTGGGATTGGGTATAGCTTTATTCGATTCCGAGTGCCGAACCATCTGGTTCGGCTGTTCTGGGTATGTTTATAAATAGGGGCTACACTCCTTCGTTATTCCTTACCGAATCAAAAGAGAGCCGAATCAACCCTTGCCGAATCAAACCCTTGCCGAATCAAACCCTTGCCGAATCAAACCCTTGCCGAATCAAACCCCTGCCGAATCCATCTCGTGCCGAGTCAGGTATATATCCTTTTTCCGAATGAACACGAAAATGCCGAATGCTTCCTTGTATTGTATCACCGAATGAGCTAATGCCGAACGAAACTCGGAAGTTTGACCAACCGAACGGAACTTGAAGATTTAAACACTGAATGGCACTTGATAACTATGTGTTTATATTCCCATACTCCTTGTGCTAATATCATGCTTTTCTTATGTCGTAGATAAATGTCTCAAAGAGTAGAAACTCGATCGAAGAAGGAGTCTGAGGGCTAAGGAGGTTCTTCTGCCGTGCCCCCAGCTCAGCCAGGACCGGAACGTCATGGATCTTCCTCGAGATCTCTAGTGGACGGGTACGGCCCTCAGGAGCTTCTGAACTCCCCGCCCGATTGCTTTCCTAGCTCCCTCAAGGAGGAGCAGCTCGATGTCATTTCCCGATCCTTTGGAATCGATAGGGCGCGCTTGCTATTGCCTGGGAGAGACGTTATGCCGTATGATCCTCCTGAAGGGTACTTCGCCTACAGCAGATACCACTGCATGTGTGGTGCCATTCCTCCTCTTAACGCTTGGATAGCCAGCTTCCTCACATATATTAAGGTGGCCCCATTCCAGCTTCAACCCAACTCCTATGCTATATTGGTGAGCCTCTTCGTCATTTTCCAGAGGAAGTATGGTCGTGCTCCTTCCAACCGGGAGATCCGGTATCTATATAATCTGAGGGGCTATAAGAAGGGGTCTCCATACATTAGCTTGGAGTCAGCTGTGACCATCAAGCCGGTCTTGGATTTGTATTCTAAATTTAGCATGTTCAAGAAGGAGTGGTTCTTTGTCAGGGACGACTCCGTTTCAATTCGGCGCTTTACTTCTGGATGTAAGTTGATGCTTTTACTTATAATTTCCATTCCGATTGCGATGCTTCTTCTCATACGTTTTCATTTTTGCTAGCGACATGTGGCTTTGCGGTTGTGGAGACTGACCGCCTGGTTCAAACGGTGGTTGAGATAGAAGCTATTCTCGGGAAGTATAGATCATCTGCCTTCCTGATTAGAAATGCGACCCTCCTGGAGTATAACTTAATCCTTCCACAGCAGTCAGTAGTCAAGCTGAGGGAAACGGCGGAGGAGAGGGTGGCTGCTCAGGCTAAGGGAGGCGTCACGGTAGAGAGCAGCAAGAGGAAACCTTTCGCAAAACCTCCAGCCGTCGGAGGTAAGAAACTCAAGAAATCGGACGGTCCCTCCCCCAGCAATTGTCCACTTACCCAGGAGGAGGAAGACATAGAGGAGGAAAGAGGTGAGGGTGGAGATGGTCGGGAAGGTGATAAAGGTGACGATGGCATAAGGGCCTTGCTTCCTGGGCAAGCGGGCGAGATTCAGGAGTGGACGGACGATGCGTTCCACCAGGCTTTCGAGGGGCTGGACGAAGATCCGGCTTTGGTAAGGAAAACTGGGAAAGCGGACAAGGCCAGGACCGGTGCAAGTGAGTCTTCTCAGACCATTTCAGCCAAGGTGGCTCCGACGACTCAAGGTGAACTCTTGACTCCTGCATGCTTCATTAATGATAGGGACTTAGGAATATTTTATGATCCGCTCCCGTCCTGGAATGAAATCCAGGACTTATTGCAGTATCCTACTTCTCCCCAGGGTTTGTATAACAGACGTGTTTTCTTTCTTCTTTTAATCCGCCGCGTTTCTCAAATTATATAGTGATGTAAGTTTGTGACACTTGTTCTTCATGTCAGGAGCAGGTAAGACATCCAAGGCCTCGGATCTTCGGCACAGGCTTGAGCAATACAAGCTTTCAAAAACTTCCGCTAAGCCGAAGCCTTCGACCCACCGCTCCGGGGATGTAGTCGGCTACCATCCTCTTCTCGGGGTCATCGAAGAGGGTATTCAACGGAGAAAGAGGAGTCATTCTTCATCCGAACCTTCACTTGGTCCTCATCTCCCGGCTCAGCCTCTTCATGATATCACAGGGGAGGATAGCGAGTTTGCACTCTCTCCGCGCCCACCCGGAAACCCTACCGTTATTCACATCGACCGTCCTGACTTGGCTCGTAATCCATTTGCGGGTCATCCTGACCTGGATCCAAGCTCCCATGATATTACCTTTGACGAGGTCACTGGTGAGCACCTTCTTCCACGCAACCCCATGGTATGGGTACTTGATGAAGCTAAGTCCTTAGATCTCGATTTACTCACTACTCGTATAATTACTATAGGAGACGAGGCCAAGGCTAATATTGATCGGGTGGCGGAGGAGACTAAGAAGCTGATGGGGCATCATGCCCGGTTGGTTAAGGCCGGAGAGGAGATTGGGAGTGCCAATATCCGACTGCGATTGGTGGTTTCGGATCAGGCCAAACAGCTTGCGGATCAGGCTATTCAGATTTCTCAGCATGAGGCTGCTTCTGGACGACTAAAGAAAACCATGGAAGAGGCTAGCCGGGCTGAGTTGTGGAAAATGGAAGCTACTTGCAAAGAACGGATTGACATGGCTATTGCTACGGTGGACGAGGTTCGGAAAGCGAATCTTGAGCAGGTGGAGGAGCTGTCCAGGAAACTTGAGGCTGCAGAGCTTGCTCAAGCCAAGTTGAGGGAGGAGATGGAGGCAATGCGGGGATCCCTTCTGGTTGACTGCTCGAGATACCGATCGGAGAGAGATGCTGCCGTTGAAAGGCTGTCGACTTCCGAGGCCCGGATGAGGGAGTTTGAGGAGAATGAGGGGATGATGGATGAAATGCTTCAGGACATGTACTTCCGAACTTGGAAGCAGGGCAACCTATCCTGGATGGATGATTATCCTAGGGTCATGGCTAATATTTATCTCCGGGCTTTGGAGGAAGCTAAGGCCGATGCGGATAAAGATGGTGGCGTGGTCTTTAGCATGGATGCGGTCACTGCCCAGTTTACCAAGGAGGAGAAGGTGGCGGTGAAGGAAGGTATGCGGTCGCTTGCTGCTGAGGAGGTAGGCGTGCAGGTAGAGGATGACGATCAGGATAGTCATGAAGCAGGCGCTGGTAAGTCTCCCCTTTTTAGTTTCTCCATCAATTTGGTTGCTTATTACTAATGAATCCTTTCTCTGACTGGACAGGGGGTCAACAGGACAAGGATAAAGCTCCACTGCAGCCGGCCCCTTGATTATATCTGGAAAAACTCTTTTTGTGGGTTTGACAGGGTTGTACATGTTAGTCGAAAAATAGTAAAGTAGCCTTTGGGTTATAATATTTTGCCACTTGTAATAAATAGTCTTATTTTTGACGTGTAATTCTTTAACTTGGGCTGATTTTCTTGAATGTTTGTTGCTTTTTCGACATGTCGTACGAGAAATATAGCTATGCATATTCTTGTAATTGAATTGTGTTTGATGTCAGGTTCTGGTTTTAAAACATAATTTCATGACTTGTAATATTAGTGTGTGGTGTGAACAAATTATAGTCATGCATCTGTACATAAAGGAAGAAAATACCGCCTTTCATGTTTTGTTTGTAGATGGCAGTTTCGAATATCTTGTATGACCGAGCATGGAAAGTAGTTGAATGCCCTGCCATCCGATTGTGAATCTCCGCATCCATTGGCGAGTGTCTCCTACTCTGTATCCTGTACTTTATGGATTGTTATAGAGGATAGGAGGAAAGCTTTTTAAGTAAAATTGAAATATGTGAAATAGTAAAACTTCCAATCACGGAAGGCCTTCGATGTGCTTAAGTTCGTGGCAAACGGGTTTTGTAGTCACTTTCCCTAGCTGTGGGTCTTGGAGACATTTGTCACCCATCTTACGCCTCCGCGGGGAGTTAATTCTTTTTTACCACAGCCGCACTTAAGACACATCGGAGCCGAGATCGCGCACAGTAACTACCCGGGCCATTATGGCTCGTAATCGTGGGTATTATTCGATTTACTGTGGCCGGCTAGCCTGGGTGCCGATCGTCAACTGTGAACTGCTCCTGGCTGGCCACACCTTATGTTGGGGCTTATAGTCGGTTCACAGTTGCCGGCGAGCCTAACGCCGTAATGAGCTGCCTCGGCTATAGTCGGCCTTCTCGGTGGCTTATAATCGGCTCATTACAGTTGGCTTTAAGGGCCGTCGCGAGCAATGAGTTAACCCGCAGCAGAGGGATGCTGGAGCAAAAGTGTCTCATTGGAGAGGGCATAGATTCGCATAGTACCTGTTAGGTCTTGTTCAGGTGAAGTTGCGTTGTGTAGTGCTTTGAGTGAAAATGCTATACGCTCAGGATTTTGTTCAACAGAAAAGGATAAAGTTAACAAGCAGCCAAGATACAAAGGAACAAGTTAAAAAAGAGACAAGGTTTTTTAGAGTGGTTCGGCACGAAAAGGCCTACGTCCACTGATTCTCTTTGTTAATTCACTTCATATGGGCAATACAAGTTAAGAAAAGTATCGACGGAGGTGTTGGATGTTCCATGCCCTCTGGAACACCTCTCCGTCCACTGTTGACAAAATATAGGCTCCGTTGTGGAGATCTTTATGAATCACATATGGTCCATCCCAGATTGGGTCTAGTGCTCCGGGGCGAGGGAAGATTCGCTTGAGGACAAGATCCCCTTCTTGTAAGGTACGATGCTTGACTTTGGAGTTGTATTGTGCTGCCACTTTTTGCTTGTGGGCTGCTGTTTTGAGGACTGCATCGTTTCTTCTTTCCTCGATTAGATCCAAAGACATGTGAAGGAGTTCTTCGTTCTCTTCTGGGTTGTAGTGGATCCTACGGTGGGAAGGCACAATGGTTTCAACTGGGAGCATAGCCTCCGATCCGTATGCCAAAGAGAAAGGAGTGTGCCCCGTCGATGTTCTGAAAGATGTGCGATAGGCCCATAGTGCCGTAGGAAGTTCATCCACCCAAGCGCCCTTTGACTTTTCGAGCTTCTTTTTTATTAGAGTTTTCAGAATTTTGTTGACGGCTTCAACTTGTCCGTTTGCTTGGGGATATGCTACGGATGAGAAGCTTTTGTGAATTCCGTGCTCTTGGCACCAGTTGGCGAATTCCTCGCTGTCGAACTGAAGCCCATTGTCTGATATGATTTTGAATGGGACTCCGTACCTGCACAGAACATTTTTGATCACGAAATTAATAACTTTTGCAGAAGATACTTTATTAAGAGGTTCCGCTTCCACCCATTTGGTGAAATAGTCGACTGCTACTATAGCATATTTGGCGCCGCCTCGACCCATTGGCAGTTCGCCGATTAAGTCAATTCCCCACACTGCAAAGGGCCAAGGGCTGGTCATTTGAGTAATCTCAGTTGTTGGTAGCCGCGGAATCTTAGCAAATTTCTGGCATCTGTCACACTTCTTGACGAAATCTAAAGCGTCCTTGCTTAAGGTGGGCCAGAAATATCCGTATCGGAGTATCTTTTTTGCTAATGTTTGCCCTTTGGTGTGATCTCCGCAGCTCCCCTGATAGATGTTGGATAAGATTTCCTTGGCTTCTCTCCCAGCGACACACCTTAATAACGGGTTAGAGAATCCGCGCCGGTAGAGGATGTCTTCTTGTATTGTGTAGCGGGATGCTTTCCTTAGGATTTTCTTGACTTCGTTACGCCCGTTGGGTAGAGTGCCACTTTGTAGGTAGTCTCGGATGGGAGTCATCCAAGTTGCTTCTTCGGTTGCAGCTATCAGATTTACTTGCTCAAAACTTGGGGCTAGTTGCTTTGAGATGGTCACTGCCCCGAAGATGGTGATGTCTCTCACACTTGCTTGCTTTGCTAATTCGTCGGCCTCTCGGTTCTCCTCCCGAGGGATGTGTTTGACTAAGTAGTGGTCCAATCGGCTGAGAAGTAACCTGGTCTTCTTTGGATATGCTATGAGTCGTTCTTCTCGAGCTTGGAATTCTCCTAGTATTTGATTGACAATAAGTTGAGAATCGCTGTGAAGACACAAAGAATTGGCCCCGATTTCTATGGCAATTTCTAGCCCAGCTATCACTGCTTCATATTCTGCATCGTTGTTGGTGGAAGCGAACTCCAACCTTATAGTGTAGTGCAGTTTGTTTCCCCTAGGAGTGATTACTACCACACCTTCCCCCGAGCCTTGTTCGTTCGATGCACCATCCACAAAGAGATTCCACTTGATATCTTCTGCTATCTCCAATTGCTCCTTACCTTCGTTGGTAGTGAATTCTGCAATGAAATCAGCCATGGCTTGTCCCTTGATGGCGGTGCGAGGGTGATAGGTGATATCATACTGACTTAGTTCAATGCACCATTTAAGTAGTCGCCCAGAAGTGTCAGGACGATGGAGTACCTGCCTCAGTGGTTGATCGGTCAGAACTTTGATGGAATGGGACTGGAAGTAGTGACGCAGTTTTCGTGATGTGATTAGTAAACAGTATGCTAACTTCTCAAGCTTAGGATATCTAACTTCTGCCCCAGTAAACCTTTTGCTGACGAAGTAAACTGGTCGTTGCGTGCGGTTGTCTTCCCTTACCAAGGCAGCGCTTAGAGCATGAGATGACACAGCAAGGTATAGGTATAATTCTTTGCCTTCGCTTGGAGTCGAGAGTACCGGTGGTTTCTGGAGGTGTTCGATTAGGTTAAGGAAAGCGGTTAAGCATTCGTCCGTCCATTCGAACTTTCCTTTATCTTTCTTTAGAGCTTCGAAAAAGGGGACGCACTTGTCCGTTGCCTTGGAGATGAATCGGTTTAGGGCGGCCACTTTTCCATTTAGGCTTTGCATTTCCTTTCGGGTGGAAGGTATCTTGATATCCCTTAGCGCTCGGACTTGTTCAGGGTTTGCTTCTATCCCTCTGGCATGAACGATGAATCCTAAGAACTTCCCTGACGACACACCGAAGGAGCATTTTAGTGGATTCAACTTCATTCCATATTGCCGAAGTACTTGAAACATCTTGCCTAGGTGGCTTACGTGATCTTTGGCCTTCCTTGACTTTACCAGCATGTCATCCACATATACTTCCATAGTTTGTCCTATTAGCCCTGCAAACATCTTGTTGACGAGGCGCTGGTAGGTGGCTCCTGCATTTTTAAGTCCGAAAGGCATTACTTTGTAGCAGTATAAACCTCGGTCGGTGATGAAACTAGTGTGGTCTTGGTCGGGAGCATGCATAGGAATTTGGTTATATCCTGAGTATGCATCCATAAAAGATAGGAGTTCGTGCCCGGCTGTGCTGTCTACAAGTTGGTCGATCCTGGGAAGTGGGAAGCAATCCTTTGGGCAGGCGTCGTTTAAGTTGGAAAAGTCAATGCAGGTTCGCCACTTCCCATTAGCCTTTTTTACCAGCACAGGGTTGGCGATCCATTCCGGGTAGATAGCTTCTCGTATGAAGTCATTGGCGAGTAGATTCTTTACTTCTTCATCAAGTGCTGCTGATCGCTCTGCCCCCATACTTCTCTTTTTTTGTTTTACAGGCGCCTTGGTAGGATCAATGTTTAATACGTGGCAGGCTATGTCGGGGGAGATTCCAGTCATGTCAGCGTGTGACCAAGCGAATACATCCAAGTTGTGGCGGAGAAAATCGATGAGTTGTTCCTTCAATTCGGCTTTTAGTTGGGACCCAATTTTCAATAGTCTACTCGAGTCGTGCTTGTCTACAGATATAAACTCCATAGCCTCTGCAGGCTCGGCGGTGGCCTCCTCCTCTTTGTCCCTAGGATCTAATTCATTGAAAGGGTCGCTGGTATACCGAAGATGAGGGGCTTTCTTTAATTGCTACGCTTCTAGACTTTTTGTGCAGAGGGCAATCTCTACACCCTTCCCTTTATCCTTCCTGTGGTTGTTGCGAAGTTCAGTCACATAGCAGTCTCGAGCAACGTCTGGATCTCCTTCCACTTCCCCTACTCCATTGTCCGTTGGGAATTTCATCTTTAGGCACCATGGGGCTAAGACAATTTGGAAGTCAGACAAGGATGGCCTTCCTAAGAAGGCGTTGTAGGCCGACTGGTTTTCTATTAGCACAAACGTTTGTTTTCGTACAGCAGAGCGGGGATGGCTTCCAATCTCAACAAAAAGGTCCAGTTGCCCGAGGGGCATTTTCGCATCTCTAGTGAAGCCGTGTAGTGGTTTATCGCAGGGGGATACATCCTTCATTGATCGCTTCATTTTGTCGAATGCGTGTTTGAACATGATGTTTACCGAGCTTCCAGTGTCTACCAGGATTCGGTAGACTTCGGCGGGACCAAGTCGGGCAGAGATGACCATGGGATCCATGTGAGGGTACTGCCTTCCTTCTAGGTCACGCTTACCGAACGTGATGTCATTACTTTCTTTCCGCTTCGGGTGGCGCTCTTCTATAACCGAATTGACATAGTCTTTATTGTCTCTAAGCGACTTTCCGTATCTTTCCATCTCTTTCCAGCTTCTGTCTGCGATGTGTGGCCCTCCTGAGATGGTATGGACCACTATCTTTTCTTGGCTAGAGCTGCTAGCGTTGCGGTTTCCTCTGTCGGCCCCGGGGAGGGTAGCCTTGGGTTTTCATTGGCAGGAGCTGGGGTCCTGTCCTGACCTTTTACATAACGTTCCAGTTTCTTTCTTTTGATGTGTTCCTCAATCAGATCTCGGAGATGATGGCATTCGTTGGTATCATGCCCGTGAGATTCATGGAAGCGGCAGAATTTTCCAGACTTCTGTGCATTATCTGATTCCTTCTTGTATGGTGGGCGTTTGTATCTAACTTCGTCTTGGGTGGCAAGGAAGATATTTTCGACAGTCTCGTTCAAAGGAGTGTAAGTGTCGAATCTTGGTCCTGGCCGATATAGGCGCTTTTCTCCCTTCTTGCCCCCAGCATTGTCTCTAGAATCATTTCTTCGAACGTCCCTTGCCGCAGCAGGGGCGTTGCCATGGGTTGTCTTATTTTGCTGTCCTGACTGCCCCTCAATGGCAGCATCCTCAAGCCTCATGTATTTCCCGGCTTCATGGAAGAAATCGGGTAAAGTAGCTGGCTTTTCTTTTGTCAACCTTCTAGCAAATTTAGTGTCCGGATGCACACCACTGCAGAGGGCCATTAGGATAAGCTTCTCATCGGCATCTTGGACTGCGGCTGCTGCGGCGTTGAATCTGGTTAGGTATTGCTGCAGCTTTTCTCCAGGTTTCTGTTTGACGCTGGATAAGGAATAAGCGTCCTTAGGTTGCTCCACATGAATGCGGAACTGACTGATAAATTTTTCTTTCAACATTTCCCACGAGCTGATGGATCCTTGGGGTAGATGACAGAACCAGGAGGTAGCAAGATCTGCTAAGAAGAGCGGAAAGCATTTGCACAGTACTCCCTCTGTTGCTCCACTCATGAGCATATGCTGCGTGTACCTCTGTAAGTGTACAACGGGATCGGAGGTTCCTTTGTAGGGTTCCATTGTTGGCATCTTCCATTCTCGGGGGGTGATAGCAATTTCGATATTGCGGGCGAAAGGGCTGGTTACCCTAGCGCCTATCCGTCGATCTCTTTGCTCCCGTTGGACACACTCTCTGAATAAGCGTGCCATCCTTTCATCAGAACTTGGAGCAGATAGAAATGAGTTTGGCTCTGTTCTATGGGATTGATTCCGTCCAGATGACCTGTAGGGATGGTATCGCCTATCATTCCTCATATTTTCCAATGGCTGCCTTTGATCTTCTGGGAGCATGCTCGGGTCAGCTACAGTTGGCCCTTGCCTCGATCTTCCCCTGCTGGGTTCTGATCTAAGCACTTCCTCGGGTCCAACTTCGGGCTGGACTCCAGCTCGGCCCCGTTCACTGGCGTTTCTGTGGTTAGGCAGCATGACAGGCTCAGCTACAGTTGACCTTCGCCCGGTACCTCTCCTGTTGGGTTCGGTATCAAACGTTTCCTCAGGCCTAACTTCGGGTTGTGCTCGGTCTCGGCTCCTATCATGGCTACTTCTGCCGTTAGCTCCTTCGATGAAAGAAGATCTTTGTTGTCTCTGAGATCCTCCAGACTGGGACTCGCCCCATGATTCAGTGTTGCGGTTGGATTCCTCAGCGTCCCTTAAGCGTGACATGAGATGGTCCACCAAGGCTTCCTGCTGGGACGTGAAGCGGTTAGTTACTTCCACCACAACTCTGTCCAGATCTGCTCTAGTAATTGCTGCAAGCTGTTCTGTGGCAGGAGTGGCTGGGTTGGCCTGCTCTTCATTTGTTACTGTTGCTGGAGGAGGACGATTTACTTGGTTCGTGATAGCTGGATCTGGAAGACTGCTGGATGCAATTTTTTTTCCTTTGTTAACATCTTTTCTCTGTTTGGGAGGCATGTTTTCCAAGTGGCGGACGATGCTGTTAGGAAAACTTGTTAAGCGGATGAAGCTGAAGCTTCGAGCTTCTAATTCTCAGTGAAAGCACCAAAAATGTTTGCATAAAAAATGGACAAACACCTCAAAGTTGTATGATTTAGTAGATCTTATGTTGTTCTTAGCAATTTGAGTGATTCATGCAAATATATGAAAAGCAAGGGCTAAACTGTAAAAAGACACGCAGATTTATAGTGGTTCAGCCAGAATGTGCCTACGTCCACTTTATATGTTATTTCTCTTCTCTTCTTTTGATTACAAGTACAAAGCTTTGATACAAGTAAAAGAAAGTTGTTTGAAAGTTCCTTCCGTGCTTGAGCTCTCAAACTTGTCCCCATTGTTGTACCCCTGCCCCTCTATTTATAGAGTGAGGTTGGGGGTAGGGGTCTTGGATGTATATAGCTGCTGGTGGGCCTGGGCTGATGTATCTGGCCTGGCACATCTGGTTCGGCATGGTCTTGGTTCGGGACGCCTCGGTCCGGTGGCAGCTGGTTCGGTGGGATGTGGAGCTGGGTTGGTTCGGAGGTAGGTGGTCCTTTGATTCGGTGGCAGGGGTCTAGATTGGTTCGGTAGTGGATGGGGAATGCTATATCGGTAGCTCGGCATTGTTTGGAGATGTTGGTTCGGTGGGTCGATGGATCGGTAGGCATGTAGAGGGTTGGTCCGGTCTCGGCTGGTTCGGCGGTTGCAGGTGAGGTCCCGGTCCGGTAGGAGATGGAAAATGTGTTGGATCAGCGGTGAGACCGGACCGGTGTTTGAAGGGTTCTGGCAATGGTCTTGCCTCTTGGTTCGGCAAGTAGCGAGGTTGGTTGGAGTCGGTTCGACATCGGGGAGGAGAGGCTTGGCTCCTTCTTTTCTTTTGGTTCGATGGGGTTGGAAACACACCCAACACATATACTATCTACTTTAAAGTTTAACTTGGGAAGACCTCTAACTAAGTCAAGTTTTGATAACCTAGATAACAGTTTGAAATTTAAATGACCAAATCTTTTATGCTAAATCCAAGGGTCACTTGTATTAGCCAAAAGACATAAGTTATCATTTGAAACTTTCATACTAAGGATGTTAATATTTTTCTTCCTAATTCCTTCAAATATAATATTTGAATTTTTATCTTCGATGTAACACTTATCTTTTTCAAATTTAATCTTGTATTCTTTATCGCAAAGTTGACAAATGCTAAGTAGATTGTGTTTCAGATTCTTAACTAATAAAACATTAGAAATAGTAGGAGTTTTAGAGTTACCGACATTGCCGATGCCAATCACATATCCTTTTGAGTTGTCTCCAAAATTAACCAATCCTCCATCTTTATAAATAATATCATTCAGCATATGTGGATTACCAGTCATGTGTCTTGAACATCCACTATCAAGTATCCACTTATTCTTCTTGATTACACAATTTGTCCATTGAGTGTTAATTCTTCAAAGGCCATATAACATTTTCCTTTTTGCATAGAATAAAAACTTGGTAGATAACTTGGTTTTCTATAATAACTATATGCAGACTTATGAGACAATGATGATTTGAACAGTTTTAAACTAGTGTTAACAAAATCCCCAAAAATAGCCATTTTAAAACTTCTTCAAAATTCAGATTATGAAAACTTTGAAAACCTTTCTTTGATACCAAATGTGAGAAATGCGGATTATGGATCTTAAGGCTGGAATAACACTAGAGGGAGGGTGAATAGTGTTTTGTGGATTTTCTAAATCATTTTGAAACTTATGTAAATTTAATCACCAACAAATGCAATTCACAGACACAGATATAATCACAGAATCAGACACAGATGCAAATAATAAATAAAAGCAGTAAAGGAAAGAACACATCAGGATTTATACTGGTTCGGAGTTACCCTACATCCAGTCTCGCACAAACGTACGGATTTCTTATCAAAAATAATCTCCCAGATTACACCCACGATTTCAAGGCCACGAGGTACACCCTCCTGTATTCGAGTCCGGGGCAAACTCTCTTGATTTACCAGGCCACAAGATCACCTAATTGATTTCCGAGGCAACAATCACACCCAATTGATTTTAAGATTCAACCTCACCTTTTACTCAACAGTTTGATTTACAAATAATCCTATAACTCTGAATAGCACTGAGATCTTATGGAGAGAGTGGCAGAGAATCAAACATGAGATGATCAAGTTTGATTCACTTGGTATTTCGGCAGAGTATAGTTTGGAATTCTTTAGAATAGATGTGGAAGATGAAGAGAAGAGAAAACAAGTGAAATCTAATGATAAATTCGTTTAAAACTACTGGTATTTATAGGAAATCAACAGCCATATCTATTCGTGAAAGGATACGACGAATAGACACTTCTTTTGAAAAATTTGAATTTTGAATTTAACGGACACCATGTCGACATGGGGGGTTGAGGGATGTCGACATGCTCTACGCAAAATTGAAGATTTTGATTTTCTTATTGAAATTGGTTTCTATAATTTGTTAAAACGATTTCTAAACTTTGTAAATATATTTGAATATAGTTTAAACATATAAAGGAGTTTAGAAAGTAATTTTTAATATATATAATCTTAATCTATAAAGTGATTTAAAATCTGAGTAAATAAATATTTTAAAGCTAAATATTTAAAACAAGAGATAGTTTAAAATCAATGACAATTTTGAAATCAAAATATTAAAAATGATAAAGATAGTTTTCAGGCTAAAATATTTTGAAAAGCAGTTTTGAAAATCATTTTGAAAAACCATTTTGAAGTAGTTTTGCAAGCTTCTTCCTACAGAATATCTCATCACATCAGGACTCGAGAACTTGTACAAAACCAGGATGTTCGTGGGTTTGTAAGCCACTTGTCGTAGGTTTGTAAGCTACTTGTCGTGGGTTTGTAAGCCACTATGAAGGTAGAAATGGGTTCCATCCCAAATGAAATATGAAATGAAGATTTCCATGCTATTATGAAGTTTTAACATAATTCTAGACTCAATACTTATTTTGTGCTATTAAAATCTTGAACTCTTGATAACTTGATTTCTTGATACTCATGAGTCTTCAATCTTGATATCTTTGATCTTTAAATTCATCAGTCTTGTATCTCTATACTGTACAGTCTTCATTCTCGGTACCTGCATGTTTATATCCTGCATATACATATATATCTAAACTATAATGTTAGTATTTATATTTTATAACAAGTCCTAAGGTTGTTGTCATCAAAACCATCCTTCTCAAGAACTAACATCCTAGTACCGTGCTCCACAATTCATGCGGTGGCACGGGGCACTATCTACTCGATCTAACTGATCAGGCTTTACTCTTCTAGCGGTGCCATGAAGGTATTTACCAAGGTGAGAAACGTGGAAAACATTGTGGACTCCTGCCAACTTGTCAGGAAGCTCTACACGATACACCAACTTTTTTATTCTTTCTATAATTCTGAATGGCCCAATAAATCTAGGTGCGAATTTTCCAGACTTGCCAAATCTACCAACTTTCCTAAGAGGGGATATTTTGACAAATACCATATCTTCAACTTCAAATTCAAGCTCTTTCCTTCTTTTATCCGCATAAGATTTCTTAAGGTCTTGAGCTACCTTTATCCTTTGCCCGATCAACTCTACTTTTTCCATGGTATCATGGATCCAACCAGGTCCGAGCAACACTTTGTCGATGGTTTCCCACCAACAACTAGGCAATTTGCATGGCCACCCATAAAGTGCTTCAAAAGGGGCCATACCAATCATAGTCTGATAGCTATTATTATACACAAACTCAAACAAAGGTAGATACTGCTCTCAGTGTCCTTTGAAATCCAAAACACAAGTTCTCAACAAGTCTTCCAAAATTCTTTTTACCCTCTCTATTTGTCTGCTAGTTTGCAGGTGATATGCCATGCTATGGTTCATTGAAGTTCCTAAAGTCGTCTGTAGGCTCCTCCAAAATTTGCTAGTGAACAAGGGGTCTCTATCACTGACTATGCTTACTAGAATTCCATGTAGACGAACTACCTCTTTAATATAAATCTGGGCAAGAGAGGCGCTTGTCTTATTTCTTCTAATCAGAACAAAATGAGCACTCTTAGTAAGTCTATCAACAACAAACCAAATAGCTAGCCTCATTGCCCTTCTGACTTTTGGGCAATCCTTCGATGAAATCCGTCGAAATATGCTTCTACTTCCAAGTCGGAATTTCCAAAGGTAATAGTAATCCACCAGGCTTCTCTTGCTCAGCTTTTATCTTTTGGCAGGTCAAACATTTAGCAACAAACTCAGCTACGCTCCTCTTCATTCCATTCCAAAATAAAATTCTCTTCATGTCCTTGTACATCTTATCTCCTCCAGGATGAATGGTCATCCTTGAGTGGTGACACTCCATAAGCACATCTCTCATCAAGTCAACAATCATTGGGATGCAAAGACGTCCATCTCTTATTAAATATCCCTTCTCATCAATTGAGTACCTCTTAGCATGGGGAAAATGCTCTCCTTTCCTTAATTTTTCGAAAATCTCTACTAACTCCTTGTCTTTTACTTGCTCGTACCCTATATGATCCATCAAGGCTGGTCTAACCTCCATGACTGATAGAAAACTTTGGATGGGTTCTGTTGACATGTGGAAATTAAAATTCAAGAGAAACTCCAACTGTCTCCATTCATATATAGCACCTAGGGTAGCATGTCTCCTACTAAGGGCGTTAGCGATTATGTTCCTTTTTATGGGGGTATATTGAACGCCAAAGTCGAAGGATGCTATATACTCCATCCACCTCTGCTGCCTAAGATTCAAATCTTTTTGGGAAAATATGTATTTGAGTTATTTATGATAAGTGAATAGCTCAAACCTTTCCCCCAAGAGATAATGTCTCCATATCTTTAAGGCAAAAACAATAGCTGCCAATTCTAAATCGTGCACTGGATACCTCTTCTCATGATCTTTTAGTTGTCTACTTGTATAGGCAACTACCTTCCCTTCTTGCATAAGAACTGCTCCTAATCCTGTGCTACATGCATCCGTGAAAATTGTAAATGGCTTGGTTCCATCTGCAATAGAGATCACGGGTGCACTAGTCAATGACTCCTTAAGCTTCTCAAATGCCTTGGTGCACTTATCATCCCAAACAAAGACTAGATTCTTCTTAGTCAATAGGGTTAAAGGGGCTGCTATTTGTGAAAAGCTCTTGATGAACTTCCTATAGTAGCCTGCTAACCCTAAAAAGCTTCTAACCTCCGATGCATTACTAGAAACCTTCCATCCTTGGATAGCTTCCACTTTAGTAGGGTCCACTGCCAATCCTTTCTCCGAAACAATATGCCCAAGGAACCTAACTTCATTTTTCCAAAAGTGGCATTTAGAAAACTTGGCTTTGAGTAAGTTCCTTCTCAAGGTCTCCAATACCTCCCAAAGGTGGTCCTCATGCTCCTTCTTGCCTTTGGAGAAAACAAAGATATCATCAACAAACACCCCGACAATTTTATGAAGTTTCCCTCTAAATATTCTACTCATCAAATCCACACAGTATGATAGGGCATTTGTCAGTACAAAAGGCATTACTTCCCCCTCATAGAGTCCATCTGGCATATAGAATGCGGTCTTCAGCTTGCTTTCCTCTGCAACCCTTAACTGATGGAATCCTGTTGCTAAGTCTAATTGGGAAAAGACTTTAGCTCCTTCAACTTGGTAGAACAAGTCATCTATTCTAGGTAGAGGGTACCTATTTTTCCTTGTTAAGTTTTTCAACTCCCTATAATCAATGCAAAGTCTTAAAGAACCATCTGGCTTAGTAGCAAAAATGATATGGGCTTCCCACTCAGAAGTACTCTTGCAGATGAATCCTTTCTCTAATAGCTCTGAGATTTGCTTGTCCAATTACCTTCTTTCTTTTGGGGCCATATGTCTCAAAGGCAGAGCGACGGGTCTTGCGTCTTTCTCCAAATCGATTCGGAACTCAATCTCCCTATAGAGTAGGAGACCCGAGACCTCCTCGAAGACATCAAGAAATTCACAAACTACGGGTACAGATAATGGTTCTCGATCAACAGATAGACTTAGCGAGTATAAATGGCTTAACTCAACTAAAGCTTTTGGTGTACAAAGAACTTCTAGGTCATGACCTCGACGACTCCTTAATCTTACTACCCTTTTTTCACAGTCAAGAAAGGCTTCGTAATATAACAACCGATCCATACCCAAGATAAATCCATACCCCTCGAAATTTAGAACGTACGCAGTACATATGAAATCAACGTCGCATATCTCTAACACTAGATCTTTGCAAATAAGAGAAAGATGGGTCGAACCTCCAATGGGATTAGAAACCTCTATTTGGCTGTTGACCATATGGGTTTTAAAATTTAAGGAATTTACTACATCCCTAGCTATAAAGGAATGTGTTGCGCCCGAATCAAATAGGGTACAAATAGTAACCCCAAAAATAAGAGTTATACCTTCTAGAGCTGCTCTTCCTTGGTCCCTTGGTGGGTCACTAGCAATAGGGACAGCTTCAATAGCATAGGCATGTCCGCTTGGTCTTTTCTTAGCCATCTTGGGACATTGATTCTTGTGATGCCCTTCCTCGTGGCAGTTAAAGCACTTTCCTTTAAAGGCTTCCTTCATCAGACTCACCCTACAATCTTTAGCTTCGTGACCCCTCCTTTGGCATCTCTTACACACCTTTACTTCCTTCTTAAACTTCCCCTTCGATTTCTTGTTGGCCCAAAAGCTCCCCTTCTTAGATCGTCCTTGCTTTTGGTCTGTGCAGACTTCTCTTACTCTCTCTTATCTTCCTCATTGGCCACGTGCAGCATTGTTGTTTCTACCAACATCTCGTACATGGTCCCCACATGTCTTTAGGTCAACAACATTTCTCTTAGCGGGGAATTTAAGCCCTTCACAACATCTCGAATTTAGCCAATTCAGTAAACTTAGCTATGTACTCCTTAAGGGTAGAATCTCCTTGTCTCAGCTAAATGAACTTTTTCAATTGCAAGCTAACCTCTACTCTAGACATGAATCTCATCTCGAATCGGTCCTTTAATTCATCCAAAGAGAATATACTGCCTGGGTGCTCATCAGTCACAAAGTTCCACCCATTTAAAGCTTCTCCCATAAGGTGCCAAGCTGCCATTCTTCTTCTTAATTGATCATCCCAACTCAGATCTCTAAATATCTTCTCGTAGTTACCAATCCATGCTTTAGCCTCCGAATATCCTTCAGTTCCAGAGTATGTCTTTCCTCCGATATTGAGAAAGTCCTTACATAGCTTAGGAAAGTCAGCAGGATGTTGAGCTGCATTAGCGGCCAGAGCATAGGGTGCTACCAGTGCAGTTGGGGGAATAGGAATCTGCCCTACAGTACTAAGATATCGTTTAAACCATTCGGGCATTCCACGAATGGGTGGTCTTCCGCGGGTAGCGTTTCCTTGTTCGGAAGAAGATTGATTATCAGTCATGTCAACTATTTGTAGGTAAAACATTTAGTGATGATTTCCTAAGATAGTATTTACATGCTGAAAGAAAAGAGAAGTTTTCCTAGTGTATGTGCGTATATTCAAGAAGAGGGGGTATAGGTGTGTATATATATATATATAGTAAGAATCCTTTGAAATTGTTTTTGAAAAACCTTTTTCAAAATAACAAATATGTCTCTCATACGTACAGGTTTTCCCTATTGATCGGGTAACCTAGAGCTTTGATACCAAATGTAACAATTCACCCTGGAACAGGCCTAAATTTTGACCCAGAAAAGGCACATCGAAACATAGATCCATTCTAAGGAAGTTGTTAGTAGTAAAAAGAAATAATATAGTAGAACCATAACCAAACTTTCAGAACTCACAGCGGATGGAACAAAATATAATAGTAAAGTGTATCCATTATTTCGAAAACCATAAAATGTCATAACAAAAAATACCATACAAACCGTAATATAATATCCGTTACAATAATTGTTTAAATCCATGGGTACACATGAAAGCAAATAATAATAAATACTGCCACTTGCCAAGCTTCTTCACCTTTAAGCATTATCACTGCCACCACTCCGTTCTTATCCTGTGTTGTAATGAGGAGGGAGTCAAAACAACAAGTATCTGGTGAATAAAAACCTCGAGTCTTACCTTTTCAAGAACTTGGGCAGTATATTTCAAAATAAGAATGTGTCTACGAACATAAAATCATTAAAATCGTTTAATACTTCTTTATAAGGAAAGGAGGTGGGTTCAACCACTTAATACCTTTCATTCTAGAAGTATATCCCATATCCCAATCATATGTCATAAATAGCTAATAATGTAAGAGATGCTACCCAAGCCACTTAATACTTTCCAATGAAAAATAGGCAGACCCTGTCATTTAAGGCCTAATTCCAGAAGCGTGCTCCTCAATGGTACTATCTTGCTAACATCATATGGAATCTAATAGGCCATTTAATACTTCCAAGTGAAAAATAGGCAGTCCCCGTTATTTAAGGCCTAATTCCAGAAGCGGACCCCTGTAGAGATACCACCAAGCGTAACCCCTTGGTCATTTAATAGTTCATATAGGGAAAAAGGTGGGCCCAACCACTTAACACCTTAAACTCCGAAGCAGGCCCTTCGTCTTATGGCCCATACCTATAATGACGTCTCACATTAGTCCATTATTCGTAGGAACTGGTAGCCAGATTAGCTGGGCAGATTTCCCTTATTGGATTTGAATCTATCCTCGCGTCAATACAAATATTTATCATAAGGATATCTCACATCAATAAAAGTATACACAACTGCTGGTAGCCCCACAGTAAAGGGCAAACTTCTGTCATGCAACTCTATTGACCTCGCATCCCTATGACTTAGCCATAAATTAATTACTCTCTATATATACACACAAACATCTCGCCGTTTCGTAAATAAGGCCTTATAAGGAATCTTCCTTATTACGCCTTAAAATAGTAATTAGGCCATATAAGAGTTTCCTCTTATTTTCACCTCAAAATCAGTTACCTTCCTAACGGAGGAAAATAAATGCCTAATTAATTACGCCATATACGCAATAGTTATACTTTAATTACGTAGATAGAAATAAATAAATATTCATGCTTAATAATTTCTAACCGCACGGATTTTACGCCCTAAACTAGCGTTTAATGTCAATTTCCTAACTATTACAAGTCCTTTTCTTCAATTTCCTAAGATTTCATGGAATTAAAATGTCCAAAACAGGGAATAAATATTCATAACCAAAACTGCAATGACAGACTTACAAATAAAATAGAAATTCGATTTATTACACCAATTAAATGGAATATCTTAAACAATAGGAATTGCAATTTAAATCTCATATTCTATCCAACTCCTCTTTTTATAAAGAAATAGATATAAGTGGTGCAAACTACGAATATAATTCATAATCTAAACCCCTTATTTTACTGAAGGACCACAATTTTACCCAAAGAAGAAGGAGAAGTGGAATAGACTATGGAATTATCTTAAATTGCATAACGAAACAAATTCCATCAAATTAATGTAAATAATTAGGAATCTCAACATAGAATTGACATATTGAATTAAAAAGGAATTTTGGGAGATTTTATCTCTCATATTTTCAAAATCCCGAAATCCCTAAAGCGTATTCAAATCTAAAAGAAATACACTAAACAATTGCTGAAAAGAAATACTAAGGTTTCCACTCATAGATTAGTCTTAGCTTTACTCAAAGGGTTTTGCATCCTTTCGATCTCTTTAAAAATCTCTCTATTTTGATATATAATACACACAATAGGAAAGGGGTATATATATTCATTAGATTCAAAACAATTGGAGAAGAATATGATAAGAATAGATTATAGGAAGAATTAAGTTAAATCCTTACTTGAATTTTCTATGGAGTTTCTTTATCTTATTAGAGAGATAGCAATGGAAAAGTTTCGTCGTATTCCCCAAAATAATATGAATAATAGTGGAGAGGATGGGGTCCTATATATAGGAGTTGAAATGCACTAGAACCATAGGATGGAAGTAGGTAGGAAACGGGTAAATCTGGAGTGCACAACCGAATAGAACATAGCATAAAACCCTAGCTAATTTTTAACATTAAACGTTTACTTAGCCCCCAATCTATTTTTTTTGGAATTCAAATGCTAATTTATTTTTCTTATTTGAATTTGAATTCAAACTAAATTAATTTAATTCTGAAAACTTAAAACGCTCATAACTTATTTGTTTGACCTTCGTTTTCAGCATATTATATATGGAAACAGATCAGAGTTTCACCACGAACGCAACAGAATAATTTTCGTGGTCAAATTCTAACTTTTATAAAATTCCCATATCCATCATTTATCATATTTAATTCAATTTACTTTATTTATTTATGGTTTATTTTATGGGGTGTTACGATTGCCAGAATGGTTGTCCGGTCTCTTATTCAAATTATTATCAAATGAGTTTCTGATTTTCTATCCAAATGATCTTATTATTGCCGAAGGATTCATGGTCTTCAATGTAGACGATTATTAACTAGACTTTCCAATATATACTTTATTGAGACTAAAGACTTAAGCGTCAAGATCTAAAGCTTCAAATGACAAAGTTAGAAGATGAAGTTATTAAAAGCTTCATTCCTTGAAGCGTTAAATCAAGTTTTCCTAGTGTCCCAATAACGAGAATCTTCGTTATTGAATGAGTTTCTAATTTTGTGAAAGGAAGAATTCTTCTGAATTTTTTATTGGATAAGCTTTATCAGAAAAAGTACCAAATTTTTCAATGACAGGGATCATATAGGTTGTAAAAAGCAGACTGCACTTCACAACAATTCAACAAATTCAAAAAGAAGAATACGAAGTTCATTTGAGGTAGCAATCATTCAGATACAAATTTGATTATTTTACATATTATAAATAGAAATTACATGTAACCGAAAGGAAAATGTGCCCAAAGACCAATAAGCAAATTTCCATTAAATATCAAGTTTTTGCATCTCCCCTTTTAAAGATTCAAAAACCAAGGAAGGTTCGATGATGTGACGAATTATAGTATCTAATAGTTTCTTGAGCTTCTTTTCTTTCTTATGAATGTTATATGCATCATCAATCGAATCAAATTAGATTTCCAATGCATGACTGAGCGTCTTATTGGCTCTCTTAAGAGTATGAATTTCTACCCTCAACTTCTTAATCTCCTTTTCGAGAGCGTATTTTTCATGTCCAAGTTTCTCCACCTGGCTCTGATAATTGTTGAGACATGAAGATACCTTCTTATCCCATTGTTTGTTCAAAAATTGCATGCATTCATAACTAATCCTTTGACTCCATCGAGCGATTTCATTATCATATAAACTTGAGAGTAGGTTTAGCAAAGCAGAAAACCTTTCCTTATCGACCAACGGAGTAGGTGTAGGAAGGCTAGATTCGCCTCCGCTCGCGATAAGTTCTAAGGATTGGCAGAATACTTGCCTTTTCATCAAGTCTACTTCAAGGTCCATAATCCTTTGGTAGAGACAAGCAAATTCTACATCAGCATCAAATTTCTGGATTAAAGTGTAACAACAATAGTTTTAATTAACATTATTTTAGGAGATTTAATTGGATAAATTATAATGTAAAAGGTTAAGGAGATTGAGATTTGATAATTAATTGGGGTCATGCCTTAATGAATGAGTTATTAAGAATGGTTTAAAACTTAACAAGAAGGAGGATATGGGGTGGGAAAAATAGGAATAGAGCATATTTCCCTAACTTAAACCTTCCTATACTCATTCCTCCCTCATTTCACTCTTACAAACGAAATCAAAGAATTAAGGTCGGCCATTAACAAGGGTATCAAGGGAAGAAAAGCTAAAAAGAATGAACAAATCTTAGGGGAATCAAATCAAAATACAAATCTCAACCTTCTTTAACTAATCAAGGTGAATAATAGTTATGCATCTCATGTTTTAATTATCATTTTTGGTTTTAAGCATAAATCCAATTCTTTTGCTTATATTTTGTCATGTTATGATAGTTTGAATGATTATATGCTTATTGGTGAATTTATAGAATTTATTTATAAAATTAAGTGATATGTTTGAGTTATAAAACCTACCATATGACACCCAAATGACTTGAATTTTAATATGACATTAGAAACATTATTTTGGAAGTCTTTTTTAATTTCATAATTTTCTGATTTAATGAGAATATTTGGTGAATTTTCTAAGGTTGGAACATAGTTTATTTTGGGTTTTAATTATTAAAAATAATTAAATTATGTTTTTGGCCTAGTTCATTTTTATATGTTAAAGAATATAGTAAATTAGATTTATTATGATTTTTGGAGATTTTTCCCATGAGTTTATGACTTTATCCAAATTTATTGGCCTTGAAAATCTTAATATTTATGTTAAAAATATAAATATAAGTTAATGGTTTGCAAATATGCTTTGCGAATTATAATTCTACCCTATGGCAGTTTTCTAGAAAGGGGTTTGATAAAGTAATTATTAACCAATAAGATTTTGACAAACAATAGGGGTTAGTGGGAAAAGAACATACTTTTATTAGCAAATAATCGGTTTTATTATTAACTAGAAAAATGTCATGTCAGCAATGATGACATCGTCGTTCATCTTCATCGCTGCTATGACTTCGAGGACAACCAATAGCGATGCACATGATATCAACATGTGTTGATAAACAGTGAATACGCTAGGGTTGAAGAGGTTCGAAGTCGGCATCCTCACCGTCGATGTTGACCTTACCGCATGCTTTGCTGTAGTACCATATTTATATACGTAAGGGTATAGGGCCGCATACCCATAACATCGTCGATCCTATTAGTTTCAAAGTGACTTATAGCGGTAATAATGATGCCGCATGTTTTATGCAAATTGACTTTCCATGATATAGGCAACTATGCCTCTTTTATTTATATTGACATCAATGATAACGATGCCGCCTTTATTCAATGTCCTATGTTTTCAACGATGGCTATAGTGCCGCTTATGTTGACTTCGGCCCTAATGATGCAGCTTATTTTCTTAAGGCAGTGATGCCGAGATTTACCTTTATCGACTCTATTCTTTTAAGAATTATTCCTATGCATACTGAGTTTTATACCTTAGGACGTCGACATTTGATGAAGTGCGACATCCATGTTATCGGCATTATAGCCTTATGTTTTAAAAGTTAAAGGCTTTAACATATTTTTATATTAAAGAAGGGCGAAGACCCTTAATAGCGATGAGGTCGCCGAGCTTTATCGCTATACCAGGTTTATTGTTTTGGCTTATAGTTTATGGTTTTAAGAGGCGTTGATCTCTACGTGGTTTTGAATTTCATCAATACTATTTTATAAAAGCATATATCATGGCATAACTATTTTGGATAAAGTAAAGGGTTATAATTTCCTTCTTTTAGAATGTATGATTTCAAGGGTTAAATCATTTGCAAAGGTTTTGTTTTCAAGGAAATAGAAAAGGGTACTTAGCCTAGGATTTTTACCAAAGAGATTATTGTTCCTATCACTTTTGGATTGATCATGATAGGATAAATTTGACTCAAATATTAGAAAACTAGATGGAACTGGTGTATGTAGCGCCCTATACTTCAGTTGTCAGTCCCTATCGGATATAAGTCCAAAATTCCAGTACGTAGGGCTTTGTCAAGGGTAAGACTAAAAGTAGGTGTACGCATAGAAAGGAATACATAAAGATAGATAGGTTTTAGGTTGGATTGCAAAACATTTAGTGTCATTGTAAGCCTAGCAAAACTATAAGATTGACAGATAGTCAGGTAAACACTTGTATAAGTGTATTTGGACAGACCGTCCAGTTTCTTCTAACAGTCAGTTAGAAATTTTGGTATATCTGGTAGACCAGAGTCGGCTATGTAGGTTGGTAGTTATCATGTGAAAACTATACATTGGGACGGATAGTCTACTAATTTGACGGATAGTCATGATCAACCATGTAGCATGCATGCACCTTATTGTTTATATTATCTATTTTAACTAGTTTGGTTGCAGGAATTTGATTTGCAAAAGATATAATTTAAAAGGGATATTAGTGAGAGGAAAACTTGTTTCGTCCAATGGCGTGGTCTCACTGAATATCTATAAATTGAGCTGTCATATTATTATTCACACCAGGCTTTTTTTCTGTTTATGTCTTTCCCTTAAACTCTCGGATGCTCAAAATTGGATTTGAGTAGATCGGGAGTAAGGGCTTTTTAGGCTGAGTAAGTTTGATGAATAAAGCTTCCAGAGACGTGCAGGAGGCAAAGCTAGCTATGTAGGAGTCTATCTATTACTATTATCCACTGTTGTATGTCAGTTGTTGTATGAATGTATTGACAGTAGATATATCTGTTTATTTAATAACTCTAATCAACTAAGGGGGCATCTTCATATGACGCTCTTGGAGTATTTTGTAGTAGTTATATTTTTTTCTGAACCTGGGCAATCTTTGAGATTATTTATAGAATATGAAATTATGATGTTGAATTGAAATGTGAACGTTTGCGTTGAAAATTGTGTTTAAAACTATTTAATATTCTTATGATTCTGATATTATGGATACCATTAACAAACCCGCATTTTTTCATCGGAGATTAATACTATAGATGACTGTAGCATTTGTAGCGCTTAGTTTCGGGCCTTAAAATGGGGGATGTAACCTAGTTTATGTAAAACTAAAGGAAATTTGAACTTTAAAAAGAGTTTTGAAAGCGTAATCCAAATGAATCAGAGAATAAGATTAGGTTATGCGATAACGCTAGAGTAACGTACTTGTATTTGCTATAATAAGTATACGCTTTATCTCTATTCTCCTTCTCTCTTAGACCATTCTTCCATATCTTACTAAGGTTCGAATGCAGATTTAAGAAAGTAAGATAGGGTGGCAGTAAATGGAAGAGTAAATCTCGATGGAGGAAGCACACTACTTGTGACGCCCCACCTCTATACCCACGCTAGCCAAGAACACTACGGTGTAGTGCTGTCAACTAGCGCGGAGAATAAGGCTGTTGAGGAGCGACCATCCGTGTAATTGCTTTGTGCGAGCACCGATATGTCAGATAATAAAACATTGCATTTCATTTTTAGAGGAAACCCGACATACCGATACAAACTCAAAGCTACTACACAGTGGCTATAATAGTTCAGGACAATAGATATAAAAATAACACAAATAACATAAATGCGGAATACAGATGGAACGAAAAGTCTCATATATACAATAACTGATATCAGTTACAATACATTTGACACAATACAAATGATACAACTACAATTGTCGACTCAAGAAGTTATATATACAAGTACATTATCGACTAATATACATGAATACATTATCATCTTAAAACAGACACACTGGCTACTACAACAAGACGAAGACCACTTCAAATGATATAAAAAGTCTTCATAGCTCTAGCAGCAACCCAAAGCTAGAAATCTACAACCTGTAAATACGCGGTCTGATCCGAGTATTACATTCAAAAGAAAATAATACTCGGATCAGTCTAATTCAAAATCAGTTATTAGAGCATAGAAGCAATAATAATCAATCTCAATATAGATGACAGTCACAGAAATCTCGTATATCCAACTCTCGATACGAGAATTGGATAACGGCAGATATAACACTAAACAGTGTTAATCCACAAAACAGAAATCCAAAGCAGGTTAAGCAATTGAAATGTCAATTTAAAAATATCAATGCTAATTGGCTGCAGTACACGCTAACGTGTACTGCCTCGCCAATACAGCCTACGAATTACGCAACAGGTCGATGAATTAAGAATAAAAGAGATATCGATTAAAATCTGTCAATTCAGTGTGGCTGCAGTGCACGCACGCATGCACTGCCTCGCCACAACAGAATATAAAGTCACCACAAGGGACAAGGGAAAAACTGCTACGAAAATGCAGCCACCACTTGTATTTAAGGGCAAGGCTGCATCAGTGAAATGAAACAGTGTATCCAGTGAAAGGGGCAACAAGTGAAACAAGATCAACATGTCGCAAAGAAGGGCACAGAGAAATAGCAAACTAAAGGCGAGTGCAGACAAGTATGAATTCGAACATGAAATGAGGAACATCATTGCAAGTGCAACAGGTAGAAGATGATGCAGTGAAGCATGTACAAGGGCAGTACATATGAACATCATTGCAAGTGCAACAGGTAGAAGATGATGCAGTGCATCAGTGGCTCAACTGCAACAAAGCACAGAGCTACAATGGCTACTGAATAAATGTAAAACTACAACTGCAAAGCTATAGTGATGCAACAACCAAATCAAAGACCAGTAAACTGCACAAGTTACCAAACCAAACTGAAACAAATGCCAGGCTAAGATGGCAACAATGACCAGAATGTGTACCAGTACACAAATTCAAAGGCCACAACAAAGACTACAGTGACCAAGTATTATGCAGACTCAAGATTATATCAAGCAACAATATATACAGGTGATGTTAAATGATCTGGCCGAAGCAGTTCTAAAATAGTCGACGTACAGGAACCAAAGAATGAAGCAACAGAATGCTCCAAGTTAGACTCAAGAAAAAGAACAAACACAAACCAACATAAATGAAATCTGAACCAATACACTTGGATGCACCAAGTAAGCTACAGAGATGACACTGCAGCACCAGTACAAATCAGAGAAATACAACAAAGATGAACCAGTTCAATATGATATACAACTTGAACCACAGACCCAACATTTCAACTGACACATATATGCAGTAGTCGAACCAAAGAGCTAACATATGCAACTGAAATCAAGTGAAGTCATGAAGGCTACTGGACAGTAGACATAACAGATCAAAAGCCAGCACAGACTATACAAAAGATGTCAACCCAGTGTGGATGCAAACTATATGATAAGCAATCAGAATATGAATGCCAGGGAGCAATGCACTAAGCAAATGAAGCAACTGACACAAACAACATAAGCAACTACATGCGCAGTAAAGATGGCCAGAGAACAAAGCTCACAAGTGCCAGAGAAACCAACTCCAAACTCACAAGAAAAAATTATAACAAGTTCAGAATGACATGTGCAAACCACACTGGAACAAAATGACAACATCAACATGGATGCAGGTACAAGGCTGTCAGCAAGTGAATTCAAAGTGACAGTAACCAGTGGAATAGGAAAGACAAGTCGAAATTACAAAGTGAACCAAATGCAAATAATACAATGCATCAATGCACTGTATCAGACTCAAGCTAAAAATCAACTCAGTGATGTTCAATTGACAAAACTCAAGCCCAGGTCAAGAAAGCAAAATTATCACTGCAGGCAAGAAGTATATACAAATGATCAAGCACTGGAAATGACCAGTGCAACCAAGACTGGCAACAGGGAAGTAAAGATCAAGAAATGCAAACTGGCAACCTGAAAGAAACAAACTACAAAGACCCTCGTAATCCAAGTGGAACAGTGCCAAGAAAACCCACCAGTAAACCAAACTTCACAATGATACAACATATATGCAACCATACAACTGGTCAGTGCAAAGATAAATGCATATATGGAGATAGACATGCCAAAGTCCCCAAAATTCACGAAACAATGACTATAAAGCTAATAACTACGAAATATACTAATTCGAATGAACTACAGGAATCATTTCCATTGGGCGACTCACAAAAGAAATCACAGTAGCAAGACTACTCAATGACTCGGAATCAAGAGCAGCTGAGAAACAATGCATCAAGGACAAGAAGACAACTTCGAAGTCAAAACCGAAGTAAATATCATCATAAACGTAGTTTTCAAAACAATAAATGAATCAAGACGACTGGAATTAGATGTGAGTGGAAAGCCACTCACCTTAGCCACAATTTGGAACAGTCTCGAGTGATGCTACACGAAGTCCAGAAACGAGTCGAAGCTGTAGCAATCGAGGGAAGACGAGCGAAGTTCGAACCCCTTGCGGCCGTTGCCTTCGATTCCGATGCCCTAACTTGATTCAGGGGGACACGCGAGAACGAACGAAAAGGATTGTGGCCGCCATTCTTTTCATTTGTGATTTAGGGTTCGTGAAAATGAAAATAAAAAGAGGGAGGGAACAAGTTATTGAATGAACGAAAATTGAGAGGGGGATCGATATTTGTCTTGAAAATTTTCACGGCCCCAAACACATATGGGTCACGATTTTTATAAAGCCCAAAAATCCTTTTAACAAAAATCTTATAATTGAATTTCAATCCAATTTGAAAAGAATTCAAACCGGATAAGAAGAGAATTTCAATTCGATCAAAATGCCAATAGCTTATTAGCAACTAGATTAGATCGTCAAGAGGCGATAATTAAATGGGTACGAAATGTCGGGTTGTTACAGACTCCCCTCCTTAAAGAAATTGCGTCCTCGCAATCATAAGGAATAAATGGACAAAAGGTAACAACCATAAGAGCATGGCAATGTTGAATGCATAAGCAAAGCAAATGCCACAGGGAAGCATTAGAATTATGGAAGTATCAGATAAAAATCAAAAGGTTCGATTGCTTAAAATCAAAAGAATCAACATCGAGGGGATCAAGGAATCAAAATCAGACGACTATCAGAAGCAAGAATCAATCGAGTTCTAGCAATTGAAAGAAAAGGAATCAGAGCAGAAATCACGTACTGCACGAATTGAATGTGAGTAAATCAAATTACTCACCTGAATCGTCAGAGAAAAAGACGAAGCTCGAATCTCAAAATCGCAAATATTCAATCATCTAAAACGATAATCGAATTTTCACAAATATCTGATTATCAAAAACGATAAGCAGAAATCACAAAGATTCGATTATCAAATCGAAAAATATTTAATTATCTCAAACGATAATCAAATTTCACAAATATCTGATTATCAAAGACGATAATCAGAAATCACAAAGATTCGATTATCAAATCGAAAAACATTTAATTATCTCAAACGATAATCAAATTTCACAAATACCTGATTATCAAAAACGATAATCAGAAATCACAAAGATTCGATTATCAAATCGAAAAATATTTAATTATCTCAAACGATAATCAAATTTCACAAATATCTGATTATCAAAAACGATAATCAGAAATCACAAAGATTCGATTATCAAATCGAAAAATATTTAATTATCTCAAACGATAATCAAATTTCACAAACATCTGATTATCAAAAACGATAATCAGAAGTCATAAATATTCAATTAACGAGTCCGAAATTAACCGAAGTAGTAAAAGTATGGTTTCATACTCCGTACTTTTGCTAAATCGTTTAAATCTCTTTATCGTTTCCTTGAAAGTGCAGAATTGTGTGTTTTAAAAATAACATTTCACATTCTCAAACGGACAAGTCCGGAATTAAGCGAATCAGTAAAAGAAAGGGGTCATAGTCCTCGATTTTTCTGAAACGTTTAAATCGCTTCCTCGTTCTTTTGAAAATGTAAACTGTAAAAATTTTTGAAAACAATTTTAATTTATATTTTTGAAACAACTTTTTTTTTATAACGAATTTTGAAAATACATGATTAAATTAGCAATATTAATGTTGCGGGAGAACCGCTTGTAAATCCATTTCAAAATTGACGGTTACTGAAGTTAACACGTCAAAATTTCATCAAAATAACTGGCATCAAAGTATAATACCAATGAATTTTCATTCATAAGAAAATGTCACAAGAATCTTCTCAAAGATAGAAAGGGATATCATACCCTAAACTTGTATTCATAACAAGTCAATAACACATGAATTCACCAATACACAAAAATTGACAAAACTTGTCAATAGAAATCACGAAAATTGGTGAAGCACAAATTCTAGAAATCATCACAAGAAATCCAGAAATCACAAAAAGAGGGGGAAAAGAGCCTATCAGAAAACGGGAGTATGAAAACTCCAAAACACCGGTTTCACAAGACGAGACGCTATCTCATGGTGGCTAACCATTAAAGTTTCACACAGGAATGGTCCGAAGACCGTGGGTCGCTATCCCACGCGTGTGAGTCGGAATCACACAGATTGAGGTCTAGGCTAACCTCGTAGAGAAAGAGACGTCGCACATTTGCTAGTCTAAACCATAAAAAGGAAATGGGAAATGCCTATCACAAAATGGGAGCATGAAAACTCCAAAATACCGGTATCACAAGATGAGACGCTATCTCATGGAAGCCATCCATTAAAGTTTCACACAGGAATGGTCCGAAGACCGTGGGTCGCTATCCCACGCGTGTGAGTCGGAATCACACAGATTGAGGTCTAGGCTAACCTCGCAGAGAAAAAGACATGGGTGAGTGGAATCACACAAATTAAGGTCCAGACTAACCAAAAAGCAAAAAGGTATGTGTGAATCGAATCACACAAGTGGTGTCTAGTCTAACCTTGCAAACAAAAAGATATGTGTGAGTCGGAATCACACTAATTAAGGTCCAGACTAACCAAAAAGCAAAAAGGTATGTGTGAATGGAATCACACAAGTGGTGTCTAGTCTAACCTTGCAAACAAAAAGATATGTGTGAGTTGGAATCACACTAATTAAGGTCCAGACTAACCAAAAAGCAAAAAGGTATGTGTGAATGGAATCACACAAGTGGTGTCTAGTCTAACCTTGCAAACAAAAAGACATCGCACAATTGCTAGTCTAAATCATAAAATGATCGTCATGATCAACGAGAAGTGTCAATTACACTAAGCTAGTAAATATAAAAGTTTAGCTTCATGTCCCATAACCACTTGCTTAACTTAAATATTTACGAACAAACTGTAAATCTACACTAGAAAATTGTCACAAAAGGTTCAATCGAACAAGTCCAAGAGTTAACCGACGAAGTAAACGCAAGTGTTTCATACCACTTGTTTTACTAGGCCGTTTAATTCAATTTCTCATACGAGTGAAATAAAGGCTTGTATATACTAATAGATTGGAAAACGGTTTAAGAAAAAGAGCTTTGTAGTAAAATAGTTTTGAAATCGTTTGGAGAAAAAGGATTTTTATATTTACTACTAGTATAGAAAACCTTTATATTTTTAAAGTGACAAATCACAAAAATGATTGTAGAAACAATCAATCACAAGAATTCACATACGAAGATGTGAATAGAATCCAAAGAATTCGATTCCAAATTCATCAAAGTAGGAATACCAAAAATTCCAGAAATAGAAGTTATCAAAATCAATAAAGGTGATAACAACTAATAAGAGAAGAAGAATCGATTATCAACTGGAAAAACAAAGCAAATCGAGCAGAAATGCATAAATGACTTCAACAAAAGTAAGAATCAAGTTAATGTCGAAGCCAACAATTAATAGCCGCAGTCGAGTACAAAATGAATCAATCATCATTATCAAAGAAACCAACGGCAAACAAAATTAGAGTCTTGAAAATCAAGAAATCAGCAATTTCTCAAAAACAAAGTGACCGAAGTCGAAGGGAAATCCAGATGAGGAAAACACAAAATATCAAGTTCAAAATCGCTGAGATTCAAACTAGATGTGAATGAGAAATCAAAATCACTCAATTTGCAACTGGTCCAGCTATTTTTCATCACAGTGTAATAGGTACACAATGACACTCATAGCATAGAACAAAAGTGGAACAAAGTCCAAAAGTCAAAATGGCTTTAATTTGCCAAATTAAAACAAAATCAACATCGGCTAAATCAATTCAAAGCCGAAAACACAAGAATAAGCGTTAGGAATTCATACCTAACAGTCAAAAATAGTCATATGTAAAGATGAGAGATAAAACATCGACAAATAGTTGTAACACATGTTCCATCTAAGTTATGTTTTATAATTGTCCTAAACCCCAGGCTCTGATACCAAGCTGTGACGCCCCACCTCTATACCCACGCTAGCCAAGAACACTACGGTGTAGTGCTGTCAACTAGCGCGGAGAATAAGGCTGTTGAGGAGCGACCATCTGTGTAATTGCTTTGTGCGAGCACCGATATGTCAGATAATAAAACATTGCATTTCATTTTTAGAGGAAACCCGACATACCGATACAAACTCAAAGCTACTACATAGTGGCTATAATAGTTTAGGACAATAGATATAAAAATAACACAGATAACATAAATGCGGAATACAAATGGAACGAAAAGTCTCATATATACAATAACTGATATCAGTTACAATACATTTGACACAATACAAATGATACAACTACAATTGTCGACTCAAGAAGTTATATATACAAGTACATTATCGACTAATATACATGAATACATTATCATCTTAAAACAGACACACTGGCTACTACAACAAGACGAAGACCACTTCAAATGATATAAAAAGTCTTCACAGCTCTAGCAGCAACCCAAAGCTAGAAATCTACAACCTGTAAATACTCGGTCTGACCCGAGTATTACATTCAAAAGAAAATAATACTCGGATCGGTCTAATTCAAAATCAGTTATTAGAGCATAGAAGCAATAATAATCAATCTCAATATAGATGACAGTCACAGAAATCTCGTATATCCAACTCTCGATACGAGAATTGGATAACGGCAGATATAACACTAAACAGTGTTAATCCACAAAACAGAAATCCAAAGCAGTTTAAGCAATTGAAATGTCAATTTAAAAATATCAATGCTAATTAGCTGCAGTACACGCTAACGTGTGCTGCCTCGCCAATACAGCCTACGAATTACGCAACAGGTCGATGAATTAAGAATAAAAGAGATATCGATTAAAATCTGTCAATTCGGTGTGGCTGCAGTGCACGCACGCATGCACTGCCTCGCCACAACAGAATATAAAGTCACCACAAGGGACAAGGGAAAAACTGCTATGAAAATGCAGCCACCACTTGTATTTAAGGGCAAGGCTGCATCAGTGAAATGAAACAGTGTATCCAGTGAAAGGGGCAACAAGTGAAACAAGATCAACATGTCGCAAAGCAAGGCACAGAGAAATAGCAAACTGAAGGCGAGTGCAGACAAGTATGAATTCGAACATGAAATGAGGAACATCATTGCAAGTGCAACAGGTAGAAGATGATGCAGTGAAGCATGTACAAGGGCAGTACATATGAACATCATTGCAAGTGCAACAGGTAGAAGATGATGCAGTGCATCAGTGGCTCAACTGCAACAAAGCACAGAGCTACAATGGCTACTGAATAAATGTAAAACTGCAACTGCAAAGCTATAGTGATGCAACAACCAAATCAAAGACCAGTAAACTGCACAAGTTACCAAACCAAACTGAAACAAATGCCAGGCTAAGATGGCAACAATGACCAGAATGTGTACCAGTACACAAATTCAAAGGCCACAACAAAGACTACAGTGACCAAGTATTATGCAGACTCAAGATTATATCAAGCAACAATATATACAGGTGATGTTAAATGATCTGGCCGAAGCAGTTCTAAAATAGTCGACGTACAGGAACCAAAGAATGAAGCAACAGAATGCTCCAAGTTAGACTCAAGAAAAAGAACAAACACAAACCAACATAAATGAAATCTGAACCAATACACTTGGATGCACCAAGTAAGCTACAGAGATGACACTGCAGCACCAGTACAAATCAGAGAAATACAACAAAGATGAACCAGTTCAATATGATATACAACTTGAACCACAGACCCAACATTTCAACTGACACATATATGCAGTAGTCGAACCAAAGAGCTAACATATGCAACTGAAATCAAGTGAAGTCATGAAGGCTACTGGACAGTAGACATAACAGATCAAAAGCCAGCACAGACTATACAAAAGATGTCAACCCAGTGTGGATGCAAACTATATGATAAGCAATCTGAATATGAATGCCAGGGAGCAATGCACTAAGCAAATGAAGCAACTGACACAAACAACATAAGCAACTACATGCGCAGTAAAGATGGCCAGAGAACAAAGCTCACAAGTGCCAGAGAAACCAACTCCAAACTCACGAGAAAAAATTTATAACAAGTTCAGAATGACATGTGCAAACCACACTGGAACAAAATGACAACATCAACATGGATGCAGGTACAAGGCTGTCAGCAAGTGAATTCAAAGTGACAGTAACCAGTGGAATAGGAAAGACAAGTCGAAATTACAAAGTGAACCAAATGCAAATAATACAATGCATCAATGCACTGTATCAGACTCAAGCTAAAAATCAACTCAGTGATGTTCAATTGACAAAACTCAAGCCCAGGTCAAGAAAGCAAAATTATCACTGTAGGCAAGAAGTATATACAAATGATCAAGCACTGGAAATGACCAGTGCAACCAAGACTGGCAACAGGGAAGTAAAGATCAAGAAATGCAAACTGGCAACCTGAAAGAAACAAACTACAAAGACCCTCGTAATCCAAGTGGAACAGTGCCAAGAAAACCCACCAGTAAACCAAACTTCACAATGATACAACATATATGCAACCATACAACTGGTCAGTGCAAAGATAAATGCATATATGGAGATAGACATGCCAAAGTCCCCAAAATTCACGAAACAATAACTATAAAGCTAATAACTACGAAATATACTAATTCGAATGAACTACAGGAATCATTTCAATTGGGCGACTCACAAAAGAAATCACAGTAGCAAGACTACTCAATGACTCGGAATCAAGAGCAGCTGAGAAACAATGCATCAAGGACAAGAAGACAACTTCGAAGTCAAAACCGAAGTAAATATCATCATAAACGTAGTTTTCAAAACAATAAATGAATCAAGACGACTGGAATTAGATGTGAGTGGAAAGCCACTCACCTTAGCCACAATTTGGAACAGTCTCGAGTGATGCTACACGAAGTCCAGAAACGAGTCGAAGCTGTAGCAATCGAGGGAAGACGAGCGAAGTTCGAACCCCTTGCGGCCGTTGCCTTCGATTCCGATGCCCTAACTTGATTCAGGGGGACACGCGAGAACGAACGAAAAGGATTGTGGCCGCCATTCTTTTCATTTGTGATTTAGGGTTCGTGAAAATGAAAATAAAAAGAGGGAGGGAACGAGTTATTGAATGAACGAAAATTGAGAGGGGGATCGATATTTGTCTTGAAAATTTTCACGGCCCCAAACACATATGGGTCACGATTTTTATAAAGCCCAAAAATCCTTTTAACAAAAATCTTATAATTGAATTTCAATCCAATTTGAAAAGAATTCAAACCGGATAAGAAGAGAATTTCAATTCGATCAAAATGCCAATAGCTTATTAGCAACTAGATTAGATCGTCAAGAGGCGATAATTAAATGGGTATGAAATGTCGGGTTGTTACACTACTAATGGAAATGTTAGGCCCAATAGTAGAAGAAACCCGGGTTAATAAACAGCTGCTAATGTAGGTGCTGAACACCACCGTTGGATATGGGAGGAATGTATCAGTTCTTTATCAACATGATGCAAGTAGGAGCTGCTGTTGGATTAGTTAGAGAAAATGCTGGAGTAGTTAATCAAGAAGTTTCGGTTGGCAACAACTATGCTTTTCTATATAGAGACTATGCAAGGCTTGGAGGGATGGCATTTATTAGAACGGAGGGTGCAATTGAAATGGAGAATTGGTTGCTTCATTGTAAAAGGATTTTTACTGATCTTGGTTAGATAAACGAATAGAAAAGGAGACCAGCGTCCTGGCAATTGCAAAGAGTTGTCTTGTACTAGTGGAATAGTGTGACTATTGGAGTAGCAGAAGAGACTTTGACTTGGGCAGAGTTTAGGAGAAGGTTTGAAGAAAATTTATGTCTGAGATTGCTAACTCAACTTTGTTGAGGAAGTTTGCTGAGTTGGTGCAAGGTGATATGATGGTGCTTGAGTACGCAACCAGATTTGGGGAGTTGTCAAGATATGGGTATGCTACCATTGACACGGTTATAAAAAGGATTGAGAAGTTCATCCGTGACTGAGACCTGAGATTGCTAGGGCAACTTTACCATATCTCAAGGATCCATGTGATGTAGTCGTGGAAATGACTTTGATAAATGAAGAGATGCTTGTGTTGTTTTGTAATAACAAACCAGCAAAGAATCAGGGTGGATGGAATCAGAAGAGAGAGTTTTAACCAGAAGAAGGGAGCTTAGAATGGTGGAGCTGCAAAGAAAGGGAAGTCGGAGGTTTTGTATTACAAGCGTGACAAGAAAGACATTATGCTCATGAGTGCGGAATCGGTAGGAAAAAAATCATTGGAAAGAAGAACATTAAGTGCTTTAACTGCGACCAAGTAGGACATTACAAGAACAAATGTCCGGAAGTGGCTGAGGTAGAAAAAGGAAAGGTATTTGCTTTGGAAACAGCTACTTTGAGTCCAACCGCTGAGGAGAAAGGAAAAGCTGTAATGGGAGGTACGCTTTTGATTCATGGCTTACCTATTAGAATACTATATGATATTGGTGCAACACATTCTTTTATATCTCGTTGTTTAGTAGATAAGCTTAACGTAGAACCCTCATATCTAGTTACTTCCTTAAAGGTTGCGAATCCGATAGGAAGATATGCACCTCTTGGGATGGGATGTAACCATTTAGAGTTTGAATTATTAGGTCATATATTTGCTTGAAGTTCGCATGTGTTTGATTTCGTAGTCTTTGGGATCATTTAGGGTATGGACTAGTTAAGTAAATACATGCTAGGATATTTTGCCAAGATAGGAAAATATCATCAAGAAACCCTAATAGCAGCGACCAAATTATATATTCAGTAGAGAATCCAAGTTTTGATGTTTGTGCTTTGTTGGGTGCAATGAATGAGGAAGACGATTTGAATCGGGTTTTCGTGGTAAGAGAATTTGCCGATGTCTTTAATCCTGTTACAGGACTATAGTCGAAACGAGCTATTGAGTTTCGAATAGATTTTATACCTGGAGCTAAACCCGTAAGTAGACCGCCTAGCAAAATGATGCCTACCATGATAAAGGAGCTAAAGTGCTGCTGATGGACTTAGAAGGGAAAAGATTTATTAGAACAAGTAGTTCGCCCTGGAGAGTGGCCACGGTGTTTGTGAAGAAACGGATGGGTCATTTAGGCTGTGTATCGATTATCGTAAGTTGAATGAAAAGACAATAAAGAACCGATACCCTTTGCCTAGAATCGATGATCTATTTGATCAGTTGAGTGGAGCCAAAGTATTTTCCAAGTTGGATTTGGCGATGGGGTTCCATCAATTGAGAGTGGCGGAGGACAGTATTCCGTTGATGGCATTTCGAATGAGATATGGTTCGTACGAATGGTTAGTGATGCCGTTCGGGTTAACAAATGCCCCTGCTTTCTTAGTGGATTTGATGAACCGAATTTTACGAGAGCACTTGGATAGGTTTGTATTGGTATTCATAGATGACATTTTGATATATTATAAGGATGAAGGAGATCATGAGATTCATCTTAGAATATTTCTTGAGAAGCTGAGGCAGCATTAGTTAAAAGCGACGTTTTCGAAGTGTTATTTTTAGACGGAGGAGGTGAAGTTTCTTGGTCATGTAGTCTCAGAAAAAGGGTTGTCACCAGATCCTTCTAAGATAGAAGTGTCAATAATTTGAAAAGACCAGAGACAGTGACTAAGATAAAAAGTTTTCTGGGATTCGTTGGCTACTACCTTAGATTCATCAAGGATTTCTCTCGTATAGCAACACCGATGACTCAACTAATAAGGAATGATGTAAAATATGTGAACCGATAAATGTGAGGAGGCATTTTAGAAGCTGAAGCATTTATTGTCCAATGCCCTCGTGTTAGTTGTTCCAGATTGAAATCAAGATTTGATGGCATATACTGATGTGTGTGGAACATGTTTAGGAGCTATGTTAATGCATAGGGGTAAATTTATCGCATGTGCTTCATGATAGCTCAAACTGCATGAAGTTAGATATCTGACTCATGACTTAGAGTTAGCTACCATAATATTTGCTTTGAAGGTGCGGAGACATTACCTTTTGGAGGAATGATTCGAGTTGTATATGGATCACAAGTGTTTAAGGTACTTGTTCTATCTGAAGGAGTTGAATACGAGACAACAAAGTGGTTGGATTTTTTAGCTGCTTATGATTTTGGAATTGAGTACACACCAGGGAAAGGAAATATAGTTGCAGATGCACTTAGCAGGAAACATTAGAATATGTGTTAGCTAAGCTGGCTAAATGGAAATATTTGGAAGCATTGACTACTTTTAGTGTGTGGTTAAGATCGACTGCCAGTTCTAGTCAAAGTACTGCAATGTTATCTTGTTTGGAAGTTCGACTGGTATTGATCAAACGAATTGCTTCTAAGTAAAGAGATGATCCATTGCTAGCTGAAAGAATTAGAAGACTGAAAGGTGGAACTATGATTGATGATTTGAAGGATTTTTACCTTGACCAAAATGGACGGTTGAGAAAAAAGGATGATTATGTGTTTTAGATGTGGGTGACCTAAGGAAAGAAGTACTTAGGGAATGTCATTGATCAAAGTTTACTATTTATCTTGGAGGGACTAAGATGTACCAAGATATGTAAAGAAGTTTCTTCTGGGAAAGTATGAAAAGGGATGTAGGCATATGGGTGAAGCAGTGTTTGAATTGTCAACAAGTAAAAGTCGAGCATCAAAAGCCAAGTGTATTGCTTTAGCTTTTGGATATACCAGTTTGGAAATGGTATTCTATATCAATGGATTTCATTGACGGATTTCCATGGTCAAATAGGGGAAACAAAAGTATTTGGGTTATAGTGGACGGACTGACTAAGAATGCATACTTTATACCTACTAAGTCGAAAAGGATGGCACCTGTTTTAGCTAAATTATTCATGAAGAATATAGTTAGACTGTATGGGATTCCTAGTATTATAGTCAGTGACAAAGATTATTTATTTACTAGCGAATTCTGGAAGAGTCTACAAGAGGTTTTAGGTACCTAGCTTAAGTTGAGTACCTCTTATCATCCACAGATAGATGGACAGACAGAGAGAGTCAATAAGGTACATGAAGATTGGTTGAGAGCTTGTGTACTAGATTTTGGTGGGTCATGGGAAGCCCATTTGCATTTGGTTGAGTTTTCCTATAATAATAGTTATCAGACTAGTATAGGAATGGCGCCTTTCAATGCTTTTTATGGAAGACCATGCAAATCTCCAGTATGTTGGTTAGAGACCCGAGATAGATTAGTTCTTGGTCCGGGTATGGTAAGACAGGCCGTAGAGAAGATTGAGTCGATTAGAACTGGAATGAAAGAAGCTCAGTCTAGGCAGAAGAGTTATGCATATAAGAGACGAAAGGACTTAGAATTCTCAGTTGGAGATCATGTTTTCGTTGAAGTATCAATGATAAAGAGCATAGTAAGATTTAGGAAGTCAGGGAAATTGGCACCTAGATTTGTTAGACCATTTCCTATCACCAAAAGGATCGGGAAACTTGCTTACAGGACATAGTTACCGAGCAGTTTGGTTGGAGTCCACGGCGTTTTTCATATTTCTCATCTGAGGAAGTTTGTTTGAGATCCAGAGACTACTATAACTCTGACTGCATTGGAAGATTTAGTAGTGGAACTAGATCTGACTTTTGTAAGACAACTTGTTCAAGTTATAGTGAGGGACGAGAATAAGCTAAGAAACAAGACAGTCACGACGAAAGAGACTGTACTTGGAAAACAGAGAACAGGATTAGGGACACTTATCCTGAATTGTTTGATGGTATGTTTTACATCCATGCTTATAAGTGTGATGTGTGTACCTAATCGTAATTTTGATGGCGAAATTCTTTAACGAGGGGAGTCGGTAAAAACCCAAATTTTAATTAATATTATTCATGAGATTTAATTGGATAAATTAAATCAACTAATGTAAAGGTTAAGGAGATTGAGATTTGATAGTTAATAGGGGTCATGCCTTAACGAATGAGTTAATAAGAATAGTTTAAAACTTAACAAGAAGGAGGATATGAGGAGGGCAAAATAGGAATAGATCATATTTCCTTAACTTAAACCTTCCTATACTTATTCCTCCCTCACCTCACTCTTACAAACGACATCAAAGAATCAAGGCCAGCTATTAAAAAGGGTTTCAAGGGAAGATACGCTAGGAAGAAATATCAAAGCTTAGGGGAATCAAATCAAAATACAAATCTCGACCTTCTTTAACTAATCAAAGTGAATAATAGTTATGCATATCATGTTTTAAGTATTATTTTTGGTTTTAACCATAAATCCGATTCTTCTGCATATATTATGTCATGTTATGATAGTTTGAATGATTATATGCTTATTGGTGAATTTATAGAATTTATTTATGAAATTAAGTGATATGTTTGAGTTAGAAAACCTATCATATGACACCCAAATGACTTGAAATTTTAATATGATGTAGAAACACTATTTGGAAGTGGTTTTTAATTTCATAATTTTTTGACTTGATGAGAATATTTGGTGAATTTACTAAGGTTGGAAACTGGTTTATTTTGAGTTTTAATTATTAAAAGTAATTAAATTATGTTTTTAGCACCGAAATTTTTATATGTTAATGAATATAATAAATCAGATTTATTGTGATTTTTGGATATTTTTCCCATGAGTTATGACTTTATATAAATTTATTGGGCTAGAAAAGCTTAATATTTATATTAAAAATATTAATATAAGTAAATGGCTTGCAAATATGTTTTCGGAATGATAAATATGGCCTATGGCAATTTTCTGAAAAAGGTTTTCTATAAAGTAATTATTTACCAATAAGTTTTGACAAACAACATGGTTTGGTGGGAAAAGAACTTACTATTATTAGCAAATAATTAGTTTTATTATTAATTACGAAAATGCCATATCGACAATGATGACATCGCTGTTCATCTTCATCGCCGTTGTGACTTCGAGGAAAACCAATAGTGATGCACATGATATCAACCTGTGTTGGTATATAGTGAATAAGCTAGTGTTGAATAAATTCGAAGTTAGCATCCTCATCGTCGACGTCAGCTTTGCCGCATGCTTTGTTGTAGTGCCGCATTTATATATGTATGGGTATGTAGCGACATACCCACAAAGTCGCCGACCCCATTGGTTTCGAACTGACTTATAGCGGCAACAATGATGCCATATGTTTTATACAAATTGGCCACGATAATATAGGCAACTAGGCCGCTTTTATTTATATCGAAGTCGATGATAACGATGCCATCTTTATTCAATGTCTTATGTTTTAAATGATGGCTATAGTGCTGCTTATATTGACTTCGGCCCCAATGATGCCACTTATTTCCTTAAGGCAGTGATGCAGAGATTTACCTATATCGACTCTATTCTTTTAAGACTTATTCCTATGCAAACCAAGTTATATACGTTATGACGCCGGCATTTGATGAAGTGCGATGTCCATGTTATCATCCTTATGGCCTTATGTTTTAAAAGTTAAAGGCTTTAACATATTTTTATGTTAAAGAAGGGCGACGACCCTTAATGGCGATGAGGTCGCCGAGCTTTATCACTTTACAAGGTTTATTGTTTTGGCTTATAGCTTATGGTTTTAAGAGGCGATGACCTCTGAGTGATTTCAAATTTCATCAATACTATTTTATAAAAGCATATATCATGGCATAATTATTTTGGATAAAGCAAAGGGCTATAATTTCCTTGTTTTAGAAAGTATGATTTCAAGGGTTGAATCTTTTGTAATGGTTTTGACTTCAAGAAAATACGAAAGGTTATTTAGCCCAAGATTTTTACTAAAGAGATTATTGTTCTGATCACTTTTGAATAGATTTTGATAGGTTAAATTTAACTCAGAGATTAGAAAACCGGATGGGACTGGTGTAGGGTACAACCTTATACTTCAGCTGTAAGCCCCTAGCTGATATAAGCCTAAAATTCCAATGCGTAGGGCTTTGTCAAGGGTAAGACTAAAAGTAGGTGTACGATAGAAATTAATACATAAGGATAGATAGGTGATAGGTTGGCCTGTAAAGCCTATAATTTCATTATAAGCCTAGCAAGACTATGAGGTTGACAGATAGTCAGGTAAACACTAGGAGAAGTGTATTTAGACCAACCATCTAGTTTTCTTCTGACAGTCAGTTAGAAAATTTGGTATATCTGGTACGCCCAAGTCAGCCATGTAAGTTGGTAGTTACCCTGTGAAATACAGATAGTCCACTTATTTGATGGATAGTCATGATTAACCATGTAGCATGCATGCACATTATTGTTTATATTATCTATTTAACCAGTTTGGTTGCAGGACTTTGATTTGCAAAAGATATAATTTAAAAGGGATATTAGTGAGGGGAAAACTCGTTCCGCTCAGCGGTGTGGTTTTACGTAGTATCTATAAATCGAGATGGCATATTATTATTTACACCAAGATTTATGTCTGTCTCGAAGTTTATGTCTTCCCCTTAAACTCTCAGGTGCTCAAAATTGATTTGAGTAGGTCGGGAGTAAGGGCTTTTCAGGTTAAGTAAGTTTTGGCGAATAAAGCTTCCGGAGACGCGTAAGAGTCAAAGCTAGCTATGTAGGAGTCTATCTATTATTATTATCCACTATTGTATGTCAGTTGTTGTATGAATGTATTAATAGTAGATGTATCTGTCTATTTAATAACTCTGATCAACCAAAGGGGCATCTTCATATGTCGCTCTTGGAGTATTTTGTAGTAATTATATTTTTTTCTGAACCTGGGCAACGTTTGAGATTATGTACTGAATATGAAATTATAACTTTGAATTGAAATGTGAACGTTTGCTTTGAATTTTTTTTTAAAATTATTTAATATTCTTGTGCTTCTGATATTATGGATACCATTAACATACCCACATTTTATCATCGAAGATTAATACTATAGATGACTGTAGTATCTGTAGCGCTTAGTTTCAGGCCTCAAAATGAGTGATGTTACATAAAGGTTCAGATTGGCCAACCACGCTCGTGCCCCTTTTCGGCTCTAAAATCTCTTTATTTTTTTAACTTCCTCTTGTAAGCAGGAAACCGTCTCCTTCATACTACTTAACCGAGATTTCAATTGATAAAACTTTTTATGCCATTTCTATGCATCCCGATTATCCGGGAACAAAAAAGTTGAGGCATCTTGAAGAGAACGTTTCTCCCTGATGACTGACCTTATTCTGAAAGTGATATTGTCCAATCAGGAAAGGATATTTGGGCTATTAAGTGTAAGCGATGATTGTTCTCCTGAAATAAAAATAAATAAAAAAAATAAATGCAGTGAATTTGCTAAAGATAACAGTTTGAGCCTTTCTGATCCTGTAGAAAAGGAGAGGATGGAGTCAAAAGAAACGTTAAACCATTGAGGAGTATTAACTAGAGGAACATTGGCGATAGTCCCATTTTCTAACTGAAGAGTTGGTTTCGCTACATAACAATTTGGCATAGTTGGCTCACGTCTTGCTAAATAGTTTATCCTTTCGTCACCCAAGAAATCAAAGCGAAAGTGTGGAACCATATATAAAATTCTTAGAGATCTCTAAGGAAACAATATTTTGCTAGCTGGGAGGTTTTAAAAATTAATGATTTCTCTTCATAATCCCTCTTTAATTTAATGACCTTACTCAAGCATTGTTTTGGAACAGGGCTACTCGATGATTCTTTAATCTGTATGATTTATGAAAAATAAAATAAGTTGCAAATAAATGAGGAATGGAAACACTAAAATTTATAAAATGTCTGAATTATATATTAAAGATAAAGTCACTTGGGTTCATACAATATCGATCCTTAATAAAATTCAGAAATAAATATCTCCTTGTTAAATTTAACTTTCTCAAGAGGAAGAGTGTGTAGGGTAAGGGAAATGGTCTCCACCCTAGGAAGATTCCAACTTTCTCCAAGATGGGGATCGGTTCCACGCTCAACCAAATATCTACTATGCAGATGCCTAAGCAAGCCTCAACTCTTTTCCCCTAGGTAAGAAAAATCAAGAAGATTGTATTTAGAATAAACTTTGTAAAGAAATTCTTCTAAAGCGTCCCTATCCTCAATAAACATCCAAAAGAGAGTAGTCGGGTCTTCATTTTCTTTTCTGATTCTCTCCTAATAAAGGCGAGACTTCTTCAATAACGGTGCTATTCGTTTCTTTTTAAAGTTCCTCAACCGTTTGGCAAAAATAGAAAGACGTCCATACTTATCAGATAATTTGTTATGCTCCTCAATTACCCTTTCAAGTTCTCTATTCAATCGATGCACCTCTCTCTCTCTCTCTCGCTCTTTTCATATAAAGTCATATAGTAATATTTGGATTTCTTCTTTGATTAAAGTGACAAATTTATTAACTAAAGGCTAACAGTTAACTTTAAGTACTTAAATGATGAGTTCCATACCCGAGCGACTAAAACTTGAGGAATTGAGACTTGAGTCTTTTCTTTCAACTGATGACTAGGAGGATTAGCGTCTTTTGAAGAAATGTTTTCTTTTGGATCAGCTTGAAGGTCGGATAAGTTTGGAAAATCTGTAGCAGATGAATCATGATCACCTGATCCGTTACCCCCGCCTTCTGGCCCTCTAGGACCCTTGCCACTACCACCATCCTTTTGGTCATCACCATCATTGCCATCATTATCATTATCGTCATTAGTATCGTCATTATTGTAATCATCATCTTTGTTGTCATCATCTTTCCCTCCATCATTTTCTTTATTCCCTTCAAGCGAAGGGCCATCGAAAGACAGTAACTCCCTAGAATCGACAGTTTCTTCTTCTTCAGGGAATTCATCCTGAAGTGATTCCTCATCCCTCTTCAATATGAGGTCAAACTTTCTTTTAAATCTAGCATTTAGCACTGAGAGGGAAGGAAAATCCAAGTCTGGGCATCTATCAATATTATCGTCGTATGCCACGAGAAGAGCATCTTCATAGCACTTTTTTGTAAATGTAACAACAACTTTGTTGAGGAAGAGAGTGACTTTTTCCCTAGCATCTTTTATTGTATGATTAGCATGAACCAAAGTGACATCTTTACTTTCAAGCTGATTCTCTAGAAATTTTATCTTGGTAGCCATTTCGACCCTCTCTTTATTGACACGCTGGAGTTTCGTTTTCATCTTCTCTTCGAGCAGCAACTTATCTTTCCTCTCATCAAGGGAGGAGGAAAGTTTCCCCTTCTCTAGAATAGCATTATCTCTCTCCACACATCAGTCATTAGAGTCATAAGAAAGGAGATTTGCTCCATGAGTTCTGCAATTTGATTAGAAGGATCCTGAGAAGCCTGTTGAAGGAGAAACATTTGTTTGGCCGCCTGAAACACACGATAAATATAAGCTAAGATATACAAAGTTAAAAATCTATATTAATTAAGAGAAACCATACCAGTAAAAGCTGCCGAGGGATAATGTAAAGATGATCTTTTGAGAAAGTTGAAGGCTGCAATAGCATAAGAGAAGCCAAAGTTAGAGACTGGGCAACCAAGTGAAGGAGATCTTGAAAGCTAGTTCTGGGAGTCTAAACAGGAGCCTCCGAAGAAAGAGATTCATTAGAGAGAGGAGTAAACCAATCTCCTCAAAAAAATGATGGAAACCAAAGGGAGAAGTAGGAAGTGAAATATTAAGGAACGAATCAGGAGTATGAGTCTCCTTAGTTTGCTTTTGAGCCGTCCGACTTGAAGAGTCTAGATTTATTACATAAAGGCTTTGAGCTGCCAAATTAGCATCTATGTTTGACTTCTCAGCAATGACAATAGAAGTCTGATCATCCTTGAGCTTAGGCTTTTTTCTTGGAGGAAGAGTCAAAATGTGAGTTCGAGAGGCATTGCTTGCCTTCCTTTTAAATTTTTCGACAGCTGCAGCAATAGATGCCTTGATAGGAGCAGGTTTAGTCCACTTAGTTAAGAAAGGAGCATGATCTTTAGCCTCCTGCCGCTTGGAAGTAATAGCGAGTGCAGATGAGCCTAAATCAAAAGGAGAAGTTTTATGAGATAAAAACATAAGAAATTCTATATAAGTTATACTAAAATTTACCAGAGGATTCAACCTGAATAGGAGAATTGGTAGAGAAAGCCTTTTCATTACCAAAGACCAATGATCGCTTTCCTGAGCATTCCCTTTCATCATCGGGGGTTCTCCCAATATTTTATGATGGTTCAGAATTAGAGAATAATTATGGAGATTCGCCTCCGCTAAGAGTAAAAGCCTATCACCTATACTCTCAAATGCCCGAGTCAAGGACTTAATAATGTCATCGATAGAAGAGCTAGTTTGTTAGGGAACAAAATCAAAAAGAAAGTACTTGTCACTTAACATAAATCATAGAAAGCAGAAACTTACTAGACAGAAACTTACCAATTATAGAGAAGATGCCCTTAATCTTAGGGGAATAATATCTAATGTAGAAAAATAGGTTCTCCCACTCCTTCGTCTTGTTAATTAGATGGGTAATTAAGCTTTTCGAGAATGGACAAAGGTAATACAACGGGCTATTTAGCTGTTCATTTATCCTCACAGGGTTGGACAAGATATGTAGAGTCTTGACACTCAAAGAAGGGAGTTTAGCTTCTCTAGCAAGAACTTCTAGGTAGGACAGATAGTGTAACAACCCTGTTTTTGAAACTGTAATATTGGACAAATTTACTTATAGTAAAAGTTTTCGAATTCGATTTTTTTATATAATTAATGTTTTGAAAATAAATTTTTTATTTAATTAAATACTATTTAGTAACAGATTTTTGTTTTAACAAATTGAATTAATTAATAAAAATTATTTTCAAAAGATATATTAAATTGGATAAAGCGTTATTGTTAAATATAAAATATTTAAAGGTGTAAATAATTATATATAATAAAAAAAGATGAAAAGGAGTTCTTTTCGATATTAACTAATATCAATAAATTGACGAAGATGAATAAATTTATTTCTATCAGTTTAATGGATAATTAAATAGAGTGAAACGATATTGGATTGAATGTGATTGTGTTGTTGTCGAGATGTATATACTTATCATGAAATAAAATGTAAATCATTTTAAAATTTAATTGGATTATAATTTGAATATATATATATATAAGTTGCTTAAAAAGAAAATAAAACATCTTGATTCAATTTAAATGGGCTTAAACAATACAAAGCCCAAAGCCAATTCTAATCTCCTCATCTCAAGACCGCATAACCCCACTCTATTTCATTTGTTCGCCTTATCCCTAAACCCTTAATCCCCAAAATAAGAAATCGAACGTGGAAAAAATGGCCCACGGACGTGCGATGGAGCTTGGGATCGAGCAAACGCCACAGAGATGGCATCACAATTGAAGTCACATATGAGGCCAACTATAGAAGGGAGATCCGTGAAGTTGCAGCTTGCAATAGATGGAGGGCGCAAGTTGTTCAACGTCGATGGTCATGCACGCAGAAGATGGTAGTCGATGCTTGACATGTACTTGCACGCAACGCAAGTGGAGGGCGCATGATTTCAGGCATGTGGAAAGAGCTACAACGTCGAGCAAGGCATTGGGAAGAGCTTTGATGTTGGGCGTAGGATGGAGGAGCATCATTTGGAGTCACTGTTCACGTCGTTGGCAACTAGCGTTTCTAGCAATAATTGATTGAGGTCTTGAGTGCAAGCTGAAACTAAATTTGGGAATTCAAACAAGCTAACGAATGGTTAAGGTGAGTTAATAAATTTAACTCACACATCCACATCTATTAAATTGTTTGCTATATATAATTATCCTGATAGTTGATTGAACTGATTGAGGTTATTGATTGAATTGTTTTAATGAATTGTTTGTTCGGGGTATGGAAAATTTATTGTTAGTAATATATGGATTGTTATGCGGGTTAAAAGAAGTAAATTTGCGAATGAAATTCTATTCGATTACAAATTGCATTTTATTAACATATATAAAAATATTTACGTTTGTTAAGTGATCGGAGTTATCGGAAAACAATTCGGATAGCTAATAATTCCATATTTGGAATTTTATTTTATAAAGCAATGTTGGCTCTAGATGTTGAATTTTCATTGGATTTATTGTTTAAATTATTTAAATGTTTTTAAACGAATTTCTAAAAAATGAGATTTTATCCATTTTGATCCTTATTGGAAATTAGTTTATAAAATATATAGTTAAATTATATTAGCTTCTTAACTTATGGCTTATCACATAATTTCTAATTAAAACTTTTAAAGATAAGAAATATTTATAAATAAATCTTTTTAAAATTTTTATTTATCATTATATAATTTTGGAAATGCTTTAGAGGCATAAAATAAGATATGGTATTATTTTAGAAAAATGGTTATGAAAGTAATAAATTCAGTTTCAAATAATTTTAGCTATAAAAGCTGTTTAAATGGTTTTAGAAAGAGTTTGAAAGCCTTTGGAAATTATATCTTTATTTGTATGTATATATATTTAAATAGATTTTCAAAATAAAGTAAGTTATCAATTATGAAAAGTAAAGCTTTGTTTTAAAATAAATTTAACTAAGATTTTTAAGTTTACAAATAGTTTATGGTTTTAAAGTGTTTATAAAGTAATATTATATGAGTGTGTGTGTGTGTGTGTAGGTTTGAAATAAAGTGAATTATCAATTATTTAAATATTGTTTTGATTCAAAGACCTAATAAAGGAATTTTATTTTAAGACTTAAAACTTTGTAACTCTTTTCTTTTTATATATATGAGTTATTGGATTTTAAAAGTGATTTTGGAAAAATTATATCTTGGTATAAAAATAATAATTTAAAACTCTTTTAATTGATTTATTATGGATTAACAAAGGTGAGAAGTTTAAAAGTAAATTATAGATAAAATATTTTAGAAATCATTTTCTAAATGATAAAATTATATTAATTACTTTCAACCTATGAACTATTATTGGCTTTTATTGTATTTAGCTTTTGGCTATTTTACGCAACTTTGAATAAGATTTCTGATAGATTTCATGATTTTCTATGAAACAAAGAACTTCAATAAATGATTGAATTGTTGGGTGGTATGGGACACTTTGTACAATTCTTTCGATTATTATTACAATTTGTTAAATAGAGTTTAAAGTGGAAATTACTAGCTTTTAGTAAATACTTGAATTTACTATCTGGTATGGGACGGTTAGTTAAATTCTTGTGATTACTGGAGTGACAGTAATTAACACTTAGAGTTGTACTATCTTAGGATGTTCGGATTTCAGACCGATAGATCCCTGAGAGGAGATAACTCAATTTTCATCGATCTAAGAATCGATACATTTTTAGATTTAGGTAGGCAGATCTCATTCGGAAGATCTGTTATGTTGTAATTATGGCTGTCACTTTCGGAAGGTAGATTTTTACATGCATCCTAGTCTATAGATACTACAACCTATCAGTTTATTTTGTTTTATACAGTTAGACTATATTTACCTCTTTCGGAAGGTAAATCTGCATGGGACAGATTAGGTATACGGCTGCTCTTTTCTTTGAGTCGTGTCCCTAATCTGCAGTCTCTTTCGGAAGGCTTCCTTTCTATGTAGCGGGTCTCTTTCGGTAGATTTCGTGTCACTGTATCAAACTGATAGATGACTACCATTATTATTTCATTATTGATGATTATTTCTTCAGAGATTTTTAGTATGGATATTCTATATCCTTTATGGCTCTGAAGAATTTTGAATTGGTTATCACCATATTATGAGATGATAGTCTATTGAGACTTGATATGTATTTATGAAATGGTGATTTGTTAGATATGCCTTATTTGTGTATTTGTTTTGGGCATATTTTATTTATGACTTATTTGGTTATTGTTAAGTCAAAATTTTGAGATCTGTATTTATTGGTTTGATGTGCCTTTTTGAATATTTGGGTTTTAGGCATATTTTGAGATGGCGTATTTTAGAGTTAAGTCATTTATGGAATTATAAAGTAGTGAATTAATTAATATGCCTTATTGTGATTGTTTGTTCAGCATATTTTATATGACTTATTATTTTAAGTCATATAGTTATGATATTAATATCTCACCTTTTTATTTAGATATAGTCTGACCCGTTTATTATTTTAATACTCGGGTCAGGCCGAGACTTTACAGGTACAAGGACCCATTTGCATTTGGATTTTGGGCTAGCATTGAAGTAGACTATTTTAATAGTTTTAGTCTACTTCATACTTGTATATATTAACAATTAGGAGTTTATGTCATCTATATTATATAGTAGTGACTTTGTACCTGATACAAGATTTTGGATATGATGTATATATTTATGTGGGTCTAGTACTGATATTTTGTAGACTCGCATTCTATTATGTATATGATGATGTATATTATTCCATTATGATCTGTGACTCTGATTCTGATTTATCTATATTATATACTGTTCCGAATATTTTCAATCGGTGTGTTTATTACGTTGTATTAATACTGCACACATCAAATTTTCAGTTCAGATCCTCAAAAAGGTAAATAAGACGTGTCAGTGTTAGTATAAAGATATATTCACATTCGATCGCCCTTAACCAGCCGTATTCTCCGGGTTAGCGGACGACATTACTTGTAATGTTCTTTGTAAACTAGGTATAGCGTTGGGTCATTATAGATAGGTATATGAGTTAGAGGTCAGCAGGATCAGAGCAATGTTTAGATGTTCTATGAATTGCAAGAGGAAATTTGGAAAGGGCAAATACCTCGAGTGCCTAATATGGATAGGGGTAAAGGTAAAGAACCCCTCTAGAGGGTTGTCTATCTTGCCAGAGGGACCGACAGGCATGGACTCTACATTTGTGATCCCAAACCATTGAAGAATCGTGTTTACTTCCTCCTAAGTGGCAACATAAGATTGGTTGATCATAAGTCTACTTTCTTTGCAGAAGGAGATGATTTGGAGCTCTTACTTGGTTTCGTGCTTTCCCTTTGCCTACCAGGTGATATTGCACAAAGATAGGGAAGTATTACAAATTTTACTAAATTTAAAATGTTCATAAGTACGAAATAGACAATTAAATGCGTAAACAAAGGATAGTTAACCAATTAAAATTTACCTAGGTCATAATATTATGGTATTAAGATTTGAAATTAGCTATTGCATTTGCAACAAGTTAGGAATCCATTAAGTAGTTCATGTCAAATTTGTGAAGTATTATAGAAATTTATATAGAGAATGTATGGACAACTGCTAAATCCATGGTGAGCATCATAAGTTCATAGATAGTAAAAAGGATTAAATTAAATATCATGTTAATAGCATCTTAAATGGGACGTTGAATCAATAAATTGATGTCGATTTCATGGGAGGTTGCATTAATAGCCAATATTGAAAACCATAATATGATGTCGTAACAATGACCAAATGTCGGATTAAGAGGTGGTCAAGATTAATGAACGATGTCAGAATGGTAATACACACACATACCCTAACTAATTGTTAAATTCATAAAAATATCAAGTATATAAACAATTTATAAGTCTGCTATACGACAACTACATAACAAGTTAATAATGTCGAATAAAGTTCATACAAGAATATTGAATTGTCGGAAAAGGGTAACGGTTCACTATAAAGTTGTCAAACCTATATGACAGCCTTTTAAAATTCATGTTGAAATCCTGAATAATTATCACATTAATTAATTGCCGACATTATAAGAATCTATATTCTAATAACTTCCAAACTTTGAACTAGTTGTCGAAATGATGATTAAAAGTTAAAACCTATTGGATGTCAAACATCAGAATGAGTGATAAATTCTGTAGGGCAGTAACTTCGACAATCAAGTGGGTTTCGGGTTCCTCATAAACAACCAATTTTAACTCAATCGGAAGCTCATAGGTTTTTAAATCGATACCGACTATCTTTAATTAATCAATTAAGTCCCAAGTGATATGGCAATTCGAAGTTAACTTCACCCTTAAGTGTAACAAATCTAAGATTTAACCTATAATTCTAAGATCAACGTTAGACACCACAAACATCGATTCGAAATTAAACCCCCAAAAGTAAACCCCAAGTTGTAGTTTGCATGAAAAATTTCTTAATCTAATTTGTCTACTTGATTAAATAAAATGGAAATCGTACCTTGATTTAAGCTTTAATGCTGAATGATTTAAGGTTCTTGAATGAAATTTGTGAATTTAAATTTTTTATCTGGAGTATTAAGTTGTAGGTAAAAGATAATATAATGAAGAAGGAGGAGTATTTATAGAAGGAATGATGAAGCACAAGCACCGTTGAATTAAATTCAAATAAGCAGCCCAGATTTGAGAGAAATATCAATAGGCAATAAGTGCAAATACCAAGGAATTGACTTGAAAAGTCAATGTTTTCTCCATACTGGGGAGGGGGTTAAATGTTACTAAATCCATGATGCCGAAGATATGAAAGTATGTCGGCAATAAGGATGTCAAAAAAGAGGCAAGAAAGCATGCGAGAGGAAGTGTCTGATGTCGAAAGCACGAACACAGCATGTCGAGTCCAGAACGTCGAAGGTAAAGCAAAAAAAGAGAAACAGCAAGAGATGTTACATCCCATCAAAATAGGTAAAGGAGGATATCGCATACCAAGACGCACAGAATCATGCCGTAAGTCATCAATGTGAGAAAAAATACCACATGTCACCAACGTCGCACCTCATTAATAAAATAAGAGATGTCGGAGGCAAGCAAATAAGAGAATATCGAAAAGCGGTAATATAAAGATGTCGTAAGTCATCAATACAGCATGAATACTAAAGTTCATCAATATTCATAGAGGATATTGTCTATCATCGATGAAACCATGAGGTTGTATGTCATCGGTATGAGGATTAATGTTGTAAAAGATTAATAAGGCGGGATGCCACACTTCATCAACATAACAATGGATGTCGAATAATAACAACATAAAGAAGTATCGTAAACCACAAATAGGAGGTAGATGCCACATATCGTTAAGATGATAGGAATATCAAATAGCCGCAGTTCGTCATCGATATCATAAATCACCATCCCTCACTGGTACTGTGAACCATCAACTTCCAAAAGGATGCCAAATGCCATCGAAGCAACTAATGATGCCAAATTCCAAGCATCTCGAAGGCCACGTGGCGGTTATGCCACATATCTCCACCCTGAAAGAGACTATGCTATAGGATCGTGTAATATGGATGTATTTATAAAATACTTATGCGGAATATAAACTAAGTAAGTAAATAATTAAAGTAGTAAAGTAAATGACACCGGAGATTTTTATACTGGTTCGAACTCCCGTTCTACGTCCAGTCTCAGACTCCTTCTGGAATTAAACTAGCAACCCTCACTTAATCCCAAGGAATAGGTTTACACCGCCTGAGCAACCGAATAGGACTTCTACCGCCTAAGCAACCGAATAGGACTTCTACTGCCTGAGTAACTGAACAAGACTTCTTTACAAATAAACAAAAGTATCTGACTATAATATGCTCCTTAAAATAGCACTGATAAGTCAATGAAGTACAATCTTCCTATAATCTTCTCCTTTATGATATATAGTGTAATGTTCTTGAAGAATGTGGAAGATAGAGTGATCAACGATCAGAGATTGTATGCAGTTTGAGTGAAAATTGAAAATAAAGAATAAAAGATAAGAATTCAAGAATACTAAAATCAGTTAAGTTAATTGTTTGTTGAATTCTAGATTCTATTTATAGAGTTTTAAGATTTGCAATGTTTAATGAAAAGAACAGATGCATCCTTTAGATTAGAAGATGTTTCTCTTCGTTGAAGAGAAGCATCCTTTTCAAAAAACTAGCCATATAGATAATCAGCCGTCTGAATTTTCAATTCAACCTTCTGATTTATTTTAAATTAGATACAACAAGCAAATAGGCTATTTTTGGCCTTATTCAACCATCTGAATGATACCATTTAGCTGGCTGAAAGTGCATAGAAAATATTCTATGTTTCAGCAATCAGACGGCTAAATGGTGTCATTAGCCGGTTATTTATAGCCTGCTTTGTGCATATGTTAGTGTATACACCATATCGGAGATATTTTAACATAATTCTACTATAATATACAGACTCTAAATAGATGTATATATGAACCATACTTCATATTGTTGAGTTCGGTCTTCGTAGTTCTTTGTCGTAGATTCATGAATCTTCATGTCGGTTGAATTTCTTGTCATTAATCAAAACATAAGATCCAACATTCTCCCTCTTTTTGATGATGACAATTCCATTTGTGATATGAATGAATCTTGACAATATTGCTCTATAGTTCTATATCTCCCCCTGAATATATGCAAGCCTTATCTTTCAGTTTCTCCCCCTGAATCTGTGCTTTTATTCCTACTGCAAATAGTGTTAGAGAGAAATCTTTCTCCCCCTTTGTCATCGACAAAAAGGAGAGTTTATATGACGACATAATTCTATTAAATATATGGAACATCCTTTAAAAATTCCAAAATCTATCATTTTCCTTTTGTTTCTCCAAGTACTTGTAATAAATAATAATCATTTTGGTACCCCCCCCCACTATTTTAGGGTACAAGGGTTAATCATAGGATGAAAACCTTACCAAAATAGGTGTGGTTGTGCCCTCTAAAAGAAAAATAATGAAACAATTTTAAAAATAACTACTACTTCTAATCTAAGGTATCATAAAAACAATTAACATTTAAAGCATTCGATACCCAAGTTTCTTATAATTTCCTAATTTTTAGGAAATCATACCCATTTGGGGTGTGGTTGAACCTTTATAGATATAGTTTTCATTACAAATCACATTCTTATAATAGTTGCTAATATAAAGTTGTTTATCATGATCAATCATATTAGCTGGAATCCATATCTTAATACTATTAGTCATTAGCTTAGTACTTCAAAAATAATTTCTATCATTTCCAAACCAAGTACTATTATAACTGTAAGTGGTTTTAGAGCTGTCTTTGTTAATAGTACTAGCATTAAAATTAGTATATAAGAATGCATATCTAGTACTATTTTTAGTTTTAGCTTGTTTATAGCCTAAACCGCTTTTATCATTATGAGCTTTTGAATATGTAACTAAGGAAGGTAAGATATCTTTACCTTTGTTAATATTTATGATTTTTGTATTTAATCATTCAAAATATGATTTAGAATCACAAACTTCTTTTTGCAAAATATTATTATTAACTTTTAAAATCTCACATTCTTTAGATAATTCTAAATTTTTTTTAATTAAAGCTTCATTCTATTTTTCAAGGGACAAAATTAAAGAATTAGAATTATTTAAAGAATTTTCCAAAAATGTATTTTTATTTTGCAAAACATTGATTTCCTCCAAAAGATCATTGTTTTTATCTTCTAACTACTCAGTTTCTTTTTGTAGGAAATCTTTTTGTAAAACAAATTCTTTTACGGTATTTTCAAAACATTAAGTTTGTTTTACCAAAAATTTATTTTCCTATTTTAAATTGGAAATTTCTTGCTCACAATCTTTTAACTTAGCTAAAGCAATTCTATTAACTTTATTCAAAGTTTTACAATCTTTTAATAATTCATCATGTGCTAACAAAAGATCTTTATATAAAGAATTTAAGCATACCGATTGTGATCTGAGTTTAGCCATGAAGCATTTGTTTGTTTTCTCCTTTGATTCTTCTTTATTGCTCTTCCTCTTCCTATTGCCTTGACTAGATCTCTTTATAGCCATTTATTCTATGATGTTGTTACGATCTCTAGAATCCCAGGCTCTGATACAAAATGAAAGAGACTATGTTATAGGATCGTGTAATATAGATGTATCTATAAATTACCTGTGCGGAATATAAACTAAATAAGTAAATAATTAAAGCAGTAAAGTAAATGACACCAGAGATTTTATACTTGTAACGATCTCGGATTTTTATTAAATTTAAATTGATAATTAATTGAATTTTTGAATTAAAATTGTAAAATTAATTGTAAATTGAAGCGAGTTTCCCCAATTCAAGTAGAATATATATTAAAACATATGAAATTAAATATTGTATATATATGTGATTTGGATTTAAATTTTAAATAAATGGTTATAAAATCATCTATGAAAAATATAAACTAAAATCGATAATAAATATTCAAGTTAGAAATAAATAAATAAAAAACATATAAAAAATAGAAATAAATATATATAAGATAAACTAGAAAGAAAAATAAAAATACAAATTAGATAAGATAAAATATAAAAATGAAGTAACACTTAAATAAAATCTAACAATAAAATTAAAATAGAAATTTATTTAGCAATATTACTAAAGAAAGAGGAAAGAAAGAAATACATTCAAATATGAACAAATAAAAGATAAGTGCAGACTTGAAAAACAAATTGGGTAAGTATGAATCAACTTGTAAAGGAAAGAAATGTAAACTAGTGAAATGGCTTGCAAAAGAAGATATTAGTATAAATATCTATGTACAAAAATCAAATAAGGATAAGTATGTTTGTACAAGATAATAAATGCATGAAACCTTAGTACACTACAACAAATCACTTCAGCCTCCATTTGCTAATAAAAATCTCTGGTCAAATATTAAAAAAAATCTATCCAGTACTAAATGATATCCTAGTAAAACTCCTCACAATTCAGTTCGTTCATAACTTAGCAAGCCTGGAAGAAAACAAAAGTAACAAACTTCAACCCAAATCAACTACAACCAGAGATTATGAAGATGATTTCAGCTAGCAAATTTCAAAGCTGTGTCAACATGAAGAAGCTCTGTTCTTTTTTTTTTGAAAACCACAGTGAGGAACTTCTTTTTTTTAAATATGGATTTAAAGCTTTGACCAGTGTGTTTATCTACATATATATATATATATATATGAATTCTCTAAGTATATATGAATGAGGCATGTGCAGGCTTTTATCCATATGTGTTCTCTGTTTTCAGTTCTAACCCAAGACTCTAGTTTCAAAAATCAATTCCCCTTGATCTATTAACTGTTTGAACTTAGGATCAAAACAAAAACTGTTTGTTTGATCATCAACTAAGTTTTAAAAATCAATTTAAGTTTAAACATCTTATGAATGATTTTGGAAATCGAGGTATCTGAACCAACTTTAAATTAGCCAAATTTCAAACTTCGTAATTTACGATTTCAAATATATAATCTGAATTCGTATGCTTAATCATGAATTTTAAAGCTTAAATCATAATTTTTAGAGCTAGGATTAAAGAGTAGTTTGTATTTGAACAAAAATTGCACTTTTACAAATTTCTGGTGATCGATCCAATTATAAATGTTGAAACTTGGTTTGAAACTAGTATAAACATCTGTGATCTCGAGAAAATTATGGAATAATTTTTCTATTGTGTGAATTAACGGTACGAGGTCGATTTAGGGCTTTGTTTTGAGTTTCTGGATGTGTCTGTAACGAGGCGTGTTCGTCCCTAATACATGATCGAGTTTCATGAGATTTAAGGGAGTGGAAGTGTAGCGTGTTGTCTTGGAGTGGACGAAGTTTGGGCGTCTCCGGTGGTCGAGGTTGCGAGGACGAGGCGTTGCCAGGTCTGAGTGTGCTTTCCAGTTCATTTTCCAGGTTTCGAGCTCGAACTCGATTTCGAATTCGAGATGATGGAGAAGTTTAGGTGGTCGGGAATTGGATTAGGGATGATCATCGACTTGCTCGTCGATGCAGCAACGCCTGAAGATGATCAACGGTGTTGTGCACGTGCACCGTGCATGAGCCTGGTGGTCTGGAAATTTTTGAAAGCCTGAAGTGTTTCCAAGTTGCTCTCGTGTGGGTTGACTCGAAGGTGCGCTCGAAGTTTTGAGGGAAAGGACTCGAAGTAAAATGGTGGGGGACTCGGGTAGAAATTTGTTTTCAGGTTTCAAACCTGATTTGTTTCTGCAAATTTAAACTGAGATTTAAAAATTTTAAATTAAGGGTTAAAATGAATTTTAAATCCAAGTGTAAATATGAATTCAAGTTTAGATTAGAATTTAGTTTGGAAACAAATAAAGTTTCAAATTTAAATTGTTTTAAATACTTAAAAATGTTTAAGTGTTGAAAAGGAGATTTGAATTTTAAAATGGAATTTGAATTGTAAAAGAAGGATTTAAACAAGAAATTAAAATTTGAAATCTGGATTTAAAGTCTAGCCTTAAATTCCAGATTTTGAGATAAAATTAAGTTTTAAAAATTTAAATGTTTAAGATAGATTTAAATGTTAATTTATACTTTTTAATATGTGGATTTAAAAAGGAATTTGAATTCAACTCTCAAATTTTCTTTTAAACAAAAATATTATTTTAACATGAGGAATTAAAAGTTAGAAAAATAATTGGATTTTAAACTTTATTTAAGATAAATTGGTAATTATTCTAAAGCGTGACATTTAATTTGAAATTCAAAGTAAAGTTTGAAGTCAATGTTCCAAACATATTGTAATTAATAATTTAAATCACGAGTTACTTTAAGAAATGAAGATATGATGATGATTTATAATTAATTAATTATTAAGTCAATTAAAATGGATAATTTGTCTATTTAATTAAATTAATGATTTGGATCAATTAAATAAGTAATTAAAGAGTTAAAGTAATTAAATAAATGATTAAAATTGATTAATTAAAAAATATATTAGAGATTAATAAATTGGTTATTAAAGATAAATCAATTTGTAATTAATAATAATTAATCTAGGTTAATTAATTTAGAGAAGTAATTAAAGAACAGTTAATGAAGGTCATTAACTAGGATTATTGAATAATTAATTAATGTGATAAATTTCAACAATAAATTAATTAATTCAATAATAATCATTTGTGAAATTATTAAGTATAATTACTTAATTAAGGAATTAATTATTCAGTGAAATTAATTGAGTTAATTTATTAGTCCAAGTTAAATTTCTTGAGTTTAATCTAGAATAATCATTTGACAAATTGGGAAATATAATTACTTAGAGAAGAAAGTAATTAATAGATAATTACTGAATGTAGTAAATTGAATGATAATTTGAAGTTTGAGTATAATTATTTGTTAATAATTAAAGGATTAATTAATAATGGTGATTAATTAAGATTTATTTAATAATTAAAGATTAATTGATTCGTTAATTAAGATTGATTTGTTAATAATTAAAGGTTAACCAATGAATTTGAAAGGGAAATTTCTTTCAAATAATTTGTAATTAACTATGATGGTTAACCCAGATTAATGATTCATTCCTAAATAATACATCTGATTTAAATTAATCAATTGATTAATAAACTTTACTTGTGAATGTTTGGATTTTATTGAATGGGTGAATTGTTTGATATTCCTGATCTGTGATGCTTTGTCATATATTCTGATTTATATATGTGATCTGTAATGTAGTTTATTTATCTGGGATGAATGTAATTTTATTATCTGCAATATATATATCTGTGATCTGTGAATAAAAGATAAGTGTTATAGTTATACCGCTTATCAAATATATTGTTGTATTTAATCTGTGATGATTGAATAATGTTGCACTATTATGTGTGAAACCCCTGGACCACACTTTTACACACACAAATATGGATTTCACGAGGAAATCGGTTAAGTCACAGATAATTTAAATTTAATATTTTTGAAATTGAAATTTTAATTTCAATTGATTTTGGAAATGGATTTGGGTTAAATGTTAAAGCTTTTGGAAAGGAGTTTTTAAGAGAAAAGTTATTTTGAATAACTTGGTAAAGTTTTTCAATTTAAATAACTCAATTTGAATTTGAATTCAAAATTTGGAATTGAATTCCATGTTTGGAAATTATGGTTAAAGATGTTATAAATGTGTTTATATGAATTTAAACTATTTTAAAAGTATGGTTTTGAGAATTTGAATTTAACCCAAGGACTTTAACTCGTATAAATGAATCAGATTTTCCGAAATGAAAACTATTTGTTTTCAAATAATAGAAGCTTTCATATAAGGAATAAATTTCTAATTTGTGTCAAAAGAATTTCAAGTTTGAAATGAACATGGTTTTCCGAGTTATGAATAAATCTTTGTGAAAGATTGTTGAACCTTGTTTTGAAATTGGAAAGGTGTACCTTTTATATAAAAGGTTGAAATGGAATTGTTTTGAAAGCTATCAATTAAATCTTTGTTTTAAAGATTGGACGAGTTAATCCAAATTGAAATGGAAATCGATTTGAAAATCTATGAATGGATATTTGTGAAACTGGGTGAACTTTGTGAAATGAATCTTTTTGTGTAAAAGATTAGAAATGGTAATGTGTTTAAACCATTTGAAGAAAAGTTTTGGGTAATAAGTTGTGACTTAATTGAAATTCCATATCCATATAGTTTTAAATATTGCGCTCATTATTCGGTTTAGCCGCGAGAGGACCTTTGTGTCATATAACCCATTCCGAATAATGATACGACGTTATGGATAGCATTTGAAGACCGGTGGTGAAGACCGGATATTTTCGAAAACGAAAGGACAACTCGTCGAATGTCTCTGCATCGACTGGTCCCCGGTATAGAGACTCCATATGTGGTGGGAAGTCCGGACGTGATTAGGGATTATCCGGATTGCAAGGGCTTCTTTGGAAGTGCCTTCGGTTCTGTTCGAACCCGGAACAGACTTGTATGGACGTATGTCTAACACTACACTTTGAGATATAAAGCTGATTTCTTTCAAATACATTTCTGTTTGGTGGCGGAGATTTATTCTCTTAGCTTAACACCCTTCTCTGAGACGTACGAGCTCAGAGGTTATGTAGTTGAAGGTTATCAGTGATATACTCCTAATTTGGTAGTGTGGCATGCTAAGTGTTGTTGTGTGTTGCTGATCATTTGTTGATCAAAGCATGGCTTTGTGAAAAAGCATAGCTTTGTGGACGAGACCTCATCGGACCTCACACCCCAGAAATGGTCGAAACAGGAAAGATGCGGCAAGGTTTCAGGGGTAGCTCCCCTAGGGTATGTCCATTCCTTCTGGAAAAAGGTGGTATCATGGTATGGAGCACAGATATTTACCTGTGTGGTTGCTCCAATCTCATTTACTGTGTGATTGTTGCTTTGTGATCGAGGCCTCGGATAAAGGTTGCAAACGACCGGGGTGGCATATCTCAGGTTTACTACCCGGGAAGGGGGTAACCGGCCTTGTGTTGGCAGAGAGCAGTTGTCTCTCGGGGCGTCCCTCTAGAGGCGTTCCTACATGGCATAGGAAGTTCCTTAGCCTGACCATTTGTTGGAAAATCCAAAGAAACAATACGAGCCCTTTACGATTGCAATTTGTATAACCTGTCTCCTCAGGCGACAGCTATAGCAGGCATAGTATAATGGTACCTATGCTAGCTAAGATTAATATTGTACTTTCGAAATGCTTCTGCACTATGCACTAGTAATAATATCAAAAGAGTTTTTCTTGCGTAGGAAGCATGTTTGACTATCATAAGGAGAAATCTCCCCCATGTGTGTGATTGCATTTGTGTGTGCCGGGAGGCCTTATGGTAGTTTCATTTTCCAAAAAGCATTGCGGATTTCAATGTTTAAAATTCTTTTGTTGTTTGTTTTAAAGATAAACTGTTTTTTTGGTACTCACACCAGTCCCATGACTGACCCGGAGTTTATTGTTCCCTTCCTAAACTCTGGGTGCCCATAATTTTCCACACGGGCAGTCTAGAGTTGGGTTTTTCAGATAATCAGGTTTAGTAGATTATCGGGAGCCAGTTCAGTTTTTGGAGTTCACTCACGACCGACCTTGCTTATCTTTGTGCATCGTGATGATGGTTCGAGCTTGTTGTTGGATTCATTCTCTTTGTCGGATCACTTGGAGTATCACTTCTGTTGTTTCCGCTGTAGCATCTTTATTTATCTCTGATATTCTTGTATCATATAGATATCATTGTTGTATATCATTCTGGATATTGTATTCGTTGGAGTTGTATATGATATCATCTATTTCTTTATTCCATTGTGTTGTTATACTTACTGTGTTATAAGCTCCGGAGAGCCAGATTCGGCGTTTGAATCTGCGGCATTTGAATACAATTGAAGTATGGGTGCCGATTTTCGAAGGCCGAGTTCAGGATCTTCACATTTGGTATCAGGGCTAAGGTTAAACTTTAGCTCAGGAGTATAACACATTAAGTAGCTCATTAGAGATAGGGTGAAGTATACCCTAGAATGAGTAATCCCTAAGATATTTGTCTGTATGCCTCAGTAAATTCTCTTACTATCCACTGATAGTGAGTATGAGTGCAAGAAGAGGATGAGATAGGAGGCAGGGGAATACGACTATAAATGGTCAATACCCTGTAACAACATGTAAACAATCTTTTCTCTATCAATCTCTTTTGTTCAGCATCTCTTTTCAATTCTACGATAGTTCGTGGTAGATCCAGGAAGAAGATTCGATATATTAATACGGGACATAAACTCTAGAATGGTTTGTTTGGATGTATTGGTTGCCTGGTTTGCTTTGGTTGCTGTGGTTGATAGGTATACCTTGGTTTCTAAACTAAAAGCTTTGAAATTGTATCTATATATCTATACAATTTGGAGGCCCAATATATTCTATGAACGGTTAGTTATCCCTTCGAACTAACCAATGCCATTGCATATTTCGTAGATCAGGATAACCCGAGTATCTTGTAAAAAAATTAAAAAGATTCATTCTTGTATCTATTATTGATATTCTGATTTGGTAAGCCAAATGCTGAATAAATGCTCAGTTTGATTTGATGAAATATTTTTCATCTATCTTTGTGTCTCTCTGGCAAATTTCGGGGACGAAATTTCTTAAATGGGGGAAACTGTAACGATCTCGGATTTTTATTAAATTTAAATTGATAATTAATTGAATTTTTGAATTAAAATTGTAAAATTAATTGTAAATGTAAGCGAGTTTCCCCAATTCAAATAGAATATATATTAAATCATATGAAATTAAATATTGTATATATATGTGATTTGGATTTAAATTTTAAATAAATGGTTATAAAATCATCTATGAAAAATATAAACTAAAATCGATAATAAAAATTCAAGTTAGAAATAAATAAAAAAATGAAAAATATAAATATATATATATATAAGATAAACTAGAAAGGAAAATAAAAATACAAATTAGATAAGATAAAATATAAAAATGAAGTAACACTTAAATAAAATCTAACAATAGAATTAAAATAGAAATTTATTTAGCAATATTACTAAAGAAAGAGGAAAGAAAGAAATACATTCAAATATGAACAAATAAAAGATAAGTGTAGACTTGAAAAACAAATTGGGTAAGTATGAATCAACTTGTAAAGGAAAGAAATGTAAACAAGTGAAATAGCTTGCAAAAGAAGATATTAGTATAAATATCTATGTACAAAAATCAAATAAGGATAAGTATGTTTGTACAAGATAATAAATGCATGAAACCTTAGTACACTACAACAAATCACTTCAGCCTCCATTTGCTAATAAAAATCTCTGATCAAATATAAAAAAAATCCAGTACAAAATGATATCCTAGTAAAACTCCTCACAATTCAGTTCGTTCATAACTTAGCAAGCCTGGAAGAAAAAAAAATAACAAACTTCAACCCAAATCAACTACAACCAGAGATTATGAAGATGATCTCAGCTAGCAAATTTCAAAGCTGTGTCAACATGAAGAAGCTCTGTTCTTTTTTTTTTGAAAACCACGGTGAGGAACTTCTTTTTTTAAATATGGATTTAAAGCTTTGACCAGTGTGTTTATCTACATATATATATATATGAATTCTCTAAGTATATATGAATGAGGCATGGATTGTGTGCAGGCTTTTATCCATATGTGTTCTCTGTTTTCAGTTCTAACCCAAGACTCTAGTTTCAAAAATCAATTCCCCTTGATCTATTAACTGTTTGAACTTAGGATCAAAACAAAAACTGTTTGTTTGATCATCAACTAAGTTTTAAAAATCAATTTAAGTTTAAACATCTTATGAATGATTCTGGAAATCGAGATATCTGAACCAACTTTAAATTAGCCAAATTTCAAACTTCGTAATTTACGATTTCAAATATATAATCTGAATTCGTATGCTTAATCATGAATTTTAAAGCTTAAATCATAATTTTTAGAGCTAGGATTAAAGAGTAGTTTGTATTTGAACAAAAATTGCACTTTTACAAATTTCTGGTGATCGATCCAATTATAAATGTTGAAACTTGGTTTGAAGCTAGTATAAACATATGTGATCTCAAGAAAATTATGGAATAATGTTTCTATTGCATGAATTAACGGTACAAGGTCGATTTAGGGCTTTGTTTCGAGTTTCTGGATGTGTCTGTAACGAGGCGTGTTCGTCCCCAATACGTGATCCAGTTTCACGAGATTTAAGGGAGAGGAAGTGTAGCGTGTTGTCATGGAGTGGACGAAGTTTGGGCATCTCTGGTGGTCGAGGTTGCGAGGACGAGGCGTTGCCAGGTCTCAGTGTGCTTTCCAGTTCATTTTCCAGGTTTCGAGCTCGAACTCGATTTCGAATTCGAGATGATGGAGAAGTTTAGGTGGTCGGGAATTGGATTAGGGATGATCATCGACTTGCTCGTCGATGCAGCGACGCCTGGGATGATCAACGGTGTTGTGCATGTGCACCGTGCACGAGCCTGGTGGTCTGGAAATTTTTGAAAGCCTGAAGTGTTTCCAAGTTGCTCTCGTGTGGGTTGACTCGAAGGTGCGCTCGAAGTTTTGAGGGAAAGGACTCGAAGTAAAATGGTGGGGGACTCGGGTAGAAATTTGTTTTCAGGTTTCAAACCTGATTTGTTTCTGCAAATTTAAACTGAGATTTAAAATTTTAAATTAAGGGTTAAAATGAATTTTAAATCCAAGTGTAAATATGAATTCAAGTTTAGATTAGAATTTAGTTTGGAAACAAATAAAGTTTCAAATTTAAATTGTTTTGAATACTTAAAAATGTTTAAGTGTTGAAAAGGAGATTTGAATTTTAAAATGGAATTTGAATTGTAAAAGAAGGATTTAAACAAGAAATTAAAATTTGAAATCTGGATTTAAAGTCTATTCTTAAATTCCATATTTTGAGATAAAATTAATTTTTAAAAATTTAAATGTTTAAGATAGATTTAAATGTTAAATTATACTTTTTAATATGTGAATTTAAAAAGGAATTTGAATTCAACTCTCAAATTTTCTTTTAAACAAAAATATTATTTTAACATGAGGAATTAAAAGTTAGAAAAATAATTGGATTTTAAACTTTATTTAAGATAAATTGGTAATTATTCTAAAGCGTGACATTTAATTTGAAATTCAAAGTAAAGTTTGAAGTCAATGTTCCAAACATATTGTAATTAATAATTTAAATCACGAGTTACTTTAAGAAATGAAGATATGATGATGATTTATAATTCATTAATTATTAAGTCAATTAAAATGGATAATTTGTCTATTTAATTAAATTAATGATTTGGATCAATTAAATAAGTAATTAAAGAGTTAAAGTAATTAAATAAATGATTAAAATTGATTAATTAAAAAAAATTAGAGATTAATAAATTGGTTATTAAAGATAAATCAATTTGTAATTAATAATAATTAATCTAAGTTAATTAATTTAGAGAAGTAATTAAAGAATAGTTAATGAAGGTCATTAACTAGGATTATTGAATAATTAATTAATGTGATAAATTTCAACAATAAATTAATTAATTCAATAATAATCATTTGTGAAATTATTAAGTAAAATTACTTAGTTAAGGAATTAATTATTCAGTGAAATTAATTGAGTTAGTTTGATTAGTCCAAGTTAAATTTCTTGAGTTTAATCTAGAATAATCATTTGACAAATTGGGAAATATAATTACTTAGAGAAGAAAGTAATTAATAAATAATTACTGAATGTAGTAAATTGAATGATAATTTGAAGTTTGAGTATAATTATTTGTTAATAATTAAAGGATTAATTAATAATGGTGATTAATTAAGATTTATTTAATAATTAAAGATTAATTGATTCGTTAATTAAGATTGATTTGTTAATAATTAAAGGTTAACCAATGAATTTGAAAGGGAAATTTCTTTCAAATAATTTGTAATTAACTATGATGGTTAACCCAGATTAATGATTCATTCCTAAATAATACATCTGATTTAAATTAATCAATTGATTAATAAACTTTACTTGTGAATGTTTGGATTTTATTGAATGGGTGAATTGTTTGATATTCCTGATCTGTGATGCTTTGTCATATATTCTGATTTATATATGTGATCTGTAATGTAGTTTATTTATCTGGGATGAATGTAATTTTATTATCTGCAATATATATATCTGTGATCTGTGATCTGTGAATAAAAGATAAGCGTTATAGTTATACCGCTTATCAAATATATTATTGTATTTAATCTGTGATGATTGAATGATGTTGCACTATTATGTGTGAAACCCCTGGACCACACTTTTACACACACAAATATGGATTTCATTAGGAAATCGGTTAAGTCACAGATAATTTAAATTTAATATTTTTGAAATTGAAATTTTAATTTCAATTGATTTTGGAAATGGATTTGGGTTAAATGTTAAAGCTTTTGGAAAGGAGTTTTTAAGAGAAAAGTTATTTTGAATAACTTGGTAAAGTTTTTCAATTTAAATAACTCAATTTGAATTTGAATTCAAAATTTGGAATTGAATTCCATGTTTGGAAATTATGGTTAAAGATGTTATAAATGTGTTTATATGAATTTAAACCATTTTAAAAGTATGGTTTTGTGAATTTGAATTTAACCAAGGACTTTAACTCATATAAATGAATCAGGTTTTCCGAAATGAAAACTATTTGTTTTCAAATAATAGAAGCTTTCATATAAGGAATAAATTTCCAATTTGTGTCAAAAGAATTTCAAGTTTGAAATGAACATGGTTTTCCAAGTTATGAATAAATCTTTGAGAAAGATTGTTGAACCTTGTTTTGAAATTGGAAAGGTGTACCTTTTATATAAAAGGTCGAAATGGAATTGTTTTGAAAGCTATCAATTAAATCTTTGTTTTAAAGATTGGACGAGTTAATCCAAATTGAAATGGAAATCGATTTGAAAATCTATGAATGGATCTTTGTGAAACTGGGTGAACTTTGTGAAATGAATCTTTTTGTGTAAACGATTAGAAATGGTAATGTGTTTAAACCATTTGAAGAAAAGTTTTGGGTAATAAGTTGTGACTTAATTGAAATTCCATATCCATATAGTTTTAAATATTGCGCTCATTATTCGGTTTAGCCGCGAGAGGACCTTTGTGTCATATAACCCATTCCGAATAATGATACGACGTTTGGATAGCATTTGAAGACCGGTGGTGAAGACCGGATATTTTCGAAAATGAAAGGACAACTCGTCGAATGTCTCTACATCGACTGGTCCCCGGTATAGAGACTCCATATGTGGTGGGAAGTCCGAACGTGATTAGGGATTATCCGGATTGCAAGGGCTTCTTTGGAAGTGCCTTCGGTTCTGTTCGAACCCGGAACAGACTTGTATGGACGTATGTCTGACACTACACTTTGAGATATAAAGCTGATTTCTTTCAAATACATTTCTGTTTGGTGGCGGAGATTTATTCTCTTAGCTTAACACCCTTCTCTGAGACGTACGAGCTCAGAGGTTATGTAGTTGAAGGTTATCAGTGATATACTCCCAATTTGGTAGTGTGGCATGCTAAGTGTTGCTGTGTGTTGATGATCATTTGTTGATCAAAGCATGGCTTTGTGAAAAAGCGTAGCTTTGTGGACGAGACCTCATCGGACCTCACACCCCGGAAATGGTCGAAACAGGAAAGATGCGGCAAGGTTTCAGGGGTAGCTCCCCTAGGGTATGTCCATTCCTTCTGGAAAAAGGTGATATCATGGTATGGAGCCCAGATATTTACCTGTGTGGTTGCTCCAATCTCATTTAATGTGTGATTGTTGCTTTGTGATCGAGGCCTCGGATAAAGGTCGCAAACGACCGGGGGTGGCATATCTCAGGTTTACTACCCGGGAAGGGGGTAACCAGCCTTGTGTTGGAAGAGAGCAGTTGTCTCTCGGGGCGTCCCTCTAGAGGCGTTCCTACGTGGTATAGGAAGTTCCTTAGCATGACCATTTGTTGGAAAATCCAAAGAAACAATACGAGCCCTTTACGATTGCAATTTGTATAACCTGTCTCCTCAGGCGGCAGCTATAGCAGGCATAGTATAATGGTACCTATGCTGGCTAAGATTCATATTGTACTTTCGAAATATTTCTGCACTATGCACTAGTAATAATATCAAAAGAGTTTTTCTTGCGTAGGAAGCATGTTTGACTATCATAAGGAGAAATCTCCCCCATGTGTGCAATTGCATTGTGTGTGTGCCGGGAGGCCTTATGGTAGTTTCATTTTCCAAAAAGCATTGCGGATTTCAATATTTAAAATTCTTTTGTTGTTTGTTTTAAAGATAAACTGTTTTTTTGTTACTCACACCAGTCCCATGACTGACCCAGAGTTTACTGTTCCCTTCCTAAACTCTGGGTGCCCATAATTTTCCACACGGGCAGTCTAGAGTTGGGTTTTTTAGATAATCAGGTTTAGTAGATTATCGGGAGCCAATTCAGTTTTTGGAGTTCACTCACGACCGACCTTGCTTATCTTTGTGCATCCTGATGATGGTTCAAGCTTGTTGTTGGATTCATTCTCTTTGTCGGATCACTTGGAGTATCACTTCTGTTGTTTCCACTGTAGCATCTTTATTTGTCTCTGATATTCTTGTATCATATAGATATCATTGTTGTATATCATTATGGATATTGTATTCGTTGGAGTTGTATATGATATCATATATTTCTTCATTCCGCTGTGTTGTTATACTTACTGTGTTATAAGCTCCGGAGAGCCAGATTCGGCGTTTGAATCTGCGGCATTTGAGTACAAGTGAAGTACGGGTGCCGATTTTCGAAGGCCGAGTTCAGGATCTTCACAATACTGGTTCGAACTCCCATTCTACGTCCAGTCCCAGACTCCTTCTGGAATTAAACTAGCAACCCTCACTTAACCTGGAGGAATAGGTTTACACCACCTGAGCAAACAAACAGGACTTCTAACGCCTAAGCAACCGAATAGGACTTCTACCACCTGAGCAACCGAATAGGACTTCTTTACAAATAAACAAAAGTATCTGACTGTAATATGCTCTTTAAAATTGCACTGATAAGTCAATGAAGTACAATCTTCCTATAATCTTCTCCTTTATGATATATTGTTTAATGTGCTTGAAGAATGTGGAAGATAGAGTGATCAACGATCAGAGATTGTATGCAGTTTGAGTGCAAATTGAAAATAGAGAATAAGAGATAAGAATTCAAGAATACTAAAATCAGTTAAGTTAATTGTTTGTTGAATTCTAGATTCTATTTATAGGGTTTTAAGAGTTGCAATGTTTGATAAAAAGGGAACGATGAAAAGAACAGATGCAACCTTTAGATCAGAAGAAGTTTCTCTTCGTTGAAGAGAAGCATCCTTTCAGAAAACTAGCCGTTATAGATAATCAGTCGTTTGAATTTTCAATTCAGCCTTCTGATTTATTTTAAATTCGATAAAGTAAGCAAATGGGCTATTTTTGGCCTTATTCAGCCGTTTGAATGATACCATTCAGCCGATTGAAACTGCATAGAAAATATTCTATGTTTCAGCAATCAGATGGCTGAATGGTGTCATTCAGCCGGCTGTTTATAGCCTGCTTTGTGCACATGTTAGTTTATATACCATATCAGAGAGATTTTAACATAATTCTACTATAATATACGTACTCTAAGCAGATTTATATATGAACCATACATCATATTGTTGAGTCCGGTCTTCATAGTTCTTTGTCGTAGAATCATGAATCTTCGTGTCGGTTGAATTTATTATCATTAATCAAAACATAAGATCCAACACACCCCTATAGTAGATCCCTAGGGTCACTTAAAAAGGAGCAATTCATTTTTCCTCTCTCCTAAATTTTTAAAGTTTGTAACCCTAAATCAATTTAGGGATTTTTAGTGCCATTTGTAATTTTACGACCTTTTTGTAAATACGGGCTTGTATAATTTCAATCGCATAGCATATTCAATAAAGAGACATAAATTGAGACTCATATCGGACTCGCATACATATGGCCTGAATTTTGACTTATAATTCTATGATTCTCACTCACAATGATCCCGACATGCCCTAGATTTTCGACATGGTTTTGAGTTCACCATTGAACATGTTGACAGGGACTTCCTTAACCAATCTCTAACCAAGTTTTTCTTACCCTTCAGATTTTGTGGTTAACGGAGAAATTTGTTAACAAAAACCTTTTTTAAACAAATACCATTGAAAATTCCCAAAATCACATTTTAAAATCATTCTTTGAATCAACACCATTTCCAAATCAAAACAGCAATAATAGTATTTCAAAATACTATAATGAGGCTAATGGCTACCATAACACTTAACGAATGGTACTACTACCTTTAGTACTAAAAGGTTCATTTAAAAATATGTCAATGTCATATCCAATATGGCCAAACTACCAAGTTTTGACATTCAATAATTTATACAACTGGTATATAACTAAAATTAAAATCAACAGTAAGTAAGAAATCTGAATTCTTCTACAAAATTCCTTACATTTCATCTTATATGTTATTCGCTTTTCAAAGTGGAAATTCAACCAAACCAAACAAATAAATTCTACAAGCATGCAAACAATAATTTATATCTACTGTATATCATAGTAACTTTATCCAAAGGTGCGTTGTAACACCCCTAATTTTAATTAACATTACTCAGGAGATTTAATTAGATATATTAAATCGAATAATGTGATGTATAGTAAAATAAGGAGGATGAGACTTGATAATTAACTGGGTTAGGCCTTAACTATTTAACTAATAAGATTGTTTAAAAACTTAACATATAAAAGAATATACGAGGAGGGCAAATTAGAAATAGATCTTTCTTTTATCCCTTAAACCCTCCCTCTCCTATTTCATTCCCATTTTCACAACAATCAAAGTGAAAACCATAGAGGCCGCCCACAACTAAGAAGGATTAGAAGAAGAAAGCTAAGGAAATTTCAAGGGAAAAAGCTAGGAAAAATATTCTCCATCAAATCTCAACTCCATCATCCAATTTAAGGTGAATAATAAGAAACCATCTCATTTGTATGCTTGTTTGATTTCAAATCCGATTAGTTTTGATTCGTTGATGATTTTATGATATGCCATGTTAGATTTTTACCATTGTTTGGTTAAATAATAAATTATTGGAATTTTTATGAAATTATTATGGTAGGTTTATGATTGAAACCTTAGTTTATGATCTCCAAATGATTTGATTTTTTAGTATGTTTTGTAAAACATAATTTTGGAGATGTGTTTTTAATTTCTTAATTTTTCAAATTAATGGGAATATTTTATGAATTTTCTTAGGAAGAAAAACATTTATTTTGGGTTTTAATTATTAAAAATAATTAAATAATGATTTTAGTCTCGAAATTTTTACATGTTAAAGAATATGTTAATTTTGAATTTTGGTGAACATTTTGGATTTTTCCCAAGAGATCATGATGTATATGAATTTATTAAGCTAGAAAAGCTTATAACTAAATATTAAATAATTAATATTATTTGATGGGTGCGAAATTGTTTTTGGAAAAGAAAACCAAGTGGGGTAGTTTTTTTGAAAAGATTTGAGTAAAGTATATAATTGTCCAACAGAAATTTGACAAAGAATAAAAGTTGGTAGAAAGGAATTTCTTTTAATAGAAATAAAATAGTTCTTATGATATGACAATGCCATTGATATGCAGCATTGCCATGATGTTTGGCATTAACAATAGGCGGTATCACTTTACAGTTGTGAGTGATATCAAAAATAGGTGGCATGGACATAAAGCAATGCATGTGATACTTATGTCATGAGTATGTGATGCATTGAGTCATGCATCCGTCATTAACGTTATAGGAATACCGCATCTTATGGGTACATGATATTGATGTTGTGAGTTATCAATGCCTAAAGTGTTCAGCATCCTAAAATTATGTCGCATGCTTCCTATTTGACACCATAGTCTAAGGCAGTGATGCCGCTATTATTACCTACGAGATAGAAGCATTATGGCGACAATGCCGCTCATATCTACATACTTTCAACATTGATATAAAATGACAATAATGCTGCTTGTTATCAAGTGCGGTATTCTACTTTATAGCAGCAAAGTAGCCCAGTTTTAATCAAATCATTATCAACTATTTTACGGCATTAATGTCGGAAGTCATCAATGTCGCCCTTACTATTTTTAAAGCGCTAAATATAAATGGCTTATGATATTGATGCAGCATGTCACCAATGTCGGCTTTTATGTATTTTATATATAAAAGGCTATATTTAATAAGTTCGGTGACCTATAAATTTCTATGTTACGACAACATTGATTTCGGCATTATAGCCTTATATTTTTATAAAAATAGAATAATTTTAAAAGCTTTGATATAAAGAGACGCGACATCCCATGTCAGCCATTTTGATGCCACAAGTTTTCAATGATGAATATATTCAATTTTATGGCATTATGCCCTATAATGAAGAGGTGTGATGCCCTCATATTAATACCAAAAGTATACATGGCATTACTAAAATGGATTATAAATTGGCATGAGAAATTAGGAAAGTAATGGGCCATATTTTCCTTGTTTTAAATACGAATTAATGAGATTAATCATATATAACGACAAGGAATAAATTATTGCCTATCCCGAGTTTTGATATGAAATTACAAAAGAGAGTTATTACTTAAGATTAAGTAATTATAAGATGTCAATGATTGAACATATTTTAATGATGGATGTTGTATGTTCTTGCTATTATTTGATCACTTATTTTGCATAATTATTATCATCATACTCACATCATCATGAACCGTAACTGCATTCTGGGATATTTAAGGGCAGAATAAATAGTAGGCTGACCCATTAGTGAGTATAATCAGGTTTAACTCCTAAGTGAGTAGAATAGCATCTAGGAATTCAAGTAGATCAAAGGTAGAGGATGCCCAGACTGATCAGAAGATTATAATTTGAGATATGATATTGGAAGGGTCCAATAGGTTTATTGTCATCCCAAGAAAACTATGGCTTGAGTGTTATTGGAGATATCTAATAAGTTCCTTGTGATTCCATGAAAACTATGATTTGAATGTATGATATTGGAAGAATCCAATAGGTTCATTGTCATCCTACGAAAATTATTATTTGAGAGATGTTATTGGAGAATCCCAATAGGTTCGTAGTGATCCTTTGAAAACTATGATTGAAAAGTGTTATTGGTGGAAGCCAATAGGTTCACAGTGATTCCATGAAAACTATGATTCAGGACAGGTAGTCTGTACAGGTTATTAGTCAACCCACGAAAACTAATAGGTTCATAATGACCCTAGGAAAACTATGAGTTGAGACAAATAGTCGGTTTTATGAGAATGAGTGAACTTAGGGTAGATATAACCCTAAATTTACATATGAATCAAACTTAACCCATTGCATACTTACATGTGATTATGTTACTATTTTTTAACCATTATGGATGCAGGAGCACAATATATAGTTTATATGTTGATTAAGATACTAGTGAGGAGAAAACACGTTTTGCTCAGCGAGTGGTCTCACTAGATATCTAATTTGTTCGACATAGTTGGTTATTATTCACACCAGACTTTTTGTCTAACCCGAAGTTTTTGTTTTTCCGCTTAAACTCTTGGGTACTCATTTGAGTAGATTGGGAGTAAAGGATTTCAGGTTTCCAGTTAAACGAAAAAGCATCTGAAGACGTGTAGGAGGCAAGCTGGTTATATTAGGATTTTTATTTAATCTGTTGTGTAGTTTATTTTGTTTGAATGGATGTAATGACAGAAATTATATCTGTCAAGTATAGTAGACTCTGATCAAATAAGGGGGAATCTTCATATGTCGTTCTTGGAGTATTTTGTAATAATTATATTTTCTCTGAACGTGGGATCGAATGCGATTATGTGATGAATATGAAATCTTAATTGTGAAATGAAATGTGAAAACTTGTTATTAAGTTATGTTTGAAAATTTTCATATTCATGTGCTTCTAATTATTGATATGATTAACATAGCCGTATTATGTCATCGAAAATTAATACTATGGATGTCTATAGCATTTCGTCATCAGAAGTTAATACTATAGGAGTTGACTTGGGAAGGGTTTAGGAGAAGTTTGAGGAGAGGTTCTTATCCGGAGTAGCCAAGTCAACCTTGGTTAGAAAGTTTATGGAATTGATGCTACTAGGTTTGATGAGCTGTCAAGATATGGATATGCCACCATTGATACAGTGATTCAGAGGAATGAGAAGTTTATCCAGGATTTGAGGTCGGAGATTGCTAAGGCAATTATGCCACACCTCCGAGATCGGAGTAATGGAGTGGTGGAAATGGCTTTAAGGAATGAGGAGATGCTTGCGGCTTTTGGAAAGCAGAAGTCCGTGGAGACTCAAGGTTCTCAGAATAAGAAAAGGAAGTTCTTCAAGAAGAAGAGAGCTCAGAAGGGTGGAGCTTGAGCTGCCAGAAAAGGAAAAGCTAACCTTGTTTGCTTTAAGTGCGAGAAGAAAGGACATTTTGCTCATGAGTGTCAAACCGGTAAGGGAAAAAAGGCTATGGAAAAGAAAGGTGTGAAGTGTTTCAATTACGACCAAATAGGGCACTACAAGAATCAGTGTCCAGAGCCGACTAGAGCTGATAAAGGAAAGGTATTTGCTTTGGAATCATCTGCATCGAGATAGACTGCTGTAGAGAAAGAAAAGTCGATGATACAAGGCGCGGTTTTGATTCGTAGCATACCGGTTAGAGTATTGTTTAATACAAGTGCATCATATTCTTTTATCTCTCAGTGTTTGGTAGATGAGTTAGAATTAGAACCATCATACCTTGTTACTTCCTTAAGGGTTGTGAATCCGATAGGATGGTATGCAACTCTGGGGATGAGATGTGACCAGTTAGAGATTGAGTTATTAGGTCATGCTTTTGCTTGCAGCTTTTATGTGTTTGACTTTATGGATTTTGGGATTATTTTGGGTATGGACTGGTTGAGCAGATACGATGCTAGAAAATTTTTCCTAGATAGGGAGATATTATATACTCCATCGAGAACTTGAGTTTGGATGTTTGTGTTTTGTTGGGTGCAATGAAAGTGGAGGATGAAGTAAATTAGGTTTTTGTTGTAAAAGAGTACGCAGATGCGTTTGAGCCTGTTACAGGACTACCACCGAAATGAGCAATTGAGTTTCAAATAGATCTTTTACCTAGAGCCGAACCCATCGGTAGACCGCCTAGCAGAATGACACCTATCGAGATGAAGGAGTTAAAGGTGCAGCTTGTTGACTTAGAAGGAAAGAGTTTTATTAGACCAAGCAATTCGCCTTGGGGAGCGACCGTGGTGTTAAAAAAGAAACTGCATGGGTCATTGAGATTGTGTATTGACTATCGTAAGTTGGATGAGAAGATGATAAAAAATAGATATCCTTTGCCGAGAATTGATGATTTTTTTAATCAGTTGAGTGGAGCTAAAGTATTTTCCCAGTTGCATTTAGCGACAGGGTTCCACCAATTGAGGATCATGGAGGATAGCATTCCTTTGACGGTGTTTTGAACAAGATATGGTTTGTATAAGTGGTTAGTAATTCAATTTGGATTGACTAATGTGTCCACTTTCTTTATGGACTTGATGAATCGATTTTTCCAAGAGAACCTCGATAGGTTCGTGCTGGTGTTCGTTAATGACATTTTGATATATTCTAAGGATGAAAGTGGTCATGAGATTCATCTTAGAATAGTGCTTGAGACGTTGACGTAGCATCAACTAAAAGAAAAGTTTTCGAGGTGCCATTTTTTGAAGAGAGAAATGAAGTTTCTTAGTTATGTAGTTTTAGAAAAAGGGTTGTCTGTGGATCCAGCTAAGATTGAAGCTGTAATAAGAAGTTTTCTTGGATTAGATGGCTATTACCGGAGATTCATTAAGGATTTCTCTTGGATAGCAGCGCCTCTAAATAAACTAACCAGGAAGGATGTAAAGTTTATTTGGCCTAGTAAATGTGAGGAAGCGTTCCAGAAGCTAAAACATTTACTAACCAATGCGTCCATGTTAGTTGTATTGCACGGTAATTAGGATTTGGTGTTGTATACAGATGTGTGTGGAACATGATTAGGAGCTATGTTGATGCAAAGAGGTAAAGTGATCGCCTATGCTTCTCGACAACTCAAACCACATGAAGTAAGGTATCTGACTCAAGATTTGGAGTTGGCAGCTGTAATCTTTGCTTTAAAGGTGTGAAGATGCTATCTTTTGGGAGAAAGATTCGAGTTTTACGGATCATAAGTCCTTGCGGTATTTATTCTCATAGATGGAGTTTAATATGAGACAATAGAGATGGCTGGAGTTTTTAGCAACTTATGATTTCGGTATTAAGTATACACCAAGGAAAGGAAATAAAGTTGTTGATGCACATGGCAGAACGGGAAGATTTAGAGGCATTGACTACTTGTAGTGTACAGTAAAGATTGGTTGCTAGTTCCAGTCAGAATACTGAAATGTTATCTTGTTTAGAAGTTCGACCAATATTGATCGAAAGGATTACTTCTAAGTAGAGAGATGATCCATTTCTAGCCGAAAGGATTAGAGGATTGGAAGGTGGAACTGAGATTGATGATTTAAAGGATTTTAGCCTTGACCAGAATGGATGGTTAAGAAAGAAGGGACGATTGTGTGTTCCAAATTTTGGCGACCTAAGGAGGGAAGTTCTTAGGGAATTTCATTGATCGAAGTTTGCTATTTATCCTAGAGGAACTAAGATGTATCATGATATGAAGAGAATTTTTTCTAGGAAGGTATGAAAAGGGAGTAGGCTTATAGTAAAGCAATGTTTGAATTGCCAGCAAATGAAAGCCGAGCATCAAAAGCCAAGTGATTTGCTTCAACCTTTAGATATACCGGTTTGGAAATGGAATTTTATAACCATGAATTTTATTGACAGGTTGCTAAGGTCGAATAGGGGAAATGAGAGTATTTGGGTTATAGTGGATAGACTGACCAAGAGTGCACAGTTCATTCCCATTAAGTCGACAAGGACGACACTTGTATTGGGTAAGTTGTTTATAAAGAATATAGTTAGACTGCTTGGGGTTCCTAGTAGTATAGTCAGTGATAGAGATTCTTTGTTCCCTAGTGAATTATGGAAGAGTCTACAAGAAACATTAGGCACCAAGGTTAAGATGAGTGCCACTTATCACCCACAGATGGATGGGCAGACAAAGAGAGTCAATAAGGTACTAGAAGATTTGTTGAGAGCTTATGTACTAGATTTTGGTGGGTCATAGAAAGACCATTTGTACTTAGTTGAGTTTTCCTATAATAATAGTTATGGAAGGCCATGCAAATTACCAGCATGTTGGTTAGACTAGTATAGGAATGGCACCTTTCGAAACTTTGTATGGAAGGCCATGCAAATCACCAGCATGTTGGTCAGAGACCAGAGACAGATTGGTTCTTGGTCTAGATATGGTAAGAGAAGCCATGGAAAAGATTGAGTTGATCCGAGCATGAATGAAGGAAGCTCAATCTAAGTAGAAAAGTTTCCCGGATAAGAGGCACAAATATCTAGAGTTCTCAGCTGGAGACCGCATTTTTGTTAAAGTATCACCGATAAAGGATGTGGTACGGTTTGGAAAGACAGGGAAGTTGGCACCAAGATATATAGGTCCATTTCCTATTATAGAAAGGATCGGGAAACTCGCTTATAGAATAAAGTCACCGAACGGTTTTGGCAGGAGTCCATAATGTGTTTCATGTTTCTCATCTTAGAAAGTATATACGTGATCCAGAGACTACTATTGCTCCGAATGCATTGGAAGATTTAGTAGGGGAACCAAATATGACTTTTGTTAGACAACTAATTTGTATTGTGGTAATAAATGAGAAGAGTTTGTGTAATAAGACAGTCAAGTTAGTGAAAGTCCAGTGGAGTGACAACGAGAAAGACTGTATTTGGGAGATAGAAGACATGATTAAAGAGACTTGTCGTGCATTGTTCTGATGGTATATTCTTTATTTATTGCATATAGACTTTTTGCTAGTCAGGTAGGCTAGTATTATTGTTATGTGATGTTACAGATGTTTGCATGATTGGTATGCTTATTATTATCCTTAATGAAATTTTGTGGATGAAATTCTTTAAGGAGGGGAGCCGGTAATACCCCTAATTTTGATTAACACTATTCAGGAGATTTAATAAGATAAATTAAACAGAATAATGTGATGTGTGGTAAGAGAATGAGGATGATATTTGATAATTAACTGGGTTAGGGCTGAACTAATTAACTAATAAGAATGTGTTAAAACTTAACATATAAAAGAATATATGAGAAGGGAAAATTAGGAATAGATCATTCTTTTATCCCTTAAACCCTCCTCCTATTTCATTCTCATTCTCACAACAATCAAATTGAAAACCCTAGAGTCCATCCATAATTAAGAAGGATTAGAAGAAGAAAGCTAAGGAAATTTGAAGGGAAAAAGATATGGAAAGCATTCTCCATCAAATCTCAACTCCATCATCTAATTTAAGGTGAATAATAATAAACTATCTCATTTGTATACTTGTTTAGTTTTAGATCTGATTGGTTTTGATTTTTTGATGATGTTATGATGTGCCATGTTATATTTTTACCATTATTTGGTTAAATAATGAATTATTGAAATTTTTATGAAATTATTATTATAGTTTTATGGTCAAAACCTTAGTTTATGATCTTTAAACGATTTGATTTTTGAGTATGTTGTGTAAAATATAATTTTGGAGATGGTTTTTTAATTTCATAATTTTCCAAATTAATGGGAATATTTTATGAATTTTCTAACGAAGAAAGGATATTTATTTCGGGTTTTAATTATTAAAAATAATTAAATAATGATTTTGGTTCCAAAAATTTATATGTTAAAGATTATGTTTTTGTGAATTTTTGGGATTTTTCCTAAGAGATTATGATTTATATGAATTTATTAAGCTAGAAAAGCTTATAAATAAATATTAAATAATTAATATTATTTGATAGGTTGTGAAATTGTTTTTAGGAAGAAAAACCATGTGTGGCAATTTTTCTGAAAAGATTTGGGTAAAGTATATTATTGTCCAATAGAAATTTGACAAAGAATAAAAGTTGGTAAAAAAGGAATTGCTTTTAATAGAAATAAAACAGTTTTATGATAATTACGATAATGCCATTGATATGTAGCATTGGCACAACGTTTGGCATTAACAATAAGCAGTATCACTTTACAATTGTGAGCAATATCAAAAATAGGCAGCATTGACATGAAACAATGCATGTGATACTTACGCCGTAAGTATGTGATGCATTGAGTCATGCATCCGCCATTGACATTATAGGAATATCGCATCTTATGGGTACATTATATTGACGTTGTAAGTTATCAATGCTGACCTATTTTAGCATTCCTAAATTTATGCCGCATGCTTCCTATTTGACACCATAGTCTAAGGCAGTGATGCTGCTAGTATTACTTACGAGATAGAAGTATTATTGCAATAATGCTGCTCATATCTACATATTTTCGACATTGATATAAAATGGCAATAACGCCGCTCGTTATCAAGTGCGGTATTCTATTTTATAGCGGCAAAGTAGCCCAGTTTATGAAAACATTATCAACTGTTTATGGTATTGATGTCGGAAGTCATTAATGTCGCCCTTACAGTTTTTAAAGCACCCAATATAAATGGTTTATGATATTGATGCCGCATGTCATCAATGTCGGGTTTTATGTATTTTATGTATAAAAGGCTATATTTAATAGGTTCGTTGACCTATAAATTTCTATGTTACGGCAATATTGATTTCGGCATTATAGCCTTATACTTTTATAAAACCAGAATTATTTTAAAAGCTTTGATACAAAGGGATGTGACGTCCAATATCAACCATATTGATGCCGTATGTTTGCACAAAAAATGACAAACACTCAAATCGTTGTTGTAGAGCTGTAAATATTATTTGTAATATATAGCTATTGTTTGATGAAAATTAGTTGCGAATGTTTAAGGTATAAAATCAGTAATTTGCAATAAAAAATATGTAAAGGACTTAAATGTAAAAGGACACAGAATTTATAGTGGTTCGGCCTGAATGTGCCTACGTCCACTGTTCCTCTTTTATTAACCTTTTCATTTTTGATTACAAGTACAAGCATTTTATACAAGTAAACATGCTATTAGAACTAAGATTTTTAACTCTCGAAGTTGTCTGCCATTATTTCTGAAAGCTTCGCTCTTCAGCATCCACTCTTTTTATGATGTCATGTAATTGGTATTTATAGAATGAAGATATAATGAGAGGCAGCTGAGTATATAGTATTTGGAATTTGGTTCAACCTTCCTTTCTCTAAGAATTGGTTCAACCTTCCTTACATGATTGTCAAGCTATTCCACTTGTGATGACCGATATACACCTCAAAGAACCCCAGAACGTGTCATGAAGAAATCCCCAAATTATCATCGTGTCGTGATGAAAATCTCCAATTTTTTTTAGATCAGTTATACCCAGGTTAAGCCCAAGCAAACCTTCACCCGACTCCAAGCAGCAATACTCCCAGCCGATTCCAAGTAAACCCTTAAATTTCTCATGTCCGACTCCAAGCAACCACCGAACCAAAGTTTTGGTTCGGTCATCGGGCTGACTCCAAGCAGATTCGAGATTTTCAAGCCCCGACTCCAAGAAAGCGCCGAACCAAAGTTTTGGTTCACTAATCCAACCGACTCCAAGCAAACTCCAGATTTTCAAGGCCAAACTCCAAGCAAGCACCGAACCAAAGTTTTGGTTCGGTCATCGGGCCGACTCCAAGCAGACTCGAGATTTTGAAGCCCCGACTTCAAGCAAGAGCCGAACCAAAGTTTTGGTTTGGTAATCCAACCGACTTCAAGCAGACTCTATATTTTCAAGGCCCGACTCCAAGCAAGCGCCGAAACAAAGTTTTGGTTCGGGAATCCAACCGACTCCAAGCAGACTCCAGATTTTCAAGGCCCGACTCCAAGCAAGTGCCAAACCAAAGTTTTGGTTCGGTCATCGGGCCAACTCCAAGCAGACTCGAGATTTTCAAGCCCCGACTCCAAGCAAGGAACCAAAGTTTTGATTCGGTAATCCAACCCACTCCAAGCAGACTCTAGATTTTCAAGGCCTGACTTCAAGCAAGCGCCGAACCAAAGTTTTGGTTCGGTCAGCAAGCCGACTCCAAGCAGATTCGAGATTTTCAAGCCCCGACTCCAAACAAGCGCCGAACCAAAGTTTTGGTTCGGTAATCCAACCGACTCCAAGCAGACTCCATATTTTCCAGGCCCGACTACAAGCAAGCACCGAACCAAATTTTTGGTTCGGCCATCGGGCCGACTCCAAGCAGACTCGAGATTTTCAAGCCCCTACTCCAAGTAAGCGCCGAACCAAATTTTTGGTTCGGTCATCGGACCGGGGATCCTGGCTTGCTGTTGGACTGTCGACCTTGAATGGTGGTAGAGCATCTCGGTATCGGCTCCACAAGACGGTGGTGGACAAATCTTAAGATGATCATATCTCTCAATATGTAGCTCGGATTGAGACGCTATTTCAACCTATGTCTATATCTTGATCTCGAGAATACCTCCAAACTAGTCAGAGTCTGTTCTAGAACAATGATGATTTTGTCGCTGACTCCTCATATTCACCATGTAGTGGGCGAAAATGCCCACAACATTTTCCCCTCAAAGCATACTTTCGTGAATACAAAGTGTGTTTTGTTTAATCCAAGACTATCTTCTTAGTCTTGCAATGGTTATATTGTCTGAATATCTATATCTCATCTTCGCCTTTGATTTTTCGATGAGCCTCCTTTTGCTAGTTTGATGTGGGACTTTGTTCGTAGAGAAGGACTTGCTAAATTTTTGAAGCCATCCTTAATTAGTCTTCATCCAATTGGATGTTGTTTTTCTTGGACTTTCGGTTTCCTACGTCGAGGCTTTATAGAGTATGCGGACCAACTGATGTGTACTTTTCATTATTGACTTTGGATTTGTGATGTGGTACTCCGGTATGTTCATTGTATGGTTGAGTCAAGCTATCCTGACCATCTCATGTGATCGCCAAGTTTGTGTATTTCTCTACTAATCCTTTCTCCACTCTTGTGCATGCTTTGAAAAGATCAATCATTGACGAATTTGATAGAGTAAAAATCTCTGTTGAAGGGTCTTTGTATGTAAGAGATGACGCAGAGTGTTATCGAGTAAATGTCGGTTATGACTTCCCTAGCCCATGTTTTGTATCTTCTGCATAGACGTTTGTACAAAGATATGTATATTTTATATAAATTTTGGTTGGAATCCTCATACCTGATAAGGTGTAATAGGTTTGTGCGGCATACAGTCTGGTAAAGTGGTGATTAGTTTTACCAACTTCTTCAATAGGTTGGTTTGATAATTCTTAGTGTACTTATACAGACTAGATTGCTAGTAAGTTTTGACAGATAAGTGTTGGATTGTAGAGAAGCTTGGTGAAGGAGCAAGGATAGTCGGACCATGGAATTGGGTTAGTGGAGTTTAGTGGACTGAAACAATTTGGTTCGAGAGTGGAAGATGATAGCCGAACCACTTGGTCTGGTACATGAAAAGAGGCCGGACCGAGGTGCAAAAAGGGGTCGGACGAAAGTGTTGGTAGGTTGCATGGTCCAAGATCGAAATAATGATCTGGTGCACTGCCTATGCTAATCATAAGCTTGTGTTTGGTGTCTAGCAATTGTGACTGAGTCAAAATTATGATTTGGCACTAACACAGGACTATAACTAAACAAATCTTTGAGAGAGCGACATTGGCTTTCCTGTCTAGGGTCTGCGAGGAATTGTCCATACTAGGAGTACTTCATTATTCTCGTGTGAAGTCATGGTCACAGCAAAATGTGAGTTATGGATGGCTTGATTGGAAAGCATACTCTTATTGTGGGTAAGAGTGATCCATTATTGCTGGTTTGAGTTATGCCAAGTGCTAATGTTGGATGCCCCAAGTATGTGGTGTTTAGCTGGAATAATCTTTGGACATTAGAAACCTTGATTATTATTGGTTTATTATTTCCTGTTGATCAGGTAGAATCAATCTTTTAATTCAAATTTCCCCTTGGCTTTGGCGGTAGAGGATCGTCCTATTCTGTTGACTTTACCTACAAGTTTAGGGTCCTTTCAGGCCTAGTGTGGTCAAGGACTTTCAACCTTGCCTTAGAATTAGTTACAGACTATTAATACATTTTTATTTGGAATTTTATCATAGATATGTGTTAGAGTCATCCCGCGTGTCCTCGGGATTGATTATTAGGTAAAGGTATCAAGCTATTTGTGTTAAAATAGACTTTGATATGAATTAATTACATTTGAAAGGTTAGAGGCGAATCACTTCTGTTTAGAGAGGTCCTTATCATTCGAAGTGGTTCCATATTACTAAGGTTTAGAGAGTAATTTTGGGGATGTGGCAGTCCTCAAATACTCATCACATCCTCCAGAGCACCCTCTAGCGACGTTGTCAAAAGTCGGCCGGGAGCGCTCATTATTTGTCTGGATTTGCCCCTAGTATAGTGCACTTGGTTGCTTCTCACAACATGCTGCCTTGTATTATGAATAGGTTTTAAACTTGCGAACTTAAGGTCATGATTCCAATGTGCTATTACCAAGCTGAGTGGTAGTGCATGTGTAAAATCAAGGGGTGATGTGGTGCTATGCCCCTAAGTATGTTTTATCGAATTTAGCTTTCTTATAAAAGTTAGTCATACCTTTGCACCGAGTTTTTCTCAGGTTCCATAAGTATGCTCAGCTTTGGAGAATCCTTATAGTTTCTTGAGCGAAGTTGGCTGGAAGGGATATTCTAATTCTTGTGGCAATGTTGGATTAATGTTACTCTATCTCTGACGGAGTTGATTCGATGCTCCATTTCCTTTGGTGGAGTGGAAGCGAATGAATATCCTGTTGTGGTTGGCAGAGTGGAATTCATATTTCTACTATCTGTATGTAATGCCACAAGACTAAAAGAAATTGTTAGAAGCTTCTAGTTTAAGTACAACGAACTATATTCTCCATCAAGATAGTCCTTCTAAACTTAAGATTCGTTGATCCAAGGGAGTGTAACTTTTGCGACTGCCGTACTTAAGATTTAGAGCCGGGATTCGCACACAGTAACTACCCGGGCCATTATGGCCTGTATTGTGACTATTATTCGATTTACTGTGGCCCGGCTAGCGTGGGTGTCGATCGCCAACTATGAACTATCCCTGGCTGCAACCATGCCTTAATCGTGGGATTTATTATCGGTTCACAGTTGCCGACGAGCCGAACGCCAATGGTAAACTGCCTAGGCTATAATCGTGCCTAATCTGTGGCTTATAGTTGGTTTACCATTGCTGGCTGGGGGGTCGATCATCAGCAGTGAACTACCTAGGCTATTTTCGTGCCCTTAGTCATGGTTATCTTGCTTTCACTGCTGTCGGCGAGAGCTTGCAATTGATCGCAATAGGAAAAATATCAGACAACAATCGAGCAAAACATCAATTTTTATAGTGGTTTGGCCAGAATATGCCTACGTCCACTGTCTTTCTTTTATTGTTTCAGGTGATACATGCTTTTTACAAGCTGAGAGAAGTAATGGCGGAGATGCTGGAGATTCCTTCCTTTCCCAAACACCTTTTCCGTCAACTGTCGACGGAATGTAAGCTCCGTTGTGGAGATCCTTATGAACACCAAATGGTCCATCCCAAACTAGATCTAGTGCGCCTGGACGGGGAAAGACTTGCTTGAAAACAATATCTCCCTCTTGTAACTCTTGGGGCTTCACCTTAGATTTGTATTGTTTTGCCACTTTCCATCTGTGTGCGGCGGTCTTGAGAGCGGTTTAATTCCTTCTTTCTTCAATCAGGTCTAAGGACATGCTGAGTAGCTCCTCGTTTTCTTCCGGATTATAATGTGTCCTACGATGTGAAGGGACAACTGTTTTGACCAGAAGCATGGCCTCAGCTCCGTATTCTTAGGGCAAATAGATTATGTCATGTTGCTATTTTGTAGGAGGCTTGGTAGGCCCACAATGCCGTGGGTAGTTCGTTAACCCACGCACCTTTGGATTTATCTATTTTTTCCTTAATTAGTGTTTGCAAGACTTTGTTGATAGCTTCAACCTGCCCATTGTCCTAGAGCAACTCATGTCACGAGTCAATCCATGTTAGGTCGAATGCATTTATTCTTTGAGTTACTCAAGCTAGATTTGTGCCCGGATGCCCGAATGGCATGTCATTGCCAGGGAAATGGGCGGTCGTCAGCAGTGAACTACCCAGGCTAGCGCCCTTAGTCATGGCTATCTTATTTTCACTACTACCAACACATGCTTATGATCTGGGTTGCTAAGAAATAGTGGTTATAACAGCATAGGTGTTAAGTGAATATAACTGCATATGTGTTAAGTGAATATAACTGCATATGTGTTAAGTGAATGCATCAGTCTCTTGTCTCGCTCAAAGGGAAAGAGTAGTTTAGACCAAACCTACCGCTTCGAAAGAAGCGCAAAGTACCAGGTTGTGTAGTATGCCTAGTTTAAGATGTTCTCTTGGATAGGAATTCTCGCTTTTCTGCTGCAGGCCAAATATGTTGGAATTGCTGGAGCTCGGTCTTTCAAAGCCTTCTGTATAAACTATTATGTTATCCAAGTTCTCGGCAGATGTCGTTTCCATCGCGTCCTCTTCCTTACCCTTTGAGGTAACACCATACTCAAATGGATGGATTCTCTTTGATCATTCGAGCTTCGGAGGCAAAGAGTTGTATCTCTTCCATTTTGCTATAGCATTTGCAATACAAGCTGTGCTAGCATCCCTAGGTGACCATCTATCTGAACTCCTGACAGTGATGTTTTCTCATCTTTATGTGCCTTGCTGACTTAAAGGAGAGGTCATGCATAGTTGTAGGGGATAGTTTGATTTTTTGCCTTTACTTCGTGTAGCGTGTAAGCACCCTCGGGTCGATAGCACATGCAATGGATTTACGAATCCTTCCTTCACCTTTTTCCAAGGATGGAGATCCAAGAGTAGATAGTAAAGCCCTGTAATAGCTTAAGATTGATTAGAATGAAATAAAAGTAATTATATAGTATCTCCTTTGTGCCCTCCGTTTATCAGCAAGTGTGGAGATCTTGGCAAGTGTCTAGGGGGCTGGGTTAGCCCCTTATAAAGGTTTGTAGTGGGCACTCAAAAGTTTTTGTTTTCTCGGAGGGTGGACTAGTAACTCTTGGTCTTATCTCCTTCTCTTTTCATATTTATTGAACATATCCCTAGTTAAGGAGAGCTATTGACATTGTTTGAATCATGTCCGATACGCATTGGATTGGTGATACCTTCATGCATGATAGGAGTGACGAAGTGTCATGCTTGTCATATCTAGACTTTGAGTATTCAATCATCATGACTTCGGTCTTCAAGTTGTGATATTTCGATCCATCAGTGGGACCCCAATTGTAGTACTTTGATTTGATGCTGGATGGAAAAAGGGCTGTGCTTGGGGTTCATTTGGTTATGTGGAATACCTCATGTGTTCTCTAGACTGGCACTTTCCTTGTATTATGACGTTGAGGTCGAATACTTATGTCTGTCCTAAGCGTGTCAAGAGTTTATCCACCAAAGCTTTATGTTAAGCAGTGAAGTGTTTACTGATTTCAATCACAACCATGTCAAATTTACGTCCGATAATTTTTAGCACTGGGAGGTTATTAGACTAGTCTTCCTGCTTTTTCACATCTGGATAGTTGTTGCATTATTTGCAGCGGAGTTCTCTCACTTTAGGTGGCATATCGGGAAGTTGTTCTCCTTCCCTTCCTGTAGAGTTTGGTACTTTTCGAGAGAGATAATTCAATTTTCGAAAAGGATTGGGAGGTTTTGTACCTTTGAAGGGTTGATGGTCCAACTCTTAAAATAAAGAGAGAATCTTGAGATAAGAGGTATTGCTTCTCGATCTGAGAAATGGTGATTTCAAACTTGAAAAAAGAAAAAGAGAAAAACTCTAATTTCAAAGAGATAATGAATTTAGATCAGGAGAAAGGATTTCGAGTTTGGAGGGAGAAAATGATTTTCTTAGAACCGTAATTTTATATTTTACTAGGGGAATAGATTCCTCTTATACAAAAGAGGAAGATAGTTTTCTTATGTTAAAGAAGTAATGCTTTCGGATGGAAAGAGAATAAGATCTATAATGATTTTAGATCTAAAAAAATTACTAAGTGTTTCTTTTGGTCAAAACAGTGTTTTTTTAATCTGAAATGAGAAAAAGAAGATAGAACGATTTCAGATCTAAGAAATAAATACATGTTTCTTTTTGGTTGAGAAACAGTATTTGCAGATCTAAAAGGAGATATAGTGATTTCAGATCTAAGAAGCAAATACATATTTCTTATTGGTTAAGGAGCAGCATTTGTAGATCTGTAATAAGAGAAAAGAAAGTTAGAATTATTTTTTTATCTTTAAGGAATAGTGATAGCAGATCTGAAAAGAGAAATAGAATTTGTTAAAGTAACGGTTTCAGATCTAGGAGATATAGAGTATTTTAATCCAAGAAATAATGATCTCAAACTGGGAAAGTAAGAAAAAAATCTCTCATGCCAAGGAGACAGTGACTTTAGATCTGAAAAGAAAAAGGTATAAATTTTATTGAAAAATGCAATTTTAGATCTCAAGACTAGAAACAGGTTTTCTTTTGTGAAAGAAAATAATGATCCAGATCTAAATAGAGGGAAAAAGGCGTTTCTTATGCCAAGAAACCATGTTTTTGGATTCCAAATGAGAAAAGAAAGGTGGCTTGAGTAGATCCAAAGAATGGGTGCATGTTTCTTTTTGGTCAAGGGACATGTGTTTTTGGATCCGAAATAGTAAAAGTAATATCTAAGGATTTCAGATCTAAGAGATGACATTTTTTTGCTAATAAACAGTCTCCATGGATAGTAAAAGTAAGATCTAAAAAATGGACAAAAGAATTTCTCTATGTAGTAAAATGGATGTTCAAATCTGAAGAGAAAAGGAGGATTTTTTGTTTTATGTAAAACAGTTAGGGTAGATCTGAAAAGAAACATAAATTTCAGATCTTAGAAAAGGGGAGAGAGTTTCCTAAGAGAAGAAACGTTATTCTCCGGTCAAAAGATTAGAAATAGTAGGTTTCAAAATAAAAAGAAAAGTAAAAAAGAGAGAATTTCCTTTTAAAAAAGGAAAGTTCGGTTCTCGGTGAAAGCACCAAAATGTTTGCACAAAAAATGGCAAACACTCAAATCGTTGTTATAGAGCTGTAAATATTGTTTGTAGTATATAGCTATTGTTTGATGAAAATTATTTGTGGACGTTTAAGGTATAAAATTAGTAATTTGCAATAAAAAATATGTAAAGGACTTAAATGTAAAAGGACACATAATTTATAGTGGTTCGGCCTGAATGTGCCTACGTCCACTGTTCCTCTTTTATTATCCTTTTCATTTCTGATTACAAGTACAAGCTTTTTATATGAGTAAACATGCAATTAGAACTAAGATTTTTCTCTCTCGAAGTTGTCTGCCATTGTTGTTGAAAGCTTCGCTCTTCAACATCCACTCTTTTTATGATGTCATGTAATTGGTATTTATAGAATGAAGATATAAGGAGAGGCAGCTAAGTATATAGTATTTGGAATTTGGTTCAACCTTCCTTTCTCCAAGATTTGGTTCAACCTTCCTTACATGATTGTCAAGCTATTCCACTTGTGACGACCGCTATACACCTCCAAGAACCCCGAAACGCGTCATGAAGAAATCCCCGAATTATCATCGTGTCGTGACGAAAATCTCCATTTTTTAAGTTATACCCGGGTTGAGCCCCAAGCAAACCTCACCCGACTCCAAGCAGCATTACTCCCAGCCGACTCCAAGTAAACTCTTAAATTTCTCATGTCCGACTCCAAGCAACCAAACTTTGGTTCGGTCATCGGGCTGACTCCAAGCAGACTCGAGATTTTCAAGCCCCGACTCCAAGAAAGCGTCGAACCAAAGTTTTGGTTCGGTAATCCAACCGATTCCAAGCAAACTCCTGATTTTCAAGGCCCGACTCCAAGCAAGCACCGAACCAAAGCTTTGGTTCGGTCATCGGGCCGACTCCAAGCAGACTCGAGATTTTCAAGCCCCGACTTCAAGAAAGAGCCGAACCAAAGTTTTGGTTCGGTAATCCAACCGATTTCAAGCAGACTCCAGATTTTCAAGGCCCGACTTCAAGCAAGCGCCGAAACAAAGTTTTGGTTCGGTAATCCAACCCACTCCAAGCAGACTCGAGATTTTCAAGCCTCGACTCCAATCAAGCGTGAAACCAAATTTTTAGTTCGGTCATCGGACCGGGGATCCTGGCTTGCTATTAGACTGTCGACCTTGAATGGCGGTAGAGCGTCTCGGTATCGGCCCCACGAAACGGTGGTGGACAAATCTTAAGATGATCATATCTCTCAATCTGTAGCTCGGATTGAGATGCTATTTCAACCTATGTCTATATCTTGATCTCGAGAATACCTCCAAACTAGTTTGAGTCTGTTCCAAAACAATGATGCTTCTACCCCTGACTCCTCATATTCACCATGTAGTGGGTGAAAATGCCCACAACACCGCAAGTTTTCAATGATGAACATATTCTATTTTATTGCGTTAGGCCCTATATTGAAGAGGTGCAATGTCCTCATATTAATACTGAAAATATACATGTCGGTATTAAAATGGATTATAAATGGGCATAAGAAATTGGAAAAGCTATGGGCCATATTTTCCTTGTTTTAAATATGAATTAAGGGGATTAATCATATATAAGGACAAATGTTTTCAAGGAATAAATTATTGCCTAGCCTAAGTTTTGATATGAAATTACCAAAGAGAATTATTACTTAAGATTACGTAATTATAAAATGTCAATTGATTGAACATATTTGAATGATGGATATTATATGTTCTTACTATTATTTGATCAGTTATTTTGCATGATTATTATCATCATACTCACATCATCATGACCCATAATTGCATTTTGGGATATTTAAGGGCAGAATAACCAGTAGGTTGACCCATTTGTGAGTCTAATCAAATTTAACTCCTGAGTGAGTAGAATAGCATCCAATAGATGAGGTAGATCAAAAATGTAGGATGCCCAGACTGATCAGAAGATTATAATTTGTGATATGATATTAGAAGGGTCCAATAGGTTCATAGTCATCCCATGAAAACTATTGCTTGAATAATGTCATTGGAGGTATCCAATATGTTCCTAGTGATCCCATAAAAACTATGATTTGAATGTATGGTATTGGAAGAATCCAATAGGTTCATATTCATCCTATGAAAACTATGATTTGAGAGATGCTATTGGAGAATCTCAATAGGTTCATAGTGATACCATGAAAACTATGATTGAAAAGTGTTATTGGTGGAAGCCAATAGGTTCTTACTGATCCCATGAAAATTATGATTTAGGACAAGTAGTCCCAAAGAACTCGGACAGGTTATTAGTCAACCCATGAAAACTAAATGGTTCATGGTGACTCTAGGAAAACTATAAGTTGAGATAGATAGTCAGTTTTGTGAGAATGGGTGAACTTAGGGTAAATATAACCCTAAATTGACAAATGAGTTGAACTTACTCCATTGCATACAAACATGTGATTTTGTTATTATAATTTAACTATTGTGGATGTAGGAGCACGGTATATGGTTTATATAATGATTAAGATACTAGCGAGGGAAAAACCAGTTCTGCTCAATGACGTGGTCTCACTAGATATCTAATTGCTTCGAGATGGTAGGTTTATTATTCACACCAGACTTTTTGTCTGACTCGAAGTTTTTGTTTTTCACCCTAAACTCTCAGGTACTCATTTGAGTAGGTCGAGAGTAAGGGATTTCAGGTTTCCAGTTAGATAAATAAGCTTCCAAAGACGTGCACGAGGCAAGCTAGCTATATTAGGAATTTTATTTAATCCGCTATGTAGTTTATTTTATTTAAATGGATGTAATGACAGAAATTATAACAGTAAAGTAGTAGAAGACTTTAATCAACCCAAGGGGCATCTTCATATGTCACTCTTTGAGTATTTTGTAATAATTATATTCTCTCTGAACGTGGGATCAAATGAGATTATCTAATGAATATGAAATCCTAATTGTGAAATGAATGTCAAAACTTGTTATTAAATTGTGTTTGAAAATTTTCATATTCATGTGCTTCTAATTATTGATACGATTAACTTAGCTGCATTTTGTCACCAAAATTAATATTATGGATGACTACAACATTCGTAGCGCTTAGTTTTGGGCCTCAAAATGGGGGATATTACATGAGTTAACTCATTAAAATTCCAGTAGACGCTTGGGCGTTCCTATTTGATCTAAAATCGAACGACATTCGATTTTAACTCAAAATTTCACTTGCTTCAAATTCAACAAAATCTGTTCCAGCACGTAGATATCGCACATACGAGCACAACACAAAAGACCACGTCTCGATTGGACCTCGTATGAAGAAGTTAATGATTTTATAAGTTTTAAGATTTATAATATAATTTATTAACTTAAATAACTTCACTAATCACCTTCCCTTCCCTTAATCACTAATCTCCCATTGCAAGTACATGTCCACATCTCCTCCCCCGTGCACTCACACCAAATCTTAGCCATCACTCAACGGAATTGCAATCCGACTTCACCAACATACTTCCCTTCAAAATCTCTCTACATCCCCCACCACTTCGTCATGCTCGGACCCCTTCATCAAAATCTGCCTGCTCCACCACCACATGACAAACAAAAATGTCGCTTTCCACCTCCCACGACTGTACACCACCAAATCTTTACCATCCAAGCTCTTTTGCATGACAAATGCAATGCAATAATCGTTGTTGCTTATCTCCTTCCCAAACTCGCCTAAACCCAAACCCTAGTTCCACAACTCACATGTCCACCCACCATATCATCAATGCTTTTAATCCAAAAAATGGATCGACGCCCTGGATTAAGTGTGAAAGCACCCTCCCTGTTTGTCAAGGCAAATAAGATAGAAAAAGCAATAGTAGATCGTAGAAAAAGTAAAGGAACAAGAAGATTTTTTATAGTGGTTCGGCTGTTAATGAAGCTTACGTCCACTTTATCACTTTCTATTATCTGACTGCTGTTACATGTGAAATTAGATTACAATATGATTGAATATCTTAAGTTAGATCAAGTCACAAGTGCAAGAGTTACTGGAGCATCACAGTGAACCCCTAGGTGACTATTGTGTGGGAGGAGAAGAGTGAAGAATAGTTTCTGCAGCGTTTCAGTAGCCAGTCTAGAAGATCCTCTTCATGTTGCAAGTAGGACTATATTTATAGGGGTTGGAGAGCTATTGGGCTAGGCCTCTTTGGCAGAAGCTTACACTTGACAATATGAAGACGCTCCAAAAATTTCATTGCGATCCAACTTAATGTGATGAATCGCTAGCGATCCATGTACTTAGGGGATTTTTGGATTGTTGTCTTTGGGTTGCATTCCTTGCCTCATGTAGATTCTCTCCATGTAATTTGGTAACCAGTTACCTTGTTCTGAAAGTGATTCGTATATAGTTTGCATTGAACTATGACTGGAACCAGATGAATGCCTACTTCTCGAACTAGTTTCCTTGGAATACCATGAAACTTGGTAGACGTTCTTAGAAAAGATATTGGATCATGATGCAAGAAGTTTGGAGGGTCCATGAGCAAGCCTTATGGATCGCTAGCGATCCATAGGTGATGGATCGCTAGCGGTCCATCACCTTAGCTTATTTTGGCATCTTTCCTCTTGAGTCATTTTCATTTGGTCCTTTTGGTTGATTCTTGAGATGTTTTGACTTGTCATGGATGCTCTAAATTCCTTTGAATTCTATTGGGTTAAAAAACTGGTTAACATTGGCCCCCCAGAGTATGCCTTCGTTGGAAACAAGGTGTGCTCTGAAAGTAACTGCTTTTGAATTCCTATTTCGTAAAGTTTAATTGATCATGTTGAGGCTATCATGTGAATTTGGCTTTGGCTATTCAGCCGTCTGCTGAGTTTCGATGTGAATCGTCGTTGCTCGTAACGATAAATCAATTTCAACCCCACAACTTTCCAATGCTTGCAAACAACACTTAGATCATATTGGTGAGTTTGGAGAAAATTGACTGCAACTTTATGGATCGCTAGCGATCCATGGACTTAGCAAAAAAAAATTCATGCAATCTTCTACTTAACTTCGTTCGAGCCGACCTTCCATCATTCCACATTTTTGTTTGCGAACCGAGCCATTTGCCTTGCAACTTGATCTGAACGCCTCCAAACCCTAAACTCGCTCCTACCTCGCCGTCATCGATCTCCACCTTCGAAGCTTCTTGCCACCAACCCCACTTGACTTCGCTATTATCTCGAGTCAAGCCCTTAGTTTCTAAAATATCACCGACCTGGATCGCCGCCGACCTTGCCCACCTTGGATCGCCAACAACTTGAGATTGACCGTATTCGCATTCTGACTCGAGGTTGGTGATGTGAATATTGGCGTTTACTTAGCGATTTGGTGATGAAGTTGTGTTAGTGATAGATGCAATGGAGAATTCGAGTTAATTACGACTTTGTGGAAGAAAATAGTAAGTCGAGTCTTGAATTCTTCATGGAACAAATCTCGGGTTTTGGCCCGGTGCTTGACATGTTTTGTTATCTTCATCCAAAGAGTCGGAATTAACTTGCACCAAGTTACACCGTTAATCTGGCATGGCGTCTTGCTGATTGATTTTGGTTTTTCTGGAAGGTGATAATAGCTTAGGTTAGCGTATCGTATGCAGGTCATGTTGTTATCACTTTCCAGAGAACTGAAATCGACTTATGCTGAGAATTCTCTACTCGATTCGGGCCCATTGATCTATGGTTGCTCACTTTGGATTGGTCTTGCCATTGCATAGTCGGTGTACCTGGAATAAGAAGAACTTTCCGTGTCGCTTCAGACAGCGGATTCGTTATCGATCGTTGATCGGTAACGGGTAAGTGTAAGAGAAATAACTTTAATGAATGATACGAAAAGCTTTTTCCTTTCTTCACTGCAAGTGAACTATCTACAAATGATAGATCATTTACAGTGTTCAGGACACCGAGCCTATCCCATGTAGATAACACACTGCACTTGCCCTAGTCAACTCTTGAAATCCGATGAGTCGGCATAAATCGATATTTTTTCGAAATTCAAGTGTTAAGCTTAAGGGGACATTTAGTTATAAATAGAATTACCCAACCACGTTAGATACAAGTTCTGTTTTATAGAATGAAGCACTCGTCATCCTATCGTAAATCCAGTGGAGGAAGTCCGGTACTCTTAGAAGCCGAATCGACACCAGTTATGCCTTCACAAACAGTATCAGCAGCGCCTACTTCTTCGGCGCTACCAGCTGAATATGGTCAATTGGTTCTAGTTAGTCCGGTTGTAGATCAAACTCCTCCAAACTTTTGAGTTTTACTCAACCCTCCAAAGAGAGCTTCCTTCGTATTCTCTGCTAAAGTCCTTCATGACATTTGTTTACAGCATGGCATTCTAGATGATGACGTACGCCTTCTATTGAAAATCGAGTTTGCACACATGCGACCTTCGGGCTACACCACCTGCCATCAGTATATGTGCTTGAATGGAGCGAGTTATGCCTTCAATCCTTTCTTGAGAGAGACTCTTCTAAACTTAGGAATTGCCCCCATTTTAGATTCGCCCCGACAGATACACGATTTTGACTTATCTTCACGTTTTGTTTATACGGACATTCAATCATGCCCCGAGCTTTGATGAGCTGAGATACTTCCTCTCACTCAAGAAGAGAGACGAATGTCTGTCTCTTGTGATCATGAGGCCTAAAGAATTTGCAAAATTGTGCTGCAGCTTCAAAGTAATTTGTCCTAGTTCAAGATCCAATATTTTTTCATTAGGTGTCCTGAGGGATTTAATCACCTTTGGACGATGGGGGGGTAAGTCTTCTCTTTTACTCATTATGATTTAATACGATGGTGCGGGATTCATAATAGACTGAATACTCCTTGCAGTTATTTCGAGGCCAAACAAAGATCCTTCACTTGATCCCATCTTACATACTCCGAAGGCCATACAAGCTAGAGAGAGATCGGTCAAGTCTTTTCTAACGGATGAGAATTTGCTTCGGTATGGGTTATTGCATCCTGGGAGATCTTCCATCGCCATTGAAGTTCCATCTCCTTCCTATTCTAGGATTCGAACACGCTCAGCTTCTTCATCGCACGACTCCGAAGAGGGCGATCTACCAGAAGGAGAAGGTCCATCTAGTGGATCAACTGAAAAAATTCATGAAGGAAAAGGCATTACCACCGGAGCCAGTTGCCCAATTAGGATGCTCTCGATCCTGAAGGAGGGGGAAGAGGAGTTCAAGCAGCATGAGGGCAAGGCTGCGGTGATCATGGAAAAGGAAGAGGGTGAAATTGAAAGCAGTAATAGCTATGATTCCTCCTCCAACGATGAGGAATTTGATGCAAGTTCCAATGAAGGAGACTTCGAATTGTGTGATGAAACTCCAAGGATGAGTCCTATTCTCCCGAATTTGCCTCCCCAAGAGATTGTTGCTAAAGATGCTCCTCCAACAGCCGAACGACTTCATGGTTCTTCGCCTAAGGAAACCGATATCAACTTCGGAGACTTGGGAAACGTTTACGTAAACATCGATGAACTCATGGGAGATGATTTCGAGTTCAAGGGATTGTCTTCTCACTCCGGTCATGCTATGTCTTGAGTTAGCTCGATTCCCACTGTAGTGGCTTCCCGATCTAGTTTGTGAAGTCCTTTTAGGCTGCCTACGACACGTTACACATTTCACTAGGGTCACGTACACTTACATATGCATTATTTGAGGTCATTTTCTATCGCTAATGTTCTTTATTTATTTTTTATATCAGGTACTATGAGAGGTCGTGGACTTTATGAGGACCTTGAACAATTTACAGGCGCACAACGCGGATTTCAAGCCGCCATAAACCCTGAGAAACTGAGGAAGAGTGGAGAAGGAGGAAAGATTCGGAAGTCAAAGTTCATCGTCGGGATGACAGTGACCGAGGAAGAGTTTTTAAGAGTGATTATGAGAAGAGGAAAACTCCCGACGATCGGGAAGAACCATCCAAGAAATCTAAGGTAGACCGTGGTTCTCATCCTTTCGAGCACCAGGCATTTGCCCCGGCTCCAATCTCTATTGGAATTGAAGTTCCGACTTCTACCATTCAAGTCTATACATCAACCTAGACTCCGTCAACTCACGTAGTTGATGTATCTAGTTCTTTACGCCTCCGTAGGAGGCCGGCTTATATTCTCTCGTCTGGTCCTCCTAAGCTTGAAGTCGCGCTCCCCGGATGGTTATTAAAGGGAGTTAAATCTGATCGTGGCCTGCACCCGATCCGTAAATATTCTTATATGTCCCAACTCCAGGCGATTCAAAGCGATTTGGATCAAGCTGAAGGATTGGAGAAGTTATGTAAGCAACCGTCGGACACAAAACCATAACAACTACCAAGAGATCCTTTCCTTTGAGTCGGAAAATGATGATTATGAGAGGATGTTAATGGAACATGACACCAGAATCGAGCAATTGACAAAGGAGAAGGAGGCTACACTTCGAGAGAGTTAGAGCAACGCTAGTTTGCTGAAGAAATTGAAAGAGACCCACACAAAAATCAAGATCATGTTTCAAGATGAAATCAAGACGACCCATGTGGATGAGGTTAAGCTGAAAAAAGAGCTTGAAACTCGAGATGAGATCATTGAAGCTTAGAAGAGAACTATTGCTGGTCATGACAAAGCCATCGAAGCTCATAAAAAGACTACTGCTAATTATGTGGGAATAGTGGAATCCCATGACAAGACCATTTCTGACCAAGCTCGAATGATTGCTTCGCTTCAGAAAAGAGTCACCAAGCTTAGCACTGAAAAGGCCCAAGTTGAAGTTGAGAAGGCTGCTATGACAGCTGACTACTTGGAGCTACAGGATACCTTCGAAAGGAAGATGGAGAAGATGGATGACACCATTTTGAATTTCTATGTTTACTCCTTGCTGCATCAGGGCAACCTCAGCTATCTGGGATGTAAATTCTTGTGTACTCTTGTTATGGTTTGGAAAGAAGTTTTGACCTGTTTTTGAGAAAAAAGGGATGTATACACTGAACAAGAGTTGAAAAATACCTATCTCAGGGAAGAGTCGAAGAAGGCTTTGGTAGAGGGCCGGCAGATTATTCTGATTGAGAGGGAGTAGGAGGCCTACCGATGCTACTGCAACTGCTAAAGCGCTATCAGAGCCTTTCATTTTTGGGCCCGGCAAATCATCAAACCAGCATCATGATCAGTTAGGAACTATTCCAGATTCAGCTAGTACTACTTTGTTGTATGCCCCTTCAGAACTGAACGAATAGTTAGGCTTTCTATTCTATTATTCTTTCCTTGGCTTCGACACCTATTGCTGACTTTGCACTAGCGCATGCCACTTCGCTCGCGGCTAAGACTTTCCGCTTCCTCAGTGAATGTCTTGGTAGAAGATAAATTTTCTTGAAATTGAGGTTTATTCTTTTTTAAGTAGGTACGTAACTTAATGAGAAATTTCTTTATCTGTCCAATTTCTAACGAATCAAGATATCCATTTGCTCCAATATAAATTGTAGCTCGATTATTTCCTAATAATTGGTGTACCTCACAAGTCACATTAATTTGTTGACCGGCAGTATCTCGACCTTTAACTACCAAAGCGTTATAAATATTAGGCATCTTGCCCCGGGGGAAAACAACATCCAGTACTGGGCCAATAATTTGAAGCAGTTGTTTCGGAAGCCTTGGGTGATCCTGGAACTTCACCAAAGATCGTGCAACCATCCAAAGAAGGAGACGGTGAGGAGTATGAGGTCGAAATTCTCGGTCGCACTTCCGATGCTCGTAACCTTTTTTTTATCCCGAGTTTGAGAACTTTCAGCTCATGCCCCGCAAGAAAAAGATGAATTGAATGCTTTCATTTTTTATCTTATAGGTCCGTCTTCCTAGCCTATCAAACTACCAATTTCTTCGGTCCCAGGGCCTGCTGCTATTTCGACCGCTTCGACGCTTGTTTCTATAACTGCTTCAATCACCACACCCATGTCTAGCTCAAAACCAGGGCCGAAATCCGAGAAGATTGTTGCATTGCATAGCCTGGACGACCCTTCCATATCTTTGGAGGGCGATTTAACCGCAGTTGACACTCGAGAGCAGGCAGACCAAGCTTGCCAGCTAAGTAAAACTGAACAGCAAATGGTGGTAGTTAATAGGGAAACGATTGAGGAAAGAAAGTCTTCAAGGAGCTCCCGCAAGTCCCGGAAGCGCAAGACCAAGGGGGAGTCTTTAGACGAAGTCAAAGAACAAGGAGGAGACTTGGGGACGGAGTCGATAATTGATATTTCCAGCAGTGACCCAACTCTTGGCTGGGATTCTGAGAAGAAGAAGAAAATTCCGAACAAAGGCGGGAAGGGGAATGGCGGAGAGAAACATTGACAGGCCCGAGTGATGGTGGAGCCAAATACTGGAACATTTTGATTTGTTGGACATGTATTTTGTACAAGTGCAGAGTCTGCACTTATTACTTTTGTTGTTGTAGCATCTGTTCTTTTCTTTTTGTTGGCCGAAATTGTGTGGGTACGGCCTTTACATTTTGACTTTGTACAGAAAATGTTATAAGAAATGAAAAGATTAATGTTTCAACTATCATCTATTATGTTTTCTTCCTTATTTATCACGTACTTAGCTTGTTTTTTATACTACTTACGTTTGCACATGGCACGATAGCTTGTTCTATGATTTCTATACTTCACATTGTCATGCCTTGTTCCGCGGTATATGATGCTTTTATTTCCGTGATTTCACGCATTATGTATGCATTTTTTAACTTTATAACTAGATCCGTTGCAATTGCCAAAATTCTTTTTTTAGAGAAACGGGCATGTGGAGTAGTTTTCCTTTCAACTATATGTTGGTATGTGTGTGCCCCCTACTTTACAGGGTTGTTTTCTTCGAACACTTGACAAATGACCGGTTGATCCGAGCGATTCCTCAGATGTCTATAACCGAATCAACTTTGCAATTCTCATCTTTGGGAACTTGTGACTCGAGCGTCTCGATTTCAGAGATTCTGTCGGTTAACGATCTGAATTCTTTGCCAATTTCTAGTTGTGTGATACTATAGAATTCACGTCAATTACTTTTGATAGTGGGAGTGGATTCTTATTAGTCCTGCAATAGACGAGTTTCCCGGTGTTGTTAGGATAATACCGATACTTACAAGATCTTAATGGTTTGCTGATGGTGCCGGAGCAACATCAAGTAGTGCTCACGTGGAATGCGCGGATTATGAAATGCACGGCTTTTAAGAGTGCACGGCTTACGAAATGCCCGACTTTTGAGGGTGCATGACTTATGAAATGCACGGCTTATGGGATCGATATGACCTATCGATCCAAAATGGTTTGGAATTTATGGATGTTACCAACCTTTGGATAAAGTGAAGAGTTCGTGCTTCGAGAGCATGGTTCCACGGCTTAAGAAGTGATGCACGGCTTATAGGAGTGCACGGTTTAAGTAATTATATTTGCTTGGGCGTGATTCCATAACCCTGGAAGCGGTGCACAACTTATGAAATGCACGGCTTTGATTTGGGCCTTTCTGGTGTTGCCGGAGCAACATAGGTTCTTAGAAGGCAGGGATCGAGTTTCGTCGATCCAACGGTTTGAGTCGATTTTCTTTCGTCGACTCAGCGGGTAGATGGGGCATACTTGAGTGTGGTTCCATTATCTCAAGTAGCGATTGGATGGTTTTGAGTCGATTTGACCCCGACAACTCAACAGGTTACTTCTGTGAACACAGTTTTATTGGTTCAGAAAGCAAAGCAAATTTATTATGAAAATTTAGGCAAGTTCTGCCTATTTACAATGCCTCAGGTATTCCAGGGTGGCTTGTTTGTGGGAAAAAGGAAATACATAAGGTAGTCTTAGATAAAGTAATAACGCAGCGATTCGTTGTTCCAAGCTCGGGGAATTTGGGTTCCATCAATGGTTGTTAGCTTGAATGTGCCATCCCCTAGCTTCTGGCCGATCACATAGGGCCCTTCCTAGCTTGGTCCGAAGGTTCCTGGTAGACCCGTTTGAGGACAAGGTCTCCCACTTCGAAAGTATGGTTGTGGACTTTGAAATTGAAATATCGTGCGACCCTTTTCTGGTGAGCGGTAGTCCTTAACTCGGCTTCTTCCCTCTTCTGATCGACCATATCGAGCGACTCGAGCAGGAGCTGCTCATTTTTCCTTTGGTTGAAGTTTTTCCTTCGATGAGAGGGGACTTCTAGCTCAATCAGGATCATTGCTCTTGAACCATATGCCATGGCAAATGGGGAGTGCCCAGTTGTAGATTTGTGCGTTGTCCTATTAGCCCATAGTGCGAGTGGAATTTCATAAACCCAATTTCCTTTAGCTTTAGTTAGTCGCTTTTTGATGGTGGACTTGATGATCTTGTTCACTGCTTCCACTTGCCCGTTTGCCTACGGATGTGCAGCAGCGAAAAAGCTTTTCTCGATTCGAAATTGTTAGCAAAAGTCATTGAACCTAGCGCTTTCGAATTGAGTCTCGTTATCCACGATGATTTTTTATGGCACTCCAAACCTGCAAATAATGTTCTTAGTGACAAAATTAATAACTTTCTTTGTGGTAATAGTAGCCAACGGTTCCGCTTCGGCCCATTTGATGAAATAGTCAACAACCACTATAGCATATTTGGCTCCTCCTTTGGCCACTGGTTATACACCAATCAAATCGATTGCCCAGAGCGAATGGCCATGGGCTGACCATTTGTGTCAGCTCTCTCGAAGGAGTTATTTTGATCTTGCTGGATCTTTGGCATTGGTCGCATCATATGGCATAATAAGCTATATCGCGGTTTACTGTTGGCCAAAAATACCCATATCGAAGAACTTTCTTTGCGAGGCTTTGCCCCCCAGTGTGATCTCCGCAGTTGCCTTCATGAACTTCCCTGAGGATTCTTCAGGCTTTGTCGTTGGTACACACCTGAGTAAGGGGGTAGAGAATCCCCTTCAATAGAGCATCCCATCATGTATTATAAGCTATGGTGCCTTCCGAAGGAGCTTTTTCCGTTGATTCTTGTCCATAGGGAGTGTTCCTCATAGCAGGTAGTCCTTGATCAGTGTCATCCACGTTTCTAGTTCTTTGGTTGTTTCAAAAATCCAGTCAATATCCATCTCGCTTATGCTTGGAGCAATCAAAGTTTCAACTTGGACTAGCCGCAATGACTGAACTTCTCCAGAACCGACCAGTTTGGCTAGATAGTCCACTGTCATGTATTGTTCCCTCGGGATATGATTTATGGTGTAATGTTTGATGTCAATCAGTAGTTCCTGCACTTTAGATAGATACGGGGCGAGGTTCTCTCCCCGAGCTTGGTATTCACCTTTCACCTGGCAAATGACTAGCTGAGAGTCGCTTTAGATGTGCACGGACTTTATCCCAAGTTCCTTCACAACTTTTTTCCCGACTATAAATGCTTCATATTCTGCTTCGTCATTTGTTGCAAGGAATTCCAAGCATAAGGCACATCAAACGGATCGTCCTTTGGGAGTTTCGAGCACTACTCTTTCCCCCGAGCAGAAGTTGTTAGATGCACTATCAACGAAAAACTTCCAACGTGCCTCTACTTCCGGAGTGATTTCTTCTTCATTATCTCGTATCGTAAACTTGGCAATGAAGTCTGCCAGCGCCTGCCCGTTGATCGCCCTTCGAGGATGGTAAGTAATTTCATACTGACTCAACTCGATGTTCCATTTGATAAGTCGCTCAGAGGTCTCGAAGTGGTACAACACTTACTTCAAGGGTTGATCTGTCAGTACTTTGATCGGGTGTGCCTGGAAGTATGGTTGTAACTTTCTAAATGCGATCAAGAGACAATATGCTAATTTTTCAAATCAGATAGTTCTTCTCGGCTCTAGTGAATCGTTTATTGATGTAATATATGGGTCGCAGGATCTTAGCTTCTTCTCGTACGAGCACGACACTTAACGCATGGGGCGAGACTGCTAAGTAGACGTATTAGTATTCTCCATCTGCCAGCTTGGAGAGGATTGGCGGGGTTTCCATATGTTGCAGCAGCTCTTCGAATGTAGTTTGACAAGCTTGATTCCATTCGAAGTTCTTCTTTCCCTTCATTAGCATGTCAAAGAACGGTATACATTTGTCGGTTGCTTTTGAAATGAACCGGCTTAGTGCTGCAACTTTTCCATTCAAGCTTTGCAACTCCTTCTTGTTCCTCGGGGCCTCAACTTCCCGTAAAGCGATGATTTGTTCAAGATTTGCTTCGATGCCTCTAGCACTTACAATGAATCCCAGGAAATTTCCAGTAGCTACCCCGAAGTGACATTTAAGTGAATTGAGTTTCATTCCATATTTGCGTAGTATTTCAAACATTTCGGCGAGGTTGTCCAAGTGATTTGCAGCTATGCGCGATTTAACCAACATATCGTCTACATAAACTTCCATAGTCTTCCCGATCTAATGTTTAAACATGGCGTTCACTGGTCATTGGTAGGTTGCCCTAGCATTCTTTAAGCTGAACGACATCACTGTATAGTAGTATAATCCCAGATCGGTACTGAAATTGTTATTTTCCTGGTCAGGTTCTTGCATCATGATCTGGTTGTATCCCGAGTAAGCACCCATAAATAGTTCATGTCCAGCTGTCCTGTCCATAGTTGTTCGATTCTAGGCAGAGGAAAGCTGTCTTTTGGGCAAGCATTGTTTAGGCCCGAGTAGTCGATACAAGTTCGCCATTTTCCATTGGACTTTTTGACTAAGACCGGATTGGATACCCATTCAGGGTAGGTTGCATCGTGGATAAAACCATTCGCCATCAGCTTATCCACTTCTTCTCTCAGCGCTTTAGACCGTTTGGGTCCTAGGCTACGTCTCTTCTACTTCACTAGTGTATACTTGGGATCAATATTAAGTGTGTGTCACACAATCTCCGGCAAAACCCCACACATATTGGAATGTGTCCAAGCGAATACGTCCAGGTTGGCATGAAGAAATTTGATGAGTTCCAGTCGCATCTTGTTTCCAAGATGTGATCCAATTTTCAAGACCCATGTTGGGTTATCCATATAGACTGGGATAGACACCATCAATTCTGTCGGTGTTGCCCGTTCTTCCGCTGAACCCTTCTTTCTAGGGTCCAAATCCTTGTCGAATCGGCTATGGTCCCCAAGCTGGGGGCGGCTCTGTAGTTGTTATTCGGTTGGTTCACGAATGTGGAGAGTTCTCTCCACATTCTTCCCCTTTTATTTTCTTCTAGACTCGCATAGTTCTGCGATGTAGCATTCTCTAGCGGCACTTTGGTCTCCTTTGATCACCCAACTCCATTCTCTGTTGGAAATTTCATGGTTAGACACCACTGAGCTAAAGCAATCCTGAAATCTACCGAAGAAGGCCGACCCAAGAAAGCATTATACGCAGATATTTCATCTACAATCATAAAGGTTTGGATGAGGACGACTCTTCGATCACCGTCTCTGAGTTCTATGGTTAAATCGATTGTTCCGATGGGTTGCTTGGGTTCACCGATGAATCCTTAGATCTTCGTTCAGCAAGCGGATAAGTTTTTCATACTAATTTTCATTTGATCAAACATATGTTTGAAAAGAATATTCACAGAACTGCCACTATCCACCAATACTCATCGGATCACAGCCGGTCTGATTCTCACTGTCATGACCATGAGGTCGAGGGTTGGAGCTTCTATTCCTTCAGAGTCTCAACTCCGGAATACTATGTTATCGTTCAGGGTTCTCTGCTGCTTGGTAGGAGTTCTATCTTTGATCATGAAGCACGAATCTTTTGGAGCGTGTCTTAGTGAGCTTACATATCGCTCCATTTATCCCCAACTCCTCTACGTGGGATAAGGTCCTCTAGATATTATGAGTCTATGGTCGGTCCGCTTGGATTCCAGCTTGGTTTGAGACCGTTCTTTAAGAGCTTGGGGTGCTATGGGCTGGTCAGGATTTTATGGTTTCCTTACATACTACTGAAGCTTGTTTTCCCGAATCTGCTCTTCAATCAGGTTCTTCAAGTGATGACACTCATTTGTGTTGTGTCCATGTGTTTCATGGAAGCAGTAGTACTTTCGGGAATGATTTTGTTGTTCATTCGCTTCCTTTTTAGGCGGCTTCTCGTACTCCTCCATCCCTTGTGTCGCAAGTTAGATGTTTTTTGGAGTATCATTGAGTGGAGTGTAGTCTTCGGGCCTTAAGCCTTTAAGTCGCTTGTTACTTCCGTTTCGCTTATTGGAATTCTGATTCTTCCTTTTCTGATTCCTATCCTTCCCCGCGTTTCCTGCAGTGGTCCCGGAGGCATTTGCGTCTTGGTTCGCCGCCATACTATTTTTCCCAATGAGGGTTGGTTGTAGGTTAGCAGGTTTTCCTTCTAGCTCCTTTGCTTCTTCCAATTTCAAGTACTGGCTTGCCTTCCTATCGAAGTACTTCCTAGTGCTAGGTTGTTTCATTTTGATTCATTTTCCGAATTCAGTGTCGGGATGGATGGCGCGGACTAAAGCCACGAAGACCATATCTTCTTTTGGGTTACTTACTTCAGTGACCGCAGTGTTAAACTGACTCATAAAGGCTTTTAAAGATTCATTTCATCCCTAGAATATGCCCGATAAGGACATCACGTCTTTCGGTTGTGTCATGTGAAGCCTAAACTGATCAAGGAACCTTGTTGCTAATTCATCGAAAGTGGAGATGGATTTAGGTGGGAGCCTAGTGAACCATATAGAAGCAATTCCCTCCAGAAAGATTGGAAAACATCTACATCGAACAACATTTGAAGCATTCGCTCTGTCCATGTACCAACTGTACTTGTACAAGTGAGATTTCGGGTCTCTGGTTCCATTATAGGATGGAATAGTCAGCATTGTTAACTTTTTAGGATATTGTTCATTCAGAATGTCATCAGTGAAGGGAGTCCGGCTTGGAGCGGATCCACATTCATTATCTCTCTTATTCACACTTTCGTCCATTAGGCGCTTGATCATTTCCGCGATATATGTCTTGAATGTTCGGTAATCCGTAGGTTGGCTGTCAATGACTACACCAAGTGTTTGATTTTGCAAACGGTCTTGGAAAGTGGGCTGAAGCCTAAGCTCTCCTTTCTTCGGGAGAGCCACTCCCTCATAGTTCCGTTGGCTTACGGTTGGTCATATAGGGGCAGTTTGGACCTCTTTGTCGGTATTCAGTGTGTTAGTGTTTTCTTTCAAGTCGTTGTCATCAAGTTGTTCACCATCTTCGGTGTCGAAGAGATCCACTGCTATATCTTCCCGTGGGGTTTTCGTACCCAGATTCAAGTTCATGGAGGGCTGCTTTACAGTTGGTGGAGTGCTTGCATTTCCTTCTATGGTGATTCCTACAGCTCCACCTACTACTACTTTTTGCTGGTACTTTCTGTTTCTCCCATTTAGGCTAGAAACGGAAGAGTTTTCCTGCTCTATGGAAGCCGTAGGCTCTAGCATGGTTCTCGGAGCAGCTACTGATTGCAAGGTCGGGAGGGTATTTAGTTTTTCCATAAGAGCTTTTTGGCTGTTCTCCATCTTTTTATTGATTTCATCGGCCACCTTGTTTAATTCGCCTCCAGCAACAACTTCATGCTGGATAGAAGATCCCCACATCTGATCTCCTGTGTTGGCGCCGTTTACTTCAACTTACTGAGGATTGGTTTCCCGTCTAGCTATTACAACTCCTATGGATCTTCCGAAAGCACTTCTCTTTCTTCCTGGTGCCACTGATTCTCAATAGCAAATCTTCTAAGAAAAAATTGAGGATCTAACTTCTGGACCTCTCTAATCCAAAGTAGATAACTAGATATGAGCCAGAGTTGGTTCCCAATGAAAGCACCAAAATGTTAACCCAAAAAATCGATCAACACCCTGGATTGAGTGTGAAAGCACCAACCCTATTTGTCAAGACAAATAAGATAGAAAAAGCAAAAGTGGACTGTAGAAAAAGTAATGGAACAAGAAGGTTTTTATAGTGGTTCGGTTGTTAATGAAGCGTACATATACTTTATAACTTTCTATTAACTGACTGCTATTACAAGTGAAATCAGATTACAATATGATTGGATCTCCTAATTTAGATCAAGTCACAAGTGCAAGAGTTACTAGAGAATCACAGTGAACCCCTAGGTGACTGTTGCGTGGGAAGAGAAGAGTGAAGAATAGTTTCTGCAGCGTTTCAACAGCCAGTCAAGAAGATCCTCTTCATGATGCAAGTAGGACTGTATTTATAGGGGTTGGAGAGCTATTGGGCTAGGATTCTTTGCCAGAAGCTTACACTTGACGATACGAAGACGCTTCAAAATTTTCATTGCAATCAGACTTAATGTGATGGATCGCTAGCGATCCATAGGGCATGGATCGCTAGCAATCCATGTACTTAGGGGATTTTTGGATCGTTTCCTTTGGGTTGCATTCCCTGCCTCACGTAGATGCTCTCCATGTAATTTGGTAACTAGTTGCTTTGTTTTTATGGTGATTCGTATACAGGTTGCATTGAACTATGACTGGAACCAGATGAATGCTTACTTCTTAAACTAGTTTGCTTGGAATACATGAAACTTGGCAGACATCCTTAGAAAAGATATTGGATCATGATGCAAGAAGTTTGGAGGGTCTATGAGCAAGCCTTATAGATCTGTAGCAATCCATAGGTGATGGATCACTAGCGATCCATTACCTTAGCTTATTTTTGCATCTTCCCTCTTGAGCCTTTTTCTTCTGGTCCTTTTGGTTGATTCTTGAGATGTTTTGACTTGCCCTGATGTTCTAACTTCCTTTGAATTCTATTGGGTTAAAACCCGGTTAACAACCGCACCTACCAAATCTTATATGAATTCGAAACCTACACCAAAACAAAACCAATGGATCCGGTTTCATGATTTTTAGGTTAGTAAATCTTTTGATTTTGGATTTTTAACGGTAGAGGGTTGATTTTTCTTTTATTGGAAATGGATAAAAATAAAAGAGAGGGAAGAAAAGTATGAGAGGGAAATGAAAGGTGAACACAATTTACGTAAGATGCAACATATTTGATATCCTTAAACGTTAAGGATAATCGAATGCGCTTTTGCAAAGGGTTCATTATGATACTGTAGTAAAAGTTTTTTTGAATCGTTTGACCATCTAGAAAAGAAAACGAATGTATAAGAGTAAATGTGATTTAGGATACAGTTGGGATGAAGAGAGTGAATGATCAATTATGCTTTATAAAGAAACACTGGAAACAAGAATTGTAATAATAGTGATTGATAATTAACATTGTAATAAGAAATATGATTTCATAGCGCAAAATGTATTTTTCATATAGAAAATTATTTTCTATGTGATTTATTTCTTTGAGTTCAAGGTATTTGATCAAAGAACTCTCCACTATAAAGCAGCTACAATATATAAAATAAATAATCTATATTAAGCGAATGATGGACCTCCGTATTCAGTACATTATTATAGTAATGGAGGAAATAGTGGGAGCAATTGATTACATCAAGTTACAGAAATTGTTCTTGTACAACATAGCGAACATCATTTATGAAATAATGATTATTTTTCGGTGTCGACTAAAAAATAGACGTAGTTATATTTTAATGCGAATATTATGAATAGTCGTTATGAAATAAAACTATAATGTGGTATTTTTTTCATAACAAAATGATGCAGTGTAAAATAACGAAGTATCTAAAATTATTTACAATTATTTTGGAAATATAGACCGAGCCGTAGTTTTAAGACATAATTTTTATTATATGATTATGAATCATAAGATACTAGCTAATTATATCTCAAACAATCAAGGGCTATACACCTATTTAGTATGAACATCATAAGAGTTGATGAACACTTTGGATTGATACATATTGTGTATGCAATCACAAGTCTAGTTCTACGTACTTGGTTATATTCATCGATGATTTATCACCGACATGGACATGTGTACTTGGTGCGCATGTGGTATGTCTATGATAAGATCATAGAGTATAAAACGAAGGTAAATAAGATAACCTGCAATAAAATAAAATGATTCGATTTGATCGAATATATGAGTATATTAGAAAGAGTTCCGAACATACCTACAAATGAATAAAGATTCAATCTCAAAAGTCACTCCTCCCTGTGATACATAATGACATATCTATAAGGAGTAATCGAACTTTGTTGGACAAAGTATGATTAAGCGTGAGCCAAGTTGAGTTAATTTCTTTCTAAAAGGTCATGAACTTAATAGTAGTACACAAGGTTAACATTATTTCATCTAAATGATAGTTTGCTAAATCATAAAAGATAAGGATTTATAAGAAACCCCAATATATCTTAGGTAACAATCCACACCCTAGTAGGCCTGAATTTTCACTAAATCGAAAACCCAAGTCCACCAAAGTACAGATTGGTGGTTTGGTATCCTGCAAATAAACAAATAAATGCATATTAGAGCATTATCGATATAAACTCACATCGGAAAAGTAAAGCATAATAAACATATAGTTACCGACCAAGTTGACACTTCCAATATCTAGTGTCCTCGTCAGTGACGAGTATGCATTAGGAAACCCGTCCTTCCACTATTCCCTCCTTGTACTAGTATCTATCCCACTAAAGCTATCATATGGTTTGTAATGAGGAGGGGGTTAGAACAATGTTTTGGTGACTAGTAAATTATACACTTTGTACATAGCACTAGTTTATGCCAATCGTCTTCCATTACATGTATTTTTTAAATTTTTACTTAGTCATCTCGACTACAAGTTCGCGTATGATACACCCTATCTATCCGAAGTTGACTATAACTACTTACCTATACATATAAATATATAAGTACCACCGTCCTCCTTCGGACCAAGATACTATCCCCGCTAGTATCTGTAATTCTGCACCGCTGGGCATCATCATCAATGTCTAGGCCAAATTGCCCACGTACAAAGTAGAACCTCCCATTAGTGCCTAATAGCGGCGTATTCCGTCTTTCTTTGCTTTGGGGATTTACTAACTTGTCTATTTTCTACTGTGGACTCAGCTCCATGGACTACCCCATTCGTTTTTTAAAGAACTCTTCTATGGGTTAACTAGCAATGCCATAACAAACAAACTAGCAAACAACTGTGGTTGTGCATTACCCAACGTGGCCTACCCTAGTAGGAGGCGTAGCCCGTTAGGTTTAACCCTATCTTACCCATTTTGACCGCTCTGGACCGATGACGCACTCAACCTATGTATCTCCTACTCCTGATTTGGTGCTACACCTGCTAACATAGCGTCGAGCTGCTCACCATTCTATTTCGATTTCCTAATGCAATCAAGGCAATACCCCACTCCTATTTTTGAAGTAGACTCCACTTTCTATTAGGATTTTCCATTATCTATACGAAAGCGTATACTATCCATGGGTCCTATAGTTGGATATGTCCCACATCCGTATAATGTATACACAATTACTAGTAGCCCCTTGCGGTAGGATGACTTCCATTGTATAACACTACTGTCCTCGCATTCCAACCTATTCTAATGACTAGTCATTCTTATTTACTAAGTTATTTACATACATGAATATTTTGCGCCTGTCATAATATATATTTGAATGTACATTTGTTTAATTATTACTTTTCTTTACTTTCTATCATTGTTGTTCAATACATCTTACATAACTTACTTTTGATTTATTCTTGTCATTTACAATCATTTGATATCCATTCTAATTTATTGACTTTAAGTATCATTTACTATTTCCATTTCATTTAACATTATTAGATGAAACCCCTGTTCTTTTTCTAACTAATATATCTCTTTAATTGCCTATTTAGACTTATCACTTCCCTATTCGTTTAATTTTACCTTCCTTGTTTACTGTTTGTTTCTACACCATCGTAAATTACATACTTTAGGTTTTCCATTTAAATTGTTGTTATTATTCCTGCTTATATTACTTTAGTTATACCTACAGATTTCATACTTTAATTGTTGGAGTTACTTCTTTCCCCAAAGGAAATTGTTAACACTATAATTCTTTATAAATTATTTAAAAGAGGACTTGTGTTTTGTGTGAAATAATAAGGAATTATCTTTTATTTTTCTATTGGAATAGGCAGTCCAAAATACGATGATTCTCTTATTTTCTACATTTCTTCCTTTTTGTTTACATTCCTTGTTATTTCAACTAATACATTTATATTTATATTTTAGTAAATTTATAGAAATTCATATTGTTACACAATTCATTCCAATGTATTGAAATATTGTTTAATCCTAATTTAATTTATAATCAATTCTTATTTATGTTCAACAATATATATAAACTAAGCAAATCTGAAATCCTAATATGATTTCATTAACAAGTTATTTACAAACCTAAGGATTATTTATACCTATAACTTTCCAAATCCAAACGTATACAATATCTATCAAGTTTAGGCTTTTTTTATTCGTATACAATTAAATATCCAATTCATGATTTATATCAATTCCTTATGCATATAAAATTAAATATCCAAATCGTGATTTATATCTTGGCATAAATGAAATAGATCTACAACGATATAAATCCAATATTATTACAAAACATGTAATTCCCCACTCACCTTGCTTTAGCTTCCCAATTCTCCAAATCTAGATCTAATCATTTTTTATTTGACTCCTTCTTACTTTAAATCCAAAATATAAAAAGGGTATACACCTATTAGAATTGCATATCTGGGTAAAGGATCGAGTTAAATTTAAATTTGAGTTTGATTCACGATTTACCTTTGTTTCTGTGTTCTGAATCAATCCTATTCTACTCTTCTCTTATTCTTTGATTTTCTCTACTTATATATATATATAGTTTTGCTACTTTTAGAATTTGTAGGAGAAGAAAAGATGGTAGAGTTTCAGAATGCAGTAAGTTTTCTATATAAATTAAGGTTGGGTTAGCTTAATTTATAGGGGTTAGGGATTGATTTGGAGCGTTAGATTTAGCCTAGAAAATCTTGAGATCTATCTTGGATGCATATCACTAACTTGGGAGCAAAGAAAAATAATTGGGTAAATCAACACCGTTCAATCGCATACCCCATTTACAAATTCTACTCGTCAACGGTCGACCGCTACCGGTCGACTTGGGTGCATCAGGGGTCGATCGTTCCTTTGTTTCGATGATTAATTAGCGTTGTTTGATTTTGTGTATTTTATTCCTTTTTTACACAACCGACATAATTTTCTTCCCATTTTATATGTTTTCTCAGATTTGACTTTATGTTAACATCTCTTAGCGTCTAAGTTTCCATTAACGTTACTAATTAATGTTAATTAACTTTTATTACCATGGTTACATATATAATAATTTCCAATTCAAAAACTTCAAACATTAATAACTTTTTCATTTAAACTCTGATCGGAAAACTTTATATATGAAAATTGACCAGAAAATCGCTACGAATCCAACAGTGTATGTTTCGTAGCCAAATTATGATGCTTGTAAAAATTCTACTTTTCGACGTTACTAATTATTAATTGATTTCTTTTTATTTAGTTATTATTAAATTTACGGGGTGTTATATTCTTCCCCCCATAAAAGAATTTCGTCCTCGAAATTCCTCAAGGACTGAACAATGTAACATAATGTACAACTATTCTAAACTAACCAATCAATTAGCATGCAACAAATTTTACAACCAATTTTGTACATGTATACGGTGTACTACAGAATATATGATATGCATACCAATAAATTCTAAATCGATGCCTTATGTATGAATGCATCTTTTTAAAACAATTTTGAAAATATGTTGCAAATAACCTAAATATGCCGATAGTTCTACATGTATGCAAAATTTGAAAATAAATAACCTATTTTTAGATCCAAAATTTCCTACACTTCTACAAATAGAAGTATAGTTCAACCAATTTTGCATCTAATACCTACCATCCAAAATCCTAGCACATCATTGCTAACGTTCAAATTTAGAAAAATTCAATTTTCTAAACCTATCTTCTTTATGTCGGGAAAATGGTTTAGATAGAAAATTCCATCTTTCCATCCTTTTTCTCTTGGGTACTCAACTTCCCACTGTACTTTGGAACCTTCTCTTTGCCTCCAACTCTTCTCCAACTTTTCCAAGTACAGTCTGCATAGTAAAAAAAATTCTTAAAGTTTTAAAACATGATTTATTTCAAAAATCAACTTTTTGTTCGCCTATCGAGAAGGTATATGGAAAAGGATTCCATAGTTACAGCAACTTCCCCGTCACTAACCGTATTTTATTTTATTGCCACTTCTGTTGCATAGTAAAATCCATACTAACCAACCTATCAACTATTCCCCAATGTCAAGTATGTGGTAATTCCATATTTTGATATCTTTCTTTTCTGCCCAAAAATATTTTTATGTTACTTTTTTTTAAATATCGATAAAAATCTTAGACTTTAAAATTTTTCAAAACTTTTCATAGAGGCATTTTATTTTTCAAAACCTAGAATTTTGAACAAGAATTCTCAAAAGTATACATATTATATATTTTCTTCAAAATAATTCATGCCACATTTCATAAAATTAGGGTTTAGCTAACAATCTAACGTCCATAGCGGACTTCACCTATTTTGGCGCTAAATTTTAAGTTTCAAAACTTTTATTTTATTTATAACAGTAACCATCAAAGAAGTTCAATTATAAATTTCAGCTTTTTAAGGTACAGAGACATTGACATGTGGCTTCGCAACAAATTTCCTCTATCCTTCGCTTGTCAGACTTTACTTCCCAAAAAATTTCTACTTTTTGGGACTTAAATCTGATTTCTTTTACTTTAGTAGCTAATTAAATAAACTTCCTTGATTTATTTTATACTTCCAGCTTTATACTATTTTCTTTTCTTTTGCATTAGTTAAGTGTCTTTCCTGAAATTTCTTTGTCTTATTGTATTCCTAATAATATCGCGGTCCACACAGAAAATACATAAAAAGGAACATTTTCATAAACATTGTATGCTTATTTACATAACAGAAATAACTAATGCTTACAACCCAAATTAAAAGAAAAACAACTGCTGGATGAAAGTACAACAACTACTACTAGTTACTAATTACTGCTACCTATGGACCTTTCTAACGAGCCATCATTTAACTTTTTTATGGCTTCTGATGAATAAGGCCCATCCATTACTATACCCAATTATGAAACAAATCATGTATCCTCCCATACTGCAGTGTGTAAGAAATACAGACTATGCACCCATTGAATAACTCATTGGCAACATGCCTGGCAGAATAACTTTTTTCCACCCTCTATCTTGTCTTCCTTAACTTTGAATCTACCATTGTCCTCTACATGTTTTTGCTATCTAATTACCCTCTGTTACCATCTTCTTCTAATCCAAATCTTGGCATTTACTTTCTTCATCCTTGATCCTTCATAGGAGCATACCCTAGAACTCGTAAAAGTGTACTTTAATACCATTTACCATTCTTTTGCGGGTTCTTCTTATGGCTTGCACACATGTCCACTAAAACATTCCTAGGTTCTCGCTAATATTCTTTACACTCGACGGAGATTCCTTATTACTACTCTATGAGTAGTCATCGCTATCTTCTTCATAGCCTTACCTTTTATCCTATCCTACCTAGACAGTCATTTCTAACTACTCCATATTCAAAATTTGGGTTTGGTCTTTGCTAATTTTCTTCAAAAATTAAAACCTAAAATTTTTGAAGTATTTTAATCCCAAAATTTTTATCTTTAAAAGTACAACTAATTTTTTTTTAACAAACTCAGAAATAACTTAGTTTCTTAACTCTTAAAACTACAATTAATTTTTTTCAGAAGTTCTTTTCCTTTTAAAGACCTTTTTCAACTTTTACTTTTAAAAATTGGGATTTTTACTCGAACCGTTTATTAAGTTTTTCTTTTAAAAAATCAATTATTATACCAAACCATTTTTTTCAAAAATATACTTTACAGTATTTCCAAACATCCTTTATAATTTTTAAACAATAAAAACCGAAGTGGATAAAAATAACTCTTCCTCTATCATTTTCTTATCACTCATACTATCTCCACTTCCAATCCTTGGCGGAGTTTCTAATATCATGTGGGGGATTTTTTAAAAGATACTTGTAATAAATGCGCACAGCAAATACTAAATGTCCAATTTTCTTTGTTTTGTCTTTAATTTCCTATGTTGCTTCTAATTAAATTAGTAGCATTATTTTCAATATAATCTCCTAGTGTTATTTCTAATTACAAACGTTATTTTATATAAATCATAACATTGTTTTTATTTATATTTTATAATACTATTACTATTCAACCTTCATATACCTAAACTACCCTTATTCTAAATGTTCACTGCCTTCTTAGTTGAACCATTGCAGTGCATTCGCCCACTGCTTTATTTTTGGCTTCTAATCTTCTTTCTCGAACTTTTTACCCAATTTCAATCTTATACCACTTTCTATTATCTAACCCTAAAAGGAATTTTCCAACTTAAAATATTTTTCATCTTAGAAAAATCAACGAGCTACATACGCTCTAATATTTTTTTCAAAAGAATTCACCTTTTAATTAAAACCTATTATTATTATTTTCAGTCCAATAAATTTTAATTATTTATACTAAAACTTTTTATTTAATATAATATAGTTTTTTTTTTAAATTTAATATTTACTTACTTTTCAAAAATAGGGTATTTCTACGTTCAAATAATACCTTTGAAAATCATTTCAAATATATTAAAATTATATTTTCTCAATCTTTTATATTAAAATCATTTCAACTTTTAAGATTATTTTTTACTGGGTCGGACTCAAAGTGGATTTCTATTTGTCCCTTCATTTTGGACTTCTTCCTTCAACTTACCCATTGACTCATCTTCTTCCAACTATAAAATCCAGCTATCATCTTGGATTTATTGCTACACACCATCCTTCGGGAATTACTTTTGGATATCTACAACATATAGATTCTTATTATTCCCTTACCTGAGCCTTTTGACATCATCAATCGGCATCATACGGGGATCTACAATCATTGGGCTATCGGAAGCCCAACTAGGGAGTCACGTACTATTCAGCTTTAAGTACCTTCTACATGCTGCACTTATGCTCTTCTTAAGTCAACCCCTTTCCATACGACCTATTTCCTGTGGGAAAATTGGGGTAGGTGTATATCTTCAACATCTTCCATTATTTCAACTTATAATCTACTTATCAATATTTCAATGTATGGTTGCAACTACTATATAGTAGGAATTTTTAGGATTCCACATCTAATATATTTATATCTGTATTTAAAAATACGAATACGTTCACTTATCGTTTATTAATTTTTCAAGATCGACTAACCTGGCTTTGATACCAAATGCAACAACCCGCACCCCAATGGGCCTGAATTTTTGCTAAATCGAAAACGCAAGTCCACCAAAGTACAGACCGTTGGTTTGGTATCTAGCAAATAAACAAATAAATACATATTAGAGCACCGTCGATATAAAATCAGAGCGGAATAGTAAAGTATAATAAAACACATAGTTACTGACCAAGTTAGCAATTACAATATGTAGTGTCTTTGTTAGTGCTCGCATTAGAAAACCTATCCTTCCATTGTTCCCATCTTGTACCAGTACTTTTCCCTCTAAAGCTATCCTATGGGTTGTAATGAGGAAGGGATCAAAATAATCTTTTGGTGACTGGTAAATCGTACACTTTGTACATAACACTAGTTTGTATCGATTGTCTTCCATTACATGTTATGTGTTTTAAATTTTTACTTAGTCATCTCGACTCCACGTTCGCATACGATACGCCCCATCTACCCAAAGTAGACTATAATTACTTACGTATATATATAAATATATAAGTACCACAGCCCCCCTTTGGACCAAGATACTATCCCCGCTAGTATCTGTAATTTTGCACCGTTGAGCATCATCATCAATGTGTAGGCCAAATTGCCCGTGTACAAAGTAGAACTATAACGATCCAGAATTTCAATCATTCGAATTTGGAATATTTAATTGGTTTTAAATATTAAAATTTTTATAAGTTAAATAACTTGAATTTCAAATATAATGGTTATTTGAATATTTGAAACTGTTTAAAAAATAATAATAATTAAATCTTGAATTTTATGTGAATGAAAATGATTTCGAAAGCTGATTTAATTTCTATTTGAATAAGAATGAAGATAATAAACTTTTGAATTTTAATTTAAAAGCGATTAAACTTGTTTTATAATAATCGTTTTAATTAACGTGTGAAAATAGCCTTCCGGGGCACTGTCTCGAATTTTGACGAAACCAGTTTCATTAAATCCGTAATAGTGAGTTATTTTATGCCGTCGAATTTTGTGGCAATTGGACGTATCGTGTGGTCATGTGAGACCGAAATGTGTAGAAATTAATTAAAGGAATTTAAATTAACATAACTCGATTTAAAAAACTATCTTCTGTATATGATCGAATTAGGTCTCGAGACTAGTTCCATTGAGTTCGGAATAGGGGTACTTAGCATATAACGCTAGGCGGCATGCCTCATTTAGAGTTCGAGATTTTTTGGTGCTTATTACCAGATATTTTAAAATAAAACAATATATTTACCATACCCTACCCATAGTCCCCCATACTCTCAATCATACCCTTGCCACGTTCAAAGCCATACCATCTTCCCTTTAAAATCGCGCACCAAACCAGAAAAAACATTCTCCATTTTCAAATCTTCCTCTTCTCAAATCCTACGGTCCACAATCGTCAGAGCCAATCGAGGCATTTTTAGCCTATGACCTCAACTAGGAAGTTGTCGATGACGTCGAGACATAGGCAATGGATGGTGGAGATGAGGTGCGATGGCCCGTGGTGGCAGTGAAGCTCGGTTGAATGGAAAATGGATGGTTGAGCTCGGTAGAGCATTGTAAGAGGTGATAGGGGCCATGGCTAATGTCGTTAGAGCAGCGATGACGTAGGGAAGCTCCAGTGGAAGCGCGGTGTCGTGAAGTGGATGGTGGTGGAGGGAATTTGTAGTTGAACGTCATTTGGTTTTTGGTGGAATTCTCGGTGGAGTAGTCGACTTGGAGACTGTCGTTGCTCGCATTGGGTTGCGCGAGGTCGGGGGAAGCCTAGGTGGTGGCGCGGCAGGGGATGGGGGCCTGTTGAGGCGGCACGGTGATGGAGAAGTCGACGTTGATTTGGGTTGCCTGGAATTACGAACGAGGGGAGGATGGATTAATATGTTAATATTGGTAATTAGTTAATGAGTGTAATTAGTGTATATAAACTTTATTATTTAATTCATAAAATTGTAAATTAAATACCTCTCTCGTTTTAGATCGGAATTTAATGTGGTCAGTCGTGTTAGGATCGTATTGATGTGCACTAAGTTTGGAGTTGAATTGGTTAAGATCCGAGCTTGTAGAATTTTAAGCTAAATTCGAACGTTGTTCAGATTGAGACGAAAACAGAATGCTTCGGCGATAACAGAAATTTCGGTGAGTTAAATTCACCTTTTTGGTTAACCAGTGACTTATATAGTTAATAAAAATTGTTGATTGGATGTTTGGATGATTTACCGCTTTATCAGTTGGTTTGGATTTATTCCCGCCCCTGGAGCGGATGACCTTTTATATATACCCAACTAGTAGCGGATGATCCATATTATATAATTATATACTATTTGTGATGCAGGGGGACTAGTTGGAGGGGTCCAATAGGATTCCTTGCTATTATTGATTTTAATTTCAATAACATCCCTGTTATATGAATTATTGGATATTAAACCTGATTGTTGGTTCTATTGATTATGGCATTGTTATATGTTCAAAACTTAAAACCTATAGCGATAGAAAATCAATATCGATATTGTTTAAATGTTGGATAACTATTGGCCTAAAATTTGTATTTTAAATACTATAGATTGCAATTGGAGTTGGTTTATGAGATAGGAAATGATTTTTAACCTAAAATTGGGTTTCATAAATATTTTGTTTTAAAGGATTTAACTTCTATTTTACTCCAACCTTTTTATCTATCTTTTTCTAAGTTATTTATTTATATTATATTGTTTTAAGATTATTTATATTTAATTTCGTTTAAAAAATTATTTATTTATATTTATGTTGTTTTAAAGTTATTTATCAATATTTTAATATTTTGAAAAGTTAATTAATTAAATAGTTAATAAGGCTTGAAATTAATATATAATTTATGAATAATGTTTTGGAAATAAGTTATTACTATTTATAATAATGGTAAAGATTAATTATTATTGTTTATTTAACAGTGTTTTGAAATTATTAAATATTATTTTTAAGATGTTTTGAAGCTAATAATAATTATTTATTTATAATGTTTATTATTAATAATTATTATTTGTATAACAGTGTTTTGAAGTAAATGGTTTTTATTTATTTATAAATGTTTTCAAGACTTATAAATGGAGTTTTATACAATGGTTTAGAGGCTTAAAGGAAGATTATTTACAAGGTAAAGGGGTTTATAAATGGTTAGATATTTATAAAAGAATTTTAGAAATGAGTTTACAGAATTATAAGAGGAGTTTTATAATCAGTTTTATGGATTTATAAAGAGTTATAAAAGACTTGAGAAATAATTTATAAAAACATATTATAAATGATTTTTAGGGATTTTTAGGGATTTATAGAGGAGTTTATAAACGATTTTAGAATTGTATAAAAAGAAAATCTTTCTCTATTTTGTGAATATACTTATACTATTGAGATAAGTATATGGATACTTTCCAAGTATTGAAAATATAAGGGTTTGTGAATATACCTTTGTAAAAGTATTTCGATACAGGTATTTACAAGATGAATTTATTTAATGAAAAGATTAATTAAGGAGGCTAGCGGTTGCTTATGTGCTAACCAATATTGGTTTTTCTTTTGAAAATAAATCCCTAAAATGAATGTGTGTTTGTTGATAGTTAAATAACTGACTATCAAATATGGACCCAAAACGTAAGTTTCGAAATATCTAGGAGAAACACGTGAGTTATATGGCACAGTCATCTCTGATAATGATGTACTGTGCGTATAAATCTCGTTTCGTTCTCCTAGCAAAAATAATGAAGAAATCCATCCACCAACGGTTAAGAGGTGATCACCGCTCTCATCTTTGACTGTTTATTTCCTAAAGAACCGGGGTTGAGTTTACCGGAAGTTATCTAAAGTTGTTTTCGAAGAGACCGGGATCGGATATGTTATCTGTAACAACCCAAACTTTAGTGGGTCCGGATTTTTCGCAAAAATGCTAAAACCCAAGCCCACTGAAACCCGAGTTTCGAATCTGGAATCCTGCAAATAGGAAAAGATAAATATATCAGAGCTCAATTAACTATCTCACAGCGGAATTGATTAAAATATAATAGTAAGTAAATACTCACCCAAATAATGACACTTCCTAAGCGTGTCACATAGCTGAGAAGTTTCTGCCATCTACGTAACCTATAGGATGTTATGAGGAGGGGGTCAGAACAAAAGTTCTGGTGAATGGATAAATTATATACTTCTAGGCTTAATCCTACATATATCGTTTTATTTCCATTTACTCTTACAATAGGTTCATTAGGTTACAATATTCTCACCTATATTTGTGAACCGTGCCCAACTACTCCATAGTAAATTAAAATCTAATAACTAATATATATGTAGCTATATGCCCAATGACCATATTGGTCCTAGGTACCACCCATGGAACCTTCCGTATCCTACTGGAAAAGGGCTCCATCCTCTTGCTTCGAAAGCGTTCTGTAACTACATCTATAAAGGACTACTTTGTAAGGCCTACAATAAAGATGCTCCATCGTCTTGCTCCATAGTTATATCTGTAAAGGACTACTTCGTAAGGCCTACAATACAGATACTCCATCATTTTGCTCCACGAGCGTTTCATAGCTACATCTGTAAAGGATTGCTTCGTAAGGCCTACAATACAGATACTCCACTACTTACTATGAAAATGTAAATCGCATCTGCACTAGTCTATACCAATGCTCAGACATCCACAATGTACCACCCAGTGTGTACATTGAGAACTACGTAATCATTCTGTCTACTATCTGAATCCCGCTAACAAGGTTTACCTTGTACAAAACTCAGTCGGGGATTTTCTATATCTGTAAAGGACTGCTTCGTTAGGCCTATAATATGGATATTCTAGTTGGTCTTTCTCTTTCTCATCGTGGCTATGGCCCCACGCAGCCACCCCTCAACTAATCGAAAGACTTCTAAAGAGTTAAGTGGTCGTGCCCAACTACAAACAATCTAACATCACATTGGCGGTGCCCCCCATCCAATGTCTCAATAATGAAAGAATCATTAGCCTGTTGGTTTAACTCTAGTCTTTCCCGAAATCGCTTTTGGTCTTGATGCTGGCCGATATCCGCATGCGACTATCCTTAAACTTACTTGCAAGTACTAGACATACGAATACCCAACTCCGAACACCAAGCCCTTCTGACTGCCTCCAAAGGTTTGGTTCTTTAGGCCTACAATGAATATGCAATCAAGGCATACTCTCTTGATGGAACACCTACAGACCTGCCTCCGGGGATATAGCTTCGTTAGGCCAACCCAGAGGGCCATCCTAGAGTATCATCACGTCCCGTTGAAGTCTCATACTTCCTTGAAGCCCAAATATACTAACTTGGACATGCTTCTCCATTGCTGAAATCCGTGATGAACTGCTTCGTTAGGCGCTTCATCCTTTGGGCTGCTCCAAATGCATTTCGATTCTTTTATTAGACCCTAAGTCTAATCTTTAATTTGCGTTTAGTTTGCTTCCTTATTGTGTTGGCTACTTATTTTAATTTAATTAGCATATTCTTTCCCTTGTATCACTTCTAACTATTGTGAGATAACCATAAGTCTAATAGGGAATGCTGTTAGTATGAGCCACATTCATTATCTTGCTTATTTAACTTAATATATAAATCCTTAAGTTCAATAAAATAAGCCTCTTTTATTATTTCTGTTTTATTTGCTTATCGACTTAATATAAGTTGTTTAAATAAGCTTCTATCATTATTCTCTACTATCATTGCTTACCAATTTATTACAAGTCTCACGATAAGCTTTTCCGTTCTTATTTCATAATTATAACCTATGTTATAATTCTACTTGTAATTGTTACTTTTTCTTCTTTTATAGTCCGTTATATAATTAAAAGCGTTTCTTGTCTGCTCTAGTCTGCCTTCTTTTATTATGATATAGAATTTTCTTTAATTCTTTAATATTACATAATTCACTTATCATAATAATTTCCTAGTTAAATAGCTTGCGCAGTAAATGCAGACTCAGGCTCATTAATTTTTTTTATAGCCTCAAATTCTTAAATTAATAATTTTCTTGTTTCAAATCATACTTTACTTTATTGTCTTCTATTTTAGGAAGTAATCCTATTTTATTTGGTTGGTTATGAAAACTACATAATCCATTTCCATATCTTAATATTGAATAATACTATAAACAATAATCCATAACTGCGAGATATCTCTTTTATTATTTTGGAGTAGTGTAAAATACAGGTGGTTTCTCTATTTTACACTAATTTCCCCCTTTTTATTTCATTTATTCTGGCAGTTACGTTTATCGTTATCCTTTAGATATTAAGTTATGGAAATGTATCCCATTTTCTAAACCAACCAATTAATCTAATAATTACTCCCAAATTAACTTTTCCCGTTTTAATGCAATTTATTACATTAATTATGTTCCTCAACTTTTATTATTTTACATCTAATTTCCTTCATTTCAGTATTCTTAATTATTTAATCCATATTCGCGTTTAATCTATTCTAATCCATATGCGAAGATAAAGGAGAGGATAGAAAAAAACTGATGCTTGCATAAAAATCCAAAACGTAGAAAAAGATGTAAATAAGGCATAGAAAACAGTGTGTAAATACTAATATTGTAAATAAACTGCAAGTTTTCTTATAATTCAGCATAATTTAATTAATATGATTAATTATTGAATAAAATTTTCTAAATGGGAATCTAACGATAATATAACTTAAACTTAAAAGATATATTAATAAATCCACTCACCTGTCGTCCTTAGCTTCGCTTGTGCTCCGCTTGGCTCCATAGTCCTTCTGGATCCCCTTCTTCCAAGGTGTATAATATTTAATTTAGAAGATCTTCTCCCTAGAAATTATTCTTTTTTTAGGGTTCAGCCTTAGGCCAAGAACTCAAAGAAATATTTTCTATTTAGGGTTTAGTCTTGGGCAATGAACCCATGGGAGAAAATCTAATTGTGAGAAGATAGTTAGGCTTAGGGTCCTATTTATATTGGATCTTGGGGATCTCAAACCGTTGGATTTTTGGATTGAACCTGGAGCCACCACGTCACAGGGTGGTTCGGAGCCATAGGATCGAAGAACCTATGGCTCAGATCGCGCAAAAATGAGAAAACACGTCACTAATCGTACCTGGATGAAAATTCGTCCAGGTCGTACATAGGTCGACCGGGTGGTCGACCGCCCTTAGCCAGCAGTCAACCGTTGCGCCTATTGGGTCGACCTTCTGGTCGGCCCATATTTGTGTTATATTTATTTTATTTTTTTCGTTCGGTTATTTGATTTTGTTTCGTTCTTAACTTCTTCGTATTGGCTCGGTTTTAGACAAGTTATATATGGAAATTGATCAGAAAATCGCCCCAGACGCGATGGTACAAATTCTGAAGCCATATTCCGATAATTCCAAAAATATTTATTTTCCCTACTTATCATAATTCGTTATATTTTAATTAAATAAAAATGCGGGGTGTTACATTCTCCCACCCTTAGGAAATTTCATCCCCGAAATTTGACAAGGGTAAAATTTATGTAATCCTAACTTTTATTACAACCAATTTGTGTACATCCAATTTTTCAACCATCCGTGCTTTTGTGCAAAAGTGTCCTTCAAAACAAAATGTATGTATGCACGTAAATTTCTAAGTGGTACCTCCTATATGAATGCTTTTTATTTTAAAAATTTATTTTTAAAACATGATGCACACAACCTAAATATACTTGCAATTTCTATATGAATGCAATTTTTCAAAAAATTAAAATATTTTTCACCCAATTTTTCCCACACTCCTATTAAATAGGGGTGTAGTTCAGCCAATTTTTCATCCAAATCCTAACACAACTTTTTAATAGTCGAATTTTAGAAAAACCTAATTTTCTGAATTCAAGTTAAACGGAGAAGCTTTATTTTTCTCCGATTTTCTTTTCGTACATATTTCCCCATACTTGGAATTTTAGGGTTGCTATCCTATAAAAATCCCTTTTTATTTTCCCAAGCATAGTCTACATAAGAAGATAGCTTTTTAATCTTTAGTTGACGTTTCCGTCGCCTCTTTAATTTGTTGTTTTCCTTTTTGTTATTCTTATTTATGCTCTTACTTTTTATAATAACGTTCTTATGTCCTTATTCTCCATTTGTGAACATCACAAAAATAAAGAGAAAAAGCATCGATACTGATATACTACCATATAATTTTAAATGCATACATGAGAGTACAGTTTTGTAACTAAAAATAGAAAACAGACCCTACTACAATACGATACTAGATGGATGACATTCGAGGCTAACATAGCCATCTCGGGCTAGGAGGCCTATGCCCCTGTCCGCCCTGACACAGGAAGGCTCTAATAAAGGAATCCAAACAGCTAAGGCGCTCCTCCTACCGCCTAGTGCTCACCTCAACCTCACGCCGAGGCCTAGCTAACTCATCATGTCTCCTAATCACCTCCTATTGTCCCTGTAGAATCCTGGCGTGCTCCCTAGTGAGTCGCTCTTGCCTCATGGCAAGGGCCCTATACTAATCCTCATAGCTCATCGGTGGAGGGGGCTAAGAGGGTCCTGCACCCCTCCCCAAGATCCGTATCCATGTTCAAATCCCCACGTACTCTACGTCGCGGGCTTAGATGGCCAAGCGGGCCATGGGGACTCGGTATGGCCTACGCCACCTCCAAACGGTGGGGAGGGAAAGTGCTGATGCTCATGAAAGTGATGGGGTGCCTTCCAATGTGGTAAGGGCTGTGGTGATGGCTGCTGCCCGTGCTCCTGCTCCTCCTGTGGAGCCTCAATCTGTGCCAATCCTATATGCATCCTCCTCAGAGTGGATGAATCTATCATGGGGTGGGCATGCTCACTGTAAGTCTCTCTCTCTCCATCTCAACCTGGCCCACCTGAAAACCCGTGTCCAAAGGTGACAGTAAATCATAGTAGATTTGTGAAGTCCGGTCGCTGTCATATATTGGGCCATAATCGTCATAGCCCAGTTCACCTGTAATCCTCCGAATATGGCATAGGTGGCCCGCCTCACAATAGGGTATATCTTATCAAAACTCCCCGTCTTAGGGAAAAGGTTATGCTGTAGAATGCGGATAACTAACCTAGCTAACGGGGTCAACTGCCCAGCGCTCCAGTCAAGGTGCTGGGGGTCTAAAAGAATCTGCTGCAAAACGGCCATGTCCATCATCTTAATCTGCCCTACCTCTAAGCCATACCCTCTGATATCTAAAATACTAGCCAACTGAGACTCTTTGAAAACTATCCTAACTCCCTTGACCTCCGACTGGAAGGCCAACTCCTCATCCTCATCGCTAGTATGTAAGTTAGCATCAAAAAGACGTACTAACCTGGGATACGCTCGCTGCTCGAACATCTCATGGCTAAGAATTCGTCGTAGCCCTGTGTCCAAGAAGAGCTGCTCTAAACGTGTGCCCGAAAAATCAGTAAACTTCACCGCCCTTCCTTGCATAAACTGGTACGCGGTCGTATCGGAGTAAGACTGCACTATCCGCATATCACTCTAACATCAAGCTATCTCTTGTGGTGTGAGGTAGGGAAAAATGTGAACTAGAGAGGGTCTTGAAGGCATGGTGAAAAAATCTTAGATATGTGGAAACGCAGTATGGATCCGTGTAGATCTCGCGACATGCTTTGATTTGGCACTAACAACGAGTTAAACGGTGGAGTTTTGGAGGAATTTGGGTGCTTGGAAGGGGTGATTTTTGGGTTTGGCTGCTGTCTTCAAGGAGGAAGTAAAAATGACGAAGAGAGGCCAAAGCATGCGTTTATACGCGTGCAGTTTGCACTAAGGCGGTCAACCCGCCTTAGCTACAGGTCGACCGCTCGGTCGACCTGGTCGGCCTGTTTTATATATATATATATATCGTCTTCGAGTTGCTACGTCGCCCGCCTCCCCTTAACTAATCGAAGCCTAAGCAAATTCTACCTACTACCGGGTTGTCCGAGTCGCGGTTACGACTTAGGCTAAATATTCTTGTTTGCTCTCCACCCTCCAAGTGGAGTCTTGACGTGTTCTATACATCAACTGAACCTATATTAATATCCACAAGCTTGCTCCAACCACTTAAATCGTCTAACCCGTATTTTTTTTTCAAAACAGCTTTAATATCTTTACAGCTAGAAAAATATTTTTACGTACTTATAAACCTTTTCGTACTTAAATAAGGATTTCAAAATACGTTTCTACTTGGCTAAGACGGATGTTGTGTAAAACATCGTCACTACGGCCCAAAATACTAGTTTTCAATTAAAGTTAATAATACCTATATTTTTCTAAACTGTATATTTCTCTATTTTCAAATTCAAAAATGCTTTAAAATTGTTTCTCTCCAACTTCCCATATTTAAACTAATACAATTTTAAATCTGTAAACTTCTAGAATTAAAACTTGAAAATCTTCCAAAACTTTTCAAATTCTTAAGAGTTTAATTGCTGGGCTAGACTTAAAAGTGGCTTTTAATTTGCTTTCACCTTTCCAAATATTCTCTACTGAATCCAAAAACCTTTTCCATTCTAAGTCTTATAGCTTCAGGGATTTCCTTACTCCAAGTTTTGATACACTAGATTATTTTCCAAACTTTCTCCAAATATTGATTTACTCGAAAGAATGGACTTCTCTTTGGGGTTTTAAGACTGTGTGTGTATATATAAATATATATATTAAAAATACAAATACATTCACTCACTATCTACCTAGGGATCTAAACCTAGGCTCAGATACCAAATGTAACAACCTGAACTCCAATGGGTCCAGATTTTTCATAAAAATGCTAAAATCCAAGCCTATTGAAAACCGAGTTGGGAATCTGGTATCCTGCAAATAGGCAAAGATAAATATATCAGAGCTCAATTAACTATCTCATAGTGTAATTGATTAAAATATAATAGTAAGTAAATACTCACCCAAATAATGACACATCCAAAGCAAGTGTCACATAGCTGAGAAGTTTCTACCACCTACCTAACCTGTAGGATGTTATGAGAAGGGGGTCAGAACAAAAGTTCTGGTGAATGGATAAATTATATACTTCTAGGCTTAATCCTACATATATCGTTTTATTTCCATTTACTCTTATATTAGGTTCATTAGGTTACAATATTCTTACCTCTATTCATGAACCGTGCCTATCTACTCCATAGTAGAATAAAACCTAATAACATATATATATATATATATATATATATATGTAGCTATATGCCCAATGACCATATTGGTCCTAGGTACCACCCATGATACCTTTTGTATCCTCCTCGAAAAGGGCTCCATCGTTTTGCTTCGAAAGCGTTCTGTAACTACATCTATAAAGGACTGCTTCGTAAGGCCTACAATACAGATGCTCCATCGTCTTTCTCCACGAGCATTTCATAGCTACATCTATAAAGGACTGCTTCGTAAGGCATACAATACAGATGCTCCACTACTTACTATGAAAATGTAAATCGCATTCGCACTAGTCTATACCAATGCTCGGACATCCACAGTGTACCACCCAGTGTGTACATTGAGGACTACGTAATCGTTCTGTCTACTATCTGAATCCCGCTAACAAGGTTTACCTTGTACAGAACTCAGTCGGGATTTTCTATATCTGTAAAGGACTGCTTCGTTAGGCCTATAATACAGATATTCTAGTTGGTCTTTCTCTTTCTCATCGTAGCTATGGCCCCACGCAGCCACCCCTCAACTAATCGAAAGACTTCTAAAGAGTTAAGTGGTCGTGCCCAACTGCAAACAATCTAACATCACATTGGCGGTGCCCTTCATCCAATGTCTCGATAGTGAAAGAATCATTGGCATGTTGGTTTAACTCTAGTCTTTCTCAAAATCGCTCTTGGTCTTGATGCTAGTCGATATCTGCATGCGACTATCCTTAAACTTACTTGCAAGTACTAGACATACGAATACCCTACTCCGAACACCAAGCCCTTCTGACTGCCTATAAAGGTCTGGTTCTTTAGGCCTACAATGCAAATGCAATCAAGGCATAATCTCTTGATGGAACACCTACAGACCTGCCTCCGGGTATACAGCTTCGTTAGGCCAACCCAGAGGGCCATCCTAGAGTATCCTCACGTCCCGTTGAAGTCTCATACTTCCTTGAAGCCCAAATATACTAACTTGGATGTGCTTCTCCATTGCTAAAATCCGTGATGAACTGCTTCGTTAGGCGCTTCATCCTTTGGGCTGCTCCAAATACATTTCGATTCTTTTATTAGACCCTAAGTCTAATCTTTAATTTGCGTTAAGTTTGCTTTCTTATTCTGTTGGCTACTTATTTTAATTTAATTAGCATATTCTTGCCCTTGTATCACTTCTAACTATTGTGAGATAACCATAAGTCTAATAGGGAATGCTGTTAGTATGAGCCACATTCATTATCTTGCTTATTTAACTTAATATATAAATCCTTAAGTTCAATAAAATAAGCCTAATAAGTCAATAGGAACATGATACATTTTTGAAATGAAGTAATGGCGGCATCTCCTCCTTCTTCCCCGATTCCTCTTCCTCCATCTTCTCTGATCCCTCCTCCTCCCTCATCCTCGATTCCTCCTCCTCCCTCTTCTCTGTTTCCTCCTTCTCTCACTTCCCCAATTCCTCCTCCTCCCTCATCCTTGATTTCTTCTTCACCCTCTTTCATGTCTCCTCATACTACCTCTTCTATTCTACCCTCTTCGATCCCTCCTCCACCCTCTTCACTGATTTCTCAATCATGCTTGAACAATGTGAATCATTCATCATTGTTATCAGATACAAACTTTCCTTCCCTATTTGATAATTCGTATTCTTTTCATTCCACAATGGTTTCTGAAACTGACAATAAGTGGGTATCGCTATTCAAGAAAAAGCCTAGAAATGCTAGAGTGTTTGTGCCTATTCAATTTGATATTAAGAAAGATGGTTTTCCGAAACCTTTACCTGAAGAAGTTAAAAGAGAAGGAATTAAATATTGGAGTGATCATTTGGTTGGTTTTTTCTTGGATGGATCCCTTTCTTATTTGACTGTGACAAAATATTTGAGAAGTATTTGGAGATTGAAAGGTGAAGTTGAGATAAAATCTGATAATGAAAATTATTACTTCAACTTCTCGAATGATCTAGACAGAATGAAGATCTTACAATCCGATCCTATCTTCATTAAAGGTAAAATGTTCATCATAACTACATGGAATCCATCATATGGTTATGTTCAAGAACAAATTAAAAAAGTTCCAGTTTGGGTTCATTTTTATAGAATTCCTTTGATTGCTTGGACTTTAATTGGAATTAATTGGTTGTCTTGTCATATTGGAAAATTGATCTGTCTTGATGAAAGTACAGAAAAATTGAAATGATTCAAATATGAAAAGGCTTTGATTGAAGTAACTCCTGATCAAGAACTTCCTGAGTATATTACAATTGATGATTTAGGAGACAGCTGTCCTCAATTTAAGGTCGTATATGATTGGAAACCAAAAATTTGTTGTAAATGCAATGTTTTTGGACATGAAACTAAAGATTGTTTAGGAAGTTGTAAGGTTGAGAGATCGGAAATGTTTTCTGGTAGTGATTTTGGAGTAACTGATTACAGTGATTACAATGAGCAAAATTTTAAGCAAGAAAGGGTACTGAAGGCAAACAATTCTGGAAATTTAAATCTTAAGACTATGAAAGTCTGGAGGAGGAAGGTTATAGATCAAGAAGTTATTAAGGATTGTAATAATTTGAATAAGAAATCAGATAATCTTTTATCTGATATTGGGGAGAAGAATTGGGATCTAAACTAGAAGGTTCAAAAGGAATCAGAAACATATATTGATAAATGTTCTTCAAGTTTTAGTACTGAACAAAACAAATTGGTTGATATGGGTTATAAGGAGAATATTATAACTTCAAATTCTTTCATGGTATTGTCAGATATTGGTGAAGAAACTAATAATAATGTGTCAATAAAAGAAAGTGAGACCTATATTTCACAATTTGGAAATAATCAGGATACTGTAGTTTCATCTGAAAATCAAGCCTCTATAAATGATAAAAGTCAAGATGAAAATGATTCTGCTCCTACAACTGTGTTTCTGGAAAATAAAGAGAGTTTGGAAGAGAACTCATCTGAAAATATGGAATATCAAAACCACAAGGAAACTGCAAATTCAAATATTGACAAGGCTTTGGAATCACGTGTACTGTTAGAACAAGGAAATATTGAAAATAACATCAATTCAATTACCATGAAGAATAGTAAGGATGCTATCACTGAACAATCTTCTCCATATTATAATATTACTCCTCCTGATCACTTAATCCTTCCACCACCTTGTAATTCAAAGGAGGAAATAGTAGAACATGTTATATCTATTAACAAAAAAGGTAAAAGAGGTAAAAAGATAGTCTCTTTCAATGAATCAGCTGATGATCTTAATAATGGGAATAACTACAAAATTAATGAAATTCAGCCTAAATGTAACAATGTAACTGCAGTATCTTTTAAAGAATCTTCAAATTCTAGTGGAAATAGACATACAAGGAAGCATCCCACAATTCTCCTATCTCCTAAACCATTATGATGATGATCAATAATATAGCATATTGGAATATCAGAGGAGGGCATTTATCTTCTAAGAAATATGAAGTGAAGAAATTGATTAAAGAACAAAAAATACAACTTATTGCTATCAGTGAAACAAAGTTGAACAAGACAAAATCTGAAATAGCTTGCAAAAATATTGCTCCAGATTGGACATACGAAGATAATTTGCAAAGTGCTCCATATGGAAGAATTTTAGTACTATGGAATTCAATTTTTTTCAAAATGACAAAGTTATTGAAAGATGATCAATTTATCCATTTCAATGCTATATCCTTACCTTCTAATACATCTTTTCTAATTACTTTTGTTTATGCACAAAATTCTTTGGATAGAAGACTCTCTTTTCTTTCTAATATCCCTGCTCTTGCTCATCCAAATTTACCTTGGTTAATTCTTGGAGACTTTAATTGTATGTATTCCTCTGATCAAAAAGTTGGAGGAATTCCTCTTTCTTTGAAAGATATTTCCCCTTTGAAACAAGCCCTTATTAATTCATCTCTTAGTCATATCTCTTTTGTTGGAGCTGAATATTCATGGAATAATAAAAGTCAAAATGGGCAAGAACATTCTGCAAACTTGATCATGCTTTTCATAACATTCATTCTATAAACTTGTGGCCCAATCTTCTCTGCAAATTCTTAAATCCATCTATTTTTGATCACTCTCCTATTATTCTATCTTGGGGAGGATGTACAACTAGGAGAAATTCATCTTTTAGATTTTATAAATCTTGGACTAATCATAAATGTTTTTCAAGTATTGTTATGCAGGTGTGGCGGGAGATAATCATTGGAAATCCACTATATATATTAAAGACAAAGTTACAAAAATTGAAGGCAAGACTAAAAATATGGGCAAAAGAAATTTTTGGAGAAGGATCAAAAGTTTCTGATGGAATAAGAGAAAAACTATTTAATATACAGCAGCAACTTCAGTATGATCCTATGAATTCAATTCTGGCTTGCCAAGAAACAGTTTTATCTAAAGATTTACATGAGGCACTGGAGTTTGAGGCTTTAATGAGGAATGAAGTTCTACATGATATTATTGTCAAACAAGGTGATAGGAATACAAGATAATATCATAACTCAATCAAAATAAAACAGGTCAAAGAAAGGATTTTGAGTGTTACTGATATGTATGGTGTTATACAAGATACCGAAGATTCCATTTCTAAGGCTTTCATTGATTATTTCTCTTCCATACTTGCTAATCCATCCTCAATGATTCTAAATCTGTTACCCCTCTTTAAAATGCAAGTACCTTTCTGGATAAGAAGCAAGCAAGTGATCTGATACAAGAAGTTTTACCTGAGGAGATTAAAAGGGCAGTTTTCTCTTTAAAATCTAGTGGTGGTCCCGATGGTTTTAATGCTTTTTTCTACCAAAATACATGTAAAATAGTTAAAAGTGATGTTATCAAAGCACTCAATACTTCTTCTTCCATAACAAGTAACCAACTGGTGTTAATGCAACAAATATAGCTCTAGTGCCAAAATGTCCAAATCCAGTCAGTGTTTCTGATTTTAGACCTATTTCATGTTGCAATGTTCTTTACAAAATTATATCCAAGATAATAGCAATTAGACTTCAAAATGTTTTGTCTTCAATTATTTCAAGCAACCAAGTTGCATTCATGCCACACAGAAATATCAGTGATAATATTTTGCTAACACAAGAGCTCTTAAGAGGTTATGGTATTGGGAATATATCACCTAGGTGTATGTTGAAACTTGACATACAAAAAGCTTTTGATTCTATATCATGGAGTTCTATCATAGCAATTCTTTCAAGGATGAATTTTCCTAAACCAATGCTGGCATGGATTTATACTTGCATTTCTACAACTCATTTCTCTATTCTAAGAAATGGTTGTTCTAGAGGATACTTCAAAGGAACTCAAGGTGTACGTCAAGGGGATCCAATTTCTGCTTATCTGTTCGTTATAGTAATGGAGATTCTTAATTCGTTGATAATTGAACAAGTGAATGCAAAGAAGTTAGAGTTACATCCAAAATGCAAGGATCCACTCATAACCCACCTATTATTTGCTGATGATCTTGTCATCTTTACCAAACCAACTATTTCAAATATCACCACTATACTCGAGATATTGGATCAATTTTATTCAATCACTGGTTTGAAGATAAATCTTAGTAAATCACACATACTAATAGCTGGTCTCAGTGATGATCTGAAAGCTGGAATTATATCTCACTCTGGACTTAAAGAGATGCAACACAATGCCAGATATCTGGGCTTACCACTTATTTCTGCAAGAATCACTAAAACTGACTGTTTACCTTTATATGAAAAAATTACTGATAAACTTTCTAGTTGGCCTAACACAAAACTATCTCAGGCAGGAAGATTAGTCATTGTTCAGAGTATTGCAAGTGCTATGGCTAATTTTTGGATGAGACACTATATTCTTCCTTGCAAACTTGTATCAATGATTAATAGTGCTCTGAATAGATTTCTATGGCATGGTGATCCATTTTCTAAAAAGCTAATTCCAATATCATTTAAGAAGATTCAATTGCCAAAGGATAGAGGTGGTTTGGGAATAACTAATATAAAGATATGGAATATTGCAGTTATATCAGTATATTTTGACAAAATATTATCCAGAAAAGAGGATCTCTGGACATAGTGGATACTAAAGAATCTGTTAAAAGGAAAGGATTTTTGGTCGATGAATATTCCCAATTTAAGCAACTGGAGTTGGCGTAATATTCTGAAATTAAGATCTACTTTTCTTCCACTCATTCAAAGCAATCCACTTGAGAACAATGATTTATATTTCTGGACATCTCCCTGGGCTAAACCTGGTTTGATTATACAAGAACTTCTCCCATACTCCTTAAAACTGAAGTCTGGCATTCCTTGTACTGCTAAGGTTTCTTCATATATTAATGATGGATCAATTGTTCTACCTTATTGCAGTTCTAATCAAGTCAGAAATTTATGGCAATATATATCATCATTGTCTCTTCCATCTTCAAATAGTAAAGTCCTTTGGACTAATAATGGTAAGAAGCATACAATTTCTCAAGTATACAAAGCTTTGTTAAATAATGCCAATTCAGAGAGGTTTCCTTGGGCAGCACGAATTTGGATGGAAAAATCACCTGCTAAAGAAAATTTATTATTATGTAAAATTATGGCTAATGCACTTAATACTAAACAGAAATTAACAAGTCTTGGTGTAATTAGCAATGAAGACTGTGTTTTCTATCAAAGGCATCCTGAAACTAATACTCATTTATTTTTTAAGTGCAACTACTCTTTTGGAATATGGTGCAGATTACTAGCAAGTGGAAATTGCCACAAACCTGATAAAAACTCGAGAATTGAATGGTTCAACATATTCAAGGCAACAAGATGGAAATCTTCGAAGACAGAGATACTTATTATTATATTAAAGATTTTTGCATATGAGATATGGAATGAAAGGAATAGGAGAATCTTTGATCTTAAAATGGAAAATGCAGCTACTATATATAGTATAATTGATAAGAGAATACACAAAAGATTGAGCAGGCTGAAATGAAAGATGTGATAATATTGATGTATTTTAGTTTTATGCTGTTTGCATAAAAAATGGGCAAACACCTCCAAGTCGTATGATTTAGTCGATTTTATGTTGTTCTTAATGACTTGGGTGGTTTATGCAAATATGTAAAAAGCAGGGACTAAACTGTAAAAGACACACAGATTTATAGTGGTTCGGCCAGAATGTGCCTACGTCCACTTTATATGTTATTCTCCTTTACTGTTCAGATTACAAGTACAAAGCTTTGATTACAAGTGTATGAAAGTTGTTCGAAAGTTCTGTCCGTGCTTGAGCTCTCAAACTTGTCCGTCATTGTTGTACCCCTACCCCTCTATTTATAGAGTGAGGCTGGGGGTAGGGGTCTTGGATGTATGTAGCTGCTGGTGGGCCTGGGCCGATGTAATTTGGCCTGGCAATGCTGGTTCGGTAATGCCTTGGTTCGGTAGTGAGTGGAGCGTGGATCGTTCCGGTAGTTCTGGTCCGGTGGTGAGTAGGTTGATTTCTGGTCCGGTGGTTCTGGTCCGGTGGTGAGTGGGTTGATTTCTGGTCCGGTGGTTCTGGTCCGGTGGTGAGTGGGCTGAGTTATGATTCGGTGGTGGTTGGAGTGGTTTTGGTTCGGTAGTGTTTACTTTGGTACGAGTTGGTTCGGTCTTTCATGGTTGTGAATCTGGTTCGGCAGTGGTAGGGATGCCGAATAAAACTTAGGCATGCCTGGACGAAACTGTTGCTTCTTGGTCTTGAGATCTCCTGGGTGAGAACACGCCCAACATTTGCCCCCCAAAGTGGGGCATATGCCGGTATATGTCGTGCTTTGTTTTAAAATCAATGACGTTTAGCTTGGATACTCCCATTCGGCCCAAACGCCGAACCAGCCGGTTCGATCATCTATGTTTGCCTATAAGTATGGGCCTTACGCTTTTGTTATTCCTTACTGTCTGAAATAGCCGAACAAAATTCTTGCCTACCGAATCAATCATATCATCGAACCAGCTTTGACTGCCGGACCAGGTGAGATTTTCTTCTGCCGAATAAACTTTATTCTTGAATTACCGAATGAACTTTAGGGAGTATGAGTGCCGAATGAACTCGAAGACTCGAATTACCGAATGACACTTAGGGAGTATGAGTACCGAATGAACTCGAAGACTCGAATTACCGAACGACACTTAGGAAGTATGAGTGCCGAATGAACTCCAAGATCCGAATTACCGAATGACACTTAGGGAGTATGAGTGCCGAATGAACCCCAAGATTCGAATTACCGAATGACACTTAGGGAGTATGAGTGCCGAATGAACTCCAAGACTTGAACTACCGAGTGAAGCTTTTATGTTTTGAATTATGAATGAAATTCCAGACTGTAGGTACTTGCTTGTTTATATCTCTACACTCCTTGTTCTAACAATATGTTTTCTCGTGTTGCAGATAATGTCTCATAAAGTAGAAACTCGTTCCGACAAGAAGAAATCCAAGGACAAAGGAGAGTCCCCCATAGTGCCCCCAGTTCAGGCAGAACCAGAACGACATGGACCAACCCCGAGATCGTTAGTAGACGGGTACGGTCCTCAAGAGCTCTTGAACTCACCGCCTGATTGCTTTCCCAGCTCCCTCAAAGATGAGCAGCTTGATGTTATCTCTCGCTCTTTGGGGATCGACAGAGCACACATGTTATTGCCGGGGGAAGGAGTGATGCCGTATAACCCCCCTGAAGGATATTTTGCTTATAGCAGGTATCATTGCATGTGTGGTGCCATCCCACCTATCAATGCTTGGATAGTCAGCTTCATCACATACTTGAAGGTGGCTCCTTTCCAGCTTCAACCCAACTCCTATGTCATCTTGGTGAGCCTGTTCGTCATCTTCCAGAGGAGATACGGGCGTCCTCCTTCCAATCGGGAAATTCGGTATCTGTACAACTTAAGAGGCTACAAGAAGGGGTCTCCGTATATTAGCTTGGAGTCGGCCGTGTCCTTCAAGCCAGTCCTGGATTTATACTCGAAGTTCAGCATGTTCAAGAAGGAATGATTTTTTGTCAGAGATGACTCCGTTTCTTCCCGCCGCTTCACCTCTGGCTGTAAGTTGAATCTTATTTATAATTTTTTGTTCTGACCACAATACTCTCCCTCACGTGCCTTATTTCTTGCTAGCGACAGGTGGCTTTGCGATTGTAGAGAATGATCGTTTGGTTCGGATGGCTGAGGAAATAGAAGCCATTCCGGGAATGGAGAGGTCGGCTTCTTATTTGATCAGGAACGCTACTCTTCTGGGGCACAACTTGATTCTGCCACATCAGTCTGTGGTCAAGCAGAGAGATACGGCTGAGGAGAGGGCCGCCAAGGCTAAAGGAGGGGCTACGGTGAAGAGCAGTAAAAGGACACCTTTCCTGAAATATCCAATTGACGGGGGGAAGAAACTTAAGAAGTCTGACGGTCCCTCCCCTAGCACATGTCCAGACATCCTGGAGGAGGGAGATGTGGAGGAGGAAAAAGGTGAGGATGAAGGAGGTGAGGGGGAGAGCGGAAGTGATGGAGAAGGTGATGGACAGAGTGGCGATGGTGTTGGGGCTTTGTCTTCTAAGCAGGCGGGTGTGATCCAGGAGTGGACAGACGATGCTTTCCGCCTAGCTTTCGAAGGGCTGGAGGGAGAACCGGCTCTGGTAGAGGAGCCTAAGAAATTTGACAAGGCCAGAACCGGCGCCGACTCATCTTCCCAGAGTGTTCTAGTTGAGGAAGCCCCCTCGACTCAAGGTGAATTTTTGACTTTTGCAGACTCCATTTGCGATAAGGACTTAGGAATATTTTATGGTCAGCTCCCGTCCTGGAATGAGATCCAGGACTTATTGCAGTATCCCACTTCTCCCCAGGGTTTGTATAACATGAGTGTCTCTTTACTCTTCCTAACTTGATATATTTCTTGAATTATAGTTCAACGTCAGCTTGTAACACTTGGTTTTTTATCCCAAGAACGGGTAAAGCGGTTAAGACATCAGATGTTCGACACCGTCTTGAATAATATAAACTTCTCAGGGCTTCTACTAAACCAAAGCCTCCGACTAACCGCTCTGGAGACGTAGTCAGCTACCGTCCTCTTCTTGGAGTTATCGAAGAGGATATCCGAAAGAAGAAGAGGAGTCGCTCCTTGTTTGAATCTCCACCTGACCCTCAGCCCCCGACTCAGCCGCTTCAGGATACCACGGAGGAGAACACTGAGTTTATTCCTTCCCTGCTCCCGTCTAAAAATCCTACCGTTATCCCGATAGACCATCCTGGCTTGGCTCGTAATCCGTTTGCGGGTCATCCGGATCTAGATCCGGATTCTCACGATATTTCCTTTGATGAAGCTACTGGTGAGCATCTTCTCCCTCGCAATCCCATGGTAAGGGTGCTTGACGAGGCCAAGTCCCTGGACCTTGATTTGCATACCACTCGGGTTGTAACCTTTGGGGACGAAGCTAAGGCAAACATTGACCGGGTTGCTGAGGAAACCAGGAAGCTGATGGGGCATCATGCTCGACTGGTTAAGGCTGGAGAAGAAATCGGTAGTGCTAACATTCGATTGCGTTTAATGGTTTCCGACCAGGCCAAACAACTCGCTAATCAAGCCATCTAGATCTCTCAACATGAGTTTGCATCTAGGCAATTAAAGAAGACCATGGAAGAGGTCAGCAGGGCAGAGATGCGGAAAATGGAGGCCGTTTGTAAGGAACGGATTGATATGGCTATTGCAACGGTGGATGAGGTTCGGAAATCGGATCTCGAGCGGGTACAGGAGTTGTCCGGGAAACTCGAGGCTGCGGAGCTTGCCCAAACCAAGCTGAAGGATGAGATGGAGGCGATGAGAAAAACCTTTCAGGCTGACTGCTCGCGATACCGATCGGAGAGGGACGCTACCGTTGCAAAGCTGTCGGCTTCTGAGGACCGAATAAGGGAGTTCGAGGAGAATGAGATGATAATGGATGAGATGCTTCACGATATATACTTTCGCACTTGGAAACAAAGCAACTTATCTTGGATGGATGATTACCCCCGAGTCATGGCCAGGATTTATCTCAGGGCCTTGGAGGAGGCTAAGTCCGATGCAAATAAGGAGGGTGGTGTGGCCTTTAGAATGGATGTGGTTACGGCTCAATTCACCAAGGAGGAGAAGGTTGCGGTGAAAGAGGGTATGCGGCTGCTTGCTGCTGAGGAGGTTGGTGTGCAGTTGGAGGATGATGATCAAGGAGCAGAGGCTGGTAAGTCTTCCCTTTTAGCTTTTTGTAACCTATCGCTTATCGCTTATCTAATGGATTCTTCTTCTGGATTGGACAGGTGAGACCTCCAAGGTACCGACTGCCTCCGGCCAGCATGCTAAGAGTTCTGATCCCGTGGCTAAGTAGATCTCGGAGGACTAGCAGGATAGGGATGAAGATCCGATGCAGCTGACATCCTAACTTGACCTGGATGTCTTTTTGGCTTGTTTGACATTACTGTCTATGCTAGCCCTAAAACATTAATGTAGCTTTTAGGCTGTAATCATGTTATTGGTAACAAACGACTTTATTCTTAGCCTGTAATTTTTAAATTAAGCTGATTCTGTCATATTTGACTGCCCCTGTTATTTTGATGTGTCGCATAAGAAATACAGCTGTGCACATGCCTGTGATTCCATCGTGTTTGATGTCAAGTTCTTGCTTAAAATGTAATTTCATACCTTGCAATGTTTACTGTGATGTGCGAAAAAATTATAGCTACGTATTTATACACAAAAGAAGAAAGTACCGCCCTTCATGTTTTAGTTGTAGACGGTTGCTTTGAACGTCTTATATGACTGAGTATGGAATGCAGTTGATTGACTCGTCATCCAATTGTGAGTTCTTAGTGAGCGTCTCCTATCTTGTGTCCTGTACTTTAGGGATTGTTATAGAGGATAGGAGGAAAGTTTTTAAATAAAATAGAAATATAAGAAATAGTAAAACTTCCAATCATGGAAGGCATGCGATGTGCTTAAGTTCGAGGCAAACGGGTTTTGTAGTCACTTTCCCTAGCTGTGGGTCTTGGAGACATTTGTCACCCATCTTACGCCTCTGCAGGGAGTTTATCTTTTTTACCACAGCCGTACTTAAGACACATCGGAGCCGAGATCGCGCACAGTAACTACCCGGGCCATTATGGCCCATAGTTGCGGGTATTATTCGATTTACCGTGGCCGGCTAGCGTGGGTGCCGATCATCAACCGTGAACTACCCCTGGCTGGCCACACCTTATGTTGGGGCTTAAAGTAGGTTCACGGTTGCCGGCGAGCCGAACGCCGTAATGAGCTGCCTCGGCTATAGTCGGCCTTCTCGGTGGCTTATAATCGGCTCATTACAGTTGGCTTTAAGGGCCGATCGCGAGCAATGAGTTAACTCGCAGCAGAGGGATGCTGGAGCAAAAGTGTCTTATTGGCGAGGGCATAGATTCGCATAGTACCTGTTAGATCTTGTCCAGGTGAAGTCGTGCCGTGATGTGTCTTGAATGGAAAAGCCATTTCACAGGATTTCGTTCAACAGAAAAGGATAGGGTTAATAAGCATCCAAGATATAAAGGAACAAGTTAAAAAGAGACAAGTTTTTAAAGTGGTTCGGCACGAAAATGCCTACGTCCACTGATTCTCTTTGTTAATTCACTTCATAAGGGCAGTACAAGTTAAGAAAAGTATCGACGAAGGTGTTGGATGTTCCATGCCCTCTGGAACACATCTCCGTCCACTGTTGACAAATTATAAGCTCCGTTGTGGAGATCTTTATGAATTACATATGGTCCGTCCCAGATTGGATCTAGTGCTCCGGGGCGCGGGAAGATTCTCTTGAGGACAAGATCCCCCTCTTGTAAGCTACGATGCTTGACTTTGGAGTTGTATTGCGCTGCCACTTTTTGCTTGTGAGCTGCTGCTTTGAGGGATGCATCATTTCTTCTTTCCTCAATTAGATCCAAAGACATGTGAAGGAGTTCTTCGTTCTCTTCTGGGTTATAGTGGATCCTACGGTGGGAAGGCACTATAGCTTCAACTGGGAGCATAGCCTCCGATCCGTATGCCAAAGAGAAAGGAGTATGCCCCGTTGATGTTCTGAAAGATGTGCGATAGGCCCAAAGTGTCGTCGGAAGTTCATCCACTCAAGCGCCTTTTGACTTTTCAAGTTTCTTTTTTATTAGACTTTTGAGAATTTTGTTGACAGCTTCAACTTGTCCGTTTGCCTGGGGATAAGCTACAGATGAGAAGCTTTTGTGAATTCCGTGCTCTTGGCACCAGTTGGCGAACTCCTCGCTGTCAAACTGAAGTTTGTTGTCCGATATGATTTTAAGTGGGACCCCGTACCTGCATAGAACATTTTTGATCAAGAAGTTAATAACTTTTGCTAAAGATACTTTATTTAGGGGTTTTGCTTCCACCCATTTGGTGAAATAGTCGACTGCCACTATAGCATATTTGGCTCCGCCTCGGCCCCTTGGCAGTTCGCCAATCAGGTCAATTCCCCATACTGCAAAGGGCCAAGGGCTGGTCATTTGGGTTATCTCAGTTGTGGGTAGCCGCGGAATCTTCGCAAATTTCTGACATCTGTCACATTTTTTGACGAAATCTATGGCGTCTTTGTTTAAGGTGGGCCAAAAGTATCCATATCGAAGTATTTTCTTTGCCAGAGTCTGCCCTCCAGTGTGATCTCCGCAGCTTCCTTGATGGATGCTAGATAAGATTTCCTTTGCTTCCCTTTCAGCGACACACCTTAATAAGGGGTTAGAGAAGCCGCGCCGATAAAGGGTGCCTTCTTGTATTGTGTAGCGGGAAGCTCTCCTCAAGATTTTCTTCACTTCGTTACCCTTGTCGGGCAGTGTGCCGTTTTGTAAGTATTTTTGGATGGGAGTCATCCAAGCTTCCTCTTTGATTGTAGCTATCAGATTCACCTGCTCGAAACTTGGGGTCAGTTGCTTTGAGATGGCTACTGCTCCGGAAATAGTGTCGTCTCTCATGCTAGCTTGCTTCGCCAATTCGTCGGCCTCTTGGTTCTCTTCTCGAGGGATGTGTTTGATTAAATAGTGATCCAATTGATCGAGAAGCAACTTGGTCTTCTTTAGATATGCTATGAGTCGTTCTTCTCAAGCCTGAAATTCTCCTAGTATTTGATTTACAATAAGTTGAGAATCACTATGAAGACACAAAGAATTGGCTCCGACTTCTAAGGCAAGTTCTAATCCATCTATCACCGCTTCATACTCTGCATCGTTGTTGGTGGCAGCGAATTCCAACCGTAGAGCATAGTGTAGCTCATGGGAGTGATTATTACCACACCTGCCCCCGAGCCTTGTTCGTTTGACGCACCATCCACAAAGAGATTCCACTTGATGTCTTCTGCTATTTCCGATTGCTCCTTACCTTCGTTGGTAGTGAAATCGGCCATGGCTTGTCCCTTGATGGCGGTGCGGGGATGGTAGGTGATATCATATTGACTTAGTTCAATGCACCATTTAAGTAGTCGCCCAGAAGTGTCGGGATGATGGAGTACCTGCCTTAGTGGTTGATCGGTCAGAACTCTGATGGAATGAGATTGGAAATAGTGACGCAGTTTCCATGACGTGATTAGTAAACAGTACGCTAGTTTCTCAAGTTTAGGATATCTGGCTTCCGCCCCTGTAAACCTCTTGCTCACAAAGTATACTGGTCGCTGCGTGCGTTTGTCTTCTCTCACCAAGGCGACACTTAGAGCATGAGATGACACAGCAAGGTATAGGTATAGCTCTTCGCCTTTGTTCGGAGTTGAGAGTACTGGTGGTCTCTGGAGGTGTTCGATTAAGTTAAGGAAAGCTGTTAAGCATTCGTCAGTCCATTCGAACTTTCCTTTGTCTTTCTTTAGAGCTTCGAAGAAGGGGATGCATTTGTCAGTTGCTTTAGAGATGAATCTGCCTAGGGCGGCCACCTTCCCATTTAGGCTATGCATTTCTTTTCGGGTAGAAGGTATCCTGATATCTTTCAGAGCTCGGACTTGCTCAGGGTTTGCTTCAATTCCTCTGGCATGGACGATGAATCCCAGGAACTTCCCTAATGATACTCCGAAGGAGCACTTTAGAGGATTCAGCTTCATTCCATATTGGCGAAGTACTTGAAACATCTCGCCCAGGTGGCTTACGTGATCGTCAGCTTTTCTTGACTTTACCAGCATGTCATCCACATAAACTTCCATAGTTTGTCCTATTAGCCCCGCAAACATCTTGTTGACGAGGCGCTGATAGGTGGCTCCTGCGTTTTTAAGTCCAAAAGGCATTACTTTGTAGCAGTACAATCCCCGGTCAGTGATGAAACTAGTGTGGTCTTGATCGGGAGCATGCATAGGAATTTGGTTATATCCTGAGTATGTGTCCATAAAAGATAAGAGTTCGTGCCCGGCCGTGCTGTCCACGAGCTGGTCGATTCGGGGAAGTGGGAAGCAATCCTTCGGGCAGGCGTCATTTAAGTTGGAGAAGTCAATGCACGTTCTCCACTTTCCATTAGCCTTCTTTACTAGTACCGGATTAGCAACCCACTCTGGTTAGATGGCTTCTCGTATGAAGTCATTGGCAAGTAGGTTTTTTACTTCTTCATCGAGGGCTGCTGATCGTTCTGCCCCCATACTTCTCTTTTTCTGTTTTACTGGCGCCTTGGTAGGATCGATGTTTAGTACGTGGCATGCTATGTCTGGGGAGATTCCAGTCATGTCAGCGTGTGACCATGCAAATACATCCAAGTTGTGGCGGAGAAAATCAATGAGTTGTTCCTTCAATTCTGCTTTTAGTTGGGACCCGACTTTCAATAGTCTACTCGAGTCGTGTTTGTCCACAAATACAAATTCCATAGCCTCTGCAGGCTCGACGATGGCCTCCTCCTCTTTGTCCGTGGGGTCTAATTCATTGAAAGGGTCACTGGTATATCGAAGAGGAGGGGCTTTCGTTAGCTGCTATGCTTCCAAACTTTTCGTGCAGAGGGCAGTCTCTGCACTCTTCCCTATATCCTTCATGCGGTTATTGCGAAGTTCAGTTACATAGCAATCTCGAGCGATGTCCTGGTCTCCCTCTACTTCCCCTATTCCATTGTTCGTTGGAAATTTCATCTTCAGGCACCATGGGGCCAGGACAATTTGGAAGTCAGACAAGGCGGGTCTTCCTAAGAAGGCGTTGTAGGCCGAGTGGTTTTCTATCAACACAAACGTTTGTTTTCGCACAACGGAGCGGGGATGACTTCCAATTTCAACAAAGAGGTCCAGTCGCCCGAGGGGCATCTTTGCATTTCCAGTGAACCGTGTAGTGGTTTATTGCAGGGGAAAACATCCTTTAATGACAGCTTCATTTTGTCGAATGCATGCTTGAATAGGATATTCACTGAGCTTCCAATGTCTACTAGAATTCGGAAAACTTCGGCTGGACCGATTCGGGCAGAGATAACCATGGGATCCGCGTGAGAGTACTGTCTTCCCTCTAGGTCACTCCTACAAAATGTGATGTCATCATTCTCTATCCGCTTCGGGTGGCGTTCTTCTATAATAGAGTTAACGCATTCTTCATCGTTCCTAAGTGACTTTCTGTACCTTTCCATCTCTGCCCAGCTTCCGTCGGCGATGTGTGGCCCTCCCGAGATGGTATGGACCACTATCTTCCCTTGACTGGAACCGCTGGTGTTGCGATTTCCTCTGCCTATTTCTGGGGAGGGTAACCTTGGGTTCTCATTGGCAGGAGCTGGAGTCCTATTCTGACCTTTTACATAGCGTTCTAGTCTCCTTCTTCTGATGTGTTCTTCAATCAAGTCCCGGAGATGATGGCATTCATTGGTATCATGCCCATGGGATTCGTGGAAGCGGCAAAATTTTCCTGACTTAATTGCGTTACCTGATTCCTTCTTATGCGGGGGGCGTTTGTATTTAACTTCGTCTTGAGTGGCGAGGAAGATGTTTTCGATCGTTTCATTCAAAGGGATGTAAGCATCAAATCTCGGTCCCGGCCGATATAGACGCTTTTCTCCCTTCCTACCTCCAGCATTGTCTCTAGAATCATTTCTTCGAACGTCCTTTGCTACAGCGGGCGTGTTGCCGTGAGCTGCCTTATTTTGTTGCCCTGACTGCCCCTCAGTGGCAGCGTCTTCAAGCCTCATATATTTCCCGGCTTCATGGAAGAAATTGGGTAAAGTAGCTGGTTTTTCTTTTGTCAATCTTCTAGCAAATTTAGTATCTGGATGCACACCACTACATAGGGCCATTAAGATAAGCTTCTCATCGGCATCTTGGACTACGGCCGCTGCGGCATTGAATCGGGTTAGATATTGCTGCACCTTCTCTCCAGGTTTCTGTTTGATACTGGATAAGGAATAAGCATCCTTGGGTTGCTCCACATGAATGCGGAACTGGCTGATGAACTTTTCTTTCAACATCTCCCATGAGCTGATGGATCCTTGGGGTAGATGGCAGAACCAGGAGGTAGCTAGATCTGATAAGAATAGTGGAAAGCATTTGCACATCACTCCTTCTGTTGCTCCACTCATGAGCATATGCTGTGTGTATCTCTGTAAGTGTACAACGGGGTCAGAGGTTCCCTTGTAAGGTTCCATTGTAGGCATTTTCCATTCTCGGGGGGTGATGGCAATTTCGATATTGCGGGCGAAAGGGCTGGTTACCCTAGCGCCTATCCCTCGATCTCTTTGATCCCGTTGGACGCACTCTCTGAACAAGCGTGCCATCCTTTCATCAGAATTTGGAGCAGATAAAAATGAGTTCGGTTCTGCTCTGCGGGATTGATTCCGTCCAGATGACCTATAGGGATGGTATCATCTATCATTCCTAATATTTTCCAGTGGCTGTCTTTGGTCTTCTGGGAGCATGCTAGGGTCAGCTACAGTTGGCCCTTGCCTTGATCTTCCCCTGCTGGGTTCTGTTCTAAGCACTTCCTCGGGTCCACCTTCGGGCTGGACTCTAGCTCGGCCCCTTTCATTGGTGTTTCCGTGGTTAGGCAGCATGACAGGCTCAACTATAGTTGACCTCCGCCCGGTACCTCCCCCGTTGGGTTCGGTTCCAAGCATTTCCTCAGGTCCAACTTCGGGCTGAGCTCGGTCTCGGCTCCTACCATGGTCGCTTCTGTCGTTGGCTTCTTCGAAGAAGGAAGATCTTTGTTGCCTCTGAGATCCTCCAGACTGGGACTCACCCCATGATTCAGTGTTGCGGTTGGACTCTTCAGCATCCCTTAAGCGTGACATGAGTTGGTTCACCAAGGCTTCCTGTTGGGATGTGAAGCGGTTAGTCACTTCTGCCACAACCCTGTCTAGATCTGCCCTAGTAATTGCTGCCGGCTGTTCCGTGGCAGGGGTTGTCGGATTTGCCTGACCTTCATTTGGTACTGCTGTTGGAAAGGGACGATTTACTTGATCTGTGACCATTGGATCTGGAATACTGCTGGTTGCGATGTTTTTTCCTTTGTTAACATCTTTCTTCTACTTGGGAGGCATGTCTTCCAAGCAATGAGCGATGTTGTTAGGAAGAAGGTTAAGTAGGAGAAGCTGAAGTCCGGAGTTCACCTTCTCAGTGAAAGCACCAAAAATGTTTGCACAAAAAATGGGCAAACTCCTCCAAGTCGTATGATTTAGTCGATTTTATGTTGTTCTTAATGACTTGGGTGGTTTATGCAAATATGTAAAAAGCAGGGACTAAACTGTAAAAGACACACAGATTTATAGTGGTTCGGCCAGAATGTGCCTACGTCCACTTTATATGTTATTCTCCTTTACTGTTCAGATTACAAGTACAAAGCTTTGATTACAAGTGTATGAAAGTTGTTCGAAAGTTCTGTCCGTGCTTGAGCTCTCAAACTTGTCCGTCATTGTTGTACCCCTACCCCTCTATTTATAGAGTGAGGCTGGGGGTAGGGGTCTTGGATGTATGTAGCTGCTGGTGGGCCTGGGCCGATGTAATTTGGCCTGGCAATGCTGGTTCGGTAACGCCTTGGTTCGGTAGTGAGTGGAGCGTGGATCGTTCCGGTAGTTCTGGTCCGGTGGTGAGTAGGTTGATTTCTGGTCCGGTGGTTCTGGTCCGGTGGTGAGTGGGTTGATTTCTGGTCCGGTGGTTCTGGTCCGGTGGTGAGTGGGCTGAGTTCTGATTCGGTGGTGGTTGGAGTGGTTCGAGTTGGTTCGGTCTTTCATGGTTGTGAATCTGGTTCGGCAGTGGTAGGGATGCCGAATAAAACTTAGGCAAGCCTGGACGAAACTGGTGCTTCTTGGTCTTGAGATCTCCTGGGTGAGAACACACCCAACATATGCCATTGTTATGATTATGTTCAAAGTATAAATGTATTTCCAGATAAAAGACTGTACTTGCATGTAATACATTTGTGAGTGATGAATATATTGGGCAGGGCTCCCTTAGCACATTGCTTTTCAAAAAATAAAATAAAATAAAATAAAATAAGCCTCTTTTATTATTTCTGTTTTATTTGCTTATCGACTTAATATAAGTTGTTTAAATAAGCTTCTATCATTATTCTCTACTATCATTGCTTACCAATTTATTATAAGTCTCACGATAAGCTTTTTCGTTCTTTTCATAATTATAACCTATGTTATAATTCTACTTGTAATTGTTACTTTTTCTTCTTTTATAGTCCGTTATATAATTACAAGCATTTCTTGTCTGCACTAGTCTGCCTTCTTTTATTATGATATAGAATTTTCTTTAATTCTTTAATATTACATAATTCACTTATCATAATAATTGCCTAGTTAAATAGCATGCGCAGTAAATGCAGACTCAGGCTCATTAATTTTTTTATAGCCTCAAATTCTTAAATTAATAATTTTCTTGTTTCAAATCATACTTTACTTTATTGTCTACTATTTTAGGAAGTAATCCTATTTTATTTGGTTGGTTATGAAAACTACATAATCCATTTCCATATCTTAATATTGAATAATACTATAAACAATAATCCGTAACTGCGAGATATCTCTTTTATTATTTTGGAGTAGTGTAAAATACAATGGTTTCTCTATTTTACACTAATTTCCCCCTTTTTATTTCTTTTATTCTGGCAGTTACGTTTATCATTATCCTTTAGATATTAAGTTATGGAAATGTACCATATTTTCTAAACCAACCAATTAATCTAATAATTACTCCCAAATTAACTTTTCCCGTTTTAATGCAATTTATTACATTAATTCTATTCCTCAACTTTTATTATTTTACATCTAATTTCCTTCATTTCAGTATTCTTAATTATTTAATCCATATTCGCGTTTAATCTATCCTAATCCATACGCAAAGAAAAAGGAGAGAATAGAAGAAAACTGATGCTTGCATAAAAATCCAAAACGTAGAAAAGGATGTAAATAAGGCATAGAAAACAGTCCATAAATACTAATACTGTAAATAAACTGCAAGTTTTGTTATAATCCAGCATAATTTAATTAATATGATTAATTACTGAATAAAATTTTAAACTGGAATCTAATGATAATATATCTTAAACTTAAAAGGTATATAAATAAATCCACTCACCTGTCATCCTTAGCTTCGCTTGTGCTCCGTTTGGCTCCATAGTCCTTCTGGATCCCTTTCTTCCAAGGTGTATAATATTTTATTTTAGAAGATCTTCTCCCTAGAAATTATTTTCTTTTTTTAAGGTTCAGCCTTAGGCCAAGAACCCAAAGAAATATTTTCTATTTAGGGTTCAGCCTTGGGAAATGAACCCATGGGAGAAAATCTAATTGTGAGAAGATAGCTAGGCCTAGGGTCCTATTTATATTGGAGCCTAGGGATCTCAGACCGTTGGATTTTTGGATTGAACCTGGAGCCACCACGTCACAGGGTGGTTCGGAGCCACAGGATCAAAGAACGTATGGCTCAGATCGCGCAAAAATGAGAAAACACGTCACTATACGTACCTGGACGAAAATTCATCCAGGTCGTACGTAGGTCGACCGTTGCGCCTATTGGGTCGACCTTCTGGTCGGCCCATATACGTGTTATATTTACTTTTTATTTTTTTCGTTCGGTTACTTGATTATGTTTCGTTCTTAACTTCTTCGTATTGGCTCGGTTTTAGACAAGTTATATATGGAAATTGATCAGAAAATCGCCCCAAACGCGATGGTACAAGTTCTGAAGCCATATTCCGATAATTCCAAAAATATTTATTTTCACTACTTATCGTAATTCGTTAAATTTTAATTATATAAAAATGCTTGGTGTTACATTATCCGAAAACCCCTTCTATCCAACACGATTGTTTTGAAGTAAAGACATCTTGAAGATGATGGAATTGAAGATGGAGCTCTTTGAAGTGCAAGGGCTACTTGCTACTAATCCTGAAGGTGATTCCAAAATGGATGTAGTAGAAGTAGTGCCTTCGGTTTCGTTCATTCCCAGAACAAACTTGTATGGATGAATGCTTGTATTGAATTGTTGCCTAGAGGGCAGTGTTACCATTCCAAGTGGAAAGTGCTATATAAAGGTAAAATGTAGCCTCAAGCCTAATCAACCGGGAAATGACAAAAATTGGGCATGCAGCAGGGCTACGTGGGTCGCTCCCATCAGGGTATGGTCATTGCAAATCTAGATCGATAACTATCTACTCATGTATGCTTTGGGGCCCATTAACAAAAGGGGTTATCATATTCGGTACCACTAGTCAAGTGGTAGGCCAATCCTATGTAGCAGGGGTACAAGATGTTTTTGTTAGACCTCGATGCATTTTATTTCAAGATGTACCATCGGAAGGTAGTTCCTTACCTTGTCATAGTATGGAATCCATTCTCTAATACGAGCTTTACGGACTTAGTTGTGCCCAACTATGCTGAAACGTGAGATGCAAGCATTTCAGCTATATTCATATTTTACTTTGACCCCTAGACATTATTATAATATTAATGGATTTTCTATAGAAAATGTTTTGGTTATCATAAGGTAACTCGTCCGTATTTATGTGCGGCGTGGTCTTACGAGATACTTTTAATTTCAAAAGATTTTTGAAACATTAAAATTCAACTGGGTGTGTTTTTCTCACGCTGGTTTACCGGACTGGCTCAGGTGTTATTTTATTATAATGCTCGGGTCAGACCGAGCATATTACAGATTGCTTTGGATGCATTGGAGCTTAGGAGATGAGTTGGAGGTCTAAGGCCTATCTACGTATTTTTTTGTGTTCCGCCATGTTGTTTGTTGATTGTAGTATTAGCAATTTTAAGGACATGCTGTTAACTGTCCGGGCTGAAATAGGTTAATATACTCTGATTGATGTCTGTATATATATATATATACGTTAAAGTTTTGTTTCTTTTGTAAAGATCTATTTCATATTATATATTATTTGCTGCGTTGTGAGATTCTATGTTATTTTATATGTGGTTGATTGTCTGCTTAAACTGTATGGAAAAGTGGATCATTACATAAACCTCTCGTTAGTGCCTAATAACGACGTATTCTATCTCACTTTGCTCTAGAAATTTACTAACTTGTCTGCTTCCTAATGTTGACTTAGCACCATAGACTACTCCATTCGTTTTTCAAAGAACACTTCTATGGGTTAACTAGAATTTCCATAACAAATAAACTAGGAAATGACTATGGCGTTGCATTACCTACGTGGCCTACCTTAGTAGGAGGCATAGCCCGTAAGGTGTAACCATGTCTTTCCTATTTTAATCGCTCTGGACAGATGAAGCACTCAACTATGTAGCTCCTACTCCAGATTTGGTGCCACACCTGCTGACATAGCGTTAAGATGCTCACCATCCTACTTAGATTGCCTAACGCAATCAAGGCAATACCCATTTTCCTATTTTTGAAGCAGACTTCATTTTCTATTATGGTATTCTTTTGTCTATATGCAAGCATATACTCTCCACTTGTCCTACGATTGGATATGTCCCACATTAGCATAATGTATACACAACTGCTGGTAGCCTCTTGCGGTGGGCAGACTTCTATTATGTACCACTACTGACCTCACATTCCAATCCATTCTAATGACTATGTCATTCTTATTTACTAAATTATTTACAAATATATTTCAAATCCGTCATAACGTATATTTGAATATACATTAATTTAATTATTACTTTTCTTTACTTTCAATTATTGTTGTTCAATAAATTTTACATAACTTACTTTTGATTTATTCTTATCATTTACTATCATTTGTTATCCATTTCTAATTTATTGACTTTAAGTGTCATTTATTATTTCCCTTTCGTTTAACATTATTGGATAAAATCCCCTATTTCCTTTTTAACTAATATCTTTCTTTAATTGCCTATTTAGACTTATTACTTCTCTATTCGTTTAATTATATCTTCTTTGTTTACTATTTATTTTCTACACCATCTTAAATTGCATACTTTAGGTTTCTCATTTAAATTGTTGTTATCATTCCTACTTACATTACTCTAATTATACTTAAGGATTTTTATACTTTAATTCATTGGAACTACTTCTTTCCCCAAAGTAAATTGTTAACACTATAATTCTCTATAAATTACTTAAATGAGGACTTGTGTTATGTGTGAAATGACAAGGAATTATGTAACAACCCAAAATTTGAGCTATAATAATTAATTAACGAATTAATTAAATAATAAAATAAGTTTTAGAGATTGTCAGAATTGAGCCATGGGAGTTGCTCCATTGTGTCCGTGGTAATTTTCTGGTCAATTTCCAAATATGGTTTGTTAAAATCCGAGCTAAAATGAAGAAGATATGAAATAAACAAGAAAATAGAAATTAAATGAAAAAAATAATATATATATATGCAAAGGGTCAGGTCGACCCTAGGGTCGACCCCAAGGTAGCTAGGTCGACCCTCATGAGTTACAGGTCGACCTGCCTTTGTTTTGTACGTAGCTTCGTTCAGTTTCTTTCGAACACATCATTTTGCAATTTCTTTTCAATCCTGTGCGTTCGTGCTTCCATCTGACGGTTCCTAGCGAGCCTATGATGTGGTTGCACCAGATTTAATCTTCAAATCCACGGCCTGAGATCCCTAAGTGACACTATAAATAAGACCATAGACCTAGCTATTTTTCTCATTTAGATTTTCTTCCAATTGGGTTCATTGCCTGAGGATGGACCCTAAAAAGAAAAAATTTCTTGGGAGGAAATCATTTTAACTAAAATATTTCACACCCTAGAAGTGGATCCGGGTAGGCCAAGGAATAGAGCTAATGACCATGGGTGAGTGTTTAGTAATTATTTTAGATTTTTAAGTAATTTAAAATAATAGGGTTTTCAATAGTTGTAGTTTTTCTACAATTTTGAGACAATTTTTATATTAGTTATTTACGGCTAGTTTTTAAAGTTCTTTTCAGTCTATTTTATTCAGTTATTTTTATTCAGCTATTTTATTCAGTTATTTACGGTTATTAGCATTTATTTACTTCTGTTTTACATTAGAATTTAGCCTGTAAATGTTAGTTTCTTTTATTCCTTTTTGCTCGAATAAAATATAAGAATATTAAAAAAGAGAATATTTTGCAAATACGGATTAAAATAGAAAACATTAAATTTACATAAATTAGATGTAAAATAAGAAAAACTGTATTAAAAAGAAGATAGACTGAAATAGGCAAATTTGAGACATTTGCAAGCATGTTTATAACTAGTGGTTATAACTAAAAAGCTAAAACAGAAGAGTAACAATATAACGTAGGTTATAATTAAGCAGAAAGAACAGTAAAGGGTTATTTTAAAACTTACAATTAAGTTAATAAGCAAATATAGCAGAGATAACAGAAAAGGCTTATTTTAAGACATAGATTAAGTTAATAAGAAAATACAGCAGAAATAACATAAGAGCCTTATTTTAAAACTTACACTAAGTTAATAAGCAAAGATAGAAGCAGGGCTCGTACCAACAGCATTCCCTTTCAGACTAGGACTGATGGTCTCACAACAGATTAGGTGAGGCTGGGCAGGACCCTTTCAGACTAGGACTGATGGTCTCACAATAGTTAGGTGAGGCTGGGACACGCTTATGCTAACTAGGGTAAATAAGGGGCCAATAGATAGAAGCTCAAATCGGGAGATTTGGGCAAGCAGCGTAACTAGATTTTATTTGTTAGGACCAGTACCGGCAGTATTCCCTTTCAGACTAGGACTGATGGTCTCACAAAACACTTAGGTGAGGCTGGGCAAGACCCTTTTAGACTAGGACTGATGGTCTCACAACATATTAGGTGAGGCTGGGCATGCTTATGCTGATTAGGATAAATAAGAGGTCACAATAGGGAGCGATAGTTAGCGTGTACTGGCGATGATCGAGCGTGCAACATCGATTAGGGTAGATAAGTCGCTATTACGTTCCAAGTGCTAAACGGGTGTCTTTTGCTGTGGGACCAACAGGATTGGACTAGCTCACAGTGACACAACAGAGATAGAAGGCCGATCAACGGGTAGAATTAGGTTTTCAGCCTAATTAAAATAGGATTAGGGTTTCAGCCTAATCAAAGTAGTAATCTAAGACAAGTGCAAACAATCACAATCAAAGCAAACAGAATCAGTTAAACATTATTTTATTCCAGCTTTATGTTTTCCTTTATTCCTTTATACAAGAACTGTTATTAAGTCCATTATCTTTATCTTGCTTAGAAATGCTAGTAATTACTTTCACTCACCAGACTTATAATCTGACCCACTCCTCTATTTCCCCTTCCCCCCCATAGGCCAGCAGAGGCAAGGACAGTAGATTTGGATTTCTTGGAGACCTATTTGCAGAGCTTTCTCATTCTTCATGTATTCTTAATCCTTTCAGTTTTCTTTTCATTTGACTTTGGATGTACTAGTACTTTATGAGATGGATGATTTTTATTATGTACTCTGATGATGTGACTGAAATTATATTTTTCATAAGACATGTGTATTTGGTATTTGAGACATACTATGTTTTATGACATTATTTTATGAAGTTCAATTTTGAATATCAAGTTATTATTTAAATGTTTCCGCTGTTATTATTTATTTGTCTTGTGAATCTTAGTCTTTGTGATGCTTTAGCTATACCTATAACGCATCATATACTTTAGTGTGTTCTTTTTGGGTATACTAAGGTGTGTAGGGTGTTTCAAATTATCTTTTATTTTTCTATTGGAATAGGCAGTACAAAATATGTTTATTTTGTACATCTCTTCCTTTTTGTTTACATTCCTTGTTATTTCAACCAATACACTTTTATTTGTATTTTTAGTAAATTTATAGAAATTCATATTGTTAAACAATTCATTCCAATGTATTAAAATATTATCCAATCCCAATTTAGCTTATAATCAATTCTTATTTATGTTCACAATCAATATAAACTAACCAAATCTGAAATCCCAATATAATTTCATTAACAAGTTATTTACAAATCTAAGAACTATTTATACCCCTAACTTTCCAAATCCAAACGTATACAATATCTATCAAGTTTAGGGTTTTCTATAACATATTGGCATATTTTCCATAATCATTACTCATATACAGTCAAATATCCAATTAGTGATTTATATCAATTCTTTATGCATATAAAATTAAATATCCAAATCGTGATTTATATCTAGGCATAAATGAAATAGACCTAAAATGATATAAATCTATTATTATTATGAAATATGTATTCCCACTCATGTTGCTTTAGCTTTATAATTCTTCAGATCTAGATCCATTCACTTTTTATTTGACTCCCTCTTACTTTAGATCCAAAATATAAAAAGGGTATACATCTATTAGAATTACAGATATGAGAAAATGATTGAATTAAATTTAGATTTGAGTTTGATTCACGATTTATCTTATGTGTTCTAAATCAATCTTATTCTTCTCTTCTCTTATTTCTCTGCTTTTCTCTACTTATATATATATAATACTTTTACTACTTTTAGAATTTGAAGGAGAAGAGAAAATGGTAGATTTTCAGTATGTAGTAAGTTTTCCAAATAAATTAGCATTAGGTTAACTGTTAATTTATAGGGGTTAGGGATTGATTTGAAGCGTTAGGTTTAGCCTAGGAAATCTTAAGATCCATCTTCAACGCATATCACTAACCAGGAAAGAAAATAATTGGGTAAATCAAAGTCGTTCAATCACATACCCCATTTACAAATTTTGCTCGTCAACGGTCGACCATTCATGACCGTGGTCGATCGCTATCGATCGACCTGGGTGCATCAGGGGTTGACCGTTCCTTTGTTTAAATGGTGATTAATTAGCATTGTTTTATTTTGTGTATTTTATTCCTTTTTTACACAATCTACATAATTTTCTTTCCATTTTATATATTTTCTAAGATTTGATTTAACATTAAACATCTCTTAACGTTTAAGTTTTCATTAAAGTTAGTAATTAATGTTAATTAACTTTTATTACCATAATTACATATATAATTATTTCTGATTCAAAAACTTCAAACATTAATAACTTTTTCATTTGAACTCTGATCGGAAAACTTCATATATGAAAATCGATCAGAAAATCGTTATAAATCCAACAGTATAAGTTTCGTAGCCAAACTCTGAAGTTTGTAAAAATTCTATTTTTCGGCATTACTAATTGGTAACTACTTTCTTTTTACTTGATTTTCATTAAAATTATGGGGTGTAACACTAGGCCAAAGAGTTGGCAAGTTGCGTGACTCGAAAAACTACACATAATAATAGTTCATAAGGGATCTTATATGAATTGACCTGGAAGAAGTTTGGGAATGATAGTCAATGGACGATAAAGTTATGTTTCGAATATAAGTTTTGTAAAGTAAAACCAACTCAGTTTTATATAAAAGCTAATTCATAAAATATTTATGAAAACCTATTCTGTTACACCGAGAAACAATTGTTGTTTCAAGAAATACCAACTTCATTGTGAAGAAATTCTTTGAGAAATAATTAGTAATAAAATAGAACTGGATACGATGTAAAGATAAAACTGATTACATGAGGTGAAATGAAATTAACTAACCTAAATGAACACATCGCAAGTGAATGTCTGATAAGTATTCTCGTGAGAGAACCTATGAGTTTCTTATCAATGTTGAAAATATATATAATTCTCGGTTGTTTAATTAAACCATTACGAGTGTTAACTCTATAATATGGTACGATGCACAGATCCAAAATAAATTCCATGTACTTAATAAATATATGGTTTTGATAGTTGTACCCAAAAGGATATGGTCTATTGGTAGCAAATGTATCTTTAAGAGAAAGATAAATGTAGTTGGGATATAGTGAGCCTCATTAATAAGAATAATACGGTGAATTTCAATTGTTGAAATTAACGTAATAGATTCGATATTCAACGTGCTAAAGTAAGTTCGAATTTACTCACAAAATTATCGCTTGGTATGACTTTGTGTTTGGTGCATATGTGTTGAAATAGAAAATTCTAAATAATGATTTAGAATAGACCGTTTACACATGATAACAAAATTGTCTCGGAACCATTGTGAGCGATATTTAGCTTGTGAGTTTATGGATATAATCCAAGCAAGGATAGAAAGTATCTTTTTATAAGCATCGGAATTGAGTAAATATTTTGATAGTAGTATCAAATGGTTTAATTATCAATCAAAATGTAGAGATAGCATGTGTTCAAAAGAAAGAATGTTAAAAGGTACATTGATATTTCTAAACTATAAGTAAACAGCACATTACTGATTTTTAATGATGTACTTGTGTTAAATCAGCCTTAGTTGTTTTAATACTCGACATTGGATTTTTAAACGATGTCTTTTATAGTAAGTATAAAAGATATTGGGAATGTCCCAAACTAATATGCAAGGATACATTATTAAGATGTTTAATACGGAACATGTAAGATGGATTCCTTACGCATTGACAATAGGAATTATCATACATGTTATGTTGTCTACAATATTGTGATTTGTTTATGTATTTGTACATGAAGCAAATATCAAATCCAAATTGATATCTCTAAATGGTTATTTCAAGTATTCTCGTGTATTTATGAAATACTAGAGAATTGTTTACAGAAACAACGAACTCCTTAAGTAGTATTCGGACACAAACTTTCATAAATGATATTGGGTACAATATGTCAATAATAAATTCAAGTTAAAATCTTTAAATTCGAAATATTCCAAATGAAATACTATGGCTGATTCAATGACAAAGGCTAAGTACATCGCCTTGGATAGCGCCGCAATAAAAACAATGTATATAAATATAATGCAGAAATTTATAACCGAGCTGAAGGTAATTTTGAGAATCCCATAACATTGTTCTATGATAACAATGTCACAATATAGTTCATAATAGAACTTAGAGCTCCTTGAAATTCGAGAGACATATTCTGATTGTTCCACATGATAAATGTGGTTTATCAGCGTCGGGGAAAGTTGATTGACAAAGTAGATAATTAAACATAATAGCATATCTGTTCACTAAGGGCGGACCCAATTGGTTTTGAGGAACCAATTGGAGAAGTTGGGATAAGATTCCATAATTGACCCCAAGTGTAAGCGGGAGATTGGTAGAGTTAGGGGTATGCCCTAGGGGTAATAATGTAATTTGTTACATATTCTAGCCCATTCGCCAATCTTGTTCGAAATACAGATGTTTTATTTTTATTATATACTTGATATAACGTGTTATATTAATTAATTAACTTAATTAAAAATATATTTAATGGAAATCCATAAATGGTATGTTTTGTGATAATAGTTACAAAGCGTTGTAACTGTGAGTAATTTATCATGATGAAAATATGTTAAACCGAAAATAGGTTCAACACCCAAGATGTTGTACAAGGGGGGCATATTCGAAGAAATTTCAATGATCCTCCTTGGTTTTATGATTATTCACAAAATTATTTAAAATCCAAAACATGCGTTTAATAGTAAATACGTAATTAAAAATATGCAATAAGTCTTGATTTATTATCATGGGTAAAATAGGGAATATGCATAAGTCATATTTTTTATTCAATTATAAGGCATGTTACGAAACGAGTCAAATATGTAATTTCTAATTGTTTAAGTCCTTGTATGCAATATTTCATGTCATCTTCTTCTACGTGGTTATTTGCCATTAAAATGGCTCTCAAGCTCCTTAGAGAATTTAACGAAATTCTATTTCAAAAAGTAATTTATGCTAATAGAGGGAAAGAAGTTAAGGGCCCCTTTCCATGAGGGGGTGCATCTCTATTCGATTGGAAAGGGGTAAGGCTTGTTTCCATTGGTCGATGTGAGGTGGGGCATGGATTGGTGATTTGGCATAATGAACGAACTTGATGGTGCCACTTGTCGTGATCTCTTTAAAGTTGAACACATCACTTGGATCACTATCTTGGTGATGGCCTCAACAAAGTGTGTGTGGTGGAATATGAATGCCTTTGAAGCTTAATTAAGGAAAATACACTAAACTCTATTGATTTTTCTCTCCTTGTATTAATGATTTTTTCTCCTTTCTCCTTGTATGGCTTTGAGCATCTTTATGTAAATTAATGATTTCCAACATTGTAACAACCCGCATATTTTATGATTATATATTTAAATGTTTTATTTAAATATAGCATCATTAGTTGGATTAAATTCCAAAATGTAACTTTTTGTAAACAGTCGAATTTGGACTCGGGACCACTTCCATTGATTTTAAAATGATGTTTACAACTTGTTTAAGTATAAATATCGATATGTTTGGAGTTGATTAGGATTTTGGTATTTTCATTTGGGCTTTGGGTTGGGTTCTAGCCCACTAACCCAACAAGAGAACCCAAACTCCTCTACCAAATACCCTAACTTCTCTCCCCTTTATTCATTCTACTCATAATAATTCCTAACACTCAAGCTATAGGAAAAATGGGGGAAAAGAAATTAAAATTCCTAAGCCCTAGTTCTCTTAGGTAATTCAAGTTCTAGTTCTAAAATCAAAGAGAAGCTTAGGTAAGCATCCTCTTCATCTTCTCCATCTCAATTCCTCTTCAATTTTCAGAATTCCCTATAACCTAACTTAGGAAATTCATTTCAATTGATAATAGATTGAAGATCTTGAGGTGTTGTTGAAGAGAAATCAATCTTAACTTGTTTTAGAGCTTCTCATTTCTATATTTGGGTTTAAAGGTGAGTTCTTGAACTCACATCTATGTCTATAGCTTTCATTGTTGTTAGGTATGAATTCCTAACATCTATTTCATGTCCAATTGCTTTTGATTTGAATTGATTTGGTGCATTTTCCAACTTTGGTATTTTGAAGTCAAAATCTTTAAAGATCCTATCTTGGATGTTTGGACATGTTATTTGGGGTGTATCGAAGAGCCTATAAGGCTGGGTTGTCGCTTGGCATAATTCCCTAACCTCCGTCGCTCGTCTGATCGCTTCCGAACCGATTTGGCCATCAATGGCCTAGGCAAACTGTTGCCCAGTAAGGCAACCAGACGTCTGGTTGAAGAACTCAGACATCTAGTTAGGGCACCAGAAGAAAAAAAGATATGGCAGAAGAAAAAAATGGCAGAGCCTTGGACCAGACGTCTGGTCCAAACCAACCAGACATCTGGGAGGCTTTTGAAATTAAAAAGAAAATGGGGAAAAGAAAAATAAATTTCCCGAACCCCAGGTCAGACGTCTGGCCAATCCAATCAGACGTCTGGTCCTGTGCAATTTCGCCTATTCGCCTATTTTTGAGTGGATTTCCAATTTTTATCGGTTTTTGTTGGTCCGTTTAGTTGTCATTTATTATCGACTTTGATGACTTCTTTTCTGGATTTTTGGGACTATCCATTTGATGGATTTGATATCGATTTTTATGGTTTTAATTCACATCGTCGAATGTGGATTTTTGGTGATAGATTGTTTTTACAATCATTTCTGTGATTTGTCACTTTAAAATACAAAGGTTTCTATACTAGTAGTAAATACTCAAACTCTTTCACAAAAATGATTTCAACATTTACTTTTAATACAAAGCTCGTTTTTAAAACTGTTTTCCAATCTATTAGTATATACAAACCTTTACCGCATTCGTATGAGAAATCTAATTAAACGACTTAGCAAAACAAGTGGTATGAAACGCTTGCGTTTACTTCATCGGTTAATTTTTGGACTTGTTCGATTGAAATATCGTGACAATCTTCGAGTGGAAATCCAAAATTTGTTCGTGAATATTTAAGTTAAGCCAGTGGTTATTGGACATGAAGCTAAATTCATTTATTTACTAGCTTAGTGTAATTTACACTTCTTTTTTATCAATGATCATTTTTGAAGCTTCGTCTCATTTTTATGGGATAACGACCCATGGACTTTTAACCATTTTATGGAATTCAGGTTCATCAGGCGTATCGTTGTACTACGTCGTTGTTTCAGCTTATTTGAGTTTCAGGTTCATCGGGCATATTGCTGTACTACGTCGTTGTTTCGGCTTATTGAGTTTCAGGTTCATCGGGTATATCGCTGTACTACGTCGTTGTTCCGGCTTATTTGAGTTTTAGGTTCATTGGGCGTATCGTTGTACTACGTCGTTGTTCCGGCTTATTTGAGTTTCAGGTTCATCGGGCGTATCGCTGTACTACGTCGTTGTTCCAGCTTATTTGAGTTTCAGGTTCATCGGGCGTATCGCTGTACTACGTCGTTGCACCGGCTCTATGGGTTAGCGACCCATGGGATAGCATCTCGTTTGTGATACACGTGTTGGTGAGTTTTCATGCTCCCGTTTGAGATAGGCCTCCCCTTTTTTGTGATTTTTGGATTTCTAATTGATGATTTTTGTAATTTGTTTTTCACCAATTTTTTTGATTTGTATTGATAAGCCCTATCAATATTTGTAGTTTGGTGAATAAAAATAAAGAATATGACATTCTATTTGGTGTTTGAGGAGATTTGAGATATTGTATGATTTTTGTTGTTATCATATATATTTGTTATATCTCTTATCCTATCTCATCTTATCTGATATTTATAGCTAGACTGATCCTTTTATTATTTTTCTTCTTAAATAATACTCGGGTCAAACCGAGGTGTTCCAGATGCTTCCACTTGACTGCTTAACAGGGACTAGTTTCTGACTTTTGGCTAACTACTTTAGCTTAGTAGTTTTTGTTTTTATACATTCGAGATAGAGACTCCTTGATGTATACATATTTTTTTGTCTAGCACTTGTACCTATTCTTTTGTGATGTAGTGGATCTTGTATGACCACTACTTTGATGTACACTTCTATGTGTTATATTCATATCTATTTCCGCCTTTGTGATATGAATATCTGTGACTGATTTATGTTATGCTTATTTTTTATTTGTTTTCGAAGGCCACATAGCCACTGTCTAGTAGCTTTGATTTTGTATTTGATATGTCAGATTTCCTCTTGAAATGAAATGCCTGACATGCTATCTGACATATCGGTACTCACACAAAGCAATTACATAGATGGTCGCTCCTCAACAGCCTTATTCTTCGTACTAATTAACGGCATTACCCAGTAGTGTCCTTGGTTAGTGTGAGTATAGAGGTGGGGCGTGACAGCTTGGTATCGGAGCCAAACTTCGGAACAATGTAGAATAATCTAGCAAGGATCATTGTCCTAAGTCTCTTTTAGGAATCGTGCCTTAGGATTTAATCCGAGCCTTTGACCCATTCTATCCTATTTTCTTTTATGATGCCTTATTTATCAATCTAGTTTATTTGAATTCATTCTGAGAATAACCTTTTTCCTCTTCTTTCTTTCTTTCTTAAGGAAGAGAAATGTTTAGACCTGGCACTCCTAGCGCTGGTCAATCCAATGGTCCTCCTCTGAATGGCGTATTCATGTCTGCCCAACAACTTTTGGATCTTGTAAAGAATCAAAGGTTTATCTGTGCTTTGAATAAGAACCCTAAAAAGGTTTTACCTCTGAAATTAGAAGTGCCTTTCGACCAGTTTGTAGATATCACTCTTCCACTTGAAGAGGCCGATAAATGAAGTGATGGTGTTATTGGAGTTTCCAAGAAGAGGCATATTAAGTTCAAAAGCCCTAATCCCAACAAGAAATTTAAGCAAGCAACTTCGGTAGCAAAGGCTCCAATCCCTAATCATGGATAATGCTACAATTGTAGTTCTATGGACCACTATGCAAATAGGTGTCTGAAACCCCTTTATTGTCGCTATTGAAAAAGTTTGGGTCATCATATATCTGCATGTCCCAAACTTCAAAGCAAGAAAGAGGGAAAGCTGAATGTTGTGCAAGCTTCTAGTAACACTTCTCTTGATCAAGGTATTTCTCATTCTGTCCTTGATGGCATTATTTTGTTTCGACATCCTCAATCTGTTAAGCAGATTTTTATTGTTCTTAATGATTTTGATTCTAATTCGGTGGCATCATTTTATTCTTTAAACCCACATTATAAGGAAAATGTGGAGATGCGTAAACAATTATCCGAATTAGAAGCAAAATAGTTTATTCATTCTAGTTCCTCTCAATGGTGAGCTTCAGCTATCTTTGTAAAGAAATCTGATGGTACTCTTAGGCTTTGCATCAATTACCGCAAACTTAACGAGTTGACCATTAAAAATAAGTATCCATTTCCCAGGATCGATGATATGTTCGATCAATTTAGAGGTGCTAAGGTCTTTTCTCAGCTCGACCTTGCCACCGGTTTTCATCAGCTACGAGTTGCGGAGGATAATGTTCCCCTTACCGCATTACGCGCTCGTTATGATTCTTATGAGTAGTTTGTTATGTCATTCGGTTTGACGAACCCTCCAGCTTATTTCATCCATCTTATGAATCGAGTATTCTTCGAATATCTCGATGAGTTTGTCCTTGTATTCATTGATTATGGGTGAAAATGGCAACTTAAAATTGCAAATCTTTATGATAAGATATATTTATAAGTATAATTGGATTTTGTTCTTAAAACAAGCAAAGAATATTCGTAAAATTTTTAAGAGACATGTTTATCATATAGAAGATGATTTTGTGTTGTATTGCCCATTGAGTGCTTTAAGAATTCTGGTCGATGCGCCTGGTCAATGTTATCGATAGGAGTCTCCTAAACACTATGATGAGACAGTCAGACACAGTAAATTGACTTGTAATAAGTAAATTTGTTTTTTATAAAAGATGATTACATAAAGTTAATCATAATTTTGAATGTCTTAGCTTTTCGGGAAAGAGGATCATGAAATAAATGATTTAGCATAGAAGTTTCTTTTCAAAAATTAAAAGAACTCCTTTTCGATACTCCTATTCTTGTGATTCCCGAAGGGAACCAAGACTTCACCGTTGTACCGATGCTAGTCGTATTGGTTTGGGTGCCATTCTCATGCAAAGGGAATGTGTTATCGCATATGCTTCTAGACAATTAAAGCCTGCCGAGACTAGATATGCCACTCATCATCTGGAGCTCGCGGCCATTGTTTTCGCTTTTAGAATTTGGCGTCATTATCTTTTAGGAGAGAAATTTGTTCTCTACACCGATCATAAATATTTGAAGTATTTGTTCTCTCAAAAGGAACTTAATTTGCATCAACAAAGTTGGCTTGAATTCCTTGCATCTTATGACCTTGATATTCTTTATACTTTCGGAAAGGGAAATCGCGTTGCTGATGCCTTTAGTTGTAAGCAACAAGCGGTTATTTCCATGATGATATCCGAATGGAATGATCTCGAGACTATGTCCACTTGTGAGATTCGAGATCGTGAATCTGATTCATGCTCATCTCTTGTTTTATGTACCCTTGAGGCTCATCCTTCTCTTTTAGACCGCATCCTTGAAGCTCAAAAGCACAATCCCGAATTGGCTCATCTTAGCCAAAGTTGTAGAGATAAAATTAATATTGATGGTATGAAAGACTTTGAAATCCATGCTCGTGGAGGCATTCAAAAATTTGGTAGACTTATTGTGCCTAATATTAGTGATCTCTGTATGGATATTTTAGAAGATTCTCATTATTCTAAATTTACCATTCATCTCGGTAGTAGTAAAATGTGCGCGGACATGAAGCGACTTTATTATTGGGTTGGAATGAAATCTGATATTGCTAACTTTATTAAGTGTTGCATGACTTGCCAACTCGTAAAGGCCGAGCATCAAAGGCCTGGTGGGTTATTGCAACCTTTGGACATTCCAGTTTGGAAGTGGGATCAAGTTGGACTTTATTGATGGTCTTTCCCGTTCTCATTCAGGTCATGATAGTTTATGTTTGATTGTAGATAGACTTACAAAATCCGCCCATTTTCTTCCCGTTCGGTCCAACCAGACCGTATCTCTTTTTGCCAAACTATGTTAAAGAAATTGTTAAATTGCATGGAGTTCCTACTTCTACTGTTAGCGATCGTGATCCATTATTTACTAGTGGATTTTGGAAGGGTCTTCAAAAAGCTTTGGGAACGAAGCTTAATTTTAGCACCGCTTATCATCCTCAGTCCGATGGACAAACGGAGCATGTGAATCAAACCCTTGAAGATCTCCTTCGTGCTCGTGTTCTTGATTTTTGTGGAAGTTGGGAAGATCGTATTTCTCTTGTTGAGTTTTCTTATAATAACAGCTTCCAGTCTAGTATAGATATGGCACCTTTCGAGGCACTCTACAGAAGGCCATGCCGATCTCCTTCGTGTTGGCTTGAAGCCGGTGAGAAGCTGGTTTTAGGTCCAGATTTTATTCGTGATTCCACAAAAAAGATTGACCTTATTCGTCATAGGATGAAAGCAGCTCAGAGTAGACAAAAATCCTATGCCGATAACCGAAGAAGAAATTTAGAGTTTTCTTTGGGAGAGTTGGTGTTCATTCGTGTTTCGCCTATGAAGGGTGTTGTGCGTTTCAGTCGATCAAGAAAATTAGCACCTCGATATATTGGCCCATTTCCTGTCACCGAACGCATTGGTTCCGTGGCTTATCGCCTTTTATTACCGGCTCAATTTTCGGCTATTCATCACGTATTTCATGTTTCTCAACTATGGAAATACCTTAGAGATTCTGACTCTATTCTTGAGCCTAGTATTATTGAAAAAATTGAAGTTTCACCTAATTTGACTTATGAGCAACATCCTATTCGTATCATTGCTATGGAGATTAAACGCCTTCGTAATAAAGATGTCCAGCTTGTGAAAGTTCAATGGTCTTCAAATCCTAAGAATTGTTCTTGGGAATCCAAAGAATTCATCGAGCGAACACATCCGGACTTACTCTCTCGTGCACCTTAAGGTGAACTTCCCACTTCAAATTTTTATGGTTTTAATTCACGTCGTCGAATGTGAATTTTTGGTGATAGATTGTTTTTACAATCATTTCTATGATTTGTCACTTTAAAATACAAAGGTTTCTATACTAGTAGTAAATACTCAAACTCTTTCACAAAAATGATTTCAACATTTACTTTTAATACAAAGCTCGTTTTTAAAACCGTTTTCCAATCTATTAGTATATACAAACCTTTACCTCATTCGTATGAGAAATCTAATTAAACGACTTAGCAAAACAAGTGGTATGAAACGCTTGCGATTACTTCATCGGTTAGTTTATGGACTTGTTCGATTGAAATCTCGTGACAATCTTCGAGTGGAAATCTACAATTTGTTCGTGAATATTAAAGTTAAGCTAGTGGTTATGGGACATGAAGCTAAACTCATTTATTTACTAGCTTAGTGTAATTTACACTTCTTTTTTATCAATGATGATCATTTTTGGAGCTTCGTCTCATTTTTATGGGCTGACGACCCATGGACTTTTAACGGTTTATGGAATTCAGGTTCATCGGGCGTATCGCTGTACTACGTCGATGTTTCGGCTTATTTGAGTTTCAGGTTCATCGAGCGTATCGCTGTACTACGTCGTTGTTCCGGCTTATTTGAGTTTCAGGTTCATCGGGCGTATCGTTGTACTACGTCGTTGCACCGGCTCTATAGGTTAGCGACCCATGGGATAACATCTCGTTTGTGATACACGTGTTGGTGAGCTTTCATGCTCCCGTTTTTAATAGGCCTCCCCCTTTTTTGTGATATCTGGATTTCTAATTGATGATTTCTGGAATTTGTGTTTCACCAATTTTTGTGATTTGTATTGATAAGCCCTATCATTATTTGTAGTTTGGTGATAAAAATAAAGAATATGACATTCTATTAGGTGTTTGAGGAGATTTGAGATATTGTATGATTTTTGTTGTTATCATATATATTTGTTATATCTCTTATCCTATCTCATCTTATCTGATATTTATAGCTATACTGATCCGTTTATTATTTTTCTTCTTAAATAATACTCGGGTCAGACTGAGGTGTTCTAGGTGCTTCCACTTGACTGCTTAACAGGGACTAGCTTCTGACTTTTGGCTAACTACTTTAGCTTAGTAGTTTTTGTTTTTATACATTCGAGATAGAGACTCCTTGATGTATACATATTCTTTTGTCTATCACTTGTACCTATTCTTTTGTGATGTAGTGGATCTTGTATGACCACTACTTTAATGTACACTTCTATGTGTTATATTCATATCTGTTTCCGCCTTTGTGATATGAATATCTGTGACTGGTTTATGTTATGCTTATTTTATATTTATTTCCGGAGGCCACATAGCCACTGTGTAGTAGCTTTCAGTTTGTATTTGATATGTCAGATTTCCTCTTGAAATGAAATGCATGACATACTATCTGACATATCGGTACTCGCACAAAGCAATTACATAGATGGTCGCTCCTCAACAGCCTTATTCTTAGTACTAATTGACGGCATTACCCAGTAGTGTCCTTGGTTAGTGTGAGCATAGAGGTGGAGCATGACAAACATCCTTTTGAATGCTGGTCATTCACGGCATCTATGTTATTTATTAAAGTTTGATACCTTACTGATTTGGTGACACGCGACGTTCTCTTGTTTATTTATGATTTACGATATCCTCTTAGTATTGCATTTATTCGGTATCCTTCATATTTATTATCTTTCGGCATCCATCATTGATGAACTGTGGCATCGATGAGATGCGGCATTGACGAAATGCGGCATTGACAAGATGCGGCATTGATACAACCATTCTATATCCTTCATATGCGGCATCCTATAATGCTTGATATTGTTCAACATCCTTAACTTCAGCATTCCTTCTTGTATTAAAGTTTGATATCATTTCTTTAAGGCTGTTTATAAGTTTAGCTTTGCTTGTTAAGGTTCAATATCGACTGTTTGCGATTATTTTATGTTCATGAGCACGATAACCTATATCGCCTTTGGGTTTGACTTGCCTTATGCCTTTAGTCATGATATCACTTTAGTTTCAACATCCTTATGTTGCTTCTACGTTTATTCCCTTTGGAAAATATGTGGATAAAAAATAAATATGCCATTTTAAATATTCATAGTTAAGATGTATCAAGACTGGATATTAATATATCCATTGAGACTGGAGTATGTAACGCTCTCCAAATGTTGGGCAATGTATTACTCATAACTACTGGAGACACCGTAGAGTTATGTACTGATAGTTATTGGATAATCATGGAATGACCCACTCGACAGTTTTCATGTAACAACCCATAAATTTTGATAGTTGAAACTATTAAATTTAATAAGGTTTTGAAATTTAATTTTGTGAGAAATAAAATTTATGAATTATTAATGAGAAAAATAATTAGAATATGATTAATAATGTTGCTTAAATGTTATTGAAAATTATTTTAATGAAATTTAAATCAATTGAATAATTGTGAAGTTAATTTGGTTCTAATTGTAAATAAGGAACTAAATTGGTAATTAATGGGATTAATGAAATTGAAATATTATAGTTAATATGAGTTTAGATTATAACTGTAGAATTTGAATGTAATAAAGTGTAAATTAATGTTAATTATATTCATATGATATTTTATGATTTCATAATAAAAGTTAGAATCAAAATATAAGAATTTGATTGAGATTAAAATATAATTAACTAGAATTTTATTACGATTGCAATTGAACTCTGAAATTAATGTAATGTTTAAATATTGGATTTAACATGGAAAAAATTATTTTAAACGATTATTAAATTCCAATGTAATCAAGATTGATAAAATTGTTAACTTCTAATTTTGAATTTAAAAGTGATTAAATCAATTTAATAATAATTTATTTAATTAACGTGAAAATTAGCCATTTTGGTCACTTTCTCGGATTTCGATGAAACTAGTTTCATCGGATCCGTAGCAGTGAATTATTATAGAATTTCAAGTTTCGTAGCGATCGAACTTATCATTTGATCGTGCGAGCTCGAAATGCATAGAAATTGATTAATGGAATTTAAATTTTTATAATCTGATTTTGAAAGCTAGCTTATGGATACAATAGAATTAGGGTTTGAGACTTATTCCATTGATTTCAGAAATATCGAAAACCTCACTTTCGATATATAGAATGTCATGGTTTTGTTCAAGGTTAGAAATGAGCTTTTCGGGACTGTGCGACCATTTGGGCCCAATTAATCGTATGCTATGAATATATGTTCATCCTAGCCCATTCTATTATCTCTAACCCTAGCAGCCTTTCATTTTATTCCATACGTACATCAACTTCTTATCTGTTTCTCCTCCTCAAATGGCAGACATTCCCTAACCCTACTTTCAATTTCAAAATCCATTTCAAATTTCAAACTCTCCTAACCCTATCATATTATATATCATTGGAAAGCTCTTGACGAGCACAATCTTCTGTTGTAATTCATTGTTCGATTTGATGCACCATTTGGCCAGAAATCGTGGGAGAAGTCTCGGCCGTTGAAACTAGGGTTTTCGATCTAACGGTGGATCGTCGATTTTACGACGATTGGAGGTTGCTGCGAGGTAGAGGATGATGAGAGGGGTCGATCCATGTGGTTGGTGTGTCGTGATTGTCAACAAATTCGCCAAAATTGGCCTTGGAAGCACGGCGGCGGTGGAGGTCGTCTGGGCCGTCGCGGTGGTCGTGGGCGGCATAGATGGGGGCAGCTCGTTGAAGGGAAGGCTCGGGTGGTGGTGGATCTTGTCGTAGGCTGTTGTAGGAGGCGCAGCAATGAGATGTTGCACAACGGCTGTTAGGGTAAATTGCTCGATTGGGTTACTGTAGCAAGTTAGGGCTTTGAGAGGTGATGTCAGTGCATCCTTAACCTTTGTTTTAATTATTTAATTTAAATTTAAAATTCAATCGTTCTAACACACATAACTTTTTCATACGAGCTCGGATTCGCGCACGGTTTTCTCCATTGCGATCGTATTGAAATTTCGGACATATGAAACTAGTTTGGCTACATTCTAGGATTGTTGAATTTTGGGCCTAATTTGGATTTTAAATCGACGACAAACCAAAGGTGAGTGTTTTAACTCACTCACGAATACTAAACCTTCTTATGTTGGTTAAATTAAATTTATGAGGTGATTAAAAATTAATTGATTACTGTTTGGTATATTTAAATTATCATTCAAGTTTAATTTGAATCTATATTGAATTTAATTGCCATTTGGATTAATATTGGAACTGAATTGCTAGTTAAATGCCTGATAATGATAACCAGTTAATTGTTGTGATTTATGGGTTGACTTGGACGATGATCGTGATGGATGCATATTTGTTGATATTTTTGGATGATTGGATGTATGTTTATTTATATGTTGTTATCACACTGCAAGTTCCCTTATTTTGTTGTTAGGAAAATTCACCATTGGTTGAAACGATACATACCCGAATGGTCTTATAGATTAGGGAAAAATCATTATGGGTTGAAATGATAAACTCGAGCGAATTTATGGATTTTGAATTTTTCTCAGGATTGTGGGTTGAAATGATATATACCCATAAATTTAAAACTATTGCGGGTTGAAATGATATATATTTGTATCATTTGACCATAGGGTAGAAAATTATATACGGACACCGGATTGGTTAAATTAAATGATTTTAAAATCCTAAATTTTTGAATCCAGTTAAATTATATTTTGAAATAAAACTATATTTATATGAACTAAATTATTTTCAAAATCCAAGCTTTTAAAATGTTGAAATTGAAATTGGTTTAGATGAATTGTTAAAGAATTTAAATTATAATCTTAAAGTTGGATTTTGAAATATAAATGAAATTTATCAAAATTGAGTTATTGTACATGTTTAAATATTTATACTTTGAAATCAATTGAATTTGAAGTGGTTTAAATTTGTAGTTCAAACGTGGATTTGAAATCGATATAAATTGAAATGGTTTTAATGAGAATTTGAATTGAAACCTTTAGCCTTTTGGATTGAAATCGTTGAAATGAGATTGATTTAAATTGAATTTTTGGAACTAAAATCGATTTGAATTGATTTGTGAAATTGGAAGAAACAATTCTAATTTGAAACTATTTTTGATATAAACTCTTTTAATATACAAACTCTTTTAACATATAAACTATTTTTATCATATAACCTATTTTAATATATAAACTATTTTTAATATATAAACTATTTTAATCTATAACCTATTTTAATATATAAACTATTTTTAATATATAAACTATTTTAATCTATAACCTATTTTAATATATAAACTATTTTTAATATATTAACTATTTTAATCTATAACTTATTTTTAATATATAAACTATTTTAATATATATATTATTTTAAATTTATAAACAATATTTAATGTATAAACTATTTTTAATGTATAACTATTCCAATATATAAACTACTTTCAATATCCAAACCATTTAAAGTTGGAACTGTTATAATTTAGATTTAATTGATTTAAATGCGAATATTTTGATATGATGGTTTAACCTATTTTGTAGTTATGATTTTGAAAACGAACATGATTTAAAGTGAATAATGATTTTGAAAGTGAATATAATTTCAAAAGTGATATGATTTTTAAGTGAATATGATATTTTGATATCAATTATGAATCGGTTTTGGAAATGTAAAAGAACCAACCGGTGTGAAATAAGCATTTGGTTGTTAAAGAGACCGGGATCGAATATTGTCATACTCTCTGCCAATACCAAAAACCACTTTAACAACTGTGCACGTGGTGGAGAATCTAGAACGAAGTAGGATGGTTTGGCGAATGCTACAGTATTAGGGATGAACGCAGCCCTGACCCCCTCGGGTCAGCTTGATATGACTAAAACAGGAGCTATACCTGGGCTAAGTGAGGTCGCTCTGATCGGACATGATTCTTCGATACCATATCTGTTACTTTGTGATTGATTTGGTGGCCACCTTCGATTTGATTATGGGAGTGTGTTCCAAGGTGGGTGGTAGTAGCTGCTATGCGTTACCACCTGCCCGGTTCTGCAAAACGGTAGTATCCTACCCTGGGCATGCCTTGTGTGCCTTGTCATATGCCTTATTGAGCCTACTACGAGTTTGATTTGTGTCATACACTATGGAGTGCCCTCTGATAGCCCTCCAGTTTACGAAGGAATTATGGTACTGTATAAACTACAGCATTTATAAAAATGTGTTAAGGGGGATATGGGTAACGCCTTAACTCTATTTTAATATTTTGCTTTACTGTAGACATATTATAATAGCGTATTGTATTATGTATGTAGATAGTTTAACGAATCCTTAGGAGATGGAATTCCGAACATCTCTTAAGTTATTGCACGCACGTTAGATACTGGATAGGAGATGTAAAATCCCGTAAACATCTCTGAAGCCGTTACACTCATATTTATTTCACTTTGATTTAACTTACATAAGATCTTTTAGTTATGACTCGAGTGTTTTGTCTTTTCATTACGCTCGGGTCAGCCTGAGCTTTTCAGCATATTGAAGATCATTTTACTTTGAAGGACGAAGATGGAGATTTGTATACTATTTATAATATTTATTCCACTGCATCATGTTGTTCCGCTGCATTATTTATTTATTCCTGCTGTATGCATAACTCTGATTTGTATTGTAAAAGTGTAATCAAATGTTATTTGTAAAATAGCTTCATGAACTGTTTATTTGATTATTATATTTTGTCATTCCGCTGTGAGATTCTGTGTTTTGTTTTTCCTTCTTTCTATTATTTTCTTATTTACCCCATTAGCTATCCCCCCTTTTGAATGGTTTGAGTTGACATGTGTGGTTTATTGTCGATTTAAACCGTCCAAAAAGGTGGGTCGTTACATTTCTATTGGTTAATATAAGCAAGGTCAAATAGAAAATATCGATATGACTAATTTACATAGTTCTCTCGACTTGAGAAAATTGGTTATCTTCAATATGGAAGCTTCGCTTTAATTATAGTTAAATCGTAGCTCGGCGTCCATCGAACGACTATAGTTGGGTTGAGTGGAAGCATTGTGTAACGACCCATAATTTTATCACTTTTAAATGGAATATTTAGTTAACTTTAAATATTCAAATATAGAATTTTAAAACTTAAATAATCATGTTTTATGTAATAAATAAGAATGATAAACTTATTTTTAGAATGAAATTACAAAATCAAGAAGTTTGGATTTTAACGTAAAATTGGCAAAAGCCGGTTTTCGATAAAATTTGATATACGTTCAATTTTTTATTTTTATGATAAATAATTCTTTTTAAATTGTAATAAAATGATAATAATTGGTTGATAAATGTTTTATAAATATATATACACTGTTTTATAAAGATAGACAAACTTCTTCGCACTACGACAAATCAACGTCATATTTTACAATTGGATTTTAATGTTATTAAATATGGTTTTATAACTAAAATAAACTTATTTTAAGTATTTAAAGATGATAAGAAAATTATTTTCAAGTTTTTTTACATAAATAAATAGTTTGATTAAAACTGAAAATGAGACCGATGATCGTTTTTCGGATTTTCGAATTTTCGTTGAACAAAACTTGTTGTAACTTTTTGAATGCACTATTTTACATATGAACATACATATAAAATTTACCTAATTGTTAATAACAATTAATCTACCTTAACCATGATTAGGAAATTCTAGAATACAATTAAGATAAGATTTTATTTTGATTTTGATGTGACATTTGTCATAATTAAAAAGAGATATTTTTTGGATTTGATTTGACATTTTGGCAACTTGATTTAGACATTAGTACATGAATTTAAAATGCATTAATAAGATGCTAAGTATGCTATTGGTGATGTGAAATGGAAATAATGTTGTGTGAGGAATATGTTGAAAATATCTAAGGGTATTTTGGTCCATTCAAGTTATGATATTTATCTAAATTTTTCCTATAAATACCCATTCATTCCTTCACATTTCTACAAACCATTCTCCTTCTTCTCTCTTTTCCATGCTTCTTTAATGGCTTCTCTTCTTAGAAAAAGTTATGGCAAAATAATGCAAAAATAGAGACAAATTTATATACACTAGTTCATAAGACAATTCCACCTCAAAACAAGTTCAAACCACCTCCCTTACCTCCTACAACCCATGGCCTCACCTAAATCCACCCTTAGCTGAGCTCCACTACTTCATCAAATATTGGGCAGTGTATTATTCCTGACTACTTGAGGCACGTATGGGTTACGTACTAATAGTTATTAGATAACTATGGAACGACTCACTCTGTAGTTTTCAGCTGGTTAATATAACTAAGGTCAAATGGAAAAAACAAGTGACTAATGAAGCTTTAGAGCAAGAAAAGGAGAAGAAAGTGTCGCCGGTTTCATTCCAAGAAGATAGGAGAAAGTTCAAAGTGTCGTTGAAGCTCTTCCGGATTTTCTAGAGCTTGGGAAGGAGGGAGCAATTATTATAGCGAGTACTCACATTTAAATATACTAATTAGTCTCTAAATAATTCCAAGTTTAATGATATGAGAATGTAATATATATTGGATGATGAATTATGTGATTACTTGGTTGATTACTTGTTTGAATATATAGATGTTAATATGAATGATTACTTGGTTTGATAATTATAAGGCAAATGGTTAGTAATTAACCATAGTTAAGTAAATGAAAATTAAATCCATGTAAATATGTGTATGGAAATTATTTAGCCTCTTAATGATTTTAAAATATCTAAAAAGGTTGAAAATGATATTATAATATGGAATAAAATGAAATATGAAAAGTATTTGTTTAAATGAGTTTAAAATGATTTAGAAATTTTTTATAAATAGTTAAAAGTGTTTCCATGAAGTTTAAATAGAAAATGGAAAACAAGTCAAAACTTGGCGCGTCACGTAACTGTAGCTCGCGATTTCGCACTGTAGAATTCAAACAAGTGTAGAGAATGGAATATAGCTTGGAATTTTTTGAGATAAGAATTTTCCAGACTGTTATATCCATAGTTTTTAAATGAAGAAAAAATCAAGGTTTCATCTTGTATATTTTTAAATAAGTTCAAAACAAGTTTGCAAAATAATCGCGGTTTTGCTGTTCGGATTCCATAAAGGGAATTCCTTTAAAATAATATTTTTAAATTCCTTAAAAATATGAAATAGATTTTATAAATCTTTTAAAAAAATTTAAAGGATATTTGAGTTATAAATGAATTCCCAAAAGATAGAAAAGTTGTTTTGATCAATATAGCTTTTAAAACACTATTTGCAGCACTTTTTCGCAGTACTTTTTAATAACTTTTACAAACAATGGTTTTAACTCAAATATTCTTTCCCGAATCTTTTGTGAACTCTTTCAAATAAATAATTAAGTAATTTAAAGATGATTAAGAGGTTTAAAATGAGTATGTGGAAATGATTAGTACAATTGTCCTGCTTGTGGGATCTAGAAAGGTAAAATGAGGTGTGTAACCAAGGTAGGGATGGAGCAACCAATGCCTTGAACTTACCTGACGTCTATTTTTTTAGGCAAGGGGTGGAATAGATCGAAAGGAAAGTTTGATGCTCTAAAATGATCATATTAAGGTTTTCCTAAAATAAAAGGAGATTTAGAATTCTCCAAAAGTTAAACAAGTTAAGTATAAAAGATTTAATTTTCAAAAATTATAACTTGGATTATATAGAAATAAATCTTCTTATACTTGGTGTTAAGTTCCGAGGAGGGAACTCATACTATTCTTGGAATTTAAAAGGTGATTTCACCGTTATTTGCCATAGTACTTACTGAATACGGAAATTAGTATTGAGTATAATTAGTATAATTTCTATGGATTCCTTTTTCTACTCAATATTAATTGGTTTGGATCTATAGTAAAGGATGTCTTAAATAACATCATTTTTGAACCGTTTGAAAGTTATGAACATTTGATTAATATTTAATGAACAATTTGGAGATGTTTTCCTAAACAAAAGGTGAAATGATTTGGAATTATTCCAAGATTGAAAAAGGTTTAATTAACCAAATGATTTAATAAATGAGGCTTAATGATTCCATATACTATTAAGAAGATCGATGAAATAATTTTAAATAATATATCTCTTTGAGATATTTATGAATGAATAAAAAGATGAATTAAATTGAATGATGATTGATGATCACATATGAACTTAAAATCTTTTTAGCGATGATTGGTTTGGAGAAACCGGGGTCGGATTTAGGCAACTCCTATCCGAAAACCACTTCGAACCAATGTATACGTTCGGAAGTGAGGATATGATGAAGATGATTTTTGAGGATGGGGATCTTCATGATGAAGGGCTGCATGCCACTAGTCCCCCAGGGTGAAATTTACCATATCACATATTCATGGTTGTGGTAGTGCTCAGTTATTAAAATCTTCGATTTCAAGGACTAATCGCTACTAATTCTAGGGACAATTCTAGATAGGATGTAGTAGGAGGAGTGCCTTAGGTTTCCTTCGGTCCCAGAACAAACTTGTATGGACAAATGTCTGACATTGCATTTTTGAGATCACAACGTTGAATTTTACAAACATACATATGTTTGGTGGCGGAGAAGGCAACTTCTCTTAGCTTAACACCCTTCTCTGAGATGTACGAGCTCAGAGGTTGTATGTTCGTGAAAGTCAATAGTGATCGAAGGATTGGTAGTGTGGCATTCAAAGTGGAACCTATTATGATCAGAGCGTGGCTTTGTGGAGCGTGACCTCATGAGCCTCACATCCCAGGAATGATACGGGATGTTTTGTGGTCTACAGGACAATTTTCGGGCTATTAGTTTTGAGGAATAAAAGGCATCTGTTGCCTTAAGATGATGAAATGGACAAGTACAGAGGCCGACAGAGATCATGTAAAGCCACCGAGAAATACTCTATTCCATGGTAGTGTAGCAGTATAGTTCGGAGGCTAAAGGAGATTGTGTAAATCCACTGGAGTGAACTAGTATTGTTATACGTGGATTTTCAAGTCTGAATGGTTACTAGTTCCCTATCATGTTGGAAATCAAATTCCAATACAAGCTTTGCAGTTTTGTTTGTAGTCCCAAAATAGTTGTAATGTTTTGCAAAGTTTGAGCAACCCCTTGCTGGAATTTAATAATGGTATCAATTTTGGCTATGTTTATATATATTTACTTGGAAATGATTTTCAAAGTAATGTTATTAGAATAATATCAAATGGTTTAAGTATAAAGTATTTTGGTTATCATAAGGTAAAAACCAGTACGTATTTATGTATGGGCATGGTCTTATGTGATATCCTTCTTTCCAAAGATTTTTGATTTATATCAATCGGATCTATATATTTGAAAATTTCAAGTATCTCACATAGGTTTATCAAGCCTAATCCTGGTATTTTTAATACTCGGGTCAGATCCGAGTAGTTTCAGGTTTACTTGAAGATGCTTGGAGTTTCCATAGGAGAGCTAAAGATCTTCGTCTACGTATAAATGAATTCTATTATCCACTGTATCTATTGCATTTGTTTTTACATTTATAAGGACAAAGGGTTTATAACTGTCCAGGCTTAATCCAGGTTAGACTCTAATATTGTATTCAATTTTTTTTTCTACTGTAAATATTATTGTTAAAATAATATATGTTATTCCATTTGTGTGAGATCCTGTTCTATCCTTATTTTCTTTTTCCCTTAACAAATTAGGCTTTCTGGCACTTAGATTTGCGGCATGAGGATGTATTATCGTCGATTTTCGAGGGTTAAAAATTTCAGTCATTACATTTGGTATCAGAGCTTAGGTTGAGCAAACACCTAGGCTTTGTTGGGGTAAGTCTCATTATAGATAGGGTTAGTAATACTCTATAATGAGTGACTCATTAGAGATAGGGTTAGCAACACCCTAGAATGAGTTTGAGAGTATTATATATGGGCATGTATTTGTTATTTGATATAAAAAACGTTTTATAGTGATTAATTTGTTGAGTTGTTTATGAATTCTGGTCGGTGCATGAAGAGCTCCATGTAATCGAAAGGGATTCCTAAATACTTAAACAAGGCGAATCGACACACCGTTTTAAAAGGAGTATATTTTAAAAATATTTGTGTGATTTGGAAAATTTATAAGATGTTATCCCTTTGGAAAGTTCCAAGAATAAGGTCTTGATCTGTTTGGTGATGGTGGGAATAATCTTCTATGTATCAATCATATGTTGGATTGGGAGAATGGTATCAGACACTTGATAAATTATTCTTCTTATCATTGTACAATCGAGGCAAGTTCAAATTCGAACAAGTATGAATCAGGTAGTTTGTATAAGTCAAGAAATTAATGGTATGAAACTTCTTAGAATAACTTAGTATATTATTTAGGTCAGGATGTCTTATTTTATGTCGGGGATGAGTATTGGGCTAAACCAAAGTAAGCACAAAGAGTACGTGCATAAAAAGAGGCGGAAGAGAAATTAAAACTAGGATATTATACCAGCATCTTCTATTACAGATGCGGTAAAGAAGGGCAATATGCAGTTCTTTGTAAGGATAGGAAAGAAAAGGAAAGGGATAAAAGGAAAGCAAAGAAAGAGAAGAAAGAAAAATCTTTTAGGGTTGATATATTCTGTTTCAAGTGTAAAAGGCAAGGACATTTTCTACGTGAATGCCCTAAAACAAAGAAGAAACCCAGAATTCAGTAAGGAAAGGCAAAGGGTTGCTACTATTGAAAAGGACTAGGGCATATAACTAAAGAATGTCCCCGAACTTGCATTTGGTGCTTCCAAGGGAAACACTTAATGAAGGACTGTCCAAAAATGGGAGCGGCTAACTTAGGCCTCAAAGATAAAGCACCGTCTACCACAAAAGGGATCCAAGAATTGTATACATAGTAGTTCAATTATATATATATAAGTTGGTGATGTATGGTAGGCAGTATTCTCTAGGGGTTATTTCTAAAAGTTTGTAACATAGGCTATGGTTTGTAATGAATGTATAAATATAATGTTAATTAGTAAATCTCTTTTGATCATTCTCTCTATGCAATTCTTCTATCTTCCATCAATTCAATTTAATAAGATATTTAGAAATAAAAAGTTTAACAGAATATTAGAAATGTCTTATTAAAAAGTATTTAAAGTAAGAAATTATTATGAATATATTTTATAAAATAAAGTGTAATTAGAAAAAATAAAATGATGTTTGAGAAAGATGGATTTGAAAATTCATATCCTAATGATTTGAAAAGGTATAAAAGGGAAAGTTATGTAATATAAAATAAGTTTGGAATTAAAATTATATCGAGAAGTATTAATAAAGAATTTTCAAATAAGTTAGAAAGTTTCAAATGGTAACTAGTTTGAGTAGCTCGAAAATAACTAAAAATGGACAAGAGATATATTCGGATGGTAAACACTTCTCTTAAGTATTACCCTTCTTGTTAAGGGGATATAGGATACTATTGGTAGTACCCAGTTCTTTGGTATTATTTTAGAGTTACTCAATTTATATAAATTTCCTTAAGTTAAAAAGATAATTTTAAATTAATATTTGATAAGTTAATATCAAGGTTGGTTAAAAAGGAATATATTATAATGAGAGAAGTTGATTGTAATTTTGGAAAATAAAAGGTAATTTATCTTTTAAAATTGAAATGATTCCTTTAGGACGTAATGTTTTACTTTAAAGAAAAATATTTGGAAATAAATATTCAAAGCAATTATATATAAAGAAGCATTTCAATTAAAAGTTTTATGAAAAGTTTTCATAAAGATTTTTGAATGTTTATAAGTACATATGAGGTACGTTGATCATTTCGTCGCATAATTTTGATCTAAGATTCGAGTATAGAACTTTAAGGTATTCTCACCGGTCCGAAAGAGGATTTATCACCTGATTCTTGACGACGAACATTGACGAAGGTTTATGATTGGGTACTTGAGTTTTCTATCATAGTTGAGAGCTATGTAAGGGAAATGAAGGTTTATGATCAAAGAGCCTGATTAGAGTCTGCATTAGAGGATCGAGGGATCAACACTAGTTCGGAAGTAAAGTTGTGGATTCAAATAAAAGATCGAATCTGATATCGCATATGGATGATCTATGTATATCATACATAATTGAGTTTGAAGATTGTTTTGAGTAAGCATTATTGGGTTTTGGGTTTTGGTTTAATTTCAGGGACGAAATTCTTTTAAGGGGGGAATTATGTAACGACCTATAGTTTTATCAATTTTAAATGGAATATTTAATTAACTTTAAATATTCAAAAATAGAATTTTCAAACTTAAATAATCATGTTTTATGTAATAAATAAGAATGATAAACTTATTTTCAAACTGAAATTACGCAATCAAGAAGTTTGGATTTTCATTGTAAAATTGACAAATGCCGGTTTTCGATAAAATTTGATATACGTTAAATTTTTTTTATGATATTATAAAATGATAATAATTGGTTGATAAAAGTTTTATAAATATATATATAGTTGTTTTATAAAGATAGACAAACTTCGTGCACTTCGACAAATCATCGTATTTTAAAATTGGATTTTAATATTATTAAATATGGTTTTATAACTAAAATAAACCTGTTTTAATTATTTAAGGATAATAAGAAACTTATTTTCAAATTTTGTTTACATAAATAAATAGTTTGATTAAAAAATGAAAATGTGACGGACGATCGTTTTTCGGATTTTCGACTTTTCATCGAACAAAAGTTGTTGTAACTTTTTGAATGCACTATTTTACATATGAACATACATATAAAATTTACCTAATTATTAATAACAATTAATCTACCTTAACCATGATTAGGAATTCTCGAATATAATTAAGATATTTTTGATGTGGCATTTGTCATAATTAAAAAGAGATATTTTTTGGGATTTGATTTGACATTTTGGCAACTAGATTTAGACATTAGTACATGGATTTGAAATGCATTAATAAGATGGTAAGTATCATTTTAGTGATGTGAAATGGAAATGTTGTTGTGTAAGGAATATGTTGGAAATATCTAATAGTATTTTGGTCCATTCAAGTTATGATATTTATCTAAATTTTTCCTATAAGTACTCATGCATTCCTTCACATTTCTACACACCATTCTTCTTCTTCTTCTCTTTTCTAAACTTCTTTATTGGCTACTCTTCTTAGAAAATTTATGGTAAAATAATGCCAAAATAGATACAAATTTATATACACTAGTTCATAAGACAATTCCACCTCAAAACAAGTTTAAACCACCTCCCTCACCTCCTACAACCCATGGCCTCACCTAAATCCACCCTTAGCCAAGCTCCATCACTTCATCAAGGCTAAGCCGAACCCATATTGAAGTTATGAAGAGATAGGAAGAGATCTGGGAAGCTCTGAAGCAAGAAAAATAGAAGAAAGTGTCGTCGGTTTCATTCCAAGAAGATAAGAGAAAGTTCAAATTGTCGCGGTAGCTCTGCTGGATTTTCTGGAGCTTGGAAAGGAGGGAGAAATTGTGATAGTGAGTACTCACATTTAAATATACTAATTAATCTTAAATAATTCCAAGTTTAATGATATGAAAATTTAATATATATTGGATGATGAAATGTGTGATTACTTGGTTGATAATATGGATGCTAATATGGATGATTACTTAGTTTGATAAATGATAAGAGAAATATTTAGTAATTAACCATAGTTAATTAAATGAAAATTAAATCCATATAAATATGTGTATGGAAATTATTTAGCCTCTTAATGATTTTAAAATATCTAAAAATGTTGAAAATGATATTATAATAATATAATATAATAATATGGAATGAAATGAAATATGAGTATGAAATATGAAAAGTATTTGTTTAAACTAGTTTAAAATGATTTAGAAATGTTTTATAAATAGTTAAAAGTGTTTCCATGAAGTTTAAATAGAAAATGGAAAACAAGTCAAAACTAGGCGCGTCACGTAATAGTTGTTCGTGATTTCACGCCGTAGAATTCAAACAAGTGTAGTGAATGGAATATAGTTTGAATTCTTTAAGAAAATAATTTTCCGGACTGTTATATCCATAATTTTTAATTAAATGAAGAAAGAAAATCAAGATTTCATCTTGTATATTTTTAAATAAGTCCAAAACAAATATTCAAAATAATCGCGGTTTTCGGAATCCATAAAGGGAATTCCTTTAAAATGATATTTTTAAATTCTTTAAAAATATGAAATAAATTTTATAAATCTTTTAAAATGTTTTAAAGGAAATTCGAGTTATATAAATGAATTTCCAAAAGATAGAAAAGTCGTTTTGATCAATATACCTTTTAAAACACCATTTGCATCTCTTTTTCGTAGTACTTTTTAATAACTTTTGCAAAAAAGATTTTAACTTAATTATTCTTTCCCAAATCTTTTGTGAACCTTTTCAAATAAATAATTTAGTAATTTAAAGATGATGAAGGGGTTTAAAACTGAGTATGCGGAAACGATTAGCACATTTGCCCCGCTTGTGAGATCTAGAAAGGTTAAATGAGGTGTGTAATCATGGCTAGAGATAGAGCAACCAATGCCCTGAACTTACCTAGCCTCTATTTTCTCTTTTTAGGCAATGGATGGAATAGATCGAAAGGAAAGCCCGGATTTTCTAAAAAGATCAAATTAAGGTTTTCCTAAAATAAAAGGAGATTTAGAATTCTCCAAAAGTTAAACAAGTTAAGTATAAAAGATTTAATTTTCAAAAATTATTTGCCCATAGTACTTGTTGAATACGGAAATTATTATTGAGTATAATTAGTATAATTTCTTTGGATTCCTTTTTCTACTCAATATTAATTGGTTTGGGTTTATAGGTAATGATGTCTTAAATAACATCATTTTTGAACCGTTTGAAAATTATGAAACCTTTAATTAAGATTTAATGAATAATTTGGAGATGTTTTCCTAAACAAAAGGTGAGATGATTTGGAATTATTCCAAGATTCAAAAAGGTTTAATTAACCAAAGGAGATTTAGAATTCTCCAAAAGTTAAACAAGTTAAGTATAAAAGATTTAATTTTCAAAAATTATTTGCCCATAGTACTTGTTGAATACGGAAATTATTATTGAGTATAATTAGTATAATTTCTTTGGATTCCTTTTTCTACTCAATATTAATTGGTTTGGGTTTATAGGTAATGATGTCTTAAATAACATCATTTTTGAACCGTTTGAAAATTATGAAACCTTTAATTAAGATTTAATGAATAATTTGGAGATGTTTTCCTAAACAAAAGGTGAGATGATTTGGAATTATTCCAAGATTCAAAAAGGTTTAATTAACCAAAGGATTTGATAAATGAGGCTTAATGATTCCATATATAGTTAAGAAGATAGATGGAATAATTTAAAATAATACGTCTCTCTAAGATATTTATGAATAAATAAAAAGATGAATTAAATTGAATGATGATTGATAATCACATATGGACTTAACATCTTTTTAGCGATGATTGGTTCGGAGAAATCGGGATTGGATTTGGGTAAATCCTATCCAAAAACCACTTCAAACCAATGTATACATTCGGAAGTGAAGATATGAGTATGATGATGATTTATGAAGACGGGGATCTTTATGATGAAGGGCTGCTTGCCACTAGTCCCTCGGGGTGAAATTTACCATATCATATATTTATGGTAGCGTTAGTGCTCTGTTTTGAAAATCTTCGATTACAATGACTAATCGCGACTAATCGTAGGGACAATTCCCGACAGGATGTAGTAGGAGGAGTGCCTTCGGTTTCGTTCAGTCCCAGAACGAACTTGTATGGACAAATGTTTGACATTGCATTTCTAAGATCACAACGTTGAATTTTACAAACATACATCTGTTTGGTGGCAGAGAAGGGAACTTCTCTTAGCTTACCACCCTTCTTTGAGACATACGAGCTCAGAGGTTGTATGTTCGTGAAAGTCAATAGTGATCGAAGGAATGGCAGTGTGGCATTCAAAGTGGAACCCGTTATGATCAAAGCGTGGCTTTGTGGAGCGTAACCGCACGAGCCTCACATCCCAGGAATGATATGGGATACTATGTTGTCCGCAGGACAAATTTCGGGCTATCAGTTATGAGGAATGAAAGGCATTTGTTGCCTTAAGATGATGAAATGGACAAGTATGTAGGCTGACACAGATTCTGTAAAGCCACCGAGCAGCACTCTGTTTCACGGAAGTGTAGCAGTATAGTTCGGAGGCTGACGGATATCGTGTAAATCCACTGGAGTGAACTAGTATTGTTATACGTGGATTTTCAGGTTTGAATGGTCACTAGTTCCCTATCATGTTGGAAATCATCCAAATACAAGCTTTACGGTTTTGTTTATAGTCCCAAAATTGCTGTAATGCTTTGCAAACATTCAGCTACCCCTTGTTGGAATTTAATAATGGTAACAATTTCGGCTAAGTTTATATATATTTACTTGGAGAGGATTTTCAAAGTAATGTTATTAGAATAATATCAAATGGTTTAAGTATAAAGTATGCTGGTTATCATAAGGTAAAACCCATCCGTAATTTATGTGTAGGTATGGTCTTATGAGATATCCTTCTTTCTAAAGGTTTTTTATTTATATCAATCAGATCTATACGTTTAAAAATTTCGAGAATCTCACACTAGTTTATCAAACTTGATCAGGATATTTTTAATACTCGGGTCAGATCCGAGTAGTTTCAAGTTTAGTTGAAGACACTAGAAGTTTCCAGAGGAGAGCTAGAGATCTTCATCTATGTATGGACATACTCTATTATCCTTGTATCTATTGCATTTGTTTTTACATTTATAAGGACATAGGGTTTACAACTGTCCAGGCTGAATCCGGGTTAGACTCTGATATTGTATTCAAATTTCTTTTCCGCTGTAAAGATTATTGTTGAAATAATATATGTTATTCCATTCGTGTGAGATTCTGTTCTATCCTTATTTTCATTTTTCCTTATCAATTGGGCTTTTTGGCACTTGTATTTGTGGCATGAGGATGTATTATTGTCGATTTTTAAGGGTCGAAAATTATAGTCGTTACATTTGGTATCAGAGCTTAGGTTGAGCGAACATCTAGGCTTTGTTGGGGGTAAGTCTCATTATAGATAGGGTTAGTAATACCCTAGAATGAGTGACTCATTAGAGATAGGGTTAGCAACACCCTAGAATGAGTTTGAGAGTATTATATATATGTGCACTATTTGTTATTTGATATAAAAAAATGTTTTGTGGTGATTAATCTGTTGAGTGGTTTATGAATTTTGGTCGGTGCATGAAGAGCTCCATGTAACCAATAGGGGTTCCTAAATACTTAAACAAGGCGAATCGACACACCATTTTAAAAGGAGTATATTTTTAAAATATCTGTGTGATTTGGAAATTTTATAAGATGTTATCCCTTTGGAAAGTTCCAAGAATAAGGTCTTGATCTGTTTGGTGATGGTGGGAATAATATTCTAAATATCGATCATATGTTAGCATGGGCGAATGATATCTAACACTTGGTAAATTATTCTTCTTATCATTGTACAATCAAGGCAAGTTCAAATTCAAACGAATATGAAACAAGTAATTTGGATAAGTCGAGAAATTAATGGTATGAAACTTCTGATAATAACTTAGTATGTTATTTAGGCCAGGATGTCTTATTTTGCCGGGGGATGAGTATTGGGCTAATCCAAAGCAAGCACAAAGAGTATTTGCAAAAAAAGAGGCAAAAGAGAAATTATAATTATGACCTTATGCCAACATCTTCGGTTATAGATGCAGTAAAGAAGGGAATTATGCAGTTCTGTGTAAGGATAAGAAAGAAAAGGAAAGGGAAAAAAGGAAAGTAAAGAAAGAGAAGAAGTAAAAATCTTTTAGGGTTGATATATTATGTTTTAAGTGTAAAAGGCAAGGAAATTTTCTACGTGAATGCCCAAAAACAATAAGGAAACCCAGAATTCGGTCAGGAAAGGCAAAGGGTTGCTACTGTTGCAAAGGACTAGGACATATAACTAAAGAATGTCCCCGAACTTGCATTTAGTGCTTCCAAGAAAAACACTAAATAAAGCACTGTCCAAAAATGGGGGCGGTTGACTTAGGCTTCAAAGATAAAGCACTGTCTACCTCAAATGGGATCCAAGAATAGTATATATAGCAGTTCAAGTATCTATATATAAGATGGTGATGTATAATAGGCAGTATTCCGTAGGGGTTATCTCTAAAAGTTTGTAATACATGCCAGGGTTGGTAATGAATGTGTAAATATAATGTTAATTAGTAAATCTCTTAGGATCATTCTCTCTGTGCATTTCTTTTACCATCCATCAAATCAATTTAATAAAATATTTAGAAATAAAAAGTTTAACAGAATATTAGAAATGGCTTATCAAAAAGTATTTAAAGTAAGAAAGTATGTAAGAATATATTTTATAAAAGTATATTTTCTAAAATAAAGTGTAATTAGCAAAAATAAAATGATGTTTAAGAAAGATGGATTTGAGAATTCATATCCTAATGATTTGAAAAGGTATAAAAGGGAAAGTTATGTAATATAAAATAAGTTTTGAATTAAAATTATAATGAGACATATTAACAAAGAAATTTCAAATAAGTTAGAAAGTCTCAAATGGTAACTAGTTTGAGTAGCTCGAAAATAACTAAAAATAGGCAAGAGATATGTTCGGATGGTAAACACTTCTCTTAAGTATTACCCTTCTTCTTAAGGGATATAGGATACTATTGGTAGTACCCAGTTCCTTGGTATTATTTTGGAGTTATTCGATCTATATAATTTTCCTTAAGTTAAAAAGATAATTTTGAATTATTATTTGATAAGTTAATATCAAGGTTGGTTAAAAAGGAATATATTATAATGAGAGAAGTTGATTGTAATTTTGGAAAATAAAAGGTAAATTATCTTTTAAAATCGAAATGATTCCTTTAGGATGAAATGTTCTCCTTTAAAGAAAAATATATGGAAATAAATATTTAGAGCGATTATATATAAAGAAGCGTTTAAAAAAAAGATAAAAGTTTTATGAAAAGTTTTCATAAAGATTTTTGAATGTTCATAAGTACATATGAGGTACGTAGGTCATTTTGTCGCATAATATTGATCTAAGATTCGAGTATAGACCTTTAACGTGTTCTCACCAGTCCGAAAGAGGATTTATCACTCGATTCTTGACGACGAACATTGATGAGGTTTTTTGATTGGATACTTGAGTTTTCTATCATAGTTGAAAGCTATGTAAGGGAAACGATGGTTTCTAAGCAAAGAGCCCAATCAAAGTCACATTAGAGGATTGGGGGATCAAAAATAGTTCGGAAGTAAAGTTGTGGATTCAAATAAAAGATCGAATCGGATATCGTGTATGGATGATCTGTGTATATCATATATAACTGAGTTTGAAGATTGTTTGGAGTAAGTATTATCGGGTTTTGGGTTTTGGTTCAGGGACGAAATTCTTTTAAGGGGGGAAGTATGTAACGACCCATAATTTTATCACCTTTAAATGGAATATTTAATTAACTTTAAATATTCAAATATAGAATTTTCAAACTTAAAATAATCGTGTTTGATGTAATAAATAAGAATGATAAACTTATTTTTAGAATGAAATTACAAAATCAAGAAGTTCGGATTTTCATCATAAAATTAACAAAAGCCGGTTTTCGATAGAATTTGATATACGTTCAATTTTTTGTTTTTTATGATAAACAATTCTTTTTAAATTGTTATAAAATGATAATAATTGGTTGACAAAAGTTTTATAAATATATATAGTTGTTTTATAAAGATAGACAAACTTCGTCACACTTTGACAAATCAACGTCGTATTTTACAATTGGATTTAATATTAGTAAATATGATTTTATAACTAAAATAAACTTGTTCTAATTATTTAAAGATAATAAGAAACTTATTTTCAAGTTTTTTTAAAAGAAATAAATAGTTTGATTAAAAACTGAAAATGTGACTGATGATCGTTTTTCGAATTTTCGACTTTTTGTCGAACAAAAGTTGTTGTAACTTTTTGAATGAACTATTTTACATATGAACATGCATATAAAATTTACCTAATTCGAAACAAAAGTTGTTGTAACTATTATTAATAACAATTAATCTACCTTAACCATGACTAGGAAATTCTAGAATAATTAAGATAAGATTTTATTTTTATTTTGATGTGACATTTGTCATAATTAAAAAGAGATATTTTTTGGGATTTGATTTGACATTTTGGCAACTTGATTTAAACATTAGTATATGGATTTGAAATGCATTAATAAGATGGTAAGTATGCTTTTGGTGATGTGAATGGAAATGTTGTTGTGTATGGAATATGTTGAAAATAATCTAAGAGTATTTTGGTCCATTCAAGTTATGATATTATCTAAACTTTTTCTATAAATTCCCATGCACTCCTTCACATTTCTACACACCATTCTCCTTCTTCTTCTCTCTTTTCCAAGCTTCTTTAATGGCTTCTCTTCTTAGAAAAAGTTATGGAGAAATAATGCCAAAATTGAAACAAATTTATATACACTAGTTCATAAGACAATTCCACCTCAAAACAAGTTCAAACCACCTCCCTTACCTCCTACAACCCATGGCCTCACCTAAATCCACCATCAGCCGAGCTCCACCACTTCATCAAGGCTAGGCCGAACCCATATTGAAGTTAGGAAGAGACCCGAGAAGCTCCAGAGCAAGAAAAAAAGAAGAAAGTGTCATCGGTTTCATTTCAAGAAGATAGGAGAAAGTTCAAAGTGTCGCTGAAGCTTTGCTGGATTTTCTGGAGCTTTGGAAGGAGGAAGCAATTATGATTGAGAGTAATCACATTTAAATATACTAATTAATCTCTAAATAATTCCAAGTTTAATGTATGAAAATATAATATATATATATATATATATATATATATATTGGATGATGAAATGTGTGATTACTTGGTTGATTACTTGTTTGAATATATGAATGTTAATATGGATGATTGCTTGGTTGTATAAATGATAAGAGAAATGGTTAGTAATTAACTAGAGTTAATTAAATGAAAATTAAATCCATATAAATATATATATATGGAAATTATTTAGCCTCTTAATGATTTTAAAATATCTAAAAAGGTTGAAAATGATATTATAATAGTATAATATGAAATGAAATGAAAAATGTGATTGAAATTTGAAAATTATTTTTAAATGAGTTTAAAATGATTTAAAAATGTTTTATAAACGGTTAAAAGTGTTTCCATGAAGTTTAAATAGAAAATGGAAAACAAGTCAAAACTAGGCGCGTCGCGTAACGGTAGTTCGCGATTTCGTGCCGTAAAATTTAAACAAGTGTAGAGAATGGAATATAGCTTGGATTCTTCGAGATAAGAATTTTCTGGACTATTATATCCATAGTTTTTAAATGAAGAAAGAAAATCAAGAATACATCTTCTATATTTTTAAATAAGTCCAAAACAAGTTTTCAAAATACTCGCGGTTTTGCAGTTCAAAATCCATAAAGGGAAATTCTTTAAAATGATATTTTTAAATTCTTTAAAAATATGAAATAAAATTTATAAATATTTTAAAATGTTTTAAAGGAAACTTGAGTTATATAAATGAACATTCAAAAGATAGAAAAGTCGTTTTGATCAATATAGCTTTTAAAACACTATTTGCGCACTTTTTCGCAGCAATTTTTTGGTTTTAACTTAATTATTCTTTCCCGAACCTTTTGTGAACCTTTTCAAATAAATAATTAAGTAATTTAAAGATGATTAAGAGGTTTAAAATTGGATAGGCTAAAACGACTAGTACATTTGTCCCGCCCGTGAGATCTAGAAAGGTAAAACGAGGTGTGTAACCAAGGCTTGGGATGGAGTAACCAGTGCCCTGCACTTACCTGGCCTCTGTTTTCTCTTTTTAGGTGAGGGGGGAACAGATCAAAAGGAAAGCCATGATGCTCTAAAAAGATCATATTAAGGTTTTCCTAAAATGAAAGGAGATTTAGAATTCTCTAAAAGTTAAACAAGTTAAGTATAAAAGATTTAATTTTCAAAAGTATAACTTGGATTGTATAGAAATAAATCTTTTTATACTTGGTGTTAAATTCCGAGGAAGGAACTCATACTATTCATGGAATTTAAAAGGCGATTTGACCGTTATTCTGCCCATAGTACTTGTTGAATACGGAAATTAGTATTGAGTATAATTAGTATAATTCCTATGGATTCCTTTTTCTACTCAATGTTAATTGGTTTGTGTTTATAGTAAATGATGTCTAAAAATAACATCGTTTTTGAATCGTTTGAAAGTTATGAAACCTTTGATTAATATTTAGTGAATAATTTAGAGATGCTTTCCTAAACAAAATGTGAAATGATTTGGAATTATTCCAAGATTCAAAAATCTTTAATTAACCAAATGATGTGATAAATGAGGCTTAATGATTCCATATACTACTAAGAAGATAAATGGAATAATTTAAAGTAATATGTCTCTCTGAGATATTTATAAATGAATAAAAAAATGAATTAAATTGAATGATGATTGATAATCACATATGAACTTAACATGTTTTTAGCGATGATTGGTTCGGAGAAACCGGGATCGGATTTGGGTAGCTCCTATCCGAAAACCACTTCGAACCAATGTATACGTTCGGAAGTGAAGATATGATGAAGATGATGATTTTTGAAGACGGTGATCTTCATGATGAAGGGCTGATTGCCATTAGTCCCTCGGGGTGAAATTTACCATATCATATATTTATGGTGGCGGTAGTTCTCTTTTATGAAAATATTCTATTACAAGGACTAATCGCTGCTAATCCTAGGGACAATTCCCAATAGGAAGTACTGGGAGGAGTGCCTTCGGTTTCATTCAGTCCTTGAACGAACTTATATGGACAAATGCCTGACATTGCATTTCTGAGATCACAACATTGACTTTTACAAACATACATTTGTTTGGTGGTGGAGAAGGCATCATCTCTTAGCTTAACACCCTTCTCTGAGACGTACGAGCTCAGAGGTTGTATGTCCATGAAAGTCAATAGTGATCGAAGGAATGACAGTGTGGCATTCAAAGTGGAACCTGTTATGATCAAAGCGTGGCTTTGTGGAGCGTAACCTCACGAGCCTCATATCCCAGAAATGATATGGGATACTATGTGGTCTGCAGAACAAATTTTGGGCTATCAGTTATGAGGAATGAAAGGCATCTATTGCCTTAGGATGATGAAATAGACAGGTATGGTGACTGATGAAGATCGTGTAAAGCCACCGAGCAATACAATGTTCCATGGTAGTGTAGCAGTATAGTTCGGAGCTGACGGAGATCGTGTAAAGCCACTGGAGTGAACTAGCATTGTTATACGTGGATTTTCGTGTCTGAATGGTCACGAGTTCCCTATCATGTTGGAAATAAAATTCCAAATACGAGCTTTACGGTATTGTTTGTAGTCCCAAAATAGTTGTAATGCTTTGCAAACTTTTAGCTACCCCTTTCTAGAATTTAATACTGGTAACAATTTTGGCTACGTTTATATATATTTACTTGGAAAGATTTTCAAAGTAATATTATTAGAATAATATCAAATAGTTTAAGTGTAAAGTATTTTGGTTATCATAAGGTAAAAACCTGTCTGTATTTATGTGTGGGCGTGGTCTTATGAGATATCCTTCTTTCCAAAGGTTTTTGATTTATATCAATCGGATCTATACATTTAAAAATTTCGAGTATCTCACGCTGGTTTATCAACTTGATCTGGGTATTAATAATACTTGGGTCAGATCCGAGTAGTTTAAAGTTTAGTTGAAGACGCTTGGAGTTTCCAAAGGAGAGCTGGAGATTTTCATCTACGTATGGACATACTCTATTATCTGATGTATCTATTGCATTTGTTTTTACATTTATAAGGACAGTGGGTTTATAACTGTCAAGGCTAAATCTAGGCTAAACTTTGATATTGTATTCAAACTTTTTTCCATAGTAAAGATTATTGTTGAAATAATATATGTTATTCCATTCGTGTGAAATTCCATTCTATCCTTATTTTCTTTTTCCCCTAACAATCGAGCTATCCAGCACTTGGATTTGCGGCACAAGGAAGTATTTGTCGATTTTCGAGGGACAAAAATTCCGGTCGTTACACATTAGTAGTGATACACTATTCAAGAGAGGATGCGTCTTCTCAGTTATATGTGGTCAGTATCATGGTCAACTAAAGTTAATTCAGAGTCATAGTATCTGGCCAGAGCATTTCGATTAATAATAATTGTTACTATTAAACTAATAACTTTGTGTTTGGACTATAGAGTTGAATATGGACGATACTGGAATTTTGACCATTGCCAAATTTTGTAAGTCCAAAGTGATATAGTTTAGAATAAGAGAATTGATGTAAAAAATAGTCACTAATGGGTAACGCTTATAATAAGTAAAATTAGTCATTACCAAAGGATGAGTAAGCAATAAATTTAGCCAAAATGTCACACCACTAGCTAAGGTGATGCGTGAACGTTAATATTTGAATTGTTCAATATTAATCATTAACTGAATTTACAACTTTGAGTCACAAAACCGAAATGATGGATATTCCGAAACAACCACACGATTTAGTTAATTTTGAATTATTGAAATTAATTAAATTAATTTCTTTTTAAGAAATATTAATTATGAGTTTTTTAAATTTGTTGGATGCCATTAGTATTTAATAAAGTGTGTATATAAAAGTTATAAATGCACATGCAAATATATGATGTTGGTAGAATGTTTAAATTCGATTTAAACAAGATAAATACTGAAATGGATTTTGAATAAATTAAACTAATTAATATTTGTGAAATAGTAATTAATAAAAAAAATTCTTATTTAATTTGCTTGATTTCCATAAGTATTTAATGGTGTGTATATATAAAAGGTTATAAATACACACATCGGTATACGATATCGATGAGAAATTTTAATTAGATTTAAATAGAAATTAATACTAATTGGATTTTGGAAATCTTTTGGACCCACATCCCTATATGATAGGCGGCTATGGAGGAGTTTTTAAAATAGAAATGATTGGGCAATCTTAATTAAAGAGAGAAATAAACCATATATGGATTACACATTTATTTCCTCTTTTAATATGATTCCGTACGTCATTTTTTTACTTCCTCCCCAAAGAAACTTCAAGCTAAAATTTTAATGGTGGAAAATACTTCCAAACTCTAAATTTTATCAAGCAATGTTAAATAAAAATTGGGTGGTTGTCTCTTGATTGTTGCGGATCTAGAGAGTGATCAATCAGATCTAGGAATTGTTCTATCATTCAAGGTGTTTCTACTGGCTTCATCCTAAGGTAATTTTACATGTATATAATTCAATATTTACACATCTTCGAGTTTGTTTATATCCCTTAATTATATATCTCTCTGCTCAGTTTATATATGTGAATATAAACCTTGATTTGTATATCTCATTTCCTTTGTTTGAATCAATTGTAAATTCCTATCATGTTAAATATAGAACCTTTGCTTAGTTCACTGCTATTTTATTACAAATAATAATACTTCATTTTCTCTGTTATGTATGATTGTTTATTCGGTTAATTTAACCTAGATCTGGACCCTCTAAATTTCGTTCTCGCTATTTTATATGATTATTTATCTAGTTTGTTCAATCTGGATCTGGATCTTCTTATCATGAATCTATATATGCCTATGTCGTTTGACTTTTTTATTGTTAAAAAAAAGAAAACAAAATTGAACTTTGGATTTTTCTTGTTAATAATTCAGTTTTCATATCAAAAGATTTAGATTTGAATATTTTCACATAAGTTTCTATGAAAATAAAACCCGGTAATAATTGCATTAATTAATCTTCGTCATCAATTTAGTATGACGATTTATTTGACATGCTTTAAATCATTCTAAAATAAACTCTGCTAATTAAAAGAAAAAGGGAAACATTAAATTATTGATATATTCCATGTTTCACAATTGCATCCAATTTGGTATTAATTCTTTGCTTAAAAAAAGCATTCTTTTTCCCAAACACCTACTATGTTTTTTATCTTGCTCCAAATTTATTTTGATTGTATGTGTTCTTGAGTTTACATATTTATATAATGATATCTATTATGTCTGAGTGTATTTATATTTAACCTAAGATTTTAAAAGGTTTTTGTGTAAGATATAATAGTAAAGTTTCAAATTACTTTAATTAATCTTAACATTCTTTGATTTACTACATGTAATATAAATGACTTTTTTCATTTGAACTGCTATGCAAAACATTTATTGTGTATGTGTATATATATACAAACACATCTATACATGTAAATATGTATACATACATACATGCATATATATATTAAAAAAACTTTTCATGTTTAGGAGAACAAAGGCATATATATATATAGAGGGAGTGTGTCCATTATGGTGTAAATCCCAGTACCTAAACAACGTTTACATTAACTTTGTACACTTTTGTATATTGCATGTCTACGTTTACACATATGTGTATATGATACACATGTTTAAATCATAATACAAAATAAATAGAATATGTTGCATGTTTACCTAAGCATAGCCCGCCGACCCTCTATAGCTAATCTCATTTAGACTAACCTAAGTAAGTCAAGGAAAATGCCACTTTCGGTTACTTACTACCTCTTATTGGATATGAAGTAAAACCTATTTCTTAAATGGTACTTGGCCATTTAATACTTGAAATCTAAAGGCGAACCCTCGGTATGTTTTCTCCTACCTATCCACAACGCATATCCCTTCCCCACAAGTCTTGTGGTAGGAGATGTCCCACATCAGTAGTAAGTATACACAGCTATTGGTAGCCTATAGGCGAAGGACAGACTTCTGCTGTGTAACTCTACTAATCTCGCATCCCAACCCACTAAACCAAATCTACCATCCAAAGCCTAAGTGTTGGGCTAGGCCCACTAATTCTTGTTTGTCCTAAACGTATAATTAAGCTATATAATTTCCTACTATGAAAACTATATTGCTTCCTATATATAATTTGTTGTATTAACACTTACTTATTCACTATGTTATTATAACTAATTTATAAGCTTAGGCTTTGGTTTCCTTGTAATGTCTAATAAATGTCTATTACCCATGATAATAAGTCATTAATGCCAAAAGTGGAAAACCCCATATTAATTTTAATTTAATTCCTTTAATCTATTTACCCGTTTTAAAATCGATCTATTATGGCTACTTATTTTCCCATAATTGCTAATATAAATTTTCAAATGGCATTTATTTACTAGTTTCAAAACCAACCTATTATGCCTATTCATTTTCCCATAAGTGCCATATTAATTTCTCTAATCAGTCCCCATTTAATTCCCTTTTTCTCTGTTAGTTACAAATTTATTGCCCGTTAAATTTATTAATGTCCATAAATCCAAGTCTGTCAATTATTACGTTGTTAATAACTAATATGTATATGGTCATCAATTACGCAATTTATGTATTTCTATTTTTGAACGTTAAGCATTATTATATGTTTATATATATATAAACATATATATATTTCTAAATATTAATTTCTAAACAGAATATTCCTTTCCACATTTTACTTTATCAGAGCTATCCTTCTAAAAAAGGATTACCGTTATAATTTTCTATGAATTAACATAAAGTGGGACCTTTGCTTCGTTTGAAATTACAAGGAATTTTTTTTTCTTTTATTCAAATAGATAGTGTAAACTGCGAAAAAGAATATCCATATCTTACATGTCTCTTTCCCTTTTAGGTATATTTCTTGTTAATTCAAACGATGCACTTTTATTCATATTTTAGAATTAGATAACTTATGGAAATTACGCGGAACCCACTCTAAGTAAATCAAAACATAGAAATTCATATTCCAAGGCAACCTAATTTACAACCCAATTATAGATCTGGAATAATATTTCAACTTTACTAACATTCTACAAATGAATATTTAGGACTGGTTTCAAATTTTCAGATCAGGTTGTACATACTATTCCTATTCCAATTACCTATTTTATTAAATGTGTAGGCGTCAATCTTATACGTTTATTTTGAACCTACAATTCATCATATTTTATTTAGGCATAATAATTAAATAATAATTCAAAGCGATAAATTTAAATGTTATAAATAAATTAGATAATTTCCCACTCACCTTTTTAAGCTTTCCAAATCTCCAGATCTGAATCCAATCCTTTACTTGACTCACTTTTCCATTCTAATCCAAAAGAATATCTATAACAAGGTATATATATTGTAACGATCTGATTTTTTCGACGCTCGAAAGTCGACATTAGTACGTCCACTATATCAAATGCCGTGCAATCGAATGCCGGAAAACCGAACCATTAGGGTTAAAAGAAGAGGTAGAAGAAGACAGAAGAAGAAAAAGAACAGAAAAATAGAAACAGAACAACATTAGAATCTCACATTCGCAGCGGAACAATATATAATAGATGAATCAATAATCTTTTAAACAAAGAATTATATCAGTTTATACATACATCAATCAGAGTCAATATACAACTCGATACAACAATGGACAGTTATATAAACCTGTCCTCATACAGAATACACAGCGGAAATAAATAACAAGTACGGAAATACGTCTCGCCATCCAGCTTATCTCCAAAGCTCTAGAATATCCAGAATATCCTGATAAAAATAACTCTAGGCTGCCCGTGTGGAAAATTATGGGCACCCAGAGTTTAGAAGGGAACAATAAACTCCGAGTCAGTCATGGTGACTGGTGTGAGATCGTAAAACAGTTATTTTCACAAAGAAAATAAAACAGATTCGCAATGCTTTTGGAAAATGGAACTACCATAAGACCTCCCACCACACACACAATGCAAACGCAGAATTGGAGGAGATTTCTTCTTATGATAGTCAAAGATGCTTACTACGCCAATCATTGGATATTATTATTAATGTCTAGTGTGGAAAACATTTCGAAAGTATAATATTAATCTTAGCCAGCATAGACATTCTGAACTAGGCCTACTATAGCTACCATCTAAACAGTGGGGCGCCACCATAAGTAAATGGCAGGTTCTACAACTAATACCGTACAAGGTTCGTATTGTTTCTTTGGATTTTCCAATAAATGGTCAGGCTAAGGAACTTCCTTTCCTCCTGCCGAATAAGATCGCCTCTGGCTGGACGTCCCGAGAGACAAACTGCTCTCTGCCAAACAAGGCCGGGTTACCCCTGTAACAGGTAACTCACGAATATGTCATCACCCGGTCCTTTGGGACCTTTATCCGAGCACTCGGTAGCATCATCACACATAATAAATAACTGTATCCACATGAGTAAGTATCTGGGCTCCATACCATGATACCACCCCTTTCCAGAAGGAAATGACATACCCTAAAGGGCGCGACCGTCATAACCTTGCCGCAACATTCCTGTTTTGACCATTTCCGGGTTGTTGAGGCCCTGACCAAGTCTCGTCCACAAAGCTACGCTTTTTCAAAAAGCCACGCTTTGGGTCAACAGATGATCAACCTATGATCATAAAGATAAATCATCAAACAAATGATCATATCACAAATGATCAAACACTGATCATCACACAGCAACACTCAGCATGCCATATTACCAAATTGCGAATATATCGCTGATAAATTTCAACTACATAACCTTTGAGCTCGTACGTCTCAGAGAAGGGTATTAAGCTAAGAGAATAAATTCTCCGCCACCAACAGAAATGTATTTGAAAGAAATCAGCTTTACATCTCAAATTGTAATGTCAGACACGTAACCATACAAGTCTGTTCCGGGATCGAACAGAACCGAAGGCACTTCTCATGAAGCCCTTGCAAATCCGGATAATTTCCAATCACGTCCGGACTTCCCGTCACTAAGGGTGATAAAACCTCTAAATCGGAGATCAACCGATGTAGAGTAACTCGACGGTAATCCTTCCGTTTTCAAAAATATCCGATCTTCAACACCGGTCATCAAATGCGATTCATAACGACGTATTACATATTCGGAATGGGTTATACGAACCCATGGTCCTTTCCCGGCTAACTCGAATAGTGAGCGCTTATTCAAAAATAAGTGTGGCATTCAAATTCATCCAATTCACAACAAATACCCATTCAAGGTAAATATTGATAGTCGGTTATTTAACTATCAATAAGGATGTGCAACATCATCAAATTCCAAATAATTTTCCCAAATTATTTATTTTCTAAAATATCTTTACTAGATATATAATTTCCACACTTAACCGTTTGAAACAAATTTCAAATCAATTGCCACATTTCAATTTATCTTTGAAGATAAAATCTCAAAACAGTTCATTTCATATTGGAAAAGCATTTCCATACTTATTTAATAATAAGTATTTCACAAATCATTTATTTTCAACACTTGGAAAATATCCGATATACTTAAATCAAGGTTAAGTATATATTTCATTCTTTAAGGAAATCATTCTTTTAACACATTTATTTGGTTCAAAACGAATGTTGCGTAAAACATCATTACTACGACCCAAAATCACTAGTATAGGGATTCAGAATTAAGATAGATGTATAAATCCCAATACTATATAAAACATTTCCTTTCGGAAATCATTTACTATAACAACAGTGTTATAGTCCACCATTTCCTTATATTTCTTGAAAACGTCTATTTCAACAATAATTGTTGAAATCTATGGTTTGGATATTTACCACATTTTAAAACATTGTTAAAACAATTAACTTCATTTCAAATATTGCTTTCCCAAACATAACCATTTTATTCAATAATATATTCACTGTCCAAAATCGTGAATATAATTCACTTAACTATATTTCAATAATCTCTACACATTTTATTTCAATAATTTATCCACTATCCAAAATCGTGGATAAAATTCCCAACCAACTCTTATTATTTACAACATTTAACTCAAAGGATAATTCGCTGTCCAAAATCACGAATATATCTCCTTTAATAACTTCTACGTTTAAATTACCAAATTCAATTGGTTTCGGATTTATAAAACAACGTTTATAAATTCCATTCCTATTTATAAAACTTCAACTTATAAATCTCCTTATTAACAAATTCCATTCTTATCTCAATTAAATGCCAAAATCCCATCTATAAGATTATTACTTATAAATCTTTTGTTTTACAAAATCTATTCATTTTGTAACTCCACAATTTATAAATCTATAAATTTCATTTACTTACGAATTCCATAAATATTCTCATTTTTAACACTTATAAAGCTCGTTTTATAATTCCAATACTTTTAATTTCATAAATATCAACTTTATAAATCTTTTATATAGACCGTTTACAATATTCAAAAATCCCAACTTAAACCATTTTATAAATAAATCAACTTTTATTTCAAAAATATCACTTTGGTTATATTTCACCAAAAATCTTAACTTTTATAACTTTAAAATTTTAACGTTTATTTATTTGAAATAAATCAATTCAACAATTTAAATACAATGTATATTTTCAAAGATCACTTCAAAAATCTCTTTTAAAATCAACATCGTTATTTTTAAATTTCAAAGATGAATCCGATGATGCAACAGCACCAATTAGTCAATCACGACAACAAACATCATATATCAACATATGATAACAGAATACATCACAATATCTGTAAATAAATAAATACTGGTGAGGAATCCAGTTGGATCCCTCCAACCTGTTTCCCTGCATCCACAGACGTTAGCACAATACCAATTCCACTTCGAGGTGGAATATCGCGGTATATGGGTTTTATAAAAATCATCCGCTTACTAACGGCGCAATAGGGTCTCATACGCTATACGAGGCGGGAAATCAATCAATCCAATATATACATATGCCAATATGTATATATTGCTATATATATATATAGATATATCCTACTATATCTAATAGCACATCCAAATAGCAATCAATAACTGCAATTCAAATTTAAATCTGAATGAGAAGATCTCACCTTTGCTTTTATTTTGCAATCCATTTTTATTTCAGCTTGTTTCTCCATTTCAGACCTTGTATAGACAATTTTATACAATCGATTAATATTCGAAATAAATTGAATAATTAAACCTGCCATTTTACAATTTTAATTTAACTAAGATTTTCAGTTAAACTAATAATTAAATTTAAACTATTTTCCCGTTAGATAGATTTTAAAAATCGAATCTTTATGTAATTTATCCACATCAAATTTTTATCCATATAAACAAATCTTTTGTTTACTGTAAATTTCTAAAATTATATACATATACTTATTTATTTCATTTAATCTAACAGATGCTTTATCTATAACTATATATATTTCCTGTTTTAACTCTTATGTTGAAACAAAATCATCTTGTACTTTACTGTAAATCTTAAACAAACTGGTTTACAATTTACTGATCATTCCATATTGGTCTATCCATATATACTTTAATAAACTGTATATATATTTTCGTAAATTTAAATAAATCAAAATATACCTTACTGCGAAGATTTCGATGCCTTACTGACTCACACTTCGACATCACGGTCGCGAGCAAAGCCCGAAGGTGCAGTAACCCGAGCCTCACAGCTTGTACGTGAGTCCACTTCCATCGCCACCTGGAGCTGCCGATCACCAGTGTCGCCTCAAATCTCAAACGAGATCGCGACCAAGCCCCTTCGAGGTTGCTTTTTCTCTGTCATTGAGATGAAGACATCGTGCCTCCTTCTACTTGATCGCGAACACGCGTGGCCCTAACTACGATTTGCCGCTGCCATGAATCCATCTCGCGATTCCCTACTGCCACTCGAGCTCTCGAAATCGAACACCGCCGACTCAATTCGCATACGCGATCCACCCAATCTCGCGGTGCCAAGGCGAGCGCCTCCTCGACTTCGAGCTTCACGAGATTGCACACGTCGCCATGCCTTGAGGCTACCCCTCGATCTCCACACACGCGATGCTCCCCAACTTCGACTAGACGCGGCCCATCCCCTTGCCATCGCGATTTTATCACGCGATGCTCAAGTCAGATGAATTTGCGAAGGGAAGAGACGTTCGGTTTGAATTTATTTGAATTTAAACTGGAGATTGATTTCGTGAATTAAGTTGAGGAGAGGGAGTTTTCATTTTAATTGAAGAGAGGGGAATTTCGTGATTTATGAAAGAAGGAAAACTCAATTTGAATTTGTTCGAACTGTTATACGTGTTGAGTTGTTTATTTTTAGGTGGGGACGCGTGTTCAAAATGAAGACAGGTGTTAGATTAGGGTAAGCACTTATACGTGATTAAGCAGAGGAAAATTAAGTCGGTATTGAAAAGTTAATTAAAAATTTATATTTTTATATTCAAAAATATCTGTTATATTATATCAGCGCGTTTGCTTATCGTACGATCACACGATAACTCTGATTACTACGAAAATTGAAATCCGATAATAATACAGTATTACGGATCCAATGGAACTGGTTTCGTCGAATTCCGAGACTGTGCCCCGGACCGCTATTTTTAAATTCAATTTAAACAACAAAATTTCAAAACCGAACAAAACAGTTCCAAATTCAATTCTGAAAGTTTCAGTACCTTCCGAATTATCAATATGAATTTTCTAAGACTTCATATTATTTTTAATCAGCTTAAAAATCAAGATTCAATATTTTACCCAGATTTTAACAATTAAATTCACTAATTTAATTATCAAATTCATTCAAATATTTGAATTTCTAATTAAACTATCATTTGAATATTTAAACTCATTTAAATATTCACTTTTTTAAATATCAAAAATTCAGGGTCGTTACAATCTTCCCCCCTTAAAAGAATTTCGTCCCGAAATTACAAGTAAAGAAGAATGTTCCCATATCCGTTAACTATTTTACCAAAACCAAATAGTTTTAACAAATTTTCAAACCCAAATCTTTTTATTAAAGATTTTTTATCACTTCAACTAACTTTCCAAACATTTTCATAGTTTCAAACAACTTCATTTTTTACTTCACAATTCAAATTCAAATTCAAATTCAAATTGTGAATTATTCAAAATTTCTCGAAAATTTTCTAACTCTCTAAATTTTCGAAAAATTTCGCCAGCGTCTCCTTTGCGCGGCTAGCTCGGTACTACTACAAAACGTCCCTACGGCCCTCAGATCTCAAAAGAAAACAAAAAACCAAGCGGCTAGACAAGAAAATCATCAAATCTCATATCGAAATTCAAATACTTACCTTTTGTCGAGCCATTCAAAATTATCTTTGAAATCAAATCCAATTTCCTTTATACACCTGTATATCCTATTTAACCATATCCAACTACATATTTCAAAAATCATTTCACACATTTTCTTACAGACGTTTTCATATCTACTTCTATTCAAATAGTTTTCCCGTTACCATATGAATTCAATTCATTTACAATCTTGAATGTTGAATTTTATCTACCATTCCTTTCTCAAGTTCAAGATTTTAAAATTCAAATTCATTTATATTGAGAAACTCAAAACAGAGGTCATGAGCAACAATAGAATGAAATAAACACTTCCAGTTTTCAATATTCAATTTAATGGTTTATAATGCAATTCTTTACAATGAATTCATATCCATTTCAATTGATTTCAAAATCAATTCTATTTGCTTTCATTAACTCATATAATTTTATACGATCCCATTTGCATCAACGACAATCATTTCTATTCAATTCAACGATATTCACTTAATTGAATATCCATTCTAGTTTATAACTAATTCAAATTGATACCAATTCAATTTATTTTAGTTCCACCTCGTTTGCAATTGATTCTATTTCAGTTTAACTTACATTCCATATTCTCATTCATTTCATTTGAAACCATTTCACAGAAAATTTTCTTAAGTCGAGCTTTTATTCGATATTTACTTCAGCTATTTCACTTCAAAACTCAAGTTCATTTCCTTGCAAACAATTTCCAATTTCAATTCTTGATTTGATTTTCATTTATCAAATCTATTCCATTCACTAATTTAATTCAATTAGTATATTCACTTATTCATTTTAAATTTCAACTTCCATATTCAATTCATCTCAAATTCACTTAATTAATAACAAGGAAATTACAATTAATTTCTGCTTACTTGAATTTATTTGCAAATTCAACCCATTTTAAATTTAGTTCACAACTCAACTTTAATTTAACTAACTTCCAATTCATTACTTCATTAATTAACAATTTATCAAGTTAATTTTACTTGAATTCAATCCATTTCATTATTCAATTCTGATCCATTCATTTATAAATGTAGCTTCATTTGTTTACTCACAAATTCATTTCTTTTCGATTTGAATTTCATTCCAAATCATTTTCACTTTGAATCTCATTCCAATCAGATTTCAAATATTTTATAAGTTATCAACTTATTTTACATTTCATTAATGAATTTTATTCTCAAATACTTTCCTGGAATTCTATTTCCAATTATAAATCTCATCACAATTTATATTTATAGATTCTATTTGTATATAAATTCAATTTCACATCTTTCAATCCATATTTATAAATTTCATTTGTTAAATGAATTTATCTTCAAATCTTTGGTTATTATTTTATTTCTTATTCATTTTTCATATAACAATGATAATATTTTAATGTTATCATTTCCTAACAACCAAGCATCCATATACTATGATAATTCATAGAAAATTTCTTTTCTATACAAAATAGTTTTTTGGCAAAAATTATTTCATTTACCCTATTTTAAAAGAATACTGTGTCAGTTTATCTTGTTTAAGAGTTTAGAAACCCCTATCGATTACAGTTAGCTAGACTGCACCGACCAGAATTTATAAACAATCAACCGATAAGTCAACATAATACAAAATAAATTTTGTATTCACTAACAAATACGCGCTGTAACGACCCGGAATTTTGACCAAATTAAATTGAGAATATTTAATTGATTTTAAATATTTGAACGATGATTTAATTTGAATCCCCGATTTAAATTTGGATTTGGCGATTAAATTTTAAAATTTAATCGATTGGAAGTTGAATAAAAATTTGAATCTTCAAATTTAAGCTGAAGAAAAATATTTCAAAATCTTATAAAATTTATATTGATAACACTGAAGATAATAGAAACTTTCAGAAGTGAATCTGAAACTGTTCGGTTCAGATTTGAATTTTATTGTTCGAATCGATATTTAAAAATAGCCGTCCGAGGGACAGCCTCGGAATTCGACGAAACCAGTGCCATTGGGTCCGTAATATTGAATTATTGTCGGATTTCAAATTTCGTATTTTTTGGGTTTGTTATGTGAACGTACGAAACATAAACGCGTTGAATCTTATCGAATTCAATTTAAGTTTAAACCTGTAATTGGTCAACGAGAGCTTGTTATCTCCCTTTAATCAAGCAGTTAATCGTGCCTAAATTCACGCCTTCAAACACGCCGAGAATCACGAAATAATCGTGCCAACCATCCCCTTCAGCTTCAAAAGCAAAATCAAACGAGGCTTCTTCCTTTATTTCCTTTATTCAAATTTAAAGACAATTCGAACGAAATCAAAACGAACCCCACTCGTTCTTCCTCGTTCAACAATTAGGGTAGTAGAAATCGCGATCTTCCTTTCCTTCTTCTTTTAAGTGCCGAGCTCTTCAAATCAAAGCCAGAACCGCGAATCGAAAATCGCGATCGATAATGGGGGGGTGGCGATGTCGAGCAGCTCGCGGCGAGGTGGAATCGCGTGGGAGGATTCGTCGATGGAGCAGTGGAGGTTGGACTCGAGTTCGACTGCGATGAGAGCTCGCGGTCTCGAGAAAGTGGGTTTTGGGTCGCGCGTTCACAGGAGGTTGCGGCGGGCCGAGGTCGCGACTCAAGGGCGAAGGGAAGCGTTTGGAGTTGGGGGCTCGATCAACGCGAGCAGACGCAAGGGTGTCGGCGGCGAATCGCAACTCGCGATAGGCGGTGATGCTCGAGGCTGGAACGCGGCGGTGATGAGGCCAGTCGACGATTGGGGGGAGGGCATTGTCGAGCAGTAGACTGGATGAGGAACGATCGTTCAATGGCCAGAAAAACATGGGGTCGAAGTCGAAGGGGATGGCCGGTCTTCATCGATGAAGTATAATTTCGAATTCAAATTGCAGTGAGGTATTCTTTAGTTTTACCGGTTTATGTTGAAGTTTAATAAATCACTGTTAAGTTAAAACAGGAATTAAATCATTAGTTCATTAAAATATAAAATGGAAATTTTGGGCAGTAAGGTTTAAAACAAAATTTATTTCAGTTAAAAAATTATGTATATATATATATATATGCAGAAAAATATAAGTAAGATTTTGAAAAGTTTTGAATTCATATAAATTATCGTTTTAATATAGGTATATATAGTTCAAGTAAGAAAGAAATAAAAATACTTATTTAAAATCGCTAATTTGAATTATTTTGGATACTAAAGATTTTCAAAAAGGGAATTTGTTTAGGAAATTAAATCACTAGTTTGAAATGAGTTTTATTTAGTTGAATTAAAATGTTAAAATGGTAAATTGAATTGTTCGGATTTATTTCGAATATTAATAAAACCTTATAATGTCTGTTACAAGGTTTAAAATGGAGAAATGGTCAAAATGGAAATTGGATTGCAAATAAAAGCAAAGGTGAGATTTTTCTCACTCAAAAATGAAAGTGGAATTTTCAGTTATTTATTGATTGTGTTGATTGCTATTGATTGTGATATTAGATATAGTAGGATATATCTATTATATATATAGCAATATATACATATTGGCATATGTATATATTGGATTGATGATTTCCCGCCTCGTATAGCGGATGAGACCCTATTGCGCCGTTAGTAAGCGGATTTTTATAAAACCTATATACCGCGATATTCCACCTCGAAGTGGAATGGTATTGTGCTAACGTCTGTGGATGCAGGGAAACAGGTTGGAGGGATCCAACTGGATTCCTCACCAGTAGTTATTTATTTACAGATATTGTGATGTATTCTGTTATCATATGTTGAGATATGATATTGACTGTTGTGATTGACTAATTGATGCGTTGCATCATCGGATTCAAATTTTGAAGTTAAAAATAACGATTTTAACTTTAAAAAGAGATTTTAAAAGTGATTATTTGAAAGTATACGTTTTATTTGAATCTTTGAATTGGTTTACTTTAAATAAATAAATGTTATAAATTTAAAGTTATGGAGATTATAATGTTTGTGAAATATAACCAAAAGATGATTTTTGAAGTAAATAGTTAAGTAATTTATAAGATAGTTCAAATTTGAATTTTTGAATTATTAAAAACGATGTATATAAGAGATGTACGAAATTGATATTTATCAATTAAAATTATTGGAATTTTAATCGAGTTTTTATAAGTGTTAAATTGGTAAAGATATGAAACTTATAGAATTTTAAGTTATAAATATAGGAAATTTATATAATTATAAATTGTGAAGATTTGAAGTTTATAGATTTATAAAATTTGAAGTTTATAGATTTATAAAGTAGGAAGTTATAAAATGAATGGAATTGTAGAATAAAAGATTATAAGAAATTTACTTATAAATTGGGTTTTTGCCTTTAAATGGAATATTTATCGAATTGATTTATAAAGGAGATTTATAAATCAAAGTTGTTAGAAAATAGAAATAGAATTTATAAACGGTGTTTTATAAATTCGAAAATCAATCAAATTTGATGAATCGAATATAGAAGGTTATTAAGGAAATTTTATCCACGATTTTGGATAGTGGATAAATTCTTGAAAATAAATGTGTAGAAAAGATTGGAATGTGGTTAGTGAAGTATATTCACGATTTTGGACAGTGAATATATTTTTAAGTAAAATGGATATGGTTTTGGGAAAGTGATATTTAAGATGAAGTTAATTGTTTTAACGATGTTTTAAAAGGATTAAATATCGAAATCATAGATTTCAACATTCATTGTTGAAATAGGCGTTTTCGAAAATATAAGGAAATGATGGACTATAACACTGTTGTTATAGTAAATGATTTCCAAAAGGAAATGTTTTATCTAGTATTGGGATTTATATACCTATCTTAATTTTCGAATCCCTATACTAGTGATTTCGAGTCGTCGTAACGATGTTTTACGCAACATTCGTTTTTGACTCAAATAAAGGTGTTAAAAGAATGATTTCCTTAAAGATTGAAATTTATACTTAATATTGATTTAAGTATATCGAATATTTTCCAAGTGTTGAAAATAAATAGATTTGTGAAACACTTATTTTTAAATAAGTATGGAAATGCTTTTCCAATATGAAATGAAACGTTTTGAGATTTTATCTTCTTAAAGATAAAATGAAATTGAATATTTGAAATCGATTTGAGAATCGTATATCAGTAGATATTTTGAAATATAAATTCAATATGGAATTTATAAAGGAAAGGGAAACTGTTTAGAAAAATAAACGTTGATTTATTTTTAAAGTGTGGAAATTATATATCTAGTAAAGATATTTTGAAAGATAAATAATTTGGGAAAATTATTTGGAACCTGATGATGTTGCGCATCTTTATTGATAGTTAAATAACCGACTATCAATAATTACCTTTAAATAGGTATTGTTGTGAATTGGATGAATTTGAATGCCACACTTATTTTTGAATAATCGCTCACTATTCGGGTTAGCCGGGAAAGGACCATGGGGTCGTATAACCCATTCCGAATATGTGATACGTCGTTATGAATCGCATTTGAAGACCGGATATTTTTGAAAACGGAAGGATTACCGTCGAGTTACTCTACATCGGCTGATCTCCGATTTAGAGGTTTTATCACCCTTAGTGACGGGAAGTCCTGACGTGATTGAAAATTATCCGGATATGCAAGGGCTTCGTGAGAAGTGCCTTCGGTTCTGTTCGATCCCGGAACAGACTTGTATGGATTGTGTGTCTGACGTTACAATTTGAGATATAAAGCTGATTTCTTTCAAATACATTTCTGTTGGTGGCGGAGAATTTATTCTCTTAGCTTAACACCCTTCTCTGAGACGTACGAGCTCAGAGGTTATGTAGTTGAAATTTATCAGCGATATATCCCAATTTGGTAACGTGGCATACTGAGTGTTGCTGTGAAATGATCAGTGTTTGACCATTTGTGATATGATCATTTGTTTGATCTTATATCTTTGTGATCATAGGTTGATCATTTTGTTTGACCCGAAGCAGGGCTTTTTGAGAAAGCGTAGCTTTGTGGACGAGACTTCATCGAGCCTCACACCCCGAAAATGGTCGAAACAGGAAGGATGCGGCAAGGTTCTAGGGAGTAGCTCCCCTTAGTGTATGTCATTCCTTCTGGATAGAGGTGGTATCATGGTATGGAGCCCAGATACTTAACCTATGTGGTTGCTGCATTATTATCTATGTGGTTTGTTGGAAATCGGGGATCCTCGGGAAGATCGGTTACGATCGGGGGATGGCATACGCGTGTTAGTAGTTACCTATTTTTGCAGAGGTAACCCGGCCTTGTGTTCGCAGAGATCCGGTTAGGTTCTCGGGTCGTCTATTCCAGGGACGTACCCATCGTGGATAGGAAGTTCCTTAGCCTGACCATTTGTTGGAAATCCAAAGAAACAATACGAGCCTTTACGATTTCAATTGTATAACCTGTCTCCTCAGGAGGAAGCTATAGCAGGCATAATATAATGGTACCTATGCTGGCTAAGATTAATATTATACTTTCGAAAAGTTTTCTACACTATGCACTAATAATAATATCAAAAAGAATTTGATTTTTGCGTAGTAAGCATCTTTGACTAACATAAGAAGAAATCTCCTCCAAGTCTGCGTTTGCATTGTGTGTGTGGTGGGAGGTCTTATGGTAGTTTCATTTTCCAAAAGCATTGCGAATTGACTTTAAAAATTATTTTGTTGTTATAAAGAATAACTGTTTTACGATCTCACACCAGTCACCATGACTGACTCGGAGTTTATTGTTTCCCTTCTAAACTCTGGGTGCCCACCAATTTCCACACGGGCAGTCTAGAGTTAGATTATCAAGATATTCTGGATATTCTGGAGCTTGGAGATAAGCTGGATGACGAGACGTAGTATTTGTATCTGATATATTTATTCCGCTGTGTATTCTGTATGAGGACAAGTTATATAATTGTCCATTGTTGTATTGAGTCGTATATTGACTCTGATTGATGTATGTATAAAATGATATAGTTCTTTGATTTAAAGATTATTCAATTATCTATTATATATTGTTTCGCTGCGATGTGTAAGATTCTGATATTGTTTTCTGTTCTGATGTTGTTCTGTTGTTCTTCTTTCTTCTTCTCTCTTTCTTCTATTTTTTTTTCTTCTTCTTCTACTTTTTATTTTTCTTAAAACCCTCACTATTGGAGTTTCCGGCACTCGATTGCTCGGCAGTCGATAAAGTGAGTATCGATGTCGAATTTTCGAAAGTCGAAAACTTCAGTATGTGACAAAGTGGTATCAGAGCATATGGTTAAGCGACAACCCTGCTCTATTGGGTGTTACTCATTAGAGATAGAGTCAGTAGTACTCTAGAATGAGTTGAGTGTAATAATAGATATGAGCGCGTATTTGTTAGTGAATATATAAAAAAATTGTTTTATATTGTGATGATTGATTTATTGAGTGGTATATGGATTCTGGTCAATACAAGTAATTAACGATCATTGATAGGGATCTCTAAACACTCGAATAGAACAATTCGGCACAGTATTGTTTTAAATAGGGTGAATGAAATAATTTTACCCAAAACTATTTTTGTATATAAAAGAAATGATTTTTCTATGAATTATCATAGTATATGGTTGCATGGTTGTTAGAAAGTGATAATATTGAAATGTTATCATTATTATATGAAATTGAATAAGAAATTGAAATCGTAACTCCAAAGTTAAGAAATAAATTCACATATAAATGAAATTTGAGAATGTAAATTATAATTGTGACTTATAATTTAAACGGAATTCCAGAGAAGTTTTGGAAATGTTTTGAAAAAAAGAATTTGAAAATTTTGGAGATTTGGAAAGTTTAAATCATTTTTGATTTGAAAATGAATTTCAAAGGTTTTGAAAGGTATTTTAGAGAGATGAAAGCTCTAAACTCTTTTCGGTCGCTGGAAAATAATTCCGATGATGATCGCGACATCACCGGTGTTCATTTTCGGGTTTCCAAAAGAGGAATTGCTGCCAAATTGTTTTAAATGAAAGTTGTTTGGAAAATTGAGTTTTGTTTTGAAAATTCAAAAGATGAATTTGAATTGTTTTCAAAATGGTTTTGAAAGGTTGACAAGACTCTGGAATACTTTATAAGAATATTTATGGAATATTATTGAATTGATAACTTATACAAATAGAAATTGTTAATGTAAAATTTATAAATGTGAATTGAAATATAAAGAAATAAATTCATATATGAATAAAATGGTGAATATAAATTGTAAATGAATTTATAAATGAAAATAGAATTCCAAAAAGATAATTGAAAATAAAATTCCTTAATGAAATGGAATTGTGAATGTGAATGTATAAATGATTGTATAAATCAAGATGTAGATAAGTTGATAAATTATAGAATATTTGAAATCTGATTGGAATGAAATTCAAAATTGAAGATAAATTGAACTCAAATAGAATTGAAATTGTGAATTAAATTCAAATGAAATTGAAATGTAAAGATTGAACAAAATTGAATAGGTGTAACTTCAATAGTGAAGTAATGATGATATAAGCAGTTATATTGAAAATTTTGTAACAGAATGTGCAAAATGATTTGAATGTGTAACTAAATATTATGGCTAGTAGGACATACAGGTGTTATAAAAGGAATTGGAAAATTTATTTCAAAGATGAATTTGAATTGCTCGACAAAAGGTATGTATTTAAATTTGAATATGAGATTTGATGACTTATTTCTCTAGCCGCTTGGCTTTTTCTTTTTCTTTTTGAAATCTGAGAGTCCGTAGGGACGGTTTGTAGTCCTACCGTATTAGCCGCGCAAAGGAGACGCTGGCGAAATTTTTCGAAAATTTCGGGCGTTAGAAAATTTTTGAGAAAATTTTGAAAGTTTAAAATTTGAATTTAAATTTAAATTTGAAAAGAGTAGTAAAACAATGAAGTTGTTGAAACTTATAATTAGAGTTGGAAATTTAGTTGAATGATAACGAATCTTTAGTAGAAAGATTTGTTTTGAAAATTTGATAAAACTATTGGATTGTGAAAAATAGTAGACGAGTTAAGGACTTTTCTTTCTAACTTGTAATTTCGAGGACGAAATTCTTTTAAGGGGGAAAGTCTGTAACGACCCGGAATTTTGACCAAATTAAATTGAGAATATTTAATTGATTTTAAATATTTGAACGATGATTTAATTTGAATCCCCGATTTAAATTTGGATTTGGCGATTAAATTTTAAAATTTAATCGATTGGAAGTTGAATAAAAATTTGAATCTTCAAATTTAAGCTGAAGAAAAATATTTCAAAAGCTTATAAAATTTATATTGATAACACTGAAGATAATAGAAACTTTCAGAAGTGAATCTGAAACTGTTCGGTTCAGATTTGAATTTTATTGTTCGAATCGATATTTAAAAATAGCCGTCCGAGGGACAGCCTCGGAATTCGACGAAACCAGTGCCATTGGGTCCGTAATATTGAATTATTGTCGGATTTCAAATTTCGTATTTTTTGGGTTTGTTATGTGAACGTACGAAACATAAACGCGTTGAATCTTATCGAATTCAATTTAAGTTTAAACCTGTAATTGGTCAACGAGAGCTTGTTATCTCCCTTTAATCAAGCAGTTAATCGTGCCTAAATTCACGCCTTCAAACACGCCGAGAATCACGAAATAATCGTGCCAACCATCCCCTTCAGCTTCAAAAGCAAAATCAAACGAGGCTTCTTCCTTTATTTCCTTTATTCAAATTTAAAGACAATTCGAACGAAATCAAAACGAACCCCACTCGTTCTTCCTCGTTCAACAATTAGGGTAGTAGAAATCGCGATCTTCCTTTCCTTCTTCTTTTAAGTGCCGAGCTCTTCAAATCAAAGCCAGAACCGCGAATCGAAAATCGCGATCGATAATGGGGGGGTGGCGATGTCGAGCAGCTCGCGGCGAGGTGGAATCGCGTGGGAGGATTCGTCGATGGAGCAGTGGAGGTTGGACTCGAGTTCGACTGCGATGAGAGCTCGCGGTCTCGAGAAAGTGGGTTTTGGGTCGCGCGTTCGCAGGAGGTTGCGGCGGGCCGAGGTCGCGACTCAAGGGCGAAGGGAAGCGTTTGGAGTTGGGGGCTCGATCAACGCGAGCAGACGCAAGGGTGTCGGCGGTGAATCGAGTCGCAACTCGCGATAGGCGGTGATGCTCGAGGCTGGAACGCGGCGGTGATGAGGCCAATCGACGATTGGGGGGAGGGCATTGTCGAGTAGTAGACTGGATGAGGAACGATTGCTCGATGGCCAGAAAAACATGGGGTCGAAGTCGAAGGGGATGGCCGGTCTTCATCGATGAAGTATAATTTCGAATTCAAATTGTAGTGAGGTATTCTTTAGTTTTACCGGTTTATGTTGAAGTTTAATAAATCACTGTTAAGTTAAAACAGGAATTAAATCATTAGTTCATTAAAATATAAAATGGAACTTTTGGGCAGTAAGGTTTAAAACAAAATTTATTTCAGTTAAAAAATTATGTATATATATATATGCAGAAAAATATAAGTAAGATTTTGAAAAGTTTTGAATTCATATAAATTATCGTTTTAATATAGGTATATATAGTTCAAGTAAGAAAGAAATAAAAATACTTATTTAAAATCGCTAATTTGAATTATTTTTGATACTAAAGATTTTCAAAAAGGGAATTTGTTTAGGAAATTAAATCACTAGTTTGAAATGAGTTTTATTTAGTTGAATTAAAATGTTAAAATGGTAAATTGAATTGTTCGGATTTATTTCGAATATTAATAAAACCTTATAATGTCTGTTACAAGGTTTAAAATGGAGAAATGGTCAAAATGGAAATTGGATTGCAAATAAAAGCAAAGGTGAGATTTTTCTCACTCAAAAATGAAAGTGGAATTTTCAGTTATTTATTGATTGTGTTGATTGCTATTGATTGTGATATTAGATATAGTAGGATATATCTATTATATATATAGCAATATATACATATTGGCATATGTATATATTGGATTGATGATTTCCCGCCTCGTATAGCGGATGAGACCCTATTGCGCCGTTAGTAAGCGGATTTTTATAAAACCTATATACCGCGATATTCCACCTCGAAGTGGAATGGTATTGTGCTAACGTCTGTGGATGCAGGGAAACAGGTTGGAGGGATCCAACTGGATTCCTCACCAGTAGTTATTTATTTACAGATATTGTGATGTATTCTGTTATCATATGTTGAGATATGATATTGACTGTTGTGATTGACTAATTGATGCGTTGCATCATCGGATTCAAATTTTGAAGTTAAAAATAACGATTTTAACTTTAAAAAGAGATTTTAAAAGTGATTATTTGAAAGTATACGTTTTATTTGAATCTTTGAATTGGTTTACTTTAAATAAATAAATGTTATAAATTTAAAGTTATGGAGATTATAATGTTTGTGAAATATAACCAAAAGATGATTTTTGAAGTAAATAGTTAAGTAATTTATAAGATAGTTCAAATTTGAATTTTTGAATTATTAAAAACGATGTATATAAGAGATGTACGAAATTGATATTTATCAATTAAAATTATTGGAATTTTAATCGAGTTTTTATAAGTGTTAAATTGGTAAAGATATGAAACTTATAGAATTTTAAGTTATAAATATAGGAAATTTATAGAATTATAAATTGTGAAGATTTGAAGTTTATAGATTTATAAAATTTGAAGTTTATAGATTTATAAAGTAGGAAGTTATAAAATGAATGGAATTGTAGAATAAAAGATTATAAGAAATTTACTTATAAATTGGGTTTTTGCCTTTAAATGGAATATTTATCGAATTGATTTATAAAGGAGATTTATAAATCAAAGTTGTTAGAAAATAGAAATAGAATTTATAAACGGTGTTTTATAAATTCAAAAATCAATCAAATTTGATGAATCGAATATAGAAGGTTATTAAGGAAATTTTATCCACGATTTTGGATAGTGGATAAATTCTTGAAAATAAATGTGTAGAAAAGATTGGAATGTGGTTAGTGAAGTATATTCACGATTTTGGACAGTGAATATATTTTTAAGTAAAATGGATATGGTTTTGGGAAAGTGATATTTAAGATGAAGTTAATTGTTTTAACGATGTTTTAAAAGGATTAAATATCGAAATCATAGATTTCAACATTCATTGTTGAAATAGGCGTTTTCGAAAATATAAGGAAATGATGGACTATAACACCGTTGTTATAGTAAATGATTTCCGAAAGGAAATGTTTTATCTAGTATTGGGATTTATATACCTATCTTAATTTTCGAATCCCTATACTAGTGATTTCGAGTCGTCGTAACGATGTTTTACGCAACATTCGTTTTTGACTCAAATAAAGGTGTTAAAAGAATGATTTCCTTAAAGATTGAAATTTATACTTAATATTGATTTAAGTATATCGAATATTTTCCAAGTGTTGAAAATAAATAGATTTGTGAAATACTTATTTTTAAATAAGTATGGAAATGCTTTTCCAATATGAAATGAAACGTTTTGAGATTTTATCTTCTTAAAGATAAAATGAAATTGAATATTTGAAATCGATTTGAGAATCGTATATCAGTAGATATTTTGAAATATAAATTCAATATGGAATTTATAAAGGAAAGGGAAACTGTTTAGAAAAATAAACGTTGATTTATTTTTAAAGTGTGGAAATTATATATCTAGTAAAGATATTTTGAAAGATAAATAATTTGGGAAAATTATTTGGAACCTGATGATGTTGCGCATCTTTATTGATAGTTAAATAACCGACTATCAATAATTACCTTTAAATAGGTATTTGTTGTGAATTGGATGAATTTGAATGCCACACTTATTTTTGAATAATCGCTCACTATTCGGGTTAGCCGGGAAAGGACCATGGGGTCGTATAACCCATTCCGAATATGTGATACGTCGTTATGAATCGCATTTGAAGACCGGATATTTTTGAAAACGGAAGGATTACCATCGAGTTACTCTACATCGGCTGATCTCCGATTTAGAGGTTTTATCACCCTTAGTGACGGGAAGTCCTGACGTGATTGAAAATTATCCGGATATGCAAGGGCTTCGTGAGAAGTGCCTTCGGTTCTGTTCGATCCCGGAACAGACTTGTATGGATTGTGTGTCTGACGTTACAATTTGAGATATAAAGCTGATTTCTTTCAAATACATTTCTGTTGGTGGCGGAGAATTTATTCTCTTAGCTTAACACCCTTCTCTGAGACGTACGAGCTCAGAGGTTATGTAGTTGAAATTTATCAGCGATATATCCCAATTTGGTAACGTGGCATACTGAGTGTTGCTGTGAAATGATCAGTGTTTGACCATTTGTGATATGATCATTTGTTTGATCTTATATCTTTGTGATCATAGGTTGATCATTTTGTTTGACCCGAAGCAGGGCTTTTTGAGAAAGCGTAGCTTTGTGGACGAGACTTCATCGAGCCTCACACCCCGAAAATGGTCGAAACAGGAAGGATGCGGCAAGGTTCTAGGGAGTAGCGCCCCTTAGTGTATGTCATTCCTTCTGGATAGAGGTGGTATCATGGTATGGAGCCCAGATACTTAACCTATGTGGTTGCTGCATTATTATCTATGTGGTTTGTTGGAAATCGGGGATCCTCGGGAAGATCGGTTACGATCGGGGGATGGCATACGCGTGTCAGTAGTTACCTATTTTTGCAGAGGTAACCCGGCCTTGTGTTGGCAGAGATCCGGTTAGGTTCTCGGGTCGTCTATTCCAGGGACGTACCCATCGTGGATAGGAAGTTCCTTAGCCTGACCATTTGTTGGAAATCCAAAGAAACAATACGAGCCTTTACGATTTCAATTGTATAACCTGTCTCCTCAGGAGGCAGCTATAGCAGGCATAATATATTGGTACCTATGCTGGCTAAGATTAATATTATACTTTCGAAAAGTTTTCTACACTATGCACTAATAATAATATCAAAAAGAATTTGATTTTTGCATAGTAAGCATCTTTGACTAACATAAGAAGAAATCTCCTCCAAGTCTGCGTTTGCATTGTGTGTGTGGTGGGAGGTCTTATGGTAGTTTCATTTTCCAAAAGCATTGCGAATTGACTTTAAAAATTATTTTGTTGTTATAAAGAATAACTATTTTACGATCTCACACCAGTCACCATGACTGACTCGGAGTTTATTGTTTCCCTTCTAAACTCTGGGTGCCCACCAATTTCCACACGGGCAGTCTAGAGTTAGATTATCAAGATATTCTGGATATTCTGGAGCTTGGAGATAAGCTGGATGACGAGACGTAGTATTTGTATCTGATATATTTATTCCGCTGTGTATTCTGTATGAGGACAAGTTATATAATTGTCCATTGTTGTATTGAGTCGTATATTGACTCTGATTGATGTATGTATAAAATGATATAGTTCTTTGATTTAAAGATTATTCAATTATCTATTATATATTGTTCCGCTGCGATGTGTAAGATTCTGATATTGTTTTCTGTTCTGATGTTGTTCTGTTGTTCTTCTTTCTTCTATTTTTTTTTCTTCTTCTTCTACTTTTTCTTTTTCTTAAAACCCTCACTATTGGAGTTTCCGGCACTCGATTGCTCGGCAGTCGATAAAGTGAGTATCGATGTCGAATTTTCGAAAGTCGAAAACTTCAGTATGTGACACGCGCTCATATCTATTATTACACTCAACTCATTCTAGAGTAATACTGACTCTATCTCTAATGAGTAACACCCAACAGAGCAGGGTTGTCCTTGGGTTTTTTTATTAATGTCTAGTGTGGAAAACATTTCGAAAGTATAATATTAATCTTAGCCAGCATAGACATTCCGAACTATGCCTACTATAGCTACCATCTAAACAGTGGGGCGCCACCATAAGTAAATGGCAGGTTCTACAACTAATATCGTACAAGGTTCGTATTGTTTCTTTGGATTTTCCAATAAATGATCAGGCTAAGGAACTTTCTTTCCTCCTGCCGAATAGGATCGCCTCTGGCTGGACGTCCCGAGAGACAAACTGTTCTCTGCCAAACAAGGCCGGGTTACCCCTGTAACAGGTAACTCACGAATATGTCATCACCCGGTCCTTTGGGACCTTTATCCGAGCGCTCGGTAGCATCATCACACATAATAAATAAGTGTATCCACATGAGTAAGTATCTGGGCTCCATACCATGATACCACCCCTTTCCAGAAGGAAATGACATACCCTAAAGGGTGCGACCCTCATAACCTTGCCGCAACATTCCTGTTTCGACCATTTCTGGGTTGTTGAGGCCCTAACGAAGTCTCGTCCACAAAGCTACGCTTTTTCAAAAAGCCACGCTTTGGGTCAACAGATGATCAACCTATGATCACAAAGATAAATGATCAAACAAATGATCATATCACAAATGATCAAACACTGATCATCACACAGCAACACTCAGCATGCCACATTACCAAATTGCGAATATATCGCTAATAAATTTCAACTACATAACCTCTGAGCTCGTACGTCTCAGAGAAGGGTGTTAAGCTAAGAGAATAAATTCTCCGCCACCAATAGAAATGTATTTGAAAGAAATCAGCTTTACATCTCAAATTGTAATGTCAGACACGTAACCATACAAGTCTGTTCCGGGATCGAACAGAACCGAAGGCACTTCTCATGAAGCCCTTGCAAATCTGGATAATTTCCAATCACGTCCAGAATTCCCGTCACTAAGGGTGATAAAACCTCTAAATCAGAGATCAACCGATGTAGAGTAACTCGACGGTAATCCTTCCGTTTTTAAAAATATCTGGTCTTCAACACCGGTCATCAAATGCGATTCATAACGACGTATCACATATTCGGAATGGGTTATACGACCCCATGGTCCTTTCCCGGCTAACCCGAATAGTGAGCGCTTATTCAAAAATAAGTGTGGCATTCAAATTCATCCAATTCACAACAAATACCCATTCAAGGTAAATATTGATAGTCGGTTATTTAACTATCAATAAGGATGCGCAACATCATCAAATTCCAAATAATTTTCCCAAATTATTTATTTTCTAAAATATCTTTACTAGATATATAATTTCCACACTTAACCGTTTGAAACAAATTTCAAATCAATTGCCACATTTCAATTTATCTTTGAGGATAAAATCTCAAAACAGTTTATTTCATATTGGAAAAGCATTTCCATACTTATTTAATAATAAGTATTTCATAAATCATTTATTTTCAACACTTGGAAAATATCCGATATACTTATATCAAGGTTAAGTATATATTTCATTCTTTAAGGAAATCATTCTTTTAACACATTTATTTGGGTCAAAACGAATGTTGCGTAAAACATCATTACTACGACCCAAAATCACTAGTATAGGGATTCAGAATTAAGATAGATGTATAAATCCCAATACTATATAAAACATTTCCTTTCGGAAATCATTTACTATAACAACAGTGTTATAGTCCACCATTTCCTTATATTTCTTGAAAACGTCTATTTCAACAATAATTGTTGAAATCTATGGTTTGGATATTTACCACATTTTAAAACATTGTTAAAACAATTAACTTCATTTCAAATATTGCTTTCCCAAACATAACCATTTTATTCAATAATATATTCACTGTCCAAAATCGTGAATATAATTCACTTAACTATATTTCAATAATCTCTACACATTTTATTTCAATAATTTATCCACTATCCAAAATCGTGGATAAAATTCCCAACCAACTCTTATTATTTACAACATTTAACTCAAAGGATAATTCGCTGTCCAAAATCACGAATATATATCCTTTAATAACTTCTACGTTTAAATTACCAAATTCAATTGGTTTCGGATTTATAAAACAACGTTTATAAATTCCATTCCTATTTATAAAACTTCAACTTATAAATCTCCTTATTAACAAATTCCATTCTTATCTCAATTAAATGCCAAAATCCCATCTATAAGATTATTACTTATAAATCTTTTGTTTTACAAAATCTATTCATTTTGTAACTCCACAATTTATAAATCTATAAATTTCATTTACTTACGAATTCCATAAATATTCTCATTTTTAACACTTATAAAGCTCGTTTTATAATTCCAATACTTTTAATTTCATAAATATCAACTTTATAAATCTTTTATATAGACCGTTTACAATATTCAAAAATCCCAACTTAAACCATTTTATAAATAAATCAACTTTTATTTCAAAAATATCACTTTGGTTATATTTCACCAAAAATCTTAACTTTTATAACTTTAAAATTTTAACGTTTATTTATTTGAAATAAATCAATTCAACAATTTAAATACAATGTATATTTTCAAAGATCACTTCAATTAGTCAATCACGACAACAAACATCATATATCAACATATGATAACAGAATACATCACAATATCTGTAAATAAATAAATACTGGTGAGGAATCCAGTTGGATCCCTCCAACCCGTTTCCCTGCATCCACAGACGTTAGCACAATACCAATTCCACTTCGAGGTGGAATATCGCGGTATATGGGTTTTATAAAAATCATCCGCTTACTAACGGCGCAATAGGGTCTCATCCGCTATACGAGGCGGGAAATCAATCAATCCAATATATACATATGCCAATATGTATATATTGCTATATATATATATATATGTATATATATCCTACTATATCTAATAGCACATCCAAACAACAATCAATAACTGCAATTCAAATTTAAATCTGAATGAGAAGATCTCACCTTTGCTTTTATTTTGCAATCCATTTTTATTTCAGCTTGTTTCTCCATTTCAGACCTTGTATAGACAATTTTATACAATCGATTAATATTCGAAATAAATCGAATAATTAAACCTGCCATTTTACAATTTTAATTTAACTAAGATTTTCAGTTAAACTAATAATTAAATTTAAACTATTTTCCCGTTAGATAGATTTTAAAAATCGAATCTTTATGTAATTTATCCACATCAAATTTTTATCCATATAAACAAATCTTTTGTTTACTATAAATTTCTAAATTATATACATATACTTATTTATTTCATTTAATCTAACAGATGCTTTATCTATAACTATATATATTTCCTATTTTAACTCTTATGTTGAAACAAAATCATCTTGTACTTTACTGTAAATCTTAAACAAACTGGTTTACAATTTACTGATCATTCCATATTGGTCTATCCATATATACTTTAATAAACTGTATATATATTTTCGTAAATTTAAATAAATCAAAATATACCTTACTGCGAAGATTTCGATGCCTTACTGACTCACACTTCGACATCACGGTCGCGAGCAAAGCCCGAAGGTGCAGTAACCCGAGCCTCACAGCTTGTACGTGAGTCCACTTCCATCGCCACCTGGAGCTGCCGATCACCAGTGTCGCCTCAAATCTCAAACGAGATCGCGACCAAGCCCCTTCGAGGTTGCTTTTTCTCTGTCATCGAGAGGAAGACATCGTGCCTCCTTCTACTTGATCGCGAACACGCGCGGCCCTAACTACGATTTTCCGCTGCCATGAATCCATCTCGCGATTCCCTACTACCACTCGAGCTCTCGAAATCGAACACCGCCGACTCAATTCGCATACGCGAGCCACCCAATCTCGCGGTGCCAAGGCGAGCGCCTCCTCGACTTCGAGCTTCACGAGATTGCACACGTCGCCACGCCTTGAGGCTACCCCTCGATCTCCACACACGCGATGCTCCCCAACTTCGACCAGACGCGGCCCATCCCCTTGCCATCGCGATTTTATCACGCGACGCTCAAGTCAGATGAATTTGCGAAGGGAAGAGACGTTCGGTTTGAATTTATTTGAATTTAAACTGGAGATTGATTTCGTGAATTAAGTTGAGGAGAGGGAGTTTTCATTTTAATTGAAGAGAGGGAAATTTCGTGATTTATGAAAGAAGGAAAACTCAATTTGAATTTGTTCGAACTGTTATATGTGACAACCGCCCATGACCCCTGCACCGAATCTAGAGATAGAGCGCTGTAAAGTGTGCCAGGCGACCATGGACGATTGTCAAGGTAAGATTTAAAACAACAGAATCTATCGTATTACTCACAGCACATGGACAAAATACAATAGAACATATGTATAGTGAAGCTTTACAGAACAAAATGACATCATATAAAACTCCATAACAGTTGAATACAAGCATCCACATAGTCAATACATCTAGCCTCACTACATATCTCTCAGAGAATACAAAACAGCGGAATATCCAGTACATATAATAAGAAGATAATATGCAACCCTCCAGCTCGTCTTCGATATCAGCATCGTGAGAAGAGAACAGCACCTGTCACCTGCTACCTAGTCTGCCCGTCCCAAAATGGACGAACAGCCCAAGGCAATAAGAATTAAAAAAACATAAAGCCTTGAGTCAGACAACAGTCTTAGTGAGCAGTAAATTAACTAACAACATACCAAAAGAGCATAAAGGAAAAGGAATAGGAATACAACCCTCCCACTCCAACCTCATTCTACAGTGATAGCCCCCAGACACACACTAAGCAGAAGCAAACATAGCAGAGCATACAATTTAAAGTAAAACTACTATCACTCGAGTCAAGGGCGATGTTTTCCAAGTACCAAGGCCTAAATCAGATAAGCACCCAGAAAATACCGCTCTTGAGTCCGAATGACGATACAACCAAACATCCATGACTCTGGCTATCACTGTTATCATTGCTTCGATATCACCGTTAATTGAATGACCGGCACATTCTTTCAGCCGTCCGTCAAGGGCTAATGAAAACCCCGGTTCTAGACATAACTCCCGCACGTCGTCGCAGCCCGTGCCTAGGACTATCGAATCTGCCCAGAGTACTCGACCATCAACAGTTAGCCGTTGGGACTATCGAATCTGCCCAAACATACTCTTGCTTAGAGCATGCTAGAACCTTCGACAACGATGCTATCCAAGCCTCCTAGTCATCCTCCTTGACGACTATTCTCATATCCATTCATTATCCTCAACTCGAATCATATCACCGAGTTATCAACATGCTTGGAATGATCCCGCCTGGATTAGACCAAGTCTTCATCATATGATGCCTCGCTTCATTACATCCTCGCAAAGCCTCATCTCAACTTCACATCATCAAATCTATGCATAAGAGCTTCATCATCCCGCTACATATGCCACGAGCAGCTTTTCCAATTCAAGAGCCTTTCCCTTAGCTTTTGAATCACCTTCGGCCTAAATCTAATCATCAATCATCTAATTCATAACAATCAATCAAATCAAACATCAATCCAAGCAATCAAGCATTCTAAAATGATCTAAGTAGACAATTATAACAATAATGGCATTTTCGTAATTAAAGAGTTGAAAGTCCAATAAGCATGAAAACATGGATTATATCTCTACAAACTTGATGAATGAACTTGCATAGGTTAACATATGATAAAATGGATGTAACATCATCATGAACAATGGATCTATGTGGATCTACACTTTGGATGAAGAAAATGCATGGAAATCACTATTTTAACACCAAATCGGGCCAACAATCCGATATACTCCTTTGGATCCGTGTGAGAGATAATCACCACTCACCAAATCACCTAAACAAACCCAAATCAACACGCTTCAGATCTGGACAGCGAAGGATCAAGCTTGATCTATCACGAATCCGCTTCAAACGAAGAAATCTCTCTTGAAAAGATGAAGATCTTCAATCTAAGCTCTTGAATCTTCAATCTTGATCTTCGATTTTGGATGGATGGAAGCACTAGATTAGAGTGGAGAAAAGAAGTGAAGAAGTGTAGAAGTCGAGCTCTCAAAATGGCAGCACTTCGTCGCTTCAAAATCCGGATCCCAAAAATGAAGAGAAGCTCTCCTATTTATAGCTGAAAACTGCCTAAGTCGAAATTTGGCCATCTCCTTAAGTCGTTTCCGACTTACGACCTAGGAACTTGCCGACCTAAAACCCACCGACCTAAGCCTCACGACCTACAACAACGCGCATCTGCGACTTAACACTTGACGACCTAAAGCAATGCGCTTTCCTTCGACCTACGACTTAGCAACTGGTACGACCTAACATTTAGGAAACCCAGCGACCTAACAACCTAACGACTTAACTACCTACGACTCAGTTGGGTTGCGACCTAACAACTTAGGTTTCTACGCGACCTAACACATGTCGACCTAAAACAACAGACGACCTATCAGTTAGATCCACGCGACCTAACACTTAAACTATCCTAGCGACCTAACAACTCACGCGACTTACGACTTAGCAAACTCGCGACCTAACACACACGCGACCTAACCATCTTAGGTCGCCTACGACCTAACTCAACATAGAACTAACGACCTAACTACGCGAACACTTAGGTCGGTCAACTCCATAGGTCGCTAACCCCTATAGGTCGCAAACTGCTTACCACTTAAGTCGTTAATTCTACTAGGTCGCTACCTCCTATCTCTTAGGTCGCTCCCAACATTTCCTTAGGTCGTTGCCGACCTAACACTTAACCCAAACACTTAGGTCGCTCCAACTAACCCACGACCTAACACTAACTCGCCGAAGTCCTTAACTCGGTCACGACTTAGCTCTTAGGTCGTTCACGACCTAGGACTTAGACAAATCTGCCTAAAAATCTGAAATGACTCAAAAATGCAAAAATTCCAGATTTTGACGAACTTGTCGATCCGTAAAAATACGGGTCGTTACATTCTCTCCCCCTTAGGAATTTCGCCCCCGAAATTCCAAGCAATCAAAAACTATTCTGTACGCCTACCATCCATAGCAATCAACAAACCATGCATCCAACTCTAGCTTAGCGTACAGAATTCTAAGACTTAGAACAAGTTACAATATCGCGAGATGAGACGACACCTTAGGGCCATACCTTGAAGAGTTCAGGATGAGCTGCCTTCATCCTCTCTTCCACCTCCCACGTACAGTCGTTATCATCATCACTCCATTGTACCTTGAGCAACTTAACTACCTTCCTCCTAAGCTGTTTCGTGTCGGTTTCCACAACACGAAGTGGCTTACGAGGTCTTCTATCAACTGGATCAATTTCGAAATCTTCACAGCTATCAGCAGAAACCACCGCATTCGAGTCATGCACATACTTCCGTAGATACGATACGTGAAAAACATTGTGCACACCCGACATCTTCTCCGGTAACTCCAATCTATAAGCGAGCTTTCCAATTCGCTCGATGATCGGGAATGGTCCAACAAATCTCGGAGTCAATTTTCCTTTCTTTCCGAATCTAATAACATTCTTCAGTGGAGAAATCTTCACAAAAACCATATCCCCTACGTCGAATTCCAAATCCTTTCGACGCTTATCGGCATAACTCTTCTGACGGTCTTGGGCTGCCTTCATTCGTTGCCGAATGATTTCTATGCAATCCGAAGTCTGTCGAATCATCTCTGGCCCAAGCATCAGTTTTTCTCCAGTTTCCAACCAACATGTCGGAGAGTTACACGGTCTTCCATACAACGCCTCATACGGTGCCATACCAATGCTTGACTGGTAACTGTTGTTGTACGCAAACTCCACCAAATGAAGGTGATCTTCCCATGATCCTCCGAAATCCAAAACACAAGCTCTGAGGAGATCTTCCAAAACTCGGTTGACTCTCTCGGTCTGACCATCTGTTTGAGGGTGATAAGCTGTACTCAAACATAACTCGGTTCCCAAAACTTCCTGGAAGCTCTTCCAAAATCCACTAGTGAACAATGGATCTCGATCGCTCACTATACTCTTCGGAATACCATGGAAACGAACTATCCACTTAACATACAACTCAGCCAACTTTGATGCAGTCCTAGTCGATCGAACAGGAATGAATCGTGCACTCTTAGTCAGACGATCCACAATGACCCAAATCCCTTCATTTCCCGTTCTGGTTCTAGGCAATCCATCAATAAAATCCATCGACACTTGTTCCCACTTCCATGTAGGAACTTCTAATGGCTGAAGCAATCCACTTGGCTTCTTCTGTTCGGCCTTAACCAACTGGCAGTTCATACACTTGGAAATAAAATTTCCAACATCCTTCTTCATACCTTCCCAGTAGTAGGTTCTCTTCATATCCCGATACATCTTGTTTCCACCTGGATGAATTGTCAACTTCGAGTGATGACTTTCCTTCAGAACTTCACTCCTCAATTCATCTATATCAGGAACAACTAGTCGTCCTTGCTTCCGAAGCCAACCCTCTCGATCGACCTCGAATCCTTTATCCTTTTCTGGATCCACTCCAGATTCCAAATCACGGATAATCCTGACAAGCTTATCGTCTCGCTTTTGGCTCTCGCCAATCCTTTCCACAAGAGAAGGTCTTATTGATAAGTTTGCCAACATCTCAGGTTCCAATTCGCATCTAGGCCTGAAGTCAAATCCAGCTAAATACTCGAGACTCTTCCATTCTGAAAACATGGCTCCCAATCCTGCATGTCTTCGACTTAACGCATCTGCCACTGCGTTTCCTTTTCCTGGAGTATAAGCTATACCAAAATCATATGATGCCAAAAACTCTAGCCAACGTTGCTGCCGAAGATTCAAATCCTTTTGGGAGAAAAGATACTTCAGCGACTTGTGATCCGTAAACAACTCGAATCGAACTCCCAACAGATAATGTCTCCACATCTTCAGAGCAAATACAATCGCCGCTAATTCCAAATCATGAGTTGGGTAATTCCTTTCATGCGGTTTCAGTTGTCGACTGGCATACGCAACAACTTTATCCTTCTGCATCAGCACTGCTCCAAGTCCAGTACCACATGCGTCGGTGTAAACCACCATCTCATCATTCCCACTTGGAATTGTCAAAACGGGAGCACTCGTCAATCTATCTTTCAGGATTCCAAAAGCTTGCTCACACTTAGCATCCCAACTGAACACTTGGTTCTTCTTCGTCAATCCTGTTAACGGTGCAGCTACCTTGGAGAAGTCTTTGATAAACCGTCGATAATATCCTGCTAATCCAAGAAAACTTCTCACATCAGATGCATTCTTAGGTCTAACCCAATCCTGGATTGCTGCCACCTTAGCGGGATCAACTGCTATTCCATTTCCAGAAATCACATGGCCTAAGAATCTCACTTCACTCTTCCAGAAGTGACACTTCGAAAACTTAGCCTTCAGCTGATGTTTCCGTAAGATCTCCAAAACAATGCGCAAGTGCGTCTTGTGCTCTTCCTCCGTCCTGGAATAAATCAGGATATCATCCACGAACACAAGTACAAACTTGTTCAACTAATCTCTGAACACTCTATTCATAAGATCCACAAAATATGCTGGCGCGTTAGTCAATCCAAACGGCATTACCAGCCACTCAAAGAAACCGGATGGTGTCCTAAAAGCAGTCTTCGGCACACTATCCTTCGCTACTCTCAACTGGTGAAATCCCGTTGCCAAATCCATCTGAGAAAACACCTTAGCTTCGTGAAGCTGATCAAACAAGTCATCTATTCTCGGCAATGGATACTTGTTCTTCTTGGTCACCTTATTCAGCTCACGATAATCGACGCACAATCTCAACGACCCATCTGCCTTGGTTGCAAACACAACTGGTGCACCCCACTCGGACACACTACGCCGAATGAATCCTTTCTGTAAAAGGTCATCAACTTGCACCCTCAACTCCTGCTGTTCCTTAGGCGCCATCCGCCTAAGAGGCATCACAACAGGTCTGGCTCCTTCAACTAGATCTATACGAAACTCGATCTCTCTATGCGGCGGCAACCCTTTGACTTCGTCAAAGACATCCTCGTATCTATTTGCGATCGGCACTGATGACAGTCCATCCCGTGGAACAACTAGCGAATACATGAAGCTCATGAAGACGCCTTCTTCATGCTTACATCGTATCACAATCTTTCGCCCCTCCACATTCTCGACTGTCACTTCCAACCTTTCGCAATCAACCTTAGCCGCATACTTCCTAAGCCAGTCCATACCCAAGATAATTCCGAACCCCGCAAAGTTCAGAACAAAGCAATCACAAACAAAAGAGCAACCATGACTCGACACAACTAGACCACGGCATAACATACACAAACAAGACGAACCCCCAACTGGATTAGTCACAACCAATGGCCTATCAACAATATCCGGCTTCAAACCTAACCGGCCTACTAGTTCATTACAAACAAACGAATGCGATGCTCCAGTATCAAACAAAACTCTAACTGGAACACCACATAGGAAAAGAGTACCTTGAACAACCACACTCTTTCCCTTCTCTTCAGCAGTAGGAGCTTTCGAAGACGACGGAACAGCTCCTAAAGCATAAGCTTGCACAATCTGCCTGTCCTTCCTCGGTTCTGGACAATTCTTCCTGAAATGCCCCGGCTTGTCACAGTTGTGACACTTCATCGGTACCTTAGGATTCTTACAATCCTTCGAGAAATGGCCCTTCTGCTGACAATTGTAGCAAGTCACCTCGCCTTTCGGCTTCTTCTGGCCATCCTTACCCTTCTGTTGCTGCTGCTTCCTCTTCTGGTTTCCACCCTGCTGTGGTTTAGATTCTCCCTTGGTAACAGCAACAACAGGTCCTTCCTTAGGAAACAGACTCTCATGCCTAAGAGCTTTCTCCACAAGCTTCTCAAATGAATCATCTAAATGATCCACCAACTGTCTCCCAAGATAACTATCCAAGCCGGTCACAAACTTCTCATTCTTCTGATAAGCAGATTCAATATATGACCGGACATACTTGGACAAAGCTTCAAACTCAGAAACATACTCAAGAACAGATCTTCCACCCTGCTTGAGCTCTACAAACTTCTTGAACAGAACAGACTTCTGAGCTGTAGAAATGAACATAGCTTCAAATCTGACTTGGAATTGCTCCCAAGTAATCTCTTCTTCCGGAGTAGTGATGGTAATAGAGTTCCACCAATCAGAAGCTCTCCCTTGAAGCTGTCTTGATGCCAACTTCCTCTTAGTTGCATCGTCAATTCCCAAATCACCAAAGATCCTTCTACAAGCATCTATCCACCTCTGGACCTCAATAGTTGATTCTGTTCCCAAGAAAACCTTTCCTCCAAGAGCAGTATAATCCTTGCACAACTTAGCAAAATCCACTGGTTTCGGAGTTTGGACTTGAACTCCAACATCAACTGCTGCCCCCGGAACAGGTATTCTTCTCATGATCGAAGTCATCATAGCTTCGAACATGGCTGCATAATCAGCAGTCTCTTCAGTAGCACGGCCTTCCCTAGCAGCTGGTCTCCCTCTTCGACTCATTCTCAATATCTATAAAAAGGAATGATTAGAACATCTAGAGAAACAACTGCATAAAGGACTCAACTCTACTAAGCTACTATATTATATATAGTATTCATCCATCAAAATACAATTACGTCTCTCATACGTAGTTACTTCAGCGAGCGTTGGGTAAAATCGATTAACCAATGCTCTGATACCAAATGTGACGACCGCCCATGACCCCTGCACCGAATCTAGAGATAGAGCGCTGTAAAGTGTGCCAGGCGACCATGGACGAATGTCAAGGTAAGATTTAAAACAACAGAATCTATCGTATTACTCACAGCGCATGGACAAAATACAATAGAACATATGTATAGTGAAGCTTTACAGAACAAAATGACATCATATAAAACTCCATAACAGTTGAATACAAGCATCCACATAGTCAATACATCTAGCCTCACTACATATCTCTCAGAGAATACAAAACAGCGGAATATCCAGTACATATAATAAGAAGATAATATGCAACCCTCCAGCTCGTCTTCGATATCAGCATCGTGAGAAGAGAACAGCACCTGTCACCTGCTACCTAGTCTGCCCGTCCCAAAATGGACGAACAGCCCAAGGCAATAAGAATTAAAAAAACATAAAGCCTTGAGTCAGACAACAGTCTTAGTGAGCAGTAAATTAACTAACAACATACCAAAAGAGCATAAAGGAAAAGGAATAGGAATACAACCCTCCCACTCCAACCTCATTCTACAGTGATAGCCCCCAGACACACACTAAGCAGAAGCAAACATAGCAGAGCATACAATTTAAAGTAAAACTACTATCACTCGAGTCAAGGGCGATGTTTTCCAAGTACCAAGGCCTAAATCAGATAAGCACCCAGAAAATACCGCTCTTGAGTCCGAATGACGATACAACCAAACATCCATGACTCTGGCTATCACTGTTATCATTGCTTCGATATCACCGTTAATTGAATGACCGGCACATTCTTTCAGCCGTCCGTCAAGGGCTAATGAAAACCCCGGTTCTAGACATAACTCCCGCACGTCGTCGCAGCCCGTGCCTAGGACTATCGAATCTGCCCAGAGTACTCGACCATCAACAGTTAGCCGTTGGGACTATCGAATCTGCCCAAACGTACTCTTGCTTAGAGCATGCTAGAACCTTCAACAACGATGCTATCCAAGCCTCCTAGTCATCCTCCTTGACGACTATTCTCATATCCATTCATTATCCTCAACTCGAATCATATCACCGAGTTATCAACATGCTTGGAATGATCCCGCCTGGATTAGACCAAGTCTTCATCATATGATGCCTCGCTTCATTACATCCTCGCAAAGCCTCATCTTAACTTCACATCATCAAATCTATGCATAAGAGCTTCATCATCCCGCTACATATGCCACGAGCAGCTTTTCCAATTCAAGAGCCTTTCCCTTAGCTTTTGAATCACCTTCGGCCTAAATCTAATCATCAATCATCTAATTCATAACAATCAATCAAATCAAACATCAATCCAAGCAATCAAGCATTCTAAAATGATCTAAGTAGACAATTATAACAATAATGGCATTTTCGTAATTAAAGAGTTGAAAGTCCAATAAGCATGAAAACATGGATTATATCTCTACAAACTTGATGAATGAACTTGCATAGGTTAACATATGATAAAATGGATGTAACATCATCATGAACAATGGATCTATGTGGATCTACACTTTGGATGAAGAAAATGCATGGAAATCACTATTTTAACACCAAATCGGGCCAACAATCCGATATACTCCTTTGGATCCGTGTGAGAGATAATCACCACTCACCAAATCACCTAAACAAACCCAAATCAACACGCTTCAGATCTGGACAGCGAAGGATCAAGCTTGATCTATCACGAATCCGCTTCAAACGAAGAAATCTCTCTTGAAAAGATGAAGATCTTCAATCTAAGCTCTTGAATCTTCAATCTTGATCTTCGATTTTGGATGGATGGAAGCACTAGATTAGAGTGGAGAAAAGAAGTGAAGAAGTGTAGAAGTCGAGCTCTCAAAATGGCAGCACTTCGTCGCTTCAAAATCCGGATCCCAAAAATGAAGAGAAGCTCTCCTATTTATAGCTGAAAACTGCCTAAGTCGAAATTTGGCCATCTCCTTAAGTCGTTTCCGACTTACGACCTAGGAACTTGCCGACCTAAAACCCACCGACCTAAGCCTCACGACCTACAACAACGCGCATCTGCGACTTAACACTTGACGACCTAAAGCAATGCGCTTTCCTTCGACCTACGACTTAGCAACTGGTACGACCTAACATTTAGGAAACCCAGCGACCTAACAACCTAACGACTTAACTACCTACGACTCAGTTGGGTTGCGACCTAACAACTTAGGTTTCTACGCGACCTAACACATGTCGACCTAAAACAACAGACGACCTATCAGTTAGATCCACGCGACCTAACACTTAAACTATCCTAGCGACCTAACAACTCACGCGACTTACGACTTAGCAAACTCGCGACCTAACACACACGCGACCTAACCATCTTAGGTCGCCTACGACCTAACTCAACATAGAACTAACGACCTAACTACGCGAACACTTAGGTCGGTCAACTCCATAGGTCGCTAACCCCTATAGGTCACAAACTGCTTACCACTTAAGTCGTTAATTCTACTAGGTCGCTACCTCCTATCTCTTAGGTCGCTCCCAACATTTCCTTAGGTCGTTGCCGACCTAACACTTAACCCAAACACTTAGGTCGCTCCAACTAACCCACGACCTAACACTAACTCGCCGAAGTCCTTAACTCGGTCACGACTTAGCTCTTAGGTCGTTCACGACCTAGGACTTAGACAAATCTGCCTAAAAATCTGAAATGACTCAAAAATGCAAAAATTCCAGATTTTGACGAACTTGTCGATCCGTAAAAATACGGGTCGTTACATTATACGTGTTGAGTTGTTTATTTTTAGGGGGGACGCGTGTTCAAAATGAAGACAGGTGTTAGATTAGGGTAAGCACTTATACGTGATTAAGCAGAGGAAAATTAAGTCGGTATTGAAAAGTTAATTAAAAATTTATATTTTTATATTCAAAAATATCTGTTATATTATATCAGCGCGTTTGCTTATCGTACGATCACATGATAACTCTGATTACTACGAAAATTGAAATCCGATAATAATACAGTATTACGGATCCAATGGAACTGGTTTCGTCGAATTCCGAGACTGTGCCCCGGACCGCTATTTTTAAATTCAATTTAAACAACAAAATTTCAAAACCGAACAAAACAGTTCCAAATTCAATTCTGAAAGTTTCAGTACCTTCCGAATTATCAATATGAATTTTCTAAGACTTTATATTATTTTTAATCAGCTTAAAAATCAAGATTCAATATTTTACCAGATTTTAACAATTAAATTCACTAATTTAATTATCAAATTCATTCAAATATTTGAATTTCTAATTAAACTATCATTCGAATATTTAAACTCATTTAAATATTCACTTTTTTAAATATCAAAAATTCAGGGTCGTTACATATATATTAAATTTCAGACCTAAGAAGAGATTGGAGGTTAAGGGGGATATAGATTGAAATTTACCTTTTTCCGCAGTATTGATTCGCTTCTTCTCTTCTTCTACTTTATTTTCCGTCCTTCTCCGATTTGTATGTGTGGGTGTCTTTATATATATATATGCAATATTTTATAATTTTTAAAAATAGTGGAGAAGGAAAAATGGCAGAGCTTCGTTGCTTGAATTAGAAAATAAGAGAAGAGAAGTGAGGGGTTAGGCCTTTATTTATAGGCGCATGAATCAATCGTAACTATTAGATTAAAATAATTAAATTCGGACCATTGGCTAAGGCTTAAATTCTAGCCGCCATCATGTGACCGGTCGACCGCTCTCCTATAGGTGGTCGACCATTAGCGGTCGACTGATCCAATAAAGAGGTCGACCGATGGGGTCTTGTTTCCTTTTTCATTTTAATTATTTCACTCTCAAAACTTCAAACGCTAAATTTTTTTTCGTTTGAGCACTAATCGCAAAACTCCAAATTTGAAAGTTGCTCAGAAAATCACCACGAATGCAATGGTGCAAGTTTTATGGCCAAATTTTAACGTTTGCTCAAAGTACATTTTTGGAGCCTTATTAATTATTTATTAAGTATTGTTAATTTTACGGGGTGTTACATTCTCCCACTTTAAAAAAAATTGTTCCTGAAATTCCCTAAGAGTCGAATCATGTAGCGCAACTAATCTAAACTAACCAACCAATTACTGTACAACCAATTTTTCAGCCGAACGTGTACAGTGCAAAGTATATCACAACGTATAAAACATGTATGTAGAATAATTCTAAATCAACGCCTCTTATATGGATGCGTTCTTTTAAAAACATTTTGAAAATAATATGCAAGCAACCTAGATATACTAGCAGTTCTATATGTATGCATGTTTTCAGAAATCATTTTTCACACAATAATTTCCACATTCCTATAGTAGAGTATGGTTCAACCAATTTTGCATCCAATCCATATCATCCAAAACCTAGCATATAATTTTTAACATTCGAAAATTTTAAAATTCAGTTTTTGAATCTTGATTTGTATGTTGGAAAAGGAATTTAGATGGAAAATTTTACAATTCCACCCTTCTTTTGGATACCTATTCTTTGTAACTTGGAACCTTCTCTTCCCTCCCCATTTCTTTTCCAACTTTTCCAAGTATAATTTGCATAAGGAGATTTATTTTTGGACGTTAAAGCATAATTATCCTAAGCGCAAGTTTTTGTTTACCATCAACAAGGTATAGAAATAGAAATTGCAAAGCCAAAAAGGCCTTTTTCCCTTATTATTTTCTATGTTTTGTCTACTGTCACCCTAGTCGAACAGTAAAATTCGTACTTACTAACACATTGACGCTCCATACATTAGCATATGGCATTTAAAAATAAGAAACTTTCTCATTTCAAAAGAAAACTTTTAAAAAAATCTAAAAGAGATTCCAACTTACAAAACAGTTTAAAGAATCGAATTCCCAAAAGCATTTAAACACCCTTTTTTAAAGCACTTGAACAAAATCTGCCAAAAGCATTTGAACTCAACTTTTCAAAACTTACACCAACTTTTCCAAATTACATGAAATTCCTTTATACAAAATTTATCCACCATTTTGATTTCTAAAACATTCCACCACCTTTAAAATTACTTCCAAAACTACTAAATCCCCTTTTGAAAATATTTCATGACACTTCTAAATATACTACCATTATTTCGTAATTTTCAAATACTTCAAAACTAACATTTTACAAGTATTTAAACAAAAAAATTCAAAGCTTTTAAACACAAATTATTTTCCAAACATTTACTGCTTTATCCTTAAAAACAATTCAAGCTGCATCTTAACGAACTCAAGACTCGGTCAATGAGTTAATGCATATGATTGATCCTAGTATAGTGCAGTTAATCCTAGATTTGGGGAACCTTTTATTTTTACTCTAAAACAACAAACTACCTACAAGTGTATTTATAAATTTTAGCTTTTCAGGCATAGGGATACCGATCTGTGATTTCACAACTACCTTTCTCTTTCCTCCACTTGCTAAAATTTATTTTTCCCAAACTCTAAGGGCCCGTTTGGTTTTGTTTTTTATTTTGAGTTTTGTGTTTTCAACTTGTACTAAGAAATAGAAAGAAATAAGAAGAAAAGATTTATAATTCTTAGCCGTTGGGACGACCAATGGACAACAAAAGAGTTTGATTGTTTTCCGTGCTTTTATTATCTCTCGAAACACGAAAAACAAAATAAACTTGTTTTCTATTTTATATATTAATTTCATTTTTCAAAATTGTTTGTTTTTCAACTATACATACAACGGACGCGTTTTCGTATAGACGAAAACACAAAACTAAAAACGACAAGCCAAACGAGGCCTAAAGTTTTGAGATCTAAGTATTTTTAATTTTTATTTGCTAACTTAATTTCCTAATTTATTTTATAAACTTCCAGTCTTACCTACATTTTAACGCTAGTTAAGTGTCCTTATAAGATTTCATTATTTACATTATTTCTCAATATATTTATATTTATATAGCTGTCTTATCCCATCCATAAAATCAAAATAGTGATAAAACATGAATATATCTCATACCATATCATACGCTTTTCCAATAAACTAAGGGAGGCATTTAGCGATTACAACCCAAAAACCTTAAAAGAAAATTGCTGGAAGCTGCCATTCATCATCAACTGAGGTTAATGATGTTGTGGCCCTAACACTCCTTACTAAGTTAAAATGGACATTACTAGTATACCCTTCTAATATCACCTATGTTCCTTAACTCACCTTCTTGGCTTCCAAAAAATGTGGTCTATCCATTACTTCAATTATTATATCTGATTATGGGATAAATTGTGCATTCCCATATCATAGTAGGTAAGCAATATAAGCTACGTACAATTGGAATAACTCATCGAAAAATTGACTTGGTGGAATAACTCCTACTACCTATCTTACCTTCAAAAACCTAAGTCAACCAACATCCTTTAGGTGTTGTGCCATCTTATTATTTTCTTCTCCAATCATACTACTATCTTCTCCCAATCAAAATCTCTTGACAGTATTCTTAAACATTGGTATCTACTTCCTTTATATCCTTGATCCTTCATGCGGACTCACAAAATTGTACTTTGGTACCATTCCCCATTCCTTTGAGGAGTCATCTCATGGCTTCCATACATCTCTAATAAAATATTTCTAAGTTTATACATATATTCCTTAAATTCGATGGGGATTCCCTGTTACTACCCTACAAGCAATTATAGCTATTTTATTTATAGCCTAAAACCTTTACGACGTCTTATCTAGGTAGTGATCCTTATCTACTCCATATTAAAAACTTATTTTGGTTCTCACCATTCTTCATAAAATTAAAACTTCATAATCATGAAGTATTTGATCCAAAACTTTATCTTTAAAAATATAAACTTAGAAACTTTTTTATCAAATTCAAAAATTCAAAGGTTGCTTGGTCTCCAAAAAGAAGCTATGAAAAATTTCCCCTTCCAAGGACTTACTTCTTTGAAATTAGGAATTTTAACCCTTTATCACATTTAAACCCAACTGTCATGCCAAACCCCTTTTTCTTCAGAAAAAGATCTTTTATAAATTTAAACAATGAAAACCGGAGTAGACAAGGAAAACTCACATCCTATTATTTTCCTATTCTTATGCTATCTCTGCTTCCACCTTTTATGGAGATTTTAATAGCAAGGGACTTCTAAAAGATGGGGGCAATTGCAACATCTATCTAAGCATGTATCTAAAGTGTATGTGCAATTACTTCATATCCATGGAATTATCCATTCCTCATATCCTATTCCTATTGCTTTTTTTTAATGCTATTTCTATCTAAATTGTCGGACATTCTTACACTTCTATTCACTATATCCCATCTGAATCAAGTTCCATTTCCATCTATCCACCCCTTAAAATGAATTTTAAAATAGAACTTCCAAATTTAAAAAATAGGACAAACCATCGACCCCAACCTACACTCTATTTTACATTTATTTCAAAAATGAAATATCCCTTTATCAAAAATCTTTAATCCGAACATTTTGACTCAACCAATTTTAAACTAAGAATTTCAAAAATGAAATGCCTTTTTTACCAAAAACTTTTAAATCAGATTCATTTTACCTAAAAAAATTTAAATTATGAATTTCCAAATTTCCTTGCTTTTTCAAAACAATCAACTTCCCAATAAATATGTGACGACCTGCCTCTTCGACCCTCGAAAATCGACAATAATACACCCACGGTATTTATGTGTTGCAAATTCAAGCGTCGAAGAGGCGGATGATCAAGGGTAAAAGAAGATAAAGATAAAAGATAGAAATAACAGATTCTCACATCGTATTAAACAGCTTATAATTATACATGAAGACAGTACATACAATCACTCTCAAAATGATGTACCAGAGTTATGGCAAGTACTAACCCAGGTAGGGATAGTTATAACTGCCTATCCCTACACAGGTGCTGGCATAAACTTATACATAATACAACAGAAATGGAAATGGATAACTATCTACAAAGGAATCTTCTGCTCCTGGTTCCTCTAAAATGCTCCAAGCTAAACTAACTACTTGGCTGCCCGGAAAAGAAGGGCACCCAGAGTTCAAGGGAAAAGAAAGTAAACTCCGGGTCAGTCATGGGACTAGTTTGAGAAAACTCAAGACGTGTATATTTTTGGAATTAAAAGGTATCTCATAAGACCATGCCGCACATAAACACGAATGGATTTTTACCTTATGATAACCTAAACATTTCATATGTAAAATTAGATATATTATTTTTAATGACTTTCTTCGAAAAACACCTTTCAAATAAATATATAACATATCTAAAATGTTTGCATCTCACATTCCATTACTGGCACAACTAAGTTCGTAAAGATCTTATTGGAAATTGGATTCCAACAAAGGCAAGGTAAGGGACTACCTTCCGTACAATACATCTCTAGAGGAGTGTACCGAAGACCCACAGGTGATCCTCTGCATCTGGCAAGACCGGCCTACCCCTTTCCGGTGACCAGCACAATGACCTAGATAGTACCAAATATGACATCACCTCGGTTGTTACCAATCTTTATCGGGATCCCATAGCATAAACCATATACTCGACATATAGAGAGTAATCCAGAAAGGTGATGACTGTGTCCTAATGGTTGTGAACCACATAGCCTTGCGGCATACCCTGTTTTAGCCATTTTCGGGTGTGAAGCCTAAGGTAACGTTTTACGTTTCTCATGACAAATCCCACTTTGAATGCCACATTGCCATTTCCAATGATACACTAATTGATTTCCACAAAAGTACAACCCCCGAGTTTATCGCCTTAGGGAAGGGTGTTAAGTATAAGAGGGGTTACCTCCTACACCACCAAACAGATATATGTTTGTAAAAACCAATGTACGGGGTCCTAGAAATGCAATGTTAGACATTCTCCCATACAAGTTATCCAGGAACAGGACAAACCGAAGGTACTCCTGCTACATCCTATTTGGGAATCATCCCTAGGATTAGTAGCGAGCAGTCCTTGCATTGAAGTTTTCAAAGTTATTGTCTTCAACATGTTTTCACTTTCAAAAACTTATATTGGTTTGAAATGGTTTTTCGGATAGGAATCACCCGAATCCGATCCCGGTCTCTCCCAACCAATTATTGATAGAAAAGATGTTAAGTATGTGGATCATTGGTGATCATCATTCAATCAATTAATATCTTTATATCCAATGAAATATCTTTAGAGATATATTTTAAATCATTTCTTCTTGGTATATACAGATTTATCGAACCTCTATTTAACTTTGGAAATATCATATCATTTCCTTTAAATTACTTAGGAAAATTATTTCCATCTTCCTAATGAAGATTACTTATTTCCAAAACATATCTTTTAATGGGTTACAAACAATGTTTTCATTTACTGTATAACCAAACCAATTAGTACTGAGTAAACAAGATTCATAGATTTTAGATTTATTATACTCAATACTAATTCTTGTATTCAACCCGTACTATTCGTCGAATAATGGCAAAATCGCCTTTTAAATTCACACGAACGATATGGGTTTCCTCCTCGAAATTTAATACAGAGTTTAACTGGAATGATTTCTATATCACTAAAATCTTATTATTTTAAAATCTGGTTTAACCTTTGGAAAAACTTGGAATTTCTTTTATTTTTACTCTTAGGAAGATGTGGTCCAGATAAATCAAATTAACTATCTCCTCCGTTGGGCCAGTGCGGATAGCTAGGGAGAGCAGGAAACTAGTTTTCCAAACCAAAGCCTAGAGACTATCTCTCTGTCACCCATAAGGCGGTCAAGATATTTGATCAACTCTAAACCCTTTAAAAATACTTGATTTCTTATTTGATAAACATTTATAAAGGACTTGGGATGAAAACCCCACTTTTAAATTTATTTCCGAAATTTCCAAATTCCTTTGCTAAATTGCCAGTGATTAGTGCTTTTAAGGACTTCGTAGCACAAATCCAATTTTAAGCCTTTTATAAGTCCAATTTTTCCATTGAAAACTCTTTTAAAATATTTTAACATATTTTATAATTTATTCCATGTTTTTAAAGATTAAAAATATCCATTTTAAAAAGTTGAAAACAATATTTTACGAATTGCCAAAACGTGACAATTTTGAAAACATGTTTTGGACATATCTCAAATTTTACTAGATGAAATCTTGATTTTTCTTCTTATTTGAAAACTATAGTTATAAGAGTCCGGAAAATTCTTATTCCAAATAATTCTGAGCTATATTCCATTTTACACATTGATTTAACTTTTACGGTGCAAAATCGCAAACTGTCGTGACGCGACGCGCTCAATTTTGACTCATTTTCCAAACTTTTTAAAGCATTGCCAGAACACTTGTAAATGTTAATAAAACCATTATGAATCATTTTCAAATCATTTATGATAATATTTCTTATGTTTAGAGAGGTTAACAAGGCTATATGCACCTTTATAATTTATATAAAGAAAGTGAATTCTTCGTGTAAATTCGACGTGTATTTTATGTGAATTATTTCTACAACCAAACAAACATATTGTCGCATCCAAAACATGATGATTAATCATATGAAACAAGCATGGAAAAACATATTATATCATCATATAGTTAAGTAAAATAAACTAGCGGAGTAATTCTCACGTATATGCTTTTCCCGATCTAACTTTTAGTGCTACGAAATCGACTATAACTCCACTATTTACGTACCGAAGCTTATGAATCCTGCCCTAGGACCCTTGGGTATGCTCAGCCTTATACTTGAGTGGGTGGAGAGGGGCCTAGATGAGCTCGGCCAAGCAAGAAGAGAAGAGGAGAAGATCACTTTCTTTAATTTCAAACTAAGGTGGTATATCTTTCTATATATTATGATTTATTTCGGCAGAACTTCGACTCGACTCTGGAATATTTTTAAGAGGTCATAGAAGCCATTAATAGACTCATGAAGAAGATGAAGAAACCTTAAGAATTTGTAATGCAAAGTGTGAATAAATGAGAGGGTATGTCTCTTCTTTTATAGGCAAAAATGTGTAAAATATCACAAACATCATCATAACACATTTCCCATCACCATGTGTTACTCCACCCTCCCCTTCTTTGAGCCGAACCACCCCCCTTCCCCATGTACCACCCCATGTGCTTGTCTTCCCTTGATTGAGTGATGGTGAGTTTGCTTTTTCAAGTTGTATTTGTTTATGCATAAGAAGTTTATATGTATATATGTTTAGATATTTCTTTTGGCTTTAATTTGACTAATTAGGATACACATTTATATGTAAATGTGCGTGTATATGCATGTGTGTGCACGTTCAAACAAGGTTTCTACAACTTGAAATACTTTCAATTCATCAAACCGTTATAATCCAGAATCTGATTTCCGACCGTACTTTCAGTTTTTAATCAAACTATTTATTTATGTAAAAAAACTTAAAAATAAATTTCTTATCATCTTTAAATAATTAAAACAAGATTATTTAAGCTATAAAACCATATTAAATAATATTAAAATCCATTTATAAAAATATGATGCCGATTTGCCAAAATGCGACGAAGTGTGTATATCTTTATATATATATATATAACCATTATAAATGACTTATTATTATCATAAAATAATTAAAATGGATTATTTATCATTTAAAATAATCAATTGAATATTTAAAATTTATTAAATATTCCTATTCAAAATGATAAAATAACGGATCGTCACAAAATCCTTTGAAAAACTCATTCATAACATTTCAAGGAATTCTCAAAAATAATACTTGTATCAAATTCTTTCAAGCAGGGATGGACTTAGAAATGGACTATTATTACTCTACCTTTAGGACACTCCTTCTTCCCTACTCATCCTTAAGTCATCCCCATCAAAAAATCCGGCTTATCTTCTTGTAGTGATCAGTGTACACCTTCTTATAGGAACTTTCTCCACTCCCTCTTCATACCTTGCTTTCGGATGCTTGCAATATATAGGTTCTTACTTCCCCAATTGTCTAAATGAAATGTGCATCTTCAATAGGCAATCCAACAAAACCCAGAATCATAAAGTAGCCTAAATCCAAAAAAGGAGTCAATTACCATCCAGCTTCTGGAGTGCTTCTATATGTCACGGTCATGCTCTTCTTGGTCCACTCCTTATGATACGACCTCCGTCCCATGGGGTAATCGAGGTAGGAGTAAAGTATAACTCTATTTATTACTTTAACTTATAGTTGCCTCGCCCATCCTTTTGGAATATGGTCGCAACTACTTCTATAGTCAGAATTTATAGGGAGGTGTATAATTAATATATATATATATATAGTTATAGGTAAAAATACAAATACGTTCTCTCATCATATCCAAATTCCTATGATTGACTAATCTAAGCTCTGATATGAAATGTAACAACCCGCACCTTAATAGGCCCGAATTTGGCTAAATCGAAACCCTAGTCCACTAAAGCACGGATCATTGGTTTTGGTAACCGGTAATAAACACAAGAATATTTGCGTGCGATCAATATAAACTCATAGCAGAATTGAAAAACATAATATAACATATGTATTGACTATAATACTACTACCTTGGAATTTCATTCCTTGGATATTTAGTTGTCTTGTCCGTGCCAAGCATGAATAAAAAGACTTCACCATCTGCAGTTCTCGTCTTGCTTCAGTATCCAGTCCCTTTAAACCTAATCTGTGTGTTGTTGTGAGGGGGGTCAGAACAACATTCTAGTGATTGGAAAATTCCATAATTTACTCATTCCATTAATTTATACCAACTAATTTCCAATTAAATGTTATGTCTATTATTTATGGCTAATCCATTAATTCTTATATGCACATAATATATGCCTAACCTAACCTTTTTCAAGGTGTCATTATATATACATATATCTGTGTTCATATTTGTCTAAACATTTCACTATCCAAAACCTCGGCCACTTAATACTTCTTAAATTGGAAGGAAGCAGACCCTTCAGCTATTTACTACCTTAAGTCCCTGAAGTGGGCCTTTCGCAACGTCAATGCTAGTCAATCGGTTCTAGCTAAAGAGATTGATGACCCTTATATATGGCTTTGCAATATAATATATAATTTAATTTCCATACTACTAATGCAACTCAAAGACTCATCTAAGGGTTAACCAGGCCACCTCCACTAAAATAATTTTTTGTCTAACCATCTACTTTGAGGTCTGTGCACCTCTCATACGGATTCTACACTAGTATGAAGCGAAATCCATCAGGGCATAACCTGAGTCTTTACTACCGCTTGCTCGGGATCACTAGGCGTCAAAGCCTATAAGCCAGACCTACTGTTAAATACCGATACCAGCAACTGGCATACCACGCCATCCCTCCATAGCTGATATCTCGTTTAGACTAACCTATGTAAGTCAAAGAAAATGCCCATTTTGGTTACTTACTACCTCTTATTGGATATGAAGCATACCCCATTTCCCAAATGGTACTGGGCCATTTAATACTTCAAATCTGAGGCGAACCCTCGATATATTTTCCCATACCTATCCGCAATGCATATCCCTTCCCCATATGTCCTATGGTTGGAGATATCCCACATCAGTAGCAAGTTTACACAACTGCTCGTAGTCTCTAGGCGAGGCCATACTTCTGTTGTGTAACTCTACTGACCTTGCTTGCTAACCCACTAAACCAAACCTACCACCCAAAGCCTAAGTGTTGGGCTAGGCCCACTAATTTACGTTTGTCCTAAACGTATCATTTAAGTTAAATAATTTCTTACTATGAAAATTATTTTGCTTCCCACATATAATTACCAGTATTAATACTTGCTTATTTGCTATGTTATTATTTCTAATTTATACACTTAGGCTTTGGTTTTCTTGTAATTTCTAATAAATGGCTATTACCCATAATAATTAGTCATTAATGCCAAAATTGGACAACCTCCAATTAATCCTCATTTAATTCTTTTAATCTATTTACCCATTTCAAAATTTACCTATTATGGCTACTCTTTTTTTTCCTATAATTGCCATATTAAATTTTCTAATGGCATTTATTTACTAGTTTCAAAACCAACCTATTATGCCTATTCATTTTCTCATAAATGCCATATTAATTTCCCTAATCAGTCCCCATTTAATTCCCTTTCCACTCTCTATTAACTACAAATTTATTGCCCGTTAAATTTGTAATCAATGTCCATAAATCCTAGTCCGTTAATTATTACACTTTTAATAACTAATAAATATATAGTCCTAAATTACAATATTTATATATTTCTGTTTTTGAACGTTAAGCATGGTTATACGTTTATATATATATATATATATATATATTTCTAATTATTAATCTCTAAACTAGAATATTCCTTTCCATATTTTAATTTATTAGAGCTATCCTTCTAAAAAGGATTACCGTTATACTTTTCTATAAATTAACCAAAAGTGAGGTATTTTCTTCATTTGAAATTACAAGAAATTATTTTTTTTCTTTTATTGAAATAGACTGTGTAAACTATAGAAAAGAATATCCATGTGTTACACATTTGTTTCGCTTTTTGGTATATTCCTTGTTAATTCAAACGACATGCTTTTATTCATATTTTAGAATTGGATAACTTATGGAAATTACGCGGAACCTAGTCCAAATAAGTCAAAACATATAAATTCACATTCCAAGGGCATCCTAATTTACAACCCAATTATACATCTAGAATAATTTTACAGCGTACTAACATTTTACAAATGAATATATAGGTTTAACGATCTACCTCTTACACCTAAAGATGTCACTTAATACATCAACGATATTCATGTGCCAACCATTTAAGTGTCTGAAATACATGTCATTAGAGGTAAAAGGAAAGAAAGATAGAACAGATAAGAAGAAACTAAACAATCACAGAATCTCACAACACAACGGAATAACATATATTAATCAACATAATACTTTACAAAGTCATTTCAGAAATGGTACATTAGAGTTATATTAATACAAATTCTAAGCTAGGACGGTATAACAGCCTGTCCCTATCTAATTGATACAAGATACATATAAATAGTGGAAACAAGATAATAACTAGCTATCGATGAAGCCTCCTGCTCCAAGCTCCTTTAAAATGCATCCATAGGAAACCTGAACTACTTGGCTATCCATAAAAATATGAGCACCCAAGAGTTTTAGGGAATAAAACAAAACTCTGGGCCAGACATGGGTCTGGTGTGAATAAACTCAAACAACTGAATTATTTCTTTTAAAACACTTTTAAAATCAAGGTATCTTGTAAGACCACGCTGCACATTAACACAGACGGTTTTTTACCTTACTAAAACCAAAACACTTTTATAGAAAACCCAGTGATATTATAATAATGTCTAACGGTTCAAGTAAAATATGAATATAGATGAAATGCTTGCATCTCATATTTCAACATAGTTGGCATGATCAAAAACCGTAAAGGAACATATTGGAGAATGAATTTCATACTATGACAAGGTAAGGAACTACCTTCCGATGGTACATCTCTAGATAAAATGCACCGAGGTCTGAAAAGAACATCTTGTACCCTTACCACATAGACTGGCCTACCATTTGACTAGTAGTACCGAATATGACCACCCCACTTTGGGACCCGAAGCATACATGAGTAGATAGTAATCGATTTAGATTTTGGACGACCATACTCTAATGGGAGCGACCCATATGACCATACTGCATACCCGATTTTTTCCATTTCCCAATTGACGAAGTTGATGCTACATTTTACCTTTATTTAGCACTTCCCACTTGGAATGCTACACTGCCCTCCAGGTATTAATGCAATGCCACCATTCATCCATACAAGTTTGTTATGGGAATGAACGAAACCGAAGGCACTACTTCTATTACATCGTTTTCGGGGAATCCCTCCTAGGATTAATAGCAAATAGCCCTAGCACTTCAAAGCTTTATCCTCAATTCCATATTCTTCAAGATGTCTTCAAGTCGAAACGCTTGAGTTGGATCGAAGTGGTTTTAGGATAACATATCTGATCCCGGTCTCTTCGAAACAACTTTCGATAATTTTCGGTAAACTCAACCTCGGTTCTTTAGTAAATAAAAATACAAGATAAGAGCGGAGATCACCTCCTAACCGTCAGTAGATGGATTTCCTTATCATGTATCCTAAAAGAATGAAACGAGACTTATACGCACAGTACAACATCATTGGGGATGACTGTGCCATATAACTCATGTGTTTCTCCTAGATATTTCCAAAGTTACGTTTAGGTTCAGATTTTGATAGTCGGTTATTTAACTATTAATAAACAAACATTCAAACATGGATTTAATCCCATATGGAATCCACTAAGCCTTAATTAATTAATCTTTAATTAATTAAAATCACTTTATAACATTTGATCAAAAGATCTTTACAAAACACTATTCCCAAACCACTTTCATCCCTTTTATACTTGGAAAAACATTTATATACTTATCTCAACGGTATAAGTATATTTACCAAATTTTACTAAAGTTTCCTTCTTTTCAAATTCCATATTAAATGGCCAAACAAATTCCATTTAAAACATTACTTCCTATAAAAATCAATCCACTTATCCTTTATAAAAAGTTTCCTTTTTAAAAGCTCACTTCATATTTCAAATAACTTATAAATTTTCCAAATAAATTTATAACTCGCTTTTAAAATTCTCCAAGTTAAATTATAAAACCTCTTTACAAATCTCTAAAATCATTTATAAATCATTTCCCTATTTCAAAAACTCTTTTTATAAATCTTCATAAAGAAAAATCCTTTACAAAATATCATTTACAAAACATCCTTTAAAAATCACTTTAAATAAACCCTTTTATTTAGTAATACCTTTTTTAACAAATTATTATTTATAAATACCTTTATAAAATAATTATATAACATGAAAATCATTTATAAACTTTAAACCCCAAATTTGATTAAAGAATAGAAGTTATTTCAAAATCATACTTTATAAATTCAAAAAGAGGATTAGTAATCCTAATGGTAGTAATTTCGGTTACCATTTAACTTCAATTTCACTTTCAAGTCACATAACCATTTATTTACATAAGTCAACATATATGTAAATGCAATTCATATCCAAATCAAGGAATAACATGTCAATACAACTCAACTTGCATATACATGTCCAAGTAACATAATAGCAGGATGGTGATTTGTCCTGCTAAATAGATGTCCAAACAATTCATTACTTATAGCAAAATAGGAATTTATTCTACTAACATATGTCCACATAATAAACAATTACATTATAGTAGAACGGAGATTTATTCTGCTATCAGATGTCCAACAATCAAACAATCAATTTGTAGCAGAACAGGGATTTATTGTGCTAACACATGTCCACACAATCAAACAATTTACATAACTTATTCATATTGTTTGTCTACTTAATGGAATCGACATTTGAATCCCTTGTGTTCAAAACCATCTTTGAAAAGGAAGTACCTTAAAAGCAATTTGGTTCTTGGAAAACAAAGGATTAAAACTTAAAACTTCCATTTTAAAATAATTAATTACAAGTTAAACCCTTTATTAAAATATAATTAATCTTTATTAATTCTTAACTTAATTTAATTATAACTTAAGAAATAATTAACCTTAAATAAATAATTAAACAATAATTAACCATTACATAAATAATTAAACCATAATTAATCCTTTATTGATAATTAAATAATAATTTACAACTTCATTAATAATTAAATATTAATTAATCTCAAATATTTAATGAAATAATATTTAATCAAAACTTAAATAATAAATTAAACCTTTAATAAATAATTTATTATATGTTAAAACCTTAATAATTAAAAATAATTAAACACTTGATTAATTTAATAAATAATAATTAACCCTATATATAAATAATAATTAATTAAAAATAAATTATATACTTAACTCATAATTAATTAAAAATTAATCTTGCTTAATCAATATTTAATTAAATTTTAATATTGTTTTTAAAAGATAATTAATTAAAACTAATCTCCACTTAATTAAAGTTAATAAACCTTGTTTAATCTAAATTAATTATTAATTACTAAACTTAATTAATTAAAAAAATAAATTCTTAAATTATTAATTAGCTTCTAAAACATCATTACTAAGTTTATAAAACATTTCAAAACACTTTGAATTATAAAAAGCAAATTTTGCAAAAATGGGATTTTTAAGCGAAATTGTAGCCACAACTATTATCGCTATGGATGTCATAACTTGCAATGTTTTTGGCTTTCCTTTTTGAAAACTAAACCCTTAATTACTTGCTAAAAAATACAGCAAAAGTTTGTATATGGAAACAAAGTTGAAACCTTTGAAATGATTTTGACTTCCTTTAAAACTAACATTAGTTTCACACAAGAATTCAATCGCCAATTTCATACCAATGTGTTAACTTCATTAGCATATATATCAATATCCAATTCTATACTTAACCACAACATCTATAATCATAACACACCACAAACATAAGCAAGATGTAAGCTTCAACCATTTACAATAAATTTTAGACTTCAAATTCAAGCCTAATATTATTTCACATACAAGCAACATGTATATGTAACAATCACATGATAATTTAACAATTCAAACCAACATATCATACAACATACTAACTAACATAAAAAGTCAAAAAATTTCCCAAAACAAAAATTTACTCACTGGAACTTACTAACTTGAAGCAAACTCTTTTGAAAACTTGAAATACTTAAAACTATCAAAGCTTGAAAAACCACAAAAATCAACTCGAAAATGGGTCATTTCTCATCGATTTTTGACCATGTTACTCTCAGAATTTTGAAATATGGTCAAAAAAAGTTATTGGAAAAATTTTTCTATATAATTTCAAAAAAAGAATCATTCAATTTGGATCAGTTTTGAGGGACATATGGTCAAAAGAAGAAGATGTATTTTCGGACTAGAAAATCTAAGTCCAAAAATAGATCCGAAAGAAATGCATTTTTGACATAGATAAGATCAAAATTTGAAGAAGTGGTACAAACAAAAGTTATAGCCACTGAAATTTTTTATGGTTTAAAAAAAGAAAACCTCCATTTGGATTGGAGATGAGGAAAATATGATAGACAGAAGAGGAAGAAAAATGAAAGAGGTGGAAGGCTATTTATAAGCAATATAAAAGGTAAATAACTAAACTACCCTTTGTCCTTTGCCCTCCATTCATCCTTTGCCACCTCACCAGGCCTTGTCCCCCTCCTAACACTTCATGTTTCAATATGTTAAAACATGTTTGTACTTCACTTGTACTTTATGTTGGAAAAGAATCTTTTTTTTAAATGGCAAACGAGGTTTTATACTAGGCCTCTACCAGATCTTAATTAAAAGTGGAAACAATATATACAAAATAAACTATAAGTAAAACATTAAAATCAAACATATAATTAAATTAGGATTCAAGCCCAATAAGCCCAAATACCTATCTAATTAATGCGCCATGTGAACTCTGGGCCAATAGTTTGTGAACATCTCATACGTTTATTAACAGCACCTTTTACCTCTGCCACAATCTCCCGCCTGTTCTTACGCTTATTCTCAAAAGCTCGACTGTTTCTCTCACGCTATAGAACAGAAATGAAACATTTCAGAACCACAAGCATACGATTACCACGTTCATCTTACCACCTCGATCTCTTGAAAATCTCGAACCATTGTTGGCTGCAGTGCGTATTGCCGTAATAAATTCCAGTAGCCAGAAGTAAAGATTTCCATATTCAATATGTCACCGTGCACTGGAAAAATAAGTGGTCTCTACTCTCGGGCTGATCAGTGTAGAATAAACATATATTATTTTCGATGAAACCCCGCTCGAGTAACTTGTCTCTAGTGAGTAGAGAATTATGTATAGTTTTCCAAAGTATGAAATTGTCTTTTTCTGATCCCAATCGATTCAGTATTCTTCGGTACCATGGGGTAGTAGGGCTAATATTATCTGGAAGTAACTCTTTGTATGTAGAAGTAATAGCGTGTGCACAATGTTGACCCGTCCATTGGATTTTGTGTGCAGTGTGCAAGTGTTGTTCTGTAACAACCCGAGATTTCGCATTAATTAATTTTCGTCAGTAAACGATTAATCTGTTGGTTAATTGCTGTTGGAAGTTTTTTAATCATGTTGAAATTCATTCATAAAATTTGTTAAATGTGGGGCGGGCTTAAAAATTGTTCTAGCCCATGTTTTATTCTTGTTTGTGGGTGATGTGTTATCCAAAGGGTATAACCCGTTCCCCATTATCACATTTCCATTTGTAACCCTAAACAATCGAACAAAAGAAATGGCGGCCTCGTTTATCCTCGTTCGTCCCCAAAAATTAGGGCTTCTGCCGATTTCATTCGCTCGTCTTCGTGATGCCACGGCGTCGACTCCGCCAAGTGTCGTTGCTCGCGGCTGCCTCGTCGAAGAAGGTCAGTGTTCCACTCACATCTAATTCATGCTTCGTGTTTATTTAGAGTTCGAATCTTGTGATTTTCGTTCATATTCACTTGTTGAATTCGTCAATTGCCTTATCTCGGCCATATGGTTTTGTTTGAATGTTTTAGTTGATCTCTGATTATCACTAGATTTTCGCGGTTTCAAATTTGAAGTTGCTTGGCTTTCCTTGGTCATTACGGTTTAGATTTTTGTGATTTGAAACTGCTTGACTCTGACTTGTTCATTGTCACCTGACTTTGGTATTTAATCGTTGCTTTGAGTTCTCTGTTGACATCGGCCTTATCTTTGAATGGATTTATACTGGGACTTTGGTATGTCTGTTATTTTCTTTGTTGGCATCGGTTCTTGATACTTTGAGATGAAACTATTGATTTATGATTTGTTCGAACTTGTTTTGGTCGAACTTCGATATTTACTTGATAATGTCTTCAAGTCCTTTGTTTGATGTACTAGAGTCTGCATCCCTGATCATAGTCGTTGTATTCATGTGCTTGACTTGATCGAGTCTGGTGTTCTTGTTTGTCGAGTCACTTATACTCGACAGTTTTGACTTGGAACATTAGATTTTAAATGTTGTCTGTTGACATGCTTTGTCTACAACATCTCTGTAGTGTTCACTGATTATTTTACTCTTGTTTGATTTGGGGTTCCACTGTGGTACACTTGGTTTTGGTTAGTTCTGGTTGTCTCAGAGTTTTATTCTTCCACATGAATCATTGCACTTCACTGTCGCATGCATTCTGTACCGTGATGTTCATCAGGAACTTGACTCTGTACCTTGTCTTGGTTGAACTTCTGGCTTGACTCTGACTTGATCATTGTCACTTGCTTATGCTCTGACAGTTGCTGTGCATTGCATATATTTACATATCTGTCTGGTCATTTGCTGGTCCTGTTTCATTTGATATAGGTATGTATGTGTTAACTCATATTTTAGCACCGACCTAAAATGCTGCGACCTAAAGACTATGCGACCTAAAAGGAGTTGCGACCTAAGAAATCTCACGACCTAAAGAATGTCGTGACCTAAGGAATGTCACGACCTAAGGACTTCGCGACCTAACTGCCGAAGGGACTTCGCGACCTAACTACCGAAGGGACTTCGCGACCTAACATGCTTAACGACCTAAAAGTCTACGACCTAACTTCTCTACGACCTAAGAGAGTCAGCGACCTAGTAAGCTTCACGACCTAGTGGCTCCAGACTTCACGACCTAACTACTAAAGGTTTCCGCGACTTATGAAAAGCTGCGACCTAGCGACCTAACATCTCAGCAACAGTTCCTTAGGTCGCTCACGACCTACGACCTACCATTAGGTCGCACACAACCTACTACTTGCCACCGTATCCAGAGAAGACCAAGAATAACTACATCAGGCTAACTTCCTAAGTCGCTCGCGACCTACGACCTAACTTAGGTCGTACGCGACCTAAGACTTTGGGGTTAAGTCTCGCACTGAATCATTCCTATAAGTCGCCAACGACCTAGTACCCTCCTTAACTCGCCTGCGACTTACCACTTTAGTGCAATTTCATCGGCTTGCTTCTTAAGTCGCGAGTGGACTGCGACCTAGTTTAGGTCGCTCGCAACCTACGACCTAACTTAGGTCGTACGCGACCTAAGACTTGGCAAAACTACTGTCCAGAATTCAACTCCTATAAATACACCGCTACATTCAACATGAAGTGGACTTTTGGCCGATCATTTCTCAAAGCATCGTTACTCTGCCGAACTCTCAACTCATTCGACAATTGAAGATCTTCAAACATTCGAGACACTACAACAAGCTTCGGGAGGAATTTCCTACATCTAACACGGATTCATCGGGTTTCATCATCGAAGTTTGAGCTAGTAGTCGAGATTGTCTTTGTGATCAAATTGTATTGTTTTGATAAGTGTATTGTATCGTCTTGTAACCGGATTCAGTAATAAAGAGATTCAAAGTGGACGTAGGCTCGATCTCAAGCCGAACCACTATAAATTGCTGTCTTTTATCGCTTTTTGCTATTTTACTGCTTTCTTCTTGTTCCCGTCACACGGGTGGTGCTTTCACAATTCTACTACACACACCGGGTGTTAGCGTTCACTTTTTAGCGTTAACATTTTGGTGCTTTCACTGAGAATTGAACTCAGGCGATCATTCACCATTGCTTCATGGAAGTTTGTTGAAAGAATTTCCTATAAGACCAGAAGTCTATCAGACATAATGGCTCCTGGAAGAAAACGTAAGTCTGTCAGATCTGATGATGACCACGACAATACTGCCACTTCTCTTTCTCCAAGTCGGGCAGCTCCAAGCGTCGGGGTGACGCGAGAAGAATTAGATGCTGCTGTGTCCGGACTGTACCAGCAGATTGAAACTCAGAATAATCTGATGATGGAAAAATTGAATGCTCTGCTCGGGGCTAATCAAAGACTAGTAAACAATGAAGAAAACTTTGTTGATGCTGTTCCCAACTCCGAAGGGAGAAATATTCCTCAGGACAGATCCGGTGCCGCTGAAAAGGCACCTCCCCAAGCTGAAGGATCCAGGCCATCGCCAGTTCTCCCCGAAAGTTTGCCCGGACAAACCTCTAAGAAAATGGCCGAAGCCTATTCTGCAAAGTCACTAAACAATGAGGAGTATCTCTCCGGCATGATTCGGCAGATAATGAAAGAAAGCATGCAGAGAAACGAAGATGAGAATGATTGGGGATTCGCTCCGAGTAAAACTCCATTTACTGAAAGGATCCTAGAGGCTGAGTTTCCCAGAAAATTCGTTCCTCCTACCATTCCTCCTTATCGAGGAACAAGTGATCCGAATCAATTCCTGTACAAATATGATTGGCACATGAGTGACGCGAAGCAACTGATGAGATTAAATGCCGATATTTCCCGGTATACTTGGAAGGAGTGGCATTACTTTGGTTTACCAAGCTTCCTGTGCGATCTGTTGACCAATTTTCCGATCTGACCCGAAAATTCAAGGAACAATTCCGATTGTACATTTCAAGAGCAAAGGATATAATGTCTATCTCGAGTCTTGAACAGAATCCTGGAGAGCCCATCAAATCCTTCCTGAATCCCTTTAATTTAGCCCTAGCAGAAGTTGATAACGCGGAACCGCGAATGATCTTGACATACTTAATGCGGGCTATTGACAAGTCAAGCGAGTTTGGAAAATGGTTAAAAATGAAGGAACCAAATTCGCCCGAAAAGTTCTACAAAAAGGCTGATGAGTTCATGCGCCTAGAGAATCTCTCCGTGTCAGCTAAAGTTGTGACAACAGTGGTGGAAAATAATGCTACAATTCAGAACAAGAAAGAATCTGCAAATCAAAAAAGGGAGAGTAATGGTGGAAAGAAGCAGAAAGATCTCAAAAAGCCCCGCTTCCTCAAACCTTCGGATTTTACCCCTCTGACTGATACACCGGAGAATATTTTCATCGCCACTAAGGATGCTGTTGAATTTCCAAAACCACCGGCAGTAAAAGTTGGGAAAAATGCTGCTCAAAGCGGAAGATTTTGCAAGTTTCATAACCAACCAGGCCATGATACCAACGAGTGCCGCCACTTGAAAAGCCTGATTGAAGAATTGTTAAGAGAGAATAAGTTGCAGCAGTACGTTAAAAGGAATAGAAAAGACCCGTCTTCATCTAACCAAGGGCAACAACCCCCAACTCATCCATCTGGTTCAGGAGAGAGGCCTGCTGAAAAGGAAAGACCTGTTATCAATGTGATCACAGGAGGACCTCATCCGGCTGGCAGGAGTTGGGGTGAAATGGAAAGGTATGCTAGAGCTTTGAAGTATGCCCCAGCTGAAGAAAGTGTCTTAATCTTGGAAGATGCTGCACCTCTAAAGCAGCAGAAGACTTTTCATGATGATATTATGTTCAGAACCAGGGATTCTATTGATGTGGAAGCTCCTACTGAGGACCCTTTAGTTGTCTCTGTCGGTATTGGGCCGGCTATTGTCAGAAGAGTGCTGGTTGATAGTGGTGCCTCGTGCAACATACTCTTTAAAAAGACATTTGACCAAATGAAAATTCCAATAACAGACGTACAAGCTTCTTCACACAAGATTGCCGGATTTACAGAAGAGCTGAAACAGCCAATTGGAACGGTGGACTTGTTTGTTGAAATGGGCGAAGGACATAAGAAGTTGGTTCGGAAGCAAACTTTTGTAATTGTTGATGGATTCTCCGCCTATAATGCTTTCTTGGGTCGACCTACTCTTGCTGCTTTCAGAGCCGTCCTCGCTCCATGGTGTTTAACAATGAAATTTCCCACTGATAATGGGGTTGCTGTCATTAAGGGAAATCAGAACACGGGGCGAGAGTGTTATCTTATAGAGCTCCGAGAGGCCAGGAAAATAGAAATGGGAAAAGATGCGGCAGCTCCGCTCCGCATCAAAGAACCAACCTTGTAGCAACTACGGGGTGGCCCCTGTACTGGCGAACACAGCAATGCAAGGAAAGAAATGGACCCCAGGAAAGCCAGTACAGGGGAGAATAGAGTGGTACCCGTGGAAGTAACGGTACCAATATCTGTTGACTCAAAAGACCCAAACAAAGTACTCAATGTGGGTTCACAGCTAAGCATTGCACTTCAAAACACGCTGATATCATTCTTAAAAGCCAATCTGGATGTGTTCGCCTGGTGTCATGCTGATATGTGTGGGATCTCCCCGGAAATTGCTGTACATACTCTGAACATTGATCCAAAATTCACACCAGTGAAACAGAAAAGAAGAACCCAAGGCCCAGAAAGGTCGACAGCACTAAAGGAGGAAGTCGATCGGCTCATGGAAAACGGCTTCATCAGAAACTCCACTTATCCAAATTGGGTTTCAAATCCAGTACTGGTTAAGAAGGCAAATGGGAAGTGGAGAGTCTGCATCGATTTTTCGGACCTAAACAAAGCCTGCCCCAAAGATTGCTTCCCGCTGCCTAGAATTGATCAATTGGTGGATGGAACGGCTGGGCATGAATTGTTATCATTTATGGACGCTTACTCCGGGTACAATCAGATTATGATGCATGAGCCAGATCAGGAAGACACAAGCTTTATCACAGATGTGGGTCTCTACTGCTACAAAGTTATGCCTTTCGGATTGAAGAATGCTGGGGCAACCTACCAAAGGCTCGTCAATGCGATGTTCAAACCTCAGATTGGCAGAACCATGGAAGTTTATGTTGATGATATGTTGGTAAAGTCAAAGAAAGCTGTAGACCACATGGGTCACTTGGAGGAAATGTTTGCAATTCTTCGAAAGTACGGAATGAAGCTCAATCCATTGAAATGTTCATTCGGAGTAGAGTCCGGGAAATTCTTGGGTTTCATTGTGCGCGCCAAGGGCATTGAAGCCAATCCTACTCAAATCACAGCTCTAAGAGAGGTCAAAGCCCCTAAAACAAAGAAAGAAATGCAAAGCCTCAATGGAAAAGTTGCTGCTCTGAGTCGTTTCATTTCCAAGGCCACAGACAAATGCATTCCCTTCTTTGACGCTCTAAAGAAAGGAAAGAAAATTTTTGAATGGACTCCCGAATGCCAAAATGCTTTCAATGAACTAATTCGTCATATGGAAACACCTCCGGTTCTTTCCAAGCCTACTGATGGTGAAGACCTTTTCATCTATTTAGCAATTTCATCTCACGCCCTCAGTGTAGCACTTGTACGAGAAGATATGAAAATACAACGTCCAGTCTATTACATCAGCAAACGGTTCACTGGGGCAGAGATGAACTATTCGAAGATAGAAAAGCTCGCCTATTATTTGTTAATTGCTTCTAGGAAGTTGAGGCCATACTTTCAAGCTCATCCTATCAAAGTCCTTACCGATCAACCTCTAAAGCAAGTCCTGTTTCGTCCTGAAACTTCGGGCCGTCTTTTGAAATGGAACATTGAACTCAGCCAATATGATATCACTTACCATCCCCGGAGAGCAATCAACGGACAAGCTTTAGCAGATTTCATCGCAGAATCTACTGACAAAGGTGATAGTGAGAATGAAACAACTAATGGCATTCCAATCCAGTGGAAGTTGTATGTTGACGGATCAAGAAATGATTACTGTTCTGGGGCAAGGTTGTGCTCGAAACCCCCGAAGGACGATCGTTGTGTTATGCATTGAGACTGGAATTTCCTTCAACAAACAATGAAGCAGAGTATGAGGCTCTAATTGCTGGTTTAAAAATTGCCAAGGAACTAAACATCAAAGTGTTACAGATCTTCAGCGATTCTCAACTTATTGTTTGCTAGGTAAAGAAAGAGTTTCAGGCTAAAGGTGGAAATCTTCCCGCGTACTTGTCAAAGGCATGTGAACTTCTCGAAGATTTCGATCATTATACGATAAGTCATATTCCTCGGGTAGAAAACATGAAAGCAGATTCTCTGGCAAAGTACTTAAGTTCTGGAGAAGCTCAATTACTGGGATTAGTTCCTGTGGAAGTTCTGTCAGCTCCAAGCATTGATGAAATGGATGTTGATTGGATTATGGCTGCGTCTCAAGAGCATGAATCATGGATGACTCCAATCAAAGAATACCTACTCAATGGTTCCCTGCCAGAAAGTTCTAAGGAACGTCGAAAACTATTGAGGAAAGCATCAAGATATATAATTCAAGATGGCCGATTATACAGACGGGGATTTTCAATGCCACTGCTCCGATGTGTAACTAAGGAAGAAGCCAAGACAATTCTAGCTGAGGTACACGGAGGAGAATGTGGAGATCATTCAGGTGGCCAAACTCTAGCCAAGAAAGTTCTCCGATATGGGTATTTCTGGCCTGACATTAATCGAGATGCTGCTATTTACTCCAGAAAGTGCGACAAGTGCCAAAGATTCGCAAAAATCCCAAAAGCGCCTTCCACCGCACTCACACAAATGGTCAGCCCATGGCTGTTCGCCATTTGGGGAATAGACTTGATTGGACCTTTACCGATCGCTAAATCTGGAATCAAATATGCTATTGTTGTTGTTGATTATTTCACGAAATGGGCTGAAGCTGAACCCTTAGCCACTATTACCTCTAAAAAGATGATAAATTTCATAACTAAAAATATCATTTGCAGGTATGGTGTGCCGCAGAAAATAATCACAGACAACGGCACTCAGTTTGAAAGTGAAGAATTCCAAGGCTTTTGCAAACGGTTCAGAATTCGAAAAAGCTTCTCAGTAGTGGCTCATCCGCAGGCAAACGGGCAAGTGGAAGCAGTAAACAAAATCATCAAGTCAACCATCAAAAAGCAACTCAAAAAAGCAAAAGGTGGTTGGGTTGATAAGCTTCCATTAGCACTATGGGCATACAGAACTACTCACAAAACTGCGACTGGGCACACTCCATTTTCACTGGCATATGGATCAGAAGCAATGATTCCAGTGGAAGTAGAAGTTCCTTCACACAGGAGAATTCATTTCAACGAAACTGAAAACGAAAAGCTGCAACTTGAAGCACTTGATTTTCTTGATGAAAAAAGAGAAGAAGCTAGGCTCAGAGTTTCAGCTTATCAGCAAAGGATAGCCAGGCACTTCAACTCTAAAGTTCGCCAACGCAGCTTTGAGATCGGAGATTTAGTCTTGAAAAAGATCATGACAGCAACTGGGGTGTTTGGGCCAAACTGGGAAGGACCATATGCCATAGGCAGTAAACTTCTTGATGGCACTTTCAAACTCATAACTGTTGAAGGAGATCCAATTCCAAGAGCCTGGAACAGCAACCACTTACGTCCTTATTTTACTTGAAAAAAGCTTTGCTCAAAATTGTAAAATAGTGATGAATGTATCAGTTGTATTGAAAGACATTGTAAATCAGTGCAAGTGAATAAAAGCTATAAAGTGGATGTAGGCCCGATTCTCGGCCGAACCACTATAAATCTTGTGTTCTTTACTATTTCATAATGCCTGTTTCATTTCGATATGTAAATACTTTAAATGTATTGCTAAAATGTCGATTCAAAATTGCAGGACATTAAAACAAGGCTTGCTCGTCACAAAGCCAAGCGACCTCTATAAATCACCTACTAAGCAAATACCAAGCGACAAAAATTCCAAATTCAAATCCTATACAAGAAGAACTTCACATAAAAAGTTGGCGACTCCACTGTGGCAAGCCTTCCTTAACTGGTTGTGATTATCGATATGAACAGACATCCAACTAGGTAACTCGCGTTTGTCCCGTGAAGTTATTCAACAGTGAAGTCCACTTCTTCGGATAAGGCAATTTACTTGCAAAAGGAAAGAAGATGCGCTTGAAAATGATAATAAAAGATCGCTAATGAGCAGATGATGAGAGAACATGGCCAAGCAAACACAGAAGCAGCCAAAAGGAGGTATGCCTCTCAATAAAAGGGCCGGTAGAACCACCGAAGGGACACCTTCCCAAGCAGAAGGAACAGGGGCCTTGCTAACTGATCGTGATGCATCCGATCTGGTAGCTTGCGTCCGTCCCGTGGATCTACTCGCCCCTGAGACGCAACCTTCTTGGCACACCAACCAACCAATGCTCCTTCCCAAAGGTCAACAAAGCCCTCTAACGAGGCACGCCAAAAAATGAAAGTGCTTCTCTCAATAAAAAAAACGATTGGTGGAACCACCGGAGGGGCACCTTCCCAAGCTGAAGGAACAGGGCCCTTGTTAATTGATTGCGATCGTTTGTGCAAACGAACATCCAATCAAACAACTTGCGTCCGCCCCGTGGATCCATCCAACCATGAGAAAGTAACTTCCAAGCAATCAAAAAGCCCTCTTCGGAGGCACAAGCCCTCTTCGGAGGCACAAGCCCTCTTCGGAGGCACATGCCCTCTTCGGAGGCAAAAGCCCTCTCCCGAGGCACCACAAGCCCTCTTCGGAGGCACATGCCCTCTTCGGAGGCAAAAGCCCTCTCCCGAGGCACCACAAGCCCTCTTCGGAGGCACATGCCCTCTTCGGAGGCAAAAGCCCTCTCCCGAGGCACCGCAAGCCCTCTCCGAAGGCACAAGCCCTCTTCGGAGGCACAAGCCCTCTTCGGAGGCACAACTCTTCGGAGGAGTCCTCTTCAGAGGCATGTCCCAAAAATAGAATGCTCAAACAAAAAAGCCTTCTCCGAAAGCACATTTTAACTCTCAAAGGAAGGTTAACTTATTCATCTCAAAAAAAGTTCCTCCTTAAAAAAAAAGTTGAAATGCTACAAAAAGACCTCTTCGGAGGCATACTTCACCGTGCTCGAAGTACCAAAAATAAGCCCTTTACTGGGGCACAAAATCAAAACCTTCTTCAGAAGCTCATTTCACTGCGTAGAGAAATCCACTTTTTAACAAATAAAAGTGATCATCTCTGAAAGTTGAAGTGTTCATCAAGGAAGAAAGAGAAAGTAAAAATTTCTCCAAAAAATGAGATATCTATTAAAAGCGGAATGATTCTTCCCTTAAAAGCGGAATAGTTATTCTCTGAAATAGGAATATCAGTCTTGTAAAAGCTAGAAATGTTGCAATGCACTTGTGGTATGGGGGCAATACTATACAATGTTGTGTTGACGCAAACAAGTCAACTTAGGTTGATTATTTCAGCTTTGTTTCAATACAATTTGTCATTTCACAGCATTTTATCCACAGAATTCATTTAAGTTAATCATTCATTATCAACTAATCTGTCATGCGATGTGGGCAGTCAATGGCAGTATATTTGTCCCGTTTTTCTGCAAATGTTGTTTTTGAACAGGTTATTAGCATTAAAGTCAAGACAATTTGAAAAGAAATACAACATAGTTCACACTTGAAAGCTCAGTCAACTTCTGGCCAAATTTCTCTAAGTCCTAGGTCGTTCAGCGACCTATCATAGGTCGAGGCTTTTTTAGGTCGTACTGTGCGAATCAAGGCGTTCAAGGCAGTGCAGGTTTGGTTCGAGTCCTAGGTCGTTCAGCGACCTATCATAGGTCGAAGCATCTCCAAGGCAGTGCAGGTCTGGTTCAAGTCCTAGGTCGCACACGACTTATCATAGGTCGGAAACTCTTTAGGTCGCAAAAAAGGGTTGTTCGGTTTCGTTTAAGTCGCAGATGTTCTTAGATCGCAAGGCTTAGGTCGCCAAGAATCCCAGCATGACCTAACTCTCAAGTCGCCCAAATCCAGTAGCTCGCTAACTTCCTCTCCACGCAACGCCTTACTGGATCCGATAACCCAATACCGCCATTATAAGAGAATTCGTCATCCACTTCGTTCGATCTCCACATGCCACCAATTCGACCAGCAATTCGATTGCGAATCCCACCGATCCATTATGAAAATTTCCATGCGATCATGAATCACCACAACATATCAAACAACAATCAAAAATCGATCGAAACCACCATTCAAAAAATGAAGCATGGCGCATGAAATTATACTTAGGTCGGAAAATGAGGATTCACGATCAAGCAGCGATTATGGAGGAGTAGAGATTGATCCACTTACGTAATATGCTGATGGGATTGAATCGATGATTGGCTGGATTGAATTCGCCTTCGAGAAATTGAAAAAATTTGTCAGGGGCAATGGAATTTCAGAGCAGTAAGATGGGGAGGAAGGAGCGACCCAACCTATTTATATGAGACTAAGGGAGGAAGGCGAGCAGGCATACGATTTATCACGAGTTTTAGGTCGTTCACGACCTAAGAAGGTTAAGTCGAAGCACACGACCTATGGCATAGGCCCGCACTTCGAGGGGCAAATGTTAACTCATATTTTAGCACCGACCTAAAACGCTGCGACCTAAAGACTCTGCGACCTAAAAGGAGTTGCGACCTAAGAAATCTCACGACCTAAAGAATGTCGCGACCTAAGGAATGTCACGACCTAAGGACTTCGCGACCTAACTGCCGAAGGGACTTCGCGACCTAACTGTCGAAGGGACTTCACGACCTAACTGCCGAAGAGACTTCGCGACCTAACATGCTTAACGACCTAAAAGTCTACGACCTAACTTCTCTACGACCTAAGAGAGTCAGCGACCTAGTAAGCTTCACGACCTAGTGGCTCCAGACTTCACGACCTAACTACTAAAGGTTTCTGCGACTTATGAAAAGCCGCGACCTAGAGACCTAACATCTCAGCAACTATTCCTTAGGTCGCTCACGACCTACGACCTACCATTAGGTCGCACACAACCTACTACTTGCCACCGTATCCAGAGAAGACCAAGAATAACTACATCAGGCTAACTTCCTAAGTCGCTCGCGACCTACGACCTAACTTAGGTCGTACGCGACCTAAGACTTTGGGGTTAAGTCTCGCACTGAATCATTCCTATAAGTCGCCAACGACCTAGTACCCTCCTTAACTCGCCTGCGACTTACCACTTTAGTGCAATTTCATCAGCTTGCTTCTTAAGTCGCGAGTGGACTGCGACCTAGTTTAGGTCGCTCGCGACCTACGACCTAACTTAGGTCGTACGCGACCTAAGACTTGGCAAAACTACTGTCCAGAATTCAACTCCTATAAATACACCGCTACATTCAACATGAAGTGGACTTTTGGCCGATCATTTCTCAAAGCATCGTTACTCTGCCGAACTCTCAACTCATTCGACAATTGAAGATCTTCAAACATTCGAGACACTACAACAAGCTTCGGGAGGAATTTCCTACATCCAACACGGATTCATCGGGTTTCATCATCGAAGTTTGAGCTAGTAGTCGAGATTGTCTTTGTGATCAAATTGTATTGTTTTGATAAGTGTATTGTATCGTCTTGTAACCGGATTCAGTAATAAAGAGATTCAAAGTGGAAGTAGGCTCGATCTCAAGCCGAACCACTATAAATTGCTGTCTTTTACCGCTTTTTTGCTATTTTACTGCTTTCTTCTTGTTCCCGTCACACGGGTGGTGCTTTCACAATTCTACTACACACACCGGGTGTTAGCGTTCACTTTTTAGCGTTAACAGTATGTGTGTACATATATATATGTACACATATATATATTTGTAATTAATGTTGATCCTAGTTTGAGTACTTCATTGAGTTGTAGCCTTGAGTTCTGTAGCATTCATGTGGTATTTGCCTTTGTTCCTGATCCTTGTTTGCTACCTCTGTTTCACTTTTGTTGTTCACTGGTGCATTATGTTGTAGCTTTTGGAGCTCGAGTTGTATACTGTGTTTGCCTGTAGTGTTGTTTTATTGAGACTGAGCTTTGAGATCTTGTTCACTTGTTTGAGTCTGGTATCTTGATTCACTTGTTTCACATGTGTCTATTCGCATTGTATTTGTGTCTTTGAGTCTTGTACATGCTGTACATATGCTGTTGAGTTTGTAGTCATCCTACTTTGCCTGGATTGTGTACATTTGTGAACTTGTTTTAGTTGCTGCATTGAGCACATGTTTGATTCATGTAGTCTTGGTCAGGTCTGAGTTCATATGCACTTGAATATGTTGTAGTCGAGTTGCTTGTGCATTTTGATGTTTCTGAATTGAGTCTGCACTGTGCATGTTGTTTGTATATATGTATACAAGTGTACATGCATTTACTTCACTGTTCGCTGCGAGTCTGGGTTGCTTTCGACCGTTATTGCATTTGTACATTTGAATTTTGGTTGAGGCTGTGATTTATGTGTCTTGACCATTTCATTTGATTTTTCACTTGTGTTGAATCCAGCTTGTAGCTCGGATTTGACCTTGTACTCGGATGTAAACTTTCTTTGTGCATTCGTGTGTAATTCGTTCCTTTTGATTTGAGTTAGTGCCAGTTGTTTTTGGTTCATTTATATTGACCTATGCAGTTTTGATTGCTGTTAGTATTCACTGTTGTGATGGTTTCACGTACTGTAGTGGCAAGGCAGTGCATGCGTGCGTGTACTGCAGCCACACAGAATTTGGTTTGATTGATCATTTTGAGATTGTCTAATTATCTATTTGATAATTAGATTCTGAGTTTCTAATTATTTAATAATTGGATATTGTTGTTAAATTGCCGTTTAGGCAATTCTGTTGTTTTCTAAAATTATCTTCATTGATAATCTTTTTATCTATCCTTGTTGATGATTTGGAATTTCTGATTTGTTGTTTAACACTGTTTAGTGTTATATCTGCCGTTATCTGATTCTCTTATCGAGGAGTTGGATATACGAGATTCCTGTGATTGTCGTCTATTTGCTATTTAATTATTATTGCTTCTGTGCATTAATAACTGAGTTTGAATTAGACTGACCCGTGTATTATTTTCTTTTGAATTTAATACTCGGGTCAGACCCGAGTTATTTCAGGTTGTAGATAGCTTGCTTTGGGTTGCTGTTTGAGCTATGAATACTTTTCATATCTTTTGGAGTAGTCGTGTCATATTATAGGTTGATATGTATTCATGTATATTAGTTGATAATGTACTTGTATATATAACTTCCAGAGTCAACAGTTGTAGTTGTATCATATGTATCGTGTCAAATGTATTGTAACTAACATCAGTTATATATATATATATGAGACTTTTGTTATCTGTGTTCCACATTTTATTATCTGTGTTATTATTATATATATTGTCCTAAACTATTATGAACCATCGTAGTTCGTTTTATACTGAAATTGGGTATGTCGATGGGAGTAAATAAATAAGTGATGAAAAATAAAAATATATACCACTCCTATCGAGGTAACCAATACTAGTGTAAGGCCCAACTACGGATGGCCGCTCCTATCCAGCCTTATTCTTCGTAATAACAGACGGTATTTCTTTTAATACTCTTTGTTATTGTGAGCATAGAGGTGGGGCGTCACAGTTGGTATCAAAGCTTGGGGTTTATGGACATAATATAAAACATAACTTAGATGGAACATGTGTTACAACTAGTGGTCGATGTTTTATTAGTGCTTTGAGTCAAAACTAAAGTTTTGAAATTATAATGAAATTTTTAAATATCTTTATTTAAAAATAAAAGTGAAACTGTGTTTTGATGATTGGATAATGTGTGTTCTGTTATCAGAGTGCGCAGCGGAAACAGTGAGACTGTCTTCGCTGAATACAGCTGATAATCTTTTTGATTTAAAAATCAAAATGTGAAATTGAAATAAATTTCATTTGTTGTTTACATTGTTGGGTTTATTTTGTCTCTTTGAAAATTTCGAATCCGATTTGAGGATTCGAAGCGATTGCAGTTATGCGATTTTGTTGAGATTTTGGCTGGTTTTCTTTTATGCTAATCACATGTTGATTAGATTTTGCTGTTATGAATTATCTTCATTGAAGATACATTCGAATGATTTCTTTGTTCATTTTGTAGTACGTGCAAATTTGAGTTGCACGTTACTGCATTAATTTTAAATGGAACCGGTGTTTGGTTTAAACGTATTTTGTTGCCGTTATCTTTATAACGGGATTTTTACTTCGATGCTAAATTTTTGGAGCACGGTGTTTTGTGGCATTTTGATGAATGAAAGTTCACTGATATTACATTTTGATGTAAATTATTTTGATGAGATTTTGACGTTTAAAAATTACCGTCGCTTTGACTTCAGTAACCGCCAAATTTTAAAAGTGGATTTTCAAGCGGTTATTCCGCAATGCTGATTTTGAGATCTATTTTTACGGTGTTTTGAGAAGTACAATTTTCTTTTCAAAATTGCTACTGATGTTGTTGCTTTAATCACGTGATTGGAAAATCGTTTTAAAATGAAAATTATTTTATAAAAATTTTTACAGTTTGCGCTTTCAAAAGAATGAGGAAGCGACTTAAACGATTCAGCAAAATCGAGGACTATGACCCCTTTCTTTTACTGATTCGCTTAACTCCAGACTTGTCCAGTTGAGAATGTGAATTGTTATTTTTATAAAATAAATAAAATTGTTTTCAGGAATTTTACAGTTTGCGCTTTCAAAAGAATGAGGAAGCGATTTAAATGTTTCAGCAAAATCGAGGACTATGACCCCTTTCTTTTACTGATTCGCTTAATTCCGGACTTGTCCGTTTGAGAATGTAAAATGTATTTTTACAAAATACACAATTTTGCACTTTCAAGTAAACGATGAAGAGAATCAAACGATTTAGTAAAACACGTGGTATGGGACATGTGCGTTTTCTATTTCGGTTAATTCCGGACTCGTTAATTGAAATATTTGATGTTTTGATGATTCCGATGATTTGTGTGCTTTCGAGCCACTATGTTGGACCTTCGGGTCATATGTTGGACCTTCGGGTCATATGATGGACCTCCGGGTCAATACCAGTACTAGACCTTCGGGTCATTTGTTGGACCTTCGGGTCATTTGTTGGGCGCCAAAATTATGTTGAGTACTTGGTAGGCTTCGGCCATTTGTTAATGCACGTGCGGCGTAGCTAAAAACTCGTCATCTGATGGGATCGATCCAACCTTTTATGTTGATTTTCTAGTCTTCTTAATTGATTTTTAGATATTTGTTGTTTCCAATTATCTACAGGTAATTGGATATTTGTTGTTTCTGATTATCGTTTTTGATAATCAGATATTTGTTGTTTCTGATTATCGTTTTTGATAATCAGATATTTGTTGTTTCTGATTATTGTTTTAATAATTAGATATTTGATGTTTTCTGATTATCGTTTTTGATAATTAGATATTTGTTGATTTGAGATTTCTGATTATCGTTTTTGATAATTAGATATTTGTTAATTTGAGATTTCTGATTATCGTTTTTGATAATTAGATATTTGTTGATTTGAGATTTCTGATTATCATTTTTGATAATTAGATATTTGTTGATTTGTGATTTCTGATTATTGTTTTTGATAATTAAATATTTGTTGATTTGAGATTTGATTATCGTTTTGATAATTAAATATTTGTTGATTTGAGATTTGATTATTGTTTTTGATAATTAGATATTTGTTGATTTGAGATTTCTGATTATCGTTTTTGATAATTAAATATTTGTTGATTTGAGATTTGATTATCGTTTTGATAATTAAATATTTGTTGATTTGAGATTTGATTATCGTTTTGATAATTAGATATTTGTTGATTTGAGATTCTGATTATCGTTTTTGATAATTAGATATTTGTTGATTTGAGATTTCTGATTGTCGTTTTGTTAATTAGATAGTTGTGTTTTCTGATTATCGTTTTTGATAATCAGATATGTGCTAGTTTTGCTGATTATGAGATTTTCTAGTCTCTGATTGAGTCTGGATTATGTTGATTTTATTGAATTGCTATTTTCTATCTATCTCTGTTGATAGTTAGAGTTAGCTGATTATGAAGTTTGTGTTTTCTAGTTAAATGTTAGATAACTAGATAATTGCGGTTTTGCGATTTGTGATTTGTGTTTTCTAATTGTCTTTGCTGATAATTAGATTTTGCTGTTTTCTAATTATCGTATCGATAATTAGATATTGCTGTTTTGTGATTTCTGTATTCTAATTATCTAATTGATAATTGAATATTGCTGATAATTGTATTTATTCAGTTTTGATTGTTTTCTGATTATCTATTTGATAATTAGATTTTGTTGAGGATTTGTGAATTTCTTTTATGGAATTAAAAGATTTCTTTGGTGTTTGTATTCTCGACCTTTATTTTCTAGCTTAACCAATTTATGTTAGAAAAATAATTGTTATTGACAACCTTAATTATGAAAATTGCGGGGACGCAATTTTTATAAGGAGGGGAGTCTGTAACAACCCGAGATTTTGGATTAATTAATTTTCGTCAGTAAACGATTAATCTGTTGGTTAATTGCTGTTGGAAGTTTTTTAATCAGGTTGAAATTCATTGATAAAATTTGTTAAATGTGGGGCGGGCTTAAAAATTGTTCTAGCCCATGTTTTATTCTTGTTTGTGGGTGATGTGTTATCCAAAGGGTATAACCCGTTCCCCATTATCACATTTCCATTCGTAACCCTAAACAATCGAACAAAAGAAATGGCGGCCTTGTTTATCCTCGTTCGTCCCCAAAAATTAGGGCTTCTGCCGATTTCATTCGCTCGTCTTCGTGATGCCACGGCGTCGACTCCGCCAAGTGTCGTTGCTCGCGGCTGCCTCGTCGAAGAAGGTCAGTGTTCCACTCACATCTAATTCATGCTTCGTGTTTATTTAGAGTTTGAATCTTGTGATTTTCGTTCATATTCACTTGTTGAATTCGTCAATTGCCTTATCTCGGCCATATGGTTTTGTTTGAATGTTTTAGTTGATCTTTGATTATCACTAGATTTTCGCGGTTTCAAATTTGAAGTTGCTTGGCTTTCCTTGGTCATTACGGTTTAGATTTTTGTGATTTGAAACTGCTTGACTCTGACTTGTTCATTGTCACCTGACTTTGGTATTTAATCGTTGCTTTGAGTTCTCTGTTGACATCAGCCTTATCTTTGAATGGATTTATACTGGGACTTTGGTATGTCTGTTATTTTCTTTGTTGGCATCGGTTCTTGATACTTTGAGATGAAACTATTGATTTATGATTTGTTCGAACTTGTTTTGGTCGAACTTCGATATTTACTTGATAATGTCTTCGAGTCCTTTGTTTGATGTACTAGAGTCTGCATCCCTGATCATAGTCGTTGTATTCATGTGTTTGACTTGATCGAGTCTGGTGTTCTTGTTTGTCGAGTCACTTATACTCGACAGTTTTTACTTGGAACATTAGATTTTAAATGTTGTCTGTTGACATGCTTTGTCTACAACATCTCTGTAGTGTTCACTGATTATTTTACTCTTGTTTGATTTGGGGTTCCACTGTGGTACACTTGGTTTTGGTTAGTTCTGGTTGTCTCAGAGTTTTATTCTTCTACATGAATCGTTGCACTTCACTGTCGCATGCATTCTGTACCGTGATGTTCATCAGGAACTTGACTCTGTACCTTGTCTTGGTTGAACTTCTGGCTTGACTCTGACTTGATCATTGTCACTTTCTTATGCTCTGACAGTTGTTGTGCATTGCATATATTTACATATCTGTCTGGTCATTTGCTGGTCCTGTTTCATTTGATATAGATATGTATGTGTGTACATACATATATATATATATATACACACACATATATATTTGTAATTAATGTTGATCCTGGTTTGAGTACTTCATTGAGTTGTAGCCTTGAGTTCTGTAGCATTCATGTGGTATTTGCCTTTGTTCCTGATCCTTGTTTGCTACCTCTGTTTCACTTTTGTTGTTCACTGGTGCATTATGTTGTAGCTTTTGGAGCTCGAGTTGTATACTGTGTTTGCCTGTAGTGTTGTTTTATTGAGACTGAGCTTTGAGATCTTGTTCACTTGTTTGAGTCTGGTATCTTGATTCACTTGTTTCACATGTGTCTATTTGCATTGTATTTGTGTCTTTGAGTCTTGTACATGCTGTACATATGCTGTTGAGTTTGTAGTCATCCTACTTTGCCTGGATTGTGTACATTTGTGCACTTGTTTTAGTTGCTGCATTGAGCACATGTCTGATTCATGTAGTCTTGGTCAGGTCTGAATTCATATGCACTTGAATATGTTGTAGTCGAGTTGCTTGTGCATTTTGATGTTTCTGAATTGAGTCTGCACTGTGCATGTTGTTTGTATATATGTATACAAGTGTACATGCATTTACTTCACTGTTCGCTACGAGTCTAGCTTGCTTTCGACCGTTATTGCATTTGTATATTTGAATTTTGGTTGAGGCTGTGATTTATGTGTCTTGACCATTTCATTTGATTTTTCACCTGTGTTGAATCCAGCTTGTAGCTCGGGTTTGACCTTGTACTCGGATGTAAAATTTCTTTGTGCATTCGTGTGTAATTCGTTCCTTTTGATTTGAGTTAGTGCCAGTTGTTTTTGGTTCATTTATATTGACCTCTGTAGTTTTGATTGCTGTTAGTATTCACTGTTGTGATGATTTCATGTACTGTAGTGGCGAGGCAGTGCATGCGTGCGTGTACTGCAGCCACACAGAATTTGGTTTGATTGATCATTTTGAGAATGTCTAATTATCTATTTGATAATTAGATTCGGAGTTTCTAATTATTTATTTAATAATTGGATTTTGTTGTTAAATTGCCGTTTAGGCAATTCTGTTGTTTTCTAAAATTATCTTCATTGATAATCTTTTTATCTATCCTTGTTGATGATTTGGAATTTCTGATTTGTTGTTTAACACTGTTTAGTGTTATATCTGCCGTTATATGATTCTCTTATCGAGGAGTCGGATATACGAGATTCCTGTGACTGTCGTCTATTTGATATTTAATTATTATTGCTTCTGTGCATTAATAACTGAGTTTGAATTAGACTGACCCGTGTATTATTTTCTTTTGAATTTAATACTCGGGTCAGACCCGAGTTATTTCAGGTTGTAGATAGCTTGCTTTGGGTTGCTGTTTGAGCTATGAAGACTTTTCATATCTTTTGGAGTAGTCGTGTCATAGTATAGGTTGATATGTATTCATGTATATTAGTTGATAATGTACTTGTATATATAACTTCCAGAGTCAACAGTTGTAGTTGTATCATATGTATCATGTCAAATGTATTGTAACTGACATCAGTTATATATATATATATATATATGAGACTTTTGTTATCTGTGTTTCGCATTTTATTATCTGTGTTATTATTATATATATTGTCCTAAACTATTATGAACCATCGTAGTTCGTTTTATACTGAAATTGGGATGTCGATGGGAGTAAATATTAAGTGATGAAAAATAAAAATATATACCACTCCTATCGAGGTAACCAATACTAGTGTAAGGCCCAACTACGGATGGCCGCTCCTATCTAGCCTTATTCTTTGTAATAAAAGACGGTATTTCTTTTAATACTCTTTGTTATTGTGAGCATAGAGGTGGGGCGTCACATGTTCGCTCATGATCTTATTCCACAGTCTTCTAACCACCGTCGAGCTTGCTGTAGGCATAATAATTTTATCATGGAAGATGAAATGAGTAATATTTGCATTGTCAGGGATGCCAGTGGAAATCTTTTGCATATTGTCTAGTACATCATTAAGGAGAACACCGGTGGATGACCAAGGGGAATGCGAAAATGATGTATGGATATCTGAGAAAATATTGTTTTTGATGAGAGGTAGAATGATATGCCTCATGTTAAGAATGCTCTTTCAGAACCAGCTAGCAGTGGCATTTGGTGCCATAGTCCAGAATTTTTTTCCATATAAGTAATACTTTCTAATCCAGTTAATCCATAAATTTGGTTTATTGCACAGGATGTCATTGATATGTTTCGTTGCAGCCGTTATATTCCAGTATTGTAAGTGAATAATTCCCACTCCCCCTTTTTTCCTTGGTCTGCAAATTTTGGCAAAAGCAATTGGTATAGGTTTGCGTGAATGGCAATCCCCATGCCATAAGAAATGGTTCATAGCAGGATTGATCATTGAAAGTAAATTCTTGGGTAAAATAAATAGGCGAGACCAGTATGATGTCATCCCAAAAATGATGGATTTTACAATAGTTATTCTCCCAGCCTGTGATAGAAGATGAGTAGGCCAATTCCGAAGCTTTGATACAATCTTTTCGTACATATGGATACATTGGGTAGTAGTAATTCTCGATGTGGTAAGAGGGATACCCAAGTATATAGCGTTCTCCAGCATAGCATGAAGACCAGCTAAATTTGTAATGTTTAATTTTGCACCGTCGGGAAGACCAGCAATGATAATATGTGATTTGTTCTTGTTTATATGCAGACTAGTTATGTCATGAAATTGTTGGAGTGCAGCATTGATAGTAGATATGGTACCTGTATCTGGTTTAGCGAAAATGATGATATCATCCGCAAACATGAGTGATGTGATAAGCGGTAGCTTGCATTTAGGATGTGTCTTCAGATTGTTAGTTTTAGCATGGTAAGTGAGGATAGAGTTAAGTAGCTCCATAACAATAATGAACAAATAAGGGGAGATAGGATCTCCCTGTCGTATCCCCTTAGATGATTTAAAGTATCCAGCAGAGTGTTCATTGACTTTAACAATGTATGTAACAGTGGATATACAAGTGTATATCCATGCAATATAAGTCTCTGGGAAGCCCATTCTAGTCATAATAGCAACAATAGATATCCATTCAATTGAATCGAAGGCCTTCTGTATGTCTAATTTCATCATGCATCTTAGTGATATATTCTTTGGCTGTATCCTCTCAGTAATTTATGCGTCAGTAGAATATTTTCGGTGATGTTTCTATTTTGTAGAAAAGCAGTTTGATTGGGGGATATTATCTTGCTTAGGATCGGTTTGATCCTGTTTGCAAGAATCTTTGTGATGCATCTGTATATAACATTGCAGCATCATATAGGCCGGAAATGTGTCACTGAATTAGGAGCATCAAGTTTGGGTATCAAAGCAATTTTTTTAGCGTTGACACCCCCAAGTATTGTATTAGTAGAGAAGAAATATTGTATAGCCTTAACAAAGGTGATATCAATGGTAGCCCATGTTGTTTTAAAAAAGTGAGTATTGAAACCATCAGGCCCACCAACACTATTTGGGTTGAGTTCGAATAATGCCTTCTTGATGTCATCATAAGAGACCATACTGATAAGGATCATAGCATCATAGTCATTGATCTTGGGAACTTTGATATATGTAATTTCGGTGAGGTTTAGTTCATGGTCAGATGCAGCAAAACATGTATAGAAGTAATCAATGAAAGCCTTGTCAATTTGTAGATCATCAGTTTGTAGGTAGCCATCCTGATCCTCAATAGCAATAATATTTTGTTTTGATCTGTTGATAGCGAGTGCTCTATGAAAAAAAGAGGAGTTTCTGTCACCATGGAAAACAAATTCTTTCCCAAGCTTTTCTTTGGACATTTCCAGTTAAGACATTGGGTTGTCGTATGTATGAATGTTCCATCCTTGCAAAAAAATATCATGGAATTGTATGTGTTTAATCCAATAATTAAAAAAATTAAAAAGAGGCTTGGTATTTCATAGGTTTCAGACTCCATGTCAGAATAAGAGGGCTATGGTCAGAGATTCTTGGTTGTAGGACATTGGAAGTAAGGTTTGGCCAGGTGGATATGGCTTGTAAGTTGAAGAGTGAGTGGTCTTGTAACATCCCACCTTTTTGTATGCTTAAGAAGACACACGTGCCAACTTAAACCATACATAAGGGTGGATTGTTATGGGGTAAATAAGAAAAAGTGGAGAAATAAAAGAAACAAAATAGAATCTTGCAGCAGAACGATAAAATATAATAATCAAATAACAGTTCATGAAGCTGTTTTACAAAACATTTGATTATACTTATACAATACATATCAGAGTTACACATACCAGAGAATGATAATTAATGCAACGAAATACAAGGGTGTAGTGGAATATAATAAATAGTAGTAATAAAATCTTCGTCTTCGTCCTCCAGAAATAGAGCCTTCAAATCCTGAAATGCTCAGGCTGACCCGAGCGAATTGAAAAGACAAAACACTCGAGTCAGAACTAAAAGATCTTATGTAAGTTAAATCAATGAAATAAATATGAGTGTAAACGGCGTCAGAGATGTTTACGGGGTTTGACATCTCCTATCCAGTGTCTAACGTGAGTGCAGTAACTTAAGAAATGTTCGGGATTCACATCTCTTAAGGATCCGTTAAACTATCTACTATGTAGTAATATTCGCTATTATAATAATGTCTAATATAAAATAAACTTACTTTTTAATAGCGTTAAGGGGTTACCCATATAGCCCTTAACACAAAATAATGCCAATAGTCTATACAGTACCTGCATACCCCGAGAGGCTACGAGAAGATACTCCATAGGTACGACACAAATAGAAACTCGTAGTAAAGCTCGATATGGTAGGTGACACGGCACACAAGGCAATGCCAGGGTAGATATACCAATTACGCACACGGACTGATGGATCGCATAGCAGCCACTACCGTCCACCTCGAACAACACTCCCAAATCGAAGGGTGGCCACCAAAAATCACAAAGTAATAGAATGGAATCGAAAAGTGCGTCCGATAAGAGGTGCTACCTCACTGGTCCGAGATCGCTCCTGTTTTATCCACCTTATGCCAACTCACGGGAGTTGGGTCCACGTATACACCTTAGGATCGTCGCCACCATCCTACTTCATTCTGGAAACTCCACCGCGTACACAGTTGTCAAAGTGGTTTTCGGTATCGACAGAGAGTATGTCCATAACCGATCCCGGTCTCTTTAACAACCAAACGTTATTATAACACCGTGGTCATTTAAAAATATATACTTTTAAAACACAATCATTGCCCTTTCAAAACATATTCTTTATTTCAAAATAGTATATATTTTAAAACCAAAATATTTTTGCCATTTCAAAACATATCCTTTACTTCAAAATAGTATATACTTTAAACCAAAATATTATTACTATTTCAAACCCAAATTATCAATGTATTATTTCCATTTCAAAACCTAATTCAATAATATATCATTTCCATTTCCAAAACAATTCAATAATATCTTATTTAAATAAAACCAAATTTCCAATCACTAATCTTTCTTAAATTTAGATAACTTGAAATATTCTTTTAAATCATCTTAAACCCAAACCACATTTTGAAGTCATATTTCTAAATTTTCAATTTCAATAGGTTTCAAATCCATATATTCACAGATAATTCTTAAATAAGTTCTATTTCAAATAAATTCATTTTCAAACCATATTACTTTCAAAGCTATAACAATTTCGAAAACCAATACTTTGAAAACAATAATACCTTAATTTCAATAAAACATTTCAATTTTGATATATTTCAAGACTTTAAATATTTCCAAAATTCCCAACCAAATCTGATAATCTTATATATACCTTAATTCAATTTACTATTATTTAGTTTAGAAATATTTATTTAATAAATTCAATATCACTTAAATAAAGCTCAAACTTGAAATATTTGTAAATCAAACTTAAAACATCATCAAGTTATACATAGCTTAAATTTTTAAAATTTAACCATATATAAAATAATATTTATATAATATCAAAATTAGTATATATATAAACCCTTATTTTCCAAAACCCATAGAAATCTCTTTAAAATATTTTATATATAGACCACGGTGCGTGTATATAATTTTCTATCCTATGGTCAAGTGATACAGATATTTATCATTTCAATCCGTAATTTAAAAATAAAAGTTTACGGTTATATATCATTTCAAACCGCAATCCCGAATTGAATGAAAATGCATAATAACTTGCAGTTTATACAATATAAAATATAGCATCCATTCATCCAAATATCAATAAACAACCATTAATTACAATCATCATCCAATTTAAACAAAACATCAATATAAAGCATATAAAATATAACAGGCATCAACGAATAGTTTATATTCAATAAAAATTATTAACTGTTTAACTGGCAGTTTATATGCAATAATAAATAAATTTAACTGTCAAATTATATGCAATAATAAAACTAAATAACAATTTAATTTAAATAAATGCTATCTAACTGAGATGATGATTTAATATATGCCCAAACAATCATAGATAAATTTTAAATCACATCAAAATTTAATTTAACAAACATAAGAAATCTTAGAAGTTGTGAGTGGGTTAAAACACTCACCTTTTGAATTTAAATTGAATTTAAATTCAATTTAAATCAAAAAATTTGACCGTCTCAGAATTCATCCAAACCAGCGTCATCAAGTCTAGAATTTCAATACGATCCCAGCAAAACAAACCGCGCATGAATCCGAGCTCGTATGAAAAAGTTATGAAAATTTGAAGATTGGAAAATTCTGGTCCTTTGTTGACTTCGGGTTCAACTTCGGTCCACAGCCTCAAATCCCCGGTGCTTGCTTGGAGTTTTTGCGAAAACGACCCGGAGACCCGAGTCATTTTCATCCTGACCCGAAGTATCTCCAGGGTTTTTGCCTCTGAAACCCGAAGCGCGACTCGTGCTGCAGGTTTGCAATTTTTTTTTTTTAATTGAAATTGGATTGGAAAGATTAGGATTTGCAGCCATTGGAATGAGGAAGAGCAAAAGAAATTGTACGTATATAAATGAGGAATAGAGGTTGCTAGGGTTTATAACTGGATATATATAGGCAAAGTCGAAATAGGATAGATGGACCCGATCTATAAATGCGTTGAACGATGAATGGCCCAAAAGCCCGTTTCGACTCCGGAACAAAATTGGGTCAACCCATATATCAAAATAGATGTTTTAAAATATTTTAAACTCAATGGAAAAGGTTTCGGGTTCAAATTCCGTCGTATGAAGAAGTTATGCTAAAAACAATATTTTCCAACTTGATTTCAATTGATTTCAATTGCATAAATTTCAAGGCGTTTCGAGATCGTACGATCGAACGTCAAGTCCGATCGCTACGAAACTTGAAACACGATTATAATTCACCGTTACGGATCCGATGAAACTGGTTTCGTCGAAATCCGAGTCAGTGGCCAAAATGGTTATTTTTCCATTTAGTAAATAAATTTAAAATAAATTAATTAAATCAAATTTCCTATTTAAATTCCGAAATTGACAATCTTTAACACTTTTATTTTCTTAATCATTCACAATGATTTTAAACAAATTTAGATGTCAAATTAAATGTTAATACATTAACAATTTCAGCGTTAAATTACAGTTTTGTTAAATTTAGAAATTATAAATTAAATTTCAATAATTTCTTTGAATTAAATTTTTATTCATATTATTCAAATTCATTATTACAAACAGATGAAATAAATATTGGAATCAAAACCCATTATATTAACATTCTCAATTTTCACCTAATTTTCATTTGTGTAATGTTTTAAAATTATATTCCACTTATTTGCAATTAATCCACTTAAAAGTTTCAAATTATAAATAAATTAATAAATCTTGGTTTTCACTCCTTAAATCAACCAATCAGCATATCATAAATAAAATTAACATTTTACATCTTATGTAATTAACTATCTTTAATGACAAATCAAACCTACCCTAACTGCACAAGTTAAGACAATAAATGTCAATTGATTTCACCTTAAACGTTATAAATTATAGATTGAAATCTAAATAAATTCGTTTATTGATTTAAAATTTTCTATCTAATAAATTGACATTGTATGGGTATAATTAACAATGAATTATATTACACATCATTAATGTATTAATTTATTTATTTCCCATTTAACGTGCTACTTAATCTCCTTTGATTGCAAACTGATTTCCAAATTTTATGCCACATACTAAAGAAATAAACACATATCTCAATTGATTCGTTTTTCTCATTCATTATAAATTAATGCACACATACAAATTAAGATCCTAAATCCCATTAATCATTCCATCTTGGGTCTATTCCTTTTTCACACCAACTATAACTTTATGAATAAAATAGCATTTCCTATTCATTTTGTTACATTCACTTACATTCACTTTATAAATAAATTGGTATTCCATTTAATCCATTAATTATTATCTTTAATTATTGCAATTCATTATCTAATATAAGTTTTGAATCTATTTCCTAATTTTTCAAATTTCAATAAAATAAAACCTTACAATTGTTTACAAAAAAAATGGGGATTGTACTAAATAAATTATTTATTGTCTTGCATTACTTTATTACCTCAATTTACATTCAATTTCCCTAAATCAATATTTTAAATAAATTCAATTGATTCCCACACACCGTTTAATAACCTAAGTAAACTAGTAACCATTAATAACGGTCATTAATTTCCCTAAATCACATTTATGGGTTTATAGTTTCCCATAAATGTTGCAATAACTCATATGATATTAATTTATCCAATCACCATTTAATTTATACTAATACATCAATTTGTACAATATATCTCTTGTTTCCTTAAAATAAATTTATGTTTTTATTAAGTTTTCATTTACTCTTGCGTTACTTTATTAATAATCATTAAAGTAACATTTATATCAATAACACATTATAATTACATACCATTTAAATGAGTTTGATTTCTAATAAGTTAATTGACCATTTAATTAGGTAATTTATATAAATTTGTTAGCATACCCATAAATTTACACTTATAACTAAGTCCTACATTTGAATTTATTCAAATTACTATAAATAGGTTTTAATTACCATTGCTACATTTTAATTTAGCGTTCACTCCAATATAAATTTATCACCTTTTATTATTTCTACTAAATTTTAATTACAAAATCCTATTAAATTAACAAATTTAATTGTAGAAATTTAAGGATCGTTACACTCTCCCCCACTCAAAACTTTTCGTCCCCGAAAAGGAAAAGAAGGGAAATGAAGAATTAAGAAATCTATATATATTTTATTTAAAACTTTATAACCAATTAAATTTATAAAATTAATTAATTTAGATAAAATATACCACTTTATAACTATTAAATCTATTTTTTTTATTTTTTTTTATTTATAAAGTTTGGAAAACATTTCAAAATAATCTCTAAGTCCAAAATTTTACGAAAAATTTCGGCAGAGTCTCCTTTGTACGGAGAGGCTCGGAAGAAAATATAATATAAATATATCAATATACCATATATAATATCCAAAATTTAATATCCCAACACGGGAAAACAATATAATAGCGCTATAAACCGTAATCCGAAAACGTACCTATTTGTCGGGCAATTAACGCTTATTTATGGAACCAAAAGCAGTAGCAATTTGCTTCCATAACCTGCATTTCACTTATATAATCTAAAAGGGTTAACAATTTATATAAGATGAAATATTAAGGTGGTTTCAATCACTAACCACAAATCAATACAACAAACACTTGCAACAAGGCATACAACCATAAAATCAATCATTCATTCATATCAAACACAATAAATAGTTGTTCGGGTTCAAAACTTCAAATTGTACGGAATGAAAATAAACTACTAAGTGTACCCTTTTACTCAACAGTCTTAGGCGAACTAAATAGATTATTTATTCATCTGAACAATTGTAAAGTATCATTGCCCAAACAACCATAAATTAAACAAACAACAAATTCAAACAATAGATCAAGTTCATTATTATTAATTTCATTCCATATATTGTTGCTTGATTTCCTCTTCATTCAATTTATACTCATCTTCATTTAATTTATTCACATCATGTCAATTCTCTTCTTATTGTATTATATTTATTCATTCATGACTTGATTTCATTTATTTATATTTCAACTTTTAAATATTTGGTAAGTTACATATGCTTTTAAGGATGTAATTAAAAGTTATACAAGTTTATCTCATTTCTTTCAATTAATTCATTGTTCAATACTTTTTCTTTAGTTTTTAAGTTACACATTTCAACTTTCTTTTAAACTCATTTATAACTTAGCATTAAATTTCATATTTCATTAAAGGTTCCAATTATTAATTACTTATATTTCATTTCACTAACATAATTGAAACTATTAATTAACGGAAACTAAAGAACTAAATACCGGATTTTATTTAAAAATCATTTTAAAATAATAGATAGATGTATATACTTTCAACATATGTCTCTAATTATATTTAAAACAATTTAAAATTTATATTTGTTGATCAAAATAAATCTACAGTAAAACTACTACAGTGGCCTTCCCTCTTCGAAACTCGAAAATGAATGTCGATGATGCGTGCACTCATCACCGAAATTATTTTCCAGCGACAGAGAGGGGAGTACAGAACTTATCTCTTTCCAAAATTTTCTTTAAAACAATTCTTTCAAATTATGTTGAAATATTTATATCAGAAAATACTTCTAAATAATATTATTATTATATTCCAATCATCATTCAAAGAAATTTTTCCAAAAATCCCGGAACTTAAGTTCTAAAATTTCCAATTTGATTTATTTTATTTTCAATCTTATTTCAACTATTATTTATAAATTTCATTACCTAACAACCAATATATAGCAACCAAATACATATATCATTTATAAAATTTTATTTTATATATAGAAAATATAATAGGCAAAATTATTTCATTCACCTATATTTTAAAACAAATATTGTGTCGATCTGTCCTATTAAGTGTTTAGAAATCCCTATTGATGTCATAGCGTCCCATGCACCAACTAGAATTTATAAATACAAAACGGAACAGATTAACACAATATTAAAACATTTTTATAACACTAACAAATACGCTCTCTCATATATATACGCTCAACGACTCCCATAGGGTATTACTACCCTATTAATAAAGAGTCAGACCCCACAAAGCTAAGGTTTATCGCTAAACCAAAGCTCTGATACCAACTGTAACATCCCACCTTTTTGTATGCTTAAGCAGACACACGTTCCAACTTAAACCATACATAAGGGTGGATTGTTATGGGGTAAATAAGAAAAAGTGGAGAAATAAAAGAAACAAAATAGAATCTTGCAGCGGAACGATAAAATATAATAATCAAATAACAGTTCATGAAGCTGTTTTACAAAACATTTGATTATACTTATACAATACATATCAGAGTTACACATACCAGAGAATGATAATTAATGCAGCGGAATACAAGGGTGTAGTGGAATATAATAAATAGTAGTAATAAAATCTTCGTCTTCGTCTTCGTCCTCCAGAAATAGAGCCTTCAAATCCTGAAATGCTAAGGCTGACCCGAGCGAATTGAAAAGACAAAACACTCGAGTCAGAACTAAAAGATCTTATGTAAGTTAAATCAATGAAATAAATATGAGTGTAAACGGCGTCAGAGATGTTTACGGGGTTTGACATCTCCTATCCAGTGTCTAACGTGAGTGCAGTAACTTAAGAAATATTCGGGATTCACATCTCTTAAGGATCCGTTAAACTATCTACTATGTAGTAATATTCGCTATTATAATAATGTCTAATATAAAATAAACTTACTTTTTAATAGCGTTAAGGGGTTACCCATATAGCCCTTAACACAAAATAATGCCAATAGTCTATACAGTACCTGCATACCCCGAGAGGCTACGAGAAGATACTCCATAGGTACGACACAAATAGAAACTCGTAGTAAAGCTCGATATGGTAGGTGACACGGCACACAAGGCAATGCCAGGGTAGATATACCAATTACGCACACGGACTGATGGATCGCATAGCAGCCACTACCGTCCACCTCGAACAACACTCCCAAATCGAAGGGTGGCCACCAAAAATCACAAAGTAATAGAATGGAATCGAAGAAGTGCGTCCGATATGAGGTGCTACCTCACTGGTCCGAGATCGCTCCTGTTTTAGCCACCTTATGCCAACTCACGGGAGTTGGGTCCACGTATAGACCTTAGGATCGTCGCCACCATCCTACTTCATTCTGGAAACTCCACCGCGTACACAGTTGTCAAAGTGGTTTTCGGTATCGACAGAGAGTATGTCCATAACCGATCCCGTTCTCTTTAACAACCAAACGTTATTATAACACCGTGGTCATTTAAAAATATATATACTTTTAAAACACAATCATTGCCCTTTCAAAACATATTCTTTATTTCAAAATAGTATATATTTTAAAACCAAAATATTTTTGCCATTTCAAAACATATCCTTTACTTCAAAATAGTATATACTTTAAACCAAAATATTATTACTATTTCAAACCCAAATTATCAATGTATTATTTCAATTTCAAAACCCAATTCAATAATATATCATTTCCATTTCCATAACAATTCAATAATATCTTATTTAAATAAAACCAAATTTCCAATCACTAATCTTTCTTAAATTTAGATAACTTGAAATATTCTTTTAAATCATCTTAAACCCAAACCACATTTTGAAGTCATATTTCTAAATTTTCAATTTCAATAGGTTTCAAATCCATATATTCACAGATAATTCTTAAATAAGTTCTATTTCAAATAAATTCATTTTTCAAACCATATTACTTTCAAAGTTATAACAATTTCGAAAACCAATACTTTGAAAACAATAATACCTTAATTTCAATAAAACATTTCAATTTTGTATATTTCAAGACTTTAAATATTTCCAAAATTCCCAACCAAATCTGATAATCTTATATATACCTTAATTCAATTTACTATTATTTAGTTTAGAAATATTTATTTAATAAATTCAATATCACTTAAATAAAGCTCAAACTTGAAATATTTGTAAATCAAACTTAAAACATCATCAAGTTATACATAGCTTAAAATTTTAAAATTTAACCATATATAAAATAATATTTATATAATATCAAAATTAGTATATATATAAACCCTTATTTTCCAAAACCCATAGAAATCTCTTTAAAATATTTTATATATAGACCACGGTGCCTGTATATAATTTTCTATCCTATGGTCAAGTGATACAGATATTTATCATTTCAATCCGTAATTTAAAAATAAAAGTTTACGGTTATATATCATTTCAAACCGCAATCCCGAATGGAATGAAAATGCATAATAACTTGCAGTTTATACAATATAAAATATAGCATCCATTCATCCAAATATCAATAAACAACCATTAATTACAATCATCATCCAATTTAAACAAAACATCAATATAAAGCATATAAAATATAACAGGCATCAACGAATAGTTTATATTCAATAAAAATTAATAACTGTTTAACTGGCAGTTTATATGCAATAATAAATAAATTTAACTGTCAAATTATATGCAATAATAAAATTAAATAACAATTTAATTTAAATAAATGCTATCTAACTGAGATGATGATTTAATATATGCCCAAACAATCATAGATAAATTTTAAATCACATCAAAATTTAATTTAACAAACATAAGAAATCTTAGAAGTTGTGAGTGGGTTAAAACACTCACCTTTTGAATTTAAATTGAATTTAAATTCAATTTAAATCCAAAAATTTGACCGTCTCAGAATTCATCCAAACCAGCGTCATCAAGTCTAGAATTTCAATACGATCCCAACAAAACAAACCGCGCATGAATCCGAGCTCGTATGAAAAAGTTATGAAATTTGAAGATTGGAAAATTCTGGTCCTTTGTTGACTTCGGGTTCAACTTCGGTCCACAGCCTCAAATCCCCGGTGCTTGCTTGGAGTTTTTGCGAAAATGACCCGGAGACCCGAGTCATTTTCATCCTGACCCGAAGTATCTCCAGGGTTTTTGCCTCTGAAACCCGAAGCGCGACTCGTGCTGCAGGTTTGCAATTTTTTTTCTTCTTTTTTTTTTAATTGAAATTGGATTGGAAAGATTAGGATTTGCAGCCATTGGAATGAGGAAGAGCAAAAGAAATTATACGTATAGAAAAGAGGAATAGAGGCTGCTAGGGTTTATAACTGGATATATATAGGCAAAGTCGAAATAGGATAGATGGACCCGATCTATAAACGCGCTGAACGATGAATGGCCCAAAAGCCCGTTTCGACTCCGGAACGAAATTGGGTCAACCCGTATATCAAAATAGATGTTTTAAACTCAATGGAAAATGTTTCGGGTTCAAATTCCGTCGTATGAAGAAGTTATGCTAAAAACAATATTTTCCAACTTGATTTCAATTGATTTCAATTGCATAAATTTCAAGGCGTTTCGAGTTCGTACGATCTAACATCAAGTCCGATCGCTACGAAACTTGAAACACTATTATAATTCACTGTTACGGATCCGATGAAACTGGTTTCGTCGAAATCTGAGTCAGTGTCCAAAATGGCTATTTTTCCATTTAGTAAATAAATTTAAAATAAATTAATTAAATCAAATTTCCTATTTAAATTCTGAAATTGACAATCTTTAACACTTTTATTTTCTTAATCATTCACAATGATTTTAAACAAATTTAGATGTCAAATTAAATGTTAATACATTAACAATTTTAGCGTTAAATTACAGTTTTGTTAAATTTAGAAATTATAAATTAAATTTCAATAATTTCTTTGAATTAAATTTTTATTCATATTATTCAAATTCATTATTACAAACAGATGAAATAAATATTGGAATCAAAACCCATTATATTAACATTCTCAATTTTCACCTAATTTTTCATTTGTGTAATGTTTTAAAATTATATTCCACTTATTTGCAATTAATCCACTTAAAAGTTTCAAATTATAAATAAATTAATAAATCTTGGTTTTCACTCCTTAAATCAACCAATCTTCATATCATAAATAAAATTAACATTTTACATCTTATGTAATTAACTATCTTTAATGACAAATCAAACCTACCCTAACTGCACAAGTTAAGACAATAAATGGCAATTGATTTCACCTTAAACATTATAAATTATAGATTGAAATCTAAATAAATTCGTTTATTGATTTAAAATCTTGCTATTTAATAAATTGACATTGTATGGGTATAATTAACAATGAATTATATTACACATCATTAATGTATTAATTTATTTATTTCCCATTTAACGTGCTACTTAATCTCCTTTGATTGCAAACTGATTTCCAAATTTTATGCAACATACTAAAGAAATAAACACATATCTCAATTGATTCGTTTTTCACATTCATTATAAATTAATGCACACATACAAATTAAGATCCTAAATCCCATTAATCATTCCATCTTGGTTCTATTCCTTTTTCACACCAACTATAACTTTATGAATAAAATAGCATTTCCTATTCATTTTGTTACATTCACTTACATTCACTTTATAAATAAATTGGTATTCCATTTAATCCATTAATTATTATCTTTAATTATTGCAATTCATTATCTAATATAAGTTTTGAATCTATTTCCTAATTTTTCAAATTTCAATAAAATGAAACCTTACAATTGTTTATAAAAAAAATGGGGATTGTACTAAATAAATTATTTATTGTCCTGCATTACTTTATTACCTCAATTTACATTCAATTTCCCTAAATCAATATTTTAAATAAATTCAATTGATTCCCACACACCGTTTAATAACCTAAGTAAACTAGTGACCATTAATAACGGTCACTAATTTCCCTAAATAACATTTATGGGTTTATAGTTTCCCATAAATGTTGCAATAACTCATATGATATTAATTTATCCAATCACCATTTAATTTATACTAATACATCAATTTGTACAATATATCTCTTGTTTCCTTAAAATAAATTTATGTTTTTATTAAGTTTTCATTTACTCTTGCGTTACTTTATTAATAATCATTAAAGTAACGTTTATATCAATAACACATTATAATTACATACCATTTAAATGAGTTTGATTTCTAATAAGTTAATTGACCATTTAATTAGGTAATTTATACAAATTTGTTATCATACCCATAAATTTACACTTATAACTAAGTCCTACATTTGAATTTATTCAAATTACTATAAATAGGTTTTAATTACCATTGCTACATTTTAATTTAGCGTTCACTCCAATATAAATTTATCACCTTTTATTATTTCTACTAAATTTTAATTACAAAATCCTATTAAATTAACAAATTTAATTGTAGAAATTTAAGGGTCGTTACACTCTCCACCACTCAAAACTTTTCGTCCCCGAAAAGGAAAAGAAGGGAAAAGAAGAATTAAGAAATCTATATATATTTTATTTAAAACTTTATAACCAATTAAATTTATAAAATTAATTAATTTAGATAAAATATACCACTTTATAACTATTAAATCTATTTTTTTTATTTTTTATTTATTTATAAAGTTTGGAAAACATTTCAAAATAATCTCTAAGTCCAAAATTTTACGGAAAATTTCGGCAGAGTCTCCTTTGTACGGAGAGGCTCGGAAGAAAATATAATATAAATATATCAATATACCACATATAATATCCAAAATTTAATATCCCAACACGGGAAAACAATATAATAGCGCTATAAACCGTAATCCGAAAACGTACCTATTTGTCGGGCAATTAACGCTTATTTATGGAACCAAAAGCAGTAGCAATTTGCTTCCATAACCTGCATTTCACTTATATAATCTAAAAGGGTTAACAATTTATATAAGATGAAATATTAAGGTGGTTTCAATCACTAACCACAAATCAATACAGCAAACACTTGCAACAAGGCATACAACCATAAAATCAATCATTCATTCATATCAAACACAATAAATAGTTGTTCGGGTTCAAAACTTCAAATTGTACGGAATGAAAATAAACTACTAAGTGTACCCTTTTACTCAACAGTCTTAGGCGAACTAAATAGATTATTTATTCATCCAAACAATTGTAAAGTATCATTGCCCAAACAACCATAAATTAAACAAACAACAAATTCAAACAATAGATCGAGTTCATTATTATTAATTTCATTCCATATATTGTTGCTTGATTTCCTCTTCATTCAATTTATACTCATCTTCATTTAATTTATTCACATCATGTCAATTCTCTTCTTATTGTATTATATTTATTCATTCATGACTTGATTTCATTTATTTATATTTCAACTTTTAAATATTTGGTAAGTTACATATGCTTTTAAGGATGTAATTAAAAGTTATACAAGTTTATCTCATTTCTTTCAATTAATTCATTGTTCAATACTTTTTCTTTAGTTTTTAAGTTACACATTTCAACTTTCTTTTAAACTCATTTATAAATTAGCATTAAATTTCATATTTCATTAAAGGTTCCAATTATTAATTACTTATATTTCATTTCACTAACATAATTGAAACTATTAATTAACGGAAACTAAAGAACTAAATACCGGATTTTATTTAAAAATCATTTTAAAATAATAGATGGATGTATATACTTTCAACATGTCTCTAATTATATTTAAAACAATTTAAAATTTATATTTGTTGATCAAAATAAATCTGCAGTAAAACTACTACAGTGGCCTTCCCTCTTCGAAACTTGAAAATGAATGTCGATGATGAGTGCACTCATCACCGAAATTATTTTCCAGCGACAGAGAGGGGAGTACAGAACTTATCTCTTTCCAAAATTTTCTTTTAAACAATTCTTTCAAATTATGTTGAAATATTTATATCAGAAAATACTTCTAAATAATATTATTATTATATTCCAATCATCATTCAAAGAAATTTTTCCAAAAATCCTGGAACTTAAGTTCTAAAATTTCCAATTTGATTTATTTTATTTTCAATCTTATTTCAACTATTATTTATAAATTTCATTACCTAACAACCAATATATAGCAACCAAATATATATATCATTTATAAAATTTTATTTTATATATAGAAAATATAATAGGCAAAATTATTTCATTCACCTATATTTTAAAACAAATATTGTGTCGATCTGTCCTATTAAGTGTTTAGAAATCCCTATTGATGTCATAGCCTCCCATGCACCAACTAGAATTTATAAATACAAAACAGAACAGATTAACACAATTTTAAAACATTTTTATAACACTAACAAATACGCTCTCTCATATATATACGCTCAACGACTCCCATAGGGTATTACTACCCTATTAATAAAGAGTCAGACCCCACAAAGCTAAGGTTTATCGCTAAACCAAAGCTCTGATACCAACTATAACATCCCACCTTTTTGTATGCTTAAGTAGACACACGTGCCAACTTAAACCATACATAAGGGTGGATTGTTGTGGGGTAAATAAGAAAAAGTGGAGAAATAAAAGAAACAAAATAGAATCTTGCAGCGGAATGATAAAATTTAATAATCAAATAACAGTTCATGAAGCTGTTTTACAAAACATTTGATTATACTTATACAATACATATCAGAGTTACACATACCAGAGAATGATAATTAATGCAGCGGAATACAAGGGTGTAGTGGAATATAATAAATAGTAGTAATAAAATCTTCGTCTTCGTCTTCGTCCTCCAGAAATAGAGCCTTCAAATCCTGAAATGCTCAGGCTGACCCGAGCGAATTGAAAAGACAAAACACTCGAGTCAGAACTAAAAGATTTTATGTAAGTTAAATCAATGAAATAAATATGAGTGTAAACAGCGTCAGAGATGTTTACGGGGTTTGACATCTCCTATCCAGTGTCTAACGTGAGTGCAGTAACTTAAGAAATATTCGGGATTCACATCTCTTAAGGATCCGTTAAACTATCTACTATGTAGTAATATTCGCTATTATAATAATGTCTAATATAAAATAAACTTACTTTTTAATAGCGTTAAGGGGTTACCCATATAGCCCTTAACACAAAATAATGCCAATAGTCTATACAGTACCTGCATACCCCGAGAGGCTACGAGAAGATACTCCATAGGTACGACACAAATAGAAACTCGTAGTAAAGCTCGATATGGTAGGTGACACGGCACACAAGGCAATGCCAGGGTAGATATACCAATTACGCACACGGACTGATGGATCGCATAGCAGCCACTACCGTCCACCTCGAACAACACTCTCAAATCGAAGGGTGGCCACCAAAAATCACAAAGTAATAGAATGGAATCGAAGAAGTGCGTCCGATATGAGGTGCTACCTCACTGGTCCGAGATCGCTCCTGTTTTAGCCACCTTATGCCAACTCACGGGAGTTGGGTCCACGTATATACCTTAGGATCGTCGCCACCATCCTACTTCATTCTGGAAACTCCACCGCGTACACAGTTGTCAAAGTGGTTTTCGGTATCGACAGAGAGTATGTCCATAACCGATCCCGGTCTCTTTAACAACCAAACGTTATTATAACACCGTGGTCATTTAAAAATATATATACTTTTAAAACACAATCATTGCCCTTTCAAAACATATTCTTTATTTCAAAATAGTATATATTTTAAAACCAAAATATTTTTGCCATTTCAAAACATATCCTTTACTTCAAAATAGTATATACTTTAAACCAAAATATTATTACTATTTCAAACCCAAATTATCAATGTATTATTTCCATTTCAAAACCCAATTCAATAATATATCATTTCCATTTCCATAACAATTCAATAATATCTTATTTAAATAAAACCAAATTTCCAATCACTAATCTTTCTTAAATTTAGATAACTTGAAATATTCTTTTAAATCATCTTAAACCCAAACCACATTTTGAAGTCATATTTCTAAATTTTCAATTTCAATAGGTTTCAAATCCATATATTCACAGATAATTCTTAAATAAGTTCTATTTCAAATAAATTCATTTTTCAAACCATATTACTTTCAAAGTTATAACAATTTCGAAAACCAATACTTTGAAAACAATAATACCTTAATTTCAATAAAACATTTCAATTTTGTATATTTCAAGACTTTAAATATTTCCAAAATTCCCAACCAAATCTAATAATCTTATATATACCTTAATTCAATTTACTATTATTTAGTTTAGAAATATTTATTTAATAAATTCAATATCACTTAAATAAAGCTCAAACTTGAAATATTTGTAAATCAAACTTAAAACATCATCAAGTTATACATAGCTTAAATTTTTAAAATTTAACCATATATAAAATAATATTTATATAATATCAAAATTAGTATATATATAAACCCTTATTTTCCAAAACCCATAGAAATCTCTTTAAAATATTTTATATATAGACCACGGTGCCGGTATATAATTTTCTATCCTATGGTCAAGTGTTACAGATATTTATCATTTCAATCCGTAATTTAAAAATAAAAGTTTACGGTTATATATCATTTCAAACCGCAATCCCGAATGGAATGAAAATGCATAATAACTTGCAGTTTATACAATATAAAATATAGCATCCATTCATCCAAATATCAATAAACAACCATTAATTACAATCATCATCCAGTTTAAACAAAACATCAATATAAAGCATATAAAATATAACAGGCATCAACGAATAGTTTATATTCAATAAAAATTAATAACTGTTTAACTGGCAGTTTATATGCAATAATAAATAAATTTAACTGTCAAATTATATGCAATAATAAAATTAAATAACAATTTAATTTAAATAAATGCTATCTAACTGAGATGATGATTTAATATATGCCCAAACAATCATAGATAAATTTTAAATCACATCAAAATTTAATTTAACAAACATAAGAAATCTTAGAAGTTGTGAGTGGGTTAAAACACTCACCTTTTGAATTTAAATTGAATTTAAATTCAATTTAAATCCAAAAATTTGACCGTCTCAGAATTCATCCAAACCAGCGTCATCAAGTCTAGAATTTCAATACGATCCCAACAAAACAAACCGCGCATGAATCCGAGCTCGTATGAAAAAGTTATGAAATTTGAAGATTGGAAAATTCTGGTCCTTTGTTGACTTCGGGTTCAACTTCGGTCCACAGCCTCAAATCCCCGGTGCTTGCTTGGAGTTTTTGCGAAAACGACCTGGAGACCCGAGTCATTTTCATCCTGACCCGAAGTATCTGCAGGGTTTTTGCCTCTGAAACCCGAAGCGCGACTCGTGCTGCAGCTTTGCAATTTTTTTTCTTCTTTTTTTTTTAATTGAAATTGGATTGGAAAGATTAGGATTTGCAGCCATTGGAATGAGGAAGAGCAAAAGAAATTGTACGTATAGAAATGAGGAATAGAGGCTGCTAGGGTTTATAACTGGATATATATAGGCAAAGTCGAACTAGGATAGATGGACCCGATCTATAAACGCGCTGAACGATGAATGGCCCAAAAGCCCGTTTCGACTCCGGAATGAAATTGGGTCAACCCGTATATCAAAATAGATGTTTTAAACTCAATGGAAAATGTTTCGGGTTCAAATTCCGTCGTATGAAGAAGTTATGCTAAAAACAATATTTTCCAACTTGATTTCAATTGATTTTAATTGCATAAATTTCAAGGCGTTTCGAGTTCGTACGATCTAACGTCAAGTCCGATCGCTACGAAACTTGAAACACTATTATAATTCACCGTTACGGATCCGATGAAACTGGTTTCGTCGAAATCCGAGTCAGTGGCCAAAATGGCTATTTTTCCATTTAGTAAATAAATTTAAAATAAATTAATTAAATCAAATTTCCTATTTAAATTCTGAAATTGACAATCTTTAACACTTTTATTTTCTTAATCATTCACAATGATTTTAAATAATTTAGATGTCAAATTAAATGTTAATACATTAACAATTTCAGCGTTAAATTACAGTTTTGTTAAATTTAGAAATTATAAATTAAATTTCAATAATTTCTTTGAATTAAATTTTTATTCATATTATTCAAATTCATTATTACAAACAGATGAAATAAATATTGGAATCAAAACCAATTATATTAACATTCTCAATTTTCACCTAAATTTTCATTTGTGTAATGTTTTAAAATTATATTCCACTTATTTGCAATTAATCCACTTAAAAGTTTCAAATTATAAATAAATTAATAAATCTTGGTTTTCACTCCTTAAATCAACCAATCTTCATATCATAAATAAAATTAACATTTTAAATCTTATGTAATTAACTATCTTTAATGACAAATCAAACCTACCCTAACTGCACAAGTTAAGACAATAAATGGCAATTGATTTCACCTTAAACGTTATAAATTATAGATTGAAATCTAAATAAATTCGTTTATTGATTTAAAATCTTGCTATTTAATAAATTGACATTGTATGGGTATAATTAACAATGAATTATATTACACATCATTAATGTATTAATTTATTTATTTCCCATTTAACGTGCTACTTAATCTCCTTTGGTTGCAAACTGATTTCCAAATTTTATGCAACATACTAAAGAAATAAACACATATCTCAATTGATTCGTTTTTCCCATTCATTATAAATTAATGCACACATACAAATTAAGATCCTAAATCCCATTAATCATTCCATCTTGGTTCTATTCCTTTTTCACACCAACTATAACTTTATGAATAAAATAGCATTTCCTATTCATTTTGTTACATTCACTTACATTCACTTTATAAATAAATTGGTATTCCATTTAATCCATTAATTATTATCTTTAATTATTGCAATTCATTATCTAATATAAGTTTTGAATCTATTTCCTAATTTTTAAAATTTCAATAAAATGAAACCTTACAATTGTTACAAAAGAAATGGGGATTGTACTAAATAAATTATTTATTGTCCTGCATTACTTTATTACCTCAATTTACATTCAATTTCCCTAAATCAATATTTTAAATAAATTCAATTGATTCCCACACACCGTTTAATAACCTAAGTAAACTAGTAACCATTAATAACGGTCACTAATTTCCCTAAATAACATTTATGGGTTTATAGTTTCCCATAAATGTTGCAATAACTCATATGATATTAATTTATCCAATCACCATTTAATTTATACTAATACATCAATTTGTACAATATATCTCTTGTTTCCTTAAAATAAATTTATGTTTTTATTAAGTTTTCATTTACTCTTGCGTTACTTCATTAATAATCATTAAAGTAACGTTTATATCAATAACACATTATAATTACATACCATTTAAATGAGTTTGATTTCTAATAAGTTAATTGACCATTTAATTAGGTAATTTATACAAATTTGTTATCATACCCATAAATTTACACTTATAACTAAGTCCTACATTTGAATTTATTCAAATTACTATAAATAGGTTTTAATTACCATTGCTACATTTTAATTTAGCGTTCACTCCAATATAAATTTATCACCTTTTATTATTTCTACTAAATTTTAATTACAAAATCCTATTAAATTAACAAATTTAATTGTAGAAATTTAAGGGTCGTTACACTCTCCCCCACTCAAAACTTTTCGTCCCCGAAAAGGAAAAGAAGGGAAAAGAAGAATTAAGAAATCTATATATATTTTATTTAAAACTTTATAACCAATTAAATTTATAAAATTAATTAATTTAGATAAAATATACCGCTTTATAACTATTAAATCTATTTTTTTTTTATTTTTTTTTATTTATAAAGTTTGGAAAACATTTCAAAATAATCTCTAAGTCCAAAATTTTACGGAAAATTTCGGTAGAGTCTCCTTTGTACGGAGAGGCTCGGAAGAAAATATAATATAAATATATCAATATACCACATATAATATCCAAAATTTAATATCCCAACACGGGAAAACAATATAATAGCGCTATAAACCGTAATCCGAAAACGTACCTATTTGTCGGGCAATTAACGCTTATTTATGGAACCAAAAGCAGTAGCAATTTGCTTCCATAACCTGCATTTCACTTATATAATCTAAAAGGGTTAACAATTTATATAAGATGAAATATTAAGGTGGTTTCAATCACTAACCACAAATCAATACAGCAAACACTTGCAACAAGGCATACAACCATAAAATCAATCATTCATTCATATCAAACACAATAAATAGTTGTTCGGGTTCAAAACTTCAAATTGTACGGAATGAAAATAAACTACTAAGTGTACCCTTTTACTCAACAGTCTTAGGCGAACTAAATAGATTATTTATTCATCCAAACAATTGTAAAGTATCCTTGCCCAAACAACCATAAATTAAACAAACAACAAATTCAAACAATAGATCAAGTTCATTATTATTAATTTCATTCCATATATTGTTGCTTGATTTCCTCTTCCTTCAATTTATACTCATCTTCATTTAATTTATTCACATCATGTCAATTCTCTTCTTATTGTATTATATTTATTCATTCATGACTTGATTTCATTTATTTACATTTCAACTTTTAAATATTTGGTAAGTTACATATGCTTTTAAGGATGTAATTAAAAGTTATACAAGTTTATCTCATTTCTTTCAATTAATTCATTGTTCAATACTTTTTCTTTAGTTTTTAAGTTACACATTTCAACTTTCTTTTAAACTCATTTATAACTTAGCATTAAATTTCATATTTCATTAAAGGTTCCAATTATTAATTACTTATATTTCATTTCACTAACATAATTGAAACTATTAATTAACGGAAACTAAAGAACTAAATACCGGATTTTATTTAAAAATCATTTTAAAATAATAGATAGATGTATATACTTTCAACATATGTCTCTAATTATATTTAAAACAATTTAAAATTTATATTTGTTGATCAAAATAAATCTACAGTAAAACTACTACAGTGGCCTTCCCTCTTCGAAACTCGAAAATGAATGTCGATGATGCATGCACTCATCACCGAAATTATTTTCCAGCGACAGAGAGGGGAGTACAGAACTTATCTCTTTCCAAAATTTTCTTTAAAACAATTCTTTCAAATTATGTTGAAATATTTATATCAGAAAATACTTCTAAATAATATTATTATTATATTCCAATCATCATTCAAAGAAATTTTTCCAAAAATCCCGGAACTTAAGTTCTAAAATTTCCAATTTGATTTATTTTAGTTTCAATCTTATTTCAACTATTATTTATAAATTTCATTACCTAACAACCAATATATAGCAACCAAATACATATATCATTTATAAAATTTTATTTTATATATAGAAAATATAATAGGCAAAATTATTTCATTCACCTATATTTTAAAACAAATATTGTGTCGATCTGTCCTATTAAGTGTTTAGAAATCCCTATTGATGTCATAGCGTCCCATGCACCAACTAGAATTTATAAATACAAAACGGAACAGATTAACACAATATTAAAACATTTTTATAACACTAACAAATACGCTCTCTCATATATATACGCTCAACGACTCCCATAGGGTATTACTACCCTATTAATAAAGAGTCAGACCCCACAAAGCTAAGGTTTATCGCTAAACCAAAGCTCTGATACCAACTGTAACATCCCACCTTTTTGTATGCTTAAGCAGACACACGTTCCAACTTAAACCATACATAAGGGTGGATTGTTATGGGGTAAATAAGAAAAAGTGGAGAAATAAAAGAAACAAAATAGAATCTTGCAGCGGAACGATAAAATATAATAATCAAATAACAGTTCATGAAGCTGTTTTACAAAACATTTGATTATACTTATACAATACATATCAGAGTTACACATACCAGAGAATGATAATTAATGCAGCGGAATACAAGGGTGTAGTGGAATATAATAAATAGTAGTAATAAAATCTTCGTCTTCGTCCTCCAGAAATAGAGCCTTCAAATCCTGAAATGCTCAGGCTGACCCGAGCGAATTGAAAAGACAAAACACTCGAGTCAGAACTAAAAGATCTTATGTAAGTTAAATCAATGAAATAAATATGAGTGTAAACGGCGTCAGAGATGTTTACGGGGTTTGACATCTCCTATCCAGTGTCTAACGTGAGTGCAGTAACTTAAGAAATATTCGGGATTCACATCTCTTAAGGATCCGTTAAACTATCTACTATGTAGTAATATTCGCTATTATAATAATGTCTAATATAAAATAAACTTACTTTTTAATAGCGTTAAGGGGTTACCCATATAGCCCTTAACACAAAATAATGCCAATAGTCTATACAGTACCTGCATACCCCGAGAGGCTACGAGAAGATACTCCATAGGTACGACACAAATAGAAACTCGTAGTAAAGCTCGATATGGTAGGTGACACGGCACACAAGGCAATGCCAGGGTAGATATACCAATTACGCACACGGACTGATGGATCGCATAGCAGCCACTACCGTCCACCTCGAACAACACTACCAAATCGAAGGGTGGCCACCAAAAATCACAAAGTAATAGAATGGAATCGAAGAAGTGCGTCCGATATGAGGTGCTACCTCACTGGTCCGAGATCGCTCCTGTTTTAGCCACCTTATGCCAACTCACGGGAGTTGGGTCCACGTATATACCTTAGGATCGTCGCCACCATCCTACTTCGTTCTGGAAACTCCACCGCGTACACAGTTGTCAAAGTGGTTTTCGGTATCGACAGAGAGTATGTCCATAACCGATCCCGGTCTCTTTAACAACCAAACGTTATTATAACACCGTGGTCATTTAAAAATATATATACTTTTAAAACACAATCATTGCCCTTTCAAAACATATTCTTTATTTCAAAATAGTATATATTTTAAAACCAAAATATTTTTGCCATTTCAAAACATATCCTTTACTTCAAAATAGTATATACTTTAAACCAAAATACTATTACTATTTCAAACCCAAATTATCAATGTATTATTTCCATTTCAAAACCCAATTCAATAATATATCATTTCCATTTCCAAAACAATTCAATAATATCTTATTTAAATAAAACCAAATTTCCAATCACTAATCTTTCTTAAATTTAGATAACTTGAAATATTCTTTTAAATCATCTTAAACCCAAACCACATTTCGAAGTCATATTTCTAAATTTTCAATCTCAATAGGTTTCAAATCCATATATTCACAGATAATTCTTAAATAAGTTCTATTTCAAATAAATTCATTTTTCAAACCATATTACTTTCAAAGTTATAACAATTTAGAAAACCAATACTTTGAAAACAATAATACCTTAATTTCAATAAAACATTTCAATTTTGTATATTTAAAGACTTTAAATATTTCCAAAATTCCCAACCAAATCTGATAATCTTATATATACCTTAATTCAATTTATTATTATTTAGTTTAGAAATATTTATTTAATAAATTCAATATCACTTAAATAAAGCTCAAACTTGAAATATTTGTAAATCAAACTTAAAACATCATCAAGTTATACATAGCTTAAATTTTTAAAATTTAACCATATATAAAATAATATTTATATAATATCAAAATTAGTATATATATAAACCCTTATTTTCCAAAACCCATAGAAATCTCTTTAAAATATTTTATATATAGACCACGGTGCCTGTATATAATTTTCTATCCTATGGTCAAGTGATACAAATATTTATCATTTCAATCCGTAATTTAAAAATAAAAGTTTACGGTTATATATCATTTCAAACCGCAATCCCGAATGGAATGAAAATGCATAATAACTTGCAGTTTATACAATATAAAATATAGCATCCATTCATCCAAATATCAATAAACAACCATTTATTACAATCATCATCCAATTTAAACAAAACATCAATATAAAGCATATAAAATATAACAGGCATCAACGAATAGTTTATATTCAATAAAAATTAATAACTGTTTAACTGGCAGTTTATATGCAATAATAAATAAATTTAACTGTCAAATTATATGCAATAATAAAATTAAATAACAATTTAATTTAAATAAATGCTATCTAACTGAGATGATGATTTAATATATGCCCAAACAATCATAGATAAATTTTAAATCACATCAAAATTTAATTTAACAAACATAAGAAATCTTAGAAGTTGTGAGTGGGTTAAAACACTCACCTTTTGAATTTAAATTGAATTTAAATTCAATTTAAATCCAAAAATTTAACCGTCTCAGAATTCATCCAAACTAGCGTCATCAAGTCTAGAATTTCAATATGACCCCAGCAAAACAAACCATACATAAGGGTTCAGCGTTGATGCCTCGTTCAGAAAGATTGTGTAGAGATATAAGTGATGAAAGTAAATTAAACAGAGAAGACAATGCTAATTTAAATGCAGAAAGTAAGAACACTAAATTTATAGTGGTTCAGCGTAATTGCCTACGTCCACTTTGTTCAACTTTATTGATTTCCTTTATGGTTGATTACAAATACAATTCGTGAACCAAATGCTTAAGTGAAGTTGTTGAGTAGAGAAGATGAGTCTTGAAAATGGCAGAGTCTCCCCGGTGTTTTCTCTCCAAAAAAGGATCCATTTCACTGTGACCCTGCCCCTCTATTTATAGGCAAATATGGGCTGGACTTCCCAAGTGGGCTGGATAGCCGAACGCTCTAGCCCCAGTACAGTGGTCGCTGTATGCCGAACCAGGTACGCCGAACGCTCTGATGCCGAACGATGTGGTTTGAGGTTTGGGAAGTGCAGGATGTTAGACAGTCGAAGCCGAACGCTCTGCTAGACGCCGAGTACTCTTGTTGCCGAGTACTCCTGTATGCCGAATGCTCTTGTATGCCGAGCAGTCTCGATGCCGAGTGCTCTTGTATGCCGAGTAGTCTCGATGCCGAGCGCTCTTGTATGCCGAGCAGCCTTGATGCCGAGCACCCTTGTATGTCGAGTAGTCTCGATGCCGAGCGCTCTTGTATGCCGAGCAGCCTTGATGCCGAGCACCCTTGTATGCCGAACGCTAGCGCCAAGCATTGGTTGTCGCCGAGTGCCAGTTGACGCCGAGTTCCATTGGGATGCCGAGTGCTACGCCGAGTACTCCTGGATGTCAAGCGCTTCGCCGAACACTCCTGGATGTCGGTCACTCTCTGATGCCGGACACACTCTGATGCCGGTCACTCTCTGATGCCGGTCACTCTCTGATGCCGAGTTGAACTGGATGCCGAGTACTAGTTTCCTGGTCAAATCTCCAGGAAACACTTGCCCCCCAAAGTGTATCGTGTGGCCGAACGTGGTACGCTTTGAACCGTGCAACCTTTTCGTCACGTCTTAAACCCTTGGCTAACCTCGAACGGAGACGCCCCTTTTGTGGGACCGATGTGTGCCGGACGTGTTCCAAATGTCGAACGAGACATTCGCGTTCGAACGGTGCTTCCTTGCCGAGTGATGCTTCAGTGCCGAACCGTTATGCGCTGAGGCCGAACGCTATGACCTTGACCGGTTCTACCGGTCATGGCCTTTTCGACTTCTACCTCCCTCTATATAACCAGGCGCCCTTCCACCATTTTCCCTTTACGCTTTCTCTTCTGTCATTCCCAGAGACTTGCAATTCTTGCCACCCCATCAGATATAAAGTCTAGTTGATCCTTCCTCAACTTCGATCGTCGAACTAGGTATCATTCCCTCCACGATTACATTACTTCAACTTTAGGTTCATCACATGGGAACAGGGTATTTCTATGGTTGTACAATGTGTGGCTAGTAGAAGTGGTTCGCACGTTCGGAGTCGCCGAACGGTGCATGGTAGGTAGACCTAGCCCCTTTGTGCTGATCAAGATTGGAAGAAAAAGGAAGATGGGGTGTCGAACGGCGTAACCTTCGCCGGGCGATCTGTCTCTGTCGTTCGGCGTAAATGGAGAAAGAGCAGGGCGGAGTTATGATCGAGGGCGGAGCGCTACTTTAGCCGAACGAACTAAGGCCGAACACTACCCTTATGCCGAGTAGACATATATGCCGAATAACATCTAGACCGAACGACATAATTGCCGAACAACTCTCATGCCGAACAGTTACATACCTGCCGAACAGAACCTAGACATGCCGAACGAACACACACATGCCGAACTGAACTTTTAACTAGACGATGACTTAACCGAACGAGGCCTTTAGCCGAACATAGACTTAGCCGAACATTCCTTAGACCGAGCAAAACACAGCCGAACATTATACTTAGGTCGAACAATCTTGAATGCCGAACGGAATGCCTGCTGACCTATACTTAGGACGAACAATACAATTGCCGATCACTACTTAAATGCCGAACAGTATAAATGTCAAACTACACTTAGGCCGGTTACTTTAGAAATCATATGTCTTCTGAATCTGGAACTGTAATCACTACCAGGCGGGCTCTTCGAGACGGTCAGCGATGACGATCTTCGAAGGCCACGATTCGAAACTCATTTTTATATCCTTGAAATCTTATTGCTTGTACACAATTGCTTGCACTAGTTCACACACCACGTGGGGGGAAAACTCGTGTTGCTAATTCTAACGTTCAACGTTTTTTAAGTATAGTTTTCTCAAGCACTTAGCCAGGTTCGTTATTTATTTGGGATGTCGAGAAAATCTAGCTCCGCCTCTATATCCGACAGGCCTGGGCCGTCATCAAGGCAAGGAGCTGCTGATACATCTAACCCATCGACTTCTCCTGCTCATAACTTGGCGCCTGATGCTCTGGAGGCAACCATCTTACTAGACAATCCGATCGATTCTCAAGCCTCGAAGATCAACGAAGCTGCTCTGCGACGGATATGCTCCATTCATGGGATTCCTTTTGCCGACGTGTTAGTTCCTTCAAGACACGATCGCCCTCATTTGCCCCCAGTCGGGTACACTACCTACAACAAGTTCATGTGTTGGATGGGCAGCGTGCCTCCATTCAACTTATTTCTCCGGGATGTACTGCAGTACATAGACATAGCTCCGTCGCAGCTGCACCCGAACGGCCATGCATTTCTATATGGGACTTATCTACTTTTCATGGCTATCTTCTCCAGACCTCCAACCGCCGGTGATATCAGATATATTTACATGTTCAAGAGATGGAAAGACAGTCCTTCTTTTATGTTCCTCGAGCCATACCACAAATGCCAGATCTTGACAGGGGCCTGTAGCAAATTCGCCCTGTACAAATAGGAATGGTTCTATGTGCGCTGCCCTTCTGGTTTCGCTAGGAGATGGGTTGAAGGCAGTAAGTCTCTCTGCCGAGTCACTATTCATATTTGATCGGAGTCATGCTTTTCCTAACTCTTCATTTCATCTTTTCAGGTATCAACCCGCGCCCGGAAGGCCGAGGATATTCTGAGGCTGTCGATGCCATTAGAGCTCTTCTTGCCGAGGATCGAGACATCCGAGTTATCATTTCAAATGAATCACTGTCGGGGTTCGGCTTGCTGGCTCCTGGTTGTCGGATCAGTCTTCCAGAAGGTGTTACCATTCCCAAACCTCCGTCCGGTAAAGGGAAAAAACTTGCTGGATCGTCGTCGCGTCGTGCTCCCGACATGCATGAAGAAGGCGAGCGCAAAGAGGATGATGCCCCTGAAACTCAGGGTGAGAATGCGGGTCCCGCTCAGAATCCGGCAGTCGAAGTTCACGACATTGAGACGTCGTCCTCCCCTTCGAAGGGAAAGAAGAAGTTAAAATATAAAGTTCAGAAGGAGAAAGTTGGTGGCACTTCAAAAGTCACACTTATTCCGCCTGAGAAAGAGGCTTCCTCACAGCATCTGGAAAGTTCTCTGAGGGGTCTGTCCAACCTGTCCATCCCCGATGATTTACTTAATTATGGGTTCGATGATCCTGAAGCTCTCAAATTCTCTTCACCCGCTAGAGGCAATGTAGGAGTTCAACTCCCGGCTCAAGGAGACAACACTCCGATTAGCAAAGATAAACGAACGGGTCCGTCGGGGGGAACACTAGGACACACACGCACATGCGCATTCCATAATATACTTCAAGTCTTTTTAACTCGTGAATTCTCCTTAACTCGTTGTTATCTCCATTCTTTGCAGGTGATATGGGCCGCTCTCACGGACTTGATCGCCTTCAGGGGTCTTCTATATTCCATCACTCTGGACGGGATTCCGGTTCAGGCAGACGCAGGAACCGAGGTGATTATGAAGATAGGGACAATCGTCCCCGCGAGTCGTCTCACCGCAAGAAAGCACATTCTCAATCTTCCCAGTCCCGCGATCTTCCTCCTCTAACTGAGCCGGATAAAGAGAAATCTTCGCAGAAGGGTTATCAGTCTGATGCTGCTCAAGAACAACACTCCAGTTCATCGAGTACAAGGCAAGTTCGAGAGCAACGTAAAAGAACGGAATTCTCAAAGCCTCCTCCTCCTACTCCTGCGGTGGACCCAACTGTTGCGGAAAAGATGGTCAATCTTAAGGCCAAGTTTCCAAAAATTTGCTTCGATGGTCTGAAGTTCCTCCCTGCCATTCATCATATTCCCGGGCATGTGAAGCATAGTGCCATTGCCTGCAATAACGACGTCTATGTTCAACATGACGCGTTTGTGCATTTGGTGGAGAAGGTCTCGGAAGTATCTGTTGAGCGTCAACACGAGATTGACCGTCTGAATCTGGAGGCTGACAGCGATAAGAAAATCATCAAACTCCAAGACGAAGAACTCGCTTCGTATAAGTCAAAGCTAGAAGCCGCTGAACAAAGCGCAAAAAATACTGCCGAGGCAGTTACTCGTTTAGAGGCGGCTCACAAAAAAGAGCTTGACGAAGAAGTCCAGCGCAGCGGTGCCCTCGCCCTAGAAAAAGACTATCCAAAAGGAAAGGGACGCACTTGCTACTCAAGTCAAGGAGCTGAAGGAATTACTTTCCAAGGAGAAGGAAGACAAAGTAGCCGCTCAAGAAGAATCGCAGCGATACTGTGATGAGATTGTTGCTACCCGACTCCTGAACACAAAGCTCGATGACGAACTCGCCGGAGTCGAGAAAATGAAGGACGAGGCCCGTGAGGAGGGCAAGAGAATGGCTGTGGAAGAGCTTGATTCTCGCCTCAAGGCGGCCGCAGAAGCCGGCAGGGAAGAGGTCAAAAGTATGTTTGACCCGTTGATCGCCGAGTATGGAGTCCGCGTCCTTATGCACCGCGACTTAACATTTCTGGGTAACGGCTACCTCGAATCCCTGGCTGAGGCGTGGGAAACTCTGATAAGGATCAGGAAGGTCGAGTCAGGCTCCAACGAGGTCGATGAGGATGTCATGGTGAAGGAGTTCCTAAGGGGGAATGAGCCATCGGACTTATCCGCAGCATTGGCACTTTATGGCAAAGGCTCTTCCCCTCCGAAAGCGAAGAATGAGGAAGCTGGCCCGTCTGGGGCCGATGCTACTACTCCTCACATTGCCGCTCCTTACGCTGCTCAATCGGCCGGTCGGCCAACACTTGATCCATTCGAGCAGCATGCTAGTTATGATCCCGAAGATCCCGGGCTTGGTGTTCATGTGTTGTCACCTATCCTGGAGGGTGAAACCCCTCATGCCACCGATAGCCAACCAGACCCTGGTAGGAAATTCTTCTTTCTCTAGAAACTGAAGAGATCCCGTCATTTTTCAGCAGTGGCTACTCGTTCTAATGCTCATTCCTTATGTTTTCGTGCAGGTTGCTCTGACACCGAGCCAACTCCGAGGAGCGATGACGCCAAGGAGGAAGCAGAGAAAACAAGCGACGTTGCTCACGCAGGAGTAACTCCCGGTCCAGACGCTCAAGTGATCGGGGCGCTAGATGATGACAAACTTGATACTTCGTCTCCTGCCGAAGGAAGCGATGAAATTGAAATCACTGGCGCCTCTGAGCATACTTCAGAGATGAGCATGAAGGACCGTCTTGCCGACGAGGAGAAGAAAAAAGTCAAAGTCAAAGTTGAGTCTGAAATACTGGAACTCACTGACCCGCGGAACAGACCTTTGAAAATCATTCTCCCGGGTAGGTCCAAATCACTAGATGTTCCGTCTCCTACTCCCGACTCCGTTTCTCTAGCAAGCAAAAAGTCCAAGAAAAAGCGTGAGGGAGAGGAGTCGTCGGAAACAACGAAGGAAGACAAAAAGAAGAAGTCGAAGAAATAATCGATACACTCGTTCAACGAGTTTTTTGCTTAAGTCTTGTAATTGCTTTTATCTTCCACAACTTGCAGTTTGTATAGAGAGGTCTGAATTTTGTAGGAGTGATCGTGTATCCCCATTTTGGACTTATCGAATAAAATTTTAGTTTCTTTTTGTTTGAATGATTCTCTTGTCTTTATTTGGTTTGCTGACACTGTGCTCCGGGGACTTGGATACTTGAGACTGTTCATACTCTAGTCCGCGCTCTGGGGACTTAGAGTACTCCGCTCCGCACTCTGGGGATTCAGAGATTTGAAATCGTTTATACTCTAGTCCGCGCTCTGGGGACTTAGAGTACTCCGCTCCGCATTCTGGGGATTCGGAGATTCGTATTCGCTCATACTCCAGTCCGCGCTCTGGGGACTTAGAGTACTCCGCTCCGCACTCTGGGGATTTGGAGATTTGAAATCGTTTATACTCTAGTCCGCGCTCTGGGGACTTAGAGTACTCTGCTCCGCACTCTGGGGATTCGGAGATTCGTATTCGTTTATACTCTAGTCCGCGCTCTGGGGACTTAGAGTACTCCGCTCCGCACTCTAGGGATTTGGAGATTCGTATTCGCTCATACTCCAGTCCGCGCTCTGGGGACTTAGAGTACTCCGCTCCGCACTTTGGGGATTCGGAGATTTGAAATCGTTTATACTCTAGTCCGCGCTCTGGGGACTTAGAGTACTCCGCTCCGCACTCTGGGGATTCGGAGATTCGTATTCGTTTATACTCTAGTCCGCGCTCCGGGGACTTAGAGTACTCCGCTCCGCACTCTGGGGATTCGGAGATTTGAAATCGTTTATACTCTAGTCCGCGCTCTGGGGACTTAGAGTACTCCGCTCCGCACTCTGGGGATTCGGAGATTCGTATTCGTTTATACTCTAGTCCGCGCTCTGGGGACTTAGAGTACTCCGCTCCGCACTCTGGGGATTCGGAGATTTGAAATCGTTTATACTCTAGTCCGCGCTCTGGGGACTTAGAGTACTCCACTCCACGCTCTGGGGATTCGGAGATTTGGAATCGTTCGTACGAGTCTGTATGTCGTGCAGGATAATGTAATTTATCATCCAATTAAGAGATATAGAAACTTCATAGAAAATATGGCTTCAAGCCTTTATTAATGAAAATCAACTAAATTGCTTGATTACAACTTTAAAAGGAAACAAAGTCATTATTGAATGGAAACATGCAGGAAATAACAGTGCCAACAACAAGAAAGGAAAACATGCTAAATGTAATAGTGCCGCAAATGTTCACTGTTCCATGCTCGGGGGAGTGTCGCGCCATCAACGGTCGCTAGGTTGAATGTTCCTTCTCCAAGCTTCCGTTCAATGGCGTATGGACCTTCCCAGTTGGGATTCATGCGTGATGGTACCGGGAAGACTCGTTTCAGAACGAGATCACCCACATCAAAGATTCTTGGGCGGACTCTGCCGTCGTAGTAACGCTTGACTCGATGTCTGTGCGCCGCCGCCCTTAATTCAGCTTCTTCACGCTTTTCGTCGATGCAGTCCAGTGATTCCAGCAAGAGGTTTTGGTTCGTCTTGGGGTCATAGTATGTCACTCGGTGCGATGGAACTTCAAGTTCCACGGGTATAACGGCTTTAGAGCCGTATGCCAAGGCGAACGGAGTGTGGCCGGTCGCGGACTTGTGGGTAGTTCTATACGCCCATAATGCTGTCGGGAGTTCATCTACCCACTTGCCTCCAACCTTCTCCAGACGATTCTTCAGTATGGACTTGATTATTTTGTTAACGGCCTCGACTTGTCCGTTAGCTTTTGGGTGTGCAACGGCGGCGAACTTTTTCTCGATGCCGTACTTTAAACAGAACTCTTTGAACTCTCTACTTTCGAATTGCGTTCCGTTGTCCGTAATGATGGTGCGTGGAAGGCCAAAGCGGCATATAATGTTTCGTACAACGAAGTTAATGACCTTCTTAGAAGTGATAGTGGCCAAAGGTTCTGCCTCAGCCCATTTCGTGAAATAGTCGACTGCAACTATTGCGTATTTCGCACCACCTTTGGATAGAGGCAAAGAGCCGATTATGTCGATTCCCCAGATCGCAAATGGCCAGGGACTGATCATTTGTGTGAGTTCCGTTGATGGAGCCCTCGGGATTTTCGCATATCTTTGACACTTGTCGCATTTTCTTGCGTAGTCCGTGGCATCCCGGTTTACGGTGGGCCAGTAATATCCATAGCGGAGGATCTTCTTTGCTAGCGTTTGCCCCCTAGTATGGTCGCCACATTCCCCTTCGTGAACCTCTCTCAAGACTCGCTTTGTCTCATCATGAGCGATGCATCGTAATAACGGGACTGAGAATCCTTTTCGATACATTGATCCATCCTGCATTATGTATCGCACGGCCTTTCGAAGGACCTGCCGTCTTTCGCTTCTTTTTCCTGGTAAAGCCCCGGTCGTCAGGTATAGTTTAAATGGGGTTATCCATGATTCCTTCTCGATTTCTGTTCCCAACACGCGATCGACTTTCATTTCGTCTATGCTCGGGGCACGCAAGACTTCGACGGGATACAATCCCATTTGTTGCGCATCGTCGGTACTCGCAAACTTAGCCAATAAGTCGGCTTCTTTGTTCTGTTCGCGCGGGATATGTGAGATGTCATAACGCTCAAGATTTGATAGTAGTTCTTGGACCTGAATGAGGTACGGAGCAAGCTTTCGTCCCTTTGCTTGGTAGTCTCCCCGTACTTGGTAAACCACCAACTGCGAGTCACAAAAGATTTCGACTGATTCGATCCCGAGTTCCCTGATGAGCTTCAAGCCAGCGATCAGTGCTTCATATTCGGCTTCGTTATTTATAGCCGGGAAATCGAGCTTCAGGGCATAATAGATCGATCGGTTTTCCGGAGTTACAAGAACTACGCCCGCGCCGGAGCAACGGTCGTTTGATGCACTGTCAGTGTATAATTTCCATCGAACGGGGGGAATGATGTCGTGATCATCCGGTTTGATGGGTATGGTAAATTCAGCGATGAAGTCTGCTAACGCTTGCCCTCGGATGGCTCTCCGTGGTAAGTACACGATATCGAATTGGCTCAACTCGATGTTCCATCTTAGCAATCTTCCAGAAGTTTCCGGCCGTTGGAGTACCTGCCTCAGGGGTTGATCGGAATAAACACCGATTGAATGTGCTTGAAAGTACGGGCGAAGCTTTCGTGATGCAATCACCAAGCAATAAGCCAATTTCTCTATTTTAGGGTAATTCCTCTCGGCCCCTGTTAAACGTTTGCTAACATAATACACTGGCTTTTGGACTCGATCCTCCTCTCGTACCAAAGCCGCACTTATCGCATGTGGGGATACAGCCAAGTATACGTACAACATCTCATGGTCAACTGGTTTTGATAGCATTGGTGGGCTCTCCAGATGCCTCACCAGATTCCGGAATGCTTCCTCACAGCTAGACGTCCATTCAAAATTTCTCTTTCCTTTCTTTATTGTGTCAAAGAACGGGATGCACTTGTCAGTTGCCTTGGATATAAATCGACTCAGCGCAGCTACCTTTCCGTTCAAGCTCTGTACCTGCTTTATAGTCCTGGGCGCTTGTACATCTCGAATAGCTTGGATCTTTTCTGGGTTGGCCTCGATTCCCCTAGCGTTGACGATGAATCCCAAAAACTTCCCTGATGCAACGCCGAAAGAACACTTCAACGGGTTGATCTTCATGCCATAAAACCTGAGTATGTCGAACATTTCAGCCAAGTCTTGAATGTGGTCGTTTGACCGTCGTGACTTCACGAGCATGTCATCCACATAGACTTCCATGGTTTTACCCAGCTGGTCCTTGAACATTCGATTCACCAGACGTTGGTAAGTTGCTCCAGCATTCTTCAATCCAAAGGGCATCACTACATAGCAATACAGTCCGACATTTGTAACGAAGCTGGTGTGTTCTTGGTCCGGAATATGCATTGGGATTTGGTTGTATCCTGAGTACGCATCCATGAATGACAGTAACTCGTGTCCTACGGTGGAATCGACCAACTGATCGATCCTAGGCAACGGGAAACTGTCCTTAGGGCATGCTTTGTTCAAGTCGGAATAATCTATGCAAGTCCTCCATTTCCCATTCGCCTTCTTTACTAGCACGGGGTTGGATACCCATTCAGGGTAGAGGGCGTCGCGGATGAACCCATTCGCTTTGAGTTTGTCCACCTCCTCTCCAAGAGCGGCGGATCTCTCCGGATCCATTCCTCTCCTTTTTTGCTTGACTGGGACGTATTTCGGGTATATGTTCAACATATGACTCGTGATGGCGGGAGAAATCCCACACATATCAGAATGTGTCCAGGCGAAAACATCAAGGTTCGCCCGGAGGAAGTCGCTAAGGTCTTCAGTCATTGCGGGGCCTAGCTGTGATCCGATCTTCAGTATTCGCGAAGGGTCGTCACGGCTAACTGAAATGTCAATTGTTAATTCAGCCGATGCCGCCTTCTCTTCCCTGGGTTTCTCATCGTCGTCTCTCGGATCTATATCTCCGTAGATCCGAGAACTATGCCCGAGCCAGGGCTCGGGCACTACTTGTCAATTATCCGTATTGAGGATGCGGACGGGATTGTCCGCAACCTTTCCCTTCTCCCTCCGGTGGGCCTCTCGGAGCTCGGCCACATAACAGGAACGACCAGCTGCTTGGTCGCCGTGAACAATGACTACTCCTTTGTCAGTCGGGAACTTCAAAGTTAAACACCACGGGGCTAACGCTGCCCTAAACTCTGCCAGGGCCGGCCGACCCAAGAAAACGTTATACGGAGAGTCCACATCCAAAACTACAAAGGGTAGAATTCGCACTCTCCGACGCTCGCCTTGTCCCAGTTCAACTGGTAACTCGACATATCCCACTGCATCAGTGGCAGCGCCGTTAAAGTCGTGAATACGAGCTTTGGATGGTTTCAAGTCTTTTGTTTCTAGCTTCATTTGATCGTAGGCCTTCTTGAAGATGATGTTGACTGAACTTCCAGAATCAATCAGAATTCTTTTTACATATGCTGGTCCGACCGTTGCAGATATGACCATGGGGTCGATGGTCGGAGCCTCTACCTGATCAGAGTCTCTGCTTCTGAACACAATATCGTTTGTCATTACGCGCTGCTGCTTAGCAGGGGCTCCATCCTCCACGTTCGAACAACACTCAAAATCTGCATGCTTCAAGGAACTTGCATATCGCTCCATCTCCTGCCAATTCTTATCCACGGGGTGAGGCCCGCCGATAATTATATTTATGACCAGTCTACCAACGGTCCGGGCAGGCTCCTCGAGATGACGTGGAGCTGGTGCACGACCTGGGTTGGACGTTCCCTGTCCTCCTTCTTGTGGATCCTTCACAAATTCTTGCAATTTCTTCTGCCTGATCAACTTCTCGATAGCGTCGTGCAAGTGTCTACATTCTTCCGTATTGTGTCCATAAGTCTCATGGAAGCGACAATATTTCCCGGTCCGCTTCTGTTCTTCGGTTGATTCTTTTGGACGTGGTTTTCTGTACTGAAAAGTATTGCAGGTGGATAGGTAAATGTTTTCAAGTGGGGCGTTTAGCGGAGTGTACTCGCTGTAGCTTGGAATTCTCGACTTCCACTTTCCTGCTTCTTTTCTTTTCCCTTGACTCCTTCCTCCGGACTCCTTGGGTTGCCCAGGCTTGTTCTGGACATTGACTTGGACCTTTCCCGAGCTGTCTCCAGATTGCTTCACAGCGATGTTGCTTTTTATTGACTCTGGGACAGGCCCTGGCGCCTTATCTCGTCGTACCCACCTAGCTTCCTCTCTTCTTATGAACTGGTGTGCCTTAGAGTAGAAACGCTCTAGCGTAGCTGGAGGTTTTCCTGCCAGCCAGTCTCCAAACTCAGAGTCTGGATCCACACCTCTCATTACAGCCATCAGAATTGCATGGTCATTGGGATTACTAACTTCAGTTGCTGCTACGTGGAATCTTTGCAAATATTCCTTCAACGATTCCCCAGGATTTTGGATTACACTTGACAGAGACATCACGTCCTTTGGGCGCGTAGTGTGTATCCTGAACTGCTCAATAAACTTCTTTGCCAACTCCTCGAAATTTGATACGGATCGCGGAGGAAGTCGGGTGAACCACATAGCAGCGATCCCAGATAGAGTAATCGGAAAGCACCTACACTTGGTGGCATCATTCGCTCTGGCTGAATCCATCATCCATTCGTACCTCATGACATGTTGTCTAGGGTCAGTCTTTCCTTCATATGCAGGAATAGTAGGCATACTAAACTTCCTTGGGTACGCCGCTTGCAACACAACATCCGTGAACGGAGTATGACTTCTTGACACTCCCCAGTCATCATTTGATAAGCCCTGATTCTCTTTCATCAGTTGCCAGATCATGGCTGTCAGATCGGGTGTCTGTATGGAAGGCGGAAGGTTGGAGTCTGTTCTACGCGCATGTCCATGCTGATGCCTCCTCTCTTGGCGATCTGCCAATCGTGCGTCTTGAGGTTCGACATCGTTAGCATTTTGATGATCTGGGCCTCTATCTTCCATCTGTATCCCGGTCCTGAAGCTTCCAGCTCTTGCTTGGTCGCGGTCTCCAGCTGTTCGAACAGCAGCATCTGCTCGCGCAGCATCAGTCTTACGGCGTCTGCGCCTGGGAGGTTCATCAGAGGAAGTAGAGCTGTCAAATGAGGAGTAAGCAGCGGGATTGCCCCCAGCATTCTGTTGCTGCTGTTGAGTAAGTTGTGCCATCGGGTTGGCATTGGCTTGCATCTGCTCTCCTAGTTGTCTCCTACTTTCCCTGAGCTCTCTCATCAAGTCGTTGAACTCTATTCTGGTGACAACTGGAGTTTGGTCCTGAGTGGCAACTCCTGTATTTGGAATTGCTGGTTGATTGCTAGGCCCTGCTTGTTGCCCGCTAGCAGTCTCGTGGGCATCCGCATTGTGAGAAGCTGACCTGGTACGTGGTCTTGCCATTGTAGAGTTATTGGTATGAACTCTGAGTAGAATCAACGGATGTCCTATCAGTGAGTCGGATCTTCTTTGGGGGATTTGTTCAATCTAGTAGCTTCAAAGCAGATCCTTGAGGTCTGAGAATTCAATTCTCAGTGAAAGCACCAAAGTGTTAGCACCAAAATTGGTCACTAACCTCGTTCAGAAAGATTGTGTAGAGATATAAGTGATGAAAGTAAATTAAACAGAGAAGACAATGCTAATTTAAATGCAGAAAGTAAGAACACCAAATTTATAGTGGTTCAGCGTAATTGCCTACGTCCACTTTGTTCAACTTTATTGATTTCCTTTATGGTTGATTACAAATACAATTCGTGAACCAAATGCTTAAGTGAAGTTGTTGAGTAGAGAAGATGAGTCTTGAAAATGGCAGAGTCTCCCCGGTGTTTTCTCTCCAAAAAAGGATCCATTTCACTATGACCCTGCCCCTCTATTTATAGGCAAATATGGGCTGGATAGCCGAACGCTCTAGCCCAGTACAGTGGTCGATGTATGCCGAACCAGGTACGCCGAACGCTCTGATGCCGAACGATGTGGTTTGAGGTTTGGGAAGTGCAGGATGTTAGACAGTCGAAGCCGAACGCTCTGCTAGACGACGAGTACTCTTGTTGCCGAGTACTACGCCGAGTACTCCTGTATGCCGAATGCTCTTGTTTGCCGAGCAGTCTCGATGTCGAGTGCTCTTGTATGCCGAGTAGTCTCGATGCCAAGCGCTCTTGTATGCCGAGCCCCCTTGATGCCGAGCACCCTTGTATGCCGAGTAGTCTCGATGCCGAGCGCTCTTGTATGCCGAGCAGCCTTGATGCCGAGCACCCTTGTATGCCGAACGCTAGCGCCGAGCATTGGTTGTCGCCGAGTGCCAGTTGACGCTGAGTTCCATTGGGATGCCGAGTGCTACGCCGAGTACTCCTGGATGTCAAGCGCTTCGCCAAACACTCCTGGATGCCGGTCACTCTCTGATGCCGGACACTCTCTGATGCCGGTCACTCTCTGATGCCGGACACTCTCTGATGCCGGTCACTCTCTGATGCCGAGTTGAACTGGATGCCGAGTACTAGTTGCATGGTCAAATCTCCAGGAAACAGGGACATTACGATTATGGATGTTTGAACATTTGAAAATAGAATAAAATTAAAAATAATAAGTTGCCTAATTTAACAATGTCACCAGTCAATACCCTAGGATGTCCCGGTCGACATAAAGTGGTCGACTGGCCGCGGTCGATCGTTGACGTATAATTTTGGAGATTTAGAGCATGCAATCGGATAGAGACAATTGTACAAAATATTTTTCTTCTCTGCCAAGTTACTGATGTGCATCCAAGATGAAACAAAAGGTTTCCTAGGGTAAATCCAACAATCCAAATCAATCTCTAACCTCTATAAATAAACACCTAACCTAACCCTAATTTCATTAGAAACTTAACAGCATACTGAAACTCTGCCAAAATTTCTCCTCTCTATTTATAAAACTTCTTTCAAAAATAAACTAAAAACAAAGTAAAAGAGCACTAGTAAATCAGATCAAGAAGGAGCAAGATAACGGGTGACGATTCTCTAACGGAGCATAAAGCTAGAGCTTGGATCCAGGGTGAGTGGGAACAAGTTTAATAAGTTGATTAGTTACATTTAACATATTCTATATGATCTAGGATGTTAGTAATCGAACTGTAAACCCTAATTGTTTAAATCTAAAATTTGAATTAGAATTGAAATCAGTATAAATTGGCAAATATCATTTCTACCCAAGTTAAACCCCCTTTTGTTATTGAATTGAAACTCTAAAAATTGGTTAACCCTGAATTAAACAAGTATAATTAATTTGGCATAAATCTATGAAATTGGAATGTAAAATTTGCAAAGACTGGTTAGTGTAAATCGATGCTTAGGGTTCACTGTGTAAGTCAAATTCATAGAATTAAAAAACAATTAAAGTCGAATCATTAAAATAAAAAAAACCTAAAATTTACACTACGACCGGTCGACCGTTCACCAAGAGCGGTTAACCGCAAGCGGTCGACCGGTTAAAGGCTAAAATGCGTAATCTGAACCTCGGCCTAAGGCCCGGACTAAAATATAAACTATTAATTATATGTATAAGTATATTGTATACATATGTGTGGATGATAGGGATAGTAGGGAAGCTCGATTCTTATGAGATGATGCAAGGACGTTGCGGGGTAGGGTAAATGTACTTGACGTAATGGGGACGATTCTTTTGTAAATGGCACACATAGGAGGTTCTACGGTGGATGCGAAGCACTGACTAATGCCTATTGCAGTGTGGGGCCCAGCATAATTGGACCCCTTGGTATTCACGATTCTGACACGACGTGATACCGTGTTGTTCATGGATCCTGGTGCATGCAATAAGTGGCGTATACTACGATCAAGAGGTGGACGCAGATGCAAATGATGAGACACACCGACGAGTTAGCATTATAAGCTCCCCCTTGATGCGTACTTGGGTTACGTATAGTCATAGTTATGAGAAATTTATTCCCATATAGCTCTAGTAGTGGTGTTCTATATTGAGTAGCTCTAGTAGAGGTGTTTCCATATCGAGTAGCCCTAGAAGCGGTGTTTCCATATCGAGTAGCTACGGGAGCAGTGGTCGATCGTTAGTTATTGAGGTTGATTCGTAGTTCGATCCTTGTAGTAGCTTGCACAAGTTGTAGTGTAGGTGTGTGTTAAATAAAGACCCTTAACTAAAGGACCCTAGGAATACATGACACTTGTTGAGCACACAAGCATACATAGAGTAGAACTAAAGTCAATTGCACATGATCACCACATATTAAACATGTACTCATTCACCAGACTTTTGTTTAACCCACCCTTTTTCCTTTCTTTTCCTATCACAGAAGGACAGAGCAATAGGTGATTTGGCTCAATCTCAGTGCATGGAGAGGCGAGCTCATCACATGTGTTGCTTATCCTTTATTTACTCTCCTTGTAACCATCTATCTAATCAGTACTTAGTATTACTTTTATTGGACTATGAGTGGTATTCTATGTACTTTTTATTTGAATACGTTCTATTTTTCTAAGACTATGTTTTGAAATATTTTCTAAGATAGATAATTTCTATATTTATAATTTGTTCCACTCCACTATGAGTTCTGAAAGTGTAGTATATCATAGATCATATCTGTTTATTTTTAGTGTTTGTAATTGTAACGAACCGCAAATTTATTCAAATGTAAGTTTTTTTCCATAAATTATAATGTTATGAATAATTAATAATAATGGTAATCTTATTTTGAATAAGTATTCACAAAAATATATACTTTGGAAAAATAGCGATAAAATGACCGAAAACCGTTTTATCGATAAACAGCTCTATAATCCTCAAACGTCGTGCACGGAGCTGGATACACACACTTAATAATTGAACAAGAATATGAAATAAAATTATTTATTTTATTTTTAGGAAATAAATGTATTACGACATCATCAGTGATGTCATCATATTTAATAATTTATTTATGATTTAAAATTGAGATTTAATGATTTAATAATTATTTTAGTTATTCTAATAATTGTTTTAAATGATAATAATTCATTTTAAATAGTTATAAACTGATAATAAATAATTTATAATAGTTTTATAAAGATATATATTTGAATTGAAAAATATAAGAAAATAGATATCGCTTTATCTATATAATAATATTTTTGTAAATAATTGTTTAATATTGATTTATATGTTTTTATAGTTCAAACGAGATCATTTTAATTTATCAACAATGATAAGAAATTAGTTTTCAAATTTTGTTTACAATTATATGTACTTTAATTAATAAGTGAAAATGTGACCGGGAATCGGTTTTCCGATTTTCAACGGTTTAACGAACGGAAGTTGTTCAAAGTCAGTGCAACATTGTTTATTCTCTTATGCATATACATGTACATATATATACATGTCACATGCACACATGAACATATATAAACATACAAATATACATGTACACATATATATACATATACATATGAAAATATCTAAGATATTTTTCATCTCCTTAATATTTAAGCAACCCAAAGTCAACTCTATCACCCTAAGTACATGCACTAGAGATTATCACATTGGAGGGGGGTCACTTCGACTGAAAATGGTGAGGTAAGGGAGGAGTAAGGTGGTGATGATATGGTGATTTATAGGTGTGAAAATATCTGGATATTTTCATCTCTTCCTTTGGTTATAAATACCCACCTCTTTTCCATCTTTTTTCATTCTATCATAACTTCTTCAAAACCCATAAAAATGGCGAAATTAATTTTTCCAAACCTTGTAAAATTCGAGTGGCTGCAAATTTCATGTGTACCACTTCTTCCTATTTAAGGTTAGCTATGCCCTTGAGCAACATGTCCATAAATCAGGTGTTTCTTTTATTTAAATTATAGAAAAAAATTTAGAAGAACTTTCCCTTTGACAACGTTTCAAAATTCCTTGAGCAACATGTCCATAAATCAGTTAGAAGATGACCTATTTTCGAGTTTGATTTTCGTGAATCATAGAATACCTCTTCTTCTTTTGACCATATCTCCCTTAAAACAACTCGAAATTGAGTATTTTTTTAATTTAAGAGGAGAGAATATGCAAGAAATTTTCCTTTTGACAACATTTCCAAATTTTGAGACCAATATGGTCAAACACCCAAGAGAAAATGACCTATTTTCGTGTCTAGTTTTGTGAATTCAAGGTCTAAGCTCCACCACTCCACTTTTATACTTTTAGCCACCACCTCCATCACCATTGGTCGCGAGCTCCGCCATCTCCAAAGCAAAGCCATGAGCATTATGGGTGAAGGAAGTCTAGGGCCGAGAACAACTAGGCAAGGGGGAGCTGTTTAGATGTTTATTAGTGAAGTGTTGATTCGATTGAATGTTGGTAAGAAGTTTGGTTTGAAATGGTGAGTACACTAATCTATTTTTAAGTATTTAAAAATTAAATGTTTATATGCAAGTTTAATTAGTTAATTAATAAGCTTGGTTAAATAATTGGTTGAATAATTGGTTGGATATTTGGTTGATAACTTAGTTATGATAAATTATAAGAAATCGTAATAAGAAATGGTTAAGTAATTAACCGTAGTTAATTATAGAAAGTAAATCAATATTGATGTATATATGAAGCTTAATTATCCTCTTTGTGAATTTGTATATGAAAAAGGTTGAAATAAATATTATAATAATATAATATTATAATATGGAATAAAAATGAATATGAATCAAAAAGGTATTATGGGATGATTAAACCTCTTAAAAATGGTTTATAAAATTTTTACGGAAAAAGCTAAAACTCAATTAGGAGAAGTTTTGACAAGTTATGAAAATTAAGTCAAAAATAGGCGCGTCGTGCAACAGCAGTTCGCGATTTCATGCCATAGAAAGTTAAATCCATTTATACGATGGATTCGGAGTCGGAATTCTTTGGAATAAAAAATTTCCATACTCTAATAACTATAGTTTTAAAATAAAATAAAAAGATTGAGATTTCATTTAGTAGATTTTGAAATATGAGCAAAACAAGTTTTTAAAATAATTGCGCTTTGGCAGTTCGAAAACCAAAGCGATAAATTCTTTAAAATGGATATTTTTTATTCTTTGAAAATATGGAATAAATCCTATAAATATATTAGAATGTTTCAAAAAGGGATTTAAGTTATAAAATTGAATTTTTTAATGATAGAAAAGTCGTTTTGATTAAATAAACTTTAAGCACTATTCGCAGCACTTTTTGTAGCAGTTTTTAATAACTTTTGAAATATTGATTTAAACTTAACAATTATTTTCCAAATATTTTATAAGTGTTTTCAAATGAATAATTAAGCGTTTTATTTATGATTTTGAGGTTTTACAGTTTATTTAAAAAGAGTTTAAATAAATGATTTGAAGAAAAGCTGTTATAAATAAAGTGATTGAACCTTGGCTCTAAAAGCCGATGAGTAGACTGGATTTTTCTATTTGTGAGATCAGGAAATGGCATGCTTAAACTAAAGAGATGTTCAAGATCAACCAATGCCCTGACTCACCTAGCCTCTTTCCTGGGCGAGGGATAGATAATGTCGAAATGTTGGAAACGAGACAAGTATAAAAGATTCAAAATTTATAAATTGAATTTGATACAACTTGGATTATATGGACATAATCTTCTTATATTTTGTGTTAAATTCCAAGAAGGGAACTCGTACTATCCATATGAATTTAAAAGGTAATTTGATCATTATTCGACAAATAGTACTTATTGAATACAGAAATTGATATTGAGTAAAATTAGTATAATTTGCATGGATCCCTTTTTACTCAATTATGTTTTCCAATATGACTTGGGAGAAACGATTTGGTATTCCAAAGTTAAAAGAGAGGTTTAATGATTCCATATATACCGAAAAAGGAAAGTTCGAAAGTTATATATCTTTAAAGGATATTCTCGATAAAACAAATGAATTAATCTAATAATAATCACCTATATACCTGACTTCTTTTTATCGATAATTGGTTTGGAGAAACCAAAATCGGACTTGCTATTCGAAAATCGCTTCAAACCAATATACGCGTTCGAAAGTGAAGACATGTTGAAGACAATGATCTTGAATACAGGAGATCTTCATTTTGGAAGGACTGCTTGTTGATAATCTCTGATTAGCTCCTAGAATAAAATAAATAGCAGTGGTCCCTGTTTGCAAACAGATCCACAATATCCGAGCATAGATCTCAAATCCAGATAAAGTAGAGAATAAAAATGAAGAAGTAGCAAAATTAAAATGAGCAAGAAAGTAAAGAACACACGGTTTATAGTGGTTCGTCTATCTCCAGCCTACGTCCACTTTGAATTGATTCTTTTATTCCTTTTATATTGTGATTACAATTACAAGCCTTGGAAATCAGTAAACAAAATGGCAGAGTTTTGCCTAGAAAAGCATAAGAGGATCCCCTTTTTAGTTGTCATAGACCTGCTATTTATAGGTGTAGATCTGAAAATATCCGCCCCAAAACCTGGAATACCATTTCTCATGCACAGGTGGGCCCACTAGATAGATCCAGGGTGATTTGGGATCGATCCAAGTGTAACTCGTATCGATCCAAATTGGGTCCAATCAAGTTGAGATCGATCATGGACGTTCTCGAGTAAATAAGGAAGCTTCTGTGAAAATTTCATAGCATTTGGATCCATGGTTTGTGAGTTATGATCGATCCAAGTTCGTGTTTTCCAATGTAGGCCGGTAACTTCGGATCCATCAAACAGTGTGTATCCATCGCCTTCGCCTCCATTACTTCCCTTTGACAACGTTTCAAAATTCCTTGAGCAACATGTCCATAAATCAGTTAGAAGATGACCTATTTTCGAGTTTGATTTTCGTGAATCATAGAATACCTCTTCTTCTTTTGACCATATCTCCATTAAAACAACTCGAAATTGAGTATTTTTTTAATTTAAGAGGAGAGAATATGCAAGAAATTTTCCTTTTGACAACATTTCCAAATTTTGAGACCAATATGGTCAAACACCCAAGAGAAAATGACCTATTTTCGTGTCTAGTTTTGTGAATTCAAGGTCGAAGCTCCACCACTCCACTTTTATACTTTTAGCCACCACCTCCATCACCATTGGTCGCGAGCTCCGCCATCTCCAAAGCAAAGCCATGAGCATTATGGGTGAAGGAAGTCTAGGGCCGAGAACAACTAGGCAAGGGGGAGCTGTTTAGATGTTTATTAGTGAAGTGTTGATTCGATTGAATGTTGGTAAGAAGTTTGGTTTGAAATGGTGAGTACACTAATCTATTTTTAAGTATTTAAAAATTAAATGTTTATATGCAAGTTTAATTAGTTAATTAATAAGCTTGGTTAAATAATTGGTTGAATAATTGGTTGGATATTTGGTTGATAACTTAGTTATGATAAATTATAAGAAATCGTAATAAGAAATGGTTAAGTAATTAACCGTAGTTAATTATAGAAAATAAATCAATATTGATGTATATATGAAGCTTAATTATCCTCTTTGTGAATTTGTATATGAAAAAGGTTGAAATAAATATTATAATAATATAATATTATAATATGGAATAAAAATGAATATGAATCAAAAAGGTGTTATGGGATGATTAAACCTCTTAAAAATGGTTTATAAAATTTTTACGGAAAAAGCTAAAACTCAATTAGGAGAAGTTTTGACAAGTTATGAAAATTAAGTCAAAAATAGGCGCGTCGTGCAACAGTAGTTCGCGATTTCATGCCATAGAAAGTTAAATCCATTTATACGATGGATTCGGAGTCGGAATTCTTTGGAATAAAAAATTTCCATACTCTAATAACTATAGTTTTAAAACAAAATAAAAAGATTGAGATTTCATTTAGTAGATTTTGAAATATGAGCAAATCAAGTTTTTAAAATAATTGCGCTTTGGCAGTTCGAAAACCAAAGCAATAAATTCTTTAAAATGGATATTTTTTATTCTTTGAAAATATGGAATAAATCCTATAAATATATTAGAATGTTTCAAAAAGGGATTTAAGTTATAAAATTGAATTTTTTAATGATAGAAAAGTCGTTTTGATTAAATAAACTTTAAGCACTATTCGCAGCACTTTTTGTAGCAGTTTTTAATAACTTTTGAAATATTGATTTAAACTTAACAATTATTTTCCAAATATTTTATAAGTGTTTTCAAATGAATAATTAAGCGTTTTATTTATGATTTTGAGGTTTTACAGTTTATTTAAAAAGAGTTTAAATAAATGATTTGAAGAAAAGCTGTTATAAATAAAGTGATTGAACCTTGGCTCTAAAAGCCGATGAGTAGACTGGATTTTTCTATTTGTGAGATCTGGAAATGGCATGCTTAAACTAAAGAGATGTTCAAGATCAACCAATGCCCTGACTCACCTAGCCTCTTTCCTGGGCGAGGGATAGATAATGTCGAAATGTTGGAAACGAGACAAGTATAAAAGATTCAAAATTTATAAATTGAATTTGATACAACTTGGATTGTATGGACATAATCTTCTTATATTTTGTGTTAAATTCCAAGAAGGGAACTCGTACTATCCATATGAATTTAAAAGGTAATTTGATCATTATTCGACAAATAGTACTTATTGAATACAGAAATTGATATTGAGTAAAATTAGTATAATTTGCATGGATCCCTTTTTACTCAATTATGTTTTCCAATATGACTTAGGAGAAACGATTTGGTATTCCAAAGTTAAAAGAGAGGTTTAATGATTCCATATATACCGAAAAAGGAAAGTTCAAAAGTTATATATCTTTAAAGGATATTCTCGATAAAACAAATGAATTAATCTAATAATAATCACCTATATACCTGACTTCTTTTTATCGATAATTGGTTTGGAGAAACCAAAATCGGACTTGCTATTCGAAAATCGCTTCAAACCAATATACGCATTCGAAAGTGAAGACATGTTGAAGACAATGATCTTGAATACAGGAGATCTTCATTTTGGAAGGACTGCTTGTTGATAATCTCTGATTAGCTCCTAGAATAAAATAAATAGCAGTGGTCCCTGTTTGCAAACAGATCCACAATATCCGAGCATAGATCTCAAATCCAGATAAAGTAGAGAATAAAAATGAAGAAGTAGCAAAATTAAAATGAGCAAGAAAGTAAAGAACACACGGTTTATAGTGGTTCGGCTATCTCCAGCCTACGTCCACTTTGAATTGATTCTTTTATTCCTTTTATATTGAGATTACAATTACAAGCCTTGGAAATCAGTAAACAAAATGGCAGAGTTTTGCCTAGAAAAGCATAAGAGGATCCCCTTTTTAGTTGTCATAGATCTGCTATTTATAGGTGTAGATCTGAAAATATCCGCCCCAAAACCTGGAATACCATTTCTCATGCACAGGTGGGCCCACTAGATAGATCCAGGGTGATTTGGGATCGATCCAAGTGTAACTCGTATCGATCCAAATTGGGTCCAATCAAGTTGAGATCGATCATGGACGTTCTCGAGTGAATAAGGAAGCTTCTGTGAAAATTTCATAGCATTTGGATCCATGGTTTGTGAGTTATGATCGATCCAAGTTCGTGTTTTCCAATGTAGGCTGGTAACTTCGGATCCATCAAACAGTGTGTATCCATCGCCTTCGCCTCCATTACTTCGTATCCATGCTTCGTATCCATCCATCAGCGCCTACGGCCTTATTCATATCCATAAATCCATCCCCTATTTGTATCGATCCCCGATTGCCTGCTACGTATCCATCCCTGATTGCGTCCTTCATATCGATCAATAAGTGATCGATATGAAATGCCCATCCAAGTCCCTGAAACCGTTGCTTCATTCTTCGTACCGATCCAAGCTACGTCCATACCCAAGCTGTTCATATCCATCGATCCATGCCCATCGCCTTCGTATCGATCCCAAGTGCCTCTCTTCGTATCGATCTAATCTTAGATCGATACGAACTACTATCAGTCCAAGGCAATGTGTGTTATCCATATTCATTTCCATCTATCGATATGATAGCATCAATCTGTAGGCACCGATCCGAAGTCCATATCCATTTTGATCGATACAAATGTATCGATACGAAACCATTCCTCTCCAATATTGATCCATCCATTACTCGAGCATACGAACTCTGATTGACCTGAAATTTGAAATGTAGCCTCACCAAGCCTTGTTTATCATTCCCTATCGATCCCATCTTATTTGGAGCTTGGTCTGATTTTGATGGTATCGATCATAACCTTGTTTTCCAATCGATTTCCAATCCTGATATCCATCCTTTCCAGCCAATTTGTTGATATCCCGGCCTTGACCAAAAGGCGGGGTAACATTTTAGTCCCTTCATTCTAAATCTTCGAAATTCAAGGACTATTCGCTACTAATCCTAGGGGTAATTCCCGATAGGATGTGGTAGGAGAGTGCCTTCAGTTTGTCCTTTTCCTGGACAACTTGTATGGATGAGTGTTTGACATTGCATTTCCATGACCACGTATATTGATCTCTACAAACATACATCTGTTTAGTGGTGTAAGAGATAATTCTCTTACACTTAAAACCCATCTCTGAGACATACGAGCTCAGAGGTTGTACATTTCTGGAAATAATAGTGTGGCATTAGAAATGGCAATGTGGCATTCAATGTGGAACTTGTTATGAGAAAGGCAAAGCATGGCTTTGTGTGAAATAAAGCGTGGCTTTGTAGAAGTTGAGCATAGCGTCACGTACAAGCCTCACACCTGGAAGATGATACGGGTAATGATGTGGTCTAACCTATATTTTGGGCTATCGGTTTTATGAGTATGGAGGTGACCAATGGAATCTGGGCCTTAAGGCATTTATGCCTTATGGACAGGTATTGGAGGCTTGAGGGAGAACGAGTATAACCACCGAGTAATACGCTGTTCTATAGAAGCATATCTAACATAGTTCGGAGGCTTGCTTGAGATAAGTGAATAGCCACTGAGGTGCTAGTTGTTTATGCATGGATTTTGGAGGAAATGGTCACTAGTTCCCTATCATGTTGGAAACCCTATTCCAATAAGTGCTTTCAGACTTGATTGTAGAACCTACTTTGTAGGCCTAGTATGTTGGAATTTAATAATGTAACAGTTTCAGCTAGTTTATATATATTTACTTGGAAAGGATTTTCATAGCAATGTCAATAGCAATAATATCAATTGTTTTAAGTATAAAATGTTTTGGTTATCATAGGGTAAAAAACCCATCCATTTTATGTGAGGCGTGGTCTTATGAGATACTTTTCTTTTTTAAAAAGGGTTTTGTTCGACAACAAAGTCAATCTATAACACTTTCATATATATTTATAAATCATGTCTCACGCTGGTTTATCAAGCCTGATCTGGGTATTTTTAATACTCGGGTTAGATCCAAGTAGTTTCAAGATTAGCTGATGACGCTTGGAGTTTCCAGAGGAGAACTGGGGATCTTCATCAACGTATGGACGTATTCTATTTTTCTGCTGCATTTGTATTGTTGTTTTTCAGCAATTGTAAGGACAAAGATTTATAACTGTCCAGGCAGAATCTAGGTTAGAATCTGAAATGGTATTTAATTTTCCGTTGTAAAGATTATACATTGACATAAAATATGTTATTCCATTCGTGCGAGATTATGTTCTATCTTTATTTTCTTTTTCCCTTAACAATCGTTTTTTTCGACATTTGAATTTGCGGCACATGAATATGAGGTTGTATTAGTATCGATTTTCGAGTGTTGAAAATCCTGGTCGTTACTTTTGATATCAAAGCTTTGGTTGGGCGAACACATAGGCTTTGGTGGGGTAAAACTCATTATAAATAGGGTTAGTAATACCCTAGAATGAGTGACTCATTAGAGATAGGGTTACTAACACCCTAGAATGAGTTTGATCGTATTACATATGAGCACGTATTTGTTAATGCTATATCTAAAAGATTTTTGGTTTTGGAAAATTGGTAAATGAAATAATTTTACCTAGGATTATATTTTTAATGTAAAGAAATATCTTTCAAATGATATAGTTAGTGTTTGGTTGTTAAGGAAATGATAATATTCAAGTATTATCGTTGATTGATTTTTTGTTTGATTTAAAAGTTTAAACTCAAACATCTCGTGAATTTAGTTTCACAATTTGACTATATGGTGTTCAATAAATAATGTTTAAGTTAAAAGGAAATTTATCTTCTAAATAGTTTCTTTGAAAGGAGGATAATTTATTAGTTTAATACAATATGTTGAAAGTGGGTTTTTTCCAGAAACTATTATGATATGGTTATAGAAAATAAACTGTTTACAAATAAATTTTGAAAACATTTGAGAAAAATGTGTTATAATGAATGATGATTATAGAAAAGATATTTATCTTTTGGAATAAAATGTTTTTCTTTAAAAAGAAATATTTGGAAATGATTCTCTTTATAAAAGAGTTTGAATCAAAGTTAAGATTTTATGAAATGTTTTCATAAACAGTTTTGAATGTTAATAAGTATGTATGTCTTACGTAGATCATTTCGTCACACGATTTTGATCTAAGATTCGAGTGTAGAACTTGGAGGTGTACACCGGTTCAAAAAAGGATTTATCACTCGATTTTTAATGGCGAACATTGATGAGGGTCTGTGTTTGGATACTTACGTTTTCTATCATAGTTGAGAGCTATGTAAGGAAAGCTAAAAGTTCTAATTGAAAAGCCCGATCAGAGTCCGCACTCGAGGATTAGGGGATCAATGCTAGTTCGGAAGAAAAGTTGTGGATTTGAATAGTAGATCAAATCTGATGATCTGTATACATCATACGAATGTAAGTTTAAAAATAAATATTTTGGGCAAATACCTTTGGGTTTTGTTTTGGTGTAATTTCAGGGACGAAATTCTTTTAAGGGGGGAAGTCTGTAACGACCTGCAAATTTATCACTTTGATCAATTATATTTATTTTTAAAATATTTAAATATAAGTTTTTTAAATAGAATATGATGTTGTGAACAATAAATAATAATGGCAATCTTATTTTGAATAAGTATTTACAAAAAATATATACTTTGGAAAAATAGCGATAAAATGACCGAAAACCGTTTTATCGATAAACAGCTCTATAATCGTCAAACATCACGCACGGAGCTAGATATACAAACTTATTTTTATAATTAAACAAGAATATGAAATAAAATTCTTTATTTTATTTTTGGAAATAAAATGTATTTATGACATCATTAGTGATGTCATCATATTTAATAATTGATTTATGATTTTAAATTGAGATTTAATAATTTAATAATTGTTTTAAATGATAATAATTCATTTTAAATAGTTATAAAGTGATAATAAATCATTTATAATAATTTTATAAAGATATATATTTGAATTGAAAAATGTAAGGAAATGGATATCGCTTTATCGATATAATAACACTTTTTGTAAACAATTGTTTCGTATTGATTTATATGGTTTTATAATTCAAATGAGATCATTTTAATTTATTAATAATGATAAGAAATTATTTTTTAAATTTTGTTTACAATTATATGTACTTTTATTAATAAGTGAAAATGTGACTAGGAATCGGTCTCCCGATTTTCAACGGTTTAACGAACGGAAGTTGTTCAAAGTCGATGCAACATTGTTTATTCTCTTGTACACATGCATGAACACATATATGTGTGTCACATGCACACATGAACATATATAAACAAACTAATATACATGTACACATATATATACATATACATAAGAAAATATCTAAGATATTTTCCATCTCCTTAATACTTAAGCAACCCAAAGTCAACTCTTTCACCCTAAGTAAATGCACTTGAGAACATCACATGGGGAGGGAGTCACTTAGGCTGAAAATGGTGAGGTAGGGAGGAGTAAGGTGGTGATGATATGGTGATGTATAGGTGTGATAATATCTAGATATTTTCATCTCTTCCTTTGGCTATAAATACCCACCTCTTTTCAACTTTTTTCATTCTATCATAACTTCTTCAAAACCAATCCAAATGTAGAAATAATTTTTTTTCAAACTATGTAAAATTCTAGTGGCTACAACTTTCATGTGTACTACTTCTTTTCCTTTTGAGGTTGGCTTTGCCTAAATCTCATTTCTTTGCTGTGCATTTTCAGGTCCAGATTTTAAGTCCGAGTATATCTCTTTTTCTTTTGATCATATCTCCCTCAAAAATTGGAATTACGTGTTTTGTTTTTTTAAATTATAGAGAAAAGAATGTAGAAGAACTTTACCTTTGATAACTTTTCAAAATTCCTTGAGCAACATGTCTACAAATCAATTAGAAGATGACCCATTTTCGGGTTTGATTTTTGTGAATCTAAGAATACCTCTTCTTCTTTTGACCATATCTCCCTTAAAAGAACTTGAAATTGAGTAATTATTTTTTTTAATTCAAGAGCAGAGAATTTGAAAGAACTTTTCCTTTGATAACATTTCAAAATTTTGAGAGCAACATGGTCAAAAAGCCGAGAGAAAATGACCTATTTTCGGGTCTTGTTTTGTGAATTCAAGGTCGACGCTCCACCACTTCGCTTCTATATTTTTGATCACCACCTCCATCACTATTGGCCATGAGCTCCACCATCTCCAAATCAAAGTCATGAGCATTAGGGCTGAAGGAAGTCTAGGGCCAAGAGCAACTAGGCAAGGGGGAGTTGTTTAGGTGGTGTATTAGTGAAGTGTTGATTCGATTGAATGTTGGTTGGAAGTTTGGTTTGAAATGTTGAGTACACCAATCTATTTTTATGTATTTAAAACTTAAAATGATTATATGCAAGTTTAATTAGTTAATTAATAAGCTTGGTTGAATAATTGGTTGAATATTTGGCTGATAACTTGGTTGTGATAAATTATGAGAAATCATAATAAGAAATAGTTAAGTAATTGACCATAGTTAATTAGTAGAAAAAATCAATACTGATGTATATATGAAGTTTAATTATCCTCTTTGTGAATTTGTATATGAAAAAGGTTGAAATAAATGTTATATAAATATAATATTATAATACGGAATAAAAATGAATATGAATTATAAAGGTGTTTTGGGATGATTAAACCTCTTAAAAGTTTAAATGGTTTATAAATGTTTTGTAAAAAACCAAAAACTCAATTTGGAGAAGTTTTGACAAAATAGGCGCGTCGCATAACGACAGTTCGCAATTTCGCGCCATAGAAAGTTAAATCCATTTATATGATGGATTCGGAGTTAGAATTCTTTGGAATAAAAAATTTCCAAACTCTTATAACTATAGTTTCCAAACAAAAGAAAATGATCAAGATTTCATTTAGTTGATTTTGAAATATGAGCAAATCAAGTTTTTAAAATAATCGCGCTTTGGCAGTTCGAAAACAAAAGCGATAAATTCTTTAAAATAGATATTTTTAATTCTTTAAAAATATGGAATAAATCCTATAAATATATTAAATATTTTAAAAAGGGATTTAGGTTATAAATATGAATTTCTAAATGATAGAAAATTTGTTTTGATTAAGTAAACTTTAAAGCACTATTCGCAGCACTTTTTGTAGCAGTTTTTAATAACTTTTGAAATATGGATTTAAACTTAACAATTATTTTCCAAATATTTTATAAATGTTTTCAAAAGAATAATTAAGTGTTTTAATAATGATTTGGAGGTTTTACAATTTATTTAAAAAGAGTTTAAATAAATTATTTGAAGAAAAGTTGTTATAAATAAAGTGATTGAATCTTGGCTCTAAAAGCCAATGAGCAGACTAGATTTTTCTATTCCTAAGATTAGGATGTGGCATGCTTAAACAAAAGAGATGTTTAGGAGCAACCAGTGCCCTGGCTCACCTGACCTCTTTCTTGGGTGAGAGATAGATAAGGTCAAAATGTCGAAAAAGAGACAAGTATAAAAGATTCAAAATTTATAAATTGAATTTGATACAACATGGATTGTATAGACATAATCTTCTTATACTTGGTGTTAAATTCCAAGAAGGGAACTCGTAGTAACTTTATGAATTTAAAAGGTGATTTCATCATTATTTAACGAATAATACTTGTTGAATAGGGAAATTGATATTGAGTAAAATTAGTATAATTTCCATGGATCTCTTTTTACTTAATTATGTTTTCCAATATGAGTTAGAAGAAATGATTTGTTATTTCCAAAGTTAAAAGAGAGGTTTAATTATTCGTATATACCAAAAAAGAAAAGTTCGAAAGTTATATATCTTTAAAGGATATTTTCAATAAACGAATAAATTAATCAAATAATAATCACCTATAAATCAATAATTGGTTCGGAGAAAATGAAATCGGACTTGCTATCTGAAAACCGCTTCGAACCAATATACGCGTTTGGAAATGAAGACATGTTGAAGACAATGATTTGGAAGACAGGAGATATTCATTTCGGAAGGACTGCATGTTGATATCTCTGCTTAGCTCCTAGAATAAAATAAATAGCAGTGGTCCCTTCGTTCTAAATCTACGAAGTGCAAGGACTATTCGCTACTAATCCTAGGGGTAATTCTCGACTGTATGTGGTTGGAGAGTGCCTTCGGTTTGTCCTTTTCCTAGACAACTTGTATGGATGAGTGTTTGACATTGCATTTCGAAGACCACGTATATTGATCTCTACAAACGTACATTTGTTTAGTGGCGTAGGAGATAACTCTCTTACACTTAACACCTTTCTCTGAGACATATGAGCTCAGAGGTTGTACATTTGTGGAAACCAATAGTGTGTTGTTAGAAATGGCAATATGACATTCAAAGTGGAACTTGTTATGAGAAAGGCAAAGTGTGGTTTTGTGTGAAATAAAGTATGGCTTTGCAGAAGTTGAGCGTAGCCTCACGTACGAGCCTGACACCTGGAAGATGATACGGGTAATGGTGTAGTCTAACCTATATTTCGGGCTATCGATTTTATGAGTATGGAGGTGACTAGTGGAATCTGGGCCTAAAGGAATTTATGCCTTATGGACAGGTATTGGAGGCTTGACGGAGAATGAGTATAGCCATTGAGTAATACGTTGTTCTATAGTAGTGTATCTACATAGTTTAGAGGCTTGCTTGAGATAAATGAATAGCCACCGAGGTGTTAGTTGTTTATGCATGGATTTCAGAGGAAATGGCCACTAGTTCTCTATCATGTTGGAAACCCAATTCCAATAAGTGCTTTCGGACTTGATTGTAGAACCTACTATGTAAGCCTAGTATGCTGGAATTTAATAATGTAACAATTTCAGCTAGTTTATATATATTTACTTGGAGAGGATTTTCAAAGCAATGTCAATAAAAATAATACCAATTGTTATAAGTATAAAATGTTTTGGTTATCATAAGGTAAAAATAACCCATCCGTGTTAATGTGTGGCGTGGTCTTATGAGATACTCTTCTTTTTCAAAGAGGGTTTTGTTTGACAGCAAAGTCAATCTATAACACTTTCATATATATTTATAAATCGTGTCTCATGCTAGTTTATTAAGCCTGATCTGGGTATTTTTAATACTCGGGTCAGATCCGAGTAGTTTGAGCAACCTAAAGACGCTTTCAGTTTCCAAAGGAGAGCTGGAGATCTTCAATCAACGTATAAACGTATTCTATGTTTCTGCTGCATTTGTATTGTTGTTTTTAAACAATTGTAAGGACAGAAATTCATGACTGTCTAGGCTGAATCTAGGTTAGACTCTGATATGGTATTTAATTTTTCGCTGTAAAGATTATATATTGAAATATAATATGTTATTCCATTCGTGTGAGATTTTGTTCTGTCTTTATTTTCTTTTTCCGTAACAATTAGTTTTTCCAACACTTGAATTTACGGCACGTAAATACCGAGTATGTATTAATGTCGATTTTCGAGGGTCGAAAATCCCAGTCATTACAATAATGTTATAAAAATCTGATAGCTCGTACTTTTGGCACAAACGTGAGTCCGAAAGTCATAAAAGGCTTTGGATCGGTGTGTCAAGGGATGCGGGCTACTATAGTAATATTAATATATGTAATATAAGACAAGTTATAAATTAATCAGTAAGCGATGAAATGTAGGTATATTATTGAAATGAGTAAGTAAGTAAGTTAGTAACCAAAGGAGATAGTGTGAGACAAAAAGGAACATAAAATAGATCTAATAATAAAAAAGGGAAATGAACGGTAAATGATATTTAAATCTTTTATGTTAAAAGTAAGAGGTAAATGACACCAAATTGGCATTAATGAAATGAGAAGTAAAGGCATATAGAAGTAAAGGAATATTATTAACAGTTGAACATTAGAGTCATAGTAAATAAATAAGTATGAATATAAGTGTAGCCTCAAGTATGCATTTATGACGGGTGTGAATTATTAAAGTTAGTTAATAGCTTCGATTAAATAAGAAACGACTTAGTCATTAAAATGGGCTGGAATGCGAGGTCTGCAATGAAGAATATACATATTTCAGATATCCGAAAGTAAGAATTAAATAAGTTTCTGAAAGAAGGTGTGTAGTAATCACTCCAAGATGATGGTCGGATTTTAATATTTTGAAAGAAGATAAGTTAGAAGTAAGTGGAAAAGAAGAAAAGTATAAAAGTTTGGACAAGTAAAACCCACTCTGAGTCTGACCCCATATGAAAGAACTAAATATAAAAAGGTTTGAGAAAAATATATAAATATAATATTTGAAATGATTTTCAAAGGATTTGTTTAAAAGTAGAAAACCTTAATTTTGAAAAGTAAGTAGATATTAATTTTTTCTTAGAATAAAATATCCTTTTATATTTAAATAAAAACTTGTGGTGGAAATTAAAAAAATTTAGATCATGAATTTCAATTAAAATGGGTTTTTAATAAAGAGATATTTCTTTTGGAAATATTATATACATAGAGCATATGTATAACTCATCGATTTTTCTGATATGAAAATTTTTAAGTTGTGAAATTATTTTTAGGGGTGGAAAATAGAAAGTGGTATAAGTTTAAGATAAGGTAAATTGAACGAGGAAAGAAGGTTAAAACCCAAAAATAAAGCAGTATGCGAGTAAGCAGTAGGCGAGTGCACTACAATGGTTCAATAAAGAAAACAGTCAATTAAGTGAAAACCAATTTAAATAAAGCAATTTAGGTAAAAAGCTAAATAGTAGCAACATTATGAAATATAAATAGAAACAATATTAGAAATTCATGTAAAATAATGTTAATAATTAGAAACAATATAGAAATTAAATGAAAAAATGGATAGTTTCCACAAATATGTGCAGTAATTGCACATACCTTTTTAGAAGGCCACATTATATGCTATTGGAACCTTTGCTATGGTTGAAAGTGGAAGTGGCATGAGTATTAGGAAAATAATAGGATGGAAGTTGTCCTTGTCTACTCTAGTTTTTAGCGAAAATTATAAAGGATGTTTTATAAACACTATAAAGTGCATTTTTGAAGAAAATAGTTTGGTATAAAAATTGAGTATTTGGAATATAAAACTTGATAAATATTTTGAGTTAAAAATCCAAATTTTAGGAAGTAAAATCTTCGTTGTTAAAAGGTTTTAAAGCATAAGTTGATTTGAATGACCATTCATGTAATAAAATTTGACTTTTAATTGAAAAGAAAGAAAGGATCTTTTAAAAATTTAATTGCCAATATTTCCTTTTAAACTTAATAAATAAATTTAATTGATAAATTCTAAATTATAGTTTTAAAAGTTAAGACGTCTACAATTAACATTGGTTAAAATAAGGAGATTTTCATGGTTCCTTTTTAAAACCAAACTATTGAAGGATTTAAATAAGAAGTTTCTAAGTTATATTTTAAAGATAAAAGTTTTAGGTATAAGTACTTCATAATTTTGAAGTTGTAATTTTAGAAAAATTAGCAAAAACTAAACCAAAATTTTAATATGGAATAGATAGGGATGATTGCCTAGGTAAGACGGGATAAAAGTTTAGGCTAGGAGTAAAATAGCGATGAATGCTCGTAGAGTAGCAATAGTGAACCTCTGTTGGATATATGGAATACTGGTACAAGCCTAGGAATATTTCATTAAACATGGGTGAAGACCATAAAGAAGAACCCGTAAGGAAATGGGAAATGGTATAAAAATACATTTCTGCAAGTTTTAGAGTATACGAGCATGAAAGATAAAATAAATTTGAGAAAGCATATATCAAGATTTAAGAATACTATCAAGATATTTAGATTAAAAAGAGATAGCAATATAATTGGTTGTGATAATGGGAGTATTGGATGGACCTTATTTATTAGTAGTCAAAAAGAAAAGTTACGATATGTGGATTACAATAGAATGACATGCTAGAAATCTCCATTTCATTTATGTAAGAAGTAATAGGGCCACAACATTCTTAATGTCGGTTGATGTTGAAGGGCGGCTTCCAGCAATTGTTTCTTTTCGGTTTGGATTTTAATCTTTAGTTGTTTTTGCTGTATCAAACGTGTACAATATTATGAGAAAAGTTCCTTTTGAATTGGTTTTCTTGATTTACTACTGTATTCATTAGAAAACCGTGTAAGTAAGAAAATCTAATGTAGACACTTAACTAATGCAAAGTAAGAATGGAAGTTTATAAAATAAATTAGAAAAATTATTAGCCACTAAAAGTAAAATAATGTTAAGTCCCAAAAAATTTAAAATTTCAAAAAGATAAATTTTAGTAAACGATGGATAGAGAAAATTTATTGCAAAACCACGGATCACTATCCCTCTATGCCTTAAAAGTTGAAATTTATAAGTAAACATGTATGTTGATTGTTGTTCTAATTTAAAAAAGGTTTTAAAATTTGAAAATTTATTGTGTAGTGGAAAAGAGATAATCATGGATGCTAACTCATGGACTAAATTCTGACTGCATAGGATGAGGCCTAATTCGTTTTGAAAAAATAAAAACAAATACTTTTGAAAAAAAAATTGTTAAAAAATGTTCGATTTTTAATAGAAAATGTTTTTGTAAAAGTTTTGAAAAAAGTAAGTTTTATATTTAAATTTTCCAACCATTTCTAAAATTTAATTGAATAATATTTTGAGCGAAAAAGAAGGGAATTTTTTATTTTTGAAATGGCACATGCTTAGCATAGGGGAAAAGTCGATAACTTGACAAGTATGAATTTTATTGTACAATAGAAGTGAAAATAAAGAAAAATGTAGTTAATGATAAGGGAAAAAGCTATTGTAATCTTGGGGGTTTTTTCATACCTTATCGATAGGTAAGCAAAACTTATTATAAAATAACTCTACTTTAAAAAAATTAGAACTTTTAGAATAAATTTCCTTATGTGGACTATACTTGGAAAAGTTGAAAAAGAATTGAGGGCAAAAGAGAAAGTTCCAAGGTATAGTGGAATGGGTACATAAGAGAAAGATGAAAATATGGAATTCTGCATCTAAATCCTTTTTTTATATAAGAATATAGGTTCAGAAAACAATATTTTCAAAATTTTGGATATTAAAAAATCGTGTGCTAGGTATTGGATGGTAGAGACTGAATGCAAAATTGGTTGAACTATGCTTCTATTCGTAGAAGTGTGGGAAAATTTGGATGTAAAAACAAAGATTTTGATTTTCAAAAATTGCATACATATAGAATTGTCACCATATATAGGTTGTTTGCACCATATTTTGGAAATTGTTTTAAAGAATGCATTTACATAGGAGGCGCAAATTTAGTATTATTCCGCATACATATCAAATATGTTGTGATACACCATGCACTTTTACACGATTGGTTACAAAATTTGTTGCACATAAATTGATTTGATAGCTTAGAATGGTTGCATGCTATGTTACAAGATTTAGTCCTTGAAAAATTTCGATGACGAAATTCTTTTGAGGGGGGAAAAATGTAACACCTCGTATGATAAAAAGGAAATTAATTAATAAGTAATTTCCAAAGCCCAAAATTTTTTTTAGTAAACGTCAGAATTTGGCTACGAAACTTATACCGTTGGCTTCGTGGCTATTTTCAAATCAATTTTCATATATATAGTTTTACGATGGGAGTTCAAACGAAAAAGTTATTAACATTTGAAGTTTTCGGGTCGAAAATAATTCAAAACCAATTAAGGAAGTAAATGTGAATAACTTAACATTAAAATGGGCAATAAGTATAAATGTTAACGTTGAATATAAATGTTGATTAAGGGCGCTCAATCAATCAAATCCAATTATGAAAGCGTGTAAGTAAATAAATTAGGCACAAAAGTAAATAAGTATCAATAACTTACGTTAATGTAAACATTAGATGCAAATCTTTTCATTTAATAATTGGCTATGTTGAATCTAATCAAATCAGGATTAAAAGGAAATATCAAAGGAGATCGGCATTAAATCAAATTAAATCGGTGCTAAAAGGGAAATAAATAAAGGAAAATTAATTAACGTTAAAAGAAACGTTAATAAATAAGAACGTTAACGTTGAAGCAAAGAAAATCAAAAAATAAACGGTAAGAATTAACACTAATTAACGTTATTGGATACTTAACATGTAAGCAAGATTAACATTAATATATTAAAAGCAGCGATAACTGAAAGAAATCGAGCAACAAATTATAAAGCGAACTGATCGACACCCTAGTGCCTACCAGTCGACACCTAGCGGTTGACCGGTGGAGGTTAGGCGGTCAGCCTATCAGATAGCTTTGGGCGAGAATGAAACTGTAATACCCCAAGATTTTGAGGAAAATTCTTTTAAAATAAATGATTAAAATTCTGGGGGAAAATCAGAATTATTATATAGGTGGGATTTTCAGTGGTGCAAGGTTGTGTGCATGTGTGCACGTGCACACTAGATATGGCACTAAGGGAAAATCCAGAATTCCTGAATAATAAAACAAGAAAGGAAAACATTCAGATAAAATGTTTTAAATAAAAGAAATATAGGCTTAGGCATGAATATTAAAATTCCTGTGGATGTGTGTATATATATATATTACTTGTCTGAAAATTAAGACAGAAGAGAACATTGATTTACAATGAATAAGTGGAATTTTATTTGAATAATGGGTGTGTAGAAATGCACATAAATATGCACATGTTTTCTGCAAATAAAAGGTTAAAGTTAAATTAACACCCATAGTTGTATAAAAGTATATATATCCAGACATTATTTGAGCAGAAAATTAATAAAGGAATCACTAAAACAGTAAGAACCATAGTGCAAGAAAGAAAATGTACATGGGCAGAAAATAGAAAGTCACACCATTATCATGTTTGAGGTAAGTATAATAAAAATACTTAAAGTTATCACTTTCTGAAAAGAAAGGAAAATAGGCACAATTTAGTCTTGTTTTAAAATATTGGCCGGGACATTAAGGGTTAGAAGGGAGGGAATATGCAATGCCAAATGCATGATTCTGGTCTGGGCTAAAATAGGGATTTTGCATCACCCAAAACCCTAGACAGAACCCTTATTTAAACCAAGAGCCCAATCAGAAAACTGCTCTCTCACTAATTAATTAACCTAAGGAAGAAGAGGAAGATAAGGCTAAAGATTGAGGGGTTTTCTGGTTTAAGCTTGTGTAAGCATTTAGGTGAGTATCCTCACTCATATACATGGCATTAAGACCTGGGATTAGGCAGCCAAGCTTTTATATGTTATATTTTGCATGTTTTGATTTACAAACTATGTTGGCTACTGATGGTTTCATGAATGTTGGATGAAATATGATCTGCTATGCTGGATGTATAACTTTGTTGTTTTATTTTCATCTCTGTATATTATACCAAAACCTTATGGAACATATATCAGAGTATTTGTAACTAGTTTGAATAATGGCTTAAGACAAAGAATGAAAAGATAAAGAAAACTATGAGCTGCATATACATTGGTATGGTGCTGAGGCTTGAAATAATTGGTTAAGGGTGCAATGGAGTCTTTCTCTATAAGTGCTGAGCCCTAAACTAAACAGAAATTTACAAGCCTAAAAACTATGTTTAAATAAGATTGAAAATCTGGCTAAATATAGTTGCTTGCAAAATCAAAATAAACTCAATAAAGCCATGTATTTATTCTCAGTTGCAAACATTCTGGTATATGCTTGAATAGGGTGTATGTATGCTAAATAATGTGAGATGGAATGACTGGGGTGTTATATCTCTAGAAAGTAACCTTTAACTTGCTTGCAATATTATGTCTGCAAGGTAACTAGTATGTTTCATGAGTATAGGTGGTATGTACACCTAGCTATCATTGATAGAATGAACATAAATACACTTAGTGATATAACTAAGGATTTTGTGCCAAGAAGGCTGCTGGAATGCTTGTCCTATTTGAAGTAGACAAGTTGGCACATGGCTTGTTTAAGTCCTGAGATCTTTGTGCCATAATGTTAATTAGTTCATGGCAATGTGTCCCTTTGATTCCTTATAGCAGATGAGGCCAGGAATTTATAAGAAAAAGAAAAGGCAAACTAGTAGTTCCAGATAAAAGTTGTTTTATTGCATATGTTTGCTCTTATGTATTGTACATGATAATACCTGTCAAGTATGCAAAGTATATTTATGCTGTATCCTTAGCTTAATATCATGGATATGTTAGAAATGCTCACACCAGATCATAGATCTGACCCTTATTGCTCATGGCACATGGGGGTGCCTCATTTATAATGAGGCAGCCACTAATGCTTTTGCAGGTTATGATGGAGCTAAGTAAGCAAGATTAAAAAGATATGGAATAGAGGATGCTAAGATAATTAGAAATAAAAGCTAGAAAGTGTTAATTCATGCATGTATTCCCTGATTAATATGGCTATCTAAATGTATTAAGTAGGAAGAACTTGTAAGAGACATGTGCTATGTTGTCTCTGGTTATTTCTGATTTGGTATGTACTAAGGATCTTGATGTTAAACTGATTTGAAAACTTATTTGCTAAAGTTGTTTTGATTTTGAGGAAAAACCTGGATTTTATAAGCATAATCATTTTATGATGATTTCAGTTAATCCTGAGTTCTTTCAAAAAGAATGAAGATATATAGAAAATTATATTGAGCACACCCAGAAAAGAATTAAACTGCTATATCTTCAATTTATAATACTGACATAAGTCCAGATGCAAGAAAAAGTGTTTATACCCTGAAGATGTATTTTTAAAAAAAAAAGAGAAGTATGATTAGGAAGAATGGTATATATCTGATCACAAAATGTCTGATTCATACAAATATATATACATGCTTTTGGAAAGGAAAGGTATCAATGTTTTGTGTATAATCTGGATTGTAAAAATGCAAACAAAAGACTGGCCAGGGTAACCATATGGTTAGGCCATAGGTCAGGCCAAATGTTTCACTTCAAATCAATGAAGCAAGGGAACAATTGAGCTCAGTTTTCTGGAAAAAGAACAAAAACACTGACATGTACATGTATATCTGTGTACATGTTGATATTGGGCAAAAATATAAATGTAAATTCTTAAAACAGTTGTAAGAATGGGTTTAAAAATAGTTATGCAAGAAGAATTGTTTTGTATGTTAGGTTATAGGCAAAAATTAAATATATATATGTACAATTATAGGTAGGTATCAGATTTCAGCCATACAGGAGAAAATAAAAAGAAAAACAAAAATTGTGTTTGAACCGACCAGCATAGTACTCGAACTAGTGACCTTGCATGAATAAGTTAGGCGCGTTTCCATTACGCCTAGATGTTGCTTGTGTTCACTTAGGATCCACTTTCTTTTAACCTGAGTTTGATAATATTCAGACTTTAAGACAATCATCTATATTAAGCTTGCTTTCCACTGATTATTGCTTGGTTATTTCTTAATTATAATAACAGTCTAAGGTACATATTTCCAGTGGACACAATAGTCAAATCAGGATACAATAAGTTTTAATTTTAAAAGGGAATTTATCACATTTTTGCAAATTTAAAAAGGATTTCTACTTATTATCATACTCTGATTCAAGTAGAATATAACATAGATATCTTCATATATGTATGTTAAAAATGATTTAGAATTAAAACAATATTTCTATATTGTGAAAGATCCTGGATATATTTTGTTTATTAGAGAAAAGAAAATGACCCTGGAAAATATATTGGTAAAAAAAAAAAATCACATATAAAATAAGTGTGTATATAAGAGGGTCTTTTCATTTGGTATCAGAGCTATGTTTTAATTAACATAGCAAAATGTTTGTATGCTTATGTTTATACTAGGTTGTTTGTATATTTGACTGTTTATAAGTATTCCCTGAATGTATGTATGTGTGTGCATGTGACATACACAATGATTAAATAGGAAAGATATAATCAATTTAAAATTAAAGCTAAGTATTATAAACTAATAAGATGAAATACATATACTTTTAGAAATATGGTAGGAAGAGGGTCTCATCATCAAGGAGGATCTAGCACACCACAAATGCTTGACATGCAGGAATTTGTGAGAGTTTTGAGAGATGGAATTGGGCACAGACCTGAGAACCCACATGAGGAGCTCTCCAAGTTAGTGAAGACTTATACCAACTTGGGAGGCAAGAGCTTTGAAGGAACTGAAAGTGTAATGGAGATTCAAGCATGGCTGAGGACATTAGAGAGGATCTTCACTGATATGCAACTAGATGACCAAAGGAAGAGGCAAGTGGCCTCAAGGCAATTAAAAGGTGCAGCTTTGAGTTGGTGGGAGGTGATCATAGCTGGCCGGAATGAAAATGATATTAATTGGAATCAATTTAAGGAGATGTTAGAGGCAAGGTTTGTTCCAGCCTCAGCAAAAACCACTTTACTTGAGGAGTTCATCAAACTTAGACAGGGGACTATGAATGTCACAGAATACACCCAGAAGTTTGAGGGATTGTCTACCTATGGGGCAATGTTAGTGGCTGATGAAGCATCCAAAAATGATAGATACATCAAGGGATTGAACCCAGGGCTTAGCAGGGCTATACTACCTTATGCTGACAGAACTTTTGATCAAGTGATAGATTTGGCTCTGAAGATTGAGCAGCATGATAAGGAAAGAGATAAGTTTAGGAGCTTCAAAAACAATAGCAACAAGAAGAACAAAGGGAAGTACCATCCTTATGATAAGAAGAAAGGAGAGGCAGATGGTAAGAAGGCAGTAGATGCAAAACCCAATGAAGCCAAAAGAAAAATAGTTTGCAACCATTGTGGGAAAGAAGGCCATATTAAGCCAAGATGCCCAGAGCTTAAAGGGGGAGCTTTCAAATGCTATCTATGTGGGAAGGAAGGGCATATGAAAAGAAATTGCCCAGAATACAAGCAACAAGGGAAAGTGGCAAACCTGGAAGGTAGGGGCAAGGCCATAATTGAGGCTAATGCTGAAAACCATGGTCAAGTGGAAGGTACACTATTTATTTGTACCATACCTTTAGCTGTAATATATGATACCGGGGCAACCCACTCACTCATTTCCCATGAAATAGTTAAAAGGTTGAAAATGAACTGCAAATTGGCTGAAATACCTCTGTTAATACAAAGCCCTTTAGGAAGTTCTAGTGTATTAGATATGATTTGTGTGGATGTGAATTTGAACATAGGGGGAAACACATTTGTTTCCAATTTATATGTTCTAAATTTCCCAAATATAGGAGTTATATTAGGGGCAGATTGGCTAAGACAATTCAAAGCCATAATTGACCTAGATGCATCCACCATTTCACTACAAAATTCTAAAGGCCAAAGGGTTACAATTCTATGTGAACCTATCAAAGAAAACAGTCTAAATCATTTAATTGAATTAGAAAATAATCCCAAGGAAATAGCTATTAATGAAATCCCCATAGTTAAAGAATACTTGGATGTATTTGGGGAAGTAAAAGGTGTCTCACACCATAGACCTGTTGAATTCCAGATTAACCTTATGCCTGGGGCTAGCCCAGTTATCAAAAAGCCTACAAGGATGGGGCCAAGTGAATTAAAAGAGCTAAAGAACCAGCTGGAAGAATTAGAAGCCAAGGGGTTTATAAGGCCAAGTAATTCATGCTGGGGTGCTCCTGTAGTATTTGTTAAAAAGCATGATGGTACTTTAAGAATGTGTATAGATTACAGAGAATTAAACAAAGTAACCATCAAAAACAAATACCCATTACCCAGGATAGATGATCTCTTTGATCAACTCAGTGGAGCTAAAGTGTTTTCTAGGCTAGACTTGGCATCTGGGTTTCATCAGATGAAGGTTGAGGAATCAAGTATTAAATATACAGCATTCAACACAAGATATGGTTTGTATGAGTTTCTGGTTATGCCATTTGGGCTAACAAATGCCCCTTCTTACTTTGTAGACCTAATGAATAGGATATTCAGAGATTACTTAGACAAGTTTGTTCTGATTTTTATAGATGATATTCTAATCTACTCTAAAACAATAGAGGAACATGAGAACCACTTACATTTGGTCTTATCTAGATTAAGAGAAAAAGATTTGAAAGCAAAGTTCTCTAAGTGTGTGTTCTGGCAAGAGGAAGTACACTTTCTTGGACATGTTGTCTCTGCTAGAGGAATTTCTGTAAACCCCAATAAGATAGTAGCAATCCAAGCATGGAAGAAGCCTAACAATGTTAGTGAAGTCAGGTCATTCATGGGGATGGCAGGATACTATAGGAGGTTCATACAAGGATTTTCTAAAATAGCAATGCCACTCACCAACCTGACTAGGAAGAACCAGAAGTTTATATGGACTGATAAGTGTGAACAAGCTTTCACCCAGATCAAGGAGGCTTTGGTAAAATCACCAGTGTTGAGGGTACCAGAAGGCAATGAGGGATTAGTTGTATATACAGATGCATGTGGGTCAGGGCTAGGGGCTGTGTTGATGCAGCAAGATCAGGTCATAGCCTATGCATCTAGACAACTAAAACCCCATGAAACTAGATATGCAACTCATGATCTTGAGTTGGCAGCAGTAGTTTATGCCTTAAAGCTCTGGAGGCATTATTTATTGGGTGCAAAGTTCATTTTATACACTGATCACAAGGCCTTAAAATATCTCTTTTCACAAAAAGATTTAAATATGAGACAACACAGATGGGTTGAATTTCTTGCTGCTTATGACTTAGATATACTTTATACACCAGGCAAGGCTAATAAAGTGGCAGATGCATTGAGTAGGCAGCATGCAAAAGTGGCCATGTTGATGATGGAGGAGTTTAGAGACTTGACCATGCTCACTGATTTGGAAATAGATGAGAGCAGTGGGATGAGTATGGAAATAATTGAGGAAGAAAGGAGTAAAGGAAGGTTAAGTTTAATTACTTTACAATCAAATTTGGCCTTGAAGGTGGCAAAAATGCAAGAAGAAGATCAAGACTTAGCAGAAAAGAGGTCTCTCCTATTAAAGAAGGAAGAAGTGAAGGATTATCACATAGATGTAAAAGGATACTTAAGGTACAAGGGAAGGATATGTGTCCCAAACATCATAGAATTGAAAGAAGAAATCCTTAATGAGTACCATAGGAGCAAATATTCCATACATCCAGGCAGCACCAAAATGTACCAAAACTTAAAAAGGGACTATTGGTGGAAGGGAATGAAGTCTGATGTAGCCAGATATGTTGCTAAGTGCATGGTTTGTCAACAAATAAAAGCTGAGACCCAAAGACCTTCAGGGTTATTGCAGCCACTTAGCATACCACAGTGGAAGTGGGAAGACATATCTATGGATTTCATAGATGGTCTTCCTAGATCCAAGAGGGGAAATACAAGTATTTGGGTGATTGTAGATAGGCTGACTAAGGTAGCCCACTTCATACCAGTGAAAGCAGACAGAAATGCACCTAGGTTAGCCCAAACTTTTATGAGAGAAGTGGTAAAACTGCATGGTGTTCCTAAAACTATAGTGAGTGATAGGGATACAATCTTCACTTCAAGATTCTGGAAGAGCTTCCAAGAAGCTATGGGGAGTGAATTGTGCCTAAGCACTGCTTATCACCCCCAATCAGATGGGCAAACAGAAGTGGTAAACAAGATTTTAGAGGATTTGCTTAGAGCATGTGTGTTAGACTTTGGAGGAAATTGGGAGGACCACCTCCATTTGGCTGAGTTCACATACAATAATAGCCACCAAAGTACAATTGGAATGGCACCCTTTGAAGCCCTATATGGGAAGCCATGTCTATCACCTATGTGTTGGGCTGAGGCAGGAGAGAAAGCTATCCTAGGGCCAGAATATGTCAAAGACATCACAGAGAAAATAGGACTGGTGAGAAAGAGGATGGCAGTAGCTCAAGATAGGCAAAAGAAGTATGCTGATGCAAAGAGGAAGTCAGTGGAATTCAAAGTAGGTGATTATGTCTTCATTAAGGTTTCACCAATGAAGAAAGTCTTGAGATTTGGCAAGCAGGGGAAACTCAGACCCAGATATGTTGGACCATACAAGATTCTGGAAAGGATAGGCTCACTAGCCTATAAGCTGGAGCTTCCAGAGGAGATGAGTGCAATGCACAATGTGTTTCATGTGTCACAACTAAGGAGATGGGTGCATGACAAGGAGGAAATCTTAGAAAAGCCTACTGAAGTTCAGATTAACCCAGATCTAATCTATGAGAAAGAGCCAGTAGGAATTGTGGCAAGGGAAGAAAAGAAATTAAGAAACAAGACATTGAAGCTTGTAAAGATTCAATGGAGTATAGATCCTAGTGATTGTACTTGGGAGCTAGAGGATAAAATCAGGATGGATTACCCTAGGCTCTTTGCGAATTTGAAAGGTAAATTCTTAGATTACTAAGAAAGTTTGATATGTATGATAGACGGTGACTATTTGAATTGCTCATGCATATTTGAATAATTTTCCTAAGAAAGTAGGAGTACTCAAAGATTATGTTGCAAATTGTGAGGGCACAATTCCTAAAAGAAGGGGTGATTGTAATACCCCAAGATTTTGAGGAAAATTCTTTTAAAATAAATGATTAAAATTCTGGGGGAAAATCAGAATTATTATATAGGTGGGATTTTCAGTGGTGCAAGGTTGTGTGCATGTGTGCACGTGCACACTAGATATGGCACTAAGGGAAAATCCAGAATTCCTGAATAATAAAACAAGAAAGGAAAACATTCAGATAAAATGTTTTAAATAAAAGAAATATAGGCTTAGGCATGAATATTAAAATTCCTGTGGATGTGTGTATATATATATATATTACTTGTCTGAAAATTAAGACAGAAGAGAACATTGATTTACAATGAATAAGTGGAATTTTATTTGAATAATGGGTGTGTAGAAATGCACATAAATATGCACATGTTTTCTGCAAATAAAAGGTTAAAGTTAAATTAACACCCATAGTTGTATAAAAGTATATATATCCAGACATTATTTGAGCAGAAAATTAATAAAGGAATCACTAAAACAGTAAGAACCATAGTGCAAGAAAGAAAATGTACATGGGCAGAAAATAGAAAGTCACACCATTATCATGTTTGAGGTAAGTATAATAAAAATACTTAAAGTTATCACTTTCTGAAAAGAAAGGAAAATAGGCACAATTTAGTCTTGTTTTAAAATATTGGCCGGGACATTAAGGGTTAGAAGGGAGGGAATATGCAATGCCAAATGCATGATTCTGTTCTAGGCTAAAATAGGGATTTTGCATCACCCAAAACCCTAGACAGAACCCTTATTTAAACCAAGAGCCCAATCAGAAAACTGCTCTCTCACTAATTAATTAACCTAAGGAAGAAGAGGAAGATAAGGCTAAAGATTGAGGGGTTTTCTGGTTTAAGCTTGTGTAAGCATTTAGGTGAGTATCCTCACTCATATACATGGCATTAAGACCTGGGATTAGGCAGCCAAGCTTTTATATGTTATATTTTGCATGTTTTGATTTACAAACTATGTTGGCTACTGATGGTTTCATGAATGTTGGATGAAATATGATCTGCTATGCTGGATGTATAACTTTGTTGTTTTATTTTCATCTCTGTATATTATACCAAAACCTTATGGAACATATATCAGAGTATTTGTAACTAGTTTGAATAATGGCTTAAGACAAAGAATGAAAAGATAAAGAAAACTATGAGCTGCATATACATTGGTATGGTGCTGAGGCTTGAAATAATTGGTTAAGGGTGCAATGGAGTCTTTCTCTATAAGTGCTGAGCCCTAAACTAAACAGAAATTTACAAGCCTAAAAACTATGTTTAAATAAGATTGAAAATCTGGCTAAATATAGTTGCTTGCAAAATCAAAATAAACTCAATAAAGCCATGTATTTATTCTCAGTTGCAAACATTCTGGTATATGCTTGAATAGGGTGTATGTATGCTAAATAATGTGAGATGGAATGACTGGGGTGTTATATCTCTAGAAAGTAACCTTTAACTTGCTTGCAATATTATGTCTGCAAGGTAACTAGTATGTTTCATGAGTATAGGTGGTATGTACACCTAGCTATCATTGATAGAATGAACATAAATACACTTAGTGATATAACTAAGGATTTTGTGCCAAGAAGGCTGCTGGAATGCTTGTCCTATTTGAAGTAGACAAGTTGGCACATGGCTTGTTTAAGTCCTGAGATCTTTGTTCCATAATGTTAATTAGTTCATGGCAATGTGTCCCTTTGATTCCTTATAGCAGATGAGGCCAGGAATTTATAAGAAAAAGAAAAGGCAAACTAGTAGTTCCAGATAAAAGTTGTTTTATTGCATATGTTTGCTCTTATGTATTGTACATGATAATACCTGTCAAGTATGCAAAGTATATTTATGCTGTATCCTTAGCTTAATATCATGGATATGTTAGAAATGCTCACACCAGATCATAGATCTGACCCTTATTGCTCATGGCACATGGGGGTGCCTCATTTATAATGAGGCAGCCACTAATGCTTTTGCAGGTTATGATGGAGCTAAGTAAGCAAGATTAAAAAGATATGGAATAGAGGATGCTAAGATAATTAGAAATAAAAGCTAGAAAGTGTTAATTCATGCATGTATTCCCTGATTAATATGGCTATCTAAATGTATTAAGTAGGAAGAACTTGTAAGAGACATGTGCTATGTTGTCTCTGGTTATTTCTGATTTGGTATGTACTAAGGATCTTGATGTTAAACTGATTTGAAAACTTATTTGCTAAAGTTGTTTTGATTTTGAGGAAAAACCTGGATTTTATAAGCATAATCATTTTATGATGATTTCAGTTAATCCTGAGTTCTTTCAAAAAGAATGAAGATATATAGAAAATTATATTGAGCACACCCAGAAAAGAATTAAACTGCTATATCTTCAATTTATAATACTGACATAAGTCCAGATGCAAGAAAAAGTGTTTATACCCTGAAGATGTATTTTAAAAAAAAAAAAAGAGAAGTATGATTAGGAAGAATGGTATATATCTGATCACAAAATGTCTGATTCATACAAATATATATACATGCTTTTGGAAAGGAAAGGTATCAATGTTTTGTGTATAATCTGGATTGTAAAAATGCAAACAAAAGACTGGCCAGGGTAACCATATGGTTAGGCCATAGGTCAGGCCAAATGTTTCACTTCAAATCAATGAAGCAAGGGAACAATTGAGCTCAGTTTTCTGGAAAAAGAACAAAAACACTGACATGTACATGTATATCTGTGTACATGTTGATATTGGGCAAAAATATAAATGTAAATTCTTAAAACAGTTGTAAGAATGGGTTTAAAAATAGTTATGCAAGAAGAATTGTTTTGTATGTTAGGTTATAGGCAAAAATTAAATATATATATGTACAATTATAGGTAGGTATCAGATTTCAGCCATACAGGAGAAAATAAAAAGAAAAACAAAAATTGTGTTTGAACCGACCAGCATAGTACTCGAACTAGTGACCTTGCATGAATAAGTTAGGCGCGTTTCCATTACGCCTAGATGTTGCTTGTGTTCACTTAGGATCCACTTTCTTTTAACCTGAGTTTGATAATATTCAGACTTTAAGACAATCATCTATATTAAGCTTGCTTTCCACTGATTATTGCTTGGTTATTTCTTAATTATAATAACAGTCTAAGGTACATATTTCCAGTGGACACAATAGTCAAATCAGGATACAATAAGTTTTAATTTTAAAAGGGAATTTATCACATTTTTGCAAATTTAAAAAGGATTTCTACTTATTATCATACTCTGATTCAAGTAGAATATAACATAGATATCTTCATATATGTATGTTAAAAATGATTTAGAATTAAAACAATATTTCTATATTGTGAAAGATCCTGGATATATTTTGTTTATTAGAGAAAAGAAAATGACCCTGGAAAATATATTGGTAAAAAAAAAAATCACATATAAAATAAGTGTGTATATAGGAGGGTCTTTTCAGAAACTAGGCCCAACGGCTTGGATTTAATAAATTAAAATTAACGGATGGAATTGATTCGTGCGTTTATAAATACAGGCCTAACCCCTTATTTGTCTTCTCATATTTTTCTAAATCAAAGAGCGAAGCTCTGCCATTATCTTTTCTCCACAAAGGAAGTATAGAAATTATAAATTAGTATATTATATATATATGGAGAATAACGAAAAATAAATGAGAAGAAGAATAAGGGGTGAATCAATTCTCCAAAGAAAAGTTAAATCTCATTCCAAATCAAAATTTAATTCAAATCACTTCTCAGATCTAAATTTCTTATACGTATGTAACGACCCAGAATTTTGAACAAATTAAATTGAGGATATTTAATTAATTTTAAATATTTGAACGATGATTTAATTTGAATTCCCGATATAACTTTGAAATTTGCGATTAAACTTTAAAATTTAATCGATTGAATGCTGAATAAAAATTTGAATCTTCAATTTTATGTTGAAGAAAAATATTTCGAAAGCTTGAAAAATTCGTATTGATAATACTGAAGGTAATTGAAGTTTTAGAATCGAATTTGAAAGTGTTTGTTCAGTTTTGAAATTATATTGTTCGAATCGATATTTAAAACTAGCCGTCCGAGGCGCAGTCTCGGAATTCGACGAAACCAGTTCCATTGGGTCCGTAATACTGAATTATTATCGGATTTCAAATTTCGTAATTTTCAGAGCTATTGTGTGATTGTACGAGATAAAAACATCTGGACAATAATTAATCGATTAATTTAAAAATAAATTTATACACTCAAATCAACAGACACCCTATTATCTGATTTCCGTCGACCTAGTTGTCTCTTCTCGTACAAGACAACATTATTTCGTTCCCCCCTCTTCCTTATCTGTTCAAAACAATTCGCTCCTCAGTTCAAAAGAAATCAACGAAGAATAAAAATTCAAAATAATGGCCGAGCTTCCCATTCGTAATCAATTCGAAGATTTTCTCGTTCGAGATAAAATCATGGCCGAAGCCAGGAAGGGAAAAAATAAATCAAATAGAATCGCATCCCTCTTGTCGACAGTTAATCTCGTTCCTCAACCAAAAACAAAATCGAGATCGATGATTTCATAATCAAGTCGAAGCCGTTTAGTTCCTCGAGCAAAGGCAGAACCTCCTCATTCAGCGCGATCGATCAATCGAAGTAGGGAAGAAGGCGGGGGACTCTCGAGCGTCGTGAGTCGCACGGCGTGTTGGCAAGGGCTGAAGTAGTGGTCTCGACTCGGGGTGTCGCGATGAAGTCGCGAACGAAGTGGAAGTCGAGCTGGGGAGCGCGTGGGCGGCAACGTCGAGTGGCGATGGCGATGGCGGGTTGGAGGCCGCGACTGTGATGGTCGTGTCGAGGGGAGGTGGGCCTCGAATTCGTAAATTTCGCGATGGGTTCTGGCATCTTCGGCAAGGCAAGGTCGAGAAGGGGACTAGCTCGAGATCGGCTTCAGTTCGATGATGGAGACAGTGAGGTTCGATGGTCTCGAGCCTCGTATCGTAGCAAGGTATATTGCTAACTCCATCTAATCTTAATTTAATTTAATGTGTATATAGATGTTAGGAAGTATAATAGCAGTAAATTATAGGTTTCAGTTTAAATTTAATCACGTATATATATATATATATGAATATGAAACCAGAGGAGGATAAAATAAAAATATGAAACAGTGAGGTATTCAAAATAACTTTGTTTTATTTAATATATAGATTTGGAAGAAAATTTATTTTATTTAATTAACTTATATAGTTATTTTGGTTACTAAAAAAAATTGTTTAAAGGAAATTAATTCAAATTACATTTATTAAATGTGAATAGGTTGTTTGGTTAGTTCAAATGAAACAATCGGTTAATTAAAGTTATTTGGATGACAATTGATTCATTTGATCTGCTCAATTGATTATAAAAAATACAATGTTTTTACAAGGTCTTAAACCGAGAAAATACAAGTCGGAATGGACTGGAATGGAAAACGGATTGCAAATAAAAAGCTAAGGTGAGATTTTTCTCACTCGAATGAAATGGATTTCTACAGTTATTGATTGATGATTGCTATTGGATGTGTGATATTAGATATAGTAGGATATATCTATATATATATATAGCAATATATACATATTGGCATATGTATATATTGGATTGATTGATTTCCCGCCTCGTATAGCGGATGAGACCCTATTGCGCCGTTAGTAAGCGGATATTTTTATAAAACCCATATACCGCGATATTCCACCTCGAAGTGGAATTGGTATTGTGCTAACATCTGTGGATGCAGGGAAATAGGTTGGAGGGATCCAACTGGATTCCTCACAAGTAGTTATTTATTTACAGATATTGATGTATATTCTGTTATCATATGTTGATATATGGTGTTGTTGTTGTGATTGACTAATTGGTGCTGTTGCATCATCGGATTCAAGTTTTGAAGTTTAAAAATAACGACTTTTACTTTAAAAGGATTTTAAAGTGATTTTTGAAAGTAGACGTTTTACTGACTTTTTGAATTTGATTTATTTCAAATAAATAAACGTCTAAAATTTTAAAGTTATAAAAGTTATAATTTTTGGTGAAATATAACCAAAGTGTCGTTTTTGAAATAAAAGTCGATTTATTTATAAAATGATTTGAGTTGGGATTTTTGAATAACTATAAACGATCTATATAAAAGATTTATAAAAATTGATATTTATAAATCAAATATTGGAATTATAAAACGAGTTTTTATAAGTGTTAAAAATGAAATATTTATGGAATTCACAAGTAAATGAAATTTATAGATTTATAAATTATGAAGTTATAAAATGGATGAAACTGTCGAATAGGAGATTTATAAGAAATTAACTTATAAATTGGATTTTTGCCTTTAAATGGAATATTGATCGAATTTGTTAATAGAAGAGATTTATTAAATCAAAGTTGTTATGAATTATGAAGATGAATTTATAAACGTTGTTTTATGAATTCGAAAATAAATCAAATTTGATAAATTGAATATAGAAAGTGATTAAGGGAATTTTATCCACGATTTTGGATAGTGGATAAATTCTTGAAATAAATGTGTAGAAAAGATTGAAATGTGGTTAGTGAAGTATATTCACGATTTTGGACAGTGAATATATTTTTAAGTAAAAGGGATATGGTTTTGGGAAAGTGATATTTAAGATGAAGTTAATTGTTTTAACGATGTTTTTAAAATGATTAAATATCAAAATCATAGATTTCAACATTCATTGTTGAAATAGACGTTTTCGAGGAATAAGGAAATGATGACTATAACACTGTTGTTATAGTAAATGATTTTCGAAAGAAAATGTTTTATGTAGTATTGGGATTTATATATACCTATCTTAAAATCCGAATCCCTATACTAGTGATTTCGAGTCGTCGTAACGATGTTTTACGCAACATTCGTTTTGACTCAAATAGATGTTAAAATTAAGGATTTCCTTAAAGAATGAATATATACTTAATATTGATTTAAGTATATCGAATATTTTCAAATGTTGAAAATAAATAGATTTGTGAAATACTTATTTTTAAATAAGTATGGAAATGCTTTTCCAATATGAAATGGACTGTTTTGAGATTTTATCTTCAAAGATAAAGTGAAATGTGGAAATTGATTTGAAATTGTTTTCAAATGGTTAAGTGTGGAAATTATATATCTTGTAAAGATATTTTTGAAGATGAAATAATTTGGAAAATTATTTGGAATCTGATGATGTTGCGCATCTTTATTGATAGTTAAATAACCGACTATCAATAATTACCTTGAATGGTATTTGTTGTGAATTGGATGAATTTGAATGCCACACTTATTTTTGAATAATCGCTCACTATTCGGGTTAGCCGGGAAAGGACCATGGGGTCGTATAACCCATTCCGAATATGTGATACGTCGTTATGAATTGCATTTGAAGACCGGTGTTGAAGACCGGATATTTTTGAAAACGGAAGGATTACCGTCGAGTTACTCTACATCGGCTGATCTCCGATTTAGAGGTTTTATCACCCTTAGTGACGGGAAGTCCGGACGTGATTAGAAATTTATCCGGATATGCAAGGGCTTCGTGAGAAGTGCCTTCGGTTCTGTTCGATCCCGGAACAGACTTGTATGGATTGTATGTCTGATGTTACAATTTGAGATATAAAGCTGATTTCTTTCAAATACATATCTGTTGGTGGCGGAGAATTTATTCTCTTAGATTAACACCCTTCTCTGAGACGTACGAGCTCAGAGGTTATGTAGTTGAAATTTATCAACGATATATTCCCAATTTGGTAACGTGGCATACTAAGTGTTGCTGTGAAATGATCAGTGTTTGATCATTTGTGATATGATCATTTGTTTGATCTTATATCTTTGTGATCATAGGTTGATCATTTGTTTGACCCGAAGCATGGCTTTGTAGAAAGCGTAGCTTTGTGGACGAGACTTCGTCGAGCCTCACACCCCGGAAATGGTCAAAACAGGAAGGATGCGGCAAGGTTCTAGGGAGTAGCGCCCCTTAGTGTATGTCATTCCTTCTGGATAGAGGTGGTATCATGGTATGGAGCCCAGATACTTAACCTATGTGGTTGCTGCATTTTTATTATGTGGTTTGTTGCGAATCGGGGATCCTCGGGAAGAACGGTTACGATCGGGGGATGACATACGCGTGTCAGTAGTTACCTACTTTTGCAGAGGTAACCCGGCCTTGTGTTGGCAGAGATCTAACCGTAATGTTAGGTTATTTCTCGGGTCGTCTATTCCAGGGACGTACCCATCGTGGAAGAGGAAGTTCCTTAGCCTGACCATTTGTTGGAAATCCAAAGAAACAATACGAGCCTTGTACGGTTTTAGTTGTAGAACCTATCATTCACTTATGGTGGTCACCACTGTTTGGATGGTAGCTATAGTAGGCATAAGTGCGGAATGCCTATGCTGGCTAAGATTAATATTATACTTTCGAAATGTTTTCTACACTATGCACTAATAATAATATCAAAAATGATTTGATTTTGCGTATTAAGCATCTTTGACTATCATAAGAAGAAATCTCCTCCAATTCTGCATTTGCATTGTGTGTGTGGTGGGAGGTCTTATGGTAGTTTCATTTTCCAAAAGCATTGCGAATTTGTTTTATTTTCTTTGTGAAAAATAACTGTTTTACGATCTCACACCAGTCTTGCTATATTACAGCATGATAGGGGGTTCTCGCTTCGCGGTTTGGTGGCGAACGGGAGACTCTTACCCCTACATGTCCCTGAGAGGGATGGGTTGGTTAGGCAGAGGCCGTGACAGTCGAGAGGCTGGCCGTAAAAGCAAGTTTGGGGTACCATTGTCAGCCACGGTGGGACTGGGATGGTTGCAAAGCCTACCGGTGGCCGCTTACTTCGGTACGTGACAGCGTGGTATCAGAGCATATGGTTAAGCGACAACCCTGCTCTGTTGGGTGTTACTCATTAGAGATAGAGTCAGTAGTACTCTAGAATGAGTTGAGTGTAATAATATATATGAGCGCGTATTTGTTAGTGAATATAAAATTGTTTTGTATTGTGATGATTGGTTTATTGAGTGGCATATGAACCTTCGTCGGCACAGTCTGCAAAACTGGATCGAAGGGGTTTCTAAACACTCGAATAGAACAATTCGGCACAGTATTGTTTTGAATAGGGTGAATGAGATAATTTTGCCCAAAACTATTTTTGTATATATAAAAAAATGTTTTTCTATGAATTACTATAGTATATGGTTGCATGGTTGTTAGAAGTGATAATATTCAACTATTATCATTGAAATTAAATGAGAAATTGGAATCATAACTCCAAAGTTAAGAAATGAATTCACATACAAATGAAATTTGAGAATATAAATTATAAATGTGATTTGTAATGTGAAATGGAATTCCAGAGAGGTTTTTGGAAATGTTTTGAAAAGAATTTGAAAATTTTGGGAAATTGGAAAGTTAAATCATTTTTAGAGTTGAAAATGAATTTCAAAGGTTTTGGAAAGTATTCTGAAGAGATGAAAGCTCTAAACTCTTTTCGGTCGTTGGAAAATAATTCTGATGATGATCGCGACATCATCGGTGTTCATTTTCGGGTTTCCAAAAGAGGAATTGCTGCTAAATTGTTTTAAATGGAAGTGTTTGGAAAATTTGGGTTTTGTTTTGGAAATTCAAAGGATGATTTGAATTGTTTTCAAAAATGGTTTTGAAAAGGTTGAAAAGACTCTGGAATACTATATATAAAAATATTTATGAAATATTGTAAGTTGATAACCTATACAAATTGAATTTTGATAGAATAAATTTAACTTAAAAAGATGGAGTTAAATTAAAGAAAGTATAAGTGAATAAATTTGAATAAATGAAAGTGAAATTGAAAGTTGAAATTCATTTCGAATTTGTAAGCAGTGAATGGAATTGAATAATGTAAATTGAAAGATGGATTAAAATTCATATGTTATTTGAAATCCAGTTTAATATAAGTGGTTATAAACCAAAATAGTGAATTGTAAATAAATTTTGGGAGCGAACAAAAGTGAATAAAACTGGAATTGAAACTGAATACTGAAAACAAATTTGAATAAGTGGATTAGAATTTGAAATGGATTAGTAACTGAAACTAATTTAAAATGGTGCAGTTATGAATGAAAGATAATCGATAAAATTCAATATTCGGAATTGAAGATAAATTGAATTCCAATAGAATTAAAATTGAGAATTGAATTCAAATGAGATTAGAAATGTAAAATTGAATGGATATGAATATGTAACTTCTACAGTGAAGTAAGCTAAAGATATATAAGCAGTTGATATTGAAAATTTTGTAATAGAATTTGCAAAATGGTTTGGATATGTAACTAGATATTATGGCTAGTAGGATATACAGGTGTTATGAAGAAATTGGATTTGATTTCAAAGATAATTTGAATTGCTCGACAAAAGGTAAGTATTTGAATTTCAAATATGAGATTTGCTGATTTCTTGTCTAGCCGCTTGGCTTTTTCTTTTCTTTTTGAAATCTGAGGGTCCGTAGGGACGTTTTGTAGTTGTACCGTATTAGCCGCGCAAAGGAGACGTTGGCGAAATTTTTCGAAAATTTCGAGTGTTAGAAAATTTTTGAGAAAATTTTTGAGAAAATTTTGAAAGTTTAAATTTGAATTTGAATTTAAATTTGAATTGAGAAGTTAAACAATGTTGTTTGGAACTTATAGTTGAAGTTGAAAATTTAGTTGAATGGATAACGAATCTTTAGTAGAAAAGAGTTGTTTTGAAAATTTGATAAGACTATTAGATTGTGAAAAATAGTAGACGAGTTAAGGACCATTTTTTCCTGACTTGTAATTTCGAGGACGAAATTCTTTTAAGGGGGAAGTCTGTAACGACCCAGAATTTTGAACAAATTAAACTGAGGATATTTAATTAATTTTAAATATTTGAACGATGATTTAATTTGAATTCCCGATATAACTTTGAAATTTGCGATTAAACTTTAAAATTTAATCGATTGAATGCTGAATAAAAATTTGAATCTTCAATTTTATGTTGAAGAAAAATATTTCGAAAGCTTGAAAAATTCGTATTGATAATACTGAAGGTAATTGAAGTTTCAGAATCGAATTTGAAAGTGTTTGTTCAGTTTTGAAATTATATTGTTCGAATCGATATTTAAAAATAGCCGTCCGAGGCGCAGTCTCGGAATTCGACGAAACCAGTTCCATTGGGTCCGTAATATTGAATTATTATCGGATTTCAAATTTCGTAATTTTCAGAGCTATTTTGTGATTGTACGAGATAAAAACATCTGGACAATAATTAATCGATTAATTTAAAAATAAATTTATACACTCAAATCAACAGACACCCTATTATCTGATTTCCATCGACCTAGTTGTCTCTTCTCGTACAAGACAACATTATTTCATTCCCCCCTCTTCCTTATCTGTTCAAAACAATTCGCTCCTCAGTTCAAAAGAAATCAACGAAGAATAAAAATTCAAAATAATGGCCGAGCTTCCCATTCGTAATCAATTCGAAGATTTTCTCGTTCGAGATAAAATCATGGCCGAAGCCAGGAAGGGAAAAAATAAATCAAATAGAATCGCATCCCTCTTGTCGATAGTTAATCTCGTTCCTCAACCAAAAACAAAATCGAGATCGATGATTTCATAATCAAGTCGAAGCCGTTTAGTTCCTCGAGCAAAGGCAGAACCTCCTCGTTCAGCGCGATCGATCAATCGAAGTAGGGAAGAAGGCGGGGGACTCTCGAGCGTCGTGAGTCGCACGGCGTGTTGGAAAGGGCTGAAGTAGTGGTCTCGACTCGGGGTGTCGCGATGAAGTCGCGAACGAAGTGGAAGTCGAGCTGGGGAGCGCGTGGGCGGCAACGTCGAGTGGCGATGGCGATGGCGGGTTGGAGGCCGCGACTGTGATGGTCGTGTCGAGGGGAGGAGGGCCTCGAATTCGTAAATGTCGCGATGGGTTCTGGCATCTTCGGCAAGGCAAGGTCGAGAAGGGGACTAGCTCGAGATCGGCTTCAGTTCGATGATGGAGGCAGTGAGGTTCGATGGTCTCGAGCCTCGTATCGTAGCAAGGTATATTGCTAACTCCATCTAATCTTAATTTAATTTAATGTGTATATAGATGTTAGGAAGTATAATAGCAGTAAATTATAGGTTTCAGTTTAAATTTAATCACACACATATATATATATATATATATATATATGAATATGAAACCAGAGGAGGATAAAATAAAAATATGAAACAGTGAGGTATTCAAAATAACTCTGTTTTATTTAATATATAGATTTGGAAGAAAATTTATTTTATTTAATTAACTTATATAGTTATTTTGGTTACTAAAAAAAATTGTTTAAAGGAAATTAATTCAAATTACATTTATTAAATGTGAATAGGTTGTTTGGTTAGTTCAAATGAAACAATCGGTTAATTAAAGTTATTTGGATGACAATTGATTCATTTGATCTGCTCAATTGATTATAAAAAATACAATGTTTTTACAAGGTCTTAAACCGAGAAAATACAAGTCGGAATGGACTGGAATGGAAAACGGATTGCAAATAAAAAGCTAAGGTGAGATTTTTCTCACTCGAATGAAATGGATTTCTACAGTTATTGATTGATGATTGCTATTGGATGTGTGATATTAGATATAGTATGATATATCTATATATATATAGCAATATATACATATTGGCATATGTATATATTGGATTGATTGATTTCCCACCTCGTATAGCGGATGAGACCCTATTGCGCCGTTAGTAAGCGGATATTTTTATAAAACCCATATACCGCGATATTCCACCTCGAAGTGGAATTGGTATTGTGCTAACATCTGTGGATGCAGGGAAACAGGTTGGAGGGATCCAACTGGATTCCTCACCAGTAGTTATTTATTTACAGATATTGATGTATATTCTGTTATCATATGTTGATATATGGTGTTGTTGTTGTGATTGACTAATTGGTGTTGTTGCATCATCGGATTCAAGTTTTGAAGTTTAAAAATAACGACTTTTACTTTAAAAGGATTTTAAAGTGATTTTTGAAAGTAGACGTTTTATTGACTTTTTGAATTTGATTTATTTCAAATAAATAAACGTCTAAAATTTTAAAGTTATAAAAGTTATAATTTTTGGTGAAATATAACCAAAGTGTCGTTTTTGAAATAAAAGTCGATTTATTTATAAAATGATTTGAGTTGGGATTTTTGAATAACTATAAACGATCTATATAAAAGATTTATAAAAATTGATATTTATAAATCAAATATTGGAATTATAAAACGAGTTTTTATAAGTGTTAAAAATGAAATATTTATGGAATTCACAAGTAAATGAAATTTATAGATTTATAAATTGTGAAGTTATAAAATGGATGAAACTGTCGAATAGGAGATTTATAAGAAATTAACTTATAAATTGGATTTTTGCCTTTAAATGGAATATTGATCGAATTTGTTAATAGAAGAGATTTATTAAATCAAAGTTGTTATGAATTATGAAGATGAATTTATAAACGTTGTTTTATGAATTCGAAAATAAATCAAATTTGATAAATTGAATATAGAAAGTGATTAAGGGAATTTTATCCACGATTTTGGATAGTGGATAAATTCTTGAAATAAATGTGTAGAAAAGATTGAAATGTGGTTAGTGAAGTATATTCACGATTTTGGACAGTGAATATATTTTTAAGTAAAAGGGATATAGTTTTGGGAAAGTGATATTTAAGATGAAGTTAATTGTTTTAACGATGTTTTTAAAATGATTAAATATCAAAATCATAGATTTCAACATTCATTGTTGAAATAGACGTTTTCGAGGAATTAGGAAATGATGACTATAACACTGTTGTTATAGTAAATGATTTTCGAAAGAAAATGTTTTATGTAGTATTGGGATTTATATATACCTATCTTAAAATCCGAATCCCTATACTAGTGATTTCGAGTCGTCGTAACGATGTTTTACGCAACATTCGTTTTGACTCAAATAGATGTTAAAATTAAGGATTTCCTTAAAGAATGAATATATACTTAATATTGATTTAAGTATATCGAATATTTTCAAATGTTGAAAATAAATAGATTTGTGAAATACTTATTTTTAAATAAGTATGGAAATGCTTTTCCAATATGAAATGGACTGTTTTGAGATTTTATCTTCAAAGATAAAGTGAAATGTGGAAATTGATTTGAAATTGTTTTCAAATGGTTAAGTGTGGAAATTATATATCTTGTAAAGATATTTTTGAAGATGAAATAATTTGGAAAATTATTTGGAATCTGATGATGTTGCACATCTTTATTGATAGTTAAATAACCGACTATCAATAATTACCTTGAATGGTATTTGTTGTGAATTGGATGAATTTGAATGCCACACTTATTTTTGAATAATCGCTCACTATTCGGGTTAGCCGGGAAAGGACCATGGGGTCGTATAACCCATTCCGAATATGTGATACGTCGTTATGAATTGCATTTGAAGACCGGTGTTGAAGACCGGATATTTTTGAAAACGGAAGGATTACCGTCGAGTTACTCTACATCGGCTGATCTCCGATTTAGAGGTTTTATCACCCTTAGTGACGGGAAGTCCGGACGTGATTAGAAATTTATCCGGATATGCAAGGGCTTCGTGAGAAGTGCCTTCGGTTCTGTTCGATCCCGGAACAGACTTGTATGGATTGTATGTCTGACGTTACAATTTGAGATATAAAGTTGATTTCTTTCAAATACATATCTGTTGGTGGCGGAGAATTTATTCTCTTAGCTTAACACCCTTCTCTGAGACGTACGAGCTCAGAGGTTATGTAGTTGAAATTTATCAGCGATATATTCCCAATTTGGTAACGTGGCATACTAAGTGTTGCTGTGAAATGATCAGTGTTTGATCATTTGTGATATGATCATTTGTTTGATCTTATATCTTTGTGATCATAGGTTGATCATTTGTTTGACTCGAAGCATGGCTTTGTAGAAAGCGTAGCTTTGTGGACGAGACTTCGTCGAGCCTCACACCCCGGAAATGGTCAAAACAGGAAGGATGCGGCAAGGTTCTAGGGAGTAGCGCCCCTTAGTGTATGTCATTCCTTCTGGATAGAGGTGGTATCATGGTATGGAGCCCAGATACTTAACCTATGTGGTTGCTGCATTTTTACTATGTGGTTTGTTGCGAATCGGGGATCCTCGGGAAGATCGGTTACGATCGGGGGATGACATACGCGTGTCAGTAGTTACCTACTTTTGCAGAGGTAACCCGACCTTGTGTTGGCAGAGATCTAACCGTAATGTTAGGTTATTTCTCGGGTCGTCTATTCCAGGGACGTACCCATCGTGGAAGAGGAAGTTCCTTAGCCTGACCATTTGTTGGAAATCCAAAGAAACAATACGAGCCTTGTACGGTTTTAGTTGTAGAACCTATCATTCACTTATGGTGGTCACCACTGTTTGGATGGTAGCTATAGTAGGCATAAGTGCGGAATGCCTATGCTGGCTAAGATTAATATTATACTTTCGAAATGTTTTCTACACTATGCACTAATAATAATATCAAAAATGATTTGATTTTGCGTATTAAGCATCTTTGACTATCATAAGAAGAAATCTCCTCCAATTCTGCGTTTGCATTGTGTGTGTGGTGGGAGGTCTTATGGTAGTTTCATTTTCCAAAAGCATTGGGAATTTGTTTTATTTTCTTTGTGAAAAATAACTGTTTTACGATCTCACACCAGTCACCATGACTGACTCGGAGTTTATTGTTCCCTTCTAAACTCTGGGTGCCCACTAATTTCCACACCGGCAGCCTAGAGTTATGTTATCAGGATATTCTGGAGCTTTGGAGATAAGCTGGATGACGAGACGTAGTATTTGTATCTGATAGTATTTATTCCGCTGTGTATTCTGTATGAGGACAAGTTTATATAACTGTCCATTGTTGTATATTGACTCTGATGATTGATGTATGTATAAAATGATATAGTTCTTTGTTTTAAAGATTATTCATTTATCTATTATATATTGTTCCGCTGCGATATGTGAGATTCTGATATTGGTTTCTGCTTCTGATGTTGTTCTCTCTTCTTTCTTCTTCCTCTTTTCTTTTTCTTCTACCTTTTTCTTCTATTTAAAACCCTCACTATTGGAGTTTCCGGCACTCGATTGCTCGGCAGTCGATAAAGTGAGTATCGATGCCGAATTTTCGAAAGTCGAAAATTTCGGTACGTGACAACGTATGTATATGCTTGCGGTACATATTTCATTGGGGAGAAAAAGGGAGTCAAATAGAAATAACATGGTTTAGATCTGGAGATTTGAAAAGCTTAAAGGTGAGCAAGAAATTATATATATTTATATAATATTGCACTTATTTCGTTGTAAGTATGCTCCTTGTATGTCTGGATATAATTGTTTGAAGTTGTAGGCTTAATTCTATGCGTGTAGTGAAATTTAAACCCATGCATACATATTCTTTGAACTATTAACTTGAATCTGGAAAGTAAGGGGTGTAAGTTGAAGTCCCTAAATTAACAAGATTTTATATATATTCTAGATTTGTAGATTTAAATGGCATATGTTAGTTAATATGAAATAGAGGTTATTATAAATTGAATTAGGGTTTAAGTAGTATTTAGTTCATTAGAACGAAGTGCGTTGCAATTTAAATTTCTATAAATTATCCATTTTTATATTTAAGAATAAAAGTGTATCGTTTGAAGTAACAAGGAATATACCTAAAAGAAAGAGTGTATAAAATATGGGTCTTTACCGTATTTTATAATGTCCATTTCAATAAAAACAAAAGGTTAATTCATTGTAATTCCAAACGTAACACAAATCATTTTTTGATAAGTTATAGAAGTTTATACTTTTAACACTTCCTTTTAGGAAAGATGTAATTCCAACGCATTAAAATGCAGAAATTCCTTGGTATAAACTAAAGAATTGTAAGTAGGGACAATAATAACAGTCTAAATGTAAAACTAATATATACAATAAAAGACAAGCACCATTGTCCCAGTGGTTAAGTGATTCGGCTTTGGTGCGAGAGGTCATAAGTTCGAAACTTGCGTAGCGTGATTTGAACATATATTGACATGTGGTTTGTGTTCTGTTGCCCCAGTGACATGTTGTATCTAAGTACCATTTCAAATATATATATATATATATATGAAATAAAAGCCAAGTTAGAAAATAAACAATAAGCGATGAAATGTAGGTTAATTATTGAAATGTGCAAGTAATGAAGTTAGTGAACAAAGGAGACAGTATGAGATAAAATGGAAAAGAAAATAGATCTAATAATAAAAGAGGAAATTAACGGTTAATGATACTTAAATATTTGAGTTAAAAGTAAGAGCTAAATGACACTAAATTGACTGTAACGACCTATAATTTTTTATAATTAAAAACTATTAAATTTAATATTGTGAGGAATTAAAATTTATGATTTATTAACGAGAAAAATAATCAGAATATAATTTAATAAGGTTGATTGAATGAGATTGAAAACTGTTTAAGGTTATTGCAATTAATGGTAATAATAAAGGTAAATAAAGATTTAAATCAATGTTGTATTAAAAGGAGAAATTATATGTAATTAATTGAAATTGGTTAATATAGAATGGAATCAATATTTGGTAAGTAATTTATCAACCTTTGTTTATAAATAATAGGTTAATAGAGGTGAATTATTAATGTATTACAATTGATTGATTATCATCTTGATATCTAATCCGTTTGAAATTAATTGTAAATCAATTGAAATTAAATATAACTAAATATTGTAGTTAATATGAGTTAGATGATAACTGTAGAATAAGAATGTAATAAAATGTAAACTAATGTTAATTATATTCATAAGGTGATGGTCGATTGAATAATAAGGGTGTAAATCGAAATAAAAGAAATTGATTGAAATTAAATTATTATTAACTGGGATTTTATTACAGTTGTAATCGAACGCTGAAATTAGTGCAATATTTAAATATTGGATTTAACATGGAAAATTTATTTTAAAAGATTTTAAATTTCTATGTAATCAAGAATGATGAAAAGTGTTCTTTTTAAAAAAAAATAATGAAAATTGTTGACTTTTAAACTTTGAATTTAAAAGTGACTAAATTGATTTTAAAATGATAATTTATATAATTAACGTCTAAAATTGGGTTTTGGGCACTATCTCGGATTTCGACGAAACCAGTTTCATCGGATCCGTAATAATGAATTATTGTAGGATTTCAAGTTTCGTAGCGATCGGACTTATCGTTTGGTCGTGCGAGCTCGAAACGCGTAGAAATCGATTTATGAAATTTAAATGAATATAATCTGAATTTTAAAGCTAACTTCTATATACTTTTGAATTAGGGTTTGAAACTAGTTTCATTGATTTTAAAAATACTGAAAACCTATATTTCGATATATTGGATGACCCATTTTTGTTTCAGGAACGAAACGGGCTTTTCGGTCGTTGTTATAGTTTCAACCTGTAACAACCCGCATATTTATCGATTGTATATTTAAATATTTTATTTAAATATTTCATCGTTAGTCGGATTTTAGTCTGAAAAGCTACTTTTTGCAAACAGTCGAATTGGGACTCGAGACCACTTCCATTGAGTTCAAAATGTCATTTGCGACCTTTTTGAGTATAAGCTTCGATATGTTTGGAGTTAGTAGAATTTTGCTACTTTTTCACTTTGGACTTTGGGTTTGGTTCAGCCCATTTGCCCAATTCTGGTTTCATTAACTCAAGCTCCACTCCCTCTCCTCTTCATTACTTCACTTTCATTTCCTAACACTTAAGGTTCATCAAAAATGGAGAGTGGAATGGGAAATTAAAACTCCAAGCCGTAGTTCATTTGCAAATCCTTCTTCTAGCCCCAAATTCAAAGAGAAGCTATTGGTAAGCATCCTCTTCATCTCCTCCAACTCATTCTCCTTTCAATTTCAGAAATTTCCTAAACCTAATTTTGGAAATGTTTCTCTTTTAAGCTTAGATTCAAGTTTGTTGAGTTGGAATTGAAGAGTGATTGTCCTAGCCTTGCTCTATAGCTCCTTCTTCATTGATTTTGTGAAAAGGTGAGATTTTTTTATCTCACATCTATGTCTATTTCTATCATTAATGTTAGGTATGAATTCCTAACACATATTCATGTGCATTTGCTTTGATTTGGATTGGTTTTTGTGAATATTCCAATTTTTGGTGTTTCGAAGTTAAATCTTTAAAAATCATAGCTTTGGTGTTTGATCATGATTTTTGTGGTGCATCGGAGAGCCTATAGGGCCGGGTAGTCGACAGGCATAAATCCTTAGCGCCATTGCTCGTCCGGTTGCGAAGTGGTTGGTTGTTATTCATTTAGTTAGGCTATGAAGTGCAGGAAACAGGTTCCGGTCGACCGAAATTCCTGTCCGGTCGACCGACCTGCTACTAGAGCACTTCTCTGGCACTGGTCCGGTCGACTGGCATACTGAGTCCGGTCGACCGACCAGCATCCCGCGGATTTTCCAGGTCTGAGTTCGGTCGACCGAACTCAGTGGACCAGCCGACCGACCTGCTCCTATTTTGCCTATCATGTCTATTTTTGCCTATTTTGCTTGATTTCCAAATTTTATCGATTCGTGTTGATTCCCATTTGTTGTTATCATCTATTATTGACGTTGATGACTTCTTTTTCGGGATTTTTGAGAATATCTATTTTGATGGATTTGGTATCGATTTCTTTGGAATTGATTCACGTCTTCGTATGTGAATTTTTATCATTTATTGTTTCTACAATCGTTTTTGTGATTTGTCACTTTAAAAATATAAAGGTTTTCTATACTAGTAGTAAATATTCAAACTCTTTCACAAAGATGATTTCAACTCTATTTTTAATACAATGTTCGTTTATAAAACCGTTTTCCATCTATTAGTATATACAAACCTTTACCTCATTCGTATGAGAAAATCTAATTAAACGGCTTAGCAAAACAAGTGGTATGAAACGCTTGCGTTTACTTCGTCGGTTAATTTATGGACTTGTTCGATTGAAACTCTTGTGACAATTTTCTAGTGGATATCTATAGTTTGTTCGCAAATATTTAAGTTAAGCTAGTGGTTATGGGACATGAAGCTAAACTCTTATATTTACTAGCTTAGTGTAATCGACACTTCTTGATGATGGATGATGATCACTTTATGGTTTAGACTAGCAATGTGCGATGTCTCTTTGTCCACGTGGATGACAGTTTGTGACGCCCCACCTCTATACCCACGCTAGCCAAGGACACTACAGGGTAATGCCGTCAACTAGCACGGAGAATAAGGCTGTTGAGGAGCGACCATCTGTGTAATTGCTTTGTGCAAGTACCGATATGCCAGATTAAAAATATGACTTTTCATCTCAAGAGGAAATCCGACATACAGATACAAACTCAAAGCTACTACACAGTGGCTATATGGACCTCGGAAACAAATATAGAAATAAGCATAACATAAATCAGTCACAGGCAATTCATATCACAAAGGCGGAAATAGATATGAATATAACACATGAAAGTGTACATCAGAGTAGTGGTCAAATAAGATCCACAATAACACAAAAGAATAGATACAAGTGCAAGGCAAAAGAATATGTATACATCAAGGAGTCTAAATCTCAAATGTACACAACAAAAAACTACTAAACTAGAGTAGTTAGCCAAAAGTCAGAATAATCCCAGAAGAGAAGTCAAGCAGAAGCACCTGTAACATCTCGGTCTGACCCGAGTATTATTTATAAGAAAATAATAAACGGATCAGTCTAGCTATAAATATCAGATGATAAGGTATAGGATAAATAATATGGCATGAACATGTAATAACCATAATGGCATACTACTATAAGTATGTAATTGAAAATCAACAAGAGATTAATCAATATCACAAGAATCTTCTCAAAGATAAAATAGGGTATCATACCCTAAGCTTGTATTCATAACTAGTCAATGACACATGAATTCACCAATGCACAAAAACTGACAAACACATGAAAATTGGTGAAGCACAAATTCCAGAAATCAGCACACGAAATCCAGAAATCACATAAAAAGGGGGAGGCCTATGAGCCGAATGCTCCACGAATGGTCCGAAGACCTATGAGCCGAATGCTCCACGAATGGTCCGAAGACCTATGAGCCGAATGCTCCACGAACGGTGCGAAGACCTATGAGCCGAATGCTCCACGAATGGTCCAAAGACCTATGAGCCGAATGCTCCACGAACGGTCCGAAGACCTATGAGCCGAATGCTCCACGAAAATGAAGTACAGTCCTTCACATGGACAAAGAGACATCGCACATTGCTAGTCTAAACCATAAAATGATCATCATCGATCATCAAGAAGTGTTGATTACGCTAAGCTAGTAAATATAAGAGTTTAGCTTCATGTCCCATAACCACTTGCTTAACTCAAATATTTACGAACAGATTGTAGATCTCCACTAGAAAATTGTCACAAGAGTTTCAATCGAACAAGTCCATCAATTAACCGACGAAGTAAACGCAAGCGTTTCATACCACTTGTTTTGCTAAGCCGTTTAATTATATTTTCTCATACGAATGAGGTAAAGGTTTGTATATACTAATAGATTGGAAAACAGTTTTATAAACGAGTTTGATATTGAAAATAGAGTTGAAATCGTTTTGATGAAGAAGTTTTGATATTTAATACTAGTATAGAAAACCTTTATATTTTGAAGTGACAAATCATAGAAGTGATTGTAGAAACAATCAATCATAAAAATTCACATTCGAAGACGTGAATAAAATCCAAAGAAATCGATACCGAATCCATCAAATGGATATTCCCAAAAATCCCGAAGATAAGAAGTCATCAAAGTCGGTAATAAATGATAACAACAAAAGGGAAACAACACAAATCGATTAAAGTTGGAAATTCATACAAATAGGCAATATAGGAAAAATTGGCAAATAGGAGCAGGTCGGTCAACTGGACCCTGAGGTCGGTTGACCGGACCAGAGGCAGAAATTCTTGGGTAGCAGGTCGGTCAACTGGACTTCCTGGTCGGTCAGCCGGAGCCAAAATTCCTGCACTCCCAAAACAAAGGCAGGGAAGTACTCAAGTAGCAGGTCGGTCGACCGGACCCTGCATTCGGTCGGCCGGAGCCTGATTTCCAGCACTTCTTGCCCTATCAATGAATACTAATTCTTTCCAAACCAAAAGCAATAGCACATGAATAAGTGTTAGGAATTCATACCTAACAATCGAAGATAAATATAGTTTAAGATGTGAGATAAAAATCTCACCTTTGAACCCAAAAACGATAAAGAAGAAGCTTGAAAGCAAAAAGAGGATCAACCACTCTTCAATCCCAACTCAAGAAGCTTGAATCCAAGCTTTTAAAAGAAGAACATTCCCAAAGTTAGGTTTAGGAATTTCTGAAATTGAAAGGAGGATGGGTTGGAGAAGATGAAGAGGAGGCTTACCAATAGCTTCTCTTTGAATTTGGAGCAAGAACTTGAATTTGCAATGGAACTAGGGCTTATGAATTTCCTAATTCTTTTTCTCTTCCCCCATTTTTGATGAAGCTTGAGACTTAGGAAATGAAAGTGAAGTAATGAAGAGGAGAGGGGGTGGAGTAAAGATATAACCAGATTTGGGCAAGTGGGCTGAACCCAAACCCAAACCCAAAGCCCCAAGTGAAAATAGCAAAATTCAACTTTCTCCAAACATATCGAAGTTTATACTCAAAAAGGTCGCAAACGACATTTTAAACTCAATGGAAGTGGTCTTGAGTCCTAATTCGACTGTTTGCAAAAAGTAGCTTTTTGGACTTCAATCCGATTAACGATTCTATATTTAAATATTCAATCGTAGAATGTGCGGGTTGTTACACAGTTCCTCGTTTTAATGAGCTTCGTCTCACTTCTCGCATTGGTCGTACCTATTTAGGTGCGTCGATGTTTATTTCACACATGGGTCGTACCTATTTAGGTGCGTCGATGTTTATTTACTTCGTGGAGCAATCGGCTCAATAAGTCGGGGCATGGGGCGTATCTATTTAGATGCGTCAATGTTCGTCTATGCATGGGTCGTATCTTTCTAGGTGTGTCGATGTTCGGCTTTGCATGGGGTGTATCTCTCTAGGTGCATCGATGTTAGGCATTACATGGGGCATATCTTTCTAGGTGCGTCGATGTTTATTTATGCATGGGACGTATCTTTCTAGGTGCGTCGATGCTAGAGCATGGGGCGTATCTTTCTAGGTGCGTTGATGTTCGACTTTGCATGGGGTGCATCTTTCTAGGTGTATCGATGCTAGACTTTACATGGGGCGTATCTTTCTAGGTGCGTCGATGTTCAGTTTATGGGATTGGCCATCCTCTTTTCTTGTGATTTCTGGATTTCTCGTTGTGATTTCTGGAATTTATGTTTCACCACCTTTTTTAGTTGGCATTGATATGTATGTCATTTATTGTGGATTGGTGAATTAAATAAAGAATATGACATTCTTTTTATGCTATGAGATTACTGAGATATTTGTATGATTTTCCTTTGTTGATTTTCTAATGTATACTTGTCTAGGTATGACATTTTTGGTTATCATACGTTTTTATTATATCTCTTCTTTTATCTCATTTTATCTGATAATTATAGCTAGACTGATCCGTTTATTATTTTCTTATTAAATAATACTCGGGTCAGACTGAGTGTTTACATGTGCTTCCTCATGACTTCTTATCTGGGACTATCATCTGACTTTTGGCTAACTACTTTAGCATTGTAGTTTTTGGTTGTATACATTCGATATATTGACTCATTGATGTATACATATTTTGTTGTCTAGCACTTGTATCTTTTCTTTTGTGATATTGTAGATCATATTTGACCACTACTCTGATGTACACTTTCATGCGTTATATTCATATCTATTTCCGCCTTTGTGATATGAATTGTCTGTGACTGATTTGTGTTATGTTTATTTCTATATTTGTTTCCGAAGATATATATATATCCACTGTGTGGTAGCTTTGAGTTTGTATCGGTATGTCGGATTTCCTCTTGAAATGTAAGTTATATTTTTATCTGGCATATCGGTGCCCGCACAAGGCAATTACATGGATGGTCGCTCCTCAACAGCCTTATTCTCCGCGCTAGTTGACGGCATTACCCAGTGGTGTTCTTGGCTAGCGTGGGTATAGAGGTGGGGCATCACACAACCTAATTCGATCTGTCCATTCGTTCTTATCCATTTGTCTATATAAATAGATTTTTTTCTCTAACCCTAGCAGCCTTTCATTATATTTCTGTACGTACCTCTACTTCTCATCTGTTTCTCCTTCTCAAACGTCGGAACATCAAAACCCTAGTTCCCAAATTCAATTTCAAATCAAAATCAAATCAAAAAATTCAAACTCCTCAAACTATGTCATATAATATACCGTTTCGAAGCTCTCGACGAATGGAGTCAGCGTGTGGTGTTCGTTTTTGGAAACAGCGCTCGTCGTATCAACCAGAAATCGCGGTCAAAGGTGCTGGCGGCGAAGTCAAATGGGGCAATTTGGAGGGTTTTGATCGAAGCATCAATTGGCAAAATCGACTTCTGGGTATTGTAGAGCTCGATGAGTTCCAGATCTAGTTTCGATTTTAAGAACGGAGCAACGGTGTTGCCGGGATCTGACTTGGAAGTTGATCATCACTGCAACTTGGACCGTCGATTGGCGGCGATTGGAGCGTCTATATGAGATGTCGGCAGTTCGTTGCGTAGAGGAGGTCGATAGCTTTCAGATACAAGTGGTCTCGTGGCAAACAGAGCTCTGAGGTGATGGAAAATCGTGGTCAAAATTGATTGGGTGAAGGTGGTCTCGGTGTTGACCAGATCTAGCCAGAGGGTAATTTTGCAAAAAAGTCTCTGTAATTTTTATATTTACAAATTTGACCCCGAAACTTCTAACCTTGATAACTTTTGCATACGAACTCCGATTGACACGTGGTTTCTTCCCTTGGACTCATATTGAAATTCTAGACAACATGAAACAGGTTTGGCTGCATTTGCAAACCGTTGAAATTTGGGCCTTCGTTTGGATTTTAAATGGGCTAAAAATCAAAGGTGAGTGATTTAACCCACTCACAAATGCTAAATGTTCTTATGTTAGTTAAATTAAATTTATGATGTGATAAGAATATTATTGGTTGATGTTTGGTAGTTTAATTTGACATTTTAATTTAATTTGAATTTATGTTGAATTTAATTGCCATTTAAATTAATATTGAATTTAAATTGTTAGTTAAATACCTCATAATGATAATTAGTTAATTGTTGTGATTTATTGATTGATTTGGATGTTGATTGTGATGGATGTTTATTTGTTGACAATTTGGATGATTGGATGTTTGTATCTCTGTTATCACTATGGGTTGAAATGATACATACCTGAACGATCTTATAGAATAGGGAAAATCGTTATGGGTTGAAATGATAAACCCAAGCGATTTTATTGATTTGGAAATTGTTGATTCGGGATACGGGTTGAAATGATATATACCCAGGAAATTTAACTATTTGGGGTTGAAATGATACAAACCCTATCACTTGACTATAGGGTAGAAAATTATATACGGACTTCGTTGGTCGGTTTAAATTATTTTCTAAATGGTAAAGTATGTTTGATTTATAAACTTGATTTTTAAATTTAATTTAATGATTTTATTAAAAATTTATATTAAGAAAATAATTTATGTATATGTTTTAAAGTTTCAAATTATAAGTCAATATATGGTTTAAATTAAATTTAAGATTTTAACTTATAATTTTATTTAGTTTTAATATATATATTTTAAATAGTTTAAAATTTAATTTAATAAAATATTTAATATAGTTTTAATATATATATATATATATATATATTAAATTTAATTTAATATAATAAAATATAGTTTTGATTTAAGATAATAAATATAGACTTTTATAACTTTTATAGATAAAAGATTTTTGTAAAAGTTTTTAGAATTTTATAAAAGGATTTTATAAAAGATTTTTATAAAGGATTTTAAAATGGTTTTATAAAGGAGTTATAAAGGTTTTAAAGGATTTTATAAAGGGTATTATAAAAGAACTTGTGTAAAGGGACTTGGAAGCGTTTTAAAGGAATTTGCGTAGAGGTTTATGAAAAAGGGAAGAGTTGTAAAATGTTTTGGAATTTATAAATAACTTTATAAATGGTTTTAAAGCATATAAATAGTTTATAAATGGTTTAAGAGAGATTTATAAATTATTTTCGAAATTGATTGAAAGAAATCTTCCTCGGTATTTATGAATATATTATACTTTTGGAATAAGTATATGGATATCTTGATATGAAAGTATAAACTGTTTTCTGGATCATTATTATAAATGTTTTATAAAACGACGAAGGTGTGAAAAATGTAATCGTTTGGTTGTTAAAGTGACCGAGGTCGGATATTGTCATACTCTCTGCCAATTCTGAAACCACTTTAACAACTGTGCACGTGGTGGAGAATCCAGAACGAAGTAGGATGGTTTGGATAGGAGATGGAAATCCCGAACATCTCTTAAGTTATTACACGCAAGTTATACACTGGATAGGAATGTTTTTTTTGAGAAAAATGTGTGATCCTCTATAAATAGAGGAGAGCACACATGCAACTATATATATCACACAAAAGAGGCGCTGCCAACATGCCTGACAGGTAACAAAACTAGATACAAGTATCAAAAAAAGTAAAGGTACCCCTAAGATGAGTTCCGGCAAGGCCACAACCCATCACACCCCGATATCGAGCTCCGGCATGGCCACCGCCCGATATTAAGGTGTTAGAAGTACCTAAAAAACTAAAGAAAAGCCAAATATATTGGATGTCATCGCAAAAATAAGAAGGGAGCTCCATGCATCTGATACGAAAGGAATGGGAAATCAATCTACTCTGAGGTGACTATGATGCTGAATGGAAAATCCGCTCCGAAGACTCTGTACAAAGTGAAGAAGTGCCAAGCAAAAGAGTAGATCCTCCTGAAAACAGTACGCCATAATGGAGATGAAAGTGTCTAATAACTATGGTGGAACTGCTAGTGATCCTGAGTGGGAAACTCTACTCAGATGACCTCTCTACAATCTGAAATCCTGCAATCTGAAGACATGAATACCTGCAAAGTGAACCTGTCGCCCTATCACCCATACATGTGTCTGAAGGATGACTAAGAAAAAACATCAGAAAAATACATATATATGTATATTTGTGTAATTTATATACATATATATGTATTGAAGAGGTAAGAAATAAAAACCTAGATAAGACTAGCTGGACAAATACTAAAGAATTAGATTACTTAAAAACAAATACCAACAATGACTAGTACATTAATTGAAACAACTCTTAAAAAATCCTTATGAACCTTTAATCATAAGTAAATTATGATTAACTGTAAAATCATCATATAAATTTGAAAAAATATTAATACTATTATTGTGAATGTTAAATATATTATTATTGTGTTTGAAAAAGTTAATATTATAACTAACCTTATTAAGATACCCCTTAAAAAGGTTATTTCTAGCTAATTTATATTTTGGATTAGAAATCCAATTAAAACAAAATGAAGAAATTGTAAAAATCAATTTGTTAAAATGACTATTATTATTATTAAAAATTCTTTGATTTCTTTCAAACCAAATATGCCAACAAATAATAATGAATAAATTGTCAAGTAAGAATCTAATATTCTTATTGAACCTAAATCTAAAATTATTCCAGTAGAAGTCACAATCCGAAATTTTAGTTATTATATTAAAGTTAAAAATTTTAAGAGTGTTAATTAGAATGTAATAAGTATCCATGCAATCATAGTATATATGTTTAATATCTTCAAGATGCAGATTACAAAAATAACATTTATTATCATTTTGAATGTTTTTTTTCTTTAAAAATTCTATTGTATTAAGTTTACCATGCAGTATTAACCACATGTGAATTTTAGATTTAGGAGGAGCATTAGATTTCCAAATAAAGTTAAAAGAGTTGTTTATTGTACCCGAAAAATTAATAAACCTGTAAAAAGAATTAGAAGTATATTTCTTACTCTTATCTCATTCCCAACTAATAATATCATTATCATTATCAATATTATAAATGTTTAATCTAGCATAAAGCAAAGAAAGTTGCCTATAGGTTGAACCTACTAAAATTTTGTTAAAACTAAAATTCCAAGGAGGATCATTTTTAGGAGAATAAACTTCATTAATTAAAGTAAACTTAAAATTACAGATTTCATAAAGCTCTTTAAATTCCAACTTAAGAGGTAAGACCGAAATCCAACGGTCGTGCCAGAAAGAAGTACAATTACCAGAATGGACTATCGTATTAATACCTAAGTTAAAAATCTCATGATGTTTTAAAATGTTTTTCCAAAAACTAGATAGATTTTGAGTGACTGGAGAGGCAATTTGATATAAATTACTATTACCATTATAGTAATATTTAGAAATGGTCCCTTTCTAAATAGCGTCATTTATATCCTTAAACTTCCATAACCATTTACCTAGTAAGGACAAATTCATATTACGCAAATTAATAACTCCTAAGCCACCTTCCTTTTTGGCTTTACAAACTGTTTCCCAATTAACTAAACATTTTATACTATTATTAGGACTTTCCCCACTCCATAAGAAATCTCTTCTAATTTTATTAATTTTATCAATAACCCAATCTGGAAATAGATGCATGGAAATCCAATAAATCGGAAGGGTTGATAAAACCGAATTTATTAAGACTAATCTACCTTCTCTAGATAAAAATCTCCCATTCCAGTTAGAGATCTTATTTTTGATTTTATCAATGATTATAAGCCAATCATCATGTTTGAGTTTGGTAGGTCTAATCACGAAACCTAGATAGTCAAAAGGAAAGATCATAGTTTTGCAATTTAGAGTATTAGCAACTAAGTTTTCAACTTTTTAAAAATCATTTAAAATTAAAACAGAACTTTTGTCAAAATTTATTTTTAAACCTGATAGAAGTTCAAAACTGTATAAGATAAACTTAAACTTAAACTTACACTGGATAGGAGATGTAAAATCCCGTAAACATCTCTAAAGCCATTACACTCATATTTATTTTCTGTTGATTTAACTTATATAAGATCTTTTAGTTCTGACTCGAGTGTTTTGTCTTTTCATTACGCTCGGGTCAGCCTGAGCTTTTCAGTGTTGAAGACCTTATTTCTGGAGGACGAAGATGGAGTTTAGTATTACATTATTATTATTATTCTATTATATCATGTTGTTCCGCTGCATTATTTATTTATTCCTGCTGTATGTATAACTCTGATATATATTGTAAAAGTGTAATCAAATGTTATTTGTAAAACAGCTTCATGAACTGTTTATTTGATTATTATATTTTGTCATTCCGCTGTGAGATTCCGTGTTTTGTCTTTTCTTCTTTTCTCTTATTTTCTTATTTACCCCATTAACAATCCTCCCTTTTGAATGGTTTGAATTAACATGTGTGGTTTATTGTCGATTTAAATCATCCAAAAGGGTGGGTCGTTGCATTGACATTAATGAAATGAGAAGTAAATGCATGTAAAAAGTAAAGGAATATTATTAACAGTTGGACATTGGAGACATAGTAAATAAATAAGTACGGATATATATGTAGCCTTAAGTATGGGTTTATAATGGGTGTGAATTATTAAAGTTAGTTAATAGCTTGGATTAAATAAGAAATGGCTTAGTCATTAATATGGGTTGGAATGCGAGGTCAGCAGCGTTACACAACAGAAGTCTGTCCACCGCAATGGACTACAACAGTTGTGTATACATTATAATGATGTGGGACATATCCAATTGTAGAACCATGAAATTACATGTTCACGTATAGGTGAAGGGAATACGAAGTAAGATAAGTCATCTCAGTTGAAGTGTCAAAGGACAAGTAGAGTCTACTTCAACCTTTTAATGGGTATTAAGTAACAAGTGGGTATTTTCTAAACTGCAATTGGCAATCTAAATGGGACGGTGAGCAAGGCTGGACGTTATGACAGTGAGATTGGTACCATATACGGGAGTTGGAGCTGCTTCATAGGTCAAGAACATCATTGGCCCTGATCGGTCAGCGGAAAGATAAGGGTTATGCCTAAACGGGCAATACCTCATACTAGTGTTGATCATTTTTAGATCATGTACTACCATAGTTTTTTGTTATGAGGCAAGGTTAGATAACCCTTCATGGAGATCTTTCAAAACAAATAAGATAAGGCTAAACTATTGTAATGCCATTGTTAGGCACTACGGGGGTTTCTTGGTATGCACGACGACGAGGACGTGATGCTGCGTTGATGGTGGATTCTGACGCGGTACTGGGTTACTAGCAGGGAAAGTATCTTGGTCCAAAGGGAGACTCCAATACCTATATATATGTATGTATATATGTATGTATGATTGTACATGTATGTAGTTATTGTCTACTTCGGGTAGATGGGACGTATCGTATGTGTGAAGTCGAGATGACTAAGTAAAATAAAAGACATAACATGTAATGGAAGGCAATCGACTTAAACTAGTGCTATGTATAAAGTGTGTAATTTACCAGCCACTAGAACGTTGTTCTAACCCCCTCCTCATTACAACCCATACGATAGCTTTAAATGGACATATGTTGGTGCAAGGTGGGAACGGTGGAAGGATGTATTTCCTTATGCATGCTCGACACTGATAAGGAAACTAGATATCAAAAGGGTCAGTAGTTATATATTTTATTATACTTCACTATTCTGTTGTGAGTTTATATCGGTAGTGCTATAATATGCATTTGTTTATTTGTATGATACCAAAACCAATAATCCGTACTTTGGTGGACTTGGGTTTTCAATTTAGTGCAATTTGGGCCTACTGGGGTACAGGTTGTCATAGTTTTGTACAATGTTTTTTTATCAAATAGCTTGGACTGTATACAAGATGATGTTGTGTAGAACCATCCTTCACTCAAAGTGGATGAAAATGCAGAATGTTTAAATTTGACAGAGTAACATTGTCTTTCATGCAATAAGTAGGAATAAGATTGTTAAGCTCTGAATGACATAGGTATAATATGAAGAATGAGAATTTGATACAAAACCACATGTCTCCGTGATAACAATTAAAACCATGCGATGACGAGCAAAAGTGATTGTATAGTTATATACATTTTAATTTTAAAGATTGTATATATAACTTTTTAATATTAAGTATAAATAACTTTACTAAAAGTAAAGGTTGCATGCATTTTAATCTTTAACACAAATGATTTATGATTGGCGGAATACTAATTATTTACAACTGGTTTATGAGTAGCAGAATACTAATTGTTTACTAATATTTTAATCTTTAATATTGTAGACATTTTATGATATTAATCCAATTGTCTAATAATAATGTGATAACTAGTTAACTTTAAATAAATGTTAGGAAAAAGTGTTAAAACCATTTTAATAGGGTTTATTCCTAATTACAAAGAAAATATAGTCGCAATTCATGTGCGTAGCACGAGTTCGCACTTGTTTCATCCTTGACATATTGTAAAGCTAATGGCATCCCTAAGTATTTAATTAGAAGTTCACCTTCTTGAAGGGACAGAAATGCTAAGAATTTTCTCTTTTGAGGCACACTCTTTACTGAATATAACTATTGTCTTTTCTGTGTTAATTTGCAAGCCGGCATATTTTTCACTTTTTGAAAAACTTTCTTAATTGCCTTAGCTCCATTTGTATCTGCTTTCATAAATATAAGCATGTCATCAGCATATATTATATGTGTTAACCTTGGCAGTACATCATGAACAGCTTTAATTTGCCCGCTATCTTCTTCTGAATCCAACTTGATACTTAAATACTCTATTACAATAGATAATAGGTAAGGTGAGAGAAAGTCACCTTGCCTTATTCCTCTAATACTTAGGAAGTATCCATGTAGAATGCCTTGATACAAAATCCCAAAATTTGGGGTACTAATTGATTCCTCTGTTATGTTTAGTCGTTTTTTTAGAAAATCTAGCATTCTAAGCATATGAAAAATAAATTTTCTATTTAGATTTTCATATGCTTTCTAGATCTATTTTGATGCACATCTTTCATACTCCAACAGTGTGAAACCCCTTATATATTCATGAGTCAATATTATACCATCCGTAATATTACTATTAGGAATAAATCAACTAGTTGAGATATCAGATGTTCCGTTAATGGTTTCAATCTATTACATATGACCTTAGTAACAACTTTGTATAGAAAATTGTAACAAGCTATGGGTCTAAAGCTGCTTAAATTAATTGCAGGACACTGTTTATATCACGACCCGAAATTTAATCGCTAAATAAAAGAATATTTTAATATATTTTAAATAATAAATAAATGGATTTTTATTAACAAATAATACTATTTTAAATAATAACTAATGATGATAAATCCATTTTCAAATTTTGTTTACCAACATATATAGTTCATAGAGAAATAGAAAGTGTGACCGGAAATTATTTTTCAAAATATTGATTTTTCATTGGTTAAAAGTTATTTAAAATGTCATAGCACTATTGTAAAAACACATGCACACACTACAACTATCTTAACATGGTGTGTACATACATATATATATATATATATGTATGTATGTATGTATGTATGTATGTATGTATATACATGTACATATTTGCTCACTTAAGTATATAAACATATAAGATAAAAGGAGATTTTATTTATAAAAAGTATATATATATATTAACATATAAAAATATCTTTTTCAACACATAGTACATGGATCATGGCATGAATAGTTAGCATGGTAGGGGGTATGGAGTGGGTGGAAATCATGAGGAGGGAGAAGGAGTGCATGCATGTATACATATTATATTCAAGCACTTATATATTTTTAAATAAATTTCCTAAACCTATATATACCACCTCTATTTCATGTTTCTCATTTTACAATCCTCCTCTTTACTTTAAAATTCCTAAGAGCCTAAGAAAAACACATCCATGGCTTCTCTTCATATTTTCTAAATCGAAAAAAATCACTTCTTTCCACTTAAATCACTTTCACTTCTTGATAAAACACTTCTACAAGCTCTACAACACCTCACTTACAAAATACAAGCACCCATCCACCCTAAAACTCCAAGGTCGTACCCAAACTCCCCTAGTTCGAGCCCAATCTTGGTGCTTAGCCACTCAACGACTCCATTTTTGCAACTTAAGACCAAGTTCTAGCTCATATTCAAGTTTTAGCAAAAGTTCGCCTTGAATTAGTAAAGTTTCGGTGAGTAAAACTATTGTTTTTGGAAAAGAAAACAACTTGATTTTGATGAACTATATGTTGTGAGAATATAGTGTTTGTTGTGTTGAAATATCATGTTGTTTTGATGGCATATGATTATAAGTTTGTGGTTGAGCTTGGATTTTTGTGATTTGGTTGTTAAATGATATGTTTGGATAAGATATGTGAATGGTTGGTTATGATATGACGGTAGTGTGTTTATGAAACAAAACCAAGTGTATGTGATGTAAATGTTGTGAAGTTAGCACCTTGAAAAGTCGCAAAGGACTAGAGATCCGATTTGAAAACAAAAGCTTGTTTTCTAGTTTTTGGACTTAGTGAATGTTTCTTCTTCTTCAAGTTTTCACCTTTTGTTTAAGTTTTCAAAACTCTTCCATTTGTATTTCAATTATGTAGTAGTTAGAGTTAAAGTGTGATTTTCACTTAGAAATTTATTTTAGCGAACTGCGCTCATAACGCTAGTCCTTTGCGTTATGGATGCAGTTCGGGAAATTTCACAATTTTAACTTTTTAAGTGTTTCCTTTGGATTGTTTTTGAAAAAAATCATTTTAAACCAATTAAGTAAGTAAAAAGGTTAAGTTTTTGTTGTTTATTTAATTTATTAATAGGGTAATAATTATTAATTCATTAATTAAGTAATTAGGTTAAGTAATTAGAGTTTAAGAAATTATTAACTACGTTAAATATTTTTAATTAAGGAAGTTTTAAATAATGATTAATTAAGATAAAATAAAATTAATTTTTATTTAATTAAGTTTATTTGCTTTAATTAATTATTTAATTAAGTTTATTTGCTTTAATTAATTATTTAATTAAAGGTTAATTATCCACTTAATTAGGGTTTAATTATTAAATGAATGTTATTTAATTAAAGTTTAATTATAAATAAATTTTTAATTAATTAAGGTTTAAATTATGATTTTTGATTTAATTCGGATTAATTAAAGTTTAATTAAGTTTTAAACTTATGATTTAATTGAGGTTTATTTATTTAAAGTTCTTTCAAACTCTATTGGTTATTTATTATTAACCAACTTAAGTAAATTGTTTTAAAACCAAAGGATCTCTTGTTCATGCTATTAAGCTGCCAAATGAATTAAAGTATTTGTAATAAAATGTTGACACGTTTTATTGAAAGTAAGTTGACTTGTACTTATCACAAATACCCCACTTCGGGAATGTGACGAATACAAGGGGTTAATTTCGATAAGCGGGTCATGATAATCTAAGCATATGGAGCGTATGTTCATATGTAAATCTTATTCCTTGATAATGGAAAGGTCCACTATAAACAACTTGACCTTTTAAATTATCGAACCTTGGTTTGGAGAGACCGGGATCAGATAGCAGTTGTTATCCAAAAACCACTTCGAACTAACGTAAGCATTCGAATTGGAAATAGTGAAGGCAAGGTCCAAGATGAAGACTTTGAAGTGCAAGGGCTATTTGCTACTAACCCTGAGGGTGGTTCGAAAATGGGTGTCGTGGAAGTAGTGCCTTCGATTCGTTCATCTCCTGAACGACTTGTATGGATGAATGTTGACATTGTATCAACATCTAGAAAGCAATGTAGCATTCCAAGCGGCAGTGTCGTAGTAAAGGTAAACGTAGTCTCATGCCTCATTAACCAAAATGACCAAAACAGGGTATGCAGCAGGGCTATGTGGGTCGCTCCCATCAGAGTATGTCATCACCATATCTAGAATCGATATTTGTCCCATTTTCTATGCTCCGGTATGGTTGTTGATCCCAACCGTGATGGTGATGTATTCGGTACTACTAGTCAAGTGATAGGCCGGTTCTGTGTAGCAGGGGTACAAGATGTTCTTGTATGACCCCAGGTGTATTTTATCTAGAGGTGCACCTTCGAAAGGTAGTTCCTTACCTGGTCATGTATGGAATCCATTTCCCAATAAGTGCTTTCGGTCTTAGTTGTATACCTATTATACTGGAATTTGATAAATGTAACAATTTCGGCTATAATTAATTATTTATTTGAAAACCCTAGACATTATGATAATATCACTGGATTTCTATATAAAGTATTTTGGTCATCGTAAGGTAAAAACTCGTCCGGTGTTTATGTGCGGCATGATCATACGAGATACCCTTGAATTTCAATGAGTTTTTAAAATAATAATCCAGTTGTTAGAGTTTACACACACAAAACCCATGTATGACCCGGAGTATTATTTTCTTTTCCTAAAACTCTTGGGTACTCACATTTGTATGAGTAGCCAAGTGCTCCAGGTTTCTCATGGAAGCATTTTGGAGGAGTTGGAGCAGGTGGCTTCACCGTTAGCTAATTATTTCTATTTCCACTATGTGTCTATGTATGATCTATGTATTTTGTATGGGAAGGTAGTTATAACTGTCCAGTTGAAGGATGTAATGTAATGACTCTGATGTATTATTATGGAAATGACTATGTAATATCCTATGTTATCTATTATATGTTGTTTTGATTCGTTGTGAGATTATGTGATTGTGTAGTTTCCTGTTATCTTTCTTTTTCTTCTAACTCGTCTTTCAAAGTAAGAAAGGAGGTTCGTTACTATTTAGGTACTAGCACTTTGTATTGCTTTCAGTAACAATTTATTGTAAACAAGTTTGTAATTGTTTTTGACCTTCTGCATATGCTTTAGCATTCAAGACAATTGGGTGTGAATCTTAAACAGCCTGTAAAATAGCATATTTCTTCCTGTTAATCTCAACTAGTTTATTATCATTTTTCATTTTCTTTCTCCATGTTTTAAGTGTAAACTTGAGTTTCTTTTTAGCATTGTATAACAAATTACCCATCCTATTGATCTTGAAATCATGTTTGACAACTTGTTCATACCTACTATATAAGTACCAGCAATTTTTATACCTAAAAGGGTACATTCAATTTTTCTTTGTTAAAAATAACGAGCAATATGGGGGTATGGTCACTAGTTTCAAATGGTGAATATTGTACTATAGAATATATATATATATATATTATGGAGTGAAAGAGATTTAGGATGTAAACATTTGAACATTGTACAAAAAATTTTGGAATAGGGAAAGTTGAGAAGGAAAAAGTATTAAAGGGACAAGTGTAAAAATATCACTTGAATAAAAGAGAGATTAACATTACAATTGAGATAGAATAACAAAAGAGGTAGAAAATATGATATGTTGAATATATATTACAGATAATATATATATATATATTTAAAATTATATTTTGGTTGAATTACCAATTTTTAAATCATGGAATAAATGAATTCAAATATATGTTAAAATTTTCATTTATTGCTCTACTATAGTGACATATATATGTTGTTATTCACCTCATAATTCCACTTCCATCATTAGGATATATTTGTTGTTCATTCTCAATATACAAATGTTGACGAACCATTTTGCATTATGTTAAATATATAAAGAATCATGTCCTACTATGATTAACTCATGTTTAATAGATGTATAGAACAAAGGAAAATAAATTAATTAATCTTAAATGGCTAAGAATATTCATTCATACAAAAAATTAACGAACCTAAATCACTACTTTATTATAGAATCCCATTAAGAAATGCAGATAAAATTGTTTATAACATATATTTAAAAAAATTAAATAAGGTGATAATGGTTGTATTTACATAACAATATTAGAAAGTCTAGGAAACAGATGAAATTGAGAATCATGATTTATAATCTATAATAATCCAATTTTGATGGAGAAAAATGTTAAATCGAAATGATAAGGTAAACCATACCTTTGGTGATGACGGATGGAATGAAGGCATAACAAATTTTGCTTGAGAAAATTTGAGATTCTAATGGATATCATAACAAAGAAAGCATGTTGAACTCTTAAGAAATTAGTTTTGTTTTCTGAAGAAGTAAAAAGGATTAGAGAGGTATAGTAAAGGCCATTGATGTGAGGGAATGGGAAAATGGAATTAACTTAATAAAAATAGTAAAAAGTCAATGAGAAATTGTAGTAGTAAATTAATCCAAACAATGAAGAGAAAATGTGATTCTTGATCTTCTGGTATAAGTAAATATTGATAATATTGATTGTTATATAAAAGAAACATGAGGAGCTAATGATAAAAAGTTTGCTCAAATTAAGAAGTAAGAGTATGGTTTGAAATGAAATGGGAGGAGGGAATACTAATGGTCTGTAACAGCCTAATCCTTAATAGGCCCAAATTTCAACAAAAATCGAAACCCAAGTCCATCAAACCACATATCGTTGGATTTGGTACCTGCAAATAAACATGAGCATTATCAGAGATTGATAGAAATCTAAACTCACAGTGGAAACAATAATAGAATAAGAATACTGACTATGACTACTACCTTAGAATTAATTGTATTCCTTGGATAGCAGATTATCAATTCAGCATCGACCATGAGAGAAAGAAGACTTCTCTAACAACAAAGCATATCCAGCTCCAGTGACCTATTCCTCTAATCTATCATATGGGTTTTAATGAGGAGGGGATCAGAACAATGTTTTGGTGACTGGAAATATAAATCGTCCATAGCATAAACTTATACCAATTGGTTTACATTTAATTGCTATGTCCATTAAGGTTAGCAATTCTAGTCAAACCTTGCATTGCACACACAATTACTTACTTACCCCTTCCCAAGGTACGAAATACTAATGAAGCCTTATCAACCATCCAATACTTCCAAACCCAATTGACACTTAATACTTCTAAATATGAAGTGGGCTTCTATTATACTTTTAAAAAGAAAAATAGGCAGACTCTGTCATTTAAGACCTTAATCAAGGTAGACCCCATCATTTAAGACCTATTCTGAAGGTGGTTTCCTAACGATGTTATCAATGGTTAGTGGGTCCTAGCTACAAGACTTCTAACCACTATTTAAGGCTTCCGACATTTAATGTCTAACTATTACCGCATCTATCGCCGATAAAATCGTAGCCATGTAATAAACAGTACCCATGCCACTTAATACCTTTTATTAGAAAATAGGCAGACACCGGTCATTTAAGACCTTAACTAAGGTTGATCCCATCATTTAAGACATATCCCCAAGGCGTGCTTCTATATGGTATTATTGTTATTACGGCCTTAGCAATGTAAGAGACTGTACCCGAGCCACTTAATACTTCTACGTGGAAAATAGACAGACCCCGTCATTTAAGACCTATTTCCAGAAGCATGTTCCTCAATGGTACTATCTAGCTGTCATTGCTTGGAAATCTCATTGGGCTACTTAATACTTATTTTATAGGAAAGAGGAGGACCTTACAGTTACTTAAGACCCCAAATCTAAAGCGAACCCTTCCTGAGATATCCACTCTCACTTTTTAATTATAAATATGGCATCTCATTAGGCTACTTCTTTCGGTAGGGAGGTGAACCCTTCAGTCACTTAAGACCTCAACACTGAAGTAAACCCTTTTTAGTGACATCCCTATTTATTTATTTAGAATCTCACTAGATTACTAAATACTTCCATTTAGGGGGGAAGCAGACCCTTCAGCCACTTAAGACCTCAAAAAAGAAGTGAGCCCTTAAGGAGATATTCCTCACCACTCCTAATTCCATATTCGAACCATTTAATACTTTCCAATTAAGAAGGCAAGCCCAATCTCTCACATTGATACGGGTTCTAAGATTAGTGAATTATCACATTAGTAATAAGTACACCCGACTGTTGGTAGCCTAAAAGTGAAGGGAAGTCTTCCGTCGAGTGACTTTACTGACCTCGCATCACTAATCTATTAAGTCCAATTAACCATCCTACGTCTTTATTTATATTATCTTAGGTAGACATTGGACTTAGCTTACTAATTACCTTTTTATTTAAGGCAATAAGATTTACCTTAAATATTTATCGACCCATAAATCCCTGCTTAATGCTCATAAATGTCAATTTGTCCCTAAAATCCTAATGGACATTTCCTAAGACATTTATGTATGATTACTAATTTCAAATTAGTAACTTTTTTTTATCTATTTCAATTTTATCAATCCCATTAATCCATTTATCCTATCAAATTATTGCAACTCCCATATTTATTACCATTTATTTCTCATTTATTGGAGTTAAAACCTTTTAAATTCCTTTCCCATTAGTTAATTATCCTAAACGTGAATATCACATGCAAGCATCGTTATTAGCTTTTTACTTAATTATTATAAGCGTAGTAATTACGTACAAGTGTTTACTTTTATCAACTATTTATTGTTATATATCTTCACTAGAATATACTTTTCCATGTTAAATTGTTGGAATCGTATCTAAAAAGATCATCCGCTATAATTTCCATAAATTAGTTTGAAATAAAAGATTTAACTCTAAAATATAAAAGATTACATCGTTTGAAATTACAAAGAATAATCGTTTCTTTTTATTACTAAAATAGACAGTGTAAACTACAATGAATTCATACTTTACACATCTCTTTCTCTTTCTATTTGCATCTATTCCTTGTTAGATCAAACACTGTATCTTTCTAAAAGGGAAAGAAATCAAACTAATTTACAAATATTAAACAGATCTAAATTCCAACAATTCCAAATATAGTAAAGTTTATATTCCAACAAGATTAGGGTAATAATCCAAATTTATAACATTGTTATACAACCTATTTTAGATCTGGAATAAATTTACATCAAATCCTTATTCTAAATTCATACTTTTGGGACTGATTTTAAGATCAGGTTGTAAACAGTTCTGAATCAATTCATAAACAAGAATATGTAGGAGATATTTATTATATTCAAATCATATTCAATCCGTTGCCTACAACTCATATACAATTATCCAATTAGGCATAAAAATCAAATAAACACCAACCGGGATACTTTTCATATTATAACAATCTATAAAATTTCCCACTTACCTATTAAAACTGATCCAAATCTCTAGATCTGAAGTGGAACCTTTGATTCATCTCCAAATCTTTTTTAATCCAAGATATATGTATAAAAGGATATATACATACATTAGAATTACAGATCTGTGAAGAGATTTGGAATTGGGAGAGAAAATAAATACAAATATATATAAGTATATAAATTACCTCAAATACGCATATGGTTGATTCTCTTTTCTTCTCCTTTTTGTTAGATTTCTACTCTACTCTGAATTGTATGAATATAGAACAAATATCTTATTTTTAAATTTAGAAAGAAAGCGGAGAAGAAGAAATAGCATAGCTTCGCTACTGCCTCCATAAAAATATGAGAAGAGAAGGGAGGGCTAGGCCTGAATTTATAGGCGCTAGAATCAACCAGAACCGTTAGACCGAAATATATTAAATCCGGGCCATCGCGGCCTAGGTTTACTGGAGCGACCATACACGAAGCGATCAACCGCCCCTTCCTAGGGGTCGATCGCTCCTGTTTGATTGCTCCAATAGGCGGATTGACCTGTGGGCCCCATCTAATTGATTAAAAACATTAACTTTTCTTATTTACTTATTTTCGTTTGTAATTTCTTCGTTTGGACTCCGATCGCAAAACTCCAAATATAAATGTTGCTTGGAATTTCTCCGAGAGCACAATGGTGCAAATTTCATGGTCAAATTCTATCATTTGCACAAATTCCATTTTTGGAGCCTAATTAACTAACTAACTAACTAAAATAACTAACGCCAAATTACAGGGTGTTACATGGTCTTCTATTCTCTTTTAGATAGATATAATTAATTATTTAAGATAATAATAGAAAATTATTTTGTGTTAGTGGTTGAACCCGAATGAACAAATTTAAGAAATTTTATGCTTTATATGTTGCATGAGATCAATGGTTGAATTAACATAAAAGCTTCATTCAATACTACGAATTTGTACTTAATAGACATACAAATTACACTTTTTTTACTTTATCATTCTTTCTTTTTTTGTTTATTAGTTTTATTTTTTATTATTAAAATATTATCATAAGTATTTGAAAATATATTGTTATTTCCATTTAAATAAATATTTAAGAGGATAGAATCATTGCAATAAAAAATCATGCGTAGTTGTCTAAAATAAACGTAAAATGTAAGGTCGTTGGATTCGAACTTTGATTAAAACTTACAAGTAAGAATGGACTTAATAGGGAAAAATTAAAGATAAATGATAAAAGTGGTTCCTTAATGTATTAGATAAAATGAGGTAAGCTTGATTCGAATTTGGAGGCATGAGACTAAAGTGAATCATGGGAAGTGGAGTTGGTTTTATAATATAAATGCGTAGTTAGTAGGATTAGAACTTGTGACTTTGTGAAAGGATACTGAATCAAGGAGAGGAGAGTATTTAAATTCTAAAATTAGGAGAGAAAAAAATATTGTGTGAGGTAGGACTTTAAGGTATATGGTACAAGAAATCTAGAGTATTGTTGATGAGTGCTCTAATGGCACATGTTAAGTATGATAGTTATATGTTAAAGAACAAAAAATATTATACCAAATATCTAATTTACCCTTGCACTATAAAAAAGGAAGGAACTCAAGGGGTTACTGGGTAATTAATAACCTTAAGATGTTTTCTTAGGGCACATGCTAAAATTTTCCATGTACCTGCTACTTACTGGATACTAAAATGTGTTCCAACACAAATTATCCCTCATTTCTGCTTGTAATGGGACGTGTGACCTTCTAGCCTCATGCTAACAAAGTGAAGATAATGGACCATTAAAACATATGCATCTGACATCAACGGTTGTTCCTTACTCGTTGTTTTCCATTCCATCCCACATCTATGTTTCTTCATCTTCTCCTTCTTCATCCCATTACAACCCAAAATTTACCTTTATCCAATCACTTTTTCAATTTCTTCATAATTTTCATTATGCCATCCTTCTCCACTAATTTTTGATGCAAACCGTCGTCACTGGAATCCAGAGAGCTCTTACATTTATCAACATTTGCTTACAAGGTTTGCTACTCATGATAAACGAGTTGAACTTTGGTACGAAGTAATTGCGATTGAGTTCAACCAATGTCTAGGTCTTGATTTCACCGTCACCTATAGGAAAAATAAATGAGATAATTTGAACGTCTTTGTTTCCATGGAACCTACCGCTATAAACAAATGGTGGTGTATGGTCAGTGGAACTAGATTGTATTCAAGGAAATGACGAATAATGGTAGACAATTGCATACTAATTTTTCCAATTCAAAAACTATGCTCCCTCAAATTAAGGCTGCTGGATTAAATGTATGACGGTATACTAATGAATCGGAAGTGTGTTTACAACATCCATTCAACACCTCCAACCCACTTTGATGCTCAACTATACTCCGGTATCCTTAACGGGGTGGAGAACGAGTTGTTCTATGGTCCCACCGCCACTGCTCATGGGCATACATTCAATGTCGCTTCATCGTAATGGGCTAGGCAATCAAGATCCACTAATCAAAGAGTGGAAGATCCAAACATGCTCAAATAAACTGTCAAATTTTATCTTATAATTCTATCGCCTATGGGTGGTTATGAGGAGTAGGAGCTTGCATTGACTTTTGTGAATGAGCCAAAATATTATCAACTTGCTCGTTATATGATGAACAAGGTGTTAGATCAAGTCCATTTAACAATAGGTACATTGGATGGATTTAAAAAAAATCCTTGATAGATCTTTGTTGGGCTTATATAAATAATTTACTTTTATATTAAATCAAATTTAGTATAATTTTAATTCATTTTAATTGAAATAGTTAAATACATGGATGTATATCATATGTACATCAATGTATATTGCATATGATAATGTATATAAACTAGAGAAAACATGATAAAACATGTGTATAACACACACACACATACATACATACATACATATAAATATGTATAATTATTGGGATTTATAAGTAACATATACATGCATATAATATACTATTACATATATGCATACGAGGTCCTTCATATACATATGGATGTCACACACACACACATTTTGAGAATAAGAGTGGCAATTTATTCAAGCATAACAATCATTTTGATGTCTCAGTTAGCGATGGCAATGGGGCGGTTCTTGGGTCTAAACCCGATAAGCCTGCCCCTTTTTTGACCCACCAAGACCCACCAAATTAGGTCATTGGGGCGAGTAGACCTATGACCTGTTCTCGAGAGCTTTAGGTCTAGGGTTGGGTCGGGCTTGGTTAACCTGCCCCAATCTGACCTGCACTGTCGAGATCTCATAAAATCACTTTATTATTATAATGGTGATTTGTTAATCGTTTTAGACATAACTGATTATGACATGGATAATCATTTAGGAAGTTATAGAACTTTAAAATATTTGATAAAGTAACGGGAATGACCTAAGGCCAATTATGTAATTTGTTACACATATCTACCTCTGTGACCAACCTTATTCAAAATAAAAGGTGTTTTTCTTTTTATCATATACTTGTTATATAGTCATAAAAAATAATTAAAAGATTAATTTATATATTGATTTAAAATCTTAAATGATATGTTATATTATAGTAATAATTACAAAGTGTATGCTTTGGATTTATGTTTATTGTATGCTCTGGATTTCTATCTTTTAGTGAGATGTTGCTTTTGCACAGCTATGAAATACTTGTTTTGTTTGGTTTGGAATCAATTCTCCTAGTGAATGTAAGCTCAGGTTATACTGATTTTAATGTTTGTCCTTTGTGGTAAAGCTTATGGGTTTGTCCTTTATGGCAAAGCTTATGGGGTTTGTCCCATGTATGTCATTATGTATGTCAACCCATAGTGTTTTCATGGGTTTGTAAGTTTGTGAAGGAAATGAGCTTGTAAGTGTGTGTGGGTATGTAAGTTGTTTGGCATATCTACCAAACACCTATTTTTAATTGCTTTATAAAAAATAGTGGACGGTCCACTTTAAGAACTAACTTGCCTTGCTAATAAAAATTCTAAGTGTTGTAATCATGAGAATTTTATCATAATGAAAATAACATATTGTTTTAAATATTCCTAGTCAAGATGTTTCGAGAAAGGATATCAGACTAAAGTATGCGATGCTCTCCAAATGTTGGGCAATGTATTTCTCATAGCTGTTGGAGGGACCAAGGGGTTATATACTGATAGTTATTAGATAACTATGGTGCTTGCTTGAGAGTTCTCTGTTGGTTAATATAACTAAGGTCAAATAGACAATCTCGAAGTGACGATGTTACAATTCTCTCGACCGGAGAATACTGTAGAACTTCCATGTGGACACTACACTTTGATTATAGTTAAATCATGGCATGGTGTCCATCAGACGACTATAGTTGGGTCCAGTTGAAGCATTGGAAGTGAAACATTATCAATAGATAATTTGTCTCCTCAGTTATACGGGGTTAGTATCACGGTCAACTGTAGTCAACAAAATCAAAGTCTCAGGCCAAAGCAGTAAGATTAATGATAATTGTTATTATTGAACTAAGTTTTTTGTGTTTGGATTTACAAAGTTGAATAGCAGTAAGGTTAATAATAATTGTTATTATTGAACTAAGACTTTTGTGTTTGGAATTACAAAGTTAAATGTGAACAATGTTGGAGTTTTGACAAAAACTAAATTTTATAAGTCCTAATGTGATATAGTTTTGACGAGGAGAATTTGTGTAAATAATCGTTACTACCAGTACCGCTTATAATAGTAAAATTGGATTTTATAGAAAAGTTGTGTAAGCGATAAATTAGGCCAAAATGTCACACTACTGGCTAAGTTGACATGTCAATGTTAGTATTCAAATTGTTCGATATTACCTGGTGACTCAATTTACACCTTTGAGTCACACAACCGTAATGATGAATTCGTTGAAAAACCACATGATATAATTAATTTATAAATGTTATAATATTTTATGTCTGGAGTTGTCTTTAATTATTTGAATGCAAATATAGAAGTTATATTTATGTGCATTGATATACAATATAAGTGTATTTTTAAAATGGGTTTAAATAAAAGATAGTTGCATAAAGGGATTTATAAAAATCTTATGGCATTTGATGGCAAGTAATTTTGGCCTTGTTAGAACCTACGTTTCTAGTTTTGAAGTGACATCTATACATTTCGATATATACTATACAAGTTGTTTATTTCAGAAAAATTCAAACCACAAAGACACTGCAAACGACTACAGCTGATGAGTAGACTAAGGAATAATTACTACAGCTGACAAGCTCGATCAATGAAGACCATATCTTAGATGAGTCGTTGTATGTAAGTCTAGAAAATACTTGTACAATATCCTTTGATGATACACACACTTATATTAGCAAATTGTTTTTAAAAAAATAAAGATTTTGAACTTAGAAATTTTCAAAAAGAAATTATTGCAACACGTGGGAATCAAACCTGGGTCATAGAGATCTCAATTTCACTTCATACCCGATGAGCTATAAACACTTTTGATACCAGGTTCTTAGATGTTTGGTAACCCTGCTCAAATGTTGGACCAAAAGAATAATGCAATACCAAGATTCAAACCTGGGTCATGAAATACAAATTTGCACATCATACCATTGAACTACAAATGCTTTTGGCTACAGGGTTTCAGACGACCGATGAATAATTCAGACGTCTAAATACCTGGTAAAACTATTTTAGTAAACTATTAATTTGGACATCTAAAACTTCAAACCAAATGGCTGAATAAACATTCAAACGTCTGATTGAAAATTCAGACCTCTGAATAGGGGAGTCTTTGAAACGATTCTTCTTTGTTTAAATCTTGTACAATTTCAGACATTTGAATTTGAATTTAGGTGTCTAAATACCCGTAATAGCTTTTTTATATTAGCATACATTTTTCCATATGAAAAGACATCTTCTATCAAGAGTTGCATCTATTTCAATGGTGATTTCTCTTCAATAAAACTCTTTAAACACTATAAATAAACATGGTTTTGATCATTTAAGAATAACTTTTCTTACTTTGCTTTCTATGCTCTATATTCTTTGAGATTTAAAAAAGCAATCAAAAACAACTTTCTACTTCATAATATTGCATGTTCAATTCACAATCATCAAAGGAGATTATATGAAGGGTGTACTAAAGAGTGATTTATCCATGTTGTAAAAGAATACATCAAAGTCAAAGTTGAAAATTATTCCTTTTATAAGTTGAAGTCCTATTGGAGATTTTTCGATAAAGGTTGAAGTCCAGTCCGGTTGTTCTGCAAGTTGTAAACCTGTTCCTCTAGGATAAGTGAGGGTTGCTTAGTTAATTCCAGAAAGAGTTTAGAACTACATGTAGGAGAGGTGCTCCGAACTAGTATAAAATCTCTATTGTGCTTATCTACTTATTTACTTCTTTATCAGTTTTATTATACTTTAATATAAGTTAGTAGTTATCTTGATTAAATTATCCATATATGATCCACTAGAACTTTTATTTGGTATTAGAGCCTGGATTTTCAAAATCATAACAACATTTTGAAAAATAACTTATTTTATGGCCAACATGAGTTATAACACATACCTAGAAGGACAATCCATTACACGTCCTCCTCTATGTAATGGTTCTAACTATGCATACTGGTCTACACGTATTAGAGTATACATGGAAGCCAACGGTTTCGATATCTGGCAAGCTACTCAAACTCAGTATGTTCCATTTACTACTGAAGTAAGTACTTGGACAGATGCTCAAAAAACCGTTGCCTCCAACAATGCAAAACCTATGAATATTCTTTACTGCTCCTTAGATAAAAACGAGTTTTCTAGAGTCATGATGTGTAAAACTGCATGTGATATCTGGCGCATGCTACAAATCACACATGAAGGTACGACTAAAGTTAAACAACTGAAATCAATTTCAATAATTTAAAATGAAAACTAACGAAAATATTATAGAAATGTACTCTAGATTTCAGACCATTCAACATGATCTTATGGCACTAGGAGTTACATTTAATAATTTTGATACAATATCATGAATTTTAAATGCTTTGACTGATGAAAGGGAAAGAAAGGTACTTGCTATTGAAGAAGCCAATGACCTTTCCACACTTAAAATCAAAGAAGTTGTTGGAAATTTAATGCCATATGAAGTTAACCTGCAAACTAGAAAAGAACTAGCCTAAGAAAAACATAGTATTACTTTTCAGGTTGAAGAAAATGATGATTCAGAGCTAGTTGAGCATGATGTAGTCTTTGTGGCAAAGAACTACAGTAAATTCAGAAAATTCAATAAGATGGTTCAGAAGTAGAATTTTGATAAACATAAGGACAACTCTTCCTTCAAATGCTATAAATGCGACAAATTTGGACACATGAAGAAAGACTGTCATGAATTAAATAAAAAAAGCTTCAAGAAAATTTACCAAAATGAGAAGTTCTAAAAGAAGAGCCAGGTAGCATTTCAAGTAATGTGGGATGATTCATCTTATAATAATAGCGATAGTAATAGTGATGGAGAGCAAGCAAATGTATGCTTCATTATAGCTAAAAATGAGGTATATTTTGATTTATCGTTTGAAGATATTATAGAAATAGACTCGGAATTTGATGATAAATATAAGAGCTTAAGGAGAACCCATAAAGAATGTCCAGGAAAAATAGGTAAACTAGAATTAGAAATTAAAATGCTTAAGAATGAAAAGTTATTTTGGAAGAAGAAATTTTGAAATAATAAAATTCAAGCAATGATAAAAAAATTCCGATTTTACTGAAAAATTTCATGAAATTAAAAATGAAAATATGAACTTAGTTAATGAAAATGTATTTTAAACGGGACTATAAATTATTGTGAAAATAAAGTAAAAAAGTTAGAAAGTAACAATAATATTTTATTAAATGAAAAAGTTACTTTCAAAAATAAAAAGGATTTTTCATCAAACATCTCAAAATTTAATAAAGGAAAAGAAAATTTATCTCATTTAACTAGCATTTGAAAACTTGCTAGTAACAAGAATCGTTTAGGATTTCAAAAATTAAATAATTTGTTATCCTACCTTTTGGTAAGGTCGTGACACCAAGGACTTGATTGGAAACCAAGGATAACCCGTCCCGAAGATCGGTTACGCACGGGTTCACTATAGATACTGGAAAATTTGGTCCGAGTCCGGATCAAGCTACAATTAGCGTGGTACGACAAACAAAGCTATGGAAGGCAGAATTCCAAATTTTAGGTAAATCGGAGTTCGTATGCTCAAGATATGGATCGATCAAGTTTCATGAGAGGCAAGTTTAATTCGTATCCATCCAGTTCGTATCCATCACCTTGCAACCATCCTGTTCGTATCCATCGACCCACAGGCATTAGTTAGAATCCATCCAACAAGGTCCTTCGGTTCGTATACATCATAAAAAAGCGACATGTCTCGTATCGATCACTCACCTGATCGATACGAAGGAGAGAGCCAATGATTGATATGAAGAACGCATACCAGCATCGATACGAAAGGAGTTGCACTAGACCGATACGAAAAAGCATGGTCAACCAAAGGAAGCAGTCTTCTAGCATGAAACTTGGATCTCTCATGAACTATCGCTCCCTGTTATCCGATCGATATGTAGAGGGATCGATACGAAGGCTGATCGATATGCAAGTATCGATACGAACGCTCCAGGCTACCTACAAAACCAACCTTGGATCGATCATAACGCAAAATCTACAAGTCCAAATGCTACCAAATTTTCACAGGAGCTTGCTTACCTCCTCAAGAATGTCTCTGATCGATCTCAGCCCAAATGGACATCATTTTGATCGATACAAACAAGATGGGGATCGATCCCAATCGATCCCAAATGACCCCTGATCGATCTGGTGGGCCCACCCACATGTGAGAAGGAGTATTCTGAGTTCAAAGGAAGATATTTCTGACCTACACCTATAAATAACACCCCAATGCCAACAGAAAAAGGACTTTTGACTCTACTACGTTGTTACTCTGTCGCAACTCCATTATAACTTGAGTCTTCGAGTGTTGTACAGTTGTAATCAATTATCAATCAGCAATAAAATAGAAAAACATTCAAAGTGGATGTAGGCTACAATGCCAAACCACTATAATTTCTTGTGACTTTTCATTTCTACAAGCTTTTACTGGTGTGATTGTTAGATTAGCCTCTTTTTCCATTTAATTTCTTCACTTTAATCTCTTCAATTGCATCCGAAGAGTGTTGTGCCCAATTTTGGTACAAACACTTTGGTGCTTTCACTGAGAAAACTCCGTTTTTCTCTGATTCATTGGATTTGCTACCGTTGTTGGATTGCTAAAATCTAAGGAGGAGATCCAGATCTGTCTCTTGTGGTTTCTTCCATTCTACTCAGATTACTCAAGATCTAGGAAAGAGCTACATCAACCATGGTGTGTACTACCAGAACTGCTTCAAATGTTGAAGATCTAGAAGGAAGGGATAGGCAAAATCCCACGCAGCTGACTACCGCAGGCCAAACATCAGCTGGAGCCTCAGATCCACAAGGTCCTGTGACTAGAGAGGAGTTCTAGATCCTCATGCAAGAGCTTACTCAAAGCCGTCAAGAACTCACCCAGCAAATCTGTGCCAACATGGAGCTCGCGAACCAGCTAAATAAGGAAAGACGAAGGAGATCTAGGAGGGATCGTACTTCTTACTCATCAACCGAAAGCTCGGCTTCTTCTGATTTCAACCATAGATCTACATGCCAACGGCTGGATGGAAACTATGCACAAGCCTCAGGGCAGCAGCGTACTGTGAATCTCGGACAAGCTGAGGCTGGTCCATCTATAGGACACCAAGCTGGACCCTCCTTCTAAGGAGGGGCACTTCCTTACCATGCTATGGATGACCATGCAGCTGCTGCCGCTATAACTTGGAAGCTGAGATCCAGAACCAGCCAAATTCAGCCCTTCGTCAACACATCCATGCTCATGAACCCTATGTTCCCGAAGACCGGGAGCCAAGGAGGCGAGGAACGGATCATCGACGGCGCTCGGACCGTCCCCGCAACATGGAACCTGACCATGCCTTGGCCCCGAATGTCCAGATGCCTGACATTCTAACCATGATTCGCCAAATGATCAAAGAAAGTCAAGGTCTTACTAATGATGATTGGGGAATCTCCCGAAGTTATACTTTGTTCACCAATGGCATTATTTATGCTGAGCCACCTCGTCGATTCAAGATGCCTACCTTGCCCGTGTACGAAGGAAGTTCGAACCATAACCAGCATATATTAAAGTATGAATGGCTCATGAATGCCGCTCGAGCTAACAATGCTGTTAAGTGCAGGAGTTTCCCTATTTCCTTGGGAGGTATCGCAACTATGTGGTTCACTCGACTACCACCCAAATCCATTTCGAGTTTTGATCGTTTGGCTACAAAGTTTGTCGAACAATTCCATATGCATGTTACAAGGCCAAAGGATGTCAACACCTTGTCCAGTGTTACCTAAGCTCTAGGAGAGACACTTAGACGTTATCTGGAAAGGTTTCATGCTGCCTGTGCTGAGGTCAGCAATCCTAATGACAATTCTATATTAATGGCATTAACTAAGGGAATCGATCCCGATTTCGAGTTTGGCAATTGGTTGGCTAGGAAACCCCCGCATCGTTGGATTGTTTCTATGCTAAGGCGGCCTAGTTTTTGAGGAGAGAAGACGCTAGACGATCTAGGAAGCAGGATGATGCGGGGCCAAGTGTCGGAGGCATTCAGAGTAATGTTGCTGTGAAGAAGACCGATGAGAGTTCCGGTAAAGTGCAATTGAATATACAGAACAAGCAAGGTCAACAAAAGGGCAACGGAGGTCAGGGGAAGAAGAGAGACCCAAATCGTGGACCGAGACCTAGAGCTCCGATGTTCGACTGATATACCCCTTTGAATACATCGCTGGAGATTGTTTATTTACAGACTTGTAATACCAGATAGTATAAGAAACCAGCTCTGAAACAGACATTTGAGAAGGAAATTTAAACAGGGAAGTTCTGTAGATTCCACGATTGTTACGATCATAACACTAATGAGTGTCGTCACCTACAAGACATCATTGAGAAGTTGATTAGAGAGAGGAAGTTGGAACAGTTCGTTCGGGCGCCGTAAGATGGAGGTGTGTGACGCCCCACCTCTATGCTCATGATAACAAAGAGTATTAAAAGAAATACTGTCTATTATTACGAAGAATAAGGCTGGATAGGAGCGACCATCCGTAATTGGCCTTACACTAATATTGGTTATCTCGATAGGAGTGGTATATACTTTTTATTTTTCATCTATTATTTATTTACTCCCATCGACATATCCAATTATCAGTATAAAACAAACTACGATAGTTCATAATAGTTTAGGACATTAGATATAACAATAACACAGATAATATAAATGCGGAATACAGATTAACAAAAATCTCATATATATATAACCGATGTCAGTTAATACATAGTTGACACAATACATATGATACAACTACAACTGTCGACTCTAGAAGTTATATATACAAGTACATTATCGACTAATATACATGAATACATATCATTCTATACAATGACACGACTACTACAAAATGACCGACAACTTCAGAAGATGTGAAAAGTCTTCAATCCCGAACAGCAACTCAAAGAAAGAAATCTACAACCTGAAATACTCGGGTCTGACCCGAGTATTACATTCAAAAGAAAATAATACCCAGGTCAGTCTAATTCAAACCAGTTTATTAGTGCATATAGGCAGTAATAATTTAAATAGACGACAATTACAGAAATCTCGTATATCCAACTCCTCGATAAGAGAATCGGATAACGGCAGATATAACACTGAACAGTGTTAAACAACAAATCAGCAATCCAAAAAGATCAATCAAATCAAATTTCTGTGTGGCTGCAGTACACGCACGCGTGCACTGCCTCGCCACACAGTACGTGAAATCATCACGACGGTGAAAACTAACAGCAATCAAAACTGTAGAAGTCAACATAAATAAACTTACAGGGTCAAACCCGGGTCTTTGAGACCGGATTCAACTCGCTGTAAAATTTCACAAATCAACTTGAAACAATCAAGAACCAACAAACCAAACTCAACTAACTCAAGCGAAAAGGAAGCTTTGAACAAGTTCACGCTTCAGATCACAACTGGGATATCGAGCAAGCCGGGTCAAGAAACCAGAAACAAGGCCATACGTGAACCAGTATGGATCTAGACTCAAACTCATACAAAAACTGATACAAGTGAAAAGTGGAGCAACTACTATGTGAAACCAGTCAAGAAACCAAGCTACATGAAGATCAGGCTTCAAGTAGTGATCACTTGTATACATATACAAGCAATTCAAAGCTACTAATTACAACCTAAATGAACTAACTTGAACAACAAGCAAGAGAACATAATACGGGTACAGCAAAGTGCGAAACTCAACATGCATTAACAAAAAGCGCTTACAACACATAGCACACGAGTACTACGCATCATGAAAACGCCAAGTATAATGGACATATACAAATGAGACCAAAGAATGGTTACAACGTCGGTATAAAATCTTGAATTCATATGAAGGCAAGCATACAGGTTCAGTGAATACTATGAATGATGGCCACATTGAGCAGAGATAGATATATGCTTATATATACGTATATAAACATACACATATCAGGGATTCCTGCCTTCACAGAACACAAGATTGAATACAGCAGACATATGCAAAGAACTCAGGAGCAAGGGACACTCAACTGACCAAAGTCAGTGAAGCTATTCATGTCACCAGTAGTCGCAAGCATGAGTAAGGCAACCAGGCAAACCAAATTCAACTAGAAGTGCACCTATACACAATTAAACATTCATGACTTACAAAAATAGAGGCATGGGTTTAAGCGTGAAACAGTGGCAGGGACCACGTGCAGATATATTTAAAAGAGTGCAACATGATCAGTACCAAGGCTATAATCATGCAACGCTTCAATGATCAGCTTAGGACAGACCAACTAGGGAACAACCTCTTACGACATGCAGTGACCACCAATGTATAGCCACAAAACTAATCCAAACGTAAATCAAACCAAACTGCACATGAAAAGGAACAAGTGCAGTGCAACTTAATGCAAAATACCAGACTCGATTGTATCAATTACAATCATCGAAACCAACCGCACCAGGCTACACTAATGATCAAACAAAATGAAAGGCTTGCCAACACCAATAGACAATGCAGACAACCAGGATGAGATCAATTACACGAAGAGCAGAAACTCAATAAGCATATAAACGAATTAACAATCAAGTCAGAGTATAGAACTTCCAGGCTTTCACAAAATCAAAGTTTGAAATACAGGTCAAAAGAAGTAACAGACCACCAATGTGCAATTAAGCCTTCAAGAAGCACAACAGAGAATTGAAATCAACCATGAACAATGCAAACCATGGAACGATTAAAAATCAATAACCAAGAAAATTGAACAGTTCATATTTTCACCAAATCAAAGTCAAGCCCGAAGTCACCAGAAACTCACACGACCACTGTGAAACCCGAAATCACGAAATTATACGAATTTGAGTAAAGTCTAAGTAACGAAATGGGAACAAGACAGAAATCTAACTAGATTTTAAATTAGATGTGAGTGATTAATTATCACTCACCTTTTTCGAGCAGCCAACCATTCGACGAAAGCTAAGACGAACCCATCCTAGCAGTCGCAAGGATCTCCAGAGGCGAACGACTTGACGCAGCTACACGCAATTGCCCACCACAGCAGCAAGCGCGGCTTCGAAGAATCTTTCAGAAGCCCCTAATTTGTCGAAGAGGGACAAGCCAGATCGAAGCCGCCATGTTTTCGTTTGCTTAGGGTTACCAATCGAAAATGAATTGAAACCGGGAACTGATCAAATTTTACCACGGTATCCAAATAAAGTTAGGGATTGGGTCCATTATAAAAGCCCATCCATATTTAACCAAATCTTATTTAATCAATTTATATATAATAGAGAATTTTGCCAATACTAGAAAGAAATTTTAAGTTTGATTTAAAATCCCAATTAACAATTTTATTAAAGAATTTTAAATACGATCTAAAGCTCAATATCAATTGTCAGATTAAATCGTCATTTTGTCGATAATTAAAATTTACAAAAACTCGGGTTGTTACAGACTCCCCTCCTTAAGGAAATTGCGTCCACGCAATCATAGGGAAAAATGGATAAAAGGTAACAACCAAAAGATCATGGCGATGTCGAATGTATAAGCAAAGCAAGTGTCAGCGGGGAAGTATTAGATAAGAAATCGAAAGGTTCGACTGATTCAAATCAAAAGAGTCAACATCGTGGGGATCAAGGAATCAAAATCAGACGACTATTCTAGCAACTAAAAGAGAAGGAAAAACAGAGCAGAAATCCCATACAGAGCACGAATTGAATGTGAGTAAATCAAATTACTCACCTGAATCGCCAGAGAAAAAGACGAAGCTCAAATCTCAAAAATCGCAAATATTCAATCATCAAAAACGATAATTGAATTTTCAAATCGTAAATATTTACTTATCTCAAACGATAATCAGAAGACAAATCAAATATCTGATTATCTCAAACGATAGTCAGAGAACAAATATTCAATTATCAAAACGATAATCAAATTTCTCAAATCAACAAATATTCGATTATCAAAAACGATAATCAAATTTTCAAATTCAACAATTATTTGATTATCTCAAGCGATAATCAAATTCCAAATTTAATAAATATTTAATTATCAAAAGCGATAATTAAATCTCATATCAACAAATATTTAATTATCTAAAGCGATAATTAAATTCGAAATCAGCAAATATTTAATTATCAAAAGCGATAATTAAATCTCATATCAACAAATATTTAATTATCAAAACGATAATCAAATTTCTCAAATCAACAAATATTCGATTATCAAAAACGATAATCAAATTTTCAAATTCAACAATTACTTGATTATCTCAAGCGATAATCAAATTCCAAATTTAATAAATATTTAATTATCAAAACGATAATCAAATTTCTCAAATCAACAAATATTCGATTATCAAAAACGATAATCAAATTTTCAAATTCAACAATTATTTGATTATCTCAAGCGATAATCAAATTCCAAATTTAATAAATATTTAATTATCAAAAGCGATAATTAAATCTCATATCAACAAATATTTAATTATCTAAAGCGATAATTAAATTCGAAATCAGCAAATATTTAATTATCAAAAGCGATAATTAAATCTCATATCAACAAATATTTAATTATCTAAAGCGATAATTAAATCTCAAATCAGCAAATATTTAATTATCAAAAGCGATAATTAAACAAATATTTAATTATCTAAAGCGATAATTAAATCTCAAATCAGCAAATATTTAATTATCAAAAGCGATAATTAAATCTCAAATCAACAAATATTTAATTATCTAAAGCGATAATTAAATTCGAAATCAGCAAATATTTAATTATCAAAAGCGATAATTAAATCTCATATCAATAAATATTTAATTATCTAAAGCGATAATTAAATCTCAAATCAGCAAATATTTAATTATCAAAAGCGATAATTAAATCTCATATCAACAAATATTTAATTATCTAAAGCGATAATTAAATTCGAAATCAGCAAATATTTAATTATCAAAAGCGATAATTAAATCTCATATCAACAAATATTTAATTATCTAAAGCGATAATTAAATCTCAAATCAGCAAATATTTAATTATCAAAACGATAATCAAATTTCTCAAATCAACAAATATTCGATTATCAAAAACGATAATCAAATTTTCAAATTCAACAATTACTTGATTATCTCAAGCGATAATCAAATTCCAAATTTAATAAATATTTAATTATCAAAAGCGATAATTAAATCTCATATCAACAAATATTTAATTATCTAAAGCGATAATTAAATTCGAAATCAGCAAATATTTAATTATCAAAAGCGATAATTAAATCTCATATCAACAAATATTTAATTATCTAAAGCGATAATTAAATTCGAAATCAGCAATTATTTAATTATCAAAAGCGATAATTAAAAACAACAAATATCTGATTATCAAAAACGATAATCAGAACTCATATCAACAAATATCCAATTACCTGCAGATAATTGGAAACAACAAATATCTAGAAATCAATTAAGAAGACTAGAAAATCAACATAAAAGCTTGGATCGATCCCATCAGATGGCGAGTTTTTAATTCGCCGCACGTGCATCTCAGAGTGGCCGAAGCCTACCAAGTACTCAACATAATTTTGGCGCCCATCAGATTGACCCGGAGGTCCGCAGAGTGACCCGAAGGTCTAGTACTGGTATTTGACCCGAAGGTCCGCAGAGTGGCCCGAAAGCCCAACAAATGACCCGAAGGTCCGCAGAGTGGCCCGAAAGCCCAACAAATGACCCGAAGGTCCTCATAGTGGCTCGAAAGCACACAAAATCATCAAATATTTCAATTAACGAGTCCGGAATTAACCGAAATAGCAAACGCACATGTCCCATACCACGTGTTTTACTAAATCGTTTGATTCTCTTCATCGTTTCCTTGAAAGTGTAAAATTGTGTATTTTGTAAAAATACATTTCACATTCTCAAACGGACAAGTCCGGAATTAAGCGAATCAGTAAAAGAAAGGGGTCATAGTCCTCGATTTTGCTGAAACGTTTAAATCGCTTCCTCATTCTTTTGAAATCGCAAACTGTAAAATTTTTGAAAACAATTTTTTTTTTTTTTTGTAAAAATAACAATTCGCATTCTCAACTGGACAAGTCCGGAGTTAAGCGAATCAGTAAAAGAAAGGGGTCATAATCCTCGATTTTGCTGAAACGTTTAAATCGCTTCCTCATTCCTTTGAAAACGCAAATCGTTAAAATTTATAGAACAATTTTCATTTTAAAACGATTTTCCAATCACGTGATTAAAACAGCAAATCAGTAACAATTTCGATAAGGAAATTGTACTTCTCAAAATACCGTAAAAACGGTTACACATCAGTATTGCGGAATAACCGCTTGAAAATCCACTTTTTTTAAAAAAATTGGGCTGTTACTGAAGTCAAGGCGACAGTAATTTTAAAACATCAAATATCTCATCAAAAGAATTCACATCAAAATGTGACATCGGTGAATTTTCATTCATTAAAATTGTCAACAAAACACCGTGCCTCAAAAATTCAGCATTGGTGTAAAAATCCCGTTATAAAAATAACGGCAACAAAATACGTTTCATAACCAAGCATCGGTTCAACGTAAAAATAAATGCAGTAACGCGCAATTCAAATTTTTGCGCGTACTACAGAATGAACAAAGAAACCATTCGAAGGTATCTTCGATGAAGACAATTCAAAACAGCAAAATCTAATCAATAGATGATTAGTACAAAAGAAAGCCAGCGGAAATTTCAACAAAAATCACATATCTGCAATTTCTTCGAATCCTCAATTTGGATTCGAAATTCTCAAAGAAACAAATAATTACAGCTATGTAAACAACAATTGGAATTCATATCAATTTCGTATTTTGATTCTTAAATCAAAAAGATTATCAGTTGTACTCAGCGAAGACAGTTTCACTGTTTCCGCTGCGCACTCTGATAAACAGAACACAAATCAATCAAATCATCAGAACACAATTTCACTATTATTTTTAAATAAAGTTATTTAAAAATTTCATCAAAATTTCAAAACATTAGTTTTGACTCAAATCACAGATAAAACATCGACCAATAGTTGTAACATATGTTCCATCCAAGTTATGTTTTATATTATGTCCATAAACCCCAAGCTCTGATACCAACTGTGATGCCCCACCTCTATGCTCATGATAACAAAGAGTATTAAAAGAAATACTGTCTATTATTACGAAGAATAAGGCTGGATAGGAGCGACCATCCGTAATTGGCCTTACACTAATATTGGTTATCTCGATAGGAGTGGTATATACTTTTTATTTTTCATCTATTATTTATTTACTCCCATCGACATATCCAATTATCAGTATAAAACAAACTACGATAGTTCATAATAGTTTAGGACATTAGATATAACAATAACACAGATAATATAAATGCGGAATACAGATTAACAAAAATCTCATATATATATAACCGATGTCAGTTAATACATAGTTGACACAATACATATGATACAACTACAACTGTCGACTCTAGAAGTTATATATACAAGTACATTATCGACTAATATACATGAATACATATCATTCTATACAATGACACGACTACTACAAAATGACCGACAACTTCAGAAGATGTGAAAAGTCTTCAATCCCGAACAGCAACTCAAAGAAAGAAATCTACAACCTGAAATACTCGGGTCTGACCCGAGTATTACATTCAAAAGAAAATAATACCCAGGTCAGTCTAATTCAAACCAGTTTATTAGTGCATATAGGCAGTAATAATTTAAATAGACGACAATTACAGAAATCTCGTATATCCAACTCCTCGATAAGAGAATCGGATAACGGCAGATATAACACTGAACAGTGTTAAACAACAAATCAGCAATCCAAAAAGATCAATCAAATCAAATTTCTGTGTGGCTGCAGTACACGCACGCGTGCACTGCCTCGCCACACAGTACGTGAAATCATCACGACGGTGAAAACTAACAGCAATCAAAACTGTAGAAGTCAACATAAATAAACTTACAGGGTCAAACCCGGGTCTTTGAGACCGGATTCAACTCGCTGTAAAATTTCACAAATCAACTTGAAACAATCAAGAACCAACAAACCAAACTCAACTAACTCAAGCGAAAAGGAAGCTGTGAACAAGTTCACGCTTCAGATCACAACTGGGATATCGAGCAAGCCGGGTCAAGAAACCAGAAACAAGGCCATACGTGAACCAGTATGGATCTAGACTCAAACTCATACAAAAACTGATACAAGTGAAAAGTGGAGCAACTACTGTGTGAAACCAGTCAAGAAACCAAGCTACATGAAGATCAGGCTTCAAGTAGTGATCACTTGTATACATATACAAGCAATTCAAAGCTACTAATTACAACCTAAATGAACTAACTTGAACAACAAGCAAGAGAACATAATACGGGTACAGCAAAGTGCGAAACTCAACATGCATTAACAAAAAGCGCTTACAACACATAGCACACGAGTACTACGCATCATGAAAACGCCAAGTATAATGGACATATACAAATGAGACCAAAGAATGGTTACAACGTCGGTATAAAATCTTGAATTCATATGAAGGCAAGCATACAGGTTCAGTGAATACTATGAATGATGGCCACATTGAGCAGAGATAGATATATGCTTATATATACGTATATAAACATACACATATCAGGGATTCCTGCCTTCACAGAACACAAGATTGAATACAGCAGACACATGCAAAGAACTCAGGAGCAAGGGACACTCAACTGACCAAAGTCAGTGAAGCTATTCATGTCACCAGTAGTCGCAAGCATGAGTAAGGCAACCAGGCAAACCAAATTCAACTAGAAGTGCACCTATACACAATTAAACATTCATGACTTACAAAAATAGAGGCATGGGTTTAAGCGTGAAACAGTGGCAGGGACCACGTGCAGATATATTTAAAAGAGTGCAACATGATCAGTACCAAGGCTATAATCATGCAACGCTTCAATGATTAGCTTAGGACAGACCAACTAGGGAACAACCTCTTACGACATGCAGTGACCACCAATGTATAGCCACAAAACTAATCCAAACGTAAATCAAACCAAACTGCACATGAAAAGGAACAAGTGCAGTGCAACTTAATGCAAAATACCAGACTCGATTGTATCAATTACAATCATCGAAACCAACCGCACCAGGCTACACTAATGATCAAACAAAATGAAAGGCTTGCCAACACCAATAGACAATGCAGACAACCAGGATGAGATCAATTACACGAAGAGCAGAAACTCAATAAGCATATAAACGAATTAACAATCAAGTCAGAGTATAGAACTTCCAGGCTTTCACAAAATCAAAGTTTGAAATACAGGTCAAAAGAAGTAACAGACCACCAATGTGCAATTAAGCCTTCAAGAAGCACAACAGAGAATTGAAATCAACCATGAACAATGCAAACCATGGAACGATTAAAAATCAATAACCAAGAAAATTGAACAGTTCATATTTTCACCGAATCAAAGTCAAGCCCGAAGTCACCAGAAACTCACACGACCACTGTGAAACCCGAAATCACGAAATTATACGAATTTGAGTAAAGTCTAAGTAACGAAATGGGAACAAGACAGAAATCTAACTAGATTTTAAATTAGATGTGAGTGATTAATTATCACTCACCTTTTTCGAGCAGCCAACCATTCGACGAAAGCTAAGACGAACCCATCCTAGCAGTCGCAAGGATCTCCAGAGGCGAACGACTTGACGCAGCTACACGCAATTGCCCACCACAGCAGCAAGCGCGGCTTCGAAGAATCTTTCAGAAGCCCCTAATTTGTCGAAGAGGGACGAGCCAGATCGAAGCCGCCATGTTTTCGTTTGCTTAGGGTTACCAATCGAAAATGAATTGAAACCGGGAACTGATCAAATTTTACCACGGTATCCAAATAAAGTTAGGGATTGGGTCCATTATAAAAGCCCATCCATATTTAACCAAATCTTATTTAATCAATTTATATATAATAGAGAATTTTGCCAATACTAGAAAGAAATTTTAAGTTTGATTTAAAATCCCAATTAACAATTTTATTAAAGAATTTTAAATACGATCTAAAGCTCAATATCAATTGTCAGATTAAATCGTCATTTTGTCGATAATTAAAATTTACAAAAACTCGGGTTGTTACAAGGTGCGAGCCCATCCAACCCGAATCAAGGTCAAGGCCATGCTAGGCCCGAAGAGCCCACGCGTACTGGCAGGAGGTTGGTTATAAATATAGTTAGTGGTGGTCCTCATCTAGTTGATCGGAGCTGGAAGGAAATAGAGTCGTATGCCAGTTCGATCAGGCATGCGAACTTCGAATGTTGCAGTAATCTTTATGACGGGGCTCCAGCGAAACAACAGAAAACGATGACAAACAACATCATTTTCCGAAACCGAGATGCTAATAGAATCGAAGCCCCTACTATCGATCCGTTGGTCATTTCAGCCCAGATAGGTCCTGCTTGGATAAAGAGGATCTTGGTCGACACCGGAAGCTCCGTAAACATTCTTTTCAAACGAGCTTACGACCAGATGAGAATGGAGGCGAAGGATCTAAAACCGTGTTAGTCTCGCATACATGGTTTTAATGGAAGTGCAACTATACCCGCTGGGATGGTAGAGTTGCCAGTTGAGTTAGGTATTGGAGAGCGCTGGAGAGTTCGGATGCTACAGTTTGTTTTGTTAGACATTAATTTCCCCTATAATGCTTTCTTGGGCCAACCGGCCCTCGCTGAATTCAGGGCAGCTATTGCCCTATGGTGTTTAACTCTAAAGTTCCCCATATATAATGGGGTTGGAGTGGTTCATGGAGATTAGGCGGTTGGATGCACCTGTTATGTTACTGAGCTGTGGGATGTGCAGCGTAAGGAGAAGGGCAAGGGCGTAGAGGAATCTCTCTACGTTCGTTTTTCTGAGAATTGACAGCTAACACCTGGGCCTAGGCCTGGGCGCCACAACCAGTTCCTAAAAGATCTTGATCCCCGAGATAATAGTGATGAAGAGGAAGTCAAAGACAGTCAGGCTTCCCCGGCAGAGTTGATGATCGATGTTTCGGTCGATGACAATGATGACTCCAGAATGATAAAGGTCGGTCTCAACTTAGCCACCAAATGAGAGAGGAATTGGTTGATTTTCTCCGAGCAAACCTTGACATGTTTTCCTGAACTCACTCAGACATGTGTGGGATCTCGCCGGACATTGCGAGCCATGCATTGAATATTGACCCGCGGCATGTCCCGGTCAAACAAAAAAGGCGCGGTATGGATCTAGAGAGATCTGCCGCCCTTAAGGAAGAAGTAAATAAGCTCAAGTCGAATGGGTTTATTCCTGATGCATTATACCCGGAGTGGGTATCAAATCCAGTCCATGTCAGGAAATCAAACGTGAAGTGGTGAACGTGTGTGGACTACTCAGATTTGAACAAAGCATGCCCCAAGGACAGTTTCCTGCTACTAGAATCGATCAACTTGTGGATTCAACGACCGGACACGAGCTTTTATCTTTCATGGATGTGTATTCCGGCTACAATCAAATACCAATGCATCTACCTGACCAGGAACATACTAGCTTCGTAACTGATCTGGGACTCTATTGCTATAAAGTGATGTCGTTCGGACTAAAGAACGCTGGGGCAACTTATCAGAGACTCGTTAACTGAATGTTCGCTAACCAGATTGGAAAGACGTTGGAGGTGTACGTGGACGATATGATCGTGAAGTCATGACTGTCCATCAACTATATCAGTGATTTGGAAACAATGTTTAATATACTCCGACAATATAGGATGAAGCTCAATCCGTTGAAGTGCCATTTCGGAATAGCATCGGGGAAGTTCCTTGGATTCATCGTCAATGATAGAGGAATTGAAGCTAACCCTGAGAAAATCTAGGCAATTCTGAACCTCGAAACTCCTAGAACCATAAAGCAGGTGCAAAGCCTCAATGGGAAGGTGGCAGCCTCGAGTAGATTCATCTCCAGATCCATGGACAAGTGCATCCCCTTCTTCGATCTGATCAGGAAAGGAAAGCGAAATTTCGAATGGACGAAGGAGTGTGAAGGCGCATTGCAAGCACTAGTTCAACATCTGGCGAGGCCACCTATTTTGTCAAAGCCAGTTGATCATGAGAGATTATATATCTATCTGGCGGTTTCAGTGAATGCGATCGGTGCTGCGTTGTTTCGGGAGGAGGATCGAATCCAACGACCGATCTACTATATCAGCAAGCGACTGACAAGGACGGAGAGAAACTACCCGAAGTTGGAAAAGCTGGCTTATTGCCTCGTCGTTGCCTCAAGAAAACTCTGTCCTTGTTTCCAGGCTCATCCGATCACAGACTACACCGACCAGCCGTTACGACAGATCCTAACACGACCTGAGACGTCTGGTAGATTGCTCAAGTGGAACATCGAGTTGAGTCAATTTGATATTGCTTATACACCAAGGCGAGCCATCCAAGGACAAGTTCTGGTGGACTTCATAGCCAAATTCACCATACCAGAAGACTTGCCCGAAGCCAGCGAATCTCCTAAGCATGTATGGAAGCTATACACCGATGACACATCAAATGACCGTTGCTTAGGCGTTGGAGTGGTACTCAAAACCCCAGAGGGTTGATCCATATGTTATGCCTTGAAGTTTGACTTCCGAGCAACTAACTATGAATCCGAGTACGAAGCTTTGCTTGTTGGGTTCAGACTTGCCAGAGACTTCGGAATTATTGCTGTGGAGATTCATTGTGATTCACAATTGGTCGTATGCCAAGTTCGGGGAGAATATCAGGCCAGAGACATGAGGTTGGCCGCTTATCTTGCTCGAGTTCAGGAAGTGTTGAATCTTCTCGACTATTATATCATCCACTGTATACCCCGAGAGCACAATCAGAAAGACGATTCCTTAGCAAAGTTGGCCAGCACCGGTGAAGCACAGCAAATGGGACTCGTCCCCGTTGAGACACTTACTACTCCAACATCGATCAATTATGGATGACTCTATTCAAAAACTATCTTGAGCATGGAGCTTTACCCGAGCACAGAAGCGATAAAAGACATATTCTTCGAAAAGCTTCACGATTTATTATCCAGAATGGAGTCCTGTATAGGAGAGGGTATTCTGTTCCTTTACTCTGGTGTATCACCCACGATGAAATCAAACGAGTGTTACACGACATGCATGAGGGAGAGTGTGGCGATCACACTGGGGGCAAGCCCTCGCAAAAAAGATACTCATATATGGATATTACAGGCCAACCATGAATCGAGACGCATTGTCTTATGCCAAGAGATGTCATAGATGCTAGAAGCATGCCAGGATTCCAAGAGCCCCGCCTACCGAAATCATGCAGATGGTCGGTCCATGGCCATTTGCCACATGAGGCATTGATATAATAGGGTCTTTACCTTTAGCCAAGGGTGGTGCGAAGTACGCCATCATTGCAGTCGATTACTTTACCAAATAGGCGGAAGCCGAGCCCCTGGCTACTATCACGATGAAGAAAGTAATCAACTTTGTTGTGCGCAACATCATCCATCGTTTTGGCCTTCCACGCACAATTGTAACTGATAACAGGACCCAATTCGATAGTGTTGAGTTCAAATATTTCTATCAACGTTACCACATCCAGAAGAAGTTCTCGGTAGTAGCTTACCCTCAAGCGAATGGACAGGTCGAAGCTGTTAACAAAGTTATCAAGTCCATTCTGAAGAAATGCCTGGAGAAAGCTGGAGGCAAGTGGGTCGATGAGCTTCCCATGGCCGTATGGGCATATCGAACTACCTACAAGTTCGCGACTGGCCACACTCCATTTGCACTTTCCTACGGCTCCGAAGTCGTTATTCCAGTTGAACTAAAAGTACCTTCTCATGGTGTGACCTATTACGATCCAAATACAAATGCCATACTGCTGCAGAATCTCTAGATTTGCTGGATGAGAAGCATGAAGAGGCTGATTTGAGGGCAGTCGCACACCGCAATCGAGTCGCCCGGTTATACAACGCTAAGGTCCGACCCAGAACCTTCGAAGTTGGCGATCTCATACTCAAGAGAATTTATCTGGTCCCTTCACACATGAAACCGACATGGGAAGGATCATATGTCATTGAGCGGAGATTTGGAGATGGCACATTCAAACTATCAACCATTGACGGTCTTACTTTGCCAAGAGCATGGAACAGTGAGAGTCTCTGTCGCTATTACACATAACTGGCTTTTATTCATTTTAGTCTGCTTTTCCTTTAAAATTTGTTTATGCATTTTCTGAATTTGAACTTGTAATAAGGCAACTGACTTTACCGTACTTTCTTATTTTAGCAATGTAATGAAGACTCATCAAGCCAGATAAACAATTTATGAAATGCATCGTGTGACCGTCACGATGTATGAAGAGCTAAGTTCCATCTAAAGGTGGGACTTATTTAAATAGGGAGTGACTGTGATCCGACCAGTCACTCGCTAAGTGAAACCTCAAGCTCGGGGGCAAGCAATAATAAAGTAAAGAAAGATTGAAACACAACAATCCTCTAACAAACTCCAGCTCCCAGAGTGCAAGCTGGAGTACAAACTCCAAAACACGGGCCCAAATAGGGTGGATCCGTCCTTCCATGACTTAGCCCTCATTCAATCCAAGCTCGAAGAGGATGGACCTGTCCATCTACGACTTCGCTTGCCATCTCAGGGTGGATGTGATCCGACCGTCCACAACCCTGATCAACTCCTCATTCCCGGAGTGCGAACGAGATCCTAATACTTAAACAGAGATGATTGACTGTCTATCGACCGACTCCAGATTCCCAGAGTGCGAACTGGAGTATAAATATTAACGGGTGTGATCGACCACCCACCAACTAACTCTGGTCTCGAGAGCACGGGCCAGAGTATAAGCACCAAATGGGTGTGACTGACCACCCATCAACTAACTCTAGTCTCGAGAGCATGGACTGGAGTATAAACACCAAACGGGTGTGACTGACCGCCCGTAAAATTAACTTATATCCCTGGACCGTGGATATAATTCAAAGTCTTGAATGGGTGTGACTGACCACCCATAAAATTAACTTATGTCCCCTGAGCGTGGATATAATTCTAAGTCTTAAACGGGTGTGACCGACCGCCCGTAAAATAACTTAAGTCCCCAGAGCGTGGATATAATTCTAAGTATTAGACGGGTGTGATTGACCGCCCGTAAAATAACTTAAGTCCCCGGAGCGTGGATATGATTTCAAACATTAAGCAGGCGTGACCGACCGCCGGCATACAAGTTTAATCCCCATAGCGTGGATGCGAATACCAACAAATGAGCGAGTGTGATCCGACCACTCAAACTCATTTTACTTTAACTTTGTTTCGACTAAGTTAAATTAAAGTTAGTGAAGGTGGAAAACAACCGCCGACCAACCACTTCAATTCTCCCCAAAACTGGGGGCATAACTCAAGTACTAGCCGCTAGCCGAAACGGCGCAACATTGGGACTCGACTCGACATCTGGTTATGACCCGAAGCCATGACTTCAGGACTTAGCAACCAGACTCAAGTTCGACTCAGAAACTAAAGCCTCACAAGTACATTGAATGGAAACGCGAGTGCTGAAATACCTAAACAAATAAACACAGAGTTATGCTGGAAAAAACAAAAAGAAGTTTTATTTCCACTATTCTTTGAAAAAAGACAAGTACAAAAATCTGTTCAATGAATTCCTATAAGCAGGGGCCGAACCCGCATCTATACACGGCCTACAAAAGCAAAAGGAAGTCTTATTCTAAGCTATCTGCAAAAAGAAGAAGCAAAAGTGCAAGTCTACGCCTTTGGTTTTTTATCTTTCTTGCTCTTCTTCGGCGTAGACCCGCTCGAACTGCCACCCAGCTGCCTCTTCGAGCCTTTACCTCTCCGGCCTGCTTTAGCTAGTTTGTCTTCGATCGAGGGAATTACAACTGTCTCCTCCTCAGAACTTACGAGGATCGGAATACCCTCCGTGTGTGGAACTGGAGGAATGGCGGTACCCTCAACGCTGGAAAAATAAGGCGTACTGGTATCGATGATGGTGCCACCTGGAGAAACAATAAGCATAGCGACCGGGCCGGGACCCGCCATGCCACCACTAACACTAGTAGCTTGCTTGGCTTGCTCTATCTCGGCTTTAATTTCCACCATTATCTCCTCAGCCCGATCTGCGCGAATCCCCATTGGTATGCTACTAGTCGGGCCCGAGGAGCTCGTAATAACAACGTCTTCATCAATGACGAAAGGCATTTCGGTGATCGGGTCGCTATGATGGCCGAGGAGTGCTTCCATCATTTGTTCATAAAAAATGCAACTGCTTTCGTGCATCTCCCCGGCCGATGCGGCAACCGATGTAGTTGTCGCTTCCGTCGTTAGTGCCTCCTGCTCATAATGCATTCCTTGAGTTGTAGGAGGATCAAGTGACGCAACATCTATAGCTGAATAAAGATAGGAGAAAATATTAATGACAACTTTCGACAATGCTCCTGCATTTAGACGAATGGAAGAAGTGTTCAGAGTACCTTCCTCAGATTGACTCACGTATTGAGCCGATGTGCCTTCAGAACCATGTTCATGTGCCGAAGATAGGAGCAGCCTGTCAGGGTCGTACGCCGGAATAGCTGGAGGATCAATTGTAGAAGTAAGCTCAGGCTGTAGGCGCTTCAGAACATACTTCATGATGCTCGACTCCGGATCCTTCTCTAACGTCCGGATACTTAGCGGCGAGCTTTTCCTTTTCGAGAGCAACGATGGTGTCATGAAGAAATTTTGCCTCATCTCCAACTAATATCTGGTTTTCCAGTTCAAAGTTGTCAATAGTTGAAGTATTATGGTCCACCTTCTCGTCCTCTACCACGCGGCTCGAGGCCTTATACAGATGGAAGGGATAATCTTCAAGCCAGCTGAGATTGCGGTGTCTTAAGACGTTGACGTTGTAGGTAACCAGGAGATCTTCAATCTCATTTTCCATCCTGGCCTCCGCCGCTTTAACTTCCCCCTCAATCCTCGCCTCGGCTTCTTGAGCCTTTAAAATTGCCGCATCCCTTTCATCCTTTAGCGCCACCGTCTGTTTGCATGCCTCTTGGGCAGCTTTGTTGGCATCATCCTTCTCCTTGATAGCCTCAGCAAATTTCACCTTTAGCTCCTCAAGCTCTTTGAGTGCAGCATCTCTTTTGGCCATAACAGTGGTGTCTCGGTGGCCCATCTCCTCAACCAAAGCAAATTGCATCTGTCGCATTTTTTCCATAGACTGATTTGCCTCGTCGGGTTTCTTATTGGCCTATATTTCTGATTTCCTGGAAGATTCGGCCTCATCGTTAAGAACTTGTATTATACGGTCCTTCTGAGCGAGATCTTTCTCCAGTTTCTCAATTACTTTTGCCCACTCGAAGGCTACCGCTGAAGCCTTTTCCGCAGTCTTCACCCACTCCCGTTACTGATTGTAGACATCGTGTACGTAATTATGAACCATCGTTTCCACATCATCGGGAATTCGCTTCAAATTTGGGGGGAAATAGAAGCCATCGAAGTAGATATTTGGGAAGTCAGTTTTTAACTTAGCAATTCTGATGGCTCCCTCCCTTGTGGGCTCCATAGTAGTTGGTGCAGTGACAATGGGAGCTTCTACCTCTGTTCTACAGCGTTGATCACCGGATGTTGAAGTATGGGGAGGCACTACTTGGCACGCAGACTCAGAAAGTTGCCTGCCAGAGCCTGATGGTTTCGAGGGACCTCTAGGTGGTGGAGATCGCGACCGGGAACGGCGCCTACTTTGATGTTGCCTCTCCCTCTCGCTTTCATAGAGATCACGCTCCTGGCTGGAATGGTGGCCGCGATCATGGTCTCTTTCAGATTCATGCCTATGGGATTCGGATATGAGCTGGAAGAACGGCGCGCGGAACAAAGACTGCCGAGCATAGATCCTTGTCTCACCATCGTATCTATAAAATGAAAAGAAAAGCAGAATTAGTTATCTCCAGAGATTGAGAGACATGTGATTAGAAGTTGTGTGGTGCCGTGAAGTGTGTGCATGCATGTGCAACCCCCCAACCAACCGGTTGTGGTATCCATGCTCGTAGGAGTTGGCTCCCCTATATCTAAAGCACTTTGAAGCCCCCCTAATCCAAGGTCTTGATATGAAGACAAGTCATCTGGAATAGGGATATCCGCCAATCCTTTCAGCGAACTCTCCATTCGCGGAGGAGAAGTCTCCGGACTTATAGCAGTTGTTACAGGCGGAGATATCATGACAGTTTTGCATCTCGTGGATTTGTAGGCAATAGTCTAGCCTTTTCTTTTCAACTCTGAAGATCGAAGACTCTGCGAAGGCACGGCTGTAGGCTCATCTCCAGCGGGCACACTCTCATCATCGCCCGTTCAGCGATAATGACTCCGAGAGTTCTTCTCCCTCCATGCCTCACAGGAGCCATTCTGAGAACTCCCGCTGATCTAATGCTTTGGCCTCTTTCTATAAGCCCAATAGCGATCAAGTTTTCGTCGGTGAGAACTTCATCGATATCTCTAAGCTCAGCTGATACCGATTGGAGAGATCGTACAATCTCTTTGAATCGATCTCCTTTAGGCCATGGGATCGAAGCTGTAAAAGAAGCAAAGTATTAGACTCAGCATCAACTTAAATTACTCGGTTGATCGACGAAGAAGTTAGAACACCTATGTCTAACTAGCCACCGTCTGGCAAATCCCTGTGGACACCGAACGAAGAACCATTCGGTTTTGAAGTAGCTTAGTTTACTCTAGGCTCCTGCCACTACTTGGCAGTTTCCAACTACCTCTAGAAAAGTGAAAGAAGGGTTGTCCTCGTGGCTCTTAATGTTGAATAGATATCTGATTTCTTCAACAGTCGGAGGTCGAAAGAGATGCTCCATGTAGATAATGAATAAGCTGTTGAGCAGAGCATATCCATTCGGTTGTAATTGAGACGGAGCGATCCTCAAGAAAAGCAGCACTTCCTGAATAAATTGATTGAAAGGAGGCAGCATTCCAGCAACACACATGAATCTATTGCAAGCAGTATACCCTTCTAGGGGATTATGGGCTCTGTCTTCCGTGCCCGGTACCAAAACATCTTCTAGAGATAGCCCGTTCTTGAGACAGATTCTACCGAGCATATCTTCGGAGACTTTGGAAGGGACAGAATCCTTTGGATTCATAATAAAAGCTGCACCGGGCATCTTGTCCAAAGCGGGACTTATTACTTCAGCTGCGATCTTTGGCATTTCTATAACTAGAAGTGGAGGACTTTGGATATCCTGCAGCTCGGAGCTTCCGGGATCCATAGCTATTGAACTCGGTAAAAATCATCATTAGATGGCAATAAACCCGTGTTCCCCCCGTGATTGTGAAGTGAGTGATCGTGTTGTGTAGTGCAGTTCTACATAATACTTTAAATTTCTTCAAATCTGAAAGGTGTTAAAACGACAAGACTTCAAGAATAAACCAGAGTGACCGTCATCGCTGACCGTCCCAACCATGCCATCCCGACTTCGGAGAACGATCCATGTTAGAGTTCGTTAAGTTTGTCAAGTTACGGTTCCATCGACGAGCTTCGAGGGATAGTCAAGTATGCAGTTTAACAGTTGAGTCCAGATATGCAAGGCTGAAGCTCGTCGGAGTCAAATGTTTGAAAATGCAAAAGTCTCGTATCCATCAAAGTTCAAACTTGGATCGTTCCATAAGAAGCCCGGTTTGTATCGATCATAGAAATTAGGTTTCGTATTGATCGCAAGAAACCCAGTTCGTATAGATCAGAAAATCAGTCTTCGTATCGATCACTAACTATGGCTTCGTATCGATCGCCGACCAAGTCTTTGTAACGATCGCACCAGATCGATACGAACTCCCACCATTCTCAATCGGTACGAAGCTACTCCATCATTTCCAGATTGATATGAGCTTCCATCATTTCCAGATCGATACAAGCTTCCACGTTCTCATATCGATACGAGCTACTTCCCAACGCTCCAGTGATTCCTTCGTATCCATCAACAGTTCTTCTTCCCCAAGCTGCTAAAACACCATTGCTCCCTCCTCGACTTCACTCCGATCAAATTCCGGCATCAACAATGTCGGAATCGGCAACGACTTTGGACGAGTTAGCATTAAAACTCAAGTCTCATAATTTTAGAGTGGTTTTGATCGGTTAATTACCTAGCTTAAACAATCGGTTCGAAGAATTAATGAGTTATTCAATTTGGAGACGAAGACAGTTCTTCTTTCTCGAGTTCTCTATCGATACGAAGGCAGAAAGGAAAATAAAGGCAAGTGAGAAATTCGGCTAAGTACAAATGGTATATATATAGGTTCGTATCCAAGCAAAAAGAGTTTCGTCTCCCAGTAGCCAAAAACAGATTGAAGCGGTCACGAATTCCATCGATACGAAGAGGCTCGTTCGTATCCATCAACCTAGAACGGTCCGAAAATTAGTATTCTGTGTCCATGAATGACCGGCCATCATCTTCGAATCCATCGGTACAAATTCCATCGATACGAAAGATACAACAAAGCCTTATTTGAGTCACTAAATCCCATCGATACGAAACACCCATTTCATATCCATTTGCTCGAAGACCTAAGCTTCATATCCATCGATACGAAGCGCTTCCAAGAACTACCTATTTCATATCGATAACCATTGATATGCATCATGCATTCCAACTTCTTAGATCGATCCGAGAGAGGATCGATACGAAGGGATACCTTAAAACAACCATCAATTATTGTTATAACTCAATTTTCACATCGATCCAGGAGAGGATCGATACGAAACTCGATCCAAGCAAGAAAACTTGACAACGACCCGTGAACGTACAAACGTGAACATGAGTCAAGTTAACATATGTGCATGTATAACAAACTAACATTCGATTTTCAAAATTAACAGGAATTGAATGCTTACCCGATGACAACCAGAACAACGAACAACAAATTGCTAGCACTCGACCCTGAGTTACAACAAAACACTGCATGATCATTGGCAGTCAATAGTTAAACATTTATACTACTGAAAATCAATCAAATGTTACATCCCTTGATGAAAAGGCAGCGACTATTGAACGAATCGGATAGAGCTTTTTCGGAATAAAAGAATGCAGCTTTTCAAAGCATGTCATGTTCACACAAGACGTAATTTGGGGGGAAAATGTTATCTCACCTTTTGGCAAGGCCGTGACACCAAGGACTTGACTAGAAACCAAGGATAACCTGTCCTGAAGATTGGTTACGCATAGGTTCACTATGGATGCTGGCAAATTTGGTCCGAGTCCGGATCAAGCTACAATTAGTGTGGTACGACAAAAAAAGCTATGGAAAGCATAATTCCAAATTTCAGGTCAATTGGAGTTTGTCTGCTCAAGATATGGATCGATCAAGTTTCATGAGAGGCAAGTATAATTCATATCCATCCAGTTCGTATCTATCACCTTGCAACCATCCTGTTCATATCCATCGACCCATAGGCATCAGTTAGTATCCATCCAACAAGGTCCTTAAGTTCGTATCCATCATACAAAAGCGGCATGTCTCGTATCGATCACTTACCTGATCGATACGAAGGAGAGAGCCAATGACCGATACGAAGAATGCATACCAGCATCGATACGAAATGAGTTACACTAGACCGATACGAAAAAGCATGGTCAACCAAAGGAAGCGGTCTTCTAGCATGAAACTTGGATCTCTCCTGAACTATCGCTCCACGTCATCTGATCGATACACAGAGGGATTGATACGAAGGCTGATCGATACGCAAGTATCGATACGACGCTCCAGCCTACCTACAAAACCAACCTTGAATTCAATAATTTTCAGGTGAGTAACTTCACTTTTAAAACTTAAAGTAAAATTATGGTTGCATGTTATTGCTGTGATAAATATTGCATCGTGTATATTTATAAGTATGTTTGTATATTTATATTGTTAAATTCCTGATGTATGATGTATGCATTTGAATATCTGTAACTTCTCTGTTCCCAGATTTAAGTTCTGGTTTTGATTTAAATTCAAAACCTCTTGATTTAATCTTTGTTTAAACTTAAGTTTCAAATGAAACTTGTTTGTTCCATCATAGATTTTAGTTTAAAATTTATTTAAGTTCAAATAAATTGGTAATATCTCTGGAAATCAAGAAAAACTGAGCAAACTTAATCTAAGTAAAAATTCAAACATCTTAATTTATAATTTCAAGAATGTAAACTGAATCATCAACCAGAAACATGATTTTTAAAACTTAAACCATAATTTTTAGTAAAGAGAAAAAGGGGCATTTCTGGGTTGACCAGAAAATGATATTTGAGTAACCTTTGGCGATCTAGTTGATCTGGGGTGTCATGGTTCTTCCTGGGGGTGGAGGAGTGATCGGAGTTTGAGGGTAAATTGTCTGGGAGTTGATCAAATCACTGTGGAGGTGGCGGCGGTTGATTTTGGTCTGTATCCCTAGTTTATCAGGGTTTAGTATTTTGGATTGGCATGTCTACTCTGGTTGATCGAGTGCAACAAAACTCAAGGGGACGGAAGTATGGAGGTAGGCGAAGGCTTGGCCGGAGTTGTAGGCACTCCGGTGGTTGGAAGCGCGAGGTTGAGGCGATTCCAGGTTTGGGGGTGATTCCTGTTTTTCTGTTCCAGGTTTGGGTTTTGAGTCTCGAATTCGATTTCGAGTTATGGGTGATGATCTGATGATCGAGTTAAGGTGTGGAGTTGTTCGCCGATGAGGGAGGACCGTCGGAGATGGTCGGAGGCGATCAGGGCCACCGTGCATGTGCATGGTGCACTTTGTTCTGGTGATGCTGGTTTTTGAGTAGTGATGGAACTCGAGTTTTACTCGATTTATTGAGTGGTTGGCTCGAAGTCAGATTAGGTGGGACTCGAAGCATTTTTAGGGTAGCTCAGGTAAAATGATGTTACAAGTTTTTAAAGAAACCTGTTCTATTTTCTTTAAATTTAAAACTGAAATTTAATTATAAAGCAAGGATTTAAAATAAGTTTAAATCAAATTTAAATATGGGTTCAAGAAAAATTTGAATCTTAGTTTGGAATTAATATAAAGTTTTTAAATTCAAATTGTTAAAATAACCTTAAAGTGTTTAAGTAATTGGAAATGTATTAAAAAGAATTTGAATTTAAATGGAATTTTAAAATGTAAGGAAGGTTTTAAACAAAGTTGAAGTCAGAATTTTTAATCTGGATTCAAATCTAAATTTGACTCCTAGGCTTTGAAATAAAAGAAAGTTTTATAAATTTAAATGTTTGAATAAGTCTAAATGTTAGGGTATATTTTAAGCATGTGAATTTAGAGGTTTTTAAATTGGTTTCAAACTTTGTTAAAGATAAATTGGTTTTCATTTTAAATCTTGAATTTAAAATGAAATTTAAAAGTAAATTTGAAAATCAATGTTTCAAATGCATTTGTGAATGATAATTTAACCATAAATAAGAAAAGGTTTTATCCTAAAGTTAAATTAGAATTTAATGATTTGTAATTCATTTAATTATTAAGGTAAATAAAAATGGGAAATTAATTGATTTAATTAATTAATGATTTATGATTAATTAATCAAGTAATTAAGGATTAATTAAGTTACAGTTAACGCTTAATTAATCAAATAATTAGGATTAATTAATGGATTATTTATGGTTTATTTATTTATAATTAATAATGATTAATGTAAGTCTAATTACTTAGAAAAGTAATTAATGAATTTTAAATAGTTAATGAAGGTCATTAACTAAGGATTATTAAATAATTACTTAATGTGATTAATTTTAATAATTAATTAGATTAATTAATTTAAAGATAATCATTTGAAATTGATTAAGTATAATTACTTAATGGACCTTATAAATCCATAATCACAAGTTATAATCACTTAGTGGAATTAATTTAAGGGTTAATTAATGTAAGCAATTAAGTAATAGCTAATTACTGAATGTAATTAAATAAGAGAAATTAATGAATGTGCTAAATTAAAGATTACTTGTTAAAGGAAATTTATTTAAAGAGTAATTGTTTTATGAAAATAATTAGAGGACATTAATTAATTAAAGGTTAATTACTTAATGTGATAATGTGGATATCTATCGATGATGAATTACTGTGTAAAAGTGACACCCTGTATTTAAAGATTGAATTGTATTTCACTTGAATAACTTGGACTTAGATGACTTGAGATTCGGAGAGACCGGGGTCGGGTATCAGTAATACCCGACACCGCTTTGATTTATAATCTACATGATTTTCTTTGGATTTGACGAGTGAAATCAATAAATTAAAATGGAATAATACGGACCTTTGAAACTAAGTAAGAACACTTAGAATTTGTTTTGTGAAAAAGGTGTTGAGCATAACAAGTAATAAACTCGTGGTGAAGTACGAGTTACCCGGGTTTTTCTTTTATGGTTTGAACTTAGTATTTTCAAATTATATGGGTTTACTCACGCTGGTTTCCAGCCTGACCCGGGTGTTACCTTGATGTAATGCTCGGGTCAGACCGAGTATTACATATTTTCAAGTAAGGACGTTTTGGAGCTCAGGAGGCGAGCTGGATGGCAGGACGTATGGAGTGTTTCCGCTGTGACTATCATTTCTGTTTATCTAAGACATATTTGATTTGTATATGTCCAGTGTTTGTGTATGTGATTATAACTCGGATGTAAATAAATGTAAATTGGCAGATATAGTATTCTTTTGTAAACTATTATATTTGATATTATATTTTGATCCGCCGCGAATGTGAGAATCTATGTTGGGTTTCTGTTTCCTCTTCTTCTATCTCTTTCTTCTTATCTAACGATTTGAAATTTTCAGGATCGAAAATTTCGGGTCGTTACAAATTAAGACACCTTGATTCATAAAGTAAATGGAACATTCTAGAACCTTCTAATGGATAAGAGATATTTGTGTATAAGTGTAGTTTGGAAATTTGCTAAAGGTAAGAGGTGTAAAGAAGTAATGGGCATGTGGAGGAGTGAGCCTTCCATGGCATGGTTAGGGAGTGAGAGGAAGGCATCTTGAGCCTATATAAGAGGGTGCATACCTCTTGAATGACTTTAACAAAATTTAGAAAATAAAACCAAACTCTTTTCATGTTTTCCTCTTCACAAAATTCCTAAACATAATAAATTCAAAACAACTCCAATTCAATCCAAAATTGGACTAGAGCCTTGGGATAACATCACAACACCTTCCATCAAGTTAGATTTTTAAGAACTAAATCAAATCTCGCCTACTTTGAGAAGGCCATGAGCATTAGGGGGTGTTTGAGGCAAAAAAGCAAGTGAAGACAAGGTCGAGGTAAGAAGCAAAGGTGGTAGCATGGTTGAGGTTGGACCTGGTTAGCTTGGACTTCCTTCTTTGCTTGCTTAAGGGTGAGCTAACTCATAACCTTGAATGAAAATATATTGTTTATATTTTCTTGTGATTGAGTAAATCTTTGTGATGGTTGAATATTGACATATGTTGTAATATTGGTTTTGATTCTTGCTTTAAAAGAAAATGGTATATGTAATCCATATATATGGACTTGAATGAAGTTGAACGGCTTTGAATGGACTTGTATGGCTTGTAGCCTAGCCTTGAAACAACGCATATATGTTGCAGTTGGACTTTGGTTTAGATTGGACTCGGATTTGAATGTGCTCTTATAACGATAGTCGCCATGAATGGACTAAGGAATTGCCTTGTGTTCAAAAATTTATATGGAATTTTGTACAGAGGTCCTGAGGTGTTTCTCGCTATATTTGCGATGTTTTATATGTATGCTTGCTGCTATAAAAATTTTGGATGATAAAACATTGAGAAACATATTGAAAAGTTGTCAAACTTCCACTTGTGCAAAACTGCCTGTTTAGCCTTTGTTTTTGAACTTTAAAGGTTTGGAAAGGATTTCTTGTATTTAGTTTCATTCTTCTTACAAGTGTTTGAGAACTCTTATTAAAGTATTTTAAAAGCGGTTTGACATTTTTATCAATTTTTAAGAATTAGTTATGAACTTTTAAAGAAGAGGGTTTACTTTTAAATAAAAAGGAAACATGGTTTTTCCAAGTTTTTAAGTGATTATAAACTTGTTATTTTCAAGGAATATTTTGAGTAATGTTTTAGAACCTATTGTAAGTATTTTAAAAGTATTTTTAAGTATATATAGTTTTTACAAAATGTGTTGACTATTTTATCAAAGTATAAATATGTTATGTAATAAAATATCTTTTAAATTGTTTTATTAGATATCTAGTTTTGTGAATAAATTACTATACTAATATACATTATTTCTAAAAAGATTTTAAATTATAAACAAAGTATTAAGAAAGGGGTTATGAATTGCTTAGTGGCTAAGTTATGTTTTGTTTAATTACTTATTTTAAAAGTAATTAATACTGCTTAACACTGAAAGCTGACGAAGTTGGCTAATCTATTTGTGAGTGTTAAGATTGATGTTCGAGTAAGGACAGAAAATAGTGCTCTAACTTATCGGCTACCCTCTTGATCGAGGAATAATTAAGTCATGAATTTTGAAAACGTGTTAATCGTGTTGATTTCTTACTCATCTATGGAAATTATTAATATTATATTTAACACTAAAAGCCGACGAGGTAGACTTATCTATTTGTGAGATTCAAGAATGAAGTGTCTAGGAAAGGCTTTGATATGAAACCAGTGCTCTAAATTACCTGGCTTCACTCTTGAACGAGGGATAGTATACGTTGGAATGTTAGAAATGAGTTAACTATACTAACCGTGATTTCTATAAGCAATCGTTTTTAACTGGTAGTCGATTAGTCGACTATCGAACTTAACCAAATATTAAGTTAGATCATTAAACAAATGTTTTTAAAGATTGTAACAAGTATAAAAATGGTTTTGGGTTTATTGTGACAATGTGTTAATAACATTCGTCTTTAACCCTTTTTTATCATTCTTATGAATGTAAATAGATCTTTAATAGAATATTTTAAAGATAAGCATAAGTGAAATGATTTTAGGTTTGTAGTGACAATGTTTAAGTAACATTACTCTTAAACCTTTTGAATGGATTTGTGAAATTACCTAGATCCTTAAAATGGATATTATAAAGGAAATTATAAATATGGAATCTTTTGGGGAAAAAATAGAAAAGGTAAAGGTTTAAAGTAAGAAATCTTGTTAATGATTTGTGAATATACTTATAACAATTGAGATAAGTATATGAATAATTTTTGAAGTATTACAAGAGTACAAATGAATAATAGTGATTGATAAATGAAGTTTTGTTAGATAAAAGGAAGTTTTACTAATAAAAGAGGTTTTAATTAATAAAAAATATTAATTAAATAAAAAGGAGATCAAAGGTCGCTTACATGACTTTATCGTGCTTTGTATGTTATTTAATTTTTGATAAGTATGTGAGACTTAGTTTCCATTTATGACCATCTATCTTGTACTGGATAGTCGATTAGTCGACTATCGAAATTGACCAAAATAACTTAGGAAATATCTAGAAGAAACACAAGTATATATGGTACAGTTATCTTCGAAGATGCTATACTGTCGTATAAACTCGTCTTGCTCTTCTAAGACAAATGATAAGGAAATCCGTCTGGATGGTTTAGTTATAAAGTTAAACTGTCAATCCTAAGGTTAAGTCCAATGGTAAGGTCAACATTAACAGTTCGAATGATGCTATCATGTGAGACTGTCTATCTTGAGGAGTATTCCAAGAGAGAGGACATCGTTAGCATTCATCGGAGGACTTATGCACGAATCTATGTGGAGATTTGAGATCTATTCGAGATGATCAAATTCATGTAGCGATTCGTGATATGTTCGAGATGATGGAATCCATTTGGTGATTCATATTCTGTTCGAGTGATGAAGACTCAAGTGAGAGATGCCGAACATAACCTCGACATCAGAAATGACAAAAACCAGAGTAGGGTGCATGACCAATGAAGTTCAGCTAACCTATAAGGTATATCGACTACATATCTAGAGTATGCTTATCGATGATGCTATCAGGAGTTATTGATATTCGGGATCACGAGTGTTTGTGCGTGAACTAGCTATATTTACTTTATGGTATATTTTATCTAGAGATATATAGCACTAGAAAGGATTTCTCTGATCCTTGTGCAGTAGTTAATTATTGAAACAAATAGAAGGCAAAATAATACGATCTGAGAGTTAATTAGAAAGGAGAAGACAAATAGTTGGATATTGAATTTACTATATAATATAATATATTAAAACACCGCTGGTGGGCTGTGATAAATCTGGAACTTGGTCTCACTAGACAAGTGGTTTGTGTTTCCACTCGCATTGGAATATCTTATCTAAATGGGTATCTGGTAATGATGCGGATGAACGAGAACTTTACTATTGGCTTATTATGACGAACTAGTTCTTTACAATGATGGTGAATATGGTGCAAACAATGAAGCGATATTAGTTGCTCCTGATTGGGATCAGAATTTTATTTTCTCTCCTCGCACTTTAAGATGTTACCCCGATATTATTAGTTGGTTCCGTAGATGTGCCCGTATTTAGATGTGATGGTCTTTTGCAGCTTCTGGCGATTGTTTTTTTATATTTATTTGTCTTTTGTTTCGGATATGTGGTCTGGTTGGATATTATGTGTACTTTTAGTATATTTAATTCTCTACTGGCCATACATGTTGGCAGTTTTATTTATGTAGCTGCGTTCTGTAGCTGCTGGGGCATTTTGCCTAATACCTGTGTTATTCTTTAAGTTAGTGGTCCATCCACCTTAAAACCCAGGCTACCGGCCAAGCCTTGTTGGCCACTATATTTTATATATCCATCTATTATGTATGTATGACCTTTTGGTCATATAACCTTTTAATCAAAAAAAAAACACCATCATAAAGAGGTACTAAAATTTTGATTATATATGTACATTGTTTACTCCATCTTATGACATTGGAGAATTATATGCAAAACTGTAGCATAAGATTCAAATCCCATTAAAATATCATTGAAAATTACATAATGAGTTTCTCTTCAATATAGAATTACAAAGCAATAGACAAATAATATTATATAAAAACGAAAACATATTAAGTTAATCGATAATGAGTAACCATATAACGATCAAGATTGACACTGAACAATATTGAGTATCAAATGCAAACAAAAATTGAATATGACAATATAAAAGACTTCAAGCATGCGACCATTTATAGCAAGTTAATGATTCAAATTATTTTTTAAAAAGCTAAATCAGTGAAATATGGTTGAATAAAAATCATCGACTCACCACACATAGCACAAAATACTCTAAATTACCAACTTCGACGGTATCTATCTATTCTATTATATATAAAATTGAATATTTGACTATGGGGTACTCCTTTTCCTCATCCATTCGTAGCTGATATCCTGAATTCTCTTTGATGTAGAGGTGTTATTTTCATTTAAGCCCTCATGTTTCCTTTTTTTTTCTTTCTAAAAGACTGAAAATAGTAGTCTCTTACTATTCTTAAACTTATTATTTCATTTTAGTAGCATATTATATATGATAAGCTAATTAAAGCTAATCAAGCATGTATTTCTGATTTGAACCTACAAATGGACAAAATAAATAACATTGAAACCTTACATTTCCTTAAAAAGATAAATATACTTATTATCAAACACTACTAAATATATTATTGACTGCCATCGATAATTTGTAAAAAACAATATAATATGAAATACGATTATTCAGTTGTGTTTCTGATTTGGTATTTTGACAATGCTTGTGTTGTGAATCATTCTCTTAGTTCAATGTTCATTTGTGAAACAAATAAGTAAAAAAAAAGTCACTCTAGACAAAGCTTATATAGAATCCGAAGTAATCAAACATGCATTACTAATGGAGGCTAAACCCAAAGTGCAATTAGATAATGAAAATAAAACTGAAACAATGCTGCAAAATTTTGAAACTGTTATATTACCTTTTTTTGCCTAAGTAAGAAGTTAATATTTGGCAAATAGACCCAATGATAAAAAAGAGCATCTGCACTGAAATTACCAGTTAATTGTTTTACTTAAAGTTATCCATTACCACATTAAAAGCAATAATATAAATAGCACACAACTATCTAAATACGTTGCTTCTTGAAGCATTTACAACTCAATCTTGAAAATAGATTCTAGCAATTGCAAGTCCCATGATTTAAAGGCGTTGAAGAAATCATGCCTATTGCTCGAAACAATCAATATTTTTCATTATTTAATATAAGATAAGATAAGAAATGCAAATTCCATCAAGCTAGAACTAAATTCTTCTTGAGTATTTTGAAGTCTTGAATTGCTTTGTTTAATTTGGGCATAAATAAAATTTAGTACCCTTCATTGTTGTTACAAAAATTTATTGTCATTAAACTACCAATAAAATACACTATGAGCCTAAAAAGGTATAAAGAGATGCATATTTTTCATGGACATGCCAAATTCTAATACAAATATCAAATAAACATTTACCAAGAAAAGGGATCAAGTAATAACAATGGACCAAAAAGTACAGGAAGAAGGAATCACAAAGAATATTCAACACCCACAAAAAAAATGGAATACACCAAAACTTTAGATATAGATACATAAACAATAATTTGAAGATCGATCAAAGAAAGTTAAAATAAGAAAACAAATTGAAGTACAACATAACCATCTCAACTCAATTCCACATGGAATAGGCAACCATTCAACTTTCAATCCTTAATTTATTCTCCTGCTTTATTTCGATATAAATAATAGAACTATTTGAGAGGAGATAGCATACCCAATGAATTATACTATTAAAGAAAGGAGAAGGAGACTAATAGATGAAATAATAAGCTTAAGAATAAAAGGGGATTACTATTGCATGTTTCATCCATTAAATTTGTAAGTTAATGCTTCAGCCTTTTAGAAAAAAAAAACATGAAAGCTTAAATGAAATAACACCCGTAAATTAAGAAGAATTGTGGATATGAACTAAGAGTGGATGAGGAAAAATAATACCAATGGTCAAATAGTCACAGACATATACATACATACATACATACATACATACATATATATATATATATATATATATACACACACACACACACACACACACACACACACACACACACACACACACACACACACACACACACACACACACACACACACACACACTATGAGCCTAAAAAGGTATAAAGAGATGCATATTTTTCATGGACATGCCAAATTCTAATACAAATATCAAATAAACATTTACCAAGAAAAGGGATCAAGTAATAACAATGGACCAAAAAGTATAGGAAGAAGGAATCACAAAGAATATTCAACACCCACAAAAAAAATGGAATACACCAAAACTTTAGATATAAATACATAAACAATAATTTGAAGATCGATCAAAGAAAGTTAAAATAAGAAAACAAATTAAAGTACAACATAACCATCTCAACTCAATTCCACATGGAATAGGCAACCATTCAACTTTCAATCCTTAATTTATTCTCGTGCTTTATTTCGATATAAATAATAGAACTATTTGAGAGGAGATAGCATACCCGATGAATTATACTATTAAAGAAAGGAGAAGGAGACTAATAGATGAAATAATAAGCTTAACAATAAAAGGGGATTACTATTGCATGTTTCATCCATTAAATTTGTAAGTTAATGCTTCAGCCTTTTAGAAAAAAAAAACATGAAAGCTTAAATGAAATAACACCCGTAAATTAAGAAGAATTGTGGATATGAACTAAGAGTGGATGAGAAAAAATAATACCACCGGTCAAATAGCCACAGACATATATATATACATGTATGTATATAAAATAATAATAATAATAATAATAATATAAAAGAATTGTATTTTTTTTTTATAGCTAGCAACTTTTTTGGATGCCGCACCACAGTATTTACCTTCGCACCAATGAATGAGTAAAATATTGATATTTTTTGGACATACGTTTGTAGCAAGACAAATTGTTCATCTTCACTGTACTTCCCCTTGTGTCCAAATCTATTTCAAAATTGCACAAAATTTCCAAGCCTCCTGCTGCCACAGACGTCGCCAGAAAAGAAAAAAGAGAAAGAAATCCCTAAATTTGTTTGCTGTCAGATCCGAACGCGCCCTACTCCCCCAGTACTCGTTCAAGGCTTCAACTACCGCGCCCTCCTCCAGACCTCCTTCAGGCCTCTATTCCAGTCCTCCTCAATAGATGCTTTCTTCCTCATTCTACGTCACTAAAAGGTACCTAATTGTTAAGCTATTTTGTATAAATCATTGCTGTTGCATTTTTCATTGTAGTTAAACGTTCACATGTTGAATGAATCACTTGCCATTGAATTCTTCATTGCTGCTGACTTGTTGTGGTGGTGTATACGTCATAATTCTTAAATACCAGTTGTTTTTTAGTAGTTTGTACGATCTTCTCCAATTCATGACAAGTGAAGATGCTGAGTGCATAAGAAACTATATATTCAACCTAGACTATATTCAGTACCCTCTAATTGCAGGATCTTTGAGAAATGTTTATGGTTTATTTATGTTATCGCATGTTGCAAATAACATCATTTCTTTTGTGGTAAAAAAAAATTGTAATTAGAAAAGACATTGTATAGATGATTTTTTTTTAATTTATTTTTTATAGTCAATTAATAGCTATTTTTTGTCAGTTGAATTTGAAGTTATTAAACCTTTCAAGTTGATAAAATGTAGATTTTCATCTTATAATCAGCTGATTTTTATGAATATAAATTTTCATTTAAACTGAGGGATAGTGCGGGCACATCAACCGGCAACATTCTCATGATTAGAAGTAATAAACATATTGAGAACATAAAAACTGAACCTAGATGAAGTAAGAGTTGGAGTAAGTAAAGATTATGGTTTAGATTTTTATACTTATAACTGAATATCATACTAACCTCCAAGGAGCTTTATTCTCTGTCGATGCCGACCTTTGGCAAGAAGCAATTAATGAGAAAATGCATTATGTTGTATATCTAATAAAACCTGGCATTTAGTAGATTTATTTCCTGATTGCAAAACTATAAGTTGTAAGTGGATCCTTAAAAAGAAATTAAAACCTAACGGTATTATTAATAAGTATAAAGCCCGACCTGTGGCAAGGGTTTAGACAAAAATAAATTGTAGTTTTTTTGGATACTTTTTCACTTGTTAACAAAATAACATTCAGTCAAGTATTGATTTCTTTTGTTGCAATTCATGATTTATTAATCTACCTAATGGACTTTAACACTCTTTTTTTTAAAGGGTGCATTAGAAGATAAAATTTCCATGGACCAACCGGAAGGGTTTGTAATCTTTGGTCAAACTTTACAAATTAGATAAATCTCTATATATCTTAAACTTGCACCTAAACAATGACATCGAAAATCTAATAATTTAGTTATTTCGCATGGTTTTAAAGTGAATGAAAGTGACAAAAGCATTTCTTACGAGTATGAAAATAACATTTGCATTACTGTACGTTATATGTGAATGATTTGCTTATATTTGGTTCTACTATTCATGTTATTAGTGACGTGAAGTCTATTTTATACACGAACTTTGATAAGTAACATCTTGGAGAAATGAGTGTAATCCTTGGTATTAAATTTACAAGGTCTAAATAGAAAATTTCTTTAGATCAATCTCGCTATATTGAGAAAATGAAAATCTTAAAGAAATATAATTATTTAAACTTTAAACCTGCTTGTCCACCATATGATCCTAGTGTGATATTATCTAAGAACATCGATGAAGGTGTATATGCGAACATCATGAGCAACATTCGGTATGTCATTGATTGTACTAAACTTGATAGCCTATATCGTTGGATTATCATGTAGATTTATTAGTAGACCTAGTATAGTGCATTAACATGCTATTGAAAGGTTCATGAAATATCTTTAGTGTACCATGAACCTTGGATTACATTTCCAAAAGCTTCCACCTGTTCTTGAAGAATACATCAATGCAAACTAGAGCACTTTGTTTAATGACTTCAAAGTAGCAAGTGCTATATTTTTAAGATAGCTGGTGAAACTGCTTCTTGGAAATCCAAGAAACAGACTAATTTGGCTCAGTCCAAATTGAGTTTGAAATGATGCTATAGGTACATGTTGTGAAGAAGCAGATTGATTAAGCAATCTGCTAGCTGAGATTCTTTTATGGAAAATACTGATGCTAGCTGTGTTAATCCACCGTAATAGTACCGCGACCGTTGCAAAAGTTTTGAACCGTTATCATAACGGTAAACAATGACATATACATTGTAAACACAATATTGTTATTGAATTTTTCTTTTCAGGAGTTGCTAGAGTAAATCATGTTCACACTGATGAAAATTTGGCCGATCCTTTATGGATGGATTGGTCAGAGATAAAGTCCTTACAACATCTAACATAACATGACTATTGCCCTTAGAATGATAAGCAACTCATATTGGTAATCCACTATAAAGATAAAAGATCCCAAAAATTAGATTCAATGGATAATAACAAGTTGTGTGATACGAGTTGAACATGTTATTTTTTATGGTAGAAGCATGTATTCCTAAACAATAAGAGGATGAGTTGAAAGCACTCTTAATGAAATTTATACTCTATATAGAGTGGAGTACCTAGCTACAAGAGTACTCTTGATATGCTCACCTATATGAATGTGAAAATATGATCGTTTCTCATGGAATTTTCAGGTAGAAATTTCAAAAGCTTTCACTATGCTAGGGTTGATGTGGAAGACCTTTAAAGCATAGGCTATTTTGATTCCCTCCTAGAAAGTTTGTATGTTGTTTAATACCAGAGATAGAGTTCAAAATTACTTGTTACTATAGTATAATCTGAATTTTACTCACTAAAACCGTTCAAATCGAAAGATACTTTTATTTATGAACAATCTTATATATTCAGAAATTGATTGAGAAAATATTTTTAAAAAGTCAATTGTTAAAATGTGTAAATTTTGAAAATCTAGTGAAGTGCATTGACACTCTTTAGTCCCAAATATTGAGAAATTTAAAAAGAAATCGATGTGTACACATACATATGAATTTTTAAAGCGCTATATTGATTCCTTTGGGCATTCAATGTTTTCGTTGGGGTTGAAAAGAGAAGTTATGCATGACAACCACATGCGCGCGATGTCATCCTAACCCAATCTGATCCGAACCTAGCCGAGTTTATATGGTATAGCACTTTGTATTTTTGGTAGAAAAATATTAGAAAAAAAGTAAATTTTTAACCTTGTTTTTTGTTGACGCTATAAAACTGAGATCCAAGATATATCTACACATTCCCATTGTTCTTGCATCAATCCATTTTTTTCCAACTCACTAACCATGCTCTTATTTTGCTAGAAGAAATAACTCGTATATTTAGCCAATGAATATGTAGTCGATAGAGGACAATTCGTCCATTCTTCTATTTTCCGAAAACTTTGCATTAAAATTAAAATCACCTCCGAATTTTACAAGCAAGCTAAAGGGTGTTTGTGATTGGTTCTTAATGCAAAGAAACATCAAATTGTAAAAGTGCTCATTTGCTAAGGATGACGTGATTGATAGTCTACCTTGCACGATTCAGGTAGAGCCACGAGACATTTTAAAGAAAACGATTTCGTTCGTGATCCAACCGCGAACTCAATCAGTACTGCTCCGGGATAACAATTTTAAGATGTTGCTAAAAAAAGTCTACAACCAATGAATTTTCCGATTCAAACCATGAATCATTTCCCTTTGGGAAATTTTAATTCAAACAATGGAGACATAAAATGCAATTTTTCCTAATTGTAAAGAATGTGCTTTATGTTTTGAATACCGACAAGCCCGATCCGTCCAAAGAATCCATTGATGAGCAAAAGAAACAGTTGCAGTCTTGGATTGATGACGATTTTCTACAAGAATTTAATTCTTAATGGATTGTGAGTTGACTTATACGATTACTGCAACTCAGACAAGTTAGCAAAGGAGATTTGGAAGGCAATGCAAAAGAAGTAAGATATCGGGAAAGCTGAAGCAAAGAAATATTCAGTGAGTTGCTACCTTAAATACCAGATTACAGATGACAAATCTGTGGATGTAGTCACACGCACTTCAGGGAATGCGCACAAAATTATCTCTAAAGGTACGACTTTTGATGAATAATTTCAGGTTAATGTTTTAATAGATAAACTCCCATAGTTGGAAAGATTTTAAAATTGTTCTTTGATATAAGACTAATGAATTTTCTTCAAGGAGTTTGATCACCCATTTCCGTATTGAGAAGGAAGCTCAAAAGCAAGACCAGAAAGATGAACGTTTGTTGTCTCTAACAACATTAGAATTCCAATGCTACAGTTCTACAATCAAAACTGAAAAATTTCAAGAATCGAAACCACAAACAGGATCTAAAGCGCAATAATAATTAAATTTATACCATCCAATGAACCAAAATGGACAACAATCACCCTTGAAGTATGATTGTGGACGGTTTATTTGCTATTACTACAACAAACCACGTCAAATGATACGTAAGCGTCAGAACATGCCACGTTATGCTTCGCATGTTAACTTGACTGAAGAGTCTTAAATAACTATGATTTTTGAGATTTACCTTGTCAGTGAACAAAATGGTGGTGAGTAAATACAGGTGTTTCTTGCAATGTCTGCTATGATTGTGATTATGTTTAAAACACACATTGCTACCGAGGATGATAAAGTGTTGGGAGATCCTCAGAACACTATTGTTGTGGGTATTGGAGATGGGAACTTAAGTTTACCTCTGAAAAAACTAATTTTGAAAGATGTGATACATACTTCGGAGATGAGAAAGGATTTGATTTTTGGTTTCTGGTCTTTATCTTAGTAATGTTGGTTTTACACAAACTATTGGGGTTGATTTGTATACCATCATTTATAATGGTATGTTTGTTGGAAATTGTTATGCTTCTGAGGACATGTTTAAATTGAATGTTGAATCTAATAAAGTTTTTACTTATACTTGTACGTTGTGTAATTTTAATATCTGTAATGCTAGACTTAGTCACGTTAATAAATGGATTATTAAGAACATGAGTGACTTAGGTTTAATCCCTAAACATCACTAAATAATTTTGAAAATTATGATTTTTGTAGCCAATCAAAAATAACTAAAACCCCATATGAATATGTTGATAAGGAATCCACACCTTTAGATTTTAATGTCTTTGATATATGTGAACTTATGGGTATTGATTAGAGATTAGAAACGTTATTTTATTATATTTATCAGATTGTTCTGATTTTACTTGTGTATATCTAATGAAAAATAAAGTGATGCACTAGATATGTTTTAATTATCCGTGATTGAAGTTTAGAATCAATATAATAAGAAAATTAAGAGATTTCGTAGTTATAGAGGAATTAAATATGAAACAAACATGTTTGAATTTCATAATTTACATGATGTAATTCATGAAAGAACGGCACCTTATTCACTTGAAATGAATTGCGAAACTGAAAGAAAAAAATATAACTTTTATCAAATCAGTTGTAGTTATTTTATTGAATTCTGGCGTTATATCACATTGGTAGGGGAAATTTTGTTAACTATTTGTTATGTTTCAAATAAAATTCTTTAAGGCTAAGCAAAATTTCACCATTTAAGATCTTAGTAAAAGCATAAACTTAACTCATCATATTTTATATCCTAGGGTTGCATATGTTCGTAATTCTGATCCTAAAAGAATTAAACTAGCCGGTAAAGCCTATGAATGTGTTCATTGATCATGCAATTAATAGCAAAAATATATATGTTTTACGATTTAAATACCCATGTTATTATAGAATCAAATGATGCTTATTTTCATAAACATAAAATTCCATTAAATTTGGGAATGATGCAGACATATCAACCAGTTCATGATTAAAGTAACGAACGTATTGAGGATATAGAAACCGAAGGTAGAAGTAAGAGCTAGAGCAAGTATAGATTATGGTCCATATTTTTATGCCTATACCGTAGAGGGGTATCCTACTAACTTACAACAAACATTATTCTCTGTTGACGCCGATCTTTGGCAATGAGCAATTAATGATGAAATGAATTCTCTTAAATTTAATAAAATCTGGTATTGAGTAGATTTACTTCATGGTTATACAACTATAAGTTGTAAGTGGATCATAGAAGGAAGAAATATGAGGTATTGTTTGTAAGAATAAAGCCCGAGTTGTAGCCAAGGGCTTTAGACAAAGAGAAAATGAAGACATGAATGACCTTTAAATAAAAATTTATAGTGTTCATTATTGGGTAGACGTGAATGACCTTGAACACACAACTGTTCAATTGAAGTCCCGATAAAGCCTCGCAAAATCTCCACTATAACGCATAGTGCTCTTCAATCATTGCGCCTTTTCAGTTTAGCGTTATCAAATGATAAATATGCTTTAATCTGCACTATTTTCTGTTATAGCCGCTGAATCAAGGCTTTTTAGCATCCGCTTTAGCAACATTAATATAAAACTGTTGATTTGACTAGTTCTCTTTTAAACCAAATCAATAAAGTTAGAATAAAGACATAATTTTATTGTATAAATGCTCAATATAAGTTAGGAATCTATTATAGTCATCAAATCCAGACTGTATAAATCATGATATTCTTTAGTTTTATTATATAAGATTAAATAATATTTCTTTTTTCTGCATAAATGATATGAGAATGAGAATAAATTAACTTTTAAATATTTGGTTTTATATACAATGAAGCTTTTTGCGCCTCTGTCATCCGCTATAACACAACTATAACTTTTTGCACATTCACCGCTATAGAACTGCTAAGCGCTTTAACTGCATAGACACACAGGTTATTAACTTTGCCGTAGAAAAGTTGTATGTGATTTGATATCAGAGATAAAGTTCAAGATTATGTGTCATTGTAGTATAATTTGAATCTTACTCATCATGCAAAGGTCCAACTGGAGAGATAACTTTGTTTATGCATAATCTTATAGATTCATAAATTGTTCAAGTAAATATTTTTAAAAAGTTAAATAGGGGATTGTTGAGATTTCATTGTTAAAATATGTGAATTTTCAAAAATCTGGAGAAGTTCATTTAGCTCTTTAGTTACATACATATACATACATACATATACATACATACATATATATATATATATATATATATATATGAACTCTGGTAGAGAGAAATTCTACAATAATGGTTAGAAGGCTAGGACAATCTTTTCAAAATTTGGATCCTATGCTTAAACGGTTGCACGTTGATCTAAGGGTTCTCTACGATTTGTGTTCCCTACCACTGAAGTATTGTTTGTTGTCCATAAAGCACTAGATCTACTTTCAGCAAGGAAAGCAATCTCTGTAAGATGTTTAAGGCAATTTTATAATCATATGTGTTGACGTCAAAAATGGCACAACGTCCAAAACCATGTTGAATTAAAAAGATCTAGCAGAAAATGTATGCAAAAAGTAAAGAGTCGTAATTTTTTTATAGTGGTTCGACAATATCTGGCCTACGTCCACTTTATATTTTATCTATTAGAGGTTTGAGAGTCACTAGTACAAAGAATTCACTGATCTAAGTCCTAGAACAGCAAATGATAGGTTCTAAAGTGACTTCAATAGAGAAAAGGTAAGAGGTGAAGAAGAATGAGAACCCAAAAAGTCCGTTTTCAATTGTCATAGAGTCTGTAGTTATAAATGAAATCGGCCGTTGAGTTAGAAGCCTACGAAGTCCAAGATCCAGATGCAAGTTCGTAGGTACATGAGAGAGCACGAGCCCAAGAAGCAATTCAAATCTCTCGGTATCGAGAGGTTAAGATGGGTGAAAAACCCATCTTCCTCACTTGTTTTGCCTTCCTATATCCAATTTGATGCGTTCCAAACTCTTTTCTGTGAAGGTTGAGTCGTTCTCGACAACTTTCTTGATTCTGCTTGTTTATTCTGCTTTCTTTGCTTTATTCTCATCAATCCTTAGAATTGCTCGTCTTTTCTTTGAGGAAAGTACTTCACGACGATTTTAGAGGTTGTGCATCAAGTATAAGGAGTTCGGGAGGTGCTAAGTAGAAGAAGTACGAGGTACTCTCGATATCGAGTGGTCCACTTAGTCTTATTTTACTTGAAACTTATTGAATTCCTTTCTTTTGTCCATCTGGACTTGTTTCCAAGCTCGTAAGTCATTTCGTCTTCGTTTTGACCATCTACTTTCAGTTGAAAATTCGTTTAGTCAAAAAGTCGGTTAACACTTGCCCTCCAAAGTACACGTTATGAATGTAAGGTGTGCTTTGCTCAAGAACAAGTTTCAGTAGTAGTCAATCTTCGGTAGTTGAGCCCTCTTGCCATCCATCGATCCCAAACTTGGTGAATCGTTGGATTCCTTCGGATTCTCCTGCAAATCCATGGTCATTTCAGATCGTCATAACCAAGAACTCTAGTTCTTGCTTAAGTGTTAGTCGTAAATCATAATCGGCCATTTTCATCCGGAGCTATCATATCGTGTATCAAAATCGTCGTGTGTTCGTCTGAGATTTATCTACTTTAGTCTAATCACAAGTGTTCAAACCTAAGGTCAAGTCAACGTCCATTCGAGGGTCCGATCTCTTCGGATCGTTTAACATCCGATCTAGTGTCTTATCCAATCTAGGGTCACATTCAATCTAGGGTTCGATCTCTCTGGATCGTTTATCATCTAATCTAATGTTCAATCTCTTCAGATCCTTTCTGAGTCCAATCCGCTAGTTCTTCGACAAGGGGACTCAACATCTAAACAAGTCCATCCGCTCACTCTTCGGTGAGGAGACTTACTTTTGATCTTTCTAGATCCTTGCCGAGCCCAATCCGTCCGCCCTCCGGCGAAGGGGCCCAACGACCAAGCAAATCCATCCGCTCACTTTCCGGTGAGGGAATTTATTTTTTATACAAGTCTATCCACTCGCTCTCCGACAAGGAAATTTGCACCTTGTGGTCATCGCCCCGTCTCTTCGGACATGACTACTACAATCAATCAGAATCAGCCATCACATTCAAGTGGTTTATAAAATTCTTATCACTTTTAGGAGGTCACCAATCTCTGTTGGTGTTTCCTAATCGGTTTCGATCATTACTCATGAAGCCCAAGTCAGGACATCCAGCAAACATCAAACTATATGATCCTATCAAGGATCACTTTCAGACTTCCAACTCAGAGAGGGTCTAGAACCGATCAGGATCTCGTACACATGTAAGCGGTCTGATAGGAATATTGCATCATTTATTTAAAACGGATAGCAAGGTAAGAGAATCGAATCTGACTCTAATCCATCCCGATTATGAGGTTGTCATGCAATGAAAGTCTCTGATCTAGAACTTCATTCTGGCCCTCGTTCTTAGGTGAGCCTCTGGTACATACTCCTCGGGTTGTTGTGCACTCACGTTCTGATTTACATTCTGGCTCCAGTTACGGTCGCTCTCGGCGTTCCAGCTCGTCCTAAGCCTGAACCGACATTGCCCCCGAGCGAATTCCTCTCGGTACCGAGGGGATTGAGGTCGGTATCGAGTGGTCTTGGTTGTGTGGGCATTGTTCCAGTTTGCCCTGCTCCAACTCCTGGTGCTCATGCATTAGTTCATGGTTCTTGGTTTTGAACTCCAGCAGCTCCAGTCATTTCTTGCTGTCTTAACTTTTGGGAAAATCCATTTAGCATCTCCTATTGTCGAACCATTATTTCATATTGTATTATTTTCATTATTCTCTCCATCTTCTTTCTGATCACATGGATTGATTGATTGGAATTTGATGATGCCTTCTAGTTGTCCTTATGTTTTGGTTGACTTCCTCCAATCATAGATCTAGGTTAGGCCTCTTCATCTTCTTCAAATCTTAATTTCTTGAAAAATTCGTCTAGATCTGAATGAAAACTCTCTGGATCTAACCTCTGGGCTCTTCCAATCCACAGTAGACAGCTAGATTTGCGTCTGAGTTCCTCTTTCTCAGTGAAGCATCAAAATATTGACGTCAAAAATGACACAACACTCAAAAACCTATTGAAATAAAAAGATCTAGCAGAAAATATATGCAAAAAGTAAAAAGACAAGAATTTTAGAGTGGTTCAGCAATCTTTGTCTATTAGAGGTTTGAGAGTCACTAATATAATGAATTCACTGATCTAAGTCTTAGAATAACAAATGGTAGCTTCATAAGTAACTTCAATGGTGGAGAGGGAGAACCCTAAAAGTCCTTTTTCAGTCACCATAGGGTATGTATTTATAAAGGAAATCGCCAATTAAGTTAGAAGCCCATAGAGTCCAAGGTCCAGATGCAAGTCCGTAGGTACAGGAGAAAGCACGCCGACCCAAGAAGGAATTCAGACCTCAGAGGTTAAGATGGATGAAAAACTCATCTTTCTCACTTGTTTTGCCTTCCTATCTCTGATTTGATGCATTCCAAACTCTTTTCTGTGAACGTTGAGTCATTCTCGACGACTTCCTTGATTCTGCTTGTTTTATCATTCTTTCTTTGTTTTTTTATCAATCCTTAGAGTTGTTCATCTTTTCTCTGAGGAAAGTACTTCACGACGTTTGCTAGAGGTTGTGCATCAAGTACAAGAAGTTCAGGGGTTCTAAGCGGAAGGACCTCTCGGTACCGAGAGATCCTCTTGGTGCCGAGTGGTCCATTTAACTCCATCTTGCTTGAAACTTGTTGAATTCCTTTCTTTTGTCTATCTGGACTTGTTTCCAAGCCCGTGAGTCAATTCGTCTTCGTTTTGACCCTATACTTTCAGTTGAAAATCCGTTTGGTCAAAAAGTCGGTTAACAATCTGGGTTAAACAGTAACATCCTGAAGTGGATCTGAAATATTTTCACTGACTGATGATAAACTCGATGAGGGTTGTATTCCTGAATTGTGATGTGGAAACCATGAACCTTGGCCTTCACAATATAAACTGGACTTTAGATCTAGAAGTAGAGATGCAAAACGACATCAGTGATGGGTATATAAAAGCAAAGCGAACGAAGACCGAAACTCCGACGAGGTCAAAGTGAGAAGATGCGATGACCACAACTAAATTGTAAGTGTCGGTTTCAGATAGCAGATGGACAAACAATCATTGATGATCAAATCTTGCGTCGTAGCTGAAGAACCAAGGAAGGGATGTGGAGTTGGAGAAAGGCAGTGAAACCGTCCGAGGGTATGATTGTGACAGTTAAGGTAACCGCTTGGAAAGTGTGTGAGCAGCTTGTAAGGAAGAAAGTCACATGAGTAATAGTTAAGGGACGTGACATGTTTGAATTTCGAATGCTTCAATGGTTGAGTGAAGATAAAATGGGCCTGATTGTTGTATGGAAAATATTATGATGAGCCCAATCCTAACACATAAGCCCGAGGCTAATTTGATGAACGGACATAAGGGCTGATATGTTAGGAATATCATTTCAAGCATCTAGGAATTTTGCTGTATTAAGATGTAGTTTTACTGTAACGTTATGAATATGTAAGCCTGTTATTGCCGGGTTGTGTTTTATGACTGTACTATGTAATTCATATTAGTAGCAATAAAAGAAACCCATATATATATATATGTATGTATATGGATATGACATTATTTTGGGTTTTTTGAGCACCTATTGTTTTCATTTGGGTTGAAAATAGAAGACATGCATGACTACTACATACGTGCACACCGTCCAACCTACCAACCCGACCCAAACCAAACCAGACTTGGTTGGCGTGGTGTAGTTCATTATATTTTTAGTAGAAAAATAATTTAAAAAAGGGTATTTTTCTACGGGATGATTATTTGAACACAAAACGAAACATAAAATCTGGCATAATAGATCTTATCGTTGGATCTTGTGAGTTTGAGGTTGAAATTAGGAGGCAATCTAATGATCGTGACCCGTTGTGTCAACGCATTAAAGATGAGATTTGAGATATATTTGCACGATCCAATTTTTTTTACATCGATTCAAATTTTTTTCCATTCACCAACAGTACCCTCTTTTTTTCCGTTGGAAATTACTCTGACCATTTAGCCAATGCATATATAGTCGAAAGAGGACACAACATTCTTCCATTTTTCGAAAACTTTTCCATTAAAATTTAAATCACTTTGAATATTCCCGAGCAAGCTAAAGGGTGCCTATGATCGATTTTCCTCAATGCAAAGGAATATTGAACTGAAAAAGAAACGAGCTCTTTACCCTAGGGACGGCATGATTGATAATCAACCTTGCACGATTCAGGTAGAGGTGCGAAACGTCCTATATAAAGCGACTTCGTTTGCAATTCAGCCAGAAACTCAATCGGTACTACTCTGACATATCCTTAAAAAGAAGCAAGCTCTTTATCCTGACGACAACGTGATTGATAGTCTACCTTGCACGATTCAGGTAGAGGCGCGAAACGTCCTATATAAAGCGACTTCGTTTGCGATTCAGTCAGAAACTCAATCGGTACTACAGTACTACTCTGACATATCTGTAATTTTAATTTATTGTACATCAAAAAACCAAAGAAGTTGTTTTAATTAAATATCGATATGTTATGTTTACATTATTGCTCGTATAATTTATGCATTTTTAGTTCATTTTGTTTTGTATATGAAGTCACCGAACAATATTATAATATTATCTTTTATTTATTTTAAAGGCAACAAAATTTGTATTTGTCCCGAGCAACCCAAAGCTTAGAATCAGCCCTATCAGCCCTATAGATAGGATACATGTGTCATGTGCCTTTTGCACACTATTTGCATGTTATATATGCTATTTTTTCTTTTATCACATGCACGCGCATAAACTGATTATGCTATTTGTATACACAGTAATGTTGAATAGTCTTATTTCATTTACTAGGTTAAGCTTAATCGACCCTCGTGTGTTGGAGGCATGAAATGGGTAGTCCAGTAAAACTTTCATTTGATCTTAATGAACCTCCAGTTGCAGAAGTTGAAGATGAGAAAACAAACAATGTTCCTTTTATTCAGCCGCAAAAAACTCTTCCCATATCAAATCTTGATCCTTCAATTTTGTTTCAATCGACTAGTGAAATGCCTCAGGTAGCAAATAAGTTCACACATGTAACTTCAGGTTCAGGCTTCCAGCCATTTGCAAGAACTAAAAATATGCAAAAACAGGAGGTCTCGTATGATACGATTGCTAATGAATCTTCATCGAAGAAAGCGAGTAGACCAGAGAATAATACAACATCAAAAGATATTGAATCTGTTGACAGAGAAGAAGGACAACTTGATGATATTGATGACAATGATTACAGGAAGAAGAATGCTAAAAATGGGAATGAAACTGAAGGATGCAAACTTGGTTTAGATACAACCATGTTAGGTAACAATTCTAGTAATATTGGGACTAGAAAAGATGCAGAAAATGATTTTAATGAAGATAAAATTGATGGTCCCAAAGAACTCCCTTTATCTTCAAAATCAAAAGACATTAAAGGAATAGAAGCGATTCATGCCGCACGGATTGCAAATAATCTGGGTAAGAAACATAAGGTTGATGAGCATAAAGAAGCAATGTTAGGAAAGAAAAGGGCTCGACAGACGCAATTTATAAATGCAGATGATGTTAAGCATGCTTCTATGAAATCTTCGACATCAAGGAGAACATCTTTTCCTTCTATCGTTACTCACACGGTAAAAGAGACTTCTCGTCCTAACTCTTCCGCCGTTGAACAAACTTCAGAAAGACAAACCCAGCCTCTAAGTAAAGCTCAAAAACAACCAAATGCACCTGATTCAAATGGAGATGGAGGATCAAAATATCGAATCAAAAGATTAAATGATAATGAATCTCCTCCTCTAGAAGATTTGAGAAAGCAGCCCATAGAGTTTAGGCAGCCTAAGATTTCATTGAATTCAACCAGAAAACCAAGTGCCCCTTCCCAGAGTACTCTGGATGCAAAATCAGGTAGCAAGAAACACCTTCCACCTAAAAAGCAATCATCGAATAGTCTGTTATACCAGGACACTTCAGTAGAACGATTGCACAGGGAGGTCACAAATGAGAAGTTTTGGCACCATCCAGGTTTGGTTTCTCCCAGAAATTTTAATTATGTACGCTTTTGTTTTAGTTTGCTTCAATGAATGTATGTGGAAACCGAAACATATTTTAGTATGAGGCTTGTATAGTTGTAAACGTTATGGTTTGAAGTATTAATTAGGGCTGACCATAAATACCCAAAAAATCCGAAATCCATCTGCATCCGTATCCGAAAAACTAAAAGAATCCGAAATACGTAAAACATAGGATATGATAGTATCTGCATTCGAGAATTATCCATCTGAATTTTATCAAGATAGCAATTGAGATTGTGCATAGTTTAGTGCAAAAAATGATTGATAGTTTACTATTTTACCAAGGTAATAATTCATATTATGCGTGTATAAATTAATATTTGCTGTCCAAAACTGATTTTCGTCATCATATTTTTTATTTTTTGTATTTATATTTTAGCATTGTTAGGGAAAAAGATTTATTGTGGACGATTTTTTTTTTTTGAGTTTATTAATTATGAGCGGAGCAGATAAATATCCGATATCCCTTCGTATCCAGGATACGGATATCCGATATCTGAAAATGATTTTGGATACGGACAGTATACGCATCCAAAAGCATGCCTAGCAATAACGCTGCCAATTAGCATTTCCTACCCTTAAACAGAACATAAATAACATAAACTAACAGTCTGTGCCTTCTATTCAAATTTTTATTTGACAAAGTCCCACAAAAATATACAGTAAAATCAATTAATGGAAATGTGAAACTTGTGAAGTAAAAGGAAGAAAGTGATACTGCAGGATCTTGTGAGTTTTCTGCAATAACTAATCAATTTTTTTCTTCATCTTTGCGTACATGGAAGAGGTTCATATTAAATCTAACAAAATCGAGCGCTTATTCTGAATGTAGCTTTGATAATGTTTTTCTTATGAAAGCAAAATCTTAAGATGATTCAATAACGCACAAGTTATACTTCTGAACATTCCCAAACTACATGAGAATTAGTAGAACTTCACGCCATTCATTGATTCGTTGTATGAATTTTAAACATAACCAATTTGAGCTTTTTGTCCGCCTGCTGCCAGTATGACCTGTAATACAAAGTTTGTGTAGTGAATGTTATTATTAATATTCCTTTTTTCAGATTCTACTTTTATAGGCTTTAATAGTGTGAATGAAGGCTGGATATTATTTTTTGGCGAAATTCGTAACTCATAATGTCTATACTAGATTCTGCAATAGAAATTTATCATAAAGTATTCTTTCTATCTGCTTGTTAAAAATCTGACTGCAATTGCAGTTTGAAAACTGGTTGAGTTCTATAATTTTTGTGAGGGTAGGGTACATTATTCTGCCTACATGTCATATTTAAGTTATGAATTCTGAGAGATGATATCTTTGGCAACTTCCAGAGGAGGCAGATCTTCAGTGTGTACCTGGGCAATTTGAATCCATAGAAGAGTATGTGCAAGTTTTTGAACCTTTACTATTTGAGGAATGTAGAGCACAATTATTTAGCACATGGGAAGAGGTTTTAGAATCTTCTAGAGATGCACATGTCATGGTTCGTGTAAGATCTGTTGAAAGGCGTGAAAGAGGTATGCAATTTCTCTCCCTAGAATCCGTGTTTGTTTATTCAACATGCACATATATCTGTGTATATAGTCTGATGCCATGTGCAAATGAGTAAGCTCAGTAACTGTTGCTATTATATACATGCATGCATGCAAAAATTTCCCCTTTACGTGCAAATAGACCTATTCCCTAGGTTTTTGTGTGTGGATGCACACGCGCATGAAAATTTACTCTTTACGTGCACAAAATTTTCCTCTTTACATGCACAAAAATTTCCTCATTATGTGCAAATAGGCCTATTCCCTAGGTTAAAGATTAGTTAGATTATTTTCCAAGTATTTTGCTGGCTGTTATGCCCTGATCACAGCCTTTTTTTACCACTTCACCATGTTGGATGTCAGCATCCAAAATATGAACGCCACGAATGCTGTATAAGCATTCTATGCTGAGGGAATGCTTCGTTTAGCGCAACTTATTATAACTTTGGCATCTGATGCCACTGCACGCCACATGGCACCGGATGTCAGCTAGGTTTAACTAAAAAGATGTTTTTTGTATTTTTACTTTTGCATTTGTAATTTCAATTATTGTATACATAATTTTATTGTAGTAAATCAACAAACTTATTGTCGTTTTTAAAAGTCATTTCCACCATCGGTCATTTACTAGTATCACAAATTAATTACATCATTCTACTTTCTTTTGCATCCACATATTCTGCTCCCAAATAACCAAGAAACTCTGTTCTCACCTCTATCATCTGTATTAACTTTCCCAACTCCGCTCTCGCCTCTCTGCTTGCCTCTTCACAAAACACATCCTTTTTTTTTTTTAATTACTGAAGCATGCGTGTTATGTCCAATTAAATTAAAGATTTGTAGTTTTTTTGATAAGATTTTTAAATGGAAATGTTGTTAGCATGACTGGTTATTTTAATGCACATGTTACATGAGACTTTGTCCTGACAATTATACAACAGTTAGCTCCCTTCATTTAGGCTAAAATTCTTGCGATCCTCATAATTATTTATTTATCGTTTTCTGTCTCAAATCTTAGTATTTTTCCTTAAAATCTATAGGCACGTGTGCTTGATTAACATATTATTGCTTACGAATAATTTAATGCCGAAATCCTCATGATTAAGTGATTTATCTTTCCCAATTCAGGGTGGTTTGATGTGATAGTTTTTCCAGCATATGAATGCAAATGGACTTTTAAAGAGGGTGAAGTTGCTATTCTTTCGTCTCCCAGACCTAGTGCAGGTAAGATTTCATAGCCATTAGACTGATCTAAATTTTTGAATAAATATATAAAGTAACTTCAGTCTAAACCAATATGCAGCAAGATATAATAAAAGAATTACTGGCACTGGTGCAAACAAAGAAGTATCTGATCCTGATATTACTGGGCGAGTTGCTGGCATCGTTAGACGTCACATGCCTGTTGATTCTCGCGATCCTATTGGTGCAGTTCTACATTTTCATATTGGAGATCTGTATGATTCTAGGTAAACTTAAACATAACATTTTTCTCTTTTTCTTGCACTATATAGTATATATACATCATTTCTTTATTTGATGGGGGTACAAAAAAATGGCAGTAAAAATAATATTTAAATGAGGAAATCTCACATATTTTATTAATGAATACTCGTGGATTTTTTAACTCTTTATTCAACGGTCTTGACATCATTTAAGTTTTGTGACATGTTATTACGAAATATATTTTAAATTGTCATTCTAGATCCAGTTCTCAATTTATCTAGTGATTCGTAATATCAGTATTAAAAAATTGGCAGTGACTTTGCCTCCAAACTTATATGTATTCTACTCTTCTATTGTCTCATAGTACATTTCTGAGTCGCTATGTTTACTGTTATTTGCATCATGGATTATATATTATGAAAAATTGTTGCAGGTGAGTGCTTTTATAATAATCAATACATTATTCTAACAGTTGTACTTATTCCTAATTTCATTAGTGTTACAAGTCCTTTAACTTCTCAGATGTTTAAGGTAGCAACGTCCATGAACCTAATTATGGATAACTGAAGACCAATATGATGGTTGATGTTAACAATTGGTCAACCAAAAATTAAATGTTTAGAAATGCATTTGAAGCTTTGATTCCTAATTATGTTAGCACTCTGTTTTTTTTCTTAATTCTTGAGAGGTACAAGTACAACACATGGATTAGAAGGATTTTTTTTTCGATTTAGGCCACTTTTGCAGACTTATTACGCAAATAGGTCAGTTTCAAAACTAATTACGAATATATACCGATTTTGGTCAGCTCAGCGCCATGCTGGCCAAAAGTGTACATACGACATTTCAAATGCCATCTGTAATTTTCTTTTTTTGAAAATTGCTGAATTTTTTTTCACTTGGCTCCATTTGAAATCGCGTCAATAGAAAACTAAATAAATAAAAAACTATTGCCGCATTTTCAAATGGAGCCAAGAGGGGGGAATTTTTTTTCAACAATTTCTATTGGCTCCATTTGAAATGGAGCCAATGTAAAAGTAAATTTAAAAAAATACAGGCGGTATTTGAAATGTCGTCTATACACTTTTGGCCAATAGGACGCCGAGCGCGCCAAAAGTGGCCTATATTCGTAATTAGTTTAAAAACTGACCTATTTACGTAATAAGTTTGCAAAAGTGGCCTAAATCGAAAAAAAATCCGGATTAGAAAGAGGCATGATGTATAATTTTCCGAGTCTAAACTAACTAAATCTATGTATGTCAATAGATACCCGAAAAGTTTGAAATCCGTCTGCATGCGTATCCGAAAAACGGATAAATATCCAATAACCGGAGAAATGGACACGGATGCGGATACGAAGACATCCACATCTAAAAATTATCCGTTGCGTTTTTGTCAAGATAATAGTTTATATTCTGTATTTTAGTGCGATGAAAAATATGTATTTATTGTTTTATTAAGTTAGTAGTTTATATTATATGAATTTAATGCATATTAAGTGCTCAAAATTATTTATTATTATCATATTTGTTTATTTTTCACACTTTTATAATCAGTGAGATTAAAAGAAATTTAGATTAAATCAATATTTTCTATTTATATTTCTTAATTTATCAATCATTGGCAAATAAGATTGTTTTCTGATATCCAACCGTATCCGCTGATGTTGATATCCAATATCCGAAAATGAATTTGGATGCTCATATAACACTATCCATATCCGAAAGTATCCGTTGACAGACCTAGCTAGATCAATTGTTAAATTGTTATCTCCACAGTTTTGTATTTATCCAAAATTTGCTATCTTTATTCATACTGTAATGTACTTTTGTCTTGCAGTTGTTTTTTTTTTTGGTATTTTTATCGTTTTATTCTCGTAACAATTTGCAGTAGAGTAGAAAGAATTGACAAAAGTTGTTTTGTATCTTTAGAGATACACTCAAGATTATGTTACAAAACTCATGCATGTTGTATCTAATTGCAAGCCCCTTATCTTTTTGACCTTCAGACGTGAAGGGCAACTGATGCCAATGAAATTTTCCATATTAAGTTTTTATCGTACTTGCAGCAAAGTGGAAGACAATCACATTCTAGGAAAGTTACAACCTAAGAGTGTCTGGTACCTTACCGTTCTTGGCTCTTTGGCGACCACTCAACGTGAGTACGTTGCATTGCATGCATTTAGGCGTCTGAGCAATCAGGTTAGAATTTATATGAATGTTAAATTTTATCACTGGGGTTGTTGTTGCTACAAAACTTGTCGCTTGTAAGTAACTTATTAGCAGGTTTGTCCTTGCTGATTTCCTTAATCCTGGATCAATGTCTTAAAAAAAAAAACTTCCCATGGTTGTACCACAGTAAGTCTGCAGTGCATTATATCAGGAATGTCTGGTAGAAATGCAAGTGTTATGGATAGCAAACTACAAGTGGATGCATCCAGGATACATGCTTTAATTGTATAATCACATGCATCAAGTAAAAGAAGTGGTAGTAACATATGATTTTACGACAATAAATACAGATGCAAAGTGCTATTTTAAAGCCTAGCCTGGAACTGTTTCCTAAGTATGAAGAGCAACCTCCTGCAATGCCGGAATGTTTTACGCCAAGTTTCATCGACCATCTTCATCAAACTTTTAACGGTCCACAGTTGGCTGCAATTCAGTGGGCAGCAATGCATACAGCAGCAGGAACTACGAGCAATAACAATAATAATAGCAGCAGTGGAAGTTCAAGAAAACAAGAACCTTGGCCTTTTACCCTTGTACAGGGCCCACCTGGCACTGGGAAAACACACACGGTTTGGGGTATGTTAAATGTCATCCATCTTGTACAATATCAACACTATTATGCAGCTCTTCTTAAACAACTTGCTCCTGAAAGCTATAAACAATCATGTGAATTGGAGGGCAACACAAACAATAATATGGCAGGTGGATCGTCTATAGATGAACTGCTGCAGAATATGGACCAAAACCTTTTCCGTACTCTTCCAAAATTGAGTCCTAAGCCTAGAATGCTTGTATGTGCTCCATCAAATGCTGCAACGGATGAGTTGCTAGCACGTGTACTAGACCGTGGTTTCATAGATGGAGAGATGCAAGTGTATAGACCTGATGTTGCACGTGTGGGAGTGGATTCACAGACACGTGCAGCTCAGGCAGTGTCTGTTGAGAGGCGAACTGAACAGCTTCTACTCAAGGGTAGAGAGGAGGTTTTTGGTTGGATGCATCAGCTTCGAAATCATGAAGCTAACTATTCTCAACAGATTTCTCATTTACAAAGACAGCTAAGTGCTGCAGCTTTAGCTGGTAGGTCTCAAGGTTCTGTAGGTGTCGATCCTGATGTCCTTGTTGCACGTGATCAAAACCGCGATGTTTTGCTTCGAAAGCTTGCTCAAGCTGTAGAAGGAAGAGACAAAGTCTTGGTTGAGATGACTCGACTCTGCATATTAGAAAGTCGGTTTCGCCCTGGTAGCAATTTTAATTTGGAAGATGCTAGGGCTCATCTTGAGGCAAGTTTTGCAAATGAAGCTGAGATCGTCTTCACTACAGTTTCCAGCAGCGGGCGTAAGATCTTTTCACGGCTTACCCATGGCTTTGATATGGTGGTTATTGACGAGGCCGCTCAAGCTAGTGAAGTGGCAGTTCTTCCTCCTCTGTCCCTTGGTGCTGCTAGATGCGTTCTTGTAGGCGATCCTCAACAGTTACCAGCAACTGTTATTAGTAAAGCTGCTGGTACATTGCTCTACAGTCGAAGCCTTTTTGAGAGATTTCAGCAAGCTGGATGCCCTACCATGCTACTGTCCGTTCAGTATAGAATGCATCCTCAAATCCGGGATTTTCCTTCAAGATATTTTTACCAGAGCCGGTTAACTGATAGTGAAAGCGTTGCTACTCTACCAAATGAAATTTACTACAAGGACCCTATCCTTCAGCCGTACATGTTTTTTGACATCATGCATGGGAGGGAGTCCCATAGAGGTGGCTCTGCATCCTATCAAAATGTCCAGGAAGCAAATTTTGCCCTGCGCATTTACGAGTATGTTCAGAACTTTTTGAAGCTGAACGGTGGTGGGAAAAAGGTTACTGTTGGTATTATTACACCTTATAAATTGCAGTTGAAGTGCATACAGAGAGAATTCGAACAAGTGCTCAACTCTGAAGAGGGGAAAGGTCTGTACATCAATACAGTGGATGCTTTTCAAGGACAAGAGAGGGACATCATTATCATGTCTTGTGTGCGTGCTTCTAATCACGGTGTTGGTTTTGTTTCTGATATCCGTCGCATGAATGTTGCTCTTACTCGAGCGCGAAGGGCTCTTTGGGTATGTGTCCGTCTCTTACACATACATTAACACTCTTGTTTTTATTTTTCCTATTGGTAATTTGCTTATTCTGAATTTAACCGTCCCTGTTCACTTTTGGTGCGATATGGAAACCCAAATTGTCTTATTTAACTTTTGAATAATATCTCAGCAATAATGTAGTCAAATGATAATAACATCCGTGGAGGGAAGATCTTTTGAGTTGCTTATAATATGATGGATATATAATATAATTTCAAAAGGCCCTCCTGCTCTAAGAAACTACTACCGATATAACTCTCACAAACTGTACACTATATTATTCTGAACTAGTAGTATGTATTTAGTATATAACGATAGCATAGTGTTCGTATTTTAAATAATTACTTCTACTTCCTTGCGTCATCCATCCAGGTTGTGGGCAATGCAAATGCTCTTATGCAATCCGAAGATTGGGCTGCTCTGATCAATGATGCAAAGTCAAGGAGCTGTTTCAAGGATATGGAAAGCATTCCTAAAGAATTACTGAGTATGAAAACTGCTGCTGTTACTCACGATAACTCTGAAAAAGCGAACGACTTCAGGAATATGAGAACTGCTGCTGGGCAGCGACAGAGACAATTATTGGACATACATCATCAGCCTGGTCCCGGTCCTACGACACAGGCTGAAGCTGCTGAAGATAATAGGGCAAATAGTAATAGTAAATTTATTCGAAGAAATGACGGTTATAGAGATTTTAGATGATTCAACAACAAAATGTTAAAAAGTACAGACAGCATTTCAGGGTAAAGAAAGGTTGTGAGCTCGATGATATCAGATACTGCCATTAAATTGATGGAGCTGTTTGACTGTGATGTATTGCAGCAGCTCCATAAAGGAAAAAAACAGAAACAAAGGAAGTATGCGGTATGTGGAGGTTGGACTTGAAAAGAGCTTCCCAGAATTAAGAAGGATAGTGTTAAAACAAATGTAGCAAACAATCATAGATAGGGAAACCGAGTCGGTATAAAGACAACATGTAAGAAGTGCTTGATATACAAATTTGTAGTCATGGACATGATTGTCGCATACATAATGGTCGTATTCTGAATTGTAACTACTGAGGTGTTGTATAGTTACAAAGGGAGGGTCAACAAATGTCCAGCATCAAGCCTTGTTTTTGCGGTCGACTAAAATTTATGTTAATGTATCAAAGATGTAAATAACGACCATCATTTTATTCGATTATTTTCTTCTCTCTTTTGGTTTTGTTGCTGTATTGCTTTCTTTATACGTTGTTTTTTGGACTTGATAAGTTTCTTTGGCTGGCCATGGTTCTAATGTCAGGCGGAAAAGATATGTCAACCTCTAAATATAGATGGGGTCTCCATCCAGTAAACAAAAAGGTAAGAAAATGTCTCCAATCGGTCAAGATAAGAGGACCCAAAACGAGCTATCGCTAAGAGAACGAGTCTGAAATTCTGTAGTGATACAGTTCCTGCTTTCTCAACAGTGAGTATTGATTAAGCCAATTATAACCTGAGTTTTAGAAACTCGAGTAAGTCGAGCTATATAAATTGATTTGTCCGATTTTCTTTTTCTTGGTCTCATTTTCACTTTCGCTCAGTGATTTTTATTTTTTATTTTTTTTATTATCCCCATAAAAAAAAAGAAAAAATCTACTTGAAGCTACTGTTGATGAAAACAAACGAAAACGTCAAAATTCATTTAGATTTTTCTTTTTTCAAACCATTCGGTTAAACTGGATGTCAATTGGATGAATTATCCGTAACAGTCTGAGGAAGTATTCACCGACTCCACAATGCATACTTTAGGTAAATCAAAAGGGATTACGCCGTCGAAAGACAAACTCGTGTCAAACGATTTTTCTATGGATGCCTTGTCGACCTCTGTTCAGATTCTTCCTTCAAACCCGTTTTAAATTTCATACATCCCATCTTCATTCTTCACTCTAACCCAACGAATGCTAAAATTAGGTTTAATCCATCTCAATCATCTATGAAACCTTTCCACTCACGTCACATCGTTGCTAGATCAAAAGCAGTGCAACGAAAAGTTCACCGTCGCTACAAGAGTTAAGCGTAGACGTAGCGCTGATAGTTTGTGTACAGTGTTTTATTCGTATTGTTGTATATGTAATGTGTTACGCTGTATGACGTGATATATGTTTTTTGTTAAACGTTCTATGTGCTATTCTCTAATTTCAATTTTTGATGTTAAATTTTATTTTCTGTTTTGTTTCTATTTTCTAAGTTTAGTTTTGTATTTAACTATTGTGTTAAACTACTACAAATACCAAGTTTAGAAAGGTCGAAATATGAATATAATATTCCTAAAAATCTAACTAATGTAAGTAAGGTAATATAATCTTATGCAAACGTTCCTAACGATTCGACATAACCGATCCTGTTATACAACTTCTCAATAAGTTTCCTCCATTCCCATTACCAAATTTTTGATGGAGCCGGTTGATTCATTCGGTTCTAGAGCATGTTCAACAGCCCTACAAGTGAAATTTTCGTCGATTTACTCTTTGAACGGATAATTGTTGCTACATCACTGATTTCAACAACTTGCACTAAAGCTATATGACCATACTGACAGTAATTTGATCTAATACGAATAAAGGGAATAATCTACTAAGTGCTCTATCACATTCGCCTAAGCAATCATCCGATTGTCACTTAAAAATTATTTGGATCATCACAAAACAAATCGAGACTCATTCCTCAAACCAAACCAAAGAAAACACATCTTTCTATGAAATTTTCTTTTCAAAGTATTTATACTTTAAAATGATTTTTTTAAGTAAAATTATTACTATTTTTCCCAGACCTTGAAAACCATTTGAAAACTTTATCAAAGTCAGCAAGATTTAAATTCTATGAAAGTCCATCTTCTTTTCAAAATATATTTTATTATTATGATTTATAAAATCAACTTTTTATAATCTCATCTGAAATATTTTTTTTATAAACATTTTAATTTAAAATCCAATTTTAAGCCAATATATCATGAACACCTTATAGTCAAACTGTTATCCCGCCTTTTGGCAAGGCCGTGACACCAAAAAGTTGACTGGAAAACAAATGACAGTTCATCCTGTAGGATAGTTACATCACAAGTTCACCATGGATATCGATGAATTTTTTCCGAGTCCGGATCGGGCTACAATTGATAAGACATGTCAAGCAAGGCCAGATAGAACAACATTCCAAATCTTGAGTCAATCCGAGTTCGTACGCCCAAGATATCATCGACGCAAGTGAAGGACATAGCCTTGAGTTCGTCTTCCAATGGTTCGAATCCCCTAGGGTCGAATCCATCAAACTAGATTCCAACGAAGTTCCCCTGATGACTTCGAATCCATGAAAGTGCTTTAACCTCCAACGTTCGAATCTATCAGCCACATAGTGATTCGAATCCATCCACAGACCATGCTTCGAATCCATCACACTGGGCCTCGCTTCGAATCCATCGAAGAAAGGATCCTTCGAATCCATGCAGGCAGAGGAGCTCCGACTCCATTCCAAAGCACGACATCATCGATTCGAAGGAAGCTAATCGACTCCAGTACCTTCGAAAACTATAATAAGGCAACTTCGAATCGATCCGCGATAGCACATCTTGATCGATTCGAACAAACCTTCGCTCATTCGATTCGAAGAGGGATATCTTCGAATCCACTACCACGAATCCCCAGTCAAAGCGGCGAAAAACCATGGAGTCGACCCAGTCAACTCGGCATAGAAGTCGGATCGATACGAAGGAGGCGCTCCACGACATCACAGAAGCGCACGCTTGATCGATTCGAAGCAATCGAGTCGAACATGATCGATTCGAACGGAGCACTGCAACCAGAAAAGCAACCTTGAATCGATCATAACTAGAGATCTACAAGTCCAAATGCTATGAAATTTTCACAGGAGCTTGCGTATGCTTAGAAGAATGTCCATGCCAAGTTTCAGCTCAATTGGACACTTTCTTGATCGATTCGAACCAAGGGTCGAATCGATCCCAAAGTGGGCCCGGATCTCCAGATTTCGGCCATGTGGGCCCCCTGACGTACCAGAACTGGTCTCCCCTCATTTTAGGCGAAATATCAGCCTCCTACACCTATAAATAGAGCCCCTAGTCATTCAGAAAAGAGGTCGGATAATTCTAAGTACTAAAGAGCGCCCAGATTCTGCCAGATTTACTCCAGAACACCACCACTACCTTAGATTGAGACTTAGCATATAATTTCAGTTGTACTACATTAGAAGAGATTGTAATCATCGAGTGAACATCAATAAAATCATCAACTTCAGAGTGGACGTAGGCAAGATCGCCGAACCACTATAAATCTCGTGTTTCTGTTCATTATTTCTGAATTGTGATACTCTGTTTTCTTAGATTTGAGATTTGTGTGTGAATATTGTTGATTTATATTCATACAATGGTGCTTTCACAACATTCGGGGTTTGTGACCAATTTTGGCGCAAACACTTTGGTGCTTTCACTGAGAACTGAACTCAGGAGTTCTATCATTTGAAAGTTGAATCAGAAAGCTAAGAGATTCAGATTCGAAGAATCATGACAAGACAAACAAGTAAAAGGCAGAGGCCAGAGCGAAGTCAGCACGAAGGGAGTCAAGAGGCTTCCTCAGGAGCAAACCAAGCTTCAGTTTTCATCACTAGGGAAGAGATGGAGACAATGATGAAGAGACAAGAGGAAATGATCCAGAATTTGCTTCAACAGATCGGACAACTTGGAGCACAAAATCAAGGAGCAACCAGAATCCAGAACGGAGCAGGACCATCTAACGCAGCGCCGGAGCTGGGGGGCACACACTTAGGACATGTTGATCCGAACCTGGGAAGAGAGACAAGGACATCCGAGCAACCTGGCGGTGATAGAGGGATGAATGCTCAGCCAGGGGGGCAGACACCCGAAAGCTCACATGAACTCGGGGGGCAGATCGAAGGTAGTGAACAAGGACTACAGCTTGGAGATAATGATAGATTGGCAGAGATGGTCAGGCGAGCCATGAGAGGCGGATTAGTAAACAGAGATCTTGAAGACGTGAACAAGAGTCCCTTTTCTCCTGCGATTAGATTGGCTAGGAACCCACCAGAATTCAAACTGCCAACAGTAGAGAGGTATGATGGGAGGACGGACCCTGCGGTCCATCTAACGAGGTATATAAGGCACATGGAAGTGCTGGGGGCATCACAGGAAGTCATGGCCCGGTGCTTCCCATTGTATTTGACAGACATAACAGCTTTATGGTTCAGACAGCTAGAGAGCGGCTCCATTGGGACATGGACCGATTTGATTGAGAAATTTATGAGGCAATTCAGGGTTCATATTTCAAGACCCAAGAATGTGATGAGTTTGGCAACGCTAAAATAGAAAGCTGGGGAGTCTTTGAGGAATTTCCTGACGCGGTTCAATGCGGCAGCAGCATCGGTGTATCGGCCAGATCCATCCATGGTTATGATGGCAGCTGTGTCCGGAATAGCTGACGGCACGGAATTCAAAAATTCATTAACTAAGGATCCACCTATGGATCTAGGAGAATTCTATCACGAGGCAGAAAAGTTTTTACGATTGGAAGACGCTAATGCTGAAAGAGAAGAAGGAGAGGGAATAGAAGTTTATGCACTTAAAGACAAAAAACCTTTTGAAAAGGATTTAGACCAGGATAAAGGAAAACGAAAGGCTGAAGAAAATGATGACAGGTCAAAGCGGCAACGGAGGGAGCCGCGATTTACCACCTATTCAGAACTCAACGAGGGTTTGGAGCGAATCTACCAAGACACCCGAGAGCAAGTTGCCTATCGTAGACCAATACGACGGGATCCAACTCCCGACGAGAGAAAATCAGACAAATATTGCTTATTCCACGAGCTGAATGGGCATAGCACAAATGATTGTAGACATCTGAAGGATGAAGTAGAAGGGCATATTAGGAACGGCAGGCTACTTCAGTATGTGAGGAGGCGAACTCCAACGGTGGAACCAGAGCGACCACCATCTACATCAGCTAGGGGTGATCCTGAACCAGGACACCGTTTGGTTATCAATTGATTTGAATAAACGATGAACAAGTCGTAAACTTCTCACTAACAACATCAAACCATTTACACATGTATGAGATCGCGAACGATCCACAAGCATGCTCTGAATGATTGTTGATCGTCTCGTAGTGAGGATTTACACTTCGACATCCTTGCTTTGCTTTTGTTTCATGTTAATTTGAACATTTAGACTTTGTTTGTTTGAATATTTCTGTGAACGTTAATTTGATATTTTCAATTCTGTAGAAGAAGTTACTTGCGCATGCTTTGGATCGCGAACGGTCCACAAGCACACCTTGTATGGCGACGAACCGCCACGATCGCTGACTCAGAAGTTCACCCGAACGTGAAACTGACATTGATAATACTAAGTCCCCCTCCCGGGCACACTCATTCGCCTCGAACGGCACCCGACCTCGAACGGTCACCATTAGCCTCGAACGGCACCCGACCTCGAACGGTCACCATTAGCCTCGAACGGCACCCGACCTCGAACGGTCACCGTTTGCCTCGAACGGCACCCGACCACGAACGGTCACACTTTATCTAGTATAACATTCGATCACGAACGATCACACTCTGCCTCGTACGGCACTCGACCACGAACGGTCACAATTCACCTAATATGACATTCGATCGCGAACGATCACATTTTTGCCCCGTACGGCACGCGATCGCGAACGATCACATTCCTCTTTCCACGTCACCTGACTGCGAACGGTCATAGTTCGCCTAGAACGACACACGATCACGAACGGTCGCAACTCGTCTAGAACGACATCCGACCGCGAACGGTCCCATTTCTTTATTTGCCGTGAACGACATCCGACCTCGAAAGGTCCCATATCGCCTTGAATGACATACGATCCCAAACGATCGTCATTTGTGATCAGATAAAACTATCAATTTCTTTGCAGGGCATCAACAGGATATGAACATCCAGCTTATGGCATTACAAAACACACCTTCCTATCGCAAGGCATGTTTTGGGGGGCAAATGTTATCCCGCCTTTTGGCAAGGCCGTGACACCAAAAAGTTGACTGGAAAACAAATGACAGTTCATCCTGTAGGACAGTTACATCACAAGTTCACCATGGATATCGATGAATTTTTTCCGAGTCCGGATCGGGCTACAATTGATAAGACATGTCAAGCAAGGCCAGATAGAACAACATTCCAAATCTTGAGTCAATCCGAGTTCGTACGCCCAAGATATCATCGACGCAAGTGAAGGACATAGCCTTGAGTTCGTCTTCCAATGGTTCGAATCCCCTAGGGTCGAATCCATCAAACTAGATTCCAACGAAGTTCCCCTGATGACTTCGAATCCATGAAAGTGCTTTAACCTCCAACGTTCGAATCTATCAGCCACATAGTGATTCGAATCCATCCACAGACCATGCTTCGAATCCATCACACTGGGCCTCGCTTCGAATCCATCGAAGAAAGGATCCTTCGAATCCATGCAGGCAGAGGAGCTCCGACTCCATTCCAAAGCACCGACATCATCGATTCGAAGGAAGCTAATCGACTCCAGTACCTTCGAAAACTATAATAAGGCAACTTCGAATCGATCCGCGATAGCACATCTTGATCGATTCGAACAAACCTTCGCTCATTCGATTCGAAGAGGGATATCTTCGAATCCACTACCACGAATCCCCAGTCAAAGCGGCGAAAAACCATGGAGTCGACCCAGTCAACTCGGCATAGAAGTCGGATCGATACGAAGGAGGCGCTCCACGACATCACAGAAGCGCACGCTTGATCGATTCGAAGCAATCGAGTCGAACATGATCGATTCGAACGGAGCACTGCAACCAGAAAAGCAACCTTGAATCGATCATAACTAGAGATCTACAAGTCCAAATGCTATGAAATTTTCACAGGAGCTTGCGTATGCTTAGAAGAATGTCCACGCCAAGTTTCAGCTCAATTGGACACTTTCTTGATCGATTCGAACCAAGGGTCGAATCGATCCCAAAGTGGGCCCGGATCTCCAGATTTCGGCCATGTGGGCCCCCTGACGTACCAGAACTGGTCTCCCCTCATTTTAGGCGAAATATCAGCCTCCTACACCTATAAATAGAGCCCCTAGTCATTCAGAAAAGAGGTCGGATAATTCTAAGTACTAAAGAGCGCCCAGATTCTGCCAGATTTACTCCAGAACACCACCACTACCTTAGATTGAGACTTAGCATATAATTTCAGTTGTACTACATTAGAAGAGATTGTAATCATCGAGTGAACATCAATAAAATCATCAACTTCAGAGTGGACGTAGGCAAGATCGCCGAACCACTATAAATCTCGTGTTTCTGTTCATTATTTCTGAATTGTGATACTCTGTTTGCTTAGATTTGAGATTTGTGTGTGAATATTGTTGATTTATATTCATACACGGGTGCTTTCACAACATTCGGGGTTTGTGACCAATTTTGGTGCAAACACAAACCGTGAAACTTAATTCACAAGATATTCGTTTCAATGTTCCCACAAATTCGACCTACCCAACCCATACTTTACTAATGAAAATTTCTTATGAACCACTCAACAATAGTTAATGCTTAAACTGGATGAGTATAACTAATCAAACCCTATATGATAAAATATTATCAACTCCTAACAATAATCACATCATATATAACTATATTTTTGAAAATTATTTCATTTATATATAAAGTATAATTTCGGTAAAATTATTTCATTTACCCATTTTTAAAACAATACCGTGTCAATTTGCCTTGTTCAAGTCTTTAGAAACCCCTGCCGATACAGTTGTTCCCTCTGTATCGACCAGAATTTATAACCACTCAACCAATAAATCAACACAATATAAAACATTTTTATAGCACTAACAAATATGCACTCAATATACACACTCAAACTCATCCTAGGGTCTCACTTACCCTATCTCTAATGAGTTTACCCCACTAAAGCCTAGGTGTTCGCTCAAACTAAGCTCCAATACCACGTTGTAACGATCCGCCTTTCTTACGCCTAAAGACGACACTTAATACACCATCGGTATACGTGTGCCGATCATTTAAGTGCTCGAAAGACGGGTCATTAGGGGTGAAAGAAGAAAAGACAGAATATAATCTCACAAAACGTGATGAGTAATATATAATATGAACAAGTCTTTACAAAAAGAAATCATCTTTCTTATACACATCATCGGAGTACAGTAACCTAGTATCAGCCTAGACAGTTATAATAGTCTGTCCTTACAATTGTTGATTTATACAGACATGAAAAAAATAAACAAAACACAGCGGAAGAATATAAGATACGTGAATATGTTTTGGAGAATCTAGCTGGTCTTCTAAAAGCTCCAAAGAATCCAACTAAATCTAGAAAATATGCTCGGGCTAACCCGAGCATTATAAGAAAATAACGCCCGAATCAGTCTAGTAAAACCAGTATGAGAAACTAAAATCACAAGGAATATATTTATTTAACTTGTAAAGCCTTTTAAAATCAAAGGTATCTTATAAGACCATGTCGTACATAAACACGGGTGGGTTTTTACCTTATGATAATCAAAACATTTTATATAGAAAATCCAATGATATTATAATAATGTCTAGAATACAGATACATATTAATCATAGCAGAAATTGTTGCATTATTAAATTCCAGTATAATAGGTATACAATCAAGTCCGAAGTTACTTATTAGAGAATGGATTCTAACTATGAAAGGGTAAGGGTCTACCCACCAAATTCGTATACTCCTAAATAAAATGTACGGGAGGTCACAACACATCTGCTACTCAAAACCGGCCCTACTCCTTACTGGATAGCACCGAGTATGATCACCTCTTAGTTGCGATCGAACAACCATAATGGCCTCGAAGCATGCATAAAGATATCGACACTAGATCTTGGGATGATCATACACTAATGGGAGCAATCCACATAGCCCTGCCGCATGCCCTTGCTTTAGTCATTTTCCCGGTTGATGAGGCTTGAAGCTACGATTAACTTTTTATATAGCATCCATCTTGGAATGCTAACACTGCCCTCCAGATAGCAATGCGATGCCGACATTCATCCATACAAGCTCGTTCTGGTTCTGAATGAAACCGAAGGCACTATCTCTACTACATCATTTTTGGAATCACCCTCAGGATTAGTAGCAAGTAGCCCTTGCGCTTCAAAAGCTCCATCTTCAATCATCTTCAAGATATTTTTAGTTCGAAATGCTTGAGTTGGATCGAAGTGGTTTTCAGATCTAATTTATACTTATCTGATCCCGGTCTCTTCGAAACAACGTTCAATAGTTTCGGTAAACTCAACCCCTTTTCTTTTAGAAATAATCAGACAATACATAGGCACAGAGATTACCCTATAACCATTTAAGTGGACGGGTCTCCCTATCATTTTTCCTAGAAGAACAAACCAGTCCAGATTTGATAGTTGGTTATTTAACTATCAAATAAAAAAACAAGCAACAATTCATATATCTAGTTACCAATAGCAATTACTAAGCCTCAAAATAAATCTTTCATTTATTAACTCTCTTTTCAAAAATGTTTATCAAAAACATTCATATACTTACCTCACTGGCATAAGTATATTTACAAAACATTTGTGAAAGATTTCTCATTTTTGAATCATATCAGAGGATCAAAACATAAATGTTATTTAAATTAGATATAAAGATAGCCTCAAATAATACTGCTTCGGTGTTAAGTGTGGAATGAGTGTCCATACCACCAGAATTAAGAAGGCCAGTTAAAGGAAATCCAATCTCAAATTCTTTTATAAATTTCCTTCTATAAATCCTCTTAATAAATCTCTTTTATCTATGAATCTTCTTTACTTAAATTCCAAACCCATTTACAAAACTCATTATAATTCATGAAGTTAAATTTACAAAACACTTTTACAAATATCAAAACCATTTATATATCTCTTTACAAATCTCCAAAATTATTTATAAACTTCCTCTATAAATATCTAAAATCATCAATAAAACTTTCTTATAAATATTCCTTATTTAAAACAAAACTCCCTTAAAAAACTCATTTAATAAAGTCCCTTTTGATAGACAAAATGATTATTTACAACACCTTTACTAAAATCATAACTTAGCTTGAAAACATTATTAAAAGAGTGATTGACATTGAAAATCAGAAAGAAGCTTAGTGACCGCAATGATTCTCTTTTAATTAAGTTTAATTTTCAAGTTATAGCATGGGTATTTACATAACAAGCAAATATGTATAAGGGAATTGGCCAACAACAAACAAATCAATATATATGTAAGATGCCCAAGTTAATATAATAACAGACGGGGATTTCTTCTGTTAAACACATGTCCAAGTTAATATAATAGTAAAATAGGGTTTTATTCTGCTTAATAGATGTCACCATAATCTATTTGGGAAATTATGGTAGAATTGTGGTTTATACTACCAAACAAATGTCCAATATAACTTAAGTAGCAGAATGGTGTTTTATTCTGCTAAGCAGATGTCATTGGGTTTCATATTCAATTGGGATTACTTAAGGGTAATCGACAAAGAAATCCCTTAGATTAAAAATATTCTTTTAAAAGAAAGTTACTTTAAAACAAAACCGACCTTCGGAATTAAAGTGCTTTAAAACTTTTATATAAAAAATAAATGACAATTGCACTCTTCACTTAATAATAACTAAACCTTTAACTAATAATTAAATAATAATTAACTATTAAATAAATAATTAAATAATAATTATCTTTTTAAAAATAAATAACTAAACCATAATTAATCTTTAATTAATTATTAAATAATAATTTAATCTCTTAATTATTAATTAATTATTAATTAATCTCAATTAATTGATTAATTATTCCTTAATTGAAACTTATATAAATAAATTAAATATTTATTTAAAATATAAATCATGATTAAGTTTTAATTAAATCTTAACTTAAAGGGGATTTTCACTTCAAGGGCTTATTTGTGCAGGTAATAAGTTTTAAGGACACTATTTCTAAAAAAATAGTTTTAAGGACATTTTACGAAAAAAAGATAAAAGAATTTATCATTTTCAGTTATACAGAAATAATGATAAAAAGATTTATCATTTTCCTGTATAACTTAAAAAGATAAGTGAATTTATCATTATCCTGTAAATTGTCCTTAAAACTAATTATTTAGAAGTGTTGTCCTTAAAACTTATTACCCTGAAAATAGAAGCCCTTCAACATAATTTCCACTAACGTAAATTTAACTTGATTAGTAATTAATTAAAAATTAAGCCCTTTCTTAAATAAATAAATAATCAAATTAATCTTAATTAAATAATAATTAATTCTTAAATAATAAATTAAATAATAATTAACCTTTTATTAATTAACAAATTATAATTGGCGTACTTAAAAATAATTAAGTAGTAGTTACCTTAACTTAATTTATGATTAAGTATTAATCCACTCATCGTTAAAATTTATAAACTTTGTTTAATACTTAATTAGTTATTAATTATTGAAACTTAATTATTTAAAAATTAAGCATTAAACTCTTAATTAACTTTTTATAACATCATTTTTACGTTTACAAAGCATTTCAAACCATTTCAAAGTTTGAAACTTACTTTTGAAAAAGTCAAATTTTATCGAAGCCGCATCCATAGTGACTATCGATATGGATGTCGTTTCCCAGAAATGCTTTCCGACTTTCTTCTTTTTTAACTTATCACTTAAAAGCTTTTTAACTCTTTGAAATAAAAAGTTGGTATACTAAAAGCAAAACAAAGTTTTCTAACTTTAAGAATGATTTTTGATTTCTAAATCAAAGCTTGTATTTTCACAAAAGGATTCCTTTGTCGTTAAACCAAGCCAAAGTGCTAACTTCCTAAGAAATAAAGATATAATCATGTCCATCACAACATATACATCTCACAACCCAATCAAGCAAACACATATCCAAGCATACAAAACCAATACTTTATATTTCAAATCAAAGTCTAACTTTTCAAACACATAACAACATCATTCAAACATATTCAACTACATCAAAACCTAACAACATCATTCAAACATATTCAACTACACCAAAACCTAACAACATCAAGTCACATATCATATACAATTATGCAACATTTAGAATTTAAATTTAAATTTTTAAATCAAAAAATGTTTACTCACCAAAAATCTTTGAAAACTTGAAATGCTTTAGAATTTGGAAATCTTGGAAAACCACAAAAATCACTCGAAAATAGGTCATTTTTCCCTTGATTTTTGGCCATCTTACTCTTGGATTTTGGACAAGTGGTAAGAATAAATGTTATAGTAAATTCTTTTCTCTATCATTTAAAAAAAAGAATTACTAAATTTGGTTTTGTTTTGAGGAAGATATGATCAAAAGAAGGAGTGGTATTTTCGGGCTTGAAAATATGGGTCCAAAAATGAGTCAGAAAGAAATGCAATTTTGAGCAAAAAAAAATCAAATTTTGAAAAATTAATTCTTGTCAAAGTTGTAGCCACTGAAATTCTACATGATTTGAAAAAATATATCTTGATTTGGAGTAGTATAGAGGATGTTATGGTCGAATTAAGTAGGAGGAAAGTGGAGAAGTTTTTAAAATGAAAAGGAGGAGATTAAACAAGTTTGAAATCATTTTAAACAAATAAGTACTTTGAATTTAAACTTTAGAATTTTTAAAGAGAGGCAATTAATGGCCATTAGAGCTCAAAGGAAGAAGAAGAGTTTGGAAAAAAATAGAAATGAAGACAAACTGAGAAAAGAAATTATGAAATTTGGTTTTATATAAAATGCTTAAGAGAATTACTAAAACGCCCTTAGGGTACTTACCCTCCAAAAAATGAATGCAACTTCATCACTTATGTTCTCTCCTCTCTTATTTAAATTGAAATTTCATGTCTCCCCATGCTTTATGGAGACCCAACACCCAACATGCATTAATGCCTAAGTACTAATGTTTTAAACATGTTTTGTATTCTTAATGTACTAAGTTGCCAATATGTCACATACGGCTTATCTTAACTTAATTAAATTTGTTTAAACCTTTTTTATATCTTAACTAAGATGTTTATAAATATTTAAATGTTGTTTCTAAACATAAAAAAAGGTTCACAATATTTCAAACAACTTATATACGATGAAATATAGAAAAGAAAATTCAGAAAACGAATTCCGATCACATTTTCTGTTTTTCACTGAACTACACATTTTTGTAAAAAAAATTTGAAAACTATCTCACCATGATTATTTATTATTTAAAAGAGTATTATTTTCATTACAAAACCTATATATTGAATATTTAAAATTAATTAAATATTCGTAAATCAAAGTAGTAAAATTCCAGGTCGTTACTAGTGGTAGTGTAGTGACTCAGAAAATAAACGGTATAAAGCTGATGTATGATAACGTGTGTCTAGAAAGACATGAGCTTGAGAGGAGGTTTGAAAGCACAATAGGTAGTATAAACATGAAATGGAAACCGTTGGACCATAACCTAAAATGAGCATAATGGTTTGGAGGTAGCAAATTCGATATGCAAAAACCAGTTTTATTTTTCATTCGGTAAACAAAGAATGTACCGAACAAAAGGCAAGCAAATATATGTAATTAAATCTACTGAAGGGAAACCATATATTCCACATGTTTATTTAGAAGGTACTATTCTTATACATGGTTTATCTGGAAGAGTTTTGTTTAACCGTGGAGCACCACATTCTTTTATTATTGCAGGTTTGGTTGATAGAATGAAGCTTAAGACTAGGGTGTTGCATTTACCTTTGTGTATTGTTACAACAGTAGAGGGTAGTACGACATTAAGAACAAGATGTAAGCAGATGGAAGTCGAGATTGACAAACAAGCGTATCAAAGCAATATAGTGTTAGATTTTGATGGTTTCAGAGTTATTTTCGGGATGGACTGACTAGAGGAGTATGGTGAGGTAATTAATTGTGCGAAGAGGTTCATATTATTATGAGCAAAGACTCATCGTCTGAGTGTAGAGTTAGTATGTACAAAGGGAAGTTCTGTTTGAAGCATTTTTATGTATGCACTAGAGGTGGAGAAAATGGAATTGAGTAAGATGCTAGCGATGTGTGAGTTTTAAGATATATTTCGAGAGATGGATAGCTTGCCTCGGAAGAGTGATGTGGAGTTCAAGATTAATTTTGTGGAATGTACGAGGTCGTATGAGCGACTACCGATAAATAACACCTCGAGAGTTAGTTGAGTTGAAGTTACAAATAGACAAAATGTTACGGAAGAGATTCATTCGATCAAGGGAATCACTTGTGGCTACCGTGTTTGTAAGAAAGAAAAATGGATAGGCATACAAATTTTGTAGTAGTGTCTGGTCCGTGTCTGTCTGATTTTCATCTAGGACATGAATTAGAACAAAAAAATATATACGAAAACATGTCCATCCAAGATTGTTTAATGCTTTTCTATTGTTCGTCCATTGCCCGACCCATACAAACAATATCCAAACTTAAACCTTGTCTGATCCAGTCCGTGTCCATCCAAATCTCTTATAGCAGGACACAAATTGTAACGACCCGCAAATTTATACACTAATTTTTAGTTAATTATTAATTACTGTTTAAATTAAAATTGATAGTAAAAGAAAATTTAGAGCAAAGTTGCCTTTTTGGGAAATTTTGATACTTCCATTGCGTTAGGAATGCGTAACAAAATTTTGGTATACGATATGTTACGATATGGACATGATTATTGACATGGGTATTTTTGGGCACATAGTTGTTTTGGACCCAAGATACCTAAATTTTTGCTATAAATACGAGTCTTTCCAAACCCTGGCTGCCAACAGACCACTCTCGCTTCCATAATCCTGAAATTTCTTCTTAATCACTTTTTAACGATGGAAAATTTACTGATTACAAATTGTTATAAAATTCAAAAAGTCCAAATAACATTGAATTATATATCAAACCAATCTCCTCAACGAGGCAAAAAGATGTCAACGTACATTTTTAGAGATAGAGCTCGAGTGTACTAACCCGTAATTTCGATAACTAAACTAAACTAAGGTATTTTAGTAATTTTGAACATATGGGCAAAATGGTAGTTTTATAAACAACTAAATCGGACGATGAGATATGCGCCATTTCAACTGGATCATTTTTGGGATCAGAAAGGTATATAAATTTGTCAGGATTGGAATTTAGACGAAAGAGACATGAATGCTTTTGTAGAACAAGTTTTGAAATTTAAACGGGGTTTCCCAAGTAGAATGAACATACATTTGCATCTATTTGTAAATACGCTCATTCATATTAAAATTTAAAAAGAAAGAAAACTGTATGTAATCCATCTTCATCCTTCTTCTCACCCGAACCCTCTTTTTCGACTAAAATTAAAACGCAAATACACTCTCTCAACACTCGATGGTTTTACACAAATAAATTATCAAATCGACGAGCGTAAGGAGGGAAAAACTGATGCAAATCTTAATTGGTATAATGAATATTTTTAGCACGCCTATTTCAGATAGCAAAGATATTATTGGATACTTGACTCTATTTGGATTTTGAATTGCTTGTTATTGAGTGCGACTCTTCTGATTTAACTCATACTTAGTTCTACTTTAAATGTACTATGGTTTCTATGGTCTTAGGGTAGGAATTGTCATCGATCTTAATTTAATACATTATAAATGATAATTAAGATGGATTAAAGTGGGAGTAAATCTAAATTGGATGATTGAAATCATTGAATGAATTATAAAGAGTAATGGTTTTACAAACATAGAAAATAATGTATATTTGGATTATACATGAACTAAACATCATATATATATGATTAGATTTATATGAAATAAACTTTATAAAAGTAATCAGAGGATAATTTCGAATATATACATGTGTGTGTATAAAGATAGAGCAGAGAAATCATATTGGTTTATATGAAAACGAAGTATATTTTTATTTTATGTGGATTAATATCCATGTGAACATGGTTAATTTAATACGAAATGGATTTCTAAAGTTAATACAAAATATTCAGACAATAACGATTTTTAGTTATATATTTTAATATATAATTGATATAATTATGGAGGTATAAGAAATATAATAACTGTATGAAAAGAGAAGTATAATTCAATTACGCATGTGAATATGAAGTTAAAATATATGGAAATTACTTTGAAAATGAGATAAAATGATCTTAGATAATCAAAGTAATTAATTTCAAATTTTATGGTAACTTTAATTAATTTTAAAATGTAATTTAGATTAGAAAGTATATTGAGTTTGAAATAAACTAATTTGTAAACCCATATAAATTATGAGACGATGGACATAAATTTTACATGAATGGAAGATGGAATGTATTATGTCGTTATAAGAATAACATATGAAAATATGAAATCAAATCAAGTCAAAATCAGATCAAAAACAAAGAAAAGAACAAAGAAAAACAAAAAGAAAAATGCACAGTAGTGTTCACTCCTTTGCTCGGCCGGGCAGCACCACTGGTCGACCGCTGGTGACCTATTGGTCCAGGTTGAACCCGGATCCAACACAGTCAGGTTAACGTGGGTTGCTATTTCGAACTGAGTTCTTGTATTGGTTGAGTAATTGATTTGTTTTATTTTTTTGATTTATCAATGGATTGAACTCCGTGTCGCTATCCATGCAATGTTATGTTGAGTGTGGCGGTGTCAAAACGTGGGAATCCATGTCGTTGTCCATATAATGTTTGTGTTTGGCATGGTAGTGTGTGAACGTGAAAGTCTGTGTCACTATCACACAATGTTTGTTGTTGCGTTATGACCCTATTTTTGTATGTCAACCAAATATGTAGTATTGTTGGACTGACTTTGTGGCTATAGGTGAAACAATGTTAAGGTATAATGCTAGATATCATAGGTAATCATAATGTTTTATGGTCTTAATTGTAGTTTTTGAAAAATATATTTGTTACACTCACTTAGGCTATTTTCTGGCCCCTCTTTATGTTTTTACTTTGTGTCTATCATTGTTAGGTTGATGGAGTTGGGTCTCATCAGTTAAGTAATGTTTGAAGGTGTAGATGATGAAGGCATTTCTTGTGTATATAACTTATATAAATAAACATATGCCATTATAGTGTAGATTTTGATTATTTGTACATACATGATTGCGTAGTTGTATTTGGTTTGAATATACTATATATATATATTATATTTGTTTCCTTCAGCTGTGAGTCAAAAAGATTCAGTTAGTTTCTATATTGTGGTTCTTGTTATCATCTATTAATGATTCATTCTTTTTTATTTTCGAGGTTTATGCATCCTTGTTGTGTTAAATCAGAAGGACAAAATGGGTGGGTTGTTTTTTAGTGCTAGAGAAAATCTTATACTTAAATTAAGGATTAAGATATGGAAAGAGAATATTTGTATTTTTATATACTTAATATCTTATAATAATTGAGTACATACACATACACTATTTATTGTTCTAGTTGAGTTAACTATCTATTGCAGAGTTGCTAATTAATCCCAATTTCAGATAATAAAGGATGAATAAATTAGTGGAGATAGAAATTGGAATAGAGATAAACCCAGGTGGGGTTGATGCTAGAACTGGGAATGGAATTAGAATCGATATTAGAGATAATTCAGCGTGAACATTCCCGTTTGGTTACACCGATATCTATAAGAGACAAAGTAGACCAATGTAAACCCCATAGTACCTGCACTTATTGTATAGAGTGTATGTTTTATCTGATCACCCAAGGTTGTTGATTTCCTAAAAGTTGTGTGAGAATTTCTCCAGTTCGAGTGGGAAAGGCAATATTGGGACTGAATTATATTTTGTGGTGCGGGCATGGCTAGGCACTTGTGAAAAATATTAGATCTTTTGGATTTGATTTGATGGACGCACCAGATAATGAGGTGATTATGTTTATAGAAGAAATGAATTTTGGGAGTGGAATATTTATAAGAATAAATATTTTTAAAAGTTATTGAGTTGAAATTATAGTATTTGTTTTATAAGAGGGTTTATGAACGTTATTTATCTATGATTATAAGAATAAGTGAAAGAATTTTACAAAAGGATTTAAATATTTATTTCAGAGAGATGAGATTGTTTTTGTGGCTTTTAAATAAATAGTAAGTTTTATAAAATAATATTTTGAAAGGTGAATGGATGTTTTAAAATTTTGACATCACGATTGGTAAATCTTTTTTATTTTATTTTAAAAGCAAGGGAAATAATTCAAAATTGTTAAATTATTACTTTAAGGAAAATGGTTTAATGGATTAGGAAGTGAATAAGGAAGGTCAGATGGTTCGGTCGTAGGTACAAGCATACCATCGTCTGTCTAAGACAAAGGGAAGCAGCTCGTAATGGAAGGTTAGTTATTAGTTTTGAATTTCAAATGTCATGATTGGAAATTTAGACCTTAAATATCACATACAAATAATTTTGTTGTAATATGCCATGATTTGATGTGGATTATATATGGTGTAGAATCCTTTAGTGACACATATGTCTGAGTCTATTGGGCATATGAATTGATTTGGAAATAGATTGGATGACTCATTGTGGCATAATGTTGGATGGAGATAAGAACATGGATCGAATAAGGAGTAGTGGACTAGGAACGATCTTGTTGTATGTCATGATCTCGTTAGTCCCTCATTGATGTGTTATTCATCCTATAACACAAGAATCTCATATGCCTTCATTGAAGACTTCGATTTTCCTTCACAAATAAATAATCCATTAGGCCTGTTAGCATTCCACTTATGCATATGACTGTAGAAATGAACAGGAGTTGGATAGGAAGTTTCTGAGTTAGTATGTGTAGTTGGAGAGAATGAAATCCAAAGTATTTTGCTAAAACATATAAAGAAAAGTATTAACCGAACAAAAAATAATATTTGGGTTAAAGTTTGTTTGAAGGAGATTAGGTTGATATATTCGCATGATACTGGATGTTTTGAAGATACAATCAAAGTAGAATTTCATTGGGAAAAGGAGATAGTAAAAGTGATGCTGGTGGTATTGGAATTTCAGAGTATTTGATCCAATGAAACAATCGTTTGAAAATTGTTTAGGATGTAGTTGGAAATTTTATTTTTGAGGACTTAGGGTTTGCTATATAATAAGGACTCAGTGACCATATAATATTTCTATGTGATCATATTTGGTGATCAGTCCGTAGATTAAATTTTGGAGTAGTTCATATTTGCATTCGTTCATATCATATCATTGCGACAATGGTCAGTAATGGAGGGGAACTATGTTCAGAGATTTGTTATTTAATGTCATCGGTAATTCTATACAATTTAGTTTGTTTATGGATGAATGTCGTTGATCTAACATTTCAGGCAACGTTACACCATACATATTTATTTTGGCTTGGATGATTATAAATCATCTGGTATCATCTTATCCTATATGTTTTGTGCGATATTTATGAAGTGTTAATACTTGAGTTATCGTTGCAATTGCATGAATTTTAATTGGGTTGGATGTGACATGGGTTCCATATTATGTTCAGTATGCTAGGAAATTTTCCACTTCCAATGTTCCTAGATATGGTTTTGTGACATGATACTATTTATATTGTTGAATATAATGGTTATTTGATTGATATAGCGAGATGCCATCCTACACTGAGTTGTCTTAACCATTATACATTAAAAGTAAAATGATGAAAGGTTACATTTGGAAAAGATGCCATTAATGGGTTTGTATAAATAAATGATTGAATTTGGATTTTATATTACAAAAGAATATCTCGGACTAAGTTGGTGCTAGGATTATGTGAGAAGGTATAACCGATGATTAAAGAATATGTAGGGGAAAAGGGCACCACTAGTGGGTTGTGATGAAAGGAAGTATTGGAATTTGATTTATAGGAATATAGAAGACAATTGATATAGGTTGGTTCCAATGATTTATTAAAATATATTATTGATATTTTGGAATGAAAACAATTAAGTTGTATAAATAAGAGCGACTTGAAGAATCAAAGAAAAGATATTTTGACTTGCATGCAGTAAAATGCAAAGACAATTTTTGATGAAAATTAAGATTTGGAGATTTGAATATGGTTTAGAAAAAAGGGTTGGTAGATTCTTTTCAATCATCCCTTGTGTAACGACCACGACTTTCTCTCCATAGAAAGTCGCATCGTTAATAAGAAAGAAAGGGGTAGAAAATAGAAAAGAAGAGAAGAAAGAAAGAAACAACAACAACGATCTCACAGCGGAACGAATAAATTATATTAATAACATAAACTATTACATAGTATACAACAATTATCAGAGTTACACAGATACACATCACATACATATATGCATTCATATATTCACAGTAGATTCACCAATACATATACATGCAAATCATTCTCATTCTAGTAATCAACATGCAAACAGATATTCAAACTTATATTTTTTAAAATGATTGTTACTCACCAGATTTTAAAAGAAGCAGAGCCTCCAGATTTTTGAAACTGAGACAACAGGCTTTTGATTTTGATAAATCTTTGGTTTTTAAAACTGCATGCTTTTGATTTTCTTTTTAATTCCAGATTTGCTTGCTTCTGTTTTTGAATAATACATGCAGGCTTGATTTCAAAACAGAGAAGTTTGATCTCTGCTTTGATTCCAGGTTGAAGAATACATGCTGGCTTTAATTACTACTTCAGATTGCATTATGAAGAGATTACAGGCTTTGATTCTAGATCTTTATTTAGAAAGTGGATTACAGGTTATTGAGTTGCATTTCAAATTGGAGGTGGATGTTGATTTCATGTTTTGTTTTTGAGGAGGTATTGATTTAAGGTTTGTACAGGCTGAAAATTTTCTCAAGTTTTTGAAAAGAGGAAATGGGAAAAAAAATGAAGGTAAGATAATATATGTATAAAGGCTGAAATAAATAAATAAAATAAAAGAAAAATTAAATTAAATGTGACACTTGTCATATACCTTAACTATTTACATTACACATGTTTTATTAAACCTTAATATGGTGACATTTGTCTTTTAAGTATTTAATACATATTTTTACATATTTTTATTTATTTTTAAATGTTAATAAAACTTTTATACTAGTTTACTATTTATAAATACTTACCTAAATGTATATATGTATATAAATTACTTTAAAGAAAATGTGTTATCAAACCCGAGTAAAACTCGTGGAAAACTCGAAGCAACACTCACGTATCCCCACTACTTCCCTGCTTCGAGTAAAACTCGAATATACTCGAATGAAAACCCGAGATAAGCTTTCTTCCCCAAATTCAACGTTTCCAGATGCACAGACTTGCTCGTATTGACCAGAATCCATAATTAATTGATTAAGGAAGTAATTAAAGGTTAATTACTGTATTTGATTAAGGATAATTAATTTGTGAAATTAATTAAAGATAATTACTTAAATGTAATTAAAGTATAATTAATCAAGGTGATTAATTAAAATAGATAATTAGAGAAAGATTAATTAATTTATTTGTAATTAATTAATGATTATATAAGTAAGATTTAAGAGATGAAGTAATTAATTTAATTCACTTTAAATTAATTAAAGATAGAGATAGTTAATTTAATTCATTTTAAATTAATTATGTTATGATTAAGTAAATCATTGCTTATATATAAATGGATGACATTGATTGTCTTGAATGGATGTAATCTCAGAAATGAGATAAGTAATGTTGTGTGGTATGAATGCTTGGTTGCATTATGATGGTAATATAGATTACCTATTGTGATGTTGATATGGATTACCTATTTTGTTATGGATCATTTGTTTATTTGATAATGTGATTATCAATTGTGACTTGTGAATTATCTATCTGTATGAATATAGATAAGTTAAATTGTTTAAACCTTTAAACAACTTGGCCTTAAAAGATACGTTTTGGATTTCGATGAGACCAGGATCGGGTTTCCGTATACCGGTATTCCAGGTCTGGAGACCCGAATACCACATCGATCCAAATTAACGATAGGTCGTGAATCTCAAGTGAAGATGAAGATTCAGAGTGCAAGGGTTATTGTCGTTAACTCTGAGGGTGATTCCAAAACGAGTGTAACGAGATAATGCCTTCGGTTTCGTTCGAACCCGGAACGAACTTGTATGGATTGAATGCTTTCAGCACATCGTCAGGCGGACGATGAGCATTCTAAGTGATATGTTCTGATTAAAGGTAATCGTAACCTCAAGCCTCATCAACCGGGAATGGCTAAAACAGGGGAGGTGCAGCAAGGCTTCGTGGGTAGCACCCACTGAGAGCAAGATAGATCCCTGTCTAGAGGTCCCTTTTCTTTTATTCGGCTTAGTGTGTGGTTGGTCGCGCCAACTACGGGATTGTCTTGTTCGGAATTATCCAGTAAGGGATGGTTCCGGCTTTGTGTTGCAGGGGATTGGGAGTGATCCTCGGTACGGTGATCTAGGCCACATACTGTGACGGGCGGTACCCCAGTAGCCCTGCCATTGTATGGAATCCAAACTCCAATAAGTGCCGTACGTATTAGTTGTGCCCAACTATGTTGGAATGTGAGATGTAAGCATTTCAGCTATTTCTGTATTTTACTTGAAAACCCTAGACCCTATTATAATACAATCGGATTTCCTATCAAATGTTTTAGTTAGCGTAAGGTAAAAACTTACCCATGTTTATTTGTGGGGGAGTCTTACGTGATACTTTTGTTTTCAAAGGTTTTCAAAGTTAAGAAATCTAACCGTTTACTCACACCAGACCCATGTCTGACCCAAGTGTTTATTTTCTGTTTTATTAAACTCTTGGGTACTCAATATTGTATTGAGTAGTCGAGGGATTCAGGTTAGCTTTGACGAATTCTGGAGGAGATTTGGAGCAGGAGGCTTCACCGTGTAGATATATGATGATTCCGCTGTGTATATGTTGTGTCTGTATCTCTGTAGTGTATTGAGTTGTAATGTCTAGACAGATGTTATAACTGTCTAGTAAGTGATGTATATGCTGTGTAACTCTGTAAAGTGTTGTATACTATGTAAATGTATATGTTATTAATATAATTTATTCGTTCCGCTGTGAGATCGTTGTTGTTGTTTCTTTCTTTCTTCTCTTCTTTTCTTCTTCTATCCCTTTCTTTCTTCATGATGATCCGACTTTTTCTGTAGATGAAAAGCCGGGTCGTTACATATTTAAACAGATTATTAAATTGATATTGCCTCAAATTTCTGGGATATCACACCTTGGATTAAAGATAAATTATCTATTCAAGAAAGCTATTATGAAGCATTGGTTTAATGGTACATAGTTTATGTTGCATACCGGGTGCAAGTGAACGATGTATCAATGAGTTGACTACTTTTAAGATGAATACAATTTTATGTTAGAATTTCACTTGGACTTAGGATTTCACTTAGATTTAGGATTTTGTTTCTATGTTTGAACAGTTGAATAGAATATATTACTTTGTTTGATTGTTTATATATTTTACGATGATTAAAAATTTGATAACTTTTGTAGATTGAGGACCTGTTATTCAATATCATGATTGCTAGATGGTTTAAGAAGTGATATCATAAGTGAAATGATACCGCTTGAGTTGGATTGAAATTCGGAGAGAAATTATGCTATGTTCACCAGATTGAGAAATCACTTGACTTTGATGTTTTTAGGTGAAAAAATGAATCGTTTAGTGATTCAATCATTAGTTTACTTAGGTGAGACACCATTCACTTCTGATTTGCCTTACTCTAGCATCCAAAGGACTAAATGATGCATATACCACCGGGATGATTGGAATGTTTTGTATGTGCAGTTTGGAGTTGTATGAGACAACATTTCAGTTGGGGAACATTTATGGTGAAATTACTGATTATGGTGCAATTTGGCATCGATTTGAGTTGATAGCATTAATTGCAGAAGTTATGGTTGTGCACATACATTTGATGTTAGTGTTTCGGGATGAATATATATGTGTGTATATATGTATATATGTATGTATGTATGTATGTAACAATAGTAAAGCTTAGTAAGTTGAGTTAGGAAGAATAATTTGGTCGTGAGTATTTGAAAAGTGGGAAGAGAATCCAATCTTTTCATTTCGACTCTTTTATGGAATGCTTTCCCATTTGTTTGCTTGTTAATGTAATTAGATCATCTAAACATAGTTGAATGGTCTCAATAGATTGCTATTGATTTGTTAAGGTACAATTGGTTGATTTGATTGCTTTGTTTATGTTATAGATTATGTTGTTTGACTTTTGATTGTGCTGCTATGTTTTAATTTATGTAAGCTGCTCATTTTTATATCTATTTTGTGTTGCATTTACTGATAGTTGCATACATATAGAAATTATGCTCAAACTAGAATGTATTGCATCATGCCTGATATGCCATATCATTTACATACATTCCAGGAGGCTGACTATCAATTGCATTTTTGCATTAACTTAGCACCAAATATGTTATAATCATGCATCCACATATATATATATATATGTATATGTATGTATGTATGGTTGGATGTATGTATGTGTGTATACATACACACACACACATATATATATATGTATGTATGTTGTTATTATTTTGCTAAAGTACATACTTGCTAAGAAATTTTAGTGATTGAATTGTATGTGATATATACGGGTGATCATTTAAATGATCATTAATGTATGCTATAAAGAACTTTAATGAGATTTTTCATCGAATAAACATCCGAATATTTTTTATGAAGCAATCACGACACTGAACTCTTTCGTGATTATGAATCAGCAAAATTAAGTAATATTAATATTGCATTTAAATAGGAATAATTATGTCGCTTTAATGCTTGCACAATTGTGAGGGGGGATATTCAAAATATTAATAACCAATTCGTTAATTCAAGCTGTCTCAATTCAAGCATGAAAAAAAAACAATAAAGTAATGTACTGAAAGCAATAAAAGGTTACATGGTTCAATGTTAAGGAATTCTACGTCCATGCGCAAAATGTCTATTTATTTTCTCTTGATTCTTAATACAAACAAAAATGGCAGAGAGTACAACTTTTGATTTGTTTGTCTAAAAAGAGTAAAGTAAAATTCTCCCTCTTTTCTGCTACAGTGCCCTTTTCATTTATAGTACACATAGATTAACGTAGGATACCAACGTCACTCTTTCGCTCTTTTGATTTCTGCCTTTGGATCGTGCCACATGTCGACTATCCATCTCGCTTATTTGATATGCACAGATTGCTAATATGGCCTACGATGGGAAATTGTAGTTTGACCGGTTGAATTTTGAACCTAGGCGAGAAGTTTGAATTAAAGTGGGAAAACCCAAATTTGAACAGACCACGAATTTCCAATTCTGTAAGGCAACCAGCTTGTGGACTGCACATATGTGTAGATGAAGCCACAATGAGAGACTATTCCCATTTCGGGAAGAACTTCATCATTATTAGCACTCCAGGACTTTGCTTTAGTTTATTGGGAGTTGTGCTTTCATTATGTTTAGGGTATATCGCATAGTATTAGTATCGCATCAACACCGTCGAAGTTATACTGTACCATTTGATCTAAAATGCCATCAAAGCATTATGTTAGAGTTAAGCTGCATGGCTTAATAGAAGAGACATCGCTTATATTTTGGAGATTGGTAGCCTTGCATGACTCTTTTTTGAGCCATTCTCATCAATATAGGACTAAGCCACCGCCCTTGTCTTTGAACTGAGTTTAATGATCTTGGCGATGAAGTTGAGATATCTTGATTTTCCTTTGAGGAGTAATGCTCGGCTTTTGGTTGTGAAGCGGTCTTTTCCCATCGCCTCATCCCACGAGTTCTTATGTTTGTGGGTGGTGTTTTAGGATTGTGGTGCTATTTTGTCACATCAAGATGGCAACGCATCCTTATAATTTTTTAATTACGGCACAGTTTGTCACTCCAGCATCAAATCAGGATGGCGACGCATCCTTATAGCTTTTTGATACAAAATTGCAGCGTAAACCTGTTACTTTAGATGTTAGTTTAAGATTGCAGTGCATCCCTGCTGCATGTTATTACTTTAAGGATGGTTCCGCAGTTTTGACCCATGGAGGCTTACTTTTAGAACTGCAGTGTGACGACCACCTTACACCGTCGACATTCAGTATACATGTATAGTGCGCTATAATGGTGCTCGGTCGATGCGGGGTAGTCATCAATGGAGTAAATAAACAACACAGAACATGTCATATATCTCACAATGCATCGAATAAAATATACTAGTAAACATCTCAGATATAAAACATGCGAGATGGTAAATAACTGAATGAATCATAACATTAGAGTATACAAATCCATATAGAAAATAACATAAGTGAGAGATTTATGCATTAAATAATAATCCATAAACTATCTCTAAATGGTAAGGCACTTGCAAGCTCCATGGTGCTGTGCAGCGGAATAGAAAATGAGTAAATATGGTAATATGAGAGAATAGCTTCATGCTTACCATTGTCCAGCTCCACGTACTCACTAGACCTAATACCATAATCTACTCATTTAAGAGTACCTAGAGTAATAGGAAGCAAAGCATAAAACCCCAGGTCGGACAACCGTCTGGTATGAGTGGTAAAAATCTAAAATACTATAAAGTCAATATAGTAGGACAAATGGTATGGAAGATCATACCTGACCCGTCCCTGCATCCATGGAGTTAGCACATATAAATACATATGCTACTCTATGATAGTCATTATGGGTGTACTATACATCAAGGTACTAAGAGTGTCTAGATTTCCATATCGATAATATCTACATCGTGTGACATCCCTAAGGTGATAAATAACCAAACAAACATAGCATCCATCATCCATCCTCACATTCACTCGCTCAGTGCGTTGAATATATGATACTCGTATGACCACCCCCATAGAGTCAAGGACTACTCAACATCGTGGTTTCTCGATACTCGAATCCGTGCAACTTAGTAGACCAGGAACTAGACTGCATCCCCATAAACAGCCTAGGGTAAACGGATCGAAACATTGGGTGATCCATGGCATCCCCGTATTCCCAAGTGAGCATCCTCACATACCCCTGCTTCATGAGCACACTTTAAAACCTACGAATATCAATGATCCCTTTGCATATGCCATCCATAGCAGAGCTTATCCCAGAACTGTCCCTATAACTCTCATCTGAAGTCACCGCGGTTGGGAACTATTCAAGACAGTCATCGTTAGTCTTAGAAAATCATTGTTTGTCGCATAACCTTCCTCCAACAGTCCTTTAATCCAGCTACTTTGCATCCGAAGTATAGCTATACATCTTCAAAGCCATCACTTCTCATCATGGAATCCCCATCGCTGGGTTACGAGCGGCCGTTGAAAACCGTCGAATATCGACAAAATGGTCATCGAAAATCTAATTTCGGGTTGGCCCGAAGTCAAGCCCGAAGTAACCACCATCTCGGCCGAAGTAGATCCTGAAAATTTTGGCCTTAAGTCTAGCCTGGGTAAATTCAGAAAATTCCCCAAGCACGCTTAGGGATTGGTCCTGATCCCCGACCTAGCTTATTTTTATTTTCCTCCACCGATCTGAAAACGCACCAAGTCAAGCCTGAGTTTTTGCTCTGATGGCCCAAAGCATGTCCAACAGCAATCCCATACTAATCCATACTCCCAAAAGCCACCGATCCATCAATATCTTAAGCATACAAACTCCAAACGACTTGAAATTTAGAATGTAGGCTATTGGGGCCTTCCATGTCACACCCTATCGATCTCATTGTGTTTGAGACAAAACTCATGGATCATCACCGATCCATGACCATGGATCATCACCGATCCATGACCATGGATCATCACCGATCCATGACCACCGAATCATCCCCACCAGTCCATCACCACTGATCCCATACCTCACCTACATGCTCCGACACACTTCCCGATGCTCCAAAACGATTTGCGAGTCAAATGGGCTAACCCCATGGATCAGTACCGATCCATGGGGACCCACACTTAGCCAAAATCATGTGATTTTGGCTCCACTTCCATGCTTCCATGTTCCCTGCCCCAATCCATAGCTTACTTCCTGATTCCATACTCCAAGCCACTCCATCGATCCATGCTTTGATTCCCCAACGTTCCATGCTATGGATCCCTATCGATCCATACTTCAAGCACCCACAACTCGAGCGTACCAACTTCAAACGACTTGAAACTTGGTGGGCAATCTCTAGAGACCTTCCTTGTCACCTTATATCGATCACATCCCGATCTGAGCAATTTGGGTTTATGGATGATCATCGATCCATGACCATGGATCATCACCGATACATACTTTGAATGCTTATATCTTGACCATACTAACTCCAGTTGACCTGAAATTTGGTGTGCAACCATATAAGGCCTTCCTTGTTTCCCCATATCGATCGCACATCAATCCGACTACTTTGAATTTCTGGATCATCAACGATCCTAAGTCTAAATCGTCATTCAGTGGGCATTTTCAGTGATTCAAACATTTAACAATCATACATAAATCATATACAAGTAATAACAACAGCTAAACATTCAAATATATCGATTTTAAAGAAATTGAAATCTAAGGTTAAGGACCCATAAGAACCAAAAGATCCATAAGAACATGTTTTTGTAAATAAAGCCCAAATTTTCAAAATTTCACAGACATGATTAATTATAGTCTAAAACATTTTTAGAACATCGTTTAGGGTGTATAATGACTTAATTAGCAAGTGAGAAATCTATTCACTCACCTTAATCCAAAGCAAGACACAAATCCCCAAATGAACAGTGGAAGGCACGGAATCCAAGGCTCCTCTAGCATCAAATCTCTAATCCCAAGTACTAATCACGATAATCTCCTCTTGTTGATTTAATTTGGCAAATTAAAGGAGATTTAAGGGTTGCTTTTTGGTCAATGGAGGTTAATGGAGGTTTCTAACTTCTTTGGAAATAGTGAAATGATGGGGATGAGGTCTCATTAGCCTCCACTTGCCCGAAACCCAAATGGGTCATGGGCCTTAACACTAATGACCCTAATTACCCACTTAAGCTATTCAAAATCAAATAAAACTTCAAATAGCCATAACTTTTAAATAGTTAGTCCGCTTTCTCTATATGACTACTCTACGGAAAGGGAAACCATCATCTAGATCTAATAGAAGTGGTTTCAGACCCTAATTCGGCTCCTATCAAAATTTATAGGTCATAGAAGATTTATAGGGTCAAAATGGTCATATAGAAATTCGACAAAAATCATACATGTAGAAACTGTCCCTAAGAGCCATTTCCAAAAAAATTAGAATTGTACGACCTCATATGAAAATAATATTAATATTATGCGATCCTCCGATGCGTAGAATACGAGTCGTTACATTCTCGACCTTTAGGAATTTCACCCCTGAAATTTCATAATCAAGTCAATAGGGTCATTCCGCATGCCAATCATATATAAGCATAGGCAACCATCACACATCAAACATGCATACACAATAATAAATGAAAAAGAAAACATCGAAGCCTACCCTAGCATGCATGATACTATGTTATGGTACATTTCATGATATCATAAATGGAAGTAAAAGTAATAAATAAGAAATCGCACCAAGTAAAGAGCTCTTGATATGCTATCCTCATGCTCTCCTCGGTCTCCTAAGTGCAATCGCCTTCACTATCACTCTATTGAACCTTTACCAACTTCACCGTCTTCCTCCTAAGCCGTTTCATGTCACGTTCGACGATACGAATTAGCCTACGAGGTCTCGAAGCCTCTGGTTCAATCTTGATATCATCTAGCTGATTCAGTGCGATAGTTACGCCTGAGTCGTGCACAAACTTCCGCATGTGAGAAACATGGAATACATTATGCACACCCGCCACTCTTTGAGTTAAGTCAACTCTGTAAGCAAGGTTCCCAATCCTTCCTAATATCAGAAAAAGACCAACAAATCTCGATGCCAACTTCCCTCTACTACCGAACTAAATTACATTCTTCAATGGAGAGATCTTGTTAAATAACATATCACCGATAGAGAATTCTAAATCTTGATGTCTCTAATCAGCGTAACTTTTTTGTCTATCTTGGGCAGCTTTCATCCACTGCTAAATGATCTCGATCTTCCCCGATGTTTCCCTAACCATATCTGGCCCAAATATCAGTTTCTCACCTGCTTCCCACCAACAAGAAGGAGCGTTGCACGATCGGCCATATAATGCCTCAAATGGTGCCATACCGATGCTAGACTGATAATTGTTGTTGTATGCAAATTCAACAAGGTGTTAGTGATCATCCCATGACCCTCCAAAGTCTAGTATAAAAGCATGCAAGAGATCCTCTAAGATATGGTTTACTCTCTCAGTTTGGCCGTTAGTTTGAGCGTGATAGGCTGTGCTGAGGTGCAGCTCTGTTCCTAATGCCTCCTGCAAGCTCTTCCAAAACCAAATAGTGAACAATAGGTCTCGGCCACTTATAATGCTCTTCAGCACACCATGAAATCGTACACCCACTTAACATAAAATTCGGCCAGTTTGGCTACCATTATACTTGACTTGATGGGTATAAATCTGGCGCTCTTGGTCAATCGATCGACTATGACCAAAATGTTGTCGTACCCTACATCGAGTCCTTGATAGTACGTCAATGAAATCCATCGATACTTGTTCCTACATCCATTCGGTAACCTCTAGCGGTTGCATCAAACCACTAAGCTTCTTCTGTACTGACTTAACCAATTGGTAGTTCATACACTTCGAGATGAATGTCCCAACATCTTTCTTCACCCCTTCCTAATAAAAGGTCTACCTCATATCACGGTGCATCTTATTACTATCGGGATGTATAGTCAATCTCAAATGGTGGCATTCTCTGAGCACCTCATCCTTCAACCCATCGGCATATGGAATAAACAATCTCTCATCCTTATGAAGCCAACCATCTCAGTCGAGTCTGTATAGTCTTATATCCTCAGACTCCACTCTAGTTTCGATCTTAGTAATGATCTCAGCTAATCTAGCATTGCGCCTCTGACTAGTACCAATCCGAATCAATCAAAGTAGGTTTGATAGTCTTGCTCGCTAACATCTCTGGCTCTAGCTCGCATCTAGTTTAGAAATTATAAGTAGGAATATACTCTAACTGCGTGCACTCTAGAAACATAGCTTCCAAGATGGCATGTCTCCTACTCAAGGCATCATCAGCGGTATTACCTTTCCTGGGTGTATATGCAATATCAAAGTCATAGGAGACTAGGAACTCTAGCCAATGATGTTGGAAAATGTTAAGATCCTTTCGCAAAAAGAGGTACTTCAATGATTTATGGTTGGTGGACAGCTCAAACCTCTCTCCTAAAAGATAGTCCCCCAAATCTTCAACGCAAACACAATCGCTGCCAACTCTAAATCATAGATCGGGTATTTCTTCTCATTTGGCTTTAGTTATTGACTAGCATATGCAACAATTTTGCCTCTCTACATCAATGCCGCACCCGGTATGGTACCACAAGCATCAAAGTATATCGCCATCCCCTCATTCTTGCTCAGAATAGTTAATCCTGGCACACTTGTCAACTTTTCTTTCAGACTTCGCTCACATCTCTCATGCTAAGAAAAAGTCTAATTCTTTTTTGACAGGTGAGTTAACGGTGTTGCTACCTTAGAGAAGTCCTGAATGAATTGTCTATAATATCTAGCTAACCCCAAGAAACTTCTCACATCCATAGTGTTTTTGGGTCTAGTCCAGTTTTGAATTATTGTGACTTTTGTAGGATCTACGGCTATGCCCTGTTATGAAACGACGTGACCCAAAAATCTCACTTCCCTCTTCTAGAAATGACACTTTGGAAACTTCTCCTTTAGTTGGTGTTTTCTCAACACCTCTATCACAATCCTCAAACGAGTCTTGTGTTCTTCCTTTGTCCGAGAATAGACCAGAATGTCATCAACGAACATAATAACAAATTTGTTTAGCTGACCCCTGAAAACACGGTTCATGAGATCAACAAAGAATGTTCGTGCATTGGTTAGCCTGAATAGCATAACCAACCACTCATAAAATCCAAATGGTATACAAAACACTGCAATCGACGCACTCTCCTTCACAACTCTTAGTTGGTGGAATCCTGTCGCAAGATCCAACTAAGAAAATACTCTAGCACCATAAAGTTGATCGAACAAGTCATCAATACATGGGAGTGGATACTTGTTCTTGTTCGCCACTTTATTCAGCTTACGGTAATCAACACATAATCTAAGGGAGTCGTCTGCCTTCGTGGCGAATACTACTGGCACTTCCCACTCAAATATACTCATGCGAATGAATCCTTATCGTAATAGGTCATTCACTTGCACCTCAAGCTCTCTCTACTCTCTAGGTGCCATCCTCCTCAAAGGCATCACTATTGGTCTGACATCTTTTGTCAAATCATTATGGAACTCGATCTCTCTATGTGGCGAAAGTCTGGTCACCTCCTCGAATATGTTAGGATTCTCCTTAGTAATCGGTACCGTCAACAACTCATCATGCATGCTATCGAGCGAATATAGAAAGCTGACCATCACCTCATCATCCGGTAGGCAGCCCAACACTACCTACTGCATATTGTCCATCCCTATCATCACCGACAACCTCTTGTAATCCACCACTACTTCGTATCTATGAAGCTAGTCCATCCCCAATATAATACCAAATCCCACAAAATCCAAAACAAAATAATCACAATCAAAAGAGCATCCATGACTTGATAAGACCAAACCATGACAAACCATACACAAGCTAGTGGAGCCTCCAACAGGGTTCGTCACAATCAAACGTTGGTCAACAATTTTGGGTTCCAATCCTAACTTATCTACCAAGTAACTAGATGTGAAGGAATATAAAGCCATGGTATCGAATAAAACTTGAATAGGAACATCATAAACGGAGAGCATACCTTGAACGACGATGCCTTTCCCTTTCTCTTTTGCCGATGGAGCATTCGATGAAGTTGGAACGGCATTGATAGCATATGATTTCACCACCTGCTTCTGCTTGGATAACCCGGGAGAGTTTTTCTTGATATACCCAAGTTTATGGTAATTGTTGAACTTACTTTAGTGACTCTTTTCCAAGCAGTTATAGCAAGTCGGTCCCAGCTTGACCTTCTTTTTTTGGCCATCTTTGTTCTAAAACTACTTCCCCTTATTGTTCCATTTTTTCTTGCCTCCCCTGTCTAATTGCGGCTTTGGATTTTCTTTAGGAATGATAGCTTTTGGTTTCGAATATAGACTTTTATACCTTAGGGCCTTCTCGACTATCATCTCAAAAGTCTTGTCAATGTGGCCCACGTGTCGCTTCCCCAAGTAGTCGTCCAAGGCAACGGTAAATTTCTCATTCTTCTTTAATGGAATGTCAATGAAGGACATCTCATATTTCGACAGAGCGTCAAGCTCAGCAATGTATGAAACAAAACTAACCTCTAAGCTGCATGAATAAATTTCTCCTTGAATCTACTTTGAACTGGTCCCGATTGAACTGATCCTCGGGGGTAGCAATCGTCACTGCATTTCACTAGTTCATGGCTCACCCTTGAAGCTATCAAGAAGCTAATCACCTTTTCATTGCATCATCCAACTCTAAGTCTTCGAAAACCCTTTTGCAGGTATCAAGTAAATCCTGCGCTTCCATCATCGACTCCGTTCCTTGGAACGGTTTGCCACCAAGACTAGCAATGTCCTTGTTCAGCTTAGCGAAATTGGCTTCGAGCACCTGCACTGGAGCACCACCATCAGCAACATTTGGAGTGGCTACTTAAGCATTCTTTAGTATGTTCCTTATCATGGTATTAAACATAGTATGCAGATCGGGATTAACAGCTCCTGAGCCAGCACTTTCTTCATCTCCAGAGATGGAGTTCCTAGTAACATTCCTTGTTTGATGACTCATCGTTCAATCAGCAATAAGGACGAACAGTCTCTCTATAAGGGATCCTACTTAAGTAGTACACGTGTATGCGGTGCGACTTATATGTTGTATACTACTATATAGTTTTGACAACCAAAATATATAATAAGTACGCGCTCGTATATATATACTCTAAATCCAGTCTAAGGTAAGAACTCATTCCCAATCTCTATTGGATTCTAGTATCCCTAGGTCAAACAACGAACCTAATCTCCGATACCAAATGTAATGATCGCCTTACACCGCCGACACCCAATATACATGTATAATGCATTGTAGCAGTGCTCGGTTGATGCGGGGTGATCATCAATGAAGTAAATAAACAATACAGAACCTGTCGTATACTTCATAGCGCATCGAATGAAATATAATAGTAAACATTTCGGATATAAAACAGGCGAGACAGTATATAATTGAAAGAATCACAGCATCGGAGTATATAGATCCATACAGAAAATAGCATAAGTGATATAGTTATACATCAAATAATAACCCATAAATTGTCTCTAAATAGTAAGGCATTAGCAAGCTCCATAGTGCTGTGCAACGGAATAGAAAATGAGTAAATATGGTAATATAAGAGACCTCCTGCTAGCCACCCATCCGCTACACATGCCCACCAGACCTAATATACCTAATATACCCATTTAAAAGTACCTAGAGTAATAGAAAGCAAAGCATATCCCAGGACAGACAAAAGTCTGGTGTGAGCCATAGAAATCTCAAATATTGCAAAGTCAATATACTAGGACAAATGGTATGGAATACCATACCTGATCTGTTCCTATATTCATAGAGCTAGCATATATAAAGACATGCTACTCTATGATTGTCATCATGGGTGTACTATACATCAAGTCTAAGGGTGCCAAAATATTTGCATCGATAATATCTACATCGTGTGACATTCCTAAGATGATAAACAATCAAACAAACATAGCATCCGTCAACCATCCTCAAATTCACTCACTTAGTGCACTGGATATATGGTACTCATATGACCACCCCCTTAAAGTCAAGGACTACTCAACTTCTTGATTTCTCGGAATTCGAATCCATGCCACTTAGTAGGCCAAGATCTAGATTGCATCCCCATAAACAGCCCAAGGTAAACGGATCGAAATATCGTATGATCTGAGGCATTCCCATATGCCCAAGTAAGCATCCTTACATACCCCTTCCTGACGAGTACACTTCGAAACCTACAAATATCAACGATCTCTTTAAACACATCATCTATAGCAGAGCTCATCTTGGAATTGTCCCTATAACTCCTGTTTGAAGTCATCGTAGTTAGGAACTATTCTAGACAGCCATCGTTAGTCTTAGAATATTATCGTTCATCCCATAACCTTCCTCTGATAGCTCCTTTAATTTGGCTACTTTTCATCTGAAGTATATTTATCCATCGTCGAAGCCATCACTTCTCCTAATGGAATCCCCATCGTTGAGTCATGAGCATTCGTCGTTGAAAACCATCAAAAATAGTCAAAACGGTCGTCCAAAAACTTGTTTCAAGGTTAACCCAAAGTCAAGCTCGAAGTAACCACCGTCTCGGCCCGAAGTAGATCTGGAATATTTTGGCCCGAATTCTAGGCCAGGTAAATTCAGAAAATGCCCCAAGCGCGCTAAGGGATGGTATTGATCCCTGATTTAGCTTATTTTTATTTTCCTCCACCGATCTGAAAACACCCTAAGTCAAGCTTGAGTTTTTGCTTTGATGGCTCGAAGCACGTCCCGAAGCAATCTGATACCGATCTGTACTCCCAAAGTCGGCACCGATCCATCAATATCTTGAGCATACGAACTCATAACGACTTATAATTTGGAATGTAGGCTACTTAGGCCTTCCATGTCACCCCATATCAATCTCATCATGTTTGAGACAAAACTCATGGATCATAACCGGTCCATGACCACCAAACAATCCCCACTGACCCATCACCACAGATCCATCACCACCGATTCCACACTTCACCTGCAAGCTCCAACACACTTCCCCATGCTCTAAATGATTTGCGAGTCATATAGGGTAACCTGCATGGATCGGTACCGATCCATGGGGACGAACCCACACTTAGCCAAAATTGTGTGATTTTGGCTCCACTTCTTTGCCTTCATGTTCCCACGCCCCGATCCATAGCTTGCATCCTAATTCCATACTCCAAGCTACTCCATCAATTCATGCTTTGATTCCCCACTGATCCATGCTATGGATCCTCACCGGTCCATACGTCAAGCACCCACAACTCAAGCGTACCAACTCCAAATGACTTGAAATTTGGTGGGCAAACTCTGGAGACTATCCTTGTTGCCTCCAATCTATCACACCCTGATCTGAGCAATTTGGGTTTATAGATCATCATCAATCGATGACCATGGATCATTACCGATCCATACTTTGAATGCTTATATCTTGACCATACTAACTCCAATTGAACTGAAATTTGGTGTGCAACCTTATGAGGCCTTCCTTGTTTCCCCATATTGATTTGACCACTTTGAATTTCTGGATCATTGATGATCCAAGAACCGATCCTAAGTCTAAATAGCCATTCGATCGGCGTTTTCAATGATTCAAACATCTAACAATTATACATACATCATATACAAGCAATAATAATAGCCAAACATTCAAATTTATCCATTTTAAAGAAATCTAAATCTAAGGTTAAGGACCCATAAGACCCTGAGGATCCATAAGAACATGTTTTTATAAATCAAGTCTAAATTTTATAAATTTCACATGCATGGTTAATTATAGTCTAAAACATTTGTAGAGAATTTTTATATAATTTTCACAACATTTATGGTGTATAATGACTTAATTAGCAGGTGAGAGATCTAATCACTCGCCTTAATCCAAAGAAAGGCATAAATCCCTAAATAAATAGTGGAAGGCACAAAATCCAAGGCTCCTCCAATGGAAAATCTATAATCCAAAGTGCTAATCATGCTAATCTCTTCTTATTGATGTTATGTGGCTAATTAAAGTAGGTTTAAGGGTTGCTTTTTGGTTAATGGAGGTTTCTAACAATTTTAGGAATAGTGAAATGATGGGGATGAGGTCCCATCAGCCTCCACTTGCTCCAAACCCAAAATGGGCCATGGGCCTTAACACTAATGATCCAAATTAACCACTTATGCTGTTCAAAATCAATAAAAATTCAAACAGTCATAACTCTAAAACAGTTAGTCCATTTTCTTAATACGACCACTATACGGGAAGGAAACCCATCATATCGATCTAATGGAAGTGGTTTCAGATCCTAACTCAACTCTTATCAAAAGCTATAGGCCACATAAGATTTAAAGGGTCAAAATGGTCACATAAAAATTTGGCAAAAATCATAGATGTGGGAAATGTCCTTAAGAGCCATTTTCTAAAATTATAAAATTGTACGACCTCATATGAAAATAATATAAATATTCTACGATCCTCCGATGTGTAGAATATGGGTTGTTACACACAGTACAACCATTTGCATTTGGTATTTAGGTGTTATGCGATTTAAAGGTTGTGCCGCAGTCCTGCCCCTTGATTGTTCGAGTCACAAATCAGTTTTTTGTGCTTTTGTGGCTATCTCAAGCCATCAGAGCAATAATATAATGCCGCAGCCCTCGGCTGTGTTTAATGGGAAGGTGTAATTTTTATGTTTTTCCATCAACTCAGGATTTTAGCGCAATACTTCTGATTTTTTTTTCCTTTCTTCGTTTCCATGTTTCGATTCCTATTGTGGAAGAAGTTATTCTAGCTTGGCGTTTGTATTACTTTCACTTTGAAAATGTTTGGAAAATATGGACGTAGCCGATAGTATTTGATATAGTGTGTAATATGAGAATTTATGTGATTAATTCTTTGTCCCTTGGAAATTTCGAGGATGAAACTATTTTTAGGAGGAGGAGAATGTATTGCCCCAAAATTTTGATCATGAAATTAAAACAATGGTATTTTTGTAATTCTAACATAAGGGTAAAATGTAAAATTTACAAACAACTAAATTGGGTGAGGAGATTTGGGCAATTTCAAGTGGCTCATTTATATGATCATAATGGTGTATAAGTTTGTTAGGATAAGAGTTTAGACGAGAGAGATACAAATGCTTTTGTAAAATGGGTTTTGAAATATGAACAGGCTTGGCTCAAATAGAACGAAAGGACACTTACCTCTATTTATAAATAGGATTATTCAAATTCAAATTTATATGTACTCCATCTTCTTCCTTCTTCTCTTACGAGCGTTCTTTCTCAATCAAAATTCGAACCAAAATATCTCTCTTAAAACTCAACGGTTTTTCACAAATACACTATCAAATCGATGTAGTTCTTAATTGGAATAATCGAGATTTGCGGCGTTCACATTTCAGACATCAGAGTGATTGTTGGATAATTGGCTATGTTTGGACCTTGGACTGCTTGTTGGTGAGTGTGACTCTTCTGATTTGACTCATACTTAGTTATATCCTTAATATATTATGGTTTCTATGACCTAAGGTAGGAATTGGGATTGATATCGATTTATTACTATTATAAATGATAATTAAGATAGATTAAAGTGAGAATAAATCTAAATTGGATGCTTGAAATTAGTGAATCGAATTATGTAGAGTAATGGTTTTACAAACATAGAAAATGATGTATATTTAGGCTATACATGAACCGAATATCATATAGATATGATTAGATTTATATGAAATGAATTTTTGAAAGTAATGTGAAGAAATCAGAGGATAATTTTGAACACACACACACACATATATATATATATATATCTGTGTGTGTGGCAAACATGCATGCGTGTGACATATGAAGATATAGTAAATAAATTATATAGTTATATATGAAAATGGAGGATACTTTAGTCTTATATGAATTAATATCCATGTAAACATGGTTAAGTTAATACGAAATGGATTTCCGAAGTCAAATAAACTATTTAGATAATAGTAACGAATTTTAATACATAATTGATATAGTGATGGGAAAATGTGAAAATATGATAATTTTATAAAAAGGGAAGTATAATTCAATTATGGATACATGAGGTTAAAATATATAGAAATAGTTTGGAAAATGATATAAAATGATCTCATATAATAAAAGTAAATAATTTTGAATTTTATGATAATTTTAATTATTTTTAAAATGTATTTTAAGTTAGAAAGTATATTGAGTTTGAAATAAATTAATTTGTAAACCTATATAAATTGTGAGATGATGGACACAAATTTGACATGAAATGGAAGATGGAAATGTTGTGTATTGTGTTAAGAATAACATACGAAAATTCAGAATAAGTCAAGTTAAAATAAAATAAAAAACAATGAAAAGGAGGAGGAAAATAAAAGGAAAAACGCACAGAAGTGCTCTCACATGTGCTCAACCCTGCACCACCATCGGCTAACTAGTGATGCCACCACGGGTTGACCGACAGTGACCTTCTCGTCCAGGTTATACATGAACCCAACGTGGCTGGATTATTATGGGTTGCTATTTCAAATCGAGTTTTAATGTAATGTTTCTGGACCACCTTTTGAGATGATTATATAGTGCAGGCTAGACATAACAAACACCTATATGTTGTAGGTATGGTTGAGTAATTGATGCATTTGATGTTTTCGATTGATCAATGTATGGATTGAACACGGTATCATTGATAGTTGATATTACTTGGTGGATGATTGTTTTGTATGTCATAACGATGTCTGAATGCGGTTACCCATGTCACCGTCCATGTGAGATTTGTTGTGAAATAACAGTGTCTGAACGCGGTTATCAGTGTCAATGTGCATTCTATGTTATGTTGAGTGTGGTGGTGTTTGAAAGCAAGAATCAATATTGTTGCCCATACGATGTTTATGTTTAGCGTGGTTGTATCTGAACGCGGATGTAACAAATCGATGTTGAGAGGTAATTAGTTAAAAATTATTAATGGTGATTTAATTAATTAAAATGGATTTTAAAGTTAAAATTAGAATAATTTTATAATAATTTGTAAACATTGGAATTTTGATAATAAAATATTTAGTGATGAAATCAAATTACTTTGGGAGTAATTATTTGTATAAAAGATTAGAGAACGAATTATTTTGGAATTGAATATTTTAAGATTATAAGTTATTTATAAATCTTGAATTAAATCATTTTGGAGTAATGATGATATTTTAAATTAGAAATAATTTTAAATTATTTCAAAAGTGATTTGAGTTAAGTAAAAATAGTTTTATAAAGAAAAGAAAATGAGAAAATATTTGTTTTGTTGACTTATATGAAGCCCAACCCCAAGTTTGAAAGTTTGGAACCTTCTATGTCCAGAGACTTCATTCCCCACCTTAAAAATATTATCACGTATCATATTTTGGTTACTGTAACTCATTCCTCATCTTTGAGTAGAAGCACAAGACCTAATCACCTCCTCTAAATCCAAAATAAAGTGAAATAATATCATATAAATTTATGAATCAATATATGTGCATTTAAACATCAAGTTACACCAACACCCAAGAAGTATATTATATTTTGATCAAGATTTGAGTTGTTGGAAACTTGGAGTAAAGAAGAAATAGAAGATGGAAGCTTATTAGATCAAGGTGAGTAGTTTTACTCACAAAATCTATGTTTAAAATTGTATAATCCAATATATACGATTGTTTGGATTAATGTATGGATGAAATATGTTATTGTTCTTTGTGTGTGCATTGAATTTTAGTAAGATGGAGGAGGAACTGAAGAAAAATGGTCGAGTTATGCTTCAAAACTCGGAGACGAGTTGGGTTCACTGGTCGACCGCCGACCGATCGACCTCTAGCGGCCGACTAGTGGTGCCCCTGGTGCACTAATCCGTGTGTGTAAATTTAAAAGAATAAAATTAAAATTAAATAAATAAATTTTAATGTTTTAAATTTGTAACTATAGTATGATTAAAAAATATATTTTTTAAATTATATGAGTAAAGTTTTAACGGAAATATAGTTTAAACTTATTATAAAAGTGAATAATAATATAAAGGAACTTTATTTTTGGCTGTAAACAATTTCTTAAAAATATTTTATAATTTATGAAAATTATGAAATGATTTCTAAATATTACTAAGAGATTTCCAAATTGAGTTATCGAATATTTTGAATATTAATTGATATATTTTAATTATATTCTATAGTTTAAAATTAAAAGGAATTATTTTGGAAGTTTATAAACTTATTTCAAAGTAGAATATAATTGTAGTAACTTATATTAGACTTGTAAAGTGATTTTTGGAAGCTTTGTATGTAATTAAAGATTATGCATTGCAATATAATCATTTAATCTCTATTTATGGTATTGAATATAAAATTATATTCAATGTTTACAATATTAATAATTTTGAAGTTATACTAGGGATAAAATATAAAAATTTATTAAAGAAGTATTATTTTATTTTATTTTATTCATTTAACTGAATTAAGTCTCTGTTATGGAATTATTTAAATGTTATTGATGATTTCATCTCTACATGACGAGAAATTTGTACAAACGAAGTTATAATACCGTCTGATTTGAGACTTTCAATAGTATTTCTCCAGTAATTCTTTGGACTCGTTATATAGAATAATATTGTAAAGATTCTAGATTGCAAGGAATTTGAATAAACGGATCAGCAATACCATTTGGTATAGGACATTTGATAATACTTTTCTAGTTACTTTTATGACTCATAATATAGAATATATGTTGGAGCGAGTGTGATTTGTGAGCATTGAATAAACGGACTTGTAACATGCGGTGGTATGAGATGCCATTGTGATATTTATTCAGTTATTCTTTGCTCGTGGATAACACTCATACGAAGATAAGCATGATATGGAGCTCGCTGTGGTGAGCTAGGCTTCGTGCCTATTGCTGTGTGTTGGCATATTCAGATGGCTATGTGTCGGCCAATATATATATATATATATATTAAAAGTGATATATATATATATATATATATATATATTTGAAAGTGATACACACACATAGGTAGGATCTATTTTTCTATCATCGTTCAACTTCTTTTATGATGCGAGAGTGAACCAAATTAGGCCAGTATCCACCTTGGCAGCCTAATTGCGGTGTCACGCCCCGAATCTGTGACGCCCTATATTTAAATCTATGTGCGTTCACCCTTATGTCACTTAGGCCACTAATCTGTTACCACAGAGGCATGTGTCGGGTCGTGATCAAGTTGAGTCCTCGTGTTGACGAGCACATCAATGGATCTTTCCACAATATCAAGGGGAAGTAACCAAAGAGTGTAGGAGTCATGTTAGATGGACACACATATGGCTTCTGGAGCAAGAAAACATGTTGCCAGTCTCCCATCTGATTCTGATGTGTGGTAGATGGACACATATTACTTATGATGACAAGCTGTGATTATACCTTAGATTATGTCCGGTGTATGGTCATTCCCTTTATCCTACATCTTTATGATTTATAAGCAGACGACCTATCCTTTCAAGCAGACGACCTATTCTTTCTTGATTGAATATATGAATGTTATTATTTTATCTTTATGAGTTTCATGGACTAAGAATGTCTACTTTATATTTATTTAGGGCATTGTCGTGTGCTATCCCAATCTTTCTTGTTGATTTCTACGATTTGATAATGATATTTTATTATTTAAGATTGAGAGATACACTTGAGCATTGCTGTGTGCTAGCCTGACTGTACTTAATGATATCTCATGTATTGATGTTTTCTATGACCTGATGATGATTTTGATATGGATGATTCACCCATTTGACATTGATTCTGAGATTCATGATTTAATGTGATATTTATATGGCTGATGATATCTTTATTTCACGGTGTTGTGTTAGCTGTTGTCTTGAGTTATTTTAATGCTTTTTTATCATATTCTTATTCCATACATAAAATGAGTTATATATGTATATTGACCCCTATATTTAGACATAGTCTGATCTACGTGTTATTTAAGTAATACTTGGGGTCAATCCGAGACATTTTAAGTCCAGAGACAATGAGGCCAGCTTGTGTTTTAATGGACATAGTGGAGACTAGTTATATAGTATTATTGTGTATCATTTTATATAAATAGCTTCTTTGTATGTATGATTACATGATGCATTGAGTATACCATGTATTTTACCGAGATAGTGGACATTTGAGATGTTTTGTATTCACATGGTCTCTTATGTATTTCATATTATACATTATCACTGCATACCGACTCTATGTTCTCTATAATTTATCACATATTGTGTATTGTTCTATCCTGGAGGCACATGTGTTTATTGCTTTATTCCGACACTATTTACATATAGGTGTGTAATTTATTCGATTTTGAAATACGTATCAGTGTTAGACCAAGGGAATATTCACATTTGTACCCCATATAGTGTTATTCTCCGTATTATTCGACAATGTTACTTAGTAATACTCTTGGATAGTATGGGTATAGAGGTGGTGTGTTTCAGCGAAAGTCCATTTCACTATCCACACAATGTTTATTCTTAAGTTATGACCATGTTTCCATATGTCATTCAAATATGTAGTATTGTTGGATTAACTTTGTGGCTGCTGGTGAAACATATTAAGGTATGATGTTAGACATTATAGATAATCATATTTTTTTATGTGTTTAATTATAGTATATGACAAAGTAGATTTGTTACACTCATCGCAAACTATTGTCTGACCCCTCACTCTGTTTAACCCTATTGTCTGTTACTATTAGGTTGATGGAGATGGGTCTTATCGATCAAATAATGTTTGATGGTGCATATGACAATGAGGTTACTTAAGTTTATAATTTTGTATATAAATAAACAGCTAACACTATGTTTTAGATTTGGTTTGTTTACACGGACCCGATTGTGTAAGATTTGGTTTGAATATATTATATTTGTTTCCTTCCACTGTGAGTTTAGAAATACCTTTTTAGTATCTATATTTTAATTCTTGTTATCATCTCTTAACGATTTGCCCTTTTTGATTTTCGGGGTTTAACAATCCTTGTTGTATTAAAGCAAAAGGTGAAAAACGGTGGATTGTTACATCGATTTGGCCAGAAAGCTGCAAAAAATCTCAACCATTTGGTATTGTGGTCAACAAGCGACGATGATAGGTGATGGGTTGTATGGTTGTGTTGGAGTTGGAGAAAAGAGTTCATGTTTATGGTTGGACTTTTTTAGAGTTGGGTAGATTGGCGGGAATAATCGAATTAGGTTTCAAAAATTTTGGTCGCGACTAGCTTGGGGGTGCATTGGGTTTCATCAGAGGCCGTGCTGTGGTGTTAGCATGTAACAACCCACTTTGAAACAGACCTAAATTCCGACCCAAAAAAGGCCCATTGAAACTTAGACCCAATCCAAAGTTGGTTGTGGTTGGTAAAAAGGAAAATATTATAGACTTATCTATCTATTCTTTCAGAACTCACGGTGCAGGGAACAAATATGATTGAACTAAAGTACCCATTTTATTTCAAATCAATTGTCACTTAACATAACATAATGTCAACATAAACCACTACATTATCTTGTTCAAAACTACATTTCATGGGTACAGTAGAAAATAACATGAAAAGATAAATAGCTACTGCCACAAGCTCCACTATCGTCATCTCCCAGCATCATCAATTCCTTCTCTAAACTGTGTTGCAATGAGGAGGGAGTCAGAACAATAAGTGTCTGGTGAATAAAAACCTCAAATCTTACTATTCCAGTACTTTGACAATATATTTCAAAATAATAATATGCCTTACGTATTTAAAACCATTTAGTACTTCATATAAGGGAAAGAGGCAGGCCCTCAGACAAACACTTAGTACCTTCGATTCCCCGAAGCAGGTTTCCTAGTCTCATAACCCATATCCATCGTTATAAATGTCTAATAATGTGAAAGATAATATCCAAGTCACTTAATACTCTTTAAGGCAATAAGTAGACTTTGACCGTTTAAGACCTTAATTGAGCTAGGCCCCACATCATTTAATACCTACATCTAAGGGGGACTCTTCACACATACCTATCTAGCTGACATTATAGGTAATCTCTTCGAGCCGCTTAATGCTTTGAGGGCGGACCCAATGGCCACTTAACACCCATCGAAAGCAGACTCTTTCTGAGATACCACCTATCATAACCCTTTGACCATTTAATACTCCTCTTAGGGAAAAGAGGCGAGCCCTCAAACAACCACTTAATACCTTAGAACACCAGAGCAGGTCTTTATATTATGATCCATACCCACGGAGATATCTCACATCAACCCGATCATTCGTAGGAACTTGCAGCCAGATTAGCTGAGCAAATTTACCCTACAGAATTGGGACCAACCTCGCATCATCTGTAGTTACTTATCATAGGCGATGTCCCTATGACATAGTCATATTTAGAACACTCTTAATATATAATACACTTCTCACCATGTCCATTAATTAGGCCGTGTACGAATTCCTTCTTATTTTGCCTTAACAACCAATTATTTTCCCTATCTAATTTACTACGCAATTAATACGTTATAATTGTATGCTATTTACGGTAATTATATATAAATAAATACACACTAATTATTTTCTATGCGTGCAGAGATAATGCACTAACTAGCATTAAGTGTCAGTTCCTTTTTAATAACAGTAATACAAGTCCTTTTCCATATTATCGTGTTGCTAAAATTCCAATAACCATAACATGGGATTCCAATATCCATAACGAAGTATACAATACTCATATCCAAAAACTACAAAACAGACTTGTATATATAAATCTAAACTCAATCTATCACATCAAACCAATGGAATAATATTAATAATGGAAATTGCAATTCTAATTTCATCTTTTATTCAACCCCTCTTTTATAAAGAAATAAACAAGGGAATTTCTATCTAATTTTTTATGGAATAAGTTATGCAAACCACGGATAAGATTCATACTTTACACCCTTATTTTGCTATCAAAATTTCATAATCAAATCAAAGGGTAAGGAGGAGTGGAATAGACTTTGAAATTATCAAAAATTGCAAAAACTATATAATTCCATCAATTCAATATAGACAATTTAGAATTTCCATATAGAATTGACATTTCGAATTAAAGGAGTTTTGGGGGTTTTATAGTGTTTTGCTTTCGCAATCCCAAAGCCCCTAAGGCATATTCAAATCCATTATATACTAATCAATTACTAAAATAGAAAAACTAAGATTTTCACTCATAGTTGGTCCTTAGTTTTGCTTCTCTTTGGATTTGAAACGCCTATTATAATCTCCTTTGGATCTCTTCTTTTTGATATATACAATAAGAGATTTGTATATATATTAGATTTAGAAACTCAAAGGTTGGAGGAGAAGAGGTTTAGAAATTAAATAATAAACAAAGATATGTGTTACCTGGCTACTTGGCCTAACTACAAGGCGATAGTTGCAGAGGATATGGTTGGACCTAGACGAGACTCAAGCCGAGAAAGGATTGGAAATATAAAGGGTCGGTGTAACTTGTTTGGGTCAGCCTATGCATGTGGTTCGGTATTCGATAGTGGGTCGGTTGGAGTAGGATAACTATTATGGAAGAGCATGTGTGGGTCGGTCTTAGTGGATCGGTCAGGGAAGATAAGTCGAGGTGGATCGGCATGTGTGGGTCGGCCTAAGTGGTTCGGTATGGGTGGGGTCGACCTCAGAGGGATTAGTTCATGTAGGTCGGTCCTTAGTGGTTTGGCTTCGGAGGGATTGTGATAGGTGGATCAGCCTTTAGTGGTTCGGCCATATGGGTTCGGTCAGCATAGCTGGAAGTTAGGAATGGAAGAATGGGTCGGCATGAGTATAAGAGCGAGTTACTTCGGGGTAAAGGCCAGGTTGCTTCGAGCACGAGTAAGGTCTACTCCAAGCCAGCATCCAGGGAATCCAGGATCGACATGAGTGGATAGATGGTAGTGGGTCGGCATGCCTGGTTCGGTCTACCTAACCTATCAGCTATGGACCGAGCTATCTCAGTCATGGGCCTGGATGGGGGAACTGGCCTATCTTCGTCTATAAATAGAGGGGCAGGGGTCCAGTTTAAAGGACCTTTTCCGAGAACTCCACAGAGACTCTGCCATTTTCTGTACTCAATTTCTTCTTACTCAAACTTCTATTCAAGTTGTTTGTTTATGGATTGTATTTGTATTCAACTATTTGAAAAAGCAATAAAGATTACATTCAAAGTGGACGTAGGCATTTACAACCACTATAAATCTGGTGTTCTTGTTTCTGTTGTTGTTTTTGCATTCTACCATGATATTCCTCTGTTTTAATTTGCTATCTTCACTCATTTCTCTACACAAGTCTATTCTTGGGTGTTAGTGACTAATTCTGGTGCTAACATTTTGGTGCTTTCATTGAGAAAGTTCATTCTCAGGCCATTAGGGTCTGCTTTGTTGCTACTGGATTGAGGAAATCTCCCGAAGGAGATCTAAGTTTATTCTCAGAGGTTCATAGATTCTATTCAGAGTTCCTACAGATAACTCTAAGATGACAAGACCACGTACCAGATCCTCCTCCCACAATGCTGATGCTGATAAGACCGCTAACGTCCATCAAGTCGGACCCAGTAATCAGCAAGCTAATGCAGGTGTAGGACCCGCCACCATCCCAAACCAAGCAGAAGCTGTCACCAGGGCAGAGTTCAATAAGATGACGAGGGAGCTCGTGGAAAGCAGGAGACAGCTTAATGAGCAGATTCAAGCAAACGCCAACTTGATGACCCAGATTGCTCAGCACCAGCGTCAAAACGCTAAAGGAAGCCTTGCTCCCTACTCGTCATCTGACAGCTTCACTTCATCAGATGAACACCCCAGGCATCGATGACGCAGGATTGAAACGACACAAACTGGAGCAATAGAGCAATTGGTGACGAGTTGCCAAGGACAAACCAACAGGAATGATCCAGACTCCTTGACTGGAACTGTGGCTCCTCAACTACACCTGGGGAATCGCGCTCAACCTGGAGCGAGAAACTTAGGAGCTGGAGCGTGCATGGGAGCTGGTCAACTACCTCATCAGGATGGTAACGGTGCGGGTCCTCAAGAGGCACACTTAGTGATCGCCGACCGAGGAGGCATCAACCGGAGCAGTCCCGCAGAATGGATACTGACTTGGCACCAGCCATTCAAACTCAGGATTTATCTGCCATGGTCAGGCAGCTGATGAGGGAGAATCAGGGCTTGACTAACCATGATTGGGGCATATCGAGGAGTCATACTCCGTTCACCGATAACATTCTCCAAGCTGAGTACCCCCGGAAGTTTATCATGCCAACTATTCCAGCTTATAAAGGGAAGATCGACCCTCGACAGCACATAATGAGATACGAGTGGATAATGGACTCGGCTAGGGCAAACGATGCGACCAAATGCAGATGCTTCCCAATAACCCTATCCGGAATCGCTACCATGTGGTTCACTAGACTTCCCCCACGATCGATCTCCTGGTTTGATGAGTTAGCGACGAAATTTATGGAGCGGTTCAGGATCCATGCCACTCGCCCAAGGGACATGATGTCGCTATCCAGTGTGATTCTGGATCCAGGTGACTCGTTGAAGGATTATTTGTAGAGATTTCACGTTGCTACTACCGAAGTCAGTAATCCGAATGACCACGCTATCCTTATGGCCGTGATGCGAGGAGTGGATCCAGACTTTGAGTTTGGTGATTGGTTGGTAGGAAAACCACTGACTACCTTGGAACGCTTTTATTCGAAGGCAAATCAATTCATGAGGAAGGAAGAGGCCGGGTGGTCAAGGAGGAACAGTGCTCCAGGACCCAGTAAGTAAGCGGTGCAAAGCAACATCGTGGTGAAGCAATCTGGCGAGAGCTCTGGTAAGGTCCAAGTCAATGTTCAAATTAAGCAGGAGTGGTCAAAAGGAACCGGAAGAGGAAATTTCGGACGAAAGAGGGAAGCAAGAAGGTGGAAACCAAGGATCCCGACCTATAACGAATATACGCCCTTGAACACATCTTTGGAGAATATTTATCTATCAACTTGTAATACCTTTCAATATCGAAAGCCGCGCCCAAAGGAATCGACTGAGGAACAGAAGTAGACTAGGAAGTATTGTCGGTTTCACGAGACCTATGGGAATAATACTGAAGAGTGCAGACACCTCCACGATGCTATAGAAAAGCTGATTCGCCAGAAGAAGTTGTAGCAGTTTGTTAAGAATCCGCAGGAGGGCGGACATGGGGCATCCGACCCCAATCACGAGCAAGCTTCACGCCGACCTAAGGAGCCCGCTCGGACCGGAGGAAAGCTGGTAATAAACACGATAATCGGTGGGCCTCATCCTGTAGACAAGAGTTGGAAAGAATTGGAATGTTATGCTAGTTCCTTGAAGCATGCGAACTTCGAGTGCTGCTCAAACATAGAAGACGGGGCTCCAGCAAAGCAGCAGCGAATGATGACGGATGACATAGTGTTCAGGAGTCGGGATACCGATCAAGTAGAGGCTCCAATTATTGACCCAATGGTTATCTCAGCTCTGATCGGACCAATGCTTGTGAGAAGAATACTAATTGATTGTGGGAGTTCTGTTAATATTATCTTCAAGAAGGCGTATGACCAAATGAAGATGGAGGCGAAGGATCTGAAACCATCTAAAGCCCGCATTCATGGCTTTAATGGTGCAGCTACTGATGCAGTAGGTTTTGTTGAATTGCCAGTTGAACTAGGAGAAGGTGAATGCAGGAGGGTACGGATCCTACCATTCATTGTGTTAGATGTTGATTCCCCGTATAATGTTTTTCTGGGCCGACCGGCCCTGGCGGAGTTTAGGGCAGCTTTGGCCCCATGGTGTTTGACCTTGAAATTTCCGATAGACAAGGGAGTTGGTGTAGTGCATGGTGATCAAGTGACTGGTTATGCTTGTTATGTGGCTGAGCTGAGAAAGGCCCATCGAAGAGAGAAGGGAAAGGGTGTGGACAAGTTTGTCCGCATCCATGTTGCTGAAAATTGACAAGTAGCGCCTGAGCCTTGGCTTGGGCAGCACAGTCGGATCTATAGAGACATAGATCTTAGAGATGACGATGAAAACCCAAGGAGGCCAAGGTGGAGCCAATTGAACTGACGATTGACATTCCAGTCGGCCATGATGACCCAACATGGGTACTGAAGATTGGATCACAGCTCAACCCCTCGACGATGAGGGATCTTACTGATTTCCTCCGAGCAAATCTCAATGTTTTCGCTTGGACCCATTCTGATATGTGTGGGATTTCTCCTGCCATCGCAAGTCATATGTTGAACGTTGACCCATAGTATGTGTCGGTGAAACAAAAAAGGAGAGGCATGGACCCAGAGAGGTCTGCTGCTCTCAAAGAGGAGGTGGATAAACTCAAAGCCAATGGGTTCATGTGCGACGCCCTCTATCTTGAATGGATATCTAATCCCGTACTAGTGAGGAAGGCAAACGGGAAGTGGAGGACCTGTGTTGATTACTTGGACCCGAACAAGGCCTGCCCTAAGGATATTTTCCCATTGCCCAGAATTAACCAACTGGTCGACTCGACAACAGGGCACGAGTTGTTGTCATTTATGGATGCATATTCGGAATACAATCAATTCCTGATGCACATCCCAGATCAGGAGCACACCAGTTTATTCACAGATGTTAGACTGTACTGTTATGTAGTGATACCTTTCGGGTTGAAGAATGCAAGGAAACTTATCAGTGACTGGTGAATCGGATGTTTAAAGATCAGATTGGTAGAACGATGGAAGTCTATGTGGATGATATGCTCATGAAGTCATGGCAATCAAAAGACCACATTCAAGACTTGGCAGAGATGTTTGATATACTTTGATTTTATGGAATGAAAATCAATCCATTGAAATGCTCCTTTGGCGTTGCATCGGGGAAGTTTTTGGGCTTCATTGTCGACGCACGAGGGATTGAAGCGAACCCGGAAAAGATTTAGGATATTCGAGACGTACGAGCACCTAGAACTATAAAGTAAGTGCAAAGCCTGAATGGGAAAGTCACTGCATTGAGTCGATTTATATCCATAGCAACCGACAAGTGTATTCCTTTCCTTGATGTGATAAGGAAAGGGAAAAGAAATTTTGAATGGACACCGGATTGTGAGGACATGTTCCGAGCTCTGGTGAGTCACTTGGAGAGGCCCCCTATTTTGTCAAAGCCTGTAGACCATGAGGGGTTGTATGTTTACTTGGCTGTATCCCAGCATGCCATCAGTGTAGCTTTGATTCGTGAGGAGGACCGAATCCAAAAGCCAGTGTACTATGTTAGCAAGCGTTTAACGGGGGCAGAGAGAAACTATCCCAAGATTGAGAAGCTGACTTACTGTTTTGTGATTTCATCACGCAAACTCCGCCCATATTTCCAGGCTCATCTGGACAATATCTATACCGATAAAACTCTATGGCAGGTGCTCCAACGACCAGAGACTTCTGGAAGGTTACTCAAATGGAACATTGAGCTAAGCCAGTTCAACATCACCTACCTGCTTCAGAGAGCTATCGATGGACAAGCGCTGGTAGATTTTATTGCGGAGTTCACTATGCAGGATGAACCGAATGGAAGTGATACAATTCCCGCTGTGCGATGGAAGCTGTATACCGATGGAGCATCCAACGACTTTTGTTTCGGGGCTGGTGTTGTTCTTGTAACTCCCGAGAACCGATCGATTTGTTATGCTTTGAAGCTGAATTTCCCCGCAATGAACAATGAAGCCGAGTATGAAGCACTGATCGCTGGGCTGAAGCTTGCTAAAGTACTTGGGGTGAAATCGGTTGAAATCTTTTGTGACTCACAGTTGGTGGTATACCAAGTCCGAGGAGACTGCCAGACAATGGGACGGAGGCTTGCTCCATACCTCAACCGGGTCCAAGCAATATTGGTGGATCTCGAATACTATGATATTTCGCACATTCCACGCAAACAAAACGGGGAATCTGATTCCTTGGCGAAATTTGCAAGCACTGGCGATGCACAGCGGATGGGCTTGGTTCCCGTTGAGACTTTACATGCCTCGAGTATAAATGAGATGGAGGTTGATTTTTTGGCAAGGATGGAAACTGAAAGGGAGTCGTGGATGACCCCGTTCAGAGAATACCTTTTACATGGAACCTTGCTTGAGAGAAGGAACGAGAGACGACAAGTCGTTCGCAAGGCCTCGCGGTATATAATGCAGGATGGAATGATGTATCGGAAGGGATTCTCTGTTCCCTTTCTTAGGTGCATCGCCCAAGACGAGATAAAGCGAGTTTTAAGGGAAGTCCATGAAGGAGAATGTAGCGACCATACTGGGGGGTAGACACTAGCCAAAAAGATACTTCGCTATGGATACTATTGGCCGACCGTGAATCGGGACGCCGCAGACTATGTAAGGAGATGCGACAAATGTCAGAAGTACGCAAAGATCCCAAGAGCGCCACTAACAAAACTCATGCAAATGGTTAGTCTATGGCCGTTTGCGATGTAGGGGATCGATATTATTGGCCCTTTGCCAATCTCCAAAGATGGTGCAAAATACGCAATTGTCGCGGTCGATTACTTCACCAAATGGGCAGAAGCGGAGCCATTAGCTACGATCACCACCAAAAAGGTTAGTAACTTTGTTGTGGGAAACATTATATGCCACTTTGGTCTCCCACGGACTATCATTACTGACAATGGAACTCAATTTGAGAGTAGAGAATTCAAAGAATTTTGTCGAAAGTATTGCATTGAGAAAAGGTTTGCCGCAGTCGCTCGCCCTAAGGCGAATGGGCAAGTTGAAGCTGTCAATAAGATAATAAAGTCCATCTTGAAAAAACGTCTGGAGAAGGCTAGAGGCAAGTGGGTGGATGTGCTTCCAACGGCACTGTGGGTGTATAGAACCACCCATAAGTCTGCGACTGGCCATACTCCCTTCGCATTGGCATACGGCACCGAAGCAGTTATACCCGTGGAACTTGAAGTTCCTTCCCACCGATTGACTTATTATGATCCTAGAACAAACCAAGACCTTTTACTGGAGTCATTGGATTTTGTCGACGAGAAGCACGAAGAAGCTGATTTAAGGGCGGCCGCACACCGGCACCGAGTCACCCGATATTATAATGAAAAAGTTCAACCAAGAGCTTTCGATGTTGGCAATCTTGTTTTGAAATGAGTTTTTCCGGTCCCATCACATATGAATACCACATGGGAAGGTTCTTACATCATCGAATGGAAGCTTGGAGAAGGAACCTTCAAGCTAGCGACTGTCGATGGCATGACACTCCCTCGAGCTTGGATTAGCGTGCATTTGCACCGTTATTATACTTAGTTTATTTCTTTTGCGTTTTAGTAGCAATTGTTAATGGTACATGTTTATTTTGTTGTTCTTTGTTTTCGGCATGTAATAAGACAAGTTCGGTTTGTCCCTGTTTTCTACAATCAATAAAAGCTTGAAGCTATTTTTTTGTGAACTATTGGTCTTCTATGTTTTATAATTTTATGACAGGGTTAATTTGCATTAATCTGTATGGCGTATGAATTCACACACAAAACTAAAAGTCGACCGGCTATGATTTCAAAAATCTCTAAGTCTCCAGAGTGCGGATCAGAGTACTCTAAATCCCCAGAGCACGGACTAGAGTATAAACGGTTCAAAAATCTCTATGTCCCCAGAGTGATTAGAGTACTCTGAGTCCCCAGAGCGCGGACTAGAGTATAAACGACTCAAAAATCTCTAAGTCCCCAGAGTGCATACTAGAGTACTCTGAGTCCCCAAAGCGCGGACTAGAGTATAAACGACTTAAAAATCTCTAAGTCCCCAGAGTGCAGATTAGAGTACTCCGAGTCCCCAGAGCACAGACTAGAGTATAAACGACTCAAAAATCTCTAATTCCCCAGAGTGCGGATTAGAGTACTCTGAGTCTCCAGAGCACGGACTAGAGTACAAACGGTTCAAAAATCTCTAAGTCCATAGAGTGCGGATTAGAGTACTCTGAGTCCCCAAAGCGCGGACTAGAGTATAAACGACTCAAAAATCTCTAAGTCCCCAGAGTGCGGACTAGAGTACTCTGAGTCCCCAGAGCATGGACTAGAGTATAAACGACTCAAATATCTCTAAGTCTCTAGAGTGTGGATTAGAGTACTCTGATTCCCCAGAGCGCAGACTAGAGTATAAACGATTCAAAATCTCTATGTCCCCAGAGTACGGATTGGAGCGGGTCAAATGAACACTTAATCTCTTCTCTGCCGGCCTCGGTCGCTTCCTCGATTCGGGAGTCTATCTTTGAAAGCACAGCCTTTTTGCCTTCTTCACGAGCTGCATCCTTTAGCGCTTCAATTCTAGATAGTTCCTCGTCGAGTTTTGTTTTCAAGTTCCTCATCTCGACGATTTCATCACAGTATTTTTGTGATTCTTCCTACGCTGCGATTTTCTCTTCCTTTTATGTGGAAAGCAGCTCCTCCAACTCTTTGACTCGACGGGCGAGGATATCTTTCTCTTTTTGCAGAGAGTCTTTTTCCAGAGCTAGAGCGTCGATGCGTTGAACTGCCTTATTTAACTCTTTTTTATGGTTGGCCTCTAAGCGATTGACTGCATCGGTTGTCTCCTTGGCATTCTTATGGGCGGTTTCGAGTTGAGATTTATATGAGATCAGCTCTTCATCCTGGCTCTTTATAATATCTTTGTCGTGAATGGTTTCGAGCTTAAGGCGGTCAATCTCGTGCTGGCGCTCGATGGAGATATCCGAGACTTTTTCCACTAAGTGTACGAACGCGTCGTATTGGAAATACACGTCATTGTTACAGGCAATAGTGCTCTGTTTAACATTCCCAAGGATAGGATGACTTGCAGGAAGGAATTTCAGCCTGTCAAAACAGATCTTCAGGAACATAACTTTAAGCTCGGCTAATTTTTCTGCCATGGACAGATCGTGAGTGGGAGCTGGGGGAGTCTGCCTCGTCGAAGTCACCGATTTCTTATGAGGCTCGCGAGATTGCTTAAGGCTTGAAGAACCAGAATGTTGATCACGAGGGACTTCGGACTGGGAGCCTTTCTGGGCAGATTTGTCTCCACTACGCGCCGGAAGATTGGAAGGTTCATTTGGATATGAAAAGTGGCCATGGGTTCTCCTTCTGGAGGATGAGAACGATTCTCTGGAATGATAGTCTCTATCTCCGCCTTCATCCTTATCTCTTCGTTTACCCGATCCTGAGTCTCGACCAGAGTGGTGGAAGATGGAGGATCCTCGAAGACGGTCAATGCCATATGTGCGCCCCATTTCACCTGTACGTAAGATTAAAGAAGAACGAATTAGTAGAAGTCACACAACGAATTGAATTCAAGTGCGTGGTGGAGTGTAAGTGTTTGTGTGTGTCCTAGTGCATCCCTTCAATGGACCTGTGTTTTTTGCTCTACTCATTGGAGTTTTCTCTCCCTGATCATGAAGTTGTGTGTCTTCATCACTTCTTGCAGGTGAGTTAAATCCCATAGCACCGGGATTATTAAAGTCATAATTCAATAAATTGTCAGGAATGGTTAAGTTGGATAGTCCCTTCAGCCAGCTTTCCATTTTTTGGGAAGATGATCCTTTCTCGATGGGAGTTATCATGACCTTTGAGGTTCCCTCGACTTTACTCTTTTTTAGTTTGTACGCTAAGCTCTTTTTCTTTCTTGAGGGTGGCAATGGTTGGTTAGTACCGGGAGCGTCGGCTCCTGGCGCTTGTCCGAGGCTTATTTTCTCGTCAATCAGCTGGCACCTCCGCTTCTTTAATTTCACCTTCCTCGGTAGTGTCGTGAGCCCCTTCGATAGGGGGCACTGAAGGAGTAACTTATTCTCTACTCGCTTCAATAGTTGTTCTTACGGTCATGGTGTTACTCGGAAGGCCAATCCTGCGACCCTCTTCTAATAATCCGAACAACGAGAGCAACTCATTGGTAACTATCAATTTGATGTCCCGCTCTTCTACTAGGGTTGCTCGGATGGCTGCGATTGCTTCGGATTATCTAGTGCCTTCGGGCCATGGGGGAATACCTTTTAGAATAAAAAATTCAAACTTTCGGAGAGATGCGCATTAAGTCTTAGAATGAAGGATGAGACTTACGTCCTTCTAGCCATCTTCTCGCAAAGCCAAGAGGACAGCGTATGTAGAACCACTCCTGCTTGAATTAGGAGAGCTTGTTCCACGCGCCCATGAGAACTTAGCATTTGGGGTATGGCTCGAGGAATATATAAGATGGGCTATCAGCAGGTCTCTTGAAATGGTAAATGTAGCGGATATCCTCAGGAGTTGGAGGTCTGAATAGGAAACTCATAAAAAGGATGTAGGGACCGTGAATGAATGCATGGCTATTGGGATGCAATTGTGTAGGAGCTATCCCTATGAACTGTAGCACTTCACGGATGAACGGATTGAAAGGTGGCACGCATCCGGCCCCAACACATGAATTTGTTGCATGCGGTATATCCAGTTGGGGGAAGATGGGGCCGATCTTGTCCTGACAGAACCAAAATGTCATCAAAGAGGATTCCGTGGATTGAGCACAATCAACGAAGAGCAGCTTCGCCGATTTTTGAGGCTTGTGAATCAATGGGGTTATCAAAAATAACAGCTTCGTCTACGGCATCGGGAGCCGGATTTATAACCTCAGCAGGAAGGTTGGGAATGTTAGGAATAGGGGCAGACAATGGGCTCGATGTCCCTACCACCTCTTGCCGTGAACTTGGTCTAGGCTTGTCGAATATAGTGGCGGAGCTTGAATTCTTAGACATTTTGGGAAGACACTTGGTGTGAATAAATACCTGTTTAAGCTATACTCGAAAGATAATCGAAATTAGATATGAAAACAAAATATTCCCTCATGTTGTGTGTGAACTAGTGCAGCGATTCAAGTATAAGTGCAGAGAACTTATGATTTTAAAGACAAGTATGACATAGATAAGTTTTGGGTTATCGTCTTGGAGACCGTCATCGTTGACCGTCTCCAGCAGTTAGTCATGTGGCTGGTAGCAGAAGTCTTGGAATCAAGTATTGGCATCATAGAGTGTGAAGGCTGTTACTTGCATTTGTTAGGTTAAATTCGTGTTTAGAGTTACTTAAACTGTGGAGTTGTTAATCCGAATTAAGTCCATAGGCTTATATGCTTTGGTCCTTGTCATTGTTTATTGTTTTATGCTCAAGTGTGGGAGTGTGTGGTCCTGATGTATGCTATGTTCAAATTGAGATGGTCCTGATTGCCAATGCCGACCCCAACACTCAATACCGATCGCCCCTTTAAACCTAGATGGCCGACCCACTCAATCTCTCTTGGTACCGACCCACTCTATCTCTCTCGGTATCGAACCACTCTCTTAAAGAATCGATCCACACTCACTCTCAAGTCACCGAATGGCCACACCATGGCGTATACCGAGCCACTCCCTCTCAGAGTACTGACTCACTCTGTTGCAAGAATTCTACCGACCTACTCTATTCCAAGAGTCCTACCGACCTACTCTATTGTCAAACTCCTACCGACCCACTTTATTGCCCAATTCTTGCCGATCCAGCTCTACTCCAATAACCTAGCGAACACTCTCCCCCAGTCGGTATGCCAAACAGGAGCCTACAACCTATACACCGAGCCCTGTAAATCATCAAACTCCTCTCTCTCACAAAACAAAAAATCCTCTTGTCCTATACATCACCGACCTCCTTTCCAGTCAACACCTATGCTAACTCCACTCGACCTACTGTAAACCCACATTAAAAACGCTCCATTATCCATGCATATCCCCTCACTCACCATGTTTCTTTCCTCTCCCAATCATTGCGTAGGATTGTGTGCACACACAGTTCTAACCTAGTTCGAGTTTAAGGAGGCATGACCTAGGAATTTAAAATAGTACATAGAATCTCACCTAAGCGTTAATTTGAGGTTGGGGCGAGTGATTCTTTCGGGCTTGGGAGTTGAGGGGAATGGAGCAACATGTTTGGAAGATGATAAAGTGAAGTGGAGAAGCAGTTCGGTGGAGAGGAGGAGTTTGGATTTGGAGCAGCGATAAGGAAGGCAAGATATGAAGTAAGTTAGAAGGCTTGTAAATGTAAAGTAAAAGTGAGAAGAAGGAGAACGAGTGTAGGCTTTTATATGGTAAAGGGGAGGTGAACGGGCATTATCCTATAGGCCCAATCACCAGACATCACTGGATCGGCAAGTGAACATGCCGATCGTTGCCAGGGAACCGACCGTGTGGGTCGGCCTTCGTATGCCGACCCACCTCTTGTTCTAAAAATTATATATATATATATATCTGTGTGTGTGTGTGTGCATATATAATGATAGTTAAGGATGGTATGTGATAAAGAGACGAATACTACCGGATAAGTGGAGAAGCGTGGGTTTGGGAAATCCACCGTAATCCATCCTTCAAAAGTTTGTATACATCTAGCTTTTGAAAAGTTGAAAACATGATTTTAAGTGCCTCTTTGAGATTGAGCTAATACATTTAGACGACGTGAAGCTTCGTCGAAGGCCAATGAAAAAGCGACAGTCAGTTACCATTCTGAACGAGCTAGCCTCTGAAAGCAGGGATTACTCGCTGATTCAAAGCGCGTCATGTTGATTCACACAACACACTTTGGGGGGCAAATGTTACCCGGCTACTTGGCCCGACTACAAGGCGATAGTTGTAGAGGATATGGTTGGACCTAGATGGGACACAAGCCGAGAAAGGACTGGAAATATAAAGGGTCGGTGTAACTTGTTTGGGTCAGCCTATGTATGTGGTTCGGTATTCGATGGTGGGTCAGTTGGAGTAGGATAGCTATTATGGAAGAGCATGTGTGGGTCGTTCTTAGTGGATCGGTCATGTAGGGTCAGTCAGGGTAGATAAGTCAAAGTGGATCGACATGTGTTTGTTGTCCTAAGTGGTTCGGTATGGATGGGGTCGGCCTCAGAGGGATTAGTTCATGTGGGTCGGTCCTTAGTGGTTCGGCTTCGGAGGGATTGTGACAGGTGGATCAGCCTTTAGTGGTTCGGCTATATGGGATCAATCAGCATAGCTGGAAGTTAGGAATGGAAGAATGGGTCGGCATGAGTATAAGAGCAAGTTACTTCGGGGTAAAGGCCAGGTTGCTTCGGGCACGAGTAAGGTCTACTCCAAGCCAGCATCTAGGGAATCCAGGATCAGCATGAGTGGATCGGTGATAGTGGGTTGGCATGCGTGGTTCGGTGTACCTAACCTGTCAGTTATGGGTCGAGCTATCTCAGTCATGGGCTTGGACGGGGGAACCAGCCTATCTTCGTCTATAAATAGAGGGGCAGGGGTCCAGTTTAAAGGACCTTTTTCGAGAACTCTGGAGAGACTTTGCCATTTTCTGTACTCAATTTCTTCTTAGTCAAACATTTATTCAAGCTGTTTGTTTACAGATTGTATCTGTATTCAACTATTTGAAAATGCAATAAAGATTACATTCAAAGTGGACGTAGGCAGTTACGCCGAACTACTATAAATCTGGTGTTCTTATTTCTGTTGTTGTTTTTGCATTCTACTGTGATATTCCTCTATTTTAATTTAGTATCTTCATTAATCTCTCTACACAAATCTATTCTAGAGTGTTAGTGACCAATTCTGGTGCTAACAATATATATGTAGGATTTCTTACCTGAAATCCTAATAGAGTTTTCGGAATCCTAGAAGAGGCGAACTGACTGAGCTTCGTTGATGTTCCCAAAATATTTATGAGTAAAAGTGAGGGATCTAGGTTCTTATTTATAGAGGTTGAAACACACCGGAACCATAGGATGAAAATAGGTTAAAAATAATAATATCCGGTATGTACAAAGCAACCAAAACCTAGCCTCCATAACATGTAGCGGTCGACCGCCCCTATACACTGATCGACCACTTGATGTCGACCGATCGAATTAAGGGGTCGATTGCTCCCATTTTATTTGGGAATGTTAATTAATTATTAGCCGTTGTTTATTTAATTCCTTAATTAATTTTTGAAGTCAACTTTAACGTTTACCTAACCCCATGTCTTATCTTAGTTAATTTTAAATTTGAGAATTAATTATTTATTTGAATTCTGTTTAAATTATTTTAAACCCCAAAACTTCAAACACTCATAACTTCTTCGTTTGAGCTCTGTTGTCAACATATTATATGTGGAAATTGATCATAATTTCACCACGAATGCAACGACCTAACTTTCGTAGTCAAATTCCAACTGTTGCAAAATTTCCATTTTTACCCTACCTTATTAAATTTAATTTATTTAATTTATTTACTTATGGTTGATTTCATGAGGTGTTACATGGCAACTCGGTTGCGGGTGAAAGATGGTGCCCTAGGCTGGTCGATGATGGATTTTGGCAAGGAGATGGGTTCGACTTTTTTTGTGCATGGCGATGAAGGGGGAGGAAAGGAGGTACCGTGTATAATTTTACTTTTAATTATTAAATTACAATAATGCCCCTATACTTCTAACTCGAATTAATTTTGCCCATAACTTCCATGAGCATTATGTTCCCTTGAATTTATAACGAAATTCTAGACAATTTGACATACGGTTTGCTGACTTTTGGAGCTGTTTGTGAAAGCGTGTTAGTAGGATTAAATGGTCATAAGTATTTATGTTTCAAAAATATTAAATACGTATTCATTAGTAAAAAATATATAGCTACTGCTATATGCTATGGTCTTTGGATGATTGTTTGGTTGTTGCGATGTTTTAAGATGATATATGTTCATATCTGGTTGTTTATCTATTTAATTATTGTATTGTTTGATGTTGACATTTTATAGTAATTAATCGTAGATTTGGAAAAAATTATTGATTAATAGTAAATAAGCAAAATTGTGTGGTAGAGAGGAAAATAAGACTATTAAGAAATTTTGAGTGATATTTGTAAATAATTATGATTTGAAAAATTGTATTGAAATTGATGTGAAAATTTTAATAAGGTTATTATTTATGAAATTTTGAGAAATTCATAAATAATAAAGAAAGATATATTTTAAAGTGGATCTTGGAGAATGTATTATTATTTATAAAGTGTAATTTAATAAATTATAATATGATTTTTGTACAGATCGTTTAATTTTGAGTAAAATGGTAATGCGACTATTTTTATGGAGTTTATGCAAAAATAATATTGTTATTATCATATAAGAGTAATAAAAATAAAATACATTTTGAGGATAGACATTATAATAATAACAAAGGCGTATTTTCAGAAGTATTTCTGGTTAAGTTATTACTATTTAAAAATAGCAATAAAAGGATTTTTAAGGTTTTAAAAAAAATTGATTTTGAATTAAATAGTAATAAATGAATTGTGAAAGATGATAAAGAGACTAGCGTATATATTATTATTTTGATGTAAGTAATAATACTATTGTTTTTAAAATAAACTACTATTGAATAAATAAAAATGTTTTGAGATATTTGAAGTAATAAAAGTATAATGAAGGATTTTTGAAGTATATTATTGTTTTGAGAAATTATTATTATTTTAAGATAAAAAAATAAATGTGTTTTATAATAAACAATAATAAGATGATTTTATACTTAAGTGGAAATAATAATTGTAAATACATTTAAATACGTTACTTTGAACCGTTGTAATGTATATGATTAATTGTTATTAGAAATTATCATGCATGTTTATTGTGTGGGGATGGAATCACATAAGGACGAGTTATGCGTACCATTAGTACTACACGGATGCTGTGTAGTTAGTTATGGTTTTATTGTGTCGATGACATTAATATTTGTGCTACTAATATAAAGTAATTACATTTGATGAAGTATGATGTTGTGTTGTTAATATGGATTGGTTAGTGCATATTTGGTGGATTTACACATGCATTTGTGCTATTGATGTTGTGTTACTAATGATGGATGATTAGTCCACACTTAATAATATTTTGTTGTTATCGATTTATTTAATGTTTGGGGTTGAGATGAGTATTATTGAATTTGTGTAATCTTTAATGGCAGTGTAATTCTGTTATTATTGTAACCTCGTATTTATGATGATTGATTATGGTGGCATAGTAGAATATGATGTTTTCAGCTTGTATTGCTTGTATGGTTGCTATTCTTATGCAATGCGATATGCTAACAAGTACTTGATGCAGGAGAAGTGCAGTAAACAGAACTGCGTGGGCTTGATCCCAAAGGGGTACGTAGATAGCCTTTCCTTAAGCAATTGCCCACGACCCCTTGAGACCGGGGTGTACATGATAATGCATAGTCAAAATAATCATACGTAATAACCAATCATCCACTAGTAATTTCCTAACCAAAGTAATTTAAATAATAAAATAGAAAATATGTCAGTAAAGAGTTCGGATGAGAAGTATAAATTTTCTCCCCTGGTTCCCAAGTGCTCTCCGCTGAATCGTTTCCTCTTCGTACTCAAATCAACTTTACCTATTTATTTCGAAGTCTCTTCACTCCATTCTTTACTATATGAATAGGTCCACGGGGTGCAATAGACTCTGACTCCACTTCCATATCCTCTAGTTAATCTGGCTCATTTATAATGGCTAAATCATGAACATACTTCCACAAATGTGACACATGAAAGACAACGAAGACTCTCTCCAACTTTTCAGGAAGCTTCACCCTATAAACTAACTTTCCCACTCTCTCTAATATCAAAAAACGCCTTATAAAGTGAGACGCTAGCTTTCCGGAGCATCTAATCCTCATAACATGCTTTAGTGGTGATACTTCCACAAACACCATGTTACATGCTACGAACTCCAACTCCATACTCCTCTTATCAACATATGACTTCTTCTAGTGCAGTCTTCATCATTTTTCCTATCAGGTTTATTTTTTAGAAGTATCTCTGATCATATTTGGTCCAAGTATAACTCTATCATTCGCTTTCCACTAGCAGGATGAGGAAATGCATGGCAGTCCATACAAGGCTTCGAACGATCCATGCTTATGTTCGCTTGATAGTTATTACTGTAAGTAAACTCTACTAATGGCAATTGAGCTTCCCATGCTCCTCCAAAGTCGAGAATACAAGCTCTCAACAAATCCTTTAACATACTATTCACCCTATTGGTCTGCCCATCAGTCTATGGGTGATATAAGATATTGAGATTCAATTCAGTCCCTTAAGCATTTCAAAGACCCCTCAAATTCGATAGTAAATAGTGGATCTCTACCACCGACCATACTCACTGGAATACCATGCAACCTAATGGCTTTCCTAAGGTATAAGGCAGCTAATAACGTCACTGCCTGCATACTCCATACTAGAATGAAATGAGCATTTTTGGTCAAGCAATTAATAATGACCAATATACTCTCATTTTCCATTCTACTTCTAGGCAAGCCATCTGTAAAATCCATTAATATGAGTTCCCACTTTCATTATGGAGCATCTAGGGGAAATAACAATCCACTTGGCTTCTTCTGCTCAGTCTTGACTCATAGAGAAGTCAAGCATCTAGCAACAAACTCTACCACTTTCCTCTTCATCCTCGGCCAGTAAATGATTTATTCATATCCATATGCATCTTTTCTCTACTGGGATGAATAGTCACCCTAGAATGGTGAGAATCTGCCAGAACCTAATAAATCATATCTTTAAACTCTGGTACACACAATCTACCATCTCTCCTTATATACCTCTTCAAATCAATGGAGTACCCATCCAAATGAGAAGATTTCTTTCCTTTCTCCAACTGATGCACGATACCTGCCAATATCCCATTACTCCTCTTACTAGAACCAACATGATCCATCAACACTAGTTTACTTCTACAACTACGAACAAACCAGACACTAAATTTTACGATGGTCTTAAATCAAATCCATAAATAAACTCTAACTAGCACTACTCCAACAACATGAAACTCAACGTCATATACTTTCTACTCAAAGCATTAGCCACCATGTTCCTTTTTCCCGAAGTATATGCAATACTAAAATTATAACTAGAAACTCCATCCACCTCTGCTATCTTAAATTTAGATCTTTACGAGAAAAAAATTGTTCAAGAGATTCACGATCTATATACAACACAAATCGATCTCCAAACAAATAATGTTTTCAAGACTTAAGCACAGAAACAATCACCATTTACTCAAGATCATGAGTCGGATAATTTTCTCATAGGTCCTTAACTATCCACTAGCATGTGTTACTACTTTTCCTTCCTACATCGGCACAACTCTGAGCCCAGTAATGTAAGAATCGATATATATAGTAAATAGCTAAGTGCCATCTACGATCGTCAGTGTAGATGCACTAGTCAACAACTCCTTTAGCCTAATGAATGCATGTTCACATTCTACAGTCCACAAAAAACTTGAATCTTCTTAGTAAGTTTAGTCAGTGGTGTTGAAACTTTAATGAAGTCTTTAATGAACATCAAAAAATAGCCGAACAACCCAAGAATACCCTGAACCTTTGTAGCATTCTTCGGTATAAGCCAATCTTGTACTATTGCTACTTTACTTGGATCAATAGACAATCCATGCTTAGAAATGACATGGCCTAGAAATTGGCTTCCCTTCTCCAGAAATGACACTTGGAGAATTTCACATTTAATTGATGCCTTCTCAATACATCAAGTACAATCATCAATGCTACTTATGCACTTCCTCACTTTTTGAATGAATATGAATATCACCCACAAAAACAACTGTGATCTTATTCAACTACTCCATAAAGGCTATACTAATCAAAACAACAAAATATGATGGAACATCAATTAGTCCAAAAGGTTATGACTAAACATTCAAAAAATTTATCTAGTACAAAACGTAGTCATAGAAATACTATCACTTGCCACTCTTAACTAATGAAAACCAGTGACTAAGTCAAGCTAAGAAAATACTTTTGTCCCTACTAACTGATCAAGTAGATCATCTATGCAAGGTAATAGGAAGCAATTCTTCTCCGTTAGCTTATTCAATTCTCGATAATCGACGTAATGCCTCAAAGAACCATCTACCTTATTGGTGAAGAGTACCAGTGCTCCCTAATTTGAAACACTTCTACGAATGAATCCCTTCTGTAATAATTCAGAGACTTGTTTATCTAATTCTCTTCTTTCCTTAAGAGTCGTATGTGAAAGTGGAATAACAATAAGTCTAACATCCTTCTCGAGACCAATACCAAATTAAATTTCTCTTTGGGATCATTAGCTTGAAACTTCTACAAAAAAGCATATGGGAATTCTTGAACTGTTGGGATAGAAGCTAACCCATCATGTGATAGGTCTAGTGAATACTAGTATTTCAACATTAAAGAGGTATTGGGATCACAATATACATCAAAGTCATTCCCTCCACTACTCCTCATCCTAATTACCTTACCATCACAAATTAATACTACTATATAGCATGACATCAGTCCATTCCAAATATCAGTCAATGCCCCAAAAAAGCCAAGTATATACGCATCACAAATAACTAATTTCAAGTTTTGGCAAATCATGGATAAATAGGTTGGCACCCCAATAGGATTTGACACTACTATAGAATCGTGCACAATGTGAATCTCTAACTGGAATTCATCTACTAGCCTACTAGATATGATGGTATAAGATGCTTCGGTATCAAACAAGGTACAAATGGGAAAATTAGAAATATGTAATATACATTCCATGATGACTTTCTTTCCCTTATCCATGGATGTTTGTGGCTTTCTAGCACTAGGAATTGGCTTAAGTGCATTAGCTTGTACAAATGGTCTACTCTTACCTAAGGTAGGGCATTAATGCTTTAAATGTCCAAGCTGGTTATAATTGAAACACTTGGTCTTTCCCATATCGAATCTAAAGTTCTTAAGAACATACTTGTGGCATTTACTACATAGAACATTTTGCTTCTTAAATACCTTGTCCTTCCACTCACTCCAAATATTTTTCGCTTCTCGGTAGACCTTCACCATCACCCTTCTTCTTTGGCTACACCTTTTAAAACAGTATTTAGTAGTGCCATCTCCACTAAACCTCCATAAGCAACCCCCATCAAAATATGACTAAGGGCTAAATCTTGAAGTGGTTTTCCCACCCCTTAGCTAATTTCAAAGCCTTCCTTGTTGGAGTGTTTATAAGATCAAATCCAAATATAGCCAGCTCATTGAATTGGTCATCCTTTATAAAGATGCCTCCTTGCTGCATATGTATAAACTTCTATGAACTCCTTGCTCATCTACATACAAGAACATAGTTTCAACACGTCTCCTGAGATCACCCCAAAGTTATATCCTCCTCTTTGGTCTCAGCCACTACTATATCCTACCAATGCAAAGCTTCTCCTCGAAAATGCTAGCATCTCCCAAACCCAACATAGTAAAGATTCTCTCACACGTGTGTAACCACGCCTTTGTGTCCATAAAAGAATCAGTGTCCATGTAAAGCTTTCAACCCATACCAGTAAAGTCTCTCCATAGCTTAATTAACAAAGTCCACAACTGGTGGATTGACATGGACTTCTCCTTGTGTTTGAGGCACAGACACATATGGATTGGTATTAATCTGTGCCCTAGCTTAACATACCTGCAGAACCAAAGTTGAACATTCATGTCATTCACTTTCCCAGCTGCATCTCTTGTACCTTCTCCGATATTGTTACCTATCTCAACTATCTATAAATGGGATTTATTAGCAATTTCGCTAGATAGTGATACAACTAGAAAATAAGGCAATGTGTTTGTATGCACTTTAATCTTTCCAACATATATCTATATATAAAAATACAAATACACTCTTTTAGTACGTTCTCGACTTGTTGGAATCGGCTAAACCTAAGCTCTAATACCAAATGCAACAATCCACCTTTCACAACCCTATGATTCTATATCCAAATCAATACATAAATTCCAAGGACTATAAAAGAGGGTTTAATAACTCGTATTTTAATGGCTCGGTATTTAAATGATTAATTTTAATATTAAGTCATTAATTAACGGAATACTCACTGTACTCGACTTTAAGAGACGAGTGAATTGGGACTCGAGGCACCCATCGTTGAGATTGTAATTCCATCATGAGAAGAATGAGTATACTTGGCTAGGTTTGGAGTTGGAATTTTTTTGGAGTGAATGGTGATTTCATGTGTAGATGAAATGAATTTAGGGCTAAGGCCCATTAGCTAGTCTATAAGTGGCTAACCCTCTTCATTATTCCCATTCACTTTTCATTCTATGTTTCTTTTCCTCTTCCTCTCCTAATATTCTCCAAATTACTTTCCTAATCACCTAAATCTAAATCCACTACTCTAAGTCTAAATAAATTTCTATAAATCCCAATAAAATCACTACAATCATTCTCTTCCTATTCTTTACATAACCCATCAAGAAATAAGATTGAATTAGAGTTTGGAGCTTCATCAAAGATTTCAAGAGAGGAATTGAATTGGTTTTTATGATTTTGAGCTTGGTTTGGAGAAGAAGAGGCGAGTGGGATGACTCTCTTACCTTATTTACTTTTTATATTTCATTAATTTATTTATGAATGATTATGAAGTATTATGGAGTGGTTTAGAGATTGCTATGTCATGATTTGTGCTTATATTCATGTTATAAACATGATTATATCATCTCAATGTTAATTAGGAACCTTAATTACTATTTTAGGAAAGTTAGTAAGCCATAGAATGGATTTTTATGTTAATTGTATGATTTTGTGTGATGTAGTGATGGATTAGGGGTTTAATTAGGTGATGTGATTATGTACATATAATTAGTTAACTTTGATTACATTATTTAAATTGATTTTGTAAAATGTTAATAAGCTAATTAAGCAAGTTATGAGTTTCGCACTTATTATTAAAGTGACTAGAGACTTTATGAAGCTTAGTTAGTACTTATAAATATTATTTAGCAAAAAATTGATTTTTTAAAGTAAATAGAATATTTTAAAAAGGGAAATTATAGGCTAACTAAGTGAGTTATGAGCTCAACACTAATTATTAACATGATTAGATACTTAACGAAGCTTAATTAGTATTTATAAGTATTATTTAAGTGAATCAATAATTTTATAAGTAAAAGATATATTTTATAAAATAGTATGAGATTTTCTAAATGATTTGATGAAATATTTTATAAAAGAGTTTAAGATTTTATAAAATAATTTAAAGATGATATTTTATAAAACAGCTATAAGGTTTTATAAAATATCCATGAAGGGAATACTTAATTTTAGATGAAGAAATTGAGTATTATAAAGGCTTAAATATATTGGCAAGATAATAGTGTATTTTATAAAATAGTATGATATTTTATAAAGTAGTACAAAAAGGTATTAGACTTTTGCTGAAGAGATCTTAGTAAATAAAAGTAAGATACAATTAAGTAATTTAAAATACTTATTTAAATATATGTGTTTGTATATGTGCACGAGCGGTATATGTATACGTGCATTTGAGTTTTGTGACTACTGTTGAGACACATGCTTGGACACATGCATATGAGGAGGCTTTCGCTAATATATTTAGGAGATGTTCTCTAGAGGGGGATCGTTTCCTATCACCTTGAGAGGGAGGTTTTGGCTTGGTGGAGCATAGTGGTAGAGGAGACCGATGAGCAGGTCGTGACTTGGATTGAATTTAAACGTCGTTCTGGGTTTTAGTTCGTTTTTGAGATCGAGAAGGACATACAGTTTGGGTGTTTCATCCATTTGCAGCTGGATAGCTCATCAGCAAAGGAATATGTAGGCCTACTTCAATCTTTTAGCTTAATTCAAGATTGAAATGGTTAGTACTCCACTAGTGAGGGCAAAGAGATTTACTAAGGGTCTTAAAGCATCCTGGAGATTCATTGCTTAGTCATATCCCCATGTGAGGGCTACTTTTTAAAGTTTCATTAGGATGGCATTTCTCCATGAGAGCACCCACGAGGTACCATTGGAGGTTGCGAAAGTGGGAAGCAAACTGAAGTTCCAACCGAAGCACATAGACCAAGATACAAGGAAAGATCGAGCTTACGAAAATAAGAGAGCTGGCCTAGTGTGTCCCTCCTATGGCATATCGGGGCATTTCACTACGAAATGTCATCCAGCTAATGCAAAGTGTAAGTGATTCCATTGTAGCTAGCTTGATCACTTGAAGAAGAATTGTCCTACATTTCAGAGGGGTGGGCAAGTGATGGTGACTAATGCCTTACAGGAATTACTGGATCCTAGTAGACCTACTACTTAGGAAAAAAGAGAATAAGCTTTTGTAGTGAGGTATGCCTTATATTTGAGTTAATCACTTCTATTCTTCTCGATACTTGAGCTGTGTATTCATCTATTGTTAGTTACTTGGTAGATAGGATACACTTGACACCTTCCATGGTAAGTACATTGTTTTGTGGAGATAAACCTTGTATGAGTAACCTTAGTTGCTAAGCTAAGCTAAAGCAACTGAGAGTACATCTATTCAAACTTGATATATGAGCTTTCAAGTTGAGTGGGGTCGGTCAATGAGGTGTGACTTGGATTTGCATCCAAGTAGGGTTTTGTGGATGCCCAGTAATGAGCAAAGACCATACGAATGATTTATAGGCATTTTCCTAGAGTCATTTATGTTAGAAGTGTTTTCCCCTTATGTCAGTAAACCTTAGGTGATCGGAGTAATCCCATGTGCCAAAAAGGTAATTTTAAGGATTGGTTGATTTACGTACCAGTTCTTAATGCCTAGCTTGAGCATAGAGTTTCTAGGTGATTTGAACCAGTTAGGCAAGGTTTTTCACTCGATTCTCAAAGACGAGCACTTGAGTTGGATTCTTGATGTGGTTGAGGGATTTTCGATGCACGACCCTAGTCATGCAGGAGATTTCAATAGTTGAATCAAGAAACTGGATCAGAGTTCACATGAGAAGAGTCACGTGGTAGACCCTAATTTAATAGCAAAATCTTACGAGTAAAGGAAGGATTGGATCGGGCACCGTATCATTTTGGATGATCTTTAGTCATTATAAAATTATAGTATGATACCATTAAGATTACTTGTGATAGTTCGGGAAATGACTTCTTGACCAGTTTTGTGGTGATTTGAATAATCTTATAAGTGGTTGGATTCTTTCTTGGGCGAGTGTTGTGGTATACTTAGCATATTATCCTTATTAACATTATACGGTTGAGGTGAGTTTGAACCCAAACAAATCCAAGCATTGTAGATCGTCATTTTATGATGATTTAATTAGTAAAGTTTTCTCCTTTGGAGAATGAGTTTTGTTCAGAAGAAAGGGGAAGTTAAGACTTAGATTACTAGATTTGTTCAAGAGTTTTGATACTTGATGATCTTGCATGTTATATAAGTTTTCCCTTTCGTAATAGGGGGTGTAATAGCCTTTCGTGAATTGTATTCATGAAAGGAGTCGCATGTTTTAAGTATTTTGTCCATCTTGGATGTCGAACATATTTTCTAGAATTTACAATTTGTCTTGCACATTTTGACTATTATTGGTCATCATGTGTGCCGGTATAGACTCTTCTGTATGTTTCATTCTTTTTTATGCTTTTTGATTGTTGATTGTTGATTGTTGTTGCTTGCTATTTTTTGTAGTTGTTTCTTGCCATTATTGCTATTATTTGTTGTTGATTGTTTTTGATCTTATTAATTTATTGTTTTGTATGCTAGTTATTGTTGCTTGTTGATTATTTACTATTGCTCATTGTTGCTTGATGATGTTTAATTAGTGATTGTTATTGCTTGATGTTGCTTGCTTTGTATGTTTGGTAGTATGTTTGTAAATTACTACCGTCTGTTGTTGCTTGTTGGGTGTTTGATTACTTGTATGATAATTGTAATTATCTATTGAAGTATGTTTAGAGAGAGATAGTGATAGCTATCTGAAAAGATCACATATAATCTATGCCCACTATGGGGTCGAGGTGAGATCTATACGAGCCTATTGCCTTTTGATGTGACCCAAAGTCAAGGGTATATTTAGTACCGACTTATTTGAGCTTACACTACAATTGTTAGCTATGTATGATGGTGGTAGTATCTATTACTATACCGAAGGTTATAGATGTATGAGTTTTGTGTCATTATTGTGTTGGTGTATAATCCTCTTTGTATATTACAATTAGGTACTTGAGAGCAGAATCATAGCTGTTTAGATGCTTACTTGTTCATAATTACATCTAAATAGTGACATGCTTTCTCAAAAAGGGTATGTACATTGAGAAATATAAGATGATGCATTTTGTTCAGTGTTTCCCAGATGCGTGATGCATTTGAATTTTAGGAGTTTCTGTGATGCCTATGGCATGAGGGAGATACTACTGAGATTTTTCGAAGTTGATGTTCCAGATCGGTCAGTCTCGTTACTTATCCTACTCATGGGAATTTCGAGGATGAACTTCTTTTAAGGAGAGAAGAATTTAGTAGCTTGTATTTTAATGACTCGGTATTTAATTGACTAATTTAAATATTACATCGTTAATTAATGGAATGTCCATTATACTCAACTTTTAGAGATGAGTGAATTAGGACTCGAGGCACCCCCGTTGAGACTGCAGTTCCATCATGAGAAGAATGAGTATAAACTTAGCTAGGATTGAAGTTTGAAAGTTTTTGGAGTGAATAGTGATTTCACATGTGGATGAAATAAATTCGGGCTAAGGCCCATTAGCTAGCTTATTAGTGGAAAATCCTTTTCATTATTACCACTCACTATTCATTTTACGTTTCTTTTCCTCTCCATCTCCTAATCTTCTCCTAGTTACTTTCCTAATCTACTAGCCCTAAATCCACTAATCCAAGCCCAAATAAATTTCTAAAAATCCTAATAAAATCGCTATAATTCTTATCCACCTATTCTTCACATAATCCATTAAGGAATAAGCTTTAATAAGAGTTTGAAGCTTCATCCAAGATTTCAAGAGGGGCATTGAATCAGTTTTTGTGACTTTGAGCTTGGTTTGGAGAAGAAGAGGCAAGTGGATGACTCTCTTACCGTATTTACTTGTTATACTTTATTAATTTATTTATGAATGATTATGAAGTATTATGGAGTGGTTAGAGATTACTATTTTATTATTTGGGCTTGCATTCGTGTTATAAACATGATTATACCATCTCATTATTAATTATGGACCTTAATTACTATTTTAGGGAAAGTTGGTATGCTCTATAATGGATTTTAGGTTAGTTGAACGATTTTGTGTGATATAGTGATGGATTTGGGACTAATTTGGTGATATGGTTATGTACATATCATTATGTTAGCTTAATTACATTATTTGAATTGATTTTATAAAATGTTAGTAAGCAAATTAAGTTATGAGCTCCACGCTTATTATTAAAGCGATTAGAGGCTTAATGAAGCTTAATTAGTACTTATAAATATTATTTAGCAAAGAAATGATTTTTAAGTACATAGAATGTTTTAGAAAAGGAAGTTAGTAGGTTAATTAAGTGAGCTATGGGCTCTACACTTATTATTAAAGTGATTAGAGACTTAACGAAGCTTAATTAGTATTTATAAATATTATTTAAGTGAAGAAATAATTTTATAAGTAAAAGAGATATTTTATAAAATAGTATGGGATTTTATAAAATAGTATGAATAAGATATTTTAAAAAAGAGTATAGGATTTTATAAAATAATATAAAGAGGATATTTTATAAAATAGTTATAAGGTTTTATAAAATATTTATGAAGGGAATACTTAATTTTAGATGAAGAAATTAAATATTATAAAGGCTTAAATAGATTAGTAAGCTAATAGTGTATTTTATAAAATAGTATGAGGTTTAAAGTGGTATAGAAAGGTATTAGAATTTTATTGAAAAGATTTCAGTAAATAAAAGTAAGATACGATTAAGTAATTAGAAATACTTATTTAAATATATGTGTATGTATGTGTGCATGAGTAGGTTTACTTCTACGTGTATTTGAAGTAGTATAATAATCTAGGTAATTCTTGTATTGCAATTAGAATTGTTGAATGTTGTTGTTGTTGTGTATGTGTATGTATATATGTATGTATGTGAATATTCATATTTGTCTATAAGCACGTGGCAAGCATCTCATGTAGCCATAGCAACCATCGTTTGTGCTATGTTGCATGAGAAGGTACTAGGTCAAGTAATCACTCCCGTGAAGCACGAAAACATGATCTATATAGTTGAAGTGTGTCTGTGTGTACGTATGTGCATAGGCATGCATAAATAGGTGCATCGACACACATGTGAGTAACACAGAAGGCAAGAAGGCTGACTATGTACTATGTTTGTTTTGGCATGTTAGAGAAAGCCGGGTCGCTAGATTTTCCCGTTGAACTCTACGCACGCAAAGAGTGGACTTCATGTCAAAATCGGTTTTCGAATACACAAGAGACCACTCTTAAAACATCAACTAATGGGATTCGATAGATGTTCGGTTTGGTGAAGGTAGGCTAGAGGAGCTAGGCGACCCATAGGCAAAGCGTAGGAGGAAACAGGGCTCGAATCAATGATCAGGTGGCACAGTGTGTACCTGCCCTAAGCTTTACTGCCTGGGACAGGCTACCATCAGTCCATAGATGGCTTACCACCAGTGCACCAATGATGCACTAACCTGGGCAGTAAAGCCCATGTAGAGTGCAATTTAACTTGGGTTCCTCCCCGTTTCCGTACTCGAGTCGACGTAAGGCTTTCACACGACTTTGTGTAAGATATTTTGGGTTACTTAGGGAAGTGGGATGCAAGGCAAAGCTCGGGATTTAGATACTTATAATGTAGGCTGCGGAATTATAGATGTTAAGGATAATTAAACAACGGAGGGGGATGAATAGTATTTATTATTTTTTATGAATCTTTTATGAATTCTTTCAAGATTATTATTAATCAACACAGAATGAATAATCATGGAAGCAAATACAGATAAGTATATATGCAGTAAAGTTAAAAGTAGAGAATTAGAGAGATTACACAAGGGATTTTTATACTGGTTTGGAGTTACCTTACGTCTAGTCTTTTACAAGCGCTTGTACAGATTTCTTTTGAAATGTCAATCTTTAAACGGGCATAAGGCAAACCCAATACAATCTTGATTTCAAGGCTACGAGATTTACCCTCCAAATTTTCTGAGTTCTGGTTACACTCACTTGATTTGTACGAGACACAAGAACACCCACTTGGATTTCTAGGACACCAAGCACACAAGATTGATTTACACAGGCTACAATCACACCCATGCAGATACAACTAGAGTTCGATGGTTTTTCCCTACCTGTCGACATGGGTCCATCCCTACCTGTCGACATGGGTCCATCCCTACCTGTCGACATGGTATAGAAAATTTGAAATTCAAATTTTGAATTCAAATGCTTGTATTTTCCTCCACTCTTTCACACCATTCGATACTCTGAAAGGACACTTTTTGACCAGAGAAACTGTCCATTTAATTTCTATTTATTTACTATCATTTATCTCATCTTTTCACTTAACTTTTCAAATTCAAACTCTTTCTTCATAACTCAAGCTCTCTTCTCTCTACATCAATGGCCTCCTCAAGTACTCCATCAACTATGAGACTCTCCAAAACCTTAAAAGAACACCTCTTTTATGATCCGGAAACAATCAAAACCTATATTGGCTATGCTAATTATGGAAAAGTTCATCCCGAAAAGTTTGCAATTTTCGGTGATTTTGCTTCTTATGAAATCGATTCTCTTTGTGTTAGCAACAACATTTTAAGTCTTGTTGACGATTCTCAAAATGATTTTGTATGCTACCCAAATCTTGTGAAAATGTTTTATGCAAATCTTAATCGTGGCTTTTATCAAGGAAACGATGATGAAATATGGAGTAGTGTAAAAGGCACTCAAATTGTTTTAAATTGTGATGTTTTGGGAGCGAATCTAAATTATAAGTGTACGGGTATGGATCTTTCAAATTTCAATTTTAATGAAAGTGATCGTGAGACTTTCCACCATATTTTTGAAAGTGACGAAAACTTTGATTTTATAAACCACAATTTTCGTCCAAAAGCAAAAATTGTGAGCCTTCTTTTGCAACACACTTTGACCCCGAGATCGGGAAGTTTTAATAATCCTACTTCAAAAGTTTGTAAAGCTCTTTTCGCTCTTTTTGGAAACTATGATATTAATTAGGCTCAAGTTCTTTTGGATGAATTTCGGCCTAAAAACTTGGAAATGGGAGAAAATATTTTATATCATGGAATTTACCTTACTAGAATTTTCAACTATTTTGGAGTGAATTTTAAAGGAGAGGAATTCATTTATAGAAAAGTTTTCAATCATTCCAATATCTCACTTATGAAAATTCCATACATCTTTCAACCTTATGAATCCCTTGTGGAAAAGGAAGAGCGTTTAGCTCACGAAGAAATGGAAGAAGGAGAGGAAGAAGAAGAAGAAGAAGAAGAAGGGGATGAAATGGATATTCAAGAAGAAGAAGAGGAAGGTGAAACATCTCTTGAAAGTATTGATTACACCTCCAAACCAACCAACAAGATGATTATCCAAAACCAAAAGATAATTGTGGAAAATCAACGGACACTTAAGAGATCCGTTAGTAAAAAGTTGGATAAAATGTCTTCTAAGATGAACAAGTTCTTCTCAAAAGTCAGCAAGAAGTTTAACCTTTCATCATCCTCATCATCCTCCAATTAGATCTATCTTTTCATACCTTGTCGTAGTTGTTTAAGTTTGTTTTAAGTTTGAATGTTATTGTATTTCATGTTGTTTAATCCATGTATCATTCCAGTTTGAATTAATGTTGAAGTTCTTTCTGTTATCTAGCTTATTTCATCTCTAGAATAACTATTGATATGATATATATAAATATATAGATATATATACATTTATTCAAAATCAAAAACAAGTCATCAAAACACAGATGACCCTGTCGACAACCCCCAAAGGCACCCTGTCGACATGATTAAAATCTGAAGTGTCTTTTCATTTTAATTTTTGAATTTTAAATAACTAACTTGTATCTATTCATTTCAAACGAAATTTACACCTATAAATACATGTTCTCTTCCAGAAATCTTTACTCAAAATCATTACTTATCTATTCTATCTATATTTCTTCTCTTTTTCACAAAAATGGCCGATCCTATTCACAATTTATCTGAAAATCTTGAAGAAACTCTTAAATCCTTCAAGAATATTCTCTCTATCATTCTCCGTAATCAGCGTCACTTAGAATTGAGTCAAATACAGATGATCAAGGAGCAAGAAAGGCATTTCGAAGCAATTCGATGGATGATTTCCTCCCTGCACAAGGATGATAATGAAGCACATCCTCCCATTTCTCTCTCTGTTGATAATGAGAATTGGGATGCCATCAAACAAGACCCTATCTTTGGAGAAGAAGGATGGGTTGATGTTCCTCGTAATATTCGATTAACATTGTTTAATTTTTATTTGTTTGCTTGCTTAATTAGGATTTGGTTTGATTTGCTTGAATTTGACTTAGTATGGATTGATATTATGTATGTAAAATATAACATACATATGATTAGTATTAATAATATATGATCTTTTAAGTTATCATGATTATCAGTTTAACTATCTATTTTTATATTAAAAAATCCATTATGAATAAATAAATTGTGTTCTCTTATTCGTATATTCTCTTATCTTTTGAATAAATAGTTTAGTAGTTAGGAAAAGTAGTTATTAAGAGTTTAGTTTAAAGTTAAGTATTGATTATGTATGATAACACTATCATTATAATCACAAGTAATGTAGTCTTAGTTTCAGGGGGAGTTATATAGTATTATAATTATGGAGTTATATGGTTTTTTGTTGATGACAAAGGGGGAGAAGTATAAAATAGGATAGTTAGATATATATTAAGGGAGAGTTATTAGAAGTATTAGGATAGAAGTGATATTTTATAAACAAAAGTTGTCATCATCAAAAAGGGGGAGATTGTTAGTCCCTGAGGAGTTGGTTTTGATGACAACAACCTTACTTAGAATTAGATTATAAAATATATAATACTAACATTATTGTGTAGATATATATAGATATGTTTGCAGGTACTAAAGAATGAAGAACTGCACAGTATAAAGATTCAAGATCAAAGATTGAAGATATCAAGATTCAAGACTCATGAGTATCAAGAATTTCAAGAGTTCAAGTTTCCAAGATAAGTTATATAGTTAGGAATATTGTTAAAACTTATAGAAAGACACTGACATCTTAAAATCTATTTTATTCGTGGAATGGAATCCACTTCGTGCTCGTTAAAGGGATGGAACCCTAAGTAGGATGGAACCTACGAAAAATCTAGTGGAACATCTTTTTGTATCCACTTACTTTTATTTCAAAATGATTTTCAAAATATATAGCTTGTTTTTCAAAATGATTTTAAATATTCCTGTTTAAAAACCAAAATCATCTGTCCTGGTTTTTCAATATATTTTAGCCTAAAAAATATCCTTAGTTTTAAATATCCTTAATTTTAAATATCTTTGATTTTAAATTATTATCCTAAGTTTTTAAACTATAATTCTGATATTAATATATTTAGCTGTTTTATATATTTATACTTAAGATTTAAATATAAAAGTATAGAAAATTATTATATATATTTTAACATTGTTCTTTATAGTTATTTATGTATTATAACTATATATAAGTATATTTTAAAGTTTAAATATAAGTATAATATAATATAAAAATTATTTTCAAAGAAAAACAAATCACCAAAAAATACAAGGGCATGTCGACATGGTCACATGTACCCCTATCGACATGGTGACAGTTAAATTGTTTTTTAAAAGAAGTGTCTATTCGCCACATCCCTTCACCAATGGACATGGCTATTGATCTACTATAAATAAAGGGTGTTTTCAACGAATTTTAATCACTTTTCTCTCTGATTTAACTTCTCTTCTTCTTCTCCTCCACTTTCTTATTTACAAATTACACCATTACTCTGCCGAAATCAATATTGAATCTAACTAGATAATTTCTGGTTTTGATTCTCTCCACTATCTCTACAAGATCCAAGTGTTAATCTGAGTTATAGACTTTTTGTAATCAATCAAGCGAGAAAAGGTGTGATTGTAGCCTTGGAAATCAATTGGGTGAACTTGTTGCCCCGGAAATCAAGTATCTCTACCCAGAGGATTGTGAATCTGGAGCGGTGTACCTCGTGGCCTTGAAATCGAGGGTTGTATTTGTAAGAATTGTATTTGAAAGGAAATCCATACTTGTGTTGCGGGACTGGATGTAGGGTAACTCCGAACCAGTATAAAATCTGGTGTGTTCTTTCCTTTACTGCTTTTACTTTATATTTGCATCTGTGTTTGATTCTATGTTCATATCTGTGTCTGATTAGTGTATACATTGTTAACAAATTAAGATAAATTCAAAAAGATTTACAAATTTCTTAAAACACTATTCACCCCCCCTCTAGTGTTAATTCTAGCCTTAAGATCCTTAATCCGCATTCTAACACGCCATTCTATTTTTCAGCCGTATGATTTTCTTTTCTCCAGGGCCTATAACCAGACGCCTGGACTTGAATTCCAAACGTCTGGTCACCTGGACCAGGCAACAGTTTGCCTAGGCCAAAGTGACCAAAACATATCGGGAGCGATCGGATGAGCAACGACGACTAAGGATTTACGCCGAGCGACAACCCATCCTTAAAGGCTCTTCGATACACCCCAAATATCAATGTCCAAACATCTATAGTAGGATTTTCATAAAATTGGACCAAAACATCAAAATTTGGAAAATTCACCAAATCAATTCAAATCAAAAGCAAATGAATATGCACAAATGTTAGGAATTCATGGATTTTTAGTTGCAGGCTTTATCACGGCGTTTATCAAAACACTACCATAAGTTTTGGTAGCGTTTTTTGTGCGCCACCAAAAATAAAATTTCTTGTAGTGGTTGAAATTTAAATGAAAGGAATATGTTCATGTTTTAGGGTAAAACATGACTTAATCACATTTATATGCTTCAAAAATTCAATATGGTGTTTATAATGATAAAATTAAGATGAGTTTTAAAATAGCAAATTCTACTCAACTCCAAACATATCGATGTCTATACTCAAAAAAGTTGTAAATGCCATTTTGGACTCAATGGAAGTGGTCTCGAGTCCCAATTCGACTGTTTACAAAAAGTAACATTTCGGACTTTAATCCGTTTAACGATGCTATATTTAAATAAAATATATATATATATACAATCGTAAAATATGCAGGTTGTTACACTAGGTGTGTAAATTTGTATACGAATGGTTATTGTATGTGAGTTTGGTCATTTTATCAAAAAACCTATTGTATCAGAATGGTTATGGATACCTTATTTGATTATATGATTAATATGTTTTTTTAATTGTTTGAATATGATGATTATGTGAGTGATTGTTGATTGATATAGTAGAAACAAAATAGACCATCAACAGGAAATAATAGCATGAAAAAATGGTGTAAAATGATCAACAACTTTTAGTAGCGTTTCAAAAACGCTACAGAAATACATATAGTGGCGTTGAGTAAACGCAACCGTAAAGTAGGGGTAAAGTTGGAAACTCTATTGGTAGCGCCAAAAGTTCTTTTGGTGGCGTTTTTAAAAAGCTATAAAAGGATTTATGGTGGCGTTTGAGAAACGCTGCAATAAAAGGATTTATAGTGGCGTTGAAATAAATGCAACTAAAAAATCATGGATTTTTAGTTGCAGGCTTTATCACAGCGTTTATCAAAACACTACCATAAGTTTTGGTAGCGTTTTTTGTGCGCCACCAAAAATAAAATTTCTTGTAGTGGTTGAAATTTAAATGAAAGGAATATGTTCATGTTTTAGGGTAAAACATGACTTAATCACATTTATATGCTTCAAAAATTCAATATGGTGTTTATAATGATAAAATTAAGATGAGTTTTTAATTTCATAAATTATGGAATTTATTTAGAATTGTTATGAATTTTCTAAGTTGAGAAAATGCTTAATTTTGGGAAAATTAATTGTTAAAAATAAGTAATTATTTTGGCTTGAAATTTTGATATGAGGTGAAATACAACAAACTAGATTTTTAGTGAAATTTTGGGAATTTTCCCATTAATACTCGATTTTATATGAATTAACTGGAAAATGAAATAATTAATTGATTAAAGATAATTAATTAATTATAGGAAGTGTAATTAACAAATCTGAAAAGAATACTGTAAAGGTAAATATTAACCAATGAGAATTTGACAGCAAACGGGGTTTGGTGTAAAATGTTTACTTAAGTAGGAAACAAAACAGTTTTCAAGTTAATTACGAAAATGCCATATCAACATGCGATAATCCGTATGGGTATTCAACTTGCGATAGCCAATAGGATGTTAACTTGCGATAACTATCAACTTATGATATTTATATGGTAATTAACTTGTGATGGCTTGGTTTGATAGAAGCTTAACTTGCAATGGCTTGATGGAAGCTCAACTTGTGGTGGCTAAGGGAAGTCCACTTGCGATAGATACTTGGAGCTCGACATGCAATAACTAGGGAAGTTATCAACCTACGATAGCTCATAAGAGCTTAAATTACGATAGCTGATAAACTATCAACATGCATTGGCTAGTTGAGGGTCAATTAGCGGTGGCCTAAGAAAATCAACATGTGATAGCTATAGGATAGCCAATATGCGATAACTAGGCCTGACATGCAATGGCTATGGGATAGCCAATATGTGACAGCTAAGTTCAATTTGCGATAGCTTGGGAAGCTATGATTTTCTAAGTAAAATGAGTGCACTTTGGAAGATATTTTCCAAGTGTTAATAGACTATTTCATAGAGATGAAATTATGGAAGAATTTTATAAGTTAAAATTATGTTAACTTATTTTTGAAATGGAAGAAAGCTTAGAGAAGCTAATAAATGATAGGGTATCATTTAATCAAAGACTAAAATGTTTTGTCTAAATTCCGTGTAGGATACACAACTAATGAATGAAGGAAAAAGGCTGAACAATGGTCGTAATGATATACCGGCTCATAGAGTTATAAGATGGCAGGGTGTCAAGACTATTAAGTCTAAAAACCAATGGTACATAAGACGGTGTCATGATAGGGTTCAATCAAAAAAGGCTTAAACTCTAAAGGGGAGCTATGGCAGGGTGCTAAAACATCAGGGTGGTGTTATACGTAAAATAAACCGGCAACGAGAAAGATGGCGGTTCGGGACTAAGAGGGGCTATTGACGCTTAGTAAGGAAACTTGCTGGAATGTATTCAAGATGCTTCAACCTCTTAGAAGAGTCACTGTGGCTCCCATGGTGGAATGAGTAGCCATTTCATCGTGTGACATTGTTCGAGAAAGGATAAATTAGGATAGACGGACCTAGAGAGGTAATCACTAAATAAGTAAACGATGACTTAAAGATGAACACCTAAAAAAAGACATTAGGTGATGTTTGAATGGATGTTGAATGATGATATGACTTGGTTCATGATTGTATATTAAGTATAGGTTATACTTAATTTGAATTGAAAGAACTAATATGACATGGTTCATAATTGGATGAAAAGTGTATGGTACACTTATGGATTGAACGTACCACACATGATTGCTTTTGATGTAATGTCTGTTTACATGCTATGATGTAATTGTTATGATGAGAAATGAGGGGAAAACCCATTCCGTGCTATAGCAGCATGGTCTCGCTATGATTGCTTAGGGTAAGATTTTACTTATACTAGACTTTATGGCTGATCATGTGTTTTTATTATTTTCCATAAACTCATGGGTATTCATTTGATCAGGCTGAGTTTATGGATTAGATAGTTATCTTTTGGAAGGATAAATAAACATTCAGAAGACGAAGTAGGAGGCTTATATAGCAAATAAAAGTTATTTTGAAATTTCTGCTTTGTAATACCACGAATTATAACTGGTTATGTGTTATGTTGGCATCTTCATATGTAGGATATGACACTACTCTTATTTCTTATTATATTTACCCCTACATGGGAACGAGAAGGGTTAATGAATCATGTAAAAAAATTGATGTAATGGAAGTTTATTTAGCTGCTCTGTTTACTTAATGTTGTGTGAAATAATACTAAACTCTCTTTGTTGCTTGAAAATAACTCCAGTGATGACTACAACATCACCAACGTCTCTTTTTGGGTCTCGAAGTGGGGGATGTTACAGTTGTGCTCGACATCCTTTTGTTAGGTAGGAGACTGTCGAACAAAAAATTCTATTTGGTAGGTGGCTACCAAACAGGATATTCTATTCGGTTGTTTACCGACTTGACCTCCAGTCTTTGCAATTTTCACTTTTTCCTTTCGATTTTTCTCACATTATATTTTGATCTTTTCTCCTCTTCGTCTTAGCCTTCTGATAAAGTTTCATCTCCTGACCTTGAGCATATTTCCATCTGATTTATGTGTATTTCGAGACTATACCAATTTTCCCCTAGCATCTTTCACCCTCAAACTACGCTTTGTGGATACGAAACATGCTTTGCTTAAGATCAAACCATAGTGTGGGAATTGTGTACTGGAGGCACAATTCCATAATACTCAAGTATGTCCATTTACATAGCCTGTAAATCAGGAGGTTGTAGGGTGAAGAGCTTCTGTCCTTGCTAAGTCATTTGTCTTTTCTCCCACCATCATGGGTTTCACATATTCAAGCGACAGGTGCTATTATGTCATCTAGTATTTCTAAATATCAATCCAGATTTATTCCTAAAAGTAAGTCATAAATTCATGTTACTATCTTTATATTTTACGAGGTCAGTGTTTGGAGAATCCTACTTCATGTTCAGATGAAGTTGACCGTTCTTTGGGGCTTTTTTGAAAGATCATACTCCATTGCCTCTATCGGAGTCAGGTCCTATCTATGGGACTGGTCAAAATTTCACTCCACTATCTCTAGAGGAGTTGGTACTAGTCTTTGAGGCTAAATAACTTGATACTTCACTGTCTCTAGTGAAGTTACCATACCACCGAGGTTAGGCGATAATATACTCTACTGCCTATGATGGAATTGAACCTTTTCTCTAGGGCTAGGAAGTTTATACTTTGCTATCTCTAGCAGAGTTAGGTTAGTTTATACTCCACTGTCTCTAGCTGAGTTAAATGAGTTTATACTCTACTATCTCTGGCAGAGTTGTTTGAGTTCATACTCTGCTGTCTCTTGTAAATCTATTTTAGTTTATACTCTACTGTCTTTGGTAGTGTTGTATAAGTTTATATTCCGCTGTCTCTAGCAGAGTTGAAAGATTATACTCCGCTATCTTCAGAAGAGTTAGGGAACAACAAATGGGTCGTTTTAAGCATGTGGCGGTGGAAGGAGTTCACAACTCCTAAATCAGAAAGCATCCGACAAGTCCAGCCGTTCGCTTGTCAGCAAAATGGACATGCATCTTGAAGTTCAAGAGACATTCGACGAACCCATCCAGTCACTCATCAAATGGAAGTGCCATATAGACATTTCATTCTTAACAATTGTTATGTGCATCTGTCATTAGATTCCCAATAAGAGAAGAACATACTCTGACATCCGTGGAGGATCCAACAATATGCCTTTGAGCATGGCTTATACTCTTTCTCTGCAAGGAATCAGTTTCATCAATATCCATCAGATTAGAGTTCATGGCACTCTCACTGGACTTACCTACAGAGAGAAAAAATCAGGCCTAACAATTCATACACTAATTCTGTAATCTTGTTCTACTACGTAGAACATAATACTATTGGTTATATTGTATAGATTATAGTTCAATTGGTTCATAAATTAATCACAAGACACATTTATATTAGTCTATAAATATCAAGTTCATAACTAAGCGGTTCAAACAAAGTTTAGAAAGTTCAGAAATAAAATCAAATCTAAAGGTTCTGGTCGAAATGTGCCTTGGGTTTCAGCCTAGAGCATGCCAATGAGATTCGTCTCTGGGTCTCATATAAGCATACTAAGTTACACTTCCGAACCTTATTTAAACTATAAATAAACAAAGAAAATCTTAAAATCATCTCTTTGTGACTTCAAGAGATGTCCATGCATCTGAACACACCACGCGAGCTGCCACCAGTAATCACTGTTTGTTTCATTGGTTGCTTAGACTGTCACCCAGTTAAAGCTTGACTACTGCCCATTGGGCTTTTAATGTATTGTAATAATCTTTTCTTTTAAATATGCTTCTCGATAGATCTTAAAGGTGCTGCCTTTCATTGATCTCATGACCATAGATCTTATGAAAGATGCAGTATTTTCCAATTTCCACCTCCGCTGTAGTTGACTCTCTGATTCTTGATTCACCATAACCCATGGTTTACCTAATTGCAAGATAGATTCTTTTTGGAGTTTCCATAAGCTATGAACGTTGAAACTTGCTATGTCCTCCTCCAAAGCATTTGCTTTCTCCAGCTCTATCATCTATCTTTCGCTTGCCCCTATCTTAGGGTTTTTCATCTCCAACTTGATGGACAAGAACCAGTCCATAACACACCATATTCTGGAGTGTGATCACATGGGAAATTAATTAATTAAATAAATAATCAAAAATACATTATTAAATAATAATTAAGTAAGGTAAGCTCATTAATATAATAATAAGTGAATGTTAAGATGAAGAGTTTAGGGGATTAATAAGATTAAGTTAGAAAGTGATTTTAGCCTAAGCCCAAACTATTAACCCCAAACTATTCCATCTCCTCGTTCATCCCCCCCCCCCCCCCCCGCACAAAACATACAAAAATTATGCCTACCACCATTAGGAAGAAAAGGAAGAGAAAATCCAACCAAAAGGGAAGAGCTTTTACCTCTAAGAAGAAAAAGAGGATTTCAATCAAGTTTTAATCAAACCTAGGTGAGTAATACTTATCTAATCCCTTCTAAACATGTTTGGTTTCGAATTGTATCCGTTTATAATGCACTGAATGATAATGAACAAGTTTTAAGAATGATAAGATAAATTTGCTCATGTTGGAAATTTAATGGTAATGATTTTGGCATGCTTTAGGGAAAACAAGGGTAAAACCTTCCTCGAATGCTTTGGATTTTTTATGATGTTAAAACATTAGTTTGTAGGTCGATTTTAATTTTAAATTCTTTTTGGAGAAAGAGATGATTAATTGTGAATTTCCAAAATGGTATTGGGCATTTCGAGCTTAAAAATTAAATATATTAAATTTTAATATTTTGCTCCCAAATTTGTATAGGTGATAAAAAATGGTCTAACTGATTTTTGGGGATGTTTCCCAGCGTTTTCAATTCACCAAGATTTATTTGGTGAATAAAGCCTTAATTGTTAAGGGAAATAATTAAATTAATCTTGCATATAATTAAGGTTTTGGAAGGAAAGAGAAGTTTCTTCTTTGGTTTTATGACTACGAATTATGAAAAGTTTCGTTTAACTAACGAGAATTTGACAAGGATAAGATTTCAGTAAAAAAACATTAATTTTTAAGGAAATAAATAGGTTTTTGAAATAATTATGAGTTTTCCATTTAGATCAATGATGGCTCAAATCTAGGCATGTGATAGCTAGAAATTTCTTAACTTACCCTACATCTTGACATACAATAGCCTTAAGGTCTTGACATTCAATGGCTTTAAAATTAAATATTCGATAGCTTGGGAACTTGTGGCATTCGATAGCACTAAGCTTGGTATGTAATAGCTTAGCATGCGATGGCTTTGACCTGCAATAGCTTTAGATGCACAATAGCTTTAGACTCGCAATGGCTTTGACTTACGATAGCTTAACATGCGATAGGTTGGAAAGCGATAGCTTAACCTTCGATAGCTTTGGAATGTGATGCATGGTAGCTTTAGACGCCATATAGCTTTGACTTACGATAGCTTTTAGGGCCAACTTATGATATCCTTATAGTTTGGCTTCTGTTAGCTTAGCATACAATAGGTTGGCATGTGATAGCTCAACCATCGATAGTTTTTGACTATGACAAGCAATAGCTTTCCAATAGCTTAGAGGAACAAGATGCTTGCGATAGCTATGAGGGTTGAAATTTCCTAAGTAAAGAATAATAAGTTAGAATCTAGTAACTTGTTTATAAAAAGGGAAATTTAAGCCAAGTTTAATAAAGCTAAGAGATGGTAAGTAGTATCATTTGAAATGATAAAACATGGTATAAGGCCTTAATGGAAACCAAATGTCTAAACATGACATAATATTCAGTAATATTATGTAAGGCCTTAGTGACAACCAAATGTTACGGCATAATATTCACTGATATTGGGGTAAGACCTTAGTGGCAACCAAATATCTAAACATGACGTAATATTTGGTAATATTGATGTAAGACCTTAGTGGTAACCAAATATTTAAACACGACGTGATATTCGCTAATAATGTTATAAGGCCTTTATGGCGATCCAAATGTCTAAATACAACATAATAATTGGTAACGTTGGTATAAGTCCTTAGTGGCTACCAAACGTCTAAAATGATGTAATATTCGGTAATGTTGGAGTAAGGCATTGGTGACATCCATAAGTCTAAATACGACATGGTATTCTATAACAAGGTATAAGGCCTTAGTGGGAATCTAATTATTTACTTATAATAAAAATGGGAAATTAAGATAATGGCCAGGGTGGCAACCTAAAATGTCCAATACCGACGATAAAAAACAGTAGGAATATGACATGTGTGGCAATTTAAATAAACTGACTATAGAAACTAGTCAGAATAAGTCGTGAAAAGTAAACCTCACATTTATGTTGGAATTGGTGGTTTGAGATTGATCATGATATGATGTAATTTCCGTTGATTGTTAGTAGGGGAAAACCTGTTCCATGCTTCGATGACGTAATCTCATTACATGATTTTTTGTTTAGGGTAAATTATTACTTATACCCATTCCATGCTTCAGTGACGTGGTCTCATTCGAGTAGGCTGAGTTTATGATTTAGACATGTTGCTTTTGGAAAAGACGAATAAAGATCCAAAGATGAAGCATGAGGTTTGTTTTCTAATGAAAGATGTTTTAAATTTCCATTGTTGTAAAATCAAATTGTATAACTGGTTCAGTATTCTTGTCGGCCTCTTCATATGTCGGGCATGACACTACTATTTATGTTTTATTATATTTACCCTAACATAGGCACAAATTAGGTTAAGGAAAATGTAATGACAATGATGTAAAGGTAGTTTTACGCAATTAAATAATTTAGCTGCTCTATTTACTTAATGTTGTAAAAGAAAAAAAATACCGATCTGATTTTGTCACTTGAAAATAATTCTGGTGATGACTACTGCATCATCGACATTCATTTTTGGATCTCAAATAGAGGATGTTACAACTTGGTATCATAGCTTAGGGTAGGGGACACTTAAGTAAAATAGAGCTAAGTAAAAATTAGATGATTAGAAAACAAATATCTTGGGGAAAGTATATGCTGCCGATATAATGTACTTGTGTTTTGATATGAATATATAGGTGGATATTTCTATCCCCCTACTATTGTTCTCACACTGTTTACTTCAGTTTCTCATGAACACTTTCTTATGTAGGAAGCAAGAATGGAAATGCAAAGCAAACGTTTGACGTTGGGAGTTACAATAACAAATGCTATAGAGGCACCGATAATATGCAAACGAATCGCCAAGTTGGAGAGGCAGCCTTAGAAGATCGTGTTGAAGCCAGTAATAGGATGCTTGCCCTAACCATAGGAAATGTGAACATAAATGCACTTTTCTAGCAATTTATAGCAAATTTGGCGCGGCAATAAATGCCATCGCAGGCCCTAAATGTGCTTAGAAGCCAGATGCAGCCAGTTAGGCAAGATTTTGCTAAGGTGAACAAGGATTTTCAAATGTTGGGAGGAAAGATGTTTGATGGAACAAAACAAGCATTAGAGGCAAGTGATTGGATTTGTGGAGACTTGGAACGTACAGATGCACAGAAAGTGAAGCTAGTATTTAGGCAGCTTAAAGGTTTGGAAAGTATTCGGTGGGATAAAGTGAGGGATGATCGACGAACTTTGGTGTGAACAAAAACTGCAATTTATTTCACCGCAAGCACACGATATTAATTTTAATATTTTTGCGAATACAGGACGAATCCACATGGAGTTTATTATGTATTAGTGTTTAATAAAATTCTAGGCATGTAAAACGATATTTTAAGATTGTGATTTGATTAAGATAAACTAAGAAATTATTAAATTGTAGAAAATTGAAATTCCAAAGAAATAAAATAAAAATAAACGATCAATCAATTCAAGGAAATAAAGTGCTATAAAGGGACAACTACGAAGATCTACTGGCCTCTTGGCAAATCTATAAATTTTGGATGTAAGTGCTAAATATTAAACAGAAATAAAACTAAAATAAAAATATAATAGAAAAGATAAATAAAGACGGAAACTGAAATTACTAAACAACGAAACTGAAACTAAAATTAAATAGGACTTACTTTTATTGCTAAATAATAGAAGCATAAGAAAAATACTATTTTTTTCTAAATCATAATCTAATCTAAAATTAAGAAAATAAAGAAAGCAAAACCTAAGATAAATTAAACTAAACTATGCCGAAATGTTTTCAAATGTGGTTAGATGAAGGTATTTATAGAGCTCTTTACATCCAGATCTAAGCACTTAGTCAAAAATGGGAATATTCTATAATAATTAGACTTGGTCCTGCTTTAAAATCCTCTTGTTTCTAATGCAAGTAAATTTAAATATAGAAATAGGTCTAGAAAGGTCTTTCTCCAGTATATTTAGAAGCTTTTTGATTCTGTATGTTCCATAGTGTTCTAGAAAGTTTTGTCTCCTATATATTTCAGAAGCTTATTGTTCTTCTAGAAGATTCTTGACTTGGAATATTATAGAAGCTTCTTGACATTTCTCTAGAGAATGTACTCAGTTTTAAATATATAGGCCAAGCGGGATTCAAATCAGTAATCTCCTAGTGAATGCACATCTATAAAAACCAATTGTGCTACAACATCCGTTGTGTACATATGTGCAACTAGCACTTTTGAGCTAGTACTTCGATAATTGCTTCACTCTTTAGAAATCAAGAACCTGCAATAAACATAATCAAAATATAAAGTAATACTACCTTATGAATATTAATGTGTAATTAAGCAGTTTGAAATATACACAATTTGATATTTATCAAATACCCCCACACTAGAACACTTATTCATCCTTGAATAAATCTAACTAAATTTATTAGCTACACTTTCATAGGGAAACATAATTGCATTTAGCGTCTGCAACAAGCTTTTAAACCCCTAGCTGTCCGTAGTAGGACGGGTTGTGTCTTTTGAGGATTTTCAGCATATACTACCAATAAAATCCAAATGTATTATGTCATGATTCGAATGAAACTATGTGAATGCTAAAAGTTATGAAAATTGATGAATCAATTTATTTTTAAATAGCTACAACATTGTAGTGCACATATTTTTCAGTCAAAATCTTGAAATTTAAGTTCATCGCCTAGTTACTAACTTTAAATAAAAATCAACTTGTCATCACACTCAACTCTAGCTTGCTAGTTGTTTTGGTTGAAAACATAGTGAATTTATGAAATTATGTCTTTATTTGATTGTCAAAGTTTGCAAAGTGATATTTCTATTTCTACTTGTATAAAAAATTCAAACAAATGAAACTAAGAAGAATGCTTTGAATTCAATCACTTGCTCTCTTTTAATTTATTATTTTATTTTTATTTTTTACAAGCATACTCCAAACAAATAGGACCAAGGTATACCATCCATGCACTGCCTTTCGGGCTTATGTAAGAATGAAATAAAGCTCGGAAAACTGTGCAAACCAACCCGACTATGTTAGTAAAGGTCAGTGATCCTTAGATGTCCAACTCATAAAATGAGACCAAAGTATGCTATCAATGCACTGCCTTTCAGGCTTACGTGAAAAAAGGATGGATCTTGGCGATTGTGCACACCAATGCTAGATGTACTAGCAATGTAGGGTACCCTTGGTTTTTGTTATTATTATCACTAGCAGGTTTTTTTGAGAGAGAGAAAGTAATGCAAAATCATCTTAGCACATCTTAATTATAAAGATATGAAAACGTTAATGCATGTACTTTAGACTTACCACTTCTAAATTGACAACAAACTTCATAGTCATCACCTATGAATCAACCTATAAACTAACTTCACTATTATCATATGTAATTTAAAAAAATTATTTTATTTTTCATTTGAGGCTTGTGATTCACAAAAATTCCCTTCAATGACTGACATAGCGCACCTACTATGTTATGTTGTTCAAAATAAACTGATTTCAACCAATTTGAAAAGAAAAAAAATGCGCGAGAAAAAAATGCTATGTCCTTAATGAATATGCTTAAATGAAAAGAAAATTATTATTCATGCAAAAATGAATGCAATTTTGAAAAAGGTCAAATTTTAATTAAAAAAACGTAAATAAAAATGAACGTAACATGGGTCTTCCACTTACACTTAAATTTGGCAGTGTCTTAATTGTTCAAAATGTTTTCTAAACTTGAAGGAAACTATCCGCAAATGGATGCAATGCAAAATGATTTGTAACATAAAATGCAATTTAACAATACATTGAATGGAATTAACAATATGCTAAAATGGATTATATATGAAATAATATAAACGTTTATGATGAATGCAATGCAAATAACGCCACCATCCTTTTCCTCCATGCTTGGTTTTGATTTTCTGTTTCCCCCCACACTATGCTTAGGCATGTTTTCTATTAGGCAAATTCCTTTGACCAACATTTCATCTTTATATCTAGATTTATAGTCAATTCGGTTCATGTCTATGTATCTTGTGAATTAAAGTTTTTCAACGAAAGAATTTTCCATAAAGTGATTCATGTGCTTCACAAATTTATCATTGTATTTTTTCAAAATTATGCGGTCATGAACGAGTATAGTTGAAACAATAAAATAAATATGTTGAGTATCATTTAATAATTTAGTTGGCTTAGTTTGCTCTTTTACAAGATGTAGATCAAGCTTATGTTCAATATCAAGGGTTTTGATTGTTGATATTTAAACATTTTCATTAAGTTCTAAATTAATTTTAGGTTCACATTCATTAGCTTCATAAATTGACATTTCATTTCATTAATTTTAGGTTCACATTCATTAGCTTCATAAATTAACATTTCATTCCATTAGGAATAGTTTCAGGTTTTTCATCGATAGAAATTTCTATAAAACTAAAATTTTCAAAATTCGATTGGTGATTTAAATTTAACACATTCTTACAAAACAACTCATCCTTAATCAGTCCAAAATTTTCATGTTCACCGTTTGTATTCTTTAACCAAATCACTAAAAACTTCATCAGCTTTATAATTTTCAACATCAAAAATTATTATTTCCAACCTATCGTTATCAGGCAAAAGGAAGATCAAATTTCTAGAATATTTCCTTTTCTGTAAGAGAATTGAAATCTAAATCATTTACTGAATTTTGAACAACTTCGTTAAGGTTATCATTATCGGTTTCCAAAGCTTTTATTTGAAAATTATCGACGTGATTGAAATTCAGATTATTTTCTGATTCATTGAATGTGATAATATTTTTTCTTCTCTCGTGGAAATTGCAATAAGTTTTAAGTAAGAGGTTTATATAAATTTTCTAATTAAATTGCCAACCATCTAATTGAACCCTTTTTGATTGTTTTCCATTATAAAGCCTATTCTCAATATTTTGATCATAGTCACCCCAACGATCAAAATTATTTCTAACTTGAATTTTGTTTCCGTTTACGTGGAAATTATATTGATGTTGGAAATCGTATTGTAAATGGAAATTAGTTTCATAATGAAAACCATTTTGATGATGAGAATTAGATTCATAACCAAAATCGTTACAGATGGAAGAAAAAGTATACTTTTGGTCATTTTCAAAATTTTGACTTGGATTATTGTAGAAATTTTGTCCACTATGCATACTGTTTGTCATATAAATAAAGTCACTTCTACTATCAAAATTACTTTCATAATGGTTTTCATGCCCATATTGATTTTGAGAAAATTATTTTTAGGCTCAAAATTATTTTGATGTGGATTAGGCACATAATATAAATCACTAGAATTTGGATAAAATCTATAATTTCGAGTATTTTTAAAATCTATTAAATAATAGTAAAGCAGAAGAATTCAGACCCTCTTATTGATTCTAGGGGTTTTCTCCACTCTCCTTGATCCTCTCAAGATATTATTTTTTCAAATTTTTATAATTTATCATTTTAAAATTATTCTACTAAATTTCTTATATTATTTTACATTCAAAACCAATTTTTCAACAAAAATTGCAATTATTACAAATCTCTCCACGCTTTTGTTCTAATATTTTGCATTTAAACCCATAAAGTTAAATTAACTACATAATTCAAAATTTAAAACGTTTGATAAACTCTAAATCCTAAAAAATGACAATTTCAATGCATATACCTTAGTCGCATCAACAAAGTGGTAAAATTAAATTTTCATTTAGATACAAAGCATATTAATTATCATAACATAAATTATATACATTAATAATAATTATAAATTTATTTTATAATTCGTTTGTCTAAATGTAGTTATGCATTGCACTAAAAGTTTCTATTTTTAACTTCAAATACTTACATTTTAAAATTTCTACAATTACTTACAAACTCTTCTTAATTCTCCACTAATATTTTATATTGAAGTCCATATATTTAACTGATATTTGTAATCTTAAATTCAAGGTATTTAAATAAATTCACTTAACTAATATTCACTAATTCATTTAACAAATCCTAAAAAACAATTTAAATATGTATACAGTACTCGTATATATGAGCAAAAATGATATAATTATTTTTTTATTTCGATATAAAGACATATAAATCACATAATATAAAATGTATACATAAACAATAACAATTTTTTGATTTATAATTCATTTATCTTAAAAAATTATCATATATTGCATAACTAAATTTCGTTGTTAACCACCTTTAAAGGATAAATTTATATTTTTAAAAGAATGCAATGTGAACACACGTATTACACAGTAAAAAGTAGGTTATACAAAATTATCATTTTTAACATGATATTAAACCTTACCGAATTCATAACTCAACTAATGCTCCATAACAATTATTTTATAATTATCAATTTGTAAATATGACTCCCTTACAATAAAATGAAATTCATAGTTGGTAGCAAAGTTAAAATTGTTTAATAATTAAAATCTCAAATAATGGATTATGATTCACATATAGATAAGCTAGCCATAAGATGCTCCTCTCATCTATAGTTACGTACAGAAGTATTCTCAATCTTCTCTTACTTTTTCATATTCAATTACTTATAAATTATTTAAATAAATTCAGTTACGTAATATTCATTAATTTATTTGTAAATCCTAAAAAACAATCTAATATGTATGCAACATTCATATTAATAGAAGTGGTAAAGTTTTTTTTTCCATTCATATATTAAAAATATGCATATATAATAATACATGTTTGAGTTAGAAAATTAATTCTCATATATATATATATATATATATATATATATATATATATATATAGCAAAGATTGAACCTTCAACCTTACATCAGAACATCGTATGTCATTTTAATTCGAAATTCATCTATCTCAATAAATTGATAATATATTGCATAATGAAATTCTGCTTTTAACAATAACTAAAATATTAACATCATTTTTACTAACATTATCGTGTACAACGCACGGGTTACACACTAGTTTTGACAATGCTTATAACAATAAAGTAGCTATCTTAAAGTTTATTTGGACGACATTTAATGAGAATTCATTACAATGTTTTTTATTGTAATTATATGAGTTATGCACATGGGGATGTCCAAACATTTTTAAAATGACAACAAATTTAAATAAAATCCAAAGGAAAGTGAACACCTATAAAGTTAAGTGATTGATTTGACTGTCTGAACTTGCCGCTTTATTGTCTCCGCTTCCAATTGGAGTGCACACAAATAACGCTCCATTAGTGTTCGTCCCTTACTTTTTCGGCCCCAACTTTTTTTGGTCGGGCCTTTTAACAAAGCCCAAAATGCGCTCTCCTGTACATAAAACTAAACCGAGCCTACAAATGCAGCCGCCACTTCAGTTCGATTCTTTACTTCTGCCTTTTTTTAAGCACAAGGCGGAGGTCTTCGAGTGGGATGTGGATTTGGGTATGCGGTGAGGTTGGGCGGTGGGTTCGGTTTGCACTGGTTTCTGATGAAGTGTTTTGGTGATGGATGCTGGCTGGTGCAATGGTGAAGGAAGGTGAATCGGAAGTTGACGAGGTGAACGGGGTTCTCGATTTAGAAGTAGTGTGGTTGGGATGGTAAAGAGCAGAAGGGGCTGCAGGGTGAAGTGCGGACTAGGGTTTGTCTGGTAGAGGAGATGTTGTTTGCAGCGGTTGGGTGATGCGAGGTGATATTGGCAATGAGATGGCTTGCGATCTGATCGGAGCACGGTGAATGTGGGCTGGGTTATCAGATGCTGGAGCGCGATGGAGGAGGATGTGAATTTGGGGTTGCGGATTGCGGTTGGGATCTAGGGTTATTGTGAGTTGGAGTTTTAATGTTGGATATGGATGGTTGGTTGATGGGTGTCGCGACGAGCTATTGGTGATTGCGAGGATTCTCTGATGAAGGTTTGGGTCTGTGGTGATGGGATGACATTAGGGGTTGCAGGGTGGTTTATTGTGGCCGTGCCGTTGATCGGAGTTGTGGTGGAGGTTTAGGCTTTAGGGAAGGAGATTAAAATGAGCTACGGCAAGTTGGAAGAAAAAAATTGTTTGTTTGAAGAAAAGAAAAAAGATACGAACAAAAATGTTTTTTTTCTTTTCTTTACCGACCCTGTTTAACCTTAATTTTAGTGATAATAATATGCAATAGGAATAAAAAGTACATCCATTAAATTTATTAATCAAAACTGATTATGTTTTTTCTATTATTTTATTGGAAAAAAGGAAATACTAACACACATCGAATATTAAATGAGCACATGAAATTAATTAAACTTTCTATCAATGATGATTTTTGGTGTGAACAAAAATCACTATATATTTTACTACAAACGCACGGTGTAAATTGTAATATGTGTGGGTGTAAATTGTAATATTTGTGTGAATACGAGCCGAATTCATGTATATGTTATTAGTTATTAGTGTTCAATCAAATTCTATGTGTGTTAGATGAAATTGGAAGATTATGATTTTATTAAGATGAACTAAGAAATTGCTAGAAATATTTTAAAAAATTGTAGAGAAATAATTAAAAGATATGAACAATCAACTCAAGAAAATAAAGTGCTATAAAGAAACAATTAAAAGATCTACTAACCTCTTGGCAAACCAATAGTTCTCGGATATAAGTACTAAATATTAAACAGAATAAAAATTTAAACAAAAATGCAATAGAAATGATAAATAAAGACTGAAGCTGAAGTTGAAACTGAAATAAAATAAGAGTGATTTTTATTGCTAAATAGAAGTACAGTTTTTTCCCCTAACTCTAGTCTAATCTAAAACAAAGAAAATAAAGAAAAAAACGACAAAATAAACTAAACTGTGCTAAGATGTCTTCAAATGTGGTTAGGTGGAGGTATTTATAGAGCTATTTGCATCCAAATCTAAACATTTGGCCAAATATGGGAATATTCTAGAATTAGACTTTGTCTTACTTTGGAATCCCCTTGCATATGTTACATCCAAGTGAAACTAAATATAGAAATATGTCTAGAAAGGTCTTTCTTCAGTATATTCTAGAAGCTTCTTGGTTCTGTATGTTCCATAGTGTTCTAGAAAGTTCTTTCTCCAATATATTCAAAAGCTTCTTGATATTCCAAAAGATTATTGACTTGATATGTTCAAAAATGTTCTTGACATTGCTCCAGAGAATTTAATTGGTTTAAATATATACATCAAGCCGAATTCAAACCAATGGCCTCTTAGTGAATGCACGTCTACAAAACCGACTGAGTTACAACATATTTTGTGTACATATGTGGAACTAACACTTTTGAGCCAATTCTTCGATGATTTCTTCACCCTTTAGATATCAAGAATATGTAGAAACACAACCAAACTACAAAGTAATACCACCTTATGAATATTAAAATGGGTAATATGCGGTTTAAAATATACATAGTTTGATGTTTGTTAAGGATTGAGATTCCTGAGCATGAAGTTGCCTAGGAAAGGTTTAAGGAGATGTTTGAAGAGCATTTCATTCCTGGATCGGAGTTGTCAACAATGTTCAGGGAATTTGTTGAATTGCAACAATGGAGCATGACTATACTAAAGTATGTGTAGAAGTTTAACGTCTGGCCCAAGTACTGGACTGATTTGATTAGAACTCCAAGGAAGGTGGATAAGTTTATTTTGGGGTTGATGCCAGGGTTAAGTGATTTAAAAATGGCTCATGTAGCACTTGCATCCAACAAAGTGGTAGACATGGCGAGTATGTATGAGCTTATGTACACTAAGAGATATATTATAGGGCAGAAGTCCCAAGCTGATAAGAAAAGGAAGTTTACCCCTTATTAGAAGGCAAAGAGGCCAACAACAGAGAGGAAGGGATCAGGGGAAAGAGACGGAAGGATGTTGCTGAAGTGACATGCTATAATTGTGGGTAGAAGGGACACCATGGAACAAAGTGTCCAAAGCCAACTATAGTGACCAAAGTCAAATGCTTTAACCGTGACAAATCTAGGCATAAGAAGAAGGATTGTCCTGAGTTAAGGCAAGCAAAGGTCTTCGCTGTAGAAGGACCGTCAGATGGACCAACGGTTAGGGAAAAGGAGGGGTGTTGTGCCAGTAGGTATGATTTCAATCTCAATAACTTCAGTTAGAGTTCTTTTTTATACTGGTGCTACACACTCTTTTATTTCTAAAGACTGGTAGGTACGCAACTCTTGAATTAAGATGTACTGACCTTGAGTTTGCTTTGTGTGGACGTTTGTTTATTTACGACCCATATGTGTTTGACTTCATAGGATAGAGGTAATTTTAGGTATGTATTAGTGTGTAATTACGCTAGGATCTATTATATTGATAGAGTTATCACTTTGCAAAATCCAAGGGATAGAGAAGGATCATGATAGTGTTGGACGTAATAAAGGAGAAATCAGACTGATGTTGTGTGCGTTGGAATATCAGGAGGATAAGATAAATAGAGTTGTTAACAAGAAAACTTGTCAACACTCCAAAGCAAAGTCTAAAGTGTAGATGCCTCCTTCGAAACTCCTTTCTGATCAAATAGAGATAGTTAAAACCTTACTATTCCCTTAAAACCACCTTTCGAAATAGGTTGATTCAGTTAAATTTCTTCTTGTTCAACCTTTCGACTCAGTCGAAAAGCCCGATTCCTTTTATTATACCTTTTCAACTGGTTAAGTCAAAATTCCTCCTTATTCAACCTTCTGACTCGGTCAAAACACCTGTATCCCTTCCTATTAAGCCTTTCAAACTAGTTTAATTGGTTTAGTTATCCTTTTGAAACACCCTTTCGAAACAGTTGAGGAAACTCAAGGGTTGGACCTTAAGGTATGAATTAGATGAAAAGTTCCGACTTCATCGAAAGTTTGCCTTTCAATGGCTTGGGTTAGGACCTATAGATCTAAGGATATTGCCTGAGCTAAAGGTTTCAACTTGCTCAAAAGGTAACCTTTCGATCACTTGAGGTTAGGAGCTAAGGCTCTAAGGATATTGGTTGAGCTAAAGGTTTCAACTCACTCAAAAGGTGGCCCTTCGATCAAGTCAACATAAGAAGATCATAAATTGAATCCAATAAGAGTATTAAATCAGCTGCATATCCAAGAATATCATAATCTTACTTTCACTAAACTAATGCTATACAAATTGATCAAGTCCCCACTCTAATTTCAAAATTAGGGTTTACAAATTTAAGAAAGTACAAGAATGAAGTGAATGAATTCAAATCCCCAAAACCAGACCCCTAGGGTCTTATTTATAGGTGCGGGCTGGCACCTTTCGAATTACTCCTTTCGACTTGGTCGAAAGGCAGCCTTGGAGACCCTTTCGTTGTCGTTCACATTGGGAGCATCCTTATGCATTGCTTTTGAATGGACTTGAGCGCTTTCGACTTCATCGAAAGGGGTAGGTGTGTTTCTCTACTTTGTGTTGTTGTGTTGTTGCAAGTGAGAAAAGGTACGAGCTTTTGACTCTGTCGATAGGTTGATCTTTGGGCTTTCAAAGGTGTTGAAATGCTGAAGATTTTAAAGCGAAAGGTAACTTTCGAAGACATACTTGCTGATTGATGCGGAACCTCTTCTTCTGGTATAGGAGATTACCATATTGAACTTTAGCAAGCTTTTCTTTCTTAGTTGTAAAAGGTTTCGGCCGGTTCGAAAGGCTTAGTTACGCTTTTGAATGGGTTGCTCTAAAAAAACAACTTTTTGTGGTATGTGAATGAAGGCGAAACCTTTAGTTTCGAAAGGTTTGGCGTGCACGTGAGTGGCTGTAATTTGCTGCCTTCGAAAGGTGCTCCTCAGCTTGTTCGAAATGTATTCATGCAGGCGGAAGCATCTGTTTCGAAAGGAAGTACTTAAAGAGAATGGGTTCTTGCATCCCCTTTCAACTCCTTCGAAAGCTTATAACACACTTAATCTTTGCGGTAGCATCCCTTCGACTCCTTCGAAAGGCTTTGTTGATGCTATCATCTTTTCTAAATTCTTCTCTTCTACTCCTCTTGGTTTCGACAAGATTGAAGTGAGAATTGGTGGTAACACTTGCCTCCTCCTCCCCTCCCCCGGCGAAGGGATGCCCTTGACTTTCCAAGTCAACCATTTCGAAACCCACAAAGTTTCCCGCCTTTTGATATTTCCAGATAGATCTTGACCGTTCTTTTAAATTTGATCGGACGGCCTTCTTTGCACCTGTTGTTTCTATAAATTACGCTTTCTTCTTCTCCTTTTCATTTACCTGCCATTGAAAGCTCACAGCAAAAAATGAAAAATTACAACCTCCTTTTAAATCCTTATTTTTATTCAACACAATTTCGGATCTAAGGTATATGCTTGTTGTTTTCTCCCTGAAATTAATTCATCGCCTTCGATTTCAATTTTAAAGTTTTTAGGATTGAACCTGTATTTCTATTTTGAGTCCAATAAAATGATTCGAGTTTTTGTTCATATGAAATTATTCTTGGATTCACTTATATGTTTATTTTATTCGATTTATGATGTTAATTTTAAGTTAGAATTCAAATTCGTCAGGTTTTGGGGATATTTTCCATTACTACGCACAAACTCAGGCATTTTTCTAATTGTGGTTCAAATTTATATTTTGGGAATTTTTGCTGTTGTTGATTGTAAATTCACGCTCGAATCAATTTAATTATTAACTTTTGAAGTATTGGATTGAAATTGAAGTTGGGGGAAAGATTTTTCCTGTAACTTCACAGAGAAGTTTAAGTCATACGAATCAACGTGACATTGTAATTTGACTTTTCACCCCTTCGAAAGGGGTTGAGGCGGCTAACTCCGTTTTGCTTCTTCAACATCTTTCGATGGGGTTAAAAGGAGGTCCTGTATATCTTTTAATTGATCTCTTCGAAAGTGTTGATGTATCCAACACGAAGTGGACTTCTTCGAAAGCATTAGTATGTTTTAATATATTCTGACACCTTTCGAAGAAGTTGACCTGAGGTACTTCACTAAATGGTTACATAATATATACTTTCGAAAGCATAATTTTTATTTTATGGTTTTCGAAACCTCTATTATATATAAAAGTGAATTTAACCTGCCGTTGGATTCATTCCTAATTTTAATTTACTTCTAGGGGATGTTGGGAGTTAGAAATTCACTCTTTTTTCATAAACTGGATCGAGGAAAACATATTTTGTTTAAGTTGAAAACCAAACCTTTCGGCTTGATCGAAACCTACTATATTGAATCAAGTTTAGTTGTTGGTACGCTTTCGAAACCTTACACCCCTTTCAACTTGCTTGAAACCCATTGTAGTTAACTGGGATTTGATCATCATTTTATACAAACACTGTCGAAACGTCCCAAAGCCCTTTCATTTGTATTGATATTACTTAAACCCAAGTCTTTCGACTTAATTGGTATATAGGGTTTCGACAACATTCATATTCTTTGAATAAACCAAATTCATGGGCTTCGACATTGTCAAAAGGTTTATTTGTCCTATTTGTGGAATGTTGTTAGCGTATATTTATATTCAAACTAGTTGTGTAGGCTTTAACTATTCCTTTTAATAGTAAAATCTTCCTTGGGCTTTCGACATTGTCGAAGGGTGCTTGTAGGTGTTCCCATTCCATTTACCCCTTTGACACTATTGAAGCTCAACGAATTTCATTTCCTAAATTGACTTTGACATTCTTTCAAGGATATGAAATTACAAATTTTGGTTAATATTTGAATTGTTGTAATAGGTTTTCGACATCCTTAAAATAGGTTAATAATAGAACAAATTATAACTTTTTACTGAAATGATTTCACCTGACAGGATCATGGGTGTGAAAAAGGTCTCCCAGAAACCTGAAAAAGATACGGTACCAGTGGTAGAATCTTCTCCAAAGAAGGTTGAAGTCGTTTCCAAACATTCTCTAATATCTTCCCAGGATGAGGTTGACGCCATTCTAAATGAATCTGGCATCACTGGGGTAGAAGCCATTCCCTCAAGTAACATCGATACCATTCAAAATCCTCCCGAAGGATATTTAGCCTATACTGCCATTCATATTTAGCATGGCGGCTTCCTGCCTTTCCCAGATTTCTTGTCCAAGTTATTGACCCACCTGGGCATTGCACCTATATAGTTATCTCCCAATGCATATATGTAACAACCCGAAATTTAAGCTATAATAATTAATTAACGAATTAATTAAATGATAAAATAACTTTGTGAAATTATCAGAATTGAGCCACGGAAGTTGCGACCATTGTGTCCGTGGTAATTTTATGGTCAATTTCCATATATTGAACGTCAGAATCTGAGCTAGAACGCGAGAGATACGAATTAAACAAGAAGAAAAAAATATATACATGGCTAGGTCGACCTAGATATCGACCTAACCACTGCTACCAAGCAGGGGTAAGGTCGACAGGTAGGTCGACTAGCCCCTATTAATGAACGAGGAATTTAATTCTTTCGTTCTATGCGATTTCAACACGTCATTTAGCTTCTTTTCTCTCATCCGGTGCGTCCGTGCTCCCATCCGACGGCTCTTATCAAGCCTATGACGTGCACCAAATTCAATCTCCAAATCCAACGGTCTGAGATCCACAAGCACCACTATAAATAAGACCTTAGGCCTAGTTATTTTTCTCATTTAGATTTTCTCCATCTGGGTTCATTGCTTGAGACTGGACCCTAAAAGGAATATTTTTCCGAGGAGAAGATCTTTTCAATTAAAATATTTTATACGCTATAAGTGGATCCGGAAAGACCAAGGAAAGAGCTAAGGACCACAGGTGAGCGTTTAAGTAACTATTTTAGATTTTTAAGTAATTTAAAATAATAGGTTTTCAACAGTTGTAGTTTTTCTGCAATTTTGAGACCGCTTTTATACAAGTTGTTTACAGTTAATTTTTAATGTTCTTTTCAGTCTATTTTATTTAGCTATTTTATTCATTCATTTATAGTTATTTACTGTCATTTACAGTTATTTGTATTTTATTTACATCCATTTTGCATTAGATTTTAGCCTGTAAATTTTAGTTCTTTTTATTCCTTTTACGCGAATAAATTAATAAAAAGTGGATAATTCGCTAATATGGACTAAATTTTAAGAACACTAAAATTACAGAAAATTGGACGTAAATAAGTAGAACTATAATAAAAGAATATAGACTGAAATTGACAAGTTTGACATTTGCAAGCAAGTTATAACTAGTAGATATAACTAGAAAGACAAGATAAAAGAGTAATTATAACATAGGTTATAATTGAATAGAAAGAACAGAAAGAGGCTTATTTTAAAAACTTACACTAAGTTAATAAGCAAATAGAGCAGAATGAATGGAAGAGGCTTATTTAAAAGACTTATATTAAGTTAATAAACAAAGATAGAAGTAGGGCCCATAAACAATAGCATTCCCTTTCAGACTAGAACTGATGGTTTCATAGTAGGTGAGGCTGAGCATAACCCTTTCAGACTAGGACTGATGGTCTCACAACACACTTAGGTGAGGCTGAGCAGGACCCTTTCAGACTAGGCATGATGGTCTCACAACGGAGGAGGTGAGGCTAGGCACGCTTATGTTGTTTAGGGTAAGAAGGAGCAACAGATAGTGTGAGCCTAACGGTGGTCGTGTGTGCGGCCTCGGCGTAGGGAGATAAGTCGCTATAGAGTTCAGAGCGCTAGCAGGTGTCTTTTTGCTGTGGGACCCACGTTGGGGACTAGCTCACAGTGGCACAACAGAGATAGAAGGCCGATCAGAGGGTAGAATTAGGAATTCAGCCTAATTAAAATAGGATTAGGAATTCAGCCTAATCAAAGCAGTAATCTAAGACAAGTGCAAACGATCGAAATAATCAAAGCAAGCAGCGTTTTATTCCAGCCTTTTCTTTTCCTTTATTTCCTTTTTATACTAGAACTGTTGATAAGTCTATTATCTTTATCTCGCTTAAAAATACTAGTAGTTACTTCTACTCACCAGACTTTTAGTCTGACCCACTCCTCTATTTTTCCCCTTTCCCCTTCCATAGGCCAGCAGAGGCAGGGACAGTAGATTTCGGACTCTTGGAGATTTCAGCTGCGGAGATTTTTCTCCATGTATTCTACTTCTTCTTTTTCAGTTTTTATTTCATTTTGATATACTGGTACTTTTCTTTGAGAGGGATAGTTATTTTATGTATTCTGATGTTATGACTAAGACAATGTTTTTCACTAGACATGGATATTTGGTATTTTGAGACATATGTGGTTTTATGAAGTATTTATGAAGTTTTACTTTTAAATAAGTTAATGTTTTAAATGTTTTCGCTGTTTTATTTATTTTGTCTTGTAAATCTTAGTCTCTGTAAAGTTTTTAGCTATACCTATAACGCACAATATCCTTTAGTGTGCCCTTTTGGGTATACTAAGGGGTATGGGTTGTTTCAATATACATACCTTCTTTCTTTGGAACTTATGGCTCTGGAGTTGGGCATTCCTTCGTTAAATGCTGAAGTTCTCAACTACTTGGTTCGCCTAGTCAAACTCAGCAATCTGAACAACCATATTTTCAGAGCCAATCCCCAAAAAAACTAATCTCAAAGGGGGTAAACAAATTTAGAGACCGGGAAATGCAATCCTTCTTCGTCAAATGCTTTCCAAATATCAGTGGGGTCTTTTCTTCTCATCGTAAGTTGATCATAGTCTTTATCTTTATTAAGTTGCTTTTTTTGTTAATCTGCGCTTCTTTATCAGGTCCTTCTACTAAAGATCTCAATAATGAGGATAAGAAAACCATCAAGTTGTTGATTGCTCTTCAAGTAGCATCGGAAATAGGCTCACACTGTTGACTCCATCAAACCTTTGGAAACATTCTCTTCTCCCCGCGAGTCAGAGATTCCTTGGTCAATCCCTACTTGTTCAACATACTTCTCGGAGCAAACGCTTCTTGTCTTTGAGTGATCCTAAGAACTTTTCTCCTATGTCTTTTTCCCAGATCACCCTGGTGAGCTTAAGCGTAGCACTTATAGTTTATTGTTGTGTTACTTTTTAAATTACTGCACTGACTTGTGATTTTTTGAATTTTCGGCAACTGCTCCTCTGGTCGAATTAATCGACGGTGATCCATTTCCTCAACTTCCGTATCTGGTGCATCATCCCTGACTCTGGCCATTGCTAGGTCGAAGATAATTGCTAAGAGGAAATTGAACAAGGTGGCTATAGTGGGCCCATCTCTCAAGAAAGCTAAGATCGTTGAAGTTACATCTTCTCCGTCACTAGAAGAGGGTGAGACCGTCGACGTGGGCAAAACTTTTGAGAGTCCTATTCTTGAAGCTCCTCTCAATCGACCCAAAATAACTCCCTCAAAAGACGATCTTATGTCTTGAATTGTTGTCTCCGATTCTCCCCACGTCATCGAGCAAATGCAAAAAGATTTGGGAGCTTCAACTCCTTCTCAGGAATTGGACCCCTCCAGACCCACGCCACCAGTGCTTACAGGTGATTTTGAGAAAATGGTTCAATCTATCTTGAACTCTTCATCCTTTGCTTCCATACACCCACCTTCTTCCGTTCCTGACCTGGTAGGTCACCGTCGATCTCTAATAAAGCAACAACTTATGGTACATTTCATATTATTTAACCTTTTTATTATTATTTCTTTCTAAATGTTGACTTACGCCACACTTTTCCTTTTAGATTTCTAAAAGATGGCTCTCTCTTCAAGAAAGCACATCGAAATCTTCTGCTGGGACATCCATACTTCAAGAGGAAATCTCAACCTTGAACAGCCAGATCATCTCCCTGACTGCTGACAAAAATAACGTTGTGAAGGAATGGGAAAGATTGGGAGCCTCTCTCGCTCAAGCAGAATCTATTATTTCTAAAGAAAGGGAAGCAAAACAGCTTTTGGCCGATGAAATTTGGCTTTGAAAATAGCTTTGAAAGAATCTGAAGATGAGAAGGCTCGATGGTATCCAAACAATCCTCTCTCAGAAAGAGACCGGAGAAAAAGAAAAGTTCCTTAAAGTTGGTTGTCAACAATATTTCTAAAGCCAAGCTAAGGGTGTCACAATTTATGAGTACTTCCCTCGACTACATCATTGTAAACTCTTATGAGGACGCCCTTATGCTTTCCTACGCCGACAACATTGAGAAATGCCCAGATTTGAGCTTCCCTTCACTCGACCTTGCTCTAGTCAAAAGATTTATGGACAAGGTCAAAAAAATGGAGCACGGAGTTGAAGTCCCTGAGAGAGAGGATATTAACGCTTCTAAAATTTTATCTTTTGAAGTCCCTTTTGTCGAAGTATACTCTGATTCTGATAAAGAAGGTGATAAAGATGAAGCCGCTGCCGAAGAAGGCGGCATTGATGACGATGACAATGATAATGATGATGATGATAAGATAGAGGCCAGGGTTCAGGTGGCAACGGATGTGGTCACATCGACATTCATGAGAAAGATGGTGATGAAATCACTGGGGCTTCAAGAAAAGTCAATCCCAATCCGAGTACCCGTGAATCAACCCTTCCTGAACTTCCTGAGCTTTCTGACCTTCAAGAAGGGACTGTTGACATCAATGTCAAAGAACAAAGAGAGAAAAAGCAGGTCCCTCCAACTTCAATCCCCCTCTCTCGGCTATGGGATTCCTTGTCTAAATGGCTTTCATTTCAAAGATAGTAATAGTTGACATCTTTTATTTTAGATAAGGAGGAAATCCATCCAACTTTATAAATCAAAGTTTGAAAGAAAAAAACAGAAATAAATAGCTTGTATAGAGAGTTAGACACTACAAGAAAATCAGCTTTTGGTTGCATAAAATGGTGGCCTTTTTCCCTAAATGCAACCAATAACATTTCAGCCTGTTTTATAAACGCGGCAAAAAGATTTTACTATCCTGCGCATGCCAAAATCTTTCCACGTAAATACAATTAACGTAACCAGTATGTTTGCGCTCTCTCACTTAGAAAATTTTAACCTAATCCCAAATTGCTTCAACAAAAGCAAACAAACAAAGGTCGATTCCCATTCTTCTCTCCACATCGTCATTGCAGCACGTCTCTACATTGTAGTTTATTGTCATTGTTGCTTCTACTCTTCTGTCGTTTTCTCCTCATCGTAGAAAATTTTAGGTATGATTTTTATAAATCAATTTTGTTATTGTGATTAAAGTTAATCGGTTTTGTGATTAGGTTAATTAGCTTCTAATCGGGTGCGGTTAAGTTAATCGCTAATTCTGTGATTGTGGTATGTTATTCAAATGGTCGATTTTGTGATTGTGGTCGTGATTGTGGTTAGGTTAATCGATTTGGTCAATTCTCTTATAGTATTAAAATGTGAATGTGTTTTGAGGTTTTATGTAATAAGTACCAATATCAGTGAGAGTATATGGAGTTAACTGAGTTTATAAACTAGTTCATAAACTTGATGACTATTTATTGTTTTAAGTTCTGAAGAAGTGTAATGTGTGGTATCCTCTTAGTATGGTTATCTATTATTTTGACATAATTAAGTTCTGTGAAGCGAACTATGAACTGTAATGTGTGGTATCCTCATGGTGCATATGTTTGACAGTTGCCTTGCTTCATTATTAATGTTTTGCATTCTATACACTTCATGACCAAATATTAGTTTATGCATTATTGATTTGTGTGTCGACTGCTCTAGGATCATCTATAGATTATTACTTCGTGCTTTTGCAGCTAACTGGATTATTAAATCTGATAATATATAATTTACCAGGTAAAGCCTTCTACGTGATTGGGATAGATGTAAACCAAAGCCGAGCTCCATTTATTTTGTAGGATTGCTCTTGAGGTAAGGATAGACCAGAAGTATATAGTTTCTTTATGGTACATGTTGGGGACCAATTAGCCTATTTTATTAATCATACCGAGCCATCTGTTGCCATGATTGTCCTATATTAACACATCTATGCTCTCTTTGGCATAATAATATTGGTTCATTCACATCTTGTTCATATTTTGATGGAAAAACATTTAACAAATCCGTGTCTGATGAGGATAAGTATTTCGACTGTATCTTAATATAAAAGCATGTAAATTATGTTATTACATTTAGCTGTGTTGGTTTCTATTGCACTTTAAGTACGGTTATAGTTGTGGTTTTGTTATATTCATTTCTTGATCCAACCTACTAAACCTTTATTCGACTCGTAGTCTTATCAAAATATCACCTGCTGCAAATCTTACAAATATGTTGCTGCATACCTGCCTTATTATTTGTTAGACATTCGAATCTTGTCCTAGTTAAGCTTACAACTCCTGCTATTATGTTTTATTCTTTATAAAATTCTATCAGCCTAGATAGGCTCAGCATGTAATTGTTTTTGGATGTACCTTTGAGTATGTTTCTTTACTTTATAGGAAATGGCACTGAAGGAAAAATCAAGAATTAATGTGGAAGCTAGATGTTCATAGGACACTATATGCTCACATGACGTAAGTTTAAATTTGATTGTTTCTACTGACTTGTGGTGCAGGATCCTGTTTTACTAATAAGGATTATCAAATTGACAGACGATTTAACTTGATATAGGATTGCAAGGAAGATGATGAAGATGAAAAGCCCTTAAATCATAGTGAAGATAACAGAGAGGAAAGGTGCAATACCATTTTCAACAGTTGGATAGGAGCAAGTAATGCTACTTAAATATGTTACATATTTACCGTTCAAGACATAAGAGAGAGAAATCACTTGGAATGCTTACATAAAATTTTGTGAAGCTATTCCTAGTCTTTGATGTAAGTATTTAGAAAATTGTAGGTGTTTTCCCTTTTCTTCTTTTTTTTTCTTTGGTTAACCCTGTTTAATCATCATATAATTCATTTCAAATGTAGTAGCGCTAATTCTATATCTCAAATTTTCTTATAGTATTTAAGCGAGTTTCAAATGTAGCAGCGCTAATAATAATATAATTAAGTTAACCGAGTTTTAATAATAATAGTATAAGTTAACTAAGTTAATAAAAATTAACTAAGTTTTGTTAAAATTAACTAAACTTAAGTGAACTAAATTTTAAAAATAATAATAATATAACTAATTTAACAAAGTTTTATAAATGATGATGATGATAATGAATTAACTAGGTTTATAAAAATTAACTAAGTCTATAATAATAATAATACAATTAAGTTAACAAAGTTTTAATAATGATGATGATGATGATGATAAGTTAACTAAGTTAATAAAAATTAACTAAGTTTCGTTAAAATTAAATAACTTTTATAAAATTAACTAAGTTTAAGTTAACTAAAATTTATAAATAACAATATTATAACTAAGTTTGTGCACTGGTAGGGGTATTTTGAGGAATGGTAGTGGACAGGGGTAGTGATTGATGTTGTGAAAGAGGGTATGTAGCTGGGTGTTTTGATGTGGTATGAAGGGTTGTAGAGGGCAATGTAGGATGAAGTTGTAGTTTGATATGAGCGGTTTGTAAGGGGGATGATGAAGTACTGACAGAGGAGATTAGGTGGTGAATTGCAATAAAGTCAGTAATGTAGTGGCACTGTTTCTAATCAGGTGGAAGGTTTGTGATACTATGGTCTGGAAGTGATACTGTGGTCAAGTGATGACAATATTTGATGTGGTAAGAAATGCTTGCAGAGGTTGGTTTTGTGAAGTTGAAGTGATGTTTAGGTGGTTGTTGAACTGTGGGTGGATGGAAGTGATATGGTGGTCAGGGGGTTTGTGTGCAGGTAGATGGTTAATTGAAACTGCAGTTTTTGGTTTTGAAGTGGATGGGCAATTTTGTTTTAAGTGGTAGGGGGTTTGATGGCAATAGGTAACGAAGATGTATGACAGTGGATTGTTTAAGTTGTTGTAAATGTTTGATGTGGTGGAAGTTGCAAAGTGGCGGTTTCAGGTAATGAGTGGCCAATGACTGAGATGTAGGTTGGTGCAGTTTGTGGTTGGAGGTTGATGGGTAGTATTGGTGAAGTGTTTGTGATAGTGAAGTGGTTGTTGATAAACAGAGGAGTAGTAGTGATCAAGGTGAGATATTTATATATGTTGTTGATGGGTAAGTTGTATGTAAATGGTGGAGCTGCAGTTTTGTAAATGGTTTGTATTGGTGGTAGTAGCTGTTAGTGGTTGATGTTTATGACAGTAGGATGTATGACAGGGCAGAATTGTGGATGAGATGGTGGGGTTGATGCACTGTGTATGTGTAGTGATAGAAGTATAGGTGAGGCTGTTGAATTGTGGGAAGTAGGCAAAGTTGATTGGAGGGGTGTGAAGTTGGATGGATGCTACAGTTTGGCAGCGGAGTAGTTTGTGTATAATGCACTGCAGTGTTTCTGGTTATATCACTGTGCAGGGTGATGTCAGTAGGGTGATTGTAGGGATTAGGAGATAGTATGGTATGGATTGTGTAATGACAATGTAATGGAACAGAGGTCGTGGAGCAGTGATTGGAGAAGCACTGGAAGTTGATGACTGTTTGTTTGGGTGAGTGGTAGAAGAAGGGTGACAGTCTGAAGACAGTGAGGAGTTTGTTGATTCAGGCAATATTTGAATCACTGAATGGCAGATGTATGGACGGTGAAGGATGGAGTATGGTATGTATGTGTTACTGAGGCCAGGTAGTAATGGATGTTTGTGAGTGGTTTTGGATGAAATGGCTGAAGTGGTGGATGGTTGGTGAAAGATGGTATGTAGTTAAGATGGTGATGTCAGTGGGTATAAGGCAGTGATGAAATGAAGATATAAAGGGAATGATGATGCACAGAAGTATGGGTTTCTGAAATGTACAGGTAGAGATAAAATGTACAAAACATTGATGACAAATCTTCATTTTCATTTTATTCTTGGCCAAAACTAACATGCACATTATTTAGTTTTCATATTCAGTCGTGCATATTCAGTTGAACACAAGATTGCACATATTCAGTTGTGCATAACTTTAGTCTCATTGTTTTATCAGTATTGATGGTCCTGTCATTATTATCTCAGTATTGATTATAACTTGAGTCTCAATGTTAATTATATTTTGTCTACAAGTAAGCGTTTCTGAAGAATGAGCAGTAGCAGCACTAGTTTATCGTACTTATTAGGTAGTTTGGTTGTTTATTGTACTTGCTTAGTTCAGATGTTTATGGTACTTTAACTGCAGCAGTAGCATATTGTTTGTGGTACGTAGTTCGGTTGTGTAAACTTCTATGTACGGTTAACCTTCTGTCTTGAAACTACTGTTCGGTTTTGTAAACTTCTATGTACGGTTAACATATTGTTTTTAGTGCTTTTGTTTATGTATTTTGTGGTTTTTAAATGTGTTTATGTTTGAATGTGTATGTGTATGTGTATATGTATATGTATTTTGCGGTTGTTTAATGTGTATGTGTTTATGTATTATGTTATAAGCTATGAACAAGATTGAACTGGAGACAATTTATAGGCAGAGCTGGAATATTTTTAGTAGCGTTTCGAAAATGCTACTAAAAAATGCTACAAAAAATAAAGGGTCGAAGGAGAGCATATATAGTAGCGTTTTATACACGCTTCAAAAAAAGAATTTAGTGGCGTTTCATAAACGCTGCAGTAAAACGATTTATGGTAGCGTTGAAATAAGTGCAACTAAAAATCAGGTATTTTTAGTCGCGGGCTTTATAACAACGTTTATCAAAACGCTGCTAAAACTTTTAGTAGCGTTTTTTGAGCGCTACTAAAAATCAAAATTCTTGTGGTGAGATAAGCAGTTAAAAGAACACAATACTCTCTCTGACAAGTATCAAATCCCTCGATTGACTTTGATCAAGATATGTCCAAGCTCCTTCAACAGATAAGTGATTTAGAGATAAAGTAAAAGATGGTCAAGCCTTGTGTAAATCCCTGGAGTTTATCATGTGGGACAACATTCAAAATATCTATTTGCCAATTTCTACGATTGCCTCATCTGCTGTGAAATCGACAAGGTCGTCATCTTTAGCTATTCAAAAATTTCCAGCTACGACTAACCCTCCGTCTGGCATAGACGAGAGTGTGGTAGGAGAATGGTGCAAAAAGGTCAAATTCGAAATAATGATCTATTTTGACGACCAACAGAAAGTGAGGTACTCACATCGCATAAATGAGTATGCGACTAGGATTCAGAAACTTGAACATGACAAATATCTTCTTCGAAAGCACATTGTAGATTTAGAAAGGCAAAACAAACCCTCAAAGGTGCTAATAAAGCTGTCAACCGCGATTTAAAGGCTTGCATTGATTCCATCGATGATGTTGATGAAATAAGGAAAAAAGAAAAGAAGCTTAAAGAGATTCTCTGTATAGCAATTTAGCATATTGTCAATCCTTTGATTACTGAAAATCTAAATAAGACTATTCAGGACTTGTAAAACATATACTTGTGTTGTATACTTGTAAATAATTTTGTAAATTATGTAAATATCACCTGGTTTGTAGTCCTTTCTTATAATGTTGTTTCTGAATCTGCTTTTTGATAACTTGGACTATGGTTTTTGTATTTGCTGGCCCATTCAGTCTTTCATTCTGATCTTATTTCCCTAAAAAGTATAAAGTAATTCTTTATCATTAACTTGAAATCTATATAGAAGTTTATCTACATTATTAGTGGAGGTTAACATATCATTATGTAAACATATGATAATAAGTGAAAAGTAATTCTATGGTTGAATACAGTTGAATAACTTAGAACCCATCTTTGGCAATGATGAGAGAGAGCCAGGAATTCAACTTCAACTATATTGATAGAATACCAGAAATCCAATGTAGAGAGCTAGAAATTCAATTCTGGATTCAATTATAGATGTTTAGAAATTCATCTTCTGGAGATAACTAATAGAAAGTCAATAATAATCGTGTAATAGAAGTCCAAAAATCATTGTCTGAAAATTTGTAGTAGAAGTCCAGTGACCTTGATTTGGGCATTAATAAAATAGATCTCGAGTTTAATTGAAGATTAGGAATTCATAGAAACCTCAATATTGTTTGCTTTAGGACCTAGATTCGGGCATTAACAAATGAAATTTAGAGGTCAAAAGATCCAAAACCCAGATTTCAGGTATTAGTGGATGATAACCAGAAATCCATTATAAACACTTAGGGCCCAGATTCAGGCATTAATGAGTAAAGTCCAGTAATAGCCCCGAAACCCAGATTCGGGTATGATGGAGACCATAGATTATTAGTAAAGACTGAAACCCTGATTCAGGTGTTAATAAGTGAAGTCCTGAACTTAATAATGAAAGACCCGAAACCCAGATTCGGGTATTAATAAGTGAAGTTTAGAAATTCTTCTTTGATAATTAGTCGGAGATTGTAGATTCTTATTTAAGTCTTCTGTTCTGTACCGCTCCATGGGTTTTGACTCTCTTGACATGTGTTACCCTTTTGGCCTTGTATGCTATCTCTGATTGATTTTCCGCTTCTCGGGCTCGGACGTCTTAGTCCATTGTTTGATATGCCGCTTCTCGGGCTCAGACGTCTTAGTCTGTTGTTTGATATGCAGCTTCTCGGGCTCGGACGTCTTAGTCCGTTGTTGTCTGGTCTGCTTGGTTAGCTTATCCACAAGCATGATCCAAGGACTTACCCAACCTCCCTCCAAGAGGCGCTCCAGCCAGGCCTTATAGGCAGGACTGAAGGCTTGTTCGGTATCTTGGCCAGGTTATAGCGTGGCGAGACCAAGGGCTTACTCTGTCCTCCCTCCATGAGGCGCATTGACCTAGCCATAGCGTGGCGCAATCAGGGGTTTGTCGATGCTTTAACTTGGCCATAGTGTGGCGTGGATAAAGGCTTACTCTAACCTCCCTCCAAGAGGTGCCTTGACCTGGCCAGAGCTAAAAGGGAGTGCGGATTAAGGATCTTAAGGCTAATTTAACACTAGAGGGGGGGGGGGGTGAATAGTGTTCAATGAATTCTAAGACTTATATGGACTAATTTAAAAATTATGATATAAACAAATGCAGAACTAAATCACAGAACAATCACAGAATCAAACACAGATGCAGAAAGTAAATAAAAAGCAGTAAAAGGAAAGAATACACCGGATTTTATACTGGTTCGGAGTTACCCTATGTCCAGTCCTGCACCAAGGCAAACACCTCGTATAGATTTTTATTATACCAATGTCGAGACTACAATCCTCAATTTCTAAAGGCCTTGAGGTACCCTCCTGTCTTCGAGTCTGGGGCAAACTCTCTTGATTTACGGGACACAAGATCACCCAATTGATTTCCAGGCACAACCATACCTTATAGAGAGACTCGATAAACTTTTGATTACAAATTGATCCTATAACTCTGATTAGCACTTTGATCTTCGAGAGAGGGCATAGAATCAAACAAGAATGAGATTCTAATTTGATTCACTTGAGAATTTGTCAGAATTTCGGCACGATCTTAAAAATATGAAAATTTTAGAATATGGATTTGTGGAGAAGAAGGAGTGAAGAAAATAAGAAAATAGTTAGTTAAAAAATTCATTTGTGAAGGCTATTTATAGACCAGTAACGGTCATAATCATTCGTGAAGAGATTTAAACGAATAGACACTTCTTTTGAAAATTGAAACTTTTGAATTTAACGGCCACCATGTCGACATGGGGTATCCCTTGATGTCGACATCCCTCATATTAAAAACAATGTAAAATTTGTTTTGAAAATAGTATTGAAAGAAAAACAAGATGAAATGATTCTGGAGTAAAATAAACTAATTTTCCTATGTTTTAAAATAAAGAAGAGTAGAAAAAAATATTTTTAGAATGTATATATAAATTTGATTTTAAATCTCAAATATATATATATTATAAAAGAATATTTAACAATCAGAAGATAGTTTAAAAACAAACGAAGTTTAAAACAAGAGTTTATTTAAAAACAAAAACAAAGAATATTTTAAGGCTAAAACATTTTTTTTGAAAATCATTTGAAAAGATAATTTTTAAGGCTAAAATATTTTGAAAAGAATTTTTGAAAATCATTTTGAAAAACCATTTTGAAGTAGTTTTGCAAGCTTTTTCCTGCAGAATATTTCATCACATCAGGACTCGAGAACTTGTACAAAACCAGGATGTTCGTGGGTTTGTAAGCCACTTGTCGTAGGTTTGTAAGCTACTTGTCGTGGGTTTGTAAGCCACTAAGAAGGTAGAAATGGGTTCCATCCCAAATGAAATTTGGAATGAAGATTTCCATGCTATTATGAAGTTTTAACAAAATTAGACACTTATCTTGAAATCTTGATCTTGATACTCATGAGTCTTCAAACATGATTTCTTCATTCTTGATCTTTATACTGTACAGTCTTCAATAATCAGTACCTGCCTTATATATATCCTGCATAATAACATTCATATATATATAGACAATAGTGTTAGTATATAAGTTATAATAAAATAAGTTACAAAGGTTGTTGTCATCAAAACCACTATCTCCAGTTCTTAACAATCTCCCCCTTTTTTATGATGACAACCCTATAAAATATACTTACCACTTCGATCATACCATAACTCCCCCTTACACCAACAACTCCCCCTTACTCCAAGCCTACTATTTTATATAACTTCTCCCCTTTTGTCATCAACAAAAATAACCTATAAACCTTGAACTTAATAGAAAATGAGATAAACAAACATATGACATAAGAATAATAACTATGAATGAGTGAAATATAGCATCCTAAGTTAAATGGAATTCAAGATTTTATACACCAAAGATTGTTTTTAGAAGAACATTAATTAAGATAACACTTATATACAAATTAACAAACCAATATACAATCAAGAAAGAGAAAAACGAAAAACGCTTAACGAGGACCCTTTACTATTGGTGATTTATGGACCGAACAATTTGGATAGTGGAGACAAAAGTTTCCACGTTGTTCGACCAAGTTCCCATTAGCGTCAAAAAGGACCTCTCCAACGCAAATCACGCCATCGTCTTCGTCCATATGAACATCCGGATTTGGCAGAGGATGTTCTTCTTCTTGATCCTCTTGTGGTTCTTCTAGAGGCTCTTCTTCTTCAGAATCCATGGCTTGTGATGATTCTTCGATGACAATGGGATTGGCATGGTTACCCATAAGGAATTTTTGTAAATTCCTAAGGATTCTGCCTTGCCTATCCTGTTCTCTAGCCATTCGCAGTTGACTCACTTGAATTTCCATCATCATTTGAAGCAAATCTTTCATCTTCTTTTGTAATTTGATGACTCGTACATGTGTGGAATGTTGAAAAGGGCTAGAATGAGGAGAAGTGGGTGAAGAAGGTTCATTATTAGAAGAGGAAGCCATTAATTTACTGTTTTAGAAGTTTATTACAGAGAATAGAATAGAGAAAAGGAGTAAAAGTCGAAATATATAAATATATAACTTAATAACTAATTTTAGAGGGAAATTTAAATTTGAAAATCTCGGCCTGTATGTCGACATAGGGGGATGGGTCATGTCGACATGCCCAGTTCAATTTTTGAGAAATTTTTATTTGTATCAATTATTAACTATACTTGTATAATTTATATTTCAGTTAATGAACATATACCTAATTCTCTTCTAAATTTAGTAAAGTTTTGTTCATTTAATGGTTTGGTTAATATATCAGCAATTTGTTTTTCAGTATTAATATATTCAAGAGTTATGACTTCTTTACTTATATTATCTCTAAGAAAATGATGTCTAATATCAATATGTTTTGTTCTAGCATGATGAGTTGGATTTTTAGATAGGTTTATTGCACTAGTATTATCACAATAAATTGGTGATTTAGTTATAGTAATCCAAAATATTTTAAAGTTTGTTGCATATATATAACTTGAGAACAAGCCAAAGCAGTAGATATATATTCTGCTTCAGTTGTTGACAAGGATATAGTGTTTTGCTTCTTACTAAACCAGGAAACCAAAGAATGTCCTAGAAAGTGACAAGTTCCACTTGTACTTTTTCGGTCTAATTTACAACCAGCGTAATCAGCATCATAATATGAAATTAAATCAAATACATCATTTTTAGGGTAAAATAAACCATAATCTAAAGTATGTTTTACATATCTTAAAATTCTTTTAACATCTTTTAAGTGAGTTTCTTTAGGTTGAGAATGGTATCTTGCACAGAGACAGACACTATGCATGATGTCAGGACGACTTGCTGTTATATAAAGCATCGAACCAATCATTCCCCTATATAATTTTTGATCAACATCTTTTGATTTATCTTCTTTACTTAAAGCTACATTAGTTGTCATTGGAGTTGGTTTCCCACTAGAAGTGGTCAATCCAAATTTATTAATTAAACTTTATCATATTTTTCTTGACTAATGAAAATTCCTTTATCTGATTGTTTGATTTGAAGTCCTAAGAAGAAACTTAGTTCTCCCATATGACTCATTTCAAATTCTTTAGTCATTATATCTGAGAATTCTTTATTTATTATGTTATTAGTTGACCCAAATATTCTATCATCTACATATATTTGTACTAATTGAATATCATTTTTGTTTCTTTTAATAAAAAGAGTTGTATCTATTTTACCAATTTCAAAACCAGATTGTAGTAAATAAGATTTAAGTCTTTCATACCAGGCTCTAGGAGCTTGTTTCAGACCATATAAAGCATTCTTTAATTTATATACATGATTTGGAAATTTATTATCTTCAAAAAGTGGAGGTTGTTCAACATAAACATCTTCTTTTACAAAACCATTTAGAAAAGCACTTTTAATATCCATTTGATATAACTTGAAATTATTGTAGTTTGCGAAAGCAAGTAGAATCCTGATAGCTTCTAGTCTTGCTACAGGTGCAAAGGTTTCGTCATAATCAATTCCTTCTTCTTGACAATAACCTTGCGCGACTAAACGAGCTTTATTTTTCACGACCTCACCAAGTTCATTGATTTTATTTTTATAAACCCATTTTGTTCCAATTATACTTTTATCCTCAGGTCTAGGAACAAGTTCCCAAACATCATTTCTGGTGAACTGATTCAATTCTTCTTGCATAGCAAGAATCCATGAATCATCAGATGATGCTTCCTTTGGATTTTCAGGTTCAATAGTCGATATAAAAGCTACATTACTCATACTATTTAGTTGATTTCTTGTTTTAAATATAGATTCAATATTTCCTAGTATATTTTCTGCAGGATGATATTTTAATGGCCTAATTCTTTTATTAGGTTGAATGATTTCACAATTAGTTTCATTAGGTTCATTATTTAAAGTTACAAAATCTTCTTCATCTTCTATTTGTACAGCATCTTTAAAATTTTCATCAAAAGATACATGCATTGTTTCTTCAATAGTGTTAGTTCTTAAATTATAAACTCTAAATGCTTTACTTCTATTAGAATATCCGATAAAGATACCTTTGTCGGATTTAGGTTCATATTTATCTAAATTATCTTTTGTATTAAGAATAAAACACTTACTACCAAAAACTTTAAAATAAGCTACTATGGGTTTCTTATTGTAAAGTAATTCATATGGTGTTTTATTAGTTAATGGTCTAATTAAAATCCTATTTAATATATAACAAGCTATAGCGACTGCTTCAGCCCAAAATGTTTTAGGTAAGTTACTATCAGAAAGCATTGTTCTAGCACACTCTTGAATCATTCTATTCTTACGTTCTACCACTCTGTTTGTTGTGGAGTTCTTGGAAAAAGAGAAATTATGTGTAATTCCTTTTCGATTACAGAAATTCTCAAAATTTTCATTTTCAAATTCTCCACCGTGATCACTACGAATAGTTTTTATTTTTAAAGAAAGTTGATTTTGAATTCTTTTAGCAAAATTCTTAAATAATTCAAAAGCATCACTTTTAAGTTTAAGAAAAAATGTCCAAGTATATCTAGAATAATCATCTACAATTACAAAAACATATTTATTGTGATTAATTGATTGAACTTGAGATGGACCAAATAAATCTAAATGAAGTAATTCTAGAGGTTTAGAAGTAGAAATCATATCTTTTAGTTTAAATGAACTTTTCTTAAGTTTTCCTAATTGGCAAGCATCACATATACTATCTACTTTAAAGTTTAACTTGGGAAGACCTCTAACTAAGTCAAGTTTTGATAACCTAGATAACAGTTTGAAATTTAAATGACCAAATCTTTTATGCCAAATCCAAGAGTCACTTGTATTAGCCAAAAGACATAAGTTATCATTTGAAACTTTCATACTAAGGATGTAAATGTTTATCTTCCTAATTCCTTCAAAGATAATATTTGACTTATTATCTTCGATGTGACACTTATCTTTTCCAAATTTAATTTTAAATCCTTTATCACATAGTTGACTTATACTAAGAAAATTATGTTTTAAATTCTTAACTAGCAAAACATCAGAAATAAGAGAAGTTTTAGAATTACCGACATTGCCGATGCCAATCACATATCCTTTTGAGTTGTCTCCAAAGTTGACCAATCCACCATCTTGATATATAATGTCATTGAGTATCTCGGGATTTCCAGTCATATGCCTTGAACAGCCACTATCAAGTATCCATTTATCTTTCTCAATTTGCACAGTTTGTCCATTCGTTGTTGATTCTTCAAAAGCCATGTAACATGTCTGTTCCTGCATAACAAACCAACTCGGTAGATAACTTGATTTTTCATAAAAATTATATGCAGACTTATGATACTTTGATGAAATGCATAAATTCAAACTAGTATTAACAAAATTTCCTAAAAATGTCATTTTTAACTTTTCAAGTTTTAGATTATGAAAACTATGAAAACCTATGCTTTGATACCAATTGAAAGGGAGTGCGGATTAAGGATCTTAAGGCTAATTTAACACTAGAGGGGGATGAATAGTGTTTAATGGGTTCTAAGACTTATATGGACTAATTTAAAAAGTATGATATAAACAAATGCAGAACTTAATCACAGAACAATCACAGAATCTAACACAGATGCAGAAAGTAAATAAAAAGTAGTAAAAGGAAAGAATACACCAGATTTTATACTGGTTCGGAGTTACCCTACGTCCAGTCCTGCACCAAGGAAAACACCTCATACAGATTTTTATTATACCAATGTCGAGATTACAATCCTCAATTTCTAAAGGCCTTGAAGTACCCTCCTGTCTTCGAGTCCAGGGCAAACTCTCTTGATTTACGAGACACAAGATCACCCAATTGATTTCCAGGCACAACCACACCTTATAGAGAGACTCGATAAACTTTTGATTACAAATTGGTCCTATAACTCTGATTAGCACTTTGATCTTCGAGAGAGGGCATAGAATCAAACAAGAATGAGATTCTAATTTGATTCACTTGAGAATTTGGCAGAATTTCGGCACGATCTTAAAAATATTAAAATTTTAGAATATGGATTTGTGGAGAAGAAGGAGTGAAGAAAATAAGAAAATAGTTAGTTAAAAAATTCGTTTGTGAAGGCTATTATAGACCGGTAACGGTCATAATCATTCGTGAAGAGATTTAAATGAATAGACACTTCTTTTGAAAATTGAAACTTTTGAATTTAACGGCCACCATGTCGACATGGGGTATCCCATGATGTCGACATCACTCGTATTAAAAACAATGTAAAATTTGTTTTGAAAATGGTATTGAAAGAAAAACAAGAAGAATTGATTCTGGAGTAAAATAAACTAATTTTCCTATGTTTTAAAATAAAGAAGAGTAGAAAAATATATTTTTAGAATGTATATATAAATTTGATTTTAAATCTCAAGTATATATATATATTATAAAAGAATATTTAACAATCAGAAGATAGTTTAAAAACAAACAAAGTTTAAAACAAGAGTTTATTTAAAAACAAAAACAAAGAATATTTTAAGGCTAAAACATTTTTTTTAAATCATTTGAAAAGATAATTTTTAAGGCTAAAACATTTTGAAAAGCAGTTTTGAAAATCATTTTGAAAAACCATTTTGAAGTAATTTTGCAAGCTTCTTCCTACATAATATTTCATCACATCAGGACTCGAGAACTTGTACAAAACCAGGATGTTCGTGGGTTTGTAAGCCACTTGTCGTAGGTTTGTAAGCTACTTGTCGTGGGTTTGTAAGCCACTAAGAAGGTAGAAATGGGTTCTATCCCAAATGAAATTTGGAATGAAGATTTCCATGCTATTATGAAGTTTTAACCAAACTAGACACTTATCTTGAAATCTTGATCTTGATACTCATGAGTCTTCAAACTTGATTTCTTCATTCTTGATCTTTATACTATACCGTCTTCAATAATCAGTACCTGCCTTATATATATCCTGCATAATAACATTCATATATATGTAGACAATAGTGTTAGTATATAAGTTATTATAAAATAAGTTACAAAGGTTGTTGTCATCAAAAAACTATCTCTAGTTCCTAACAAGAGCATGGTGCGGCTAAGGGCTTGTCGATGCTTTAACTTGGCCATAGTGTGGTGCGGATAAAGGCTTACTCTAACCTCCCTCCAAGAGGTGCTTTGACCTGGCCAACTCGACGTGGACAAATGCTTTGACCGTTTAAGGTAATGTCCAATTGTAAGGAGTACTCTACTCCTGACCATGTAGTTTTTTCTCAGTAAAGTGGTTCTTTATTGAATCAACTAGGATCTCTTTACAAATTCATTGATTTTGCCTTGTTTGAAGAAACTGATCATCATTCATTCCAATGCCATACATTGATTTGTCTCATGTCCATTCATCATGTGGTAGTGACAATAGGATCTTCCCTCATTCTTTTCATATTTAGGTTTTTTCTTCTGTGATGGCCAATAGTTGAGCTCTTCCTTGGTTAGAAAATAAACATTCTCGATTGATGTTGTCAAATTGCAATCCGTAAGGAGTCTTAACTTAAAGTTTGTCTTTTGAGGATGGTTTCTAGATCTTTTATTACTTGGTTCTGAAGCTTCACCCTCAACAACCATTTTTATTTTCAAAAACCTTTGAAATTCATATATAGGCAATGCCCTACTTGTTGCTTGATGTCATTTATGTGCAAAGGTGTCGTAATCAGTCATCATTCCCTCTTCAAAGGTTGTGCCTATGGTGTAGAGTTGAATTTTTTTCCTCATTTGGTCAAACAAATTATCACTTTTATTGCTTGTCCCTCCTAAGGCAAAGATAGGCGTGGGGCCAATGTGAAAAGGGTTTAGACTCCATTTATCTGGATTGTAAGATTTAGCATTCTTTTTCTTTATGATCCTTAAAGCTTCCAATCTCAGCATTTGTTCTTCATGTTGTTTAGAATCATTAACTATTCTAGGGAGAATCCAACTGGATGTGGCTCTGAGGATCCTTGTTCGGACCTTTTGATTTTGTTAAACACGATGATGTAAAGTCCAAAACAGGTAAGCTTGGAGTAGAAATGGGTTAGAGGAAAGTGGAGTTGTAGGTTCAACAAGAGCGGAGGTTCAGGCCCTCCTTCTAGTGCCAAAAATGTTAACAAGAAAACTTGTCAACACCCCAAAGCAGAGTCTAAAGTATAGATGTCTCCTTCGAAACTCCTTTTTGATCAGATAGAGATAGATAAAACCTTACTATTCTCTTAAAACCACCTTTCGAAACAGGTTGATTCAGTTAAAATTTCTTCTTGATCAACCTTTCGACTCAGTCGAAAGGCCTGATTCCCTTTATTATATCTTTTCAACTGGTTAAGTCAAAATTCCTCCTTACTCGACCTTCCGACTCAACTAAAACACCTGTATCCCTTCCTATTAAGCTTTTCAAACTAGTTTAATTGGTTTAGTTATCCTTTTGAAACACCCTTTCGAAACAGTTGAGGAAACTCAAGGGTTGGACCTTAGGGTATGAATTAGATGAAAGGTTTCGACTTCGTCGAAAGATTTCCTTTCAATGGCTTGGGTTAGGACCTACAGATCTAAGGATATTGCCTGAGCTAAAGGTTTTGACTTGCTCAAAGGTAACCTTTCGATCACTTGAGGTTAGGAGCTAAGGCTCTAAGGATATTGGTTGAGCTGATAGTTTCGACTCACTCAAAAGGTGACCCTTCGATCAAGTCGACATAAGTAGATCATAAACTAAATCCAATAAGAGTATTAAATCAGCTGCATATCCAAGAATATCATAATCTTGCTTTCACTAAACTAATGCTATATAAATTGATCAATTCCCCAATCTAATTCCAAATTAGGGTTTACAAATTTAAGAAAGTACAAGAATGAAGTGAATGAATTTAGATCCCCAAAACCAGACCCCTAGGGTCTTATTTATAGGTGCGATTGGCACCTTTCGAATTAGTCCTTTCGACTTGGTCGAAAGGCGGCCTTGGAGACCCTTTCATTGCCATTCACATTTTGGGCATCCTTATGCATTTCTTTTGAATGGACTTGAGCACTTTCGACTTCATCAAAAGGGGTAGTTGCGCTTCTCTACTTTGCGTTTCTATGTTGTTGCAAGTAAGAAAAGGGTCAATGCAAGTTGTTATGTGCTTTGGGAAGATGGGAAAATTGACATCTGGATATGTAAGTCCATTTGTGGTGATTGAGAGGATCGATAAACTTGAACATAGAGTCAAGTGGCCAAGTAGTTTGGCGGCTGTGCATGATGTTTTTCACAAATCACATCTGAGGAAATGTGCATGATGCAAGTACGATAGTGGAACTAAGGACAATTAGGGACTTATCTGTAGAACTAGATTTGACTTATGTTAAACAATCGAAAGAGAAAGTAGGTCGTGATACGAAAAATTTAAAGAACAAAGTTATTTGACTTGTTTGTGTCAAGTGGAGTGGCAATATAGATGATTATATCTAGGACGTAGAGGGTTAGATTAAGAACATTTATACAAAGTTGTTTTAGAATGTATTTTTGGGCATGTATATTTTGTTGTATAAACTAATTTTATGAGATGATATTATTATGTATTAGAAGTGGCACTAATACATTTTGATTTTTGATTTACATTAACAGGGAACTAGTATAATTGTTGTACTTGCATGTACATTGAGTTGATGACGGTAGTCATTATCCTGCCTTGTTCGAATTTAAGGACGAAATTCTTATAAGAAAAAGAGACTATAACACCCCATATTTTGGAGTGCCATAATACGAAGAATTAATTAAATAACTATTTAATTAAAAATACCTTATTGAATAATAATCAAGTATGGTAAGCTCGTTAATAAAAAAAGAAGTGAATGTTAAGTTGAGGAGTTTAAGGGATTAATAAAATTAAGCTAGAAAAGGATTTAATCCAAGCCCAAACTATTAACCCCTAACTATTCCATCTCCTTATTTTTCCTACACTTACACAAAATAAATAAACCTTAGGCCGAACACAATTAGGAATAAAAGGAAGAGAAATCAAACCAAAAAGGAAGAGATTTCATCTCTAAGAAGGAATAGAAGATTTTAATCAAACCTAGGTGCATAACAATTTCTCTAATCCCTTCCAAACCAGTTTAGGTTCGTACTGTATGTGTTTATAATGCTTTGAATGACAATGAGCAAGTTAGAATGATAGAATAAAATTGATCATATTTGGGAAATTAATGGTAATAATTTTGGCATGTTTTAGGGTTAAACGTGGATCAAACCTTCCTAAAAAATGTTTGAAATTTTTATACAATGTTTAAAAAATTAATTTGGAGGTGATTTTAATTTTAATTTTTTTTGGAGAAAGAGATAATTAATTATGAATTTCCTTAGTGGAAATTGGGCATTTTAAGGATTAAATTAATCATTAAAAATATTAAATTTTAATATTTTGCTCCAAAATTTGTATAGGTGATAAAACATGGTCTGAAATATTTTTGATGATTTTTCCCTTTATTTTCAATTTATTACGAATTATTTGGTGAAGAAAAGCCCTAATCGTTATCGAAAATAATTAAATTAATCTTGTTTATAATTAAGGTTTTAGGAAGGAAAGATAAGTTTCTTCTTTGATTTTGCAGCTAAGAATTCTAAAATGTTTTAATTAACTGATGAGAATTTGACAAAGATAAGAGTTTGGTAAAAAAATATTACTTTCTATGGAAATAATTTGGTTTTGGAAATAATTAAGAGTTTTCCATTTAGACCTATGATAGCTTAAATCTTGGCATGTGATAGCTAGAAATTTGTTAACATATGATAACTTCAAGTCTTGACAATCGATAGTCTTAAAGTCTTGACCTTCGATAGGTTTGAAATTAGACATTTAATAGCTTAGGAACTTATGGCATTCGATAGCACTAAGCTTGGTATGCAATAGCTTGGCATGCGGTAGCTTTGGCCTACGATAGATTTAGTCGCGCGATAGCTTTAGATGCATAATAGCTTTGACCTTTTATAGCTTAGCATGCAATATTTAGTAAGTGATAATTCAACCTTCAATAGCTTTGGAATGTGACATGCGAAGCTTTAGACATGCAATAGCTTTCACCCACGATAGCTTTTAGAGCTCAACTTACGATAACCTTATATTTTGGCTTGCGATTGCTTAACATAAGATAGGTTGACATTCAATAGCTCAACCATTGATAGCTTTAGACTATTAGCTTGAATTTAAGACTTCAAATAGCTTAAAGGAACATGAGGCTTGTGACAATTTTAAGGGATGAAATCTCCTAAGTAAAGATCAATGAAATTTAGTAACTTGTTTAAGAAATAGGAAATTTAAGACAAGCTTAAGAAAGCTAAGAGATGACATAATGTCTAAAAACGACATAATATTCAGATATATTTGGCGTGAGGCCTTAATGGCAACCAAGTGTCTAAACAGGACATAATATTCAGTAATATTGATGAAAGAACTTTATGGAAACCAATCTCTAAATACGATGTAATATTCCGCAATATTAGTGTAAGGCCTTAATGGAAACAAAATGTCTAAACATGATGTAATATTTGGTAATATTGTTGTAAGGTCTTAATAGCAACCAAATGTCTAAAACACGACACAAATATTGGTGTAAGACCTTCATGGCAGCCAAATGTCTAAATACAACATAAATTTCAGTAACATTGGTGTAAGGTCTTAACACGATGTAATATTTGGTAATGTTGGAGTAAGGCTTTAGTGACATCCATAAGTCTAAATACTACATTGTATTCTGAATCATTAGTGTAAGGCATGAGTGGAAACCTAATTATTTGCTCATGATAAAAATAGGAAATTAAGATAAAGGCCCGAGTGGCAACGTAAAATGTCCTACCCTGACATTAAAAATAAAAGGAAAAAAACATGTGTATTAATTAAATAAACCAACTATAGAACCTAATCAAAATAAGTCATGAAAAGTAAACCTTACAGTTACGTTGGAATTAATGATATGGGATTGCTCATGATATGATGTTTTATTACATAATACAATGTAGTCGCTGCTAATTGTTAGTGAGGGGAAAGCCTGTTTCATGCTTTAACCATGTGCTCTCACTGTACGATTTGTTGTCTAGGGTAATGTCTTACTAATAACAGGCTTTATGCCTGACTCGCGTTTTTATTAATTCCTATAAATTCACGGATGCTCATTCGAGTAGGTTGAGTTTATGGTTTAGACAGATTGCTTTTGAATAAGACGAGTAAAGCTCCAAAGACGAAATAGGAGGCTTATTTGATAATAAATGATATTCTAAGTTTCTGCTAATGTAAAACCAGATTGTATAACTGGTAAAGTGTTTATGTTAGCATCTTCTTATGTTGGAAATGACACTGCTATTTATGTTTTATAATATTTACCCCTGCATGTGCACGAATTGGGTTAATAAAAATGTAATGACAATGATGTAAAGATAGTTTTATATAATGAAATATTTAACTACTTTGTTTACTTAGTTTTGTAAAAGAAAAAATACTGATCTTATCACTTGAAAATAATTCTAGTGATGACTACAGCATCGTCGACTTTCATTTTTGGATCTCAAAATGGGGAATGCTACATGGTCCTACCTCAATAGCGGAATCCTCCAGGTGCATGACTTGTCGGCTTAATAGTATAAGTCCTCCAAGGTTGGGGTTGGGTTCTTCTTAAGCTCCTTGTAAATTCCATCTTCCTATTGATTCCTAAAACAACCGACGTATATGCCACTATAGCGTCGAATCATATAAGATAGCTTTATAAGGTTTCTCTATCTTTTTGCTTGATATTTCAAAGAACATCTAATTTTTCAGCTGGATGACATAAACTATATACTGAGTCACGAACTCCTCCTTCAACACAGACGATGTATTAATGGATCCGTGCTCCAAACGAATAAACCACATAATTGTTAGCTCTGATAAGAATGTATAAAAACAATGACACATTACCTCCTTCATAGCTCTGATTGCCTCCATATGTTGAATGTAGGGCCTCAAATGTGTTGTAGGATCAGTTTTTTCAGTATATTGTTACATAACTAGCATTTTAAAACCTGAGAGGTTGATTGCATATCGGATGTTTAGAGTGGACTGAATTTGGTTCATCTCGACAACATTTGGTCTCTTGCTCTGCTGGCCTAATATCGATGTATTATGTAACAACCCTGTTTAAGATACACCCAAGATAAAGAATAAAATAAATCTAAATCGACTTTTAAATGGGATTTGGAATTTTTATTTCATTTCTTTCACAAATTAGAAAGAAATTAGGATTTTATATTATTATAGAAAAGATGATAGAACTTTTCAAAGATCTTAGAATTGAAGTTTGAATGGAAACGTTAATTAAGTTTAATCTTTTATTTCAAAATAAAAGTAAATTTGGAAAGAAATAAACCATATAATAATAAGTGGTTCTTTGATTAAAATGATTGTTGGGCAATTCTTATTCTAGTTATAATTTTGGGAGGATGTTTTGGGGCATTAGAAATTTGAAATATTGATATAGCCCATTTAGAGAATAAATTAAAATGAGTTGATTTCTATCTTCTTTTTGGGTTATAAGTTGAAACCCAAAGCCTAAAATAATTTATCCAAAGAAGAAATTCTTCTTGAGCAAATACTGTACGTATTATCACTTACAATAAATAGAAAACGCACAAAAACTCTTTTTCCCCTTATTGTAAACCTAGAAGCAAAGTTGCAATTTCCTCTCAATTTAGATCAAATTAAATATATTGCAAAGCTAATCTTAGGAAATGATCTCAAAACCTAGTTCATCTTATTAGAAAGCTCATTTTAGTTTTTACATTAGATTAAATTGGGTTTTTGTGCCCATTTTGTTTGAGGGTTTATTTAGGGTTTTCTGTTTGGAGATTTGGGTTGATATTGGTAGTTTTAGCTACTAAATTGAGGAAGAAAGGTGAGTAAATCTCACCACTATCTCAAATTCTAGTTGCATGTTGTTGGTTGTGATAATTTTTGTGAATATTGGATGATTATTGTTTGAACCACTGTTTGTCAAACACTTACACTTAAACCTGATTCTTGAAAACCTTACTATAACTTGCAATTAAGTGGTTATATTGATTTGTTGATGCTATAGACTTGCACGTGTTTGTATCAATGGAATTTAATCCTTGCATATCATTTATAGTTACCATAATTCGACATTAGGATCGTTGCCTAGAATTTATAAGCTCTAGGCATAGACATTGGTCGACCATTAGCGGTCGACCGGGGGGTCATCACGGTCAACTGGTTGTAGAGCCTAAAGCCTATAAAGCTTCGAGAAATTCATATTTTATTTATCTTTGTTTTGGTTTTCTTCTAATTTCTTATTTCTATGAATTCATCTTTCTAGATTTCTATGAATTCTGGAATTTTGGTAGCATCATAGTTTTGGGGAATTTCATTATTATAATTTATTTAAAATAATATATATGAAAAGAAATTATCTTTAACTAGTATACTAAAATATATTCTTTAAAGAAATAAAAATCATTTTTAGAGTTTATATGAAATATATTATTAATTTCAAAAATTCGGGTTTCGAAATATGGCCATGAATCGTATATTTATAAGTTGTTGATGAAGAGATTATTATAGAGATTTTAATAGTAATAGTGTTTTAAAAATGATAATAAACATATATATATATTGTGTGTATGTATAATTCCCATATGTATATATGTATATAGTAGCATATTCCATAAACATAGCAATTTTACGGTCAGTAGACCAATATTTAAATGGTTTTAAAAGAAGTAATTTCAAAAAAATTAATACTTCTATAAAATGAGAACTATAATTAAGCGGTTTAGTAGTACAAGTGGTATGAAACACTTATATTACTTTATCGATTAATTCTTCGACTCGTTTGATAGAATATTTTACTTGCGTGGAATCTACGATCTTTTAATAAATATTCAAGTATCACCAAGTGGTTATGAGAAATTGGGCAATACTCTTTTGATTACTAACTGGCAGTATTTAACACTTCGATCGGCAATGATCACTTTGGCATGTTTTTAGACTCATCTTATTATAACTCGTATTCAGATGGGTTCGATGTAGCTTTCAGGCTTGTCTTATTATAACTCGTTTTCAGGCGGGTTCGGCATGCTTTTAGGCTCGTTTTATGATGACTTGCTTTCAAGTGTATCCTTTGATTTATGATTCATTTTGTGAGATTTTGATTTGACTCACTTCATGCTTGTCTTTTGGTTTTGACTTGCTTCCATGCTTGTCTTTTGGTTTGACTCGCTTTCATGCATGTCTTATGGTTTTGACTCGCTTTCATGCTTGTCTTATGGTTTTAATTGGCTTTCATGTTTATTTGTGATTCTGGTTTGTGAGATATTTTGGCCTACCATATTTGAGATGATTGCTTTTAATAAGCATGATATATTTTTATGGCATAGTGAATTATTATGATGTAGCCATTTATTATTTAGATGTTCACATATTATATAGTTATGACTATATTGTTGAAATTTACTTCTGTTACACATATGATCTCACATATGTTGAATTAGAGATAGTTTGACCCATTTATTATTTGTACATACTCGGGTCAGGTCAAAACATTTCAAATACCGGGACTCATTGACCATGGATGTTAGGCTAGCTTATGAAGATGTGTGTGTATGTCATTTAGATTCTAGACCTTAGTGCATGTTGTACACTTTGTATGAGCTACTGACTTTTTATATCATATATATTTTTGAAGCATGTTGTAGTTTAAATCTATATATGTATTATGTGAGTCTAGTACTTTTATTTTGTAGACTCATTTATGTATGTATCTTCTCGTCTATATTATATATTCCACTATGTTCTATGATTCTGTGTTCTCTGTGATATATTATATATTGTTCTGTTCTTATATAGCTAACGTGTTTATTGTTTTATGTCGATATCGTACACATCATTTATGATTTTATGAGGTAAAACTAAAAGTGTTAGTGTTAAACCAAGGAAATATTCATGTGTGGTCGCTCCTCTCCAGCCTTATTTTCTGTCTTAGCAAACAATATTACTGTGTAATATTCTTTATTAATATGGGTATATATGTAGGGCGTTCCATATTAGCTTCGCGACTCACTCCTCCTATACTGGAATGCTTCCTTGGGTTGCTTGGTGGACCACATCATGCCCCATATGCAATAGACTAACCACATGAGAACCAGTCGGTCTTGATTCAGGCGGTCTCTTTTTAGTAGCCAAGCCTGTGGTCCTAGCATTGGCATTGACTTTCGGTAGGATAAGCTCCCTTGGTACAACATGGATTGTACCTTTTGACTTGGCACCATTGTTTCGGTGCCGAGCCAATTCGGTTCAAGCCCTAGCCACTTCAGTTGGGTGGAATTCCATACCTCCATAGCTTCTTCATGCCTTACCTATCCCTTGCATCCATTCCAGATTCGTTTGCAATAGAATTCCTGATTCGGTCTCGCTAGACCTGCATTAGCGTTGCTTTTTCTATGGGTCTAACAAATGCGTCCATCATATCATACTGCTTAGCAAAGAAAGAGGCTTCCATATTTTTCATAATTGTTTGTACCTTCTCTTTGGTAAGGTAGTTGACTTACTGACTTAGATCAGGCACTGCATCCTCAATGCCCTCGTTGGTGACCGCTCTCTATCCACTTTGACCCTTGCTTTCTTGTTAGTGGCTACATGATCTAAATCGAGCTCTCGATGAAAATACCAAAATATTTGCATCAAAAATGATCACACCCCAAAAACAGAGATCTGGTAGTGCTTATGATCCTAAGAGTGATCCTAGTGTTGGATTGTATTAGGTGGGATCTTTGGTCGTCAAATATATTAAGTTCTTACTCTACAGATTGCAAATTGTAGGCACATATGCTACAAAGAAAGTAGAGTGTAGAAAAAGTAAAGACACATAGATTTTTTATAGTGGTGCAGCATTCTCTAGCCTATGTCCATTTTTTTTTATGATTCTCTAATTTAAATTTTACAATACTTGGTAGACCTATCTGGATTAGTCACTACAATTGCGGGTTAGATCTATGTTTGGCAAAGCTCTAATACCATAAATATTGAGGTTGATCCACCATAACTCGATGTTGGATGATGGTTTAAATGATTGGATGAATTTTGGATGATTCCTTGTTGTTCAAGAGTGGCCCAACAATCTTGTTTGGCTATGTCTGTTCAGAAGTTTTTGTGTTCCTAACTTGTTCGACATTGTTGTTCCAAGCTCGGGGTATTTATAGAAGTGAATCCATATAGGGGTTAGGACGGCTATTCCATCAAAATAGTTGTTTCCATATATATCATGCTCTGGTCGATAGGTTGTGCTCTGGTCGGTAGGTTGTGCACTCTTGGTTTGGTAGGAGACCTTCGAACAACAAATTATGTTTGGTATGTGACTTATCAAACAAGATTTTCTATTTAGTTATCTACCGGACTAACAACTGAGTCTTTGCAATTTTCACCTTTTCCTTTCGATTTTTCTGGTGCTATCTTTTGATTCTTTTGCCTCTTTGTCCTACCCTTTTGAATAAGGTGCGTCTCTTAACCATGAGCATATTTCCAACTGGTTTGGGTCCATTCCAAGACTATGCCAAACTTTCCCCTAATAAATGTCAATAAATATATCTACTTAAAGTAGATGTAAACATACCCGTAAAAAGTTCTGGGTGGTAAATGCGCATCCTATCTTCTAACTCCCATGATATCGCACGGGTCCATAACCCATTGGATTCGAATAGTTTTGAAAACTTTGTTTTGAAGTTGCTTGTCCCTACTCTTGGGAATACGAATAGGTCTTCTTAGCATAGCTAAACTGTAACTTCCGCTATTCTTAACATCTAAAATTAAAATTAATGTTGTTAATGAACGCTTGTCCATTAATTTAAGGTGTTGAAAATAGTGGATCTTGGGGGAATAATTTAAAGAACTATTTAATATATTTAATCTCACAATGGAATTAACCAATAATATATTATTTCAGCAAATGTATAATATACAAGAGCCAATAAGTAAAGTGTTTACAGTTGCCTATATTTCATACTACATGAATCATTACCAAATTTACAAACAATACAACATCAAGACAACATAAACATATTAAATAGGCACCATGGGGATGTAGCCTATAATTAGATTTATATCTTCCTTTGCTTTCACCTACAACTTGAGAATACATCTACATATGAAAAGGGTAATTAACTAGTTTGGAATGCTCCATAACACTATGCACCCTGGTCTAACCCAAGGGATTCCGTGGTCGTACATAAAGAAAGACTACATATATCATGGCCCGTTTTTCCGTACCCTTTGAGCCGACAATAAACCACACACGTCCAACTCAAATTGAACGAAAAGACAGAACACGAAGGGTAAAAAGAAAATAAGACAGAACAGAATCTCACACAAATGGAATAATATATAATATTGAACAAATATCTTTACAGCGGAAAACTTAAATATGATATATCGGAGTTTAACCTAAATTCAGCTTGGACAGTTATAAACATCTGTCCTTACAATTGTTGACACCATCAAACAAAACAAACAGAAGCGGATAATAGAATACGTCCATACGTAGATGAATATCTCCAGCTCTCCTCTGGAAACTTCAACCGTCTTCGACTAAACCTGAAACTACTCGGATCTGACCCGAGTATTGAAAATACCCGGATCAGGCTTGATAAACCAGCGTGAGAAACTCAAATATAAATGACAGTGTCATATATCGGCCTTTGAATAAAATCCTTTAAAAAGAAAGAGTATCTCATAAGACCGCGCCCACACATAAACACGGACGGGTTTTTACCTTAAGATAACTAAAACACTTTTATATATCAAAACATTGATATTATTTCTAATGACATGTCTTTGAAAACATTGCAAATAAACTTATTAATCTTAGCCGAAATTGTTGCCATTATTAAATTCCGGATACTAGGCTCTATAAACAAATCCAAAGGTACTTATTAGAGAATGGATTCCATACAAATGACCAGGTAAAGGGACTACCTTCCGGCAGTACATCTCTATAGGAATGTACCGAGGACCATCACAAAGGATCCTCTACCAACACAAGACCGGCCTACCTCTGTAACTAAATAGTACCGAATATATCATCCCCCGGTCGTTACCGACCTTTAACCGAGCGCGCTCTAGCATACAAACCACATTAATTTACATCCCGAACATCATAGCAGAAAGAAATATATCTAGAAGGGGATGATCATACCCTAATTGGGAATGACCCACTTATCCTTGCTGCATCTAACCCTATTTCGGTCATTTTCGGTTGATGAGGCTTGAGGCAATGATTACCTTTTCACACAGCACATCTTCTTTCACTTTGAATGCCAAATTTCCGTTCCATATTCAAATGATTGATTTCTACAAACGTATAACTCCTGAGCTCATACGTCTCAGGAAAGGGTGTTAAGCTAAGAGAAGGTGTCATCTCCGCCACCAAACAGATATACATTTATAGAGATCACTCATTGTGATTTAGAATGCAAGGTCGGACACTCATCCATACAAGTTCGTTCTGGGACCGAACGAAACCGAAGGTACTTTCCTCGGCCATTACTAGGTGAGAAGTCCTTTGTGGTTTTGAGGTTTTTATAACAAAGAGACCACCGCTACAATATAGTGAATCGAGAGTTTATCCCTAATTAATCAACAACTAGTCCCTCGTTATTATTCGTCTCAATATCTCCGTCTTCAAATATCTTCATTCTTCGAACACGTAAACTGGTTCGAAGTGGTTTTTGGATAGGAATCATCCAAATCCGACCCCGGTTCCTTCGAATCCAATCATCGATTAAAAAATGTTAAGTTCATATATGATTAACAATCATCAATCAATTACTTTATTTTTCCATTTAATCAAATATCTTTCTTAGATATATTCTTTTCAATTTATTCTATTTTCTTTTCAATGAGTATATGGAATTAATAAGCCTCATTTATCAAATTATTTGGTTTATTTACCTTTCTTTTTATCTTTGAATAATTTCAAATCATTTCATCTTTTACTTAGGAAAACATTCCAAAATCATTCATTAAATCTTAATCAAAGATTTCTTATATTCAAGTTATAACTTTTAACTTAGGGACAATATTCTCAAATCATTCATTAAATCTAAATCAAAGATTTCTTTCTTAACTTCAAATCATATTCTTGCAAATCGAAGATTTTCATAACAGTGCACTACTACCACTTTAAATATGGTAAATTTCACCTCCAGGGACTAGTGGCAATTAATCCTACATCATGAAGATCTTGTCTTCGATTTTTTTTTTCAAAAATTAGTCTGAAGGGGTTTTCGGATAGGAATCACCCAAATCCGATCCCGGTTTTCAGATAGGAATCACCCAAATCCGATCCCGGTTTCTTTGTACTAATCTTTGGTAAAAAGATGCAAAGTCCATATGGGGTTTCGAAAATTAGTTTGAAGTGATTTTCGGATAGGAATCACCCAAATCCGATCCCGGTTTTTTGAATAGGAATCACCCAAATCCAATCCTGGTTCCTTCGTACCAATCATCGAATAAAAGATGTAAAGTGGTTAACTAATATTCAAAGAATTTTTTTCTTTTTTTATCTTGGAAAAACTTAAATACGATCTTTTTAGAGCATCCGGGCTTTCCTTTCGATCTATTCCACCCCTCGTCTAATAAATAAAGCGAAGGCCAGGTAAGTTCAGGGCACTGGTTGCTCCATTCCTAACCTTAGTTACACACCTTGTTTTATCGTTTAGCTTTCACAGGCGGGACAAATGTACTAGTCGTTTACGCATACTCAATTTGTTATTATATTCAATATTCTTCACTTTTTACTTAAGTGTTACAAACAATTTCTCTTAACCATCTATTAAAACTCTTATTAAAAATTCCAAATAATTTTTAAATTACTTAACTATTCTTTTAAAATCATTCACAAAATATTTGGAAAAGAATTGTTAAGTTTAAAACTACATTTCAAATGTTATTAAAAACCGCTGCGAAAAATGTTGCAAATAGTGTTTTAAAAGCTATATTCTTCAAAACAACTTTTATATCATTTAAAAATCCATATTTTCAACTTAAATCTCTTTTAAAACATTTTAAAAGATTTTTAGAATTTATTTTATATTTTTAAAATATTTAAAATATCAATTTTAAACTTTGGTCACTTTACTGCAAAAGCGTGATTTTTTCTGGAAAATTGTTTGGGACATATTTAAATATACAAGTTGAAATCTTGATTTTCTTTCTTTATTTCTTAAACATATTTAAATGTTTATAAGTCATTTCTAACTCATACTAAAACTATTTCCAAAAGATTTAAGCATTCCATATACATCATTTCATTTTCAAAAGGAAAGTGATTTTCTTTGTGCTTATCGACGTGTATTAAGGTGACTTGGTAAAACAATTTAACAATCATGTCAAACAATCAATAATTGATGATCAAAGCATATATAAGCATCCATAGCAATCATAACACATCATCAAACATGTATATATATAAATATAGATGTTAGATAGAGTTTCTCACCATAAACCAAAGCGATAAACTTCCTACCAACATTCTAATGAACCAACACTTCACTAATTAATCCATACTCCATTTAAACACTAGAAAGTAACATCATCTTCCTTCCAATAGCTTGGTCAAGGCTTGATATGGAGGTTGGCCGAAAGTATAGAGAAGAAGCGGTGGAGCTTTAAACTTGAATTCCTAAGATTTTGATCCGAAAATCTAGTTATCTTGTATCTAATTTTAGGCACTCTATATCTCAAATTTAGAAAAATTTTTTAACTAAAAAGTTGTTAAAATTATTTTCTCTTTAATTTTAAAAAAATAATTATTTGAATCCAAGTTGTTTTGAGGGAGATATGATAGAATGAAGAAGAGGTATTGTCGGATTGAAAAAATAAAGCCCGAAAATGCACTTCAAAGAATTGAGTTTAAGGTATAGCAAACCTTAAAACTGGAAAAAATAATCAACATAAAAGTTGTAGCCACTGGAATTTAATATGATTTGAAAAAATAATTTCTTAATTTGGATCAGTTATGAACAAGTTATGATAAAAAATAAATGGGTTATTTTCTGTGTTAAAAACTGGGTCAGAGAATGCACTAAAAAGAAGTGGATTTTTGACATAGTTAAGTTTAGAATGAGACAAAGTGGTCAACATGAAAGTTGTAGCCACTGGAAAAATACATGATTTGAATAAATTAATTTTGCATTTTGATTCTGTTTTGAAGAAGTTATGGCCGAGAGAAGAAGAGGTAAAATATGGAGAGAAGAGGAGTTTGATTTGAAGAGAATGAACATTGATTTCTTTTGAATATTTTGTAAATATTTTGACATTATTTCTTTCTAATTTTTTTCCATGACTTGGAAGCCATTAAAGAGGAGAGGAAGAAGTTGAAGAAGCTTGAGAAAAGAATAAGAAGAAATGTAAATGAAAGTGAAGAAGGAAGTGGGTATTTATAGAAAAAAAGAAGTGGTAAATTTATCAAAATAACCTCTTACAAAATTACCAAACTAACCTTACTTCAACCTAAAGCAATCTCCACTTTTTCAATACTTAACATCATCTTTTATCCTTACTTTATGTCTTAGTCACTTAAAGATTATGTAAAGAAAAGTAATTATTTTGTTGGATTTTGATGTGATTTGGATTTGATGTTTACTTTTGACTTTTCTTAAACTTATTTTTCTTAATGATGTTCTAGAAGTTTCCTACTCATAATTAGTAAAAGTAAACATGTTTAGTTATTATAATGTGTAATATATATGTTAAAGTATGTTAACAAAGGTGCGACAATGTTGCGACAACTTATTTTGAAAAAAACGTTGATTTTCGACAAAACGTTTTCCGGTCACATTTTGACATTTTTGTTAAATTATTTATTCATGTAAACCAAACTTCAAAATAAAATTGTTATTATATTTAAATAATTAAAACAAGAATATTTGATTTATAAAATAATATCCAAAGCAATTTGTAAAAATACGACATCGATTTATCGATATGCGACGAAATTTGTCAACTTTTATAAAATAAATTTTATATATTTATCAAACCATTATAAATTAAATTACTATTATTATCAAATGAGTTTGATATCGATTATATATTTTTAAAAAGAATTATTTATCCTTTAAAACAAATTTCTCGAATATTTATCCTACTTTATTGGAATCCGACTTTTATCAATTTTACAATGGAAATCCAAAATCTTTATTCAATATCAAAAATAAGTTTACCATTCTTATTTATAATATAAAACATTATTGTTTAAGTTTGAAAATTCTACATTTGAATATTTAAATAAATTAAATATTACATTTTCAAAGTGGTAAAATTACGGGTCGTTACAACATATACACTCTTTCGGGATCAATTCCATGTTGTTTTGTTTCCTGCTCCTCTCCTGCAATAAATACTTGTTAGCATATAAAACTATATAGAACAAAACAAATAAGAAATTAATATAAAAAGAAACTTCTCATTCTATTATGCCACAATAACCAGTCATCCCAAACATGGGGTAAAAATAATAATAGCAAAAATATCCATTAAAATGAGTAAGTACCACACCAATTAAATAATGCTTAAAGTCAACCCAAAATACCAATAAATCGGCAACACACCGAATATCATCATGTATGTACAACCATCCATATTAGTAACACAACTTCAAACCCATCAACCGTGTAATAATTGCTCTATGTTAGTAACACAACATCAATAGCATAAACAGACCAAAAATCATAATAAACTACTCAACATCTATGTAGTAATAATGATAAAACATCGCATAAGCATCATCATCATGATGGCATACATTTCGTCATGTATAGGTAAAGGATAAGAATGATTAACTCACCTAACTAGTAAAGGTATTTTCTTTCATTTTTAAATCTTCTAAGTCAATAAATATTAACAATAGATTTCCCATACGGTTTAGCATTAATATTCCTTTTTCATTCATTGTGCATTCATCTAATGTCACCTAAAATTCATAATAAAATTTCATCTTAGTTTTATTAATTTATTCAAATAAAAAGTTAACCTCACATACAGGTTACTACCAGTGGTCCCACACCGGTTCACTTGTGGTCATACTGTTGTACTAGTGGGTAATCCACCTATACAATGGTGAGAGGGCTAGGAAACATGAACTTTTGGCTCTCGAAGTCGTGTCTCTTCACCTTGAACGTTGCTCCTCTTCCCTTTTAGTTGCATCCTTTCTCCATTGATTTCCACTGAGAAATTATGGTCTTTGGATGCAACTCCTCGTTAGTTATAAATACCGTAATCAATTGATCAGAATGTACCAACTCTTGCTCTCTGATTTCATTCTTTGATATTTAATGTTCTCGTCAAAATCCTAATGTATTCTCAAGCATTAAACTCTATATCAATTGAAACCACATCATATATCCAAACTCTATCCATTCAACTCCAACTTTTTTGAGTGGCTATCGAACATTGTAATTGGGTGACAAAATTATTTTACAAAGACACAATGATTGTCATAGTCAAACTCTTAATTAAAGTGGTTAAAGTCCCATTTTGGAAGATCAAGTAGCTGAAGTCCTATAGAGAGAGTCATTAGGTAGTGTTGTTATAAACTTGTTCCTATGAAAAAAGTGAAGGTTTTTGGTTAGTGATATACCAAAGAGGAGCTCTAGGACTAGATGTAAGATGGAAGGTGCAAGCCAGTGTAAATCGACTATGTGATCTTCTATTATATTTTCACTGCGTTTACATTATCTATTAATCTATTGGCCATCTTTAATCTATAGTGACTAACAAGTTGTATCAAAGTCCGGTGTTCTATTGATCATAACAACAACCTAGAATAATGACTAAAAGAAGTCCAGTCGAAACACTACAAGTAATAGAGATTGTCATGCATATTACTCTGCTATGCAAGAACCACTAGGAATGAATGTACCATCACATCAGACATCAATGAGGTACAAACTGCTTATCTTGGATTATATGAGTTTTGTGGTGCTTTATATAAAAATCTTAAAAAAACTTAAAAAGGAGTATAAAGAAATTTTGGATAAAATAAATAAATTCGAGCTTGAAAATAATATGTTGAAAATGAAAACATGTTACAAAAAATGAAAATAGCTCCTTAAAATTTTCATTAGAAAAATTTATGTCTAGATTAGATCATCTTGAAAAATTAAATATTTCTTTTGAAACTGTAAATAACAAATTTTCATAGAAATTTAACGATTTGAAAAATGATTTTAATTTCTATAAATAATACAAATTTTTAATTTTTGACTTATGAAAAAAAAGAATTATACTTTAAAGAATGAGAATTCAAAATTAACTACAAAAAGGTACTTTAAAAAACAAAATTGAAATTAATGAAAAAGATATTTGTGGCTATAAGGTAAAATTTGACAAAATTAACGAAAAAGTCACAAATTTCAATAAAGTTTAAAATGATTTAAATTCAATTTTATCAAATTCTAGAACTTTTAATAATAAAAGTGTTCGGATATAATAAAATTAATTGTAGAAATAGTACTAAATATGCTTTCATGTATAGGAAAAATGTTAATGCTAGTACTAGATTTCACGTAAAATCTAAACCCACTTTTAATAGAAATTCAAGTATTTCTATAACCTATAGTGTTTCTAATATCATAGAAGTACAAAACCATTAACATAAAACATGAATAAAAATTATCAAAGTATTTGAGTTCCAGTTAATTGGAAAAATAGAGAAAAATACATTAATGTTATATTGATACAGTAATTGACAATTATTTTCAAAGGTTCTATCAAATCCTCTTAGCTATGGTTACCTATGATCTAACCTTTGGACGCTAATGTAGGTAGTAGGTACCAAAATGAATTTTTATTTTTTGTATCTACCCAGAAAAGAAAGACAGAAAGATAAGATGGATTTCAAACAACAAATTTTCCTTATGCCTGAAGGAGAATGAGCTCTCAAGGAAAAGGGAACTACAATAATTTCAGTATATCTTACTCTTCTTTCTTCTCATTAATGTTTAGGGTTAGCATCTAAATTTCTAGAGCATCAATAATAGTTTTTTGAAAACATAATTAGATAACTCTTTTATAAATATCATTGCTTTCAAAAAGAGATAGAAACTGCATAAATTAGTTGTTATCCTTCAAATGGGGAATACTTCTGAAAGACCATTTCAAGATAAAGGAAAGATATTTCTGAAAATAGTAAATTTTTAGGTGTAACCAAGTTTAAAATGTTAAAAATTATTTTTATACCTAAGATTAGCCAATACTAAATTCATTTTGTTAAAATATTCTATGAAAATTGGCTAATAACCGTAGATTTTTGAAAAGGGTTAATAGCACATATAAGAAATTATTTTTCCTTGTGTCAAAGGATAAAATTGACAAGGAAATACTAGGTTTAATAAAGGAAACATTAACTAAGTCAATTTTAGAGCATTTTTAAAGAAAAATTATTTTTAGTCAAAAATCGACTAAGTTAAATATACACCCTATAACTTATTACTTTTTCGACTTTTTGTTTATGACAAAGGGGGAAAATTGGGCAAAATGAAATAGGGTATATAAATTTAGAGTCAGGGGTAAGCCTTAGGGGCAACTATGTAATTTGTCACAAAAATCTAAATCAATAGCTTATCTTGTTCAAAATAAAAAGTGTTTCCTTTCTATTATATACTTGTTATAAAATGCTACAGATAATTAATTAGTTGATTTAAGTATATGTGTCAGAAAGTCCCTAAATGAGTTTGTGATAGCAGTTACAAATAGTTATAACGTTGAGTATTATATCACAATATGATAAGCGCATCATTTTAAATATTCTTAGTCAAGATGTATTAAGACTAGACATCGATGCATCGTTGAGACTGGAGTACATAATGCTCTTCAAATATTGAGCAGTGCATTACTCATGGCTACTGGGGGCAACAAGGGGTTACGTAATGATAGTTATTGAATAACTATATAATGGCTCACTTGATAGTTTTCTGTTGGTTAATATAACTAAGGTCATACAGAAAATATCAAAGTGAGTAATTTATGTAGTACCCTTGACTTAAGAATATGGTTGGTCTTTAATATGAAAGCTCTAATTTGATTATGGTTAAATCGTGGCACGATGTCCATCTAACGACTATAGTTAGATCGAGAGGAAGTATTGGAAGTGAAACATTATTCAAGAGAGGATTCGTCTCCTCATTTATATGGGGTTAGTATCATGGTCAACTGAAGTCTACCCAAAATCAAATTCTCTGGCCAAAGTAGTTCGGATAATAATAATTGTTATTATCGAACCAAGGATTTTGTGTTTGCATTTAAAAAGTTGAATGTGGACAATGTTGGAATTTTGACCAAAACCAAATTCTATAAGTCCTAATGTGATATAGTTTTGACAAAGAGAATTGATGTAAATAATCATCACTAAAAGGTACCGCTTAAGTGTTGTGAAATTTGATTTTACCGAAAAACCTAAAAGTGATGAATTCAGCCAAACTATCACACCACTGACTAAGGGGACATGTGAACGTTGGTATTTAAATTATTCAAGATTAATCGCTGAAATTCAGACCTTTGAGTCGCACAACCGCATTTATGATATCTCCAAAATCCACTCGATTTAATTAATGTGTAAAATATTATAAATTGATTAAGTTAATTAATATTTATGAAATATTAATTGTTGTTAATTAATTTGATGTTTTGAATGTTGTAGGTAATTATATAAATGCATATCTAAAAATTACATTTGAATATATCGACGATATAGGTACAATTTTAAACAATATTTAAATAGTAAAATAATTACATAAAAGTTTTTATTTTAAAATTTTGCATATTAAGAATGTGCTTGGACTAGCCATATAATGGTGAGAGGAGAAATCAACTAATTGAATTGATTGAAATTCAAAAAGGAATTAAAGAAGGAAGTTTTGATAAGAGAATGAGAAAGGTTCCTTTAATTCTATTAAAACAAAATATCTTCATTTGATTTCTTTAACAGAACATTATTTTTCTGCCTCTTCTCTATCATTCAATCATGGCTGAAACTTCTTCCAAAAAAACATCAAAAAAAATTTGAGTCAACATCAAGTTAGATTAAAGAAAGGTGGTTCATCCTTCTCTTGCAAGGTGAGATGCTAATTTATTTAATATCCGAGGAGAAACCATACATCAAGGTGTGATGATGGGCAAAGTGTATTAGGTAAGTTTATAATCAATCATGATGTTCAAAATAAAGTTTTCACATATATGTAAATTGTAAGGACTTATCAAATTAGTTTTAAAATTATTCTATGTATTGAGATGGACTGTAAGTTCTATTTGGGTATAGTTTTGAATTTTGATGATTTAGTTAGATCTGAAATTACTAATTGTTGTGAAATTGATTTGTTGATATATATATATATATATATATAATTGGTTAGTGATTTGTCTAACCAAATAATTTATGTTTTTAACTCATTTGAGATCTGACACAAATCCACTTGTTTGTTATCCTATTATGTGTTGGTGTAAATCTTCTTTGTTTTAATAAATTACTCTTGTTGTCACACTTAATCATTTTAATCATGGATCAAATTTTAGTATATTGAATCATGAAATTATGTGTGTATGTATAACATGTATGTATATGTATGTGTGTATGTGTATATATAAATCAATTTTGTCTTCTTCATGCCTTAAAATTGTAAACCAATATTAAACTAGTTCTTACTTGGTTGATTTGTTTTAGATTAAATCAATTTCATGTTTCAAAATTAAATTTCTGTTTGTCACATATATGTATGTACCTAAATATAAAGTTATGTTTTCGAACCAATTATATCATTAAGGTCAATGAATTAAATTTTAAAACTTTTAATTTTCTTTATGTTGATTATATGTCTTCTCGGATGTAGGTATTACATAAACTACTTTTATTTTTAAATGATTTGAATGTTTCCTGTAATTAAGTTTGAAATACCATATGGTATTAAATTAATTATTGAATTGGTGGTTGTAAAAGAAAAGTTAAGTAGAATCACACTACATGATTATTTCTTTTTTAATTTAGATTTGACTAGATTTAATTGTAACATAAATTACCTTTCCATCTCCACTCTTCTAATTTACTCTTATATTAATTGTCTACATATGTGAATTATTTTCATACCTTTTTATATGTGTAAATATAAAATATAAGTTGCAACAAAGATTACATATATGTATATATATGCCTATACTATATATGTGGCATTGTCATTCAACATGTGTATACAAACCATATACATATATTGCAATATACTCAAACATATGTATATACTTAGGTGTTTATATTTCCGACATGCATGTGAGAATTAACATGTATATGTAAGTATAATACATAAACATACACACAATGTATATATAAATCCCAATATCTAGATGCATATACACACACATGTTTATATTTGCTCATTTATGTTGTTATACGTTTAAATGTATATTGATGCATTCCTAGTAAAACATTTAATTGAAATGTTAACATGTTTAATTAATAAATATAAATAATGAATTAAATAAAATATTAATTTTATTTAAATAAAATTTAAAAAAGTTCTAAATGAATTCATAAGCTTATTAAAGACCCAGTGAAGGAAAAAAAATCTTGAAATTTACCCATTAACTCCGTTGCGGGCTGGCCCAGTTCCAAAAATGGTATTAGAGTCCAATAGCCTATGCAGTCTAAATTAGTTATGTTAGAGCTAATAAATTAAGCTTGCCCACATAGTATGGTGTCTAGAAAGGTAATGTCCATGATTGGAATCAGCTAATCAAGCACCATGTCCTGAAAGGTGAAGTGATCCCGAAGGTTTCTCCTAGAAAAGTCCCAATTTGAATTGGGTCTTAGGCTAAGTTTCAAAATGGTTTTGAAAACTAAATTAAAGATTTTAAATTTAAATGTTAAATGAAACATGTTTATTATAAAAGTTATAATGTAGCATTAGTTTTCAAAATGTTTGAAAAGAATAAAATTTCAAAGTGTTCGGAAATTAAAATTTAAAATTTAAACATTATTTTTGAAAACTAATTTGTTAATAAGATTAAATAAATAAACTAATTAAATAAGTTAATTTATTAATTATATATATGCATGTATTATATATATTGATATATGTTATATTTTTTTTAAATGTATAAGATATTATAAATCTATATGTATCTTTTTATCTAAAATGACTTTCAAATTTAATGAAATTTAATTAAAATTGTTTGATTAAATTAATTAATTAATGGTTAATTAATTGAATTATACATGTGTGTGTGTATGATAAATGTATGTGTTACTATAAAGGTTATAGTATATACTATAAAGGTTACAGTATACATGTCCAATATAAAAATCATATTGGAATAATAATATAAAATTAACTAAAGAGTTAATTAAATAGAATTAATTAAATAAGATTTAATTAATATTATGTTATATTTATAATTATTATATAAGTTAATGAAACATAAAAAATATACAAGAATTTAACCTATATAATATAAATATATAAACCAAAAGTGGAACATTAAAGAAACCCAAATAGACTTAAGGAATAAACGCATACATAAATGTATGTGTACCGTGATTTCTGATGTGTCGGATACCTAAATCAAGAGGATATTTCATAAGGAATACATTATTCCATAAGCTAATATCACTCTATAATATATTAAAGATTATGAATCTTCAATATAAAGCCGTCCTCTTCCATTTACATAGTAATAGACTACTTGCATACTCCTTAGTTTTTGAGCTTTCCTCAAGCTAGTGATGTTATGTGTAGTACTATTAATATATTAAACAGATGAGATAAGATAACTGCACATATTTGTTAAGCTTTCCTTAGGTGATGTGCACTATACTTATGCCATAGTGAAATGTTGGGTATGAGTGAATAATCTCTTTTTATTCGTTGAGCTTTGCTTAAGGTAAAGATAAGATTAGGACAAGAAACCATGGATTAGGAGTTGTATATGATACAACCGATAAGGAGTTATTCATCATATGTGGGCCTATGATTTTCTGAGCTTTCTTCAAGGTCAAAATCCCAAGGCATACGAGTCCTAACACCCACTAGAGAAATCGAACGATTTCTATGTTTTCTCTTAAGGGTTTGAGAAACATAAAAATCTAGTGGAAGCCAATTAGTCCGACTATTCGTAGGTACTGCTAGCTAGGTTAGTTGGGCAGATTTATCCTACAGAATTCGGAACTAACCTCATATCATCTGTAGTTACTTATTATAGGCGATGTCTCACATCAGTCCCAAAGTACATTGTTGGTAGCCAGATTATCTGAGCGGACTCCCGTATGCTTTTGGCTGACCTCGCATCCCTACAACCTTGTCATAATCTATAACACTCTCTACATATATTATCACACATCTCACTGCATCTATTATTAAGGCCTTATAAGAAAATTTTCTTATTTTTCCTCTACATTAATTTCTTTCCTAAGGGGGATTTAATAATAATTATTAGCCTATTAACTACGCAATTAATACGTTATAATTATACGTTATTTACACTAACATATATACACACACATACGCGCTTAGGAAATTTTAAGCATGCTAAGTTTACGTCCTAAACTAACATTTAAATGTCATACAAGTCTTATTTCCATATTATCAACATACCGTAAATCCAATACTAAAAATCCAATCAATAGACTTGTATAAAAAATAAAATTCAAACTTAACCTATTACATTAAAATAATGGAATAAATCAATAAACGTACAATTTAAATTCCTTTTAACGTTCTACTCGATTTCATTTTTTACATGAAATTAGACAAAGCGAATTTCTATTAAAATTTTGGAAATAAGCGGTGTAAACTACGAATAAGAATTTGTACTTTACACACCATTTCCTAATCAAAACCCAATAAGAAGTTGAATAGAAGGTAAAAACATTAAAATTGCAAATCACATAATTCCCATTATTTTAATATATAAACAATTGAGATTCCAACCTAGAATTGACACTCGTTTTGGAGGAATTTAGGGACTTTTAATATGATGTTTTCATGAATGGTGAACCAAAACTCCTCAAGGTATAATTCAAATTCAAACTACACTGGTCAATTACTACGATAGAAAGGTTTTTTCACTCACTATAGGTCCTTAGCTTTTCCTTCTTTTGGATTGGACACGCCTTCAATGACCTCTTTCGGATCTCTTCTTTTGATATATGCAGTAAGAGATTTGTATATGTTAGATTCAGAAATTTAGATGTTTGGAGGAGAATTGGTCTAGAAAATAAACAATGAACAAAAATAAACATATAAGATTTCTTACCAGAAACTCTAAAGAATTTTTTGAATCATGAAGGAGATGAACTGGCAGAACTTCACTAGGTTCCCAGAATAATTTGTGAATAAAAGTGAGGGGGTTAGGCTCTTATTTAGTTATTTATAGTGGTTAGAATGCACCGGAACCATCGAATTTAAGTTGATTTAAAATAATATAATTCGATACATTCAAAATGCACAAAACCCTAGCCGCATGCACATGGACAGGTAAACAGCCCCTATACTATCGGTCGACCGTTGGTCCTTCTCTGGGAATGTTGTTTATTTTATTTTATTCCATAATTAGCTGTTAATGTTAATTTTAATGATTTTTTAACCTTCAAGTCTAATTACTATTAACTTCGAATTTCAAATTTAAGAATTATTTAATTATTTGAATTCTATTCAAATTATTTTGAATCAGAAAACTTCAAATGTCCCTAACTTTTCCATTTGAGCTCCATTTTCAACATATTATATATGGAAATTGAAATTGATTGTAATTTTGCCAAGAACACAACGGCAAACTTCCATGGTCAAATTTTGACTTTTGTAAAATTTCCATTTTTAACCTTATCTTATTTAAATTTATCTAATTTATCTGTCATAGATTTTTATGGGGTGTTACATACTCTCCCTTAAAATGGGTTTTGTCTCTGAAATCTTTCCAAGAGGCGCAGCGTAACACACAATAAACATCCATGTTAGACAACCAAGTTATCTACACAACCATCTACTCAACCAAAAGTGCAATATGATTATGTGTGTAGTCATACTACAAATAAGCTTGATCCTAACATGAGTGTATGATCATGACATATAAGTATTATGCAAAACACTCTAAACATGCATAAAATTTCTGAATGAGTGCAAAGGTACGGTGAAAAGTGTAACAAGCATCTCCTACCATCCAATCTAGCAACTACAATGCAACCAAAACCTAATTTGGAGAGAGAAGTTTACCATTGAAAAGCTCAGGATGAGAGATCTTCATCTTTTCTTATGTCTTCCATGTGCTTTCAGTCAAGTTGTCTCCCCATTATACTCGAACCAACCTATATTCTTTGCTGCGGAGCTTCCTAGTTCAGTGCTACATAATGCGCACAGTAGCACGGGATACTATTGGCTCCGCCTTAATATCCCTCAATTGATCAGGCTCTACAACAGTGGAGGTGCTATGAAGGCACTTCCTCAAATGTAAAACGTGAAAAACGTCATGAACTCCGGCTAATCTATCAGGTAGCTATACGCGGTAAGTAAGTTTTCCTGTACTTTCCAAAACTCAAGAAGGTCCAACAAATTTTGGTCCCAACTTTCCTGAGAGGGGAAACTTTGATAAACACCATGTCTCCAACCTCGGACTCTAATTCTTTTCTTCTCATATCTGCATAGGATTTTTGGCGATCTTGTGCTGCCTTCATACGTTGCCTAATCAACTCTACCTTTTTCGAAGTTTCATGAATTAAATCTGGTCCGAACAGAATTTTGCCAGTGGTTTCCCACCAACAATTTGGCGATTTGAATGGCCTCCTATAAAATGCTTCATAGGATGCCATACCAATTGTCGATTGGTAACTATTATTATAAGCGAATTCTATTAAAGGTAGGTGTTGCTCCCATTATCCTCCGAAGTCCATGATGTAAGCTTTCAGCAAGTCCTCCAAGATCCTATTCACTCTTTTGATTTGTCCATCTATCTACTGGTGGTAAGCGGTACTAAGATCAATGATGTTCCTATAGCTATTTGTAAACTCCTCAAAACTCCCGAGTAAACAAGGGCTCTCCATCATTAACGATGCTAACCGAAATTCCATAAAGTCCAACCACCTTCTTAATATAAATCTACGCTAGAGATGTTGCGGTCATACTGCTCCTAACAGGAATAAAATGGGCACTTTTTGTGAGTCTATCCACTATGACCCAAATTTCCTCATTGCCTCTTTGACACCTAGGCAACCCATATATAAAGTCCATCAATATATGTTCCCATTTCCAAGTCAGGATTTCTAACGGTAATAAAAATCCTTTGGGCTTCCCTTGCTCGGCTGTATTTATTTGACACATCAAACACCTAGAAACAAATTTCAACTACTCTCTTCTTCATCCCTAACCAATAGAAAATCTATTTCATATCCATGTACATCTTATCTCCTCAAGGGTGAATAGTCATCCTTATTTGGTGACATTCCACAAGCACTTATTTCAACATACTTTCAATCTTTGGAACACAAAGGCATCAATCTCTCCTTAAACATTCCTTTTGGTCAACTGCATACCTACTGGCATGTGGAAATTGTTCTCCTCTACTTAGCTTGTCCAAGATATTAACTATCTCCTCATCCTTCTTTTGTTCAAGTCCAATGCGGTCCATCAACGCCGGCCCAACCTCCATTGCTGCCAAATAGTTTTGAATAGTTTTTGTTGGTGGCTGGAAGTTGAAATTCAAGAGGAACTCCAACTGGCACCACTCATATATAGCATCCAAGATAGCATGCCTCCGACTAATGGTATCGGCGATAATATTCCCATTTCTGAAGGTATATTGTATCCCAAAGTCATATGATGCTATAAACCCCATCCACCTCTGCTGTCTAAGATCTAAATATTTTTGGAAAAATAGATATTTAAGTGATTTATGGTTAGTAAACAACTCAAATATTTCCCCCTAAAGATGGTGCCTCCACTTCTTCAAGGCGAAAACAATGGTGCCAACTCCAAGTCATGAACTAGGTATCTCTTCTCAAGGTCCTTCAATTACTTACTAGCATAAGCTATCACCATTCCTTCTTGCATAAGAACTGCTCTTAATCCTATGCCACATGCATCTGTGTAAACCGTAAAAGGTTTTGTTCCATCGAGGATGACGAGTACTAGTGCTCTTGTCAATAGTTCCTTTAGCTTCACAAATGCTTCCATGCATCTTCATCCCATGCAAATACTAAATTCTTCTTGGTAAGCGAGTTAAAGGATTGCTATCTTTGGAAAATCCTTTGAGTTTCCTATAATAACCCACTAACCCTAGCTCCAAACCTCTGTAGCATCCTTCGGAATCTTCCAACTTTGAATAGCTTTTACTTTTGCAGGGCCCACCACTATTCCATGCTCGAAAACAATATGCCAAGAAAGCTGATTTCCTTCTTCCAAAAATGGCACTTTGAGAATTTGGCTTTTAAGTTAGTACCTTCTCAAGGTTCCTAATATCTCTCTGAAGTGATTCTCGTGCTCTCCTTCACTCTTGGAGAATACTAAGACGTCATCAACAAAAACTATGAAAAATTTATTTAACTATCCCCGAAATACTCTACTCATTCCGAACTTGGCTAATTCTGTAAATTTACTATTGTGCTGCTTCAAAGTGAAGTCTCCTTACCTAAGCTGTATAAATTTCTCAAATTGTAGGCTCACTTCTACTCTTTACATAAACCGTGTATCAAATTGGTTCTTGAACTCATCCCAAGTGACAATCCTACCAACATCCTCCTCAGCCACCATATTCACCAATCTAAGGCCTCTCCTTTAAGGTGTAAGCTGCCATCCTCCACTTCAATTAATCCTCCCAACCAAGCTTCCAAAATATCCTTTCGTGGTCGTTTATCCATGCATTTGTCTCCACGAAGCTTTCCTTTCCAGCATATACTCTTCCTCCCATATTCATAAAATCCTTACACATTTCGAGAAAATCGATGGAACAAGGTGCTACCTCAACAAGCAGGACAATGGGTGCCTTCGATGCAATTTGCTAGGGAACAAGGACTTGTCCTACATGCCTGAGGTACTGTTTAAACCATTCGGGCATCCTTCGAATGGTGGGCATTCCTCTGGCGGGGTTCCCAATCTCAGAAGAAGAAAGGTTTTCGGCCATAATCTACTATCTGTACGTTAAACTTTTAGTTGTAATTTTCGAAGATAGTATTATACACTGAAATAAAGATTTGTCGAGTGTATATGCGTATGTTCATAATATATATATAATAAGGTTTTTTGGAAAAAAAATCTTTCAAAACTAACAGTACGCCTCTCATACGTGTATACCTATCCCTGTTGATCGGGTAACCTAGGCTCCGATATCAAATGTAACAACCTTCCCTAAACCGAACGTAAATTCTGATCCAGAAAAGGCCCATCGAAACCTAGACCCATTCCAAAGCTGACTGCTAGTTGATAAAAAGAACGATACAAAGCTATTTATCTATACATTTAGATCTCATAGTGAAAGGATAAAATATAATAATAATAACAATAATACCCATCTTATTATAAATTCAAAATGTCATAAAAACCATAAAAAACCAATAATAACCATTACATATTCATGGTACATTATATTCAAAATACAACTGTTTCCAATGGGTCCATCTGAAAATATCATAAATAGATAGACTACCATAAGCCTTCTCCATGCCTTTGCTTTTAACATTGTCATTTTTCGAACCTGTGTTGTAATGAGGAGGGAGTCAGAACAACAAATGTTTGGTGAATAAAAACCTCGAGCCTTACTATAGTAGTACTTGTGTAGTATAATTTAAATAGGAATATATCTTTTACATTTTATCTACATCCTAAGTCTTTCCAAATATAAGTCAAAAAGGCTTTCCAAATATAAGCCCATAGTCATCTCGCTTTTAACCCAATAACCCATATTTAACGTCAATAATATTCTATCAACGTAAGAGATAGTACCCAAGTCACTTAATACATTTAATGAAAACTAGGCATACTCTGACCATTTAATACCTCTTTTAAGACAGGGCCCTATCCTTTAATACCTATCCCAAGGCGAACTTCTCTCAAGTAACTATCTAGCCGACATTGCACAGAATCTTTCCAGTCACTTAATACTTCATATCGAAGCGGGACCTTTCCCGAGATATCATTTACCATGCCTAACCCATAACATTGACCGTTTACTACTTCCTACCTAGGGAAGAGGCGGGCCCTCACACAACTACTTAATACCTTCAATCCCTGAAGCGGGTCCTTCTATTATGACTCGTACCCCACGGTGACGTCTCATATTAGTCCAACTATTCGTAGGTACTGGTAGTTAGGTTAGCTGGGTAGATTTACCCTATAGAATTTGGGACTAATCTCGCTTCATCTGTAGTTTCTTATTATATATGATGTCTCACATCAGTCTCAAAGTCACACTGCTGGTAGCCAGATTAGCTGAGCAGACTATTGTGTGCTTTTCACTGACCTCACATCCCTATAACTTAACCATAACACCCTCTATATATTATCACACATCTCACATCATCTATTACTATAGCCTTATAAGTAATCTTTCTTATTTCTCCTATACTATTAATTTCTTTCCTAAGGAGGATTTAATAATAATTATTAGCATATTAACTACACAATTAATACGTTATTTGCGCTATATATATATATATATATGTGTGTGTGTGTGTGTGTGTGTGGACACACATATGCGTCTACGAATTTCTAAGTGTGCGGAGTTTGCACCCTAAACTAACGCTCAAATGTCAGCTCTGTCAAAATTATACGAGTCCCATTCCTATATTATCAACATACCATAAATCCAATCAACAGACTTGTATACAAAATAAAATTCAAACTCAACCTATTGTATTAAAACAATAGAATAAATCAATAAACTTACAATTTCGGTTTCTTTTTACACTCTATTCAACTTTTTTTTACATGAAATTAGACAAAGGGAATTTCTATTAAAATTTTGGAAATAAAAGGTGCAAACTATGAATAAAAGTTCGTACTTTGCACACCATTTCCTAATCAAAGCCCTTAATCAAATCCAAAGAAAAAGAATAAGAAGTTGAATAGAAGGTAAAAACACTAAAATTGCAAATCTACACAATTCCATTATTTTAATATATTAACAATTGAGATTCCAACCAAGAATTGATATTTCACTTTGGGGGAATTTTGGGGATTTTTAATATGATGTTTTCGTGAACCAAAACTCCCCCAAGGAATAATTCAAATCCACACTACACTAATCAATTGCTAAAATAGAAGATTAAGATTCACTCATTATAGGTCCTTAGCTTTGCCTTTTTTTGTATTTGACATGCGTTCAATGATGTCTCTTAAAATCTCTTCTTTTGATATATACAACAAGGGATTTGTATATACGTTAGATTAAGAAAATTAGATGTTTGGAGGAGAATAGGTATAGAAAATAAGCAATAAACAAAAATAAACATATAAGATTTCTTACCAGGAACTCTAAATAACTTTTGGAACCTTGGAGGATATGAATTGGCAGAGCTTCGCTAGGTTCCTAGAATAATTTGTGAACAAAAGTGAGGGGGATGGGCTCTTATTTATAGTGGTTGGAATGCACCCAGACCTTTGCATTTAAGTCAATTTAAAATAATATAATCTGATACGTTCAAAATGCACAAAACCTTAGCCGCCATACACAGAGACCGGTCGGCTGCTAGCGGTCGACCAGCCCATATAAGCGGTCGATCGGTGGTCCTTTGGGAACGTTGTTTTATTGCCGTTGTTTATTTTATATTATTTCATAATTAGCTGTTAACATTAACGTTAATTTAATGATTTCTTAACTCCCACGTCTAATTAATATTAACTTAAAATTTCAAATTTAATAATGATTTAATTATTTGAATTGAATTCAGTTTAAATTATTCTGAATCTGAAAATTTCAAACATCCATAACTTTCCCCTTTGAGCTCCGTTTTCAACATATAAATATGAAAATTGATTAGAATTTCGCCACGAACACAAAGGTATAACTTTCCTAGTCAAATTCTAACTTTTTATCATTTTCATTTTTAACCTTATCTTATTTAATCAATTTATCTAATTTATTTGTTATAGATTTTTTGCGGGGTCTATCTATAAATACACCTTGGAATTTGTACGTACTCTCTTTCCAAAAACTAATTTCCACCTTTTCAAATTTTCAACTTCCCACTTCTCCATCAATTCTTCAAACATCATTATCTTGGTTGATTCTCGACCGATTGACACGAAAGTAATGGAAAATTGGAGATCTTGGAGGATACTATTGGCATGTTCCCGTTTGAAGGCGAGACTCAAAGGACTGGAGGCGTAGCAAGCCTAGACAGTAAGAGATATTGTTGGAAATCCAATACACAATTTCCAACCATGGATATCAAACTTCAAAACGGCGTATCTTCCTTATTTCTTAATGGAATTCGATGATCCACCCATTGAAATGACAATGGGACAAGAAGTACAATCTACAAAAGGATTTGGGGGTGAATTATGAAGATCTATGGATGCAAAACGAATGATACCACGAGGCAGCGTTGGCTTCTTCTTCTTTTAGAGATTTGGTGAGTAATCCTTCTCTATTCTTTAATATAATGCAAAATTTAATGATATAATAGTTGTTTGGGTCTGATTGTACATGAATACATAATTAATAATAACTAATATGGATTAACAAAATGAGTGAGTGAAATTGAAGAAACCAAAATAGATTTTGTTTAAAAATGGAAAAACATCATTTTTATATCTCTAACTGAATATGCAACCCAAATTCTATGCTAACTAACCTTAAACCAAAGTAAAATCATAATATAATATAATTATATGGAACATAAAACAAATAAGAGAAGATTCAGAGTGAAAAAGTGCAATTAGGAGGAAGAACGAAGGAGAACCGATGTAGAAAAATGCATTGGAAGGCCCATAGGTCGACCTCCTACACACCAGCAATCACACTATGGTGTAGACCGATCAGTCATTGGGTCTTTTGAAGGGTCGACCGGTAGGCATAAGTTAGGTTCAATTTGAACCTGAACCCAACCCGGTCTGAGTATTATCGGTGGCGCTTCATACTTTTTATTTCGAGCAATGCTTGGAGCTATTTTTTAAGACGATTTCGATGTAATGAAGCCAAGGAAAACTATGCTTTGTTGGTCGTTGTATGGAACTGAATTATATGTTTATTAAGTGATATTATTAGTTCAATGTTGGTGGGAACGTGTACGGAATCTATTATGCAAGTAAGTAGGCGGGTCCAGGTAGTATGCTCTCTTGTAGCGTGGGAGGCGGGTCTAGAGAAGGGACAATAAGTGATCCTATAGTGTATGAGACCGGTCTAGGACGTGAGTCCATTTGTTATGAGACGTGGGCATTAAACGATCCTAGAGCGTATAAGACAGGTCTAGGACATGAGTCCAGTTTGAGATAGTTTGACAATATGACCTTTTAACATAGGCGGCATGACCGAATGTATATGATTATTTAAGTATGGTATGACTTGTAATGTGCGAGTTGGTTTCAGCATGTGCTAGACACTTGTTGCATTATAGCATTATCTTTGTAGTGTTTGGGGATTAGGCATGATTCACTCACTCGAACTTATGTTTGACCCACTTCTATATTCCTTTTTATTTATGTTACTAGGTTGATGGAGCATGGATGCGAGATGAAGTTGAAGACATGGACCATAGTGTATACCTTGTAAATATTGTAATAGTTTATATGACTTGACTATATATTGTAGGTTTGGGCTTGGATTGGTATTGTATAGTTACATGTATATTGGATGTAGTTGATACGGTATATTTTTATAAATAAATGGATGCTTTTTAATATTATATTTTGTTTCCTTCCACTATGAGATTCTGGAAGTTATTAGTTAGAACTATATATTGTTTCTTCTTATCATATCCATAACTCATCATTTTCATTTCTAGAGGACTTAACATGGGTTTGAGCATTGAACTCAAGGGTCGAGAAAGATGGGTTGTTACATTTGGTATCAAAGCAAAACTTATCCTTAGATTGAGGACAAGGACGTATTGAGAGATCCTATTTGTATTTTAATAAATGTTTATATATATAATCAGTCGAATATGTATATAGCTAGTTTAGTTTAATTAACTGTCTATTCGGGAGCTAAAAATGAATCCTAATTACGAATAACCGAGAAGTGTAACTTAGCCGATATAGAAACTGGAATAGAGGTAATATTAGCGGGGTTGAAATCAGAACTGTAAATGGTACTAGAGTTAATACTCAGGAAATTCCGGTATGGACATCCTCGTTTAGTTCCACCGATATCTGTAAGAGATGAGCTAGACCAGTGTAAACCCCGCAGTACCTACTCTTCCTACATAAAAAGTGATTATTGTATGACCACCCCTGGTTGTTGATTCTCCTAAATTATGAGGGGATTTCTCCTGATTGAGTGGGAAATCCTAAGTTAGGAATAAATTGTATTTGTTGGTATAGGCGTAGTTATGCACTTATGAGAGAAAATTCAATCCTTTTGATTTGGTTTTATGGATGCATCAAATAAAGAGGTGATTGTAGAAGAATTGGATTTTGGGAATGGAATATTTTTAAGAATGACTACTTTTAAGGAATTGTTGAAAAGATAACTGGTTTTGGAAATTGGGATTATATTACTTATTCTATAGAGAATTAATAAATTGACATTGTGTTTAATTAAGATTAGTAGATATTTTGAAAGATTTTTACAAAGGGGTTTAAAGTCATATTTCAAAGTAAGTGAAATTCTTCCATGTGTGTACATAGAGATATTCACGCACATGCATTTTTGGATAAGAAATTAAAGGATTTGGGGTACAAATTTTTTAATATATGTATTAATGTATGATTTGAAGTTATAAAGGTGATTTTTGATTTTAATATGAATATAGCCAGTAGCCAAAGTGAATTTTAAAATGTATTTTCATACATACATGGATGCACGTACACACACACACACACACACACACATATATATATATATATATATATATATGTATGTATGTATGTATGTATGTATGTATGTTTGTATGTATGATGTATCATTTAAAAGTGTTGGAAGTTTTCTATTTACAAAATCAAATGATGTATACATACATAGATACACACACACACACATATACGTATACATGTATATGTATATGTATATGTATATGTATATGTATATGTATATGTATATATGTATGTATAGTAAAATGGTTATGAATGATATGAAATGATGTTTTGAAATGAAGTATGAGTATTTTAGAAAATAACCATAGCTTATTTACAAATTTAAATGTATTGTAAATGGTTAATATTAATTTTTTGAACTTAAAAGAAGTAATTGATGTTGAAATTAAAATATAAAAACAAAGAAAACGTTAAATGAATAAATATATTTTATGGACTTTAAGTAAATGGGATGTTTTTTAAAATAATATTTTTAAAAATGATAATATATTTTAAAAGTGAATGGATGTTATAAATTTGGATATTATGATGAGTTTCTGATAGACAAATCTTTTACTTTTATTTAAAAGCATGAAAAAGAAAATTTCAAAATTTGTTAAATTAAGAAGGCATTTTGCTGGTATGGATTGATTTTGGAGTATATTGAATGACTTATTATTGAATGATATTGGAAAGAGATTGGAATGCGACTTGTAAGAAGAGTAGAGGACTGGACATGAGCTTGTGTGATCTCGATAGTCCTATGGTAATGAGTTGTTATTTGTCAAATAGTATAAGAATCCCATATCGCATTGTAGAGAAAGATTTTTATTTCGAATTTCCTCCTAAGTAAATAAAATTCATAAGACCTATAGATATGCCACTTAGGCACATGACTCTAGAAGAGAACTAGAAATTAGATAAAAGAATCTCTGTATTGGTGAAAGAAAGATTGTAGTTCTGGTTAGAAAGAGAAAGTTAAATCAGATTATTGTGTTAAAGAAACACACAGAAGAGGTGCTTACCTAATAGCAAAATAAATGGGTTAATATTCGTATGAAGGAGATTGTGTCAAAGTTATACTTATTTGATATTAGAAAATTTTGAAGATATAGTTGAAGTAGATTTTCATTTAGAAAGATGGTTGGTGTAATATTAGAAATTTCAAATGATCGGATCTAGTAAACCAATCGATTGAAAAGTCATTTATTTCTATGCAAATTGATTAAATGGCTTAAAGTCTATTATATGGTGGGGATTCGGTGACCTAATAGTATTTCTATGAGATCCAACTAGGTGAACAGTCCATAGTTTAAAATTTTGAAATTGTAGGTATTTGCATTTTTTCAGCCCATATCTTTGTGATAATGATCGGTGATAGTGGTGGATAATCTCTAGAAAGTTTGTTGTTCGATATCGTTGGTGAGGGTAGACAATTTAGTTGGCTTGTGGATGGGTTTCGTTGATCGGATGTAACGGAAAACGTTACACCTCGCATGTTTATTTTGTCTTAGGAGGTTGTATCGCACCATGCGAATAAGTTGTTGTGTTATTGTATATGTGTTTTGTGGTGATAATAATAAGGTATTGATACTTGAGTTGTCATTGCAACTACAAGTACAATGTTTTGGATTTGGATTAAATAATGTAGAGTTTATCGGATTGGAGAATGTTTTGCTACTTTGACTTGACATTTAATATAACAAGAGATATCCATTTTGGATATTCCCGTATGTGTTTTAGGGTATGATGATATTTAGACTACGATGTTATGTTATTGGATGGATATGGTGTGAAATTATCTCATATTATGTTGTCTTGACCATAGTACGATAGAGTTAAACTAGTGAGAAATTATATTTGAAAAGGATATTATGGTGGGTTTATACAAAGAAACGATTGAAATTGGGCTTTTATTGTAAAAGATGCTTAGGATTAATTTGGTAATAGGATTTTATAAGAAAGATTCCAATGATTAAATGATTTTGCGAAAAGAGGCACCACTCATATGTTGGGATGGAAGGAAGTATTGGCATTTGATTTATGAGTATATATAAAGTATTCTGACCTAAGTCGATTATAAGATTATATGAGAAAGATTATTGACACTGTGGAATGAAGAAATTCAAGTTTAATGAGTAGTGATTTGGAGAGTCAAGGAAAAGATATTTTGGTTCGCATACATTAAAATGTGTAGGTGATTTTCATAGAAATATGAGATTTGAAGATCCAGATGTGATTTTGGGAAGCGAATAGGTAGATTCTTTTCAATCATCACTTGAATTGAAGAGAAACTATCTATTTGAGGGGGTTATTTTAAAGAAGTGACTTATGGGTACCTAGTTTATGTGGCAATAACTATAATTAATTAACTTTAAAACAATATTAATATAATTAAATAACCGTAAAATATTTATATGAATAGATAATCTTTTAAACAAAATAATTGCGAAAACCCAAATTTCGGATTAAAAATCGTTTCTCGTCCCAAAAACCAATTCCAACTCAGACGACAATTTATAGTATTTTTAAGATACTAATTTGAGGCCAATAACCACCCAACACTTAAGCAATATCGATATTGATTTTCTATCACTACTGGGTTTTAGTTTCAAACATATAACGATGTCGTAACCACAGTGTCCACAATCATGTTCATTTTTCCATAATCCATATAAAGAAATATTATTGAACAATTCAACAATAGCAAAAATTCCTGTTGGATCCCTCCAACTTTTTTTCCATGCATCACAACATTATATAATCATAGAACATAATCAATCGCTTCGAGACGGGATTTGTATACAAAGGGTCATCCGCTCTTACACGGAAACGTAATAGGGTCTCATCCGCTCCAATAGGCGGGAATATTCAATCCAACTAATATAAATAAAGTAATTCATTCAAACAATCTTCCAATAATTTTTATCAACTATATATCATACAACTTAACCAAAAAGGAGAGTTTAACTCGCCGAAATTTTCTATCGTTGCCGAGGCGTTCCGATTTGGAACTAAAATCGAACGACGTCTGATTTTAGCCCAAATTTCAACAGTCTTCAAATTCGTCCAAACCAGTTCCATTGCAAAGCTTTTGTCGTTACGAGGGCAACGCAAAAATTCGTACCTTTGTTGGATCTCGTATGAGAGAGTTATACACATTTTTAGTTATCGGTTTTAATTTTTAAAATAAATAAACTAATTACAATCATGAATATTAAATACCCTTTTAAAATCCTTAAACCCGCCTCCTCTCTTCTCAGAATCTTGAATTCGAACACCCAACAGCCGCGAGCTTTGACTTGACACCGCTTCTACGACGCTCCTCCAGTCGCCTCCCCCTCGCTCCCACTGATAGCCCAGCCTCCCTTCTCTCCCATGCAACTGGCCTTGTCCCTCCATTCGCAGCTACCACCGAGAAAAACCCAAAATGAGATTTCCGTTTAAGTCATGATTGCCGTCGCCACAGCCAACTTCGTGCCACCAAACTTCGGCCGAAGGTATGCCTGCCCCTCCCCTACATTTCACTAGTTGGAAGCTTCGTCCAAAAACTCCCCGAGTGGTCGCAAAAAGTCGAAACCATATTTGTCATTCATATCCAACCACGACCACCACATGACGATCCACCTCCATCCAACCATACAACCCCTCATCTTGACATCAGGCAGACTTCCCTAGTTGAGGTCGAGGCCTAAAAACACCTCTAGTGGCTTGAATTGATGTGAGCCGTTGGATTTGGGGAAATTTTGATTTGAAAAAAATGAGAAATATCTCGGCTGAAGGCGCGAAATATATATAAAGGAGGAAGAGTACGGGCGAACGTGGGAGGGATATGAGCTGATGGGAATAGACATGGCTGATGGAGATAGGGTATGGCTTGTATGGTCAAGTCATATAATATATATATATATATATATATATATAATTTTTGATTAACAAGCTATATAATTTCGAACCCCAATCGAGACGTGTCGCCTAGCATTCTATATGTTATATCCATATTCCGAACATAATGGAACTAGTCTCGAGACCTAATTCAATCATATGCAGAAGATAGCTTTTTTGAAACCAATTATTATATTAAATTTTCAATATTAAATTCTACGCATTTCGATCTCGCACGACCAAACGATTCATCTGATCGTCATGAAATTTGACGGTGTATTATAATTCATTATTACGGATCCAATGAAACTGGTTTCGTCGAATCCGAGACTTTGCCCCGGAAGGCAATTTTTATATGTTAATTAAAATGGGTAAATTTCAAAATCAGTTAAATCACTTTTAAATCCAATTTAAAATTTCTATTATCTTTACTCTTATTAAATAGAATTTAAATAAGCTTTGAAATTATTTTTATCCAGCTTAAAACCCAAGATCCAACGATTTGAACAAATTTCAATTATTAAATTCAATAATTAATTTATCCAATAAATCGCTTATATTCGAAATTCAAGTTATTTAACCTATAAAAATAACTTTTCAATATTTAAAATTAATTAAATATTCCAAATTGAAATGACTGATATTCTGGGTCGTTACATTAATCCCTTTAACATTGCACAAATTTAGGATAAGTTCGCACTTAGGCTTAGGGTTTCACTTAGACATAGGATTTTGTTTGCTATGTTTGAATGGCTGAGTAAAATAGGATTTTCTTAGTTTGGTTATTCGTTTGTTTAGTATAAAACTTAGGATAGAATTTGCAAATCTCTCATTGAATGGGAACATGGTACTTTCATACCATGATTAAAGGATGTTTACAGAAGTGATGTCATAAGAGAAACGATACCACTTAAGTTGGATTAAAATTAGAAAATGAGTTATGTTATGTTCACCCAGTTAAGGCATCAGCAAATTTTGACATTCTTAGGTGAAATGAGAATTTGTATAATGACTGGCCTTTTCGATCCTCAAAGTCGACACTAATACATCTACGGTATTCATGCGCTAAGTATCTAAGTGCTGGAAAGACAGATCGTTGAGGTAAAAGATATAAAAGACAGAACAGAATCTCACACTGTGACAAGTAATATATAACATACACATGATCTTTACAAAATAAAGTTGTAATATACATACATCAATCAGAGTAAACTAACATATCATTAGCCTGAACGGTTATAACAGTCTGTCCTCACAAATACCGATCAATGCAAAACAACAAATGCCATAGAAATAAAAGATATATGAATAGGCCTTGGAGGCATCTAGCTCATCTTCTAAAGCTCCAAAGCATCCATAAATAAATCTGGAAATATGCTCGGGCTGACCCAAGCATTATAAGAAAATAACACCCGGATTATGGCAAACCAACATGAGAAATAAAAATCATATGGATTTTTAATGTTATAAAAATCTTTAAAAATAAAGGTATCTCGTAAGGCCATGCCACACATGAACACAGACAGGTTTTTACGATACGATAACCAAACCATTTTTATTAGAAAATTCAGTGATATTATAATAATGTATATGGTTTATAATAAGTACATTACATATCTGGAATGGTTACCCATGATTATATTCAACAGTAGTAGGTTCTACAACTAAAATTGTAAGGCATGTATTAGATAATGGATTCCATATAATGACAAAGCACCGGGGTACCACCTACCACAGTACATCTCTAAAAAATGTACCAAGGTTGCAAACCTTGCAACCCTCGCAAACATAGAGCCGGTTTCCCCTTTAACATGGCATACTGGATTACATCATCCCTCGGGCATTGAGGCTGCAAATATTGCACCTGGCCCTCCCCTTTTCCATGTGCACATATACCAAAATCCATAAATATCGATCAAGATCTGAGGAATGATGCTCCTAATGGTAGAAAACCAAATAGCTCTGTTTCATCCCTTGATTTTAATCATTACCGGGTTATGAGGACACAATTACCTGTTTCTTTTAGCAAATCTGTAACGACCCAGAATTTCTGTCATTTGAAATTCGTATATTTAATTGATTTTAAATATTAACAAGTGAGATTTGTAAGTCGAATAAATTTAATTTCGAATTTAGTGATTTAATTGGATAATTAAATCGATAATTTAATATTTGAAATTATAGAAATAATTGAAATCTGAATTAAATGTGAAAAATGATTTATAAAGTTATATTAAATCATATTGGAGTTAGAATGATGTTATAGAACTTTTAAAATTGAATTAAAAGTTAATTTGTGAAAATTGAATATTTTAATATTTAATTGACGACTAAAAATAGTCATTTTTCAAACAGTCTCGGATTTTGATGAAACCTATTTCATCGGATCCGTAATGTTATATTATTGTAAGATTTCAAATTTCGTGTCAATCGGATTTACGGTTTGTCCAGGGCAAGCTGAAACGCATAGAAATCGTTTTAATCGATTTAATTTTAATTTGATCGTTTATTTCCATAACTCGCGCATATGATCGAATTAGCTTCCGAAACACGTTCCATTGTGTTCGGAACGCGGGTAAAACCTTAGAAACGTCAGCTGGCATGCTTCGTTTGGAGTTCGGAAAATTTCGAGATGAATAGTGTTTTGCCATTTTCTATAAAAGGCCCCATTATTTTCACTTTTTCACTTAAACCCTAAGGGTTAGGGCTGGCCACCGTTTCTTCAATTAATGGCTGAAATGTTGCCATCTTCTTCCTCAAATTCTGATCGATCCATCGACAATCAAGTAAAACTTCCAACTACAAATTTCTAGAGGGCGACGAGATCTTCGTTTTGAACGGCTGTGATCGAAAACGAAGCTATGGATCAACGGCAATCCTCATGCAAACGTACGTCGGTCAATTGCGTTTTTCGAGTGGAATAGACGACCGAGTTCAACCGCGTTCGTGGTGAAGGTGGAATCGAGTGCGAGCTTTGTCGTGGAGGTGCCTGATCGTTGTAGAAATGAACAAGGAAGGCTCGAAAATTCAAGGATAGTGGCGGCTCTGGGTTTTGTTCGAACGTGATTTACCTGGTGCGGGAAGAAGGAGATCACAGCCAGATTCTCTCAAGCAAAAATGAACGACCAGATGAAGCTAGGGTTTGAAAATAAAAATAAAATTGTAAATTTATTTATATTAAAATTCGTATAAACTTTGAAAATCATATCTTTTTGATACGAGGTCGAAAACTGACGAAACGAATTGCATCGGGTTAGTTTTGTCGAGCACTATGCAATGGAGCTGGATTGGGATCGATTGGAGCTAGTTTGAATTTTGGGTAAAATTAAACGCGTGTTTAATTTTATTTGAAATAAAATACTGCAACTGTTATTGAAACAAGGTGAGAACTCCTCACTCAATCGAAATTGTTTCAATTTAAATTTTAAATAGTTAGATTTAAAATTGCTTGATTGTGTGATTGAATGATGATTGTTATCTATTGTGCTGAAATAGACCCTATACGCCGCATACTAAGCGGATGTTATTATATTAAAAACATATACCGCGATATTCCACCTTGAAGTGGAATTGGTATTATATATGTATTTGGAGTTGATTTCCTGCATTATATAGCGGATGAGACCCTATTGCGCCGCATAATAGCGGATAATATTTTATAAATCCCATATACCGCGATATTCCACCTCGAAGTGGAATTGGTATTGTGCTAACATCTGTAGATGCAGGGAAACAGGTTGGAGGGATCCAACTGGATTCCTCAAACATTTGAATTTGTTTCATATGTTGTGTGTTGATTATTTATAATCTCCGTGTGATTATCTTTGTGATTGAAATTGTTGAAGGCTAAAATTTAGCCGAATATATTTTTGGTATCGTTGGATACCAGAAATAAATAAAAATTGGATTTTCGAAATTCAAGTTGAAAATTTATCGAAAAAATTATTTTTGAGAATTGGATAAATTTAAAAGGGGTTTTAAAAAGATAAAGTTATTTTTTTAAAACTATACTGAATTAAATTTCAAATTTTGGGAAAAAGGGCTTAATAAATGGATTTCGAAAAAATTATTTATAAGTTGAAGAATTTATTTAAAAATTTGGATTTTTAAATAGATTTGAAGAGATAAAGTAATTTATTTTAAAAAGGAAATAATTTGGAAATTCGTTGAAAATTTGATTTGGTGTTTTGAAATAAATTTGAAATAAATTGATTATTAATTTACTATAACTAGTAAAATTGATTTATAGAAATTTATCTGACTTTAAATTAATCAGATGATTAAATTGATCCTATCTATGGATGTTTGGATTTTGTTGGATGTTGAATTGTTTGATATCCCAAATATGTGATGCTTTGTGATCCATTTATCAATGATATGAATATATGTGATATGTGAATGAAAGATAAGCGTTATAGTTTATACCGCTTATCAATTATGTTGTTATATTTGATCTGTGATGGTTGAATGCTGTTGCACTATTGTGTTAAACCCTTGGACTACACAATACACACACAAATGTGGATTTCACGTGGAAATCGGTTAAGTCACAGATTTTTATCAATTTTGAAAATTGAATTTTTGAGCCAAAAATAGTTTTGGAATTGGAAGCTTTTGGAAATGAGTTTCAAAAAAATAAGAGTTATTTTAAATAACTTAATAAAAATTGGAATTTAAATCATTTGATTTAAATTTTGATTCAATACTTGAAATTGAATTCAATGAATTGGGAACTATGGTCTAAAAGATTTTTCAAGTGTAAAAGGTGTTTATATGGGTTTTTAACCATTTAAAATATGGTTTTGGAAATTTAAATTTAAATTCAAGTTTTATACTTGGACGGCTTTAACCTGTGTAATTGTAACCAGTTTTTCCCAAAACGAAAACTATCTGTTTTCAAATAATAATAGCTTTCATAAAGTGAAAAGATTTCCAATTTGTATCGAAACATTTCAAGTTGAAATGAAATTGTAAATAGTTTGGAAAAACTATGAATTAACCTTTGTGAAGATGATTAAGCTTTATCTTGAAATTAAAGAAGATTTTAAAAGGTGTATCTTTTATATTATAAAAGACTTGAATTGTGAATAGTTTTGAAAGCTATAAGTTAAAAATCTTAATTTAAAGATTTAATGGGTTAATCCAATTGAAATGGAAATTGATTTGGGAATCTGTGAATGAATCTTTGTGAAACTGGGTAAACTTTGTGAAGTAAATCTTTTTGTTTAAAGATTTAAAATGGTAATTTGTTTAAACCATTTAAAGGAAAGGATTTGGGTAATAAGTTGTGACTTAATTGAAATCCCTATATCCATATGTTTTAAATATTGTGCTCACTATTCGGTTTAGCCGGGAGAGGACCTTTGTGTTATTTAACCCATTTCGAATAAGTGATATGACGATATGGATAACATTTGAAGACCGGTGGTGAAGACCGGGTATTTGTGAAAACGATAGGATGACCTATCGATTGTCTCTGCACCGTTAGCTACGGTATAGAGATTTCCTTTGTGATGGGAAGTTCGATCGGGATTGTGGATACCCGAATTGCAAGGGCTTCTTCGGAAGTGCCTTCGGTTCTGTTCGAACCCGGAACAGACTTGTATGGTTACATGTCTGACATTACATTTTGAGATATAAAGCTGATTTCTTTCAAATACATTTCTGTTTGGTGGCGGAGAATTTATTCTCTTAGCTTAACACCCTTCTCTGAGACGTACGAGCTCAGAGGTTATGTAGTTGAAAGTTATCAATGATATACTCCCAATTTGGTAGTGTGGCATGCTGAGTGTTGTTGTGTGATGATTATTTATTGATCATTTATTGATCAAAGCGTGGATTTGTGAAAAAGCGTAGCTTTGTGGACGAGACCTCTTCGGACCTCACAACCCGGAAATGGTCAAAACAGGAATGATGCGGCAAGGTTATGAGGGTCGCTCCCTTTAGGGTATGTCATTTCCTTCTGGAAAAGGGTGGTATCAGGTATGGAGCCCTGGTATTTAACCTATGTGGTTGCTCCAATCTCATTTACTCTATGTGATTGTTGCTCTGTGATCAAGGCGCCTCGGATAAAGGTCCCAAAGGACCGGGGGGTGGCATATTCGTGTAGTAGTTACCTAGTGTAAGAGGTAACCCGGCCTTGTGTTGGCAGAGAGCAAGTTGACTCTCGGGACGTCCTGCCAGAGGCGTACCCATTGATAGTGGGAAGTTCCTTAGCCTGACCATTTGTTGGAAAATCCAAAGAAACAATACGAGCCCTTTACGATTGCAGTTGTATAACCTGTCTCCTCAGGCGGCAGCTATAGCAGGCATAATATAATGGTACCTATGTTGGCTAAGATTAATATTGTATTTTCGAAATGTTTTCCACACTATGCACTAGTAATAATATCAAAAGAGTTTCTTTTGCGTAGTAAGCATATTTGACTATCATAAGAAGAAATCTCCTCCAAGTCTGCGGTTTGCATTGTGTGTGTGGTGGGAGGTCTTATGGTAGTTTCATTTTCCAAAAGCATTGCGGATTTCAATGTTAAAAATTCTTTTGTTGTTTGTTTTAAAGATAATAACTGTTTTAAGTTCTCACACCAGTCCCATGACTGACCTGGAGTTTATTGTTCCTTTCCTAAACTCTAGGTGCCCATAATTTTCCACACGGGCAGCCTAGAGTCAGGTTATCAGGTCATTCTGGATATTCAGGAGATGCTGTGGAGCTCAAGTGGCAAGCTGGATGGCGAGACGTATCACTTGTATATGATATTATTTATTCCACTGTAAAAATTTATTTGTAAGGACAAGTTCATATAATTGTCCAGTTGTGTTGTATATTGTTGTTGTAAACTCTGATGATGATGTAATGTATAAACTGGTATAGTTCTTTGATTTAAAGATTATTCATTTATCTATTATATGTTGTTCCGCTGCGAATGTGAGATTCTGATATTGTTTCTGTTGTTTCTTCTTTCTTTCTTTCTGTCTTCTTCTACCTCTTCTTTTTAACCATAACAATTCGGTTTTCCGGCATTCGATTACTCAGTAGTTGATATAGTGGACATATTAATGTCGATTTTTGGAAGTCGAAAATCTCCGAGTCGTTACAAAATCCCTCTTGGAATGCTAACACTGCCCTTCAAGCAACAATGCAATGCCAACATTCATCCATACAAGTTGTTTAGGATATGAACAAACCAAAGGCACTAATTCTACTACATCCTTTTTGGAATCACCCTCATGATTAGTAGCAAATAGCCCTTGCACTTCAAAGAACTCTGACTTTGATTCCATCATCTTCAAGATGTCTCCAATTCGAACGCTAATGCCGGTTCAAAGTGGTTTTCGGATAACTTATGCTTATCTGATCCCGGTCTCTCTGAATCGACAATGATAGTTTCAAAACTGACCAAGATTTGATAGTCGGTTATTTAACTATCAAATAAACAAACAAATCCAATCAGAGATTTAACCCAGCATTATTAAGCATATAAGCAACCACTAAGCTTTTTTGATTAATTCTTTCATTAATTAAAACCATTTTATAAATACTAGTAACAAAATACTTTTACAAAGATATATTCTCAAACTTTCTCTACTCTTTTCAATACTTGGAGGAGTATTTATATACTTATCTCAACGGTAAAAGCATATTCACAATACACTACACTTTCAATACTTAGAAAATGTAGCCATATACTTATCTCAACGGTGCGAGTATCTTCATAAAATCTTAAGAAATATTTCACTTTCAAAACCATACTTATTTGGGTTAAAACAAATGTCATTTAAAACATAGATAATAATAAACCCAAAACACTTTTGGTGTAAGTAAATTGATCGTAGGGAAATTAGATCCAATATACTTACCACCAGTTTTCGATTTCAAACTTGTATTTTCCTCGATTAACAATGTAGTTAGACAAGTTAGCGTACTACCATTGCCTCGACATACATTTTTAATTCTCAAGATAGGGATGGATTTCCCTACTTTGGAATTTGGTGTTAAGTATGAAAAGAATACTTTTCATACGACCATAATTTAAAATGATCATTTATAGAAATCAAATCTCCTTTATATTTACAGAACTCCTTTTATAAATTTCCTTTATATTTATAAGACTCCTTTTATAAACCTCCTTTCTATATGTATATAAACTCCTTTTATGAATCTCCTTTATATTTATAAAACTCCTTTTATAAATCTTCTTTCTATATTTATAAAACTTCTTTTATATATCTCCTTTATATTTATAAAACTCCTTTTATAAATCTCCTTTCTATATTTATAAACTTTTTTTATAAATCTCTTGATTTTAAATCTCATATACTTGTTACAAATATTTGATTCCAAAATCGGACTAAATACTTTCCATAAAACAATTATTTATCATTATAAATTCACAAATATGATTTATTTTTCCAATTTAACAAAATGATATCATTTCCCTTTTATAAAATCTCATTTATAAATCTATTCTTTTATTTATAAAATACCATTTATAAATCTATCTTTTTATAAAACATTTTATACACACAAATATTTATTCCAAAATATTTCTATCTTCTTTTAAAATAGAGTCACTTTATTATAAAAGATAAACTCCTCTTTTCTTTAAAATAAACATCTATTATTATAATAACTTTCTGTAAAATAAATACTTTCCAAAATACTTTTAAAACATTTCCAAAATGGTTGAAGTAAAATAGAGAAGTTCAAAAACTATTTCTAATTAAAATACCATAGAGAATTCCGAAAGTCAGATTTAAAATCGTTATCCAAATCAAAACCATTTCAAAATCAAAACAACAAATAACTGTATTTTCAAGATACTATAATGAGGCCTAGAGTTACCACAGCACTTAACAAGTGCTTTCATTGATGCACACTATAAGAGTTCGACTTTGCAACATATCAATATCACATCAAATAAGGTCAAACTATCAAGCTTTAACATTCAACAATTTATAGCATAAGTATATAAATGAAATTAACATCAACAATGGTGTGGAATTAGGATCCCTCTAAAAAATTCCATGTACTACCTGTATTTCATTTTATACGTCATCAGTTTTACATAATGGGAATTCAACTATACCAAACCAATAAATCATTCAAGCATGCAAACAATAATTTATATCTACTATATATCATATAGTGTTCATCCAAAGGTGAGTAAACTCACCAAAATCCCAACCGACACTTACGCGTTCCAGCTCGATCTAAAATCGAACGACGTTCGATTTTAGCTCAAATCCTATTTGCTCCAAACTTGATGAAATCAACTCCACTGCGTAGATAACGCTCCTACTAAAACAACGCAAAAGACCGCGTCTCGATTGGACCTCGTATGACGAAGAAATTGAATTTATAAGATTTTGAATTTAAAATATAATTAAATCAACTAATTTCTTAATTAAATTTTAATTACCGTATATAATCCATATCCCTCCCCAATTCAAATTTGCATGGCCGTGCACAGGTGATACACAAACCCTCTATTAGTCGATCCTCTCTCCCTCCTCTCTTCCTCGATTCTCCACAAAATCGACCACCGCTAATTCTATTGCGCTCCACTTTCCTCGTGCTCCGAATCCCATCCAAATTCTTGAAGCTCGGTCAACCACTATAAATCACGACCTGCTTCCTCCGTCTTTCGACCTAAGATGTCGCGACTTGCCTGTATCGACCGCACCACCTCAGGATTTCACACCAAGCTTGCCTTCACGCAAAAAACACAATGGCAACAAGCACATCGCCTAACTCCCTCTAAATTATCATCAAAGAGGAACCCTAATTCGGCCTCACAACGTCGTGATTGTCAAAACAGTGTTGCACCCATCATCAGCTACATGGATTTAAATTCCTCGCTCGTACGAATTCAACGGATCCGACATCGCTCGATTTCGTTGCTTAAATCTTCGAGAAAAATTAGGGGAAGATGGTGGCTATGTTTGGTTTACTAGTAAATGAAAAAGAGAAAAAGGGAAAAGAAAATTGAGAGAGAAGAGTGAGGGTGAGTGTATATATATAATAAAATATTTATTATATTTAATTCTCTAGTTAAAACATTACACGTTTCGAGCTCGCATGACCATATAGTATGTCCGATTGTTTCGAAAATCATCGGCGTACAATAACTCATTATTCCAATCCCGATGACACTAGTTTCATCAAAATCCGAGACGGTACCCTGGAATGATAATTTCGTGTTTTTCGAGACCGTTTATCGATAAAACGATTTTCGATCCCACTATCGATATTTATTCGAACTGTTTATTTTTGTAAATACTTTTCTATGACAAGTTCTCCATTATTATTTATTAATTAAAAGGAGAGTTATTTACCTTTAAAAATCAATTATCTAAATTTTAAATTAATTAAATATTCACAATCAAAACGATAAAATTCCAGGTCATTACAATTGGATAGTATTTTAGGTTATTGGATGCTTAAGTAAGACACCATCTACTTTTTGAGTTGTCTTATCATAGCATTCAAAGATGAAGTAATGAGTTCACTCCTGGTATTGTTCGAATATTTAATAGGTAGGATAGTTTGAGCTTATAGTTTACTTAGGGCATTTTTATGCACAGATTATTGGTTATTATGTGATTCAATGTCAGATTATTTGGATTGATGAGATGAATTGCAGCAATTATGGTTGTGCATATATATATTGGGTTTAATAATTAGGAATAAGTATATAGTAGAAATGTCCATCATGGCATCCTCTTCAATTAGTATACAGTAGAAATGTCAAGTACTATGAACTATCCACGGGATAAAACTGTTGTGCTCTACATATCACCCTTTGGCCTAATAGAACAAATAAGTATAATTCCATTACCCATATTTTCACTCTATGTAAGGAATTTCTTGAAACTGTTTCAACCACACCTTTAATCTTATGGTGACCCTTTGGTCAACATATACAAGGGAACTTGCTTGAGGAAAATAAAACAAAACCAAGTCACATATAAAATAAATGTATTATAAAAAAAAGGTGCATATTTACAGAGGAATTGATATATCAGGTATCAGACCAGTCAAAATAAAGTGAGTTTCTTGAATTTTTGCATAGCACAAGTTGACATAATAAATGCACGTATAACTTTATCTACTTCTCTTTTTACTGCTAAATATCAGCCATATTGAAATTTTACAATGTAAAAGTCAATATGATTGACTATAGGAGTTGGTTTTTATTTTATTTTATTTTATTAATAATAGCAGTGATACTTAGTTTAAACATAGCATTTATTTTAATGTCTCGATGATCAAACCCAAAACCTTCAGAATCACAATCTAAATATTTTATCACTTGAGCTAATAGTCCATTGCTCTAGATATAACCTTAAAAAAAATATTGTTGTAGCCTATATCCCATGTCTATGGACCCAAAGAAATCAATACCTCATATAATAACATCACCAACTTCCACTGTAACCAACTAAGGTCAACAATTTACTAAGAAATTAATTAATACATTTTTAACATCAATAACAATCAACAATGATGAGCTTCACTTTTAATTCCAGCTTTTATTCCATTCTTATACTAGAAACTTGATTGAAAAATTCATCAATACAAAGCAAATCACATTGATAAGGATACAATCATCAATTATTCAAGAAAGAATTAAACAAGTTCTAAATTTAGTGAACGACTTTGCTAGTAACTGTGACATAGTAATCAACATCAACTATTCATTAGTTATTCGAATGCTAGCACAAAATAATTTCCATATTGGCAAAAATTGGTGATTAAGAAATAAACATGCTTCAGTCCAATGTTGCAAGATGATAATTACTAAAGCCAAGTGTTACCATCTGGTAAGCCACAAAAGTTGATTTTTTTTGTCGATACATAAAATGATCGTGTCAAACTCTACTTTCACATTAACAATAACATAATCAATTCTACCGATTCCCAAATATATTGTAACGCCAACACTAAAATAACATGATATTTGCATGCACTTGCTTTAAAAATTCTTCACATAACGAGTATTCACATTCTAATCTAATTACTAATAATGAAACCAACTCATGACAAAGCTTCCATGTTTGTCAAATGCGGCTATTTCAAGCTTATAGAACATGATTTGGAATCATTGCTGCGTTAAACTGGTATTTCATATTCATATGCTTATATAGTTGGGGGCATATTTTGATAAACATGCATGAAACATTGGTACTGGAAAGTAACTGTTAGAAGTTATGTCATGTTTTAACTAGTCAATAAGGTGTGTTCCTATTAATGTGTTAATGAGTGGTTATGATCCACATCTACAGGTTAGTGGGTAATTGTTTTTGTTCTATTTAAAGCCTTGTAATTACTAGTTTATCACAAGAAATAACAATGTAGTCCTTTTGTGCTTTACCGTTGTTCCTCTCTCCCTTCTCTTTATATCAAATTCTAACATGGTATCAGAGCGAGGTTAGAAAAGAGAGGGATAGAGAGGTCTGGAGAGAGAAAAAAAACCATCGTGAAATAACGAATGGATTCTCAGAACCGGATGCTTTTGTCGAGGTATTGAGGAGTAGCTGTCATGCTAATTTTGTTACATGCCTTTGTTGTTGGTCGATGGCTGAGGTTGTTACGGTGGTTGCTTAAAATTTTCCGTCAAGGTTAAACTGTCACCTGATGGTTCCGATGATGAAATCTAGAGCATTACTCACTGCCTTGAATTTTCAGAGAAGTCGCACTGCCTTTGATGTATTCTGCTATGCCTGGATCTTGTTAGGAAACTCGCTTCATTAATGTGAGTTTCTGCATCTATCTTTCCTCGACGAGATGCTTGCAACTTTGGGATCGACGTCGGCTGAAGTTCTGATTTGCATTACTTGATATTGGAATTCATGAACTCAAATCTGAGATGGATGTGCTGATTTGTGGTTTTCTTCTATGAGATCGAATGATGCTGAAACAATGGTTGTTGCAATTTTTTGTGACTGAAAGGCTGAAGGTTGATGTAGTGCTGCCTAGTGACCTCGTAGATGTTTGCCTGTACTGTTGTGCTCCTATGGGATATTTGCTTGACTGGTTTTGAAAGATGAAATGCATTGTTTTGTTTGCTTTGGCTCTAAGATTGTTGCTGAACTTGTTTGTTGCAAGATTGGAGTATGGATGCAGTGTGTCGACGGTGAGTATTTCTTTGTCTTGTCTGTGTTGGTTGTGACGTAGAAACAGTGATTGATTATCCGTTGAGGTTGTATGCAGTTGCAATGATGGTATGTTGCAAAAAAATGATGATATTGGCGTTGTTCTTGGATGTGGTGTTTTAGAGATGTTGTTTGAGTTATTGTAGCTTTTTGTGGTAATGGCGATGATGACACTGGAGTTGTGAATTGGTGCTTGCTGTGTCAGTTGTGGGTGAGGCTGAAGTATGGTGACAATTTGGTTTTAGAAGGGGTGAGCAATTTGTGAACAGATTGCAGTGATGGAAATTGTGGTTCAGAGAAGTCTGATGTGGGAAATTTTTTAAAGTTGTTAAGGTCGAATGGTAAAGTGGCAGTTTTGATGTATGTTGGTGTAGTGTGGATGAAAGTTAGTTAATGTATGTTGGAGGAAGAGGCTGGTTGTTGAAGTGAGGTAGATGATGGTGGTGGTCAAGTGTGTCTTGATGGTGGTGTTGATGTTAGCATGAAGAAAGCATTCCGCAGAACGTTGGTTGTAAGGTTGGACAATAAGGAGAACGCTCAAGAACTGTTTGATGAAATACCTATTAGAAAATAGGTATACGCCTAGAATTGAAGTAGGTGGGTCTGTGAGTGAAGAAGACTTGGTTTTGTGTCATCCAACAAGCAAACGAGGAAGAGCCGCAGCTCTAGCTTGTTGGGGGATGACAGATACCGCAGTATTAAGGGATGGTCCATATGCAGAGACCAAGAGGGTCCCTCAAAGAAAACCAAGAGTAGTTGTTGATGGTTAAAGTACCAATCAATGTGAACAGTTGAGCATGCCCAACTAGGTAGAGATGTAAGTTGTGGCCGAGTTCGTCAATGCAATACGATGAAGAAATTGAGAAGCGCAGTTCATTGCTTTGTAAACTGGATGTTAGCACATCTAGTTTAATGGAGGGTGTTAGAAGTTATGTCATGTTTTAACTAGTCAATAAGGTGTGTTCCTATTAATGTGTTAATGAGTGGTTATGATCCACATCTATAGGTTAGTGGGTAATTGTTTTTGTTCTATTTAAAGCCTTGTAATTACTAGTTTATCACAAGAAATAACAATGTAGTCCTTTTGTGCTTTATCGTTGTTCCTCTCTCCCTTCTCTTTATATCAAATTCTAACAGTAACATGCCCTTGAGATTGCTTAGAAACTACTTTTGGCTTTTAGGCTACTATACTACAAGTTGTTTTTTTCATATATGTATGTTAATGTGTCATCTTTGTAGAAGTTAACGCTAAAGAAACTCACCCAACTAGCAATAATGACTCCAGTAATAACAGGAACAATCATCAAATAAGTGATCCACCCTTCCCTCTTAACCGTCATCAAGTATGCAAACACAGCCATGAAGAATGGTAGTAGCCCCGATGGCTTGATTGAAGCTGACAGCAAGGTACTTCAAGCTGACATTCCCACCCACAGCAGATCCACAAAATATCACACTCAATGCCATGATCTTAAAGAACTGAACTTTGGATTTAATGAACTGCATTGGCACGATCTTCAAGTAAGCAATAGCAACATAGGACAAGATGGAGCAGGAGGACATGTGGCACATTATAAGGAAGATGGGGTTCACAAATTCCATAGCTGCATGGATGTTTGCTATTGCACACAAGGAACAGGATGATTGGTGGCGGTGGTGATTACAATAATGGTTATTCGGAGGTGGCACTTTGCAACGGCAGTAGTAGAGAATTATGGTTTTTTGGTGCTAGAGGAAAACGATATACAATCACCACGATAATTAATTATGGTTTTAAGATCATGCAAGTAGTAAGCTGAAGATCTAGCTTTTTTAGTAATTTTTGTTTGATGAATTGAGGAAATAAATTGAGCAAGAAGAAAGAGGGAAAGCAAAATAATTTGAGAAGTAGCGACCACGAAAATGACTAAGATATCTTGCTTTGTTAAAGCGTTATGCACAAAATTTTGTCCTAAATAGAACAAAATAAAACAAACGATAGAACTATGGAATAAAGAATTATCTATTTACATTCTAAAAAACAATTTTTTTTAGTGATGCGAGAGCTTCAACTATTTCAAGATTCGATAGCTTTACTATTTCACCATGTGATTGTTTTATGACTTCAATACACTATAACTTCAACATGTGATAACTTAAACAAGTGATAGCTTTTTCATGTTTTGACCTTTGATAGGTTTTGCAGGTCTCAACCTTCGATAGATATGTACATGTTCACACTTGAAAACTTTGGGTGTGATGATATTATAATTTTTTTTTCTGCTGTGAGTTTCAGAGAGTTGTAGTTAGAAATATTAGTTTGTTTCTTATTATCATCTCTTAATGATCCGTCATTTTTGGTTTTTAAGGTTTTAACGACAGATCAAGCATTAAACTAGAGGGTCGAAAAAGGCGGGTTGTTACTTGTTATCAAAGCAAAATTCATCATTAATCAAGGATTAAGACATATTAAGAGAGCGTATATGTAATTTTTTAAAGTGGAAATTAGCCATAAGCGCCTCTTTAGCAAGCACAATTAGTTTCTAGGAAACACAACTGAAATAATACTTTTAAGGACAAAATGCAAAATAATTAGTTTCTAAGGCATAAAAAATTATGAAATTATGTCCTTAAAAGTAATCGGACTGCAGACTTTGTTCTTAAAAGTAATTATTCTACTGACTTTGGCCTTGAAATTAATTTCTGTGGATGTATGTCCTAGAAACTAATTGGACTGCAAAGTTTGTCCTTCTGGTGAAATGCCCCATTTTTTAAATGTGTGCGCACACACGCGCGCATGTGTGTATTATAAGAGTCAAGTACATATATACACACTATTTACTATTCTAGTTTCATTTTACTGTATATTAAGGAGTTAGGAATGAATCTCCTTTTTACAGGTAGCCGCTAATGAGCAATTCAATTGACATTCCAACACGACCAATACCCCAGTAGGGTAGAAACTAGAGCCGGGACTAGCACCAGGGTAGACACTATGGATATTCTCGAAGTGAGCATCCCAACATGGTTTAGATGATATCTACAGGAAATTGGTCAGGCTTATGCCAACCCCTATGAACCTGTAGCTACTACTACCCAAGGAGTAGTTCCCTCCCAAACACCACCAATTATTGATTTTCCTAAGTTGTGCAGTGACTTTTCCAATCTAAGTGGGAATCCCTACGTTAGAACAGAACCATATGCAGTAACTCGGGCGTGACTTAATACTTGTGAAAGGATCAACCTTTTGGGGATTAGTGATATTACTAAGAGGCGGCTAGCTTCATGGTATCTACAAGGTGAGGCAATGAATTAGTGTGAAGTAGTCATTACTAAAGTGGACGAGGATAGAATTGCTTGGGTGAAGTTTAAGAGGAAGTTTGAAGTGAAGTTTTTCTCGGGGGAAGATAAATGGTTGCTTTTGGAGAGGTTCATTCATTTGAAGCGGGGATATATGACAATCGATGAGTACGTGAACCAATTTAATGAGTTTGCAAGGTTTAGGTTTAAGTTGGTGAACACCCAGGACAATAAGGCAATGAAATTTTCATTCGGATTGAACTCACCATTGAAGGAGTCGACCTTGAACTAGATACCAAATGTGGCTACTTTTGAGGGATTGGTGGAGACAACTTTGTTGAACTCGATTGATGGAGGAGTGAATAAGGAGCAATCTAAGATAGAGGAGAACCAACAGCAGGGTAAGCATAAGGGTAGCGGACCCCAAGGAGGATAGGGAAAGAAACATGCGATCATTTATAGGAGGTGCCAGAAGGTGGGTCATATCGTGAAGGATTGTATGATAAATATTCCAAAGGTCTAGTGTAACAATTATAACCGGTTGGTTCATATAGTGAAAGACTATATGGTGAATCTACAGAGTTGAAGTGTTATAACGGCGATCGATTTAGTCATATAAAGCGGGAATGAGCAGTTCCTTAGAAGGAAGGTCAAGTGTCAAGGCATATGCACTAGATGTCGTTCCGACCACTAGCATTGCACTACATCGGCCTAGGAGAAAGGAAAGCAGATAATGATGGAAGGTTTTTTGTTATTATGTGATCCTCCTATTCATATTTTATTTAATACATGTGCATATCATTCATTTATTGCAAGTGCATTGGTTAATGGTTTAACTTATAAACTTGACATCACAATATAAATCCATTGTTATGTCAAATCCTATCAAGGATTGACCCACATGTCTATGTTATGCCATGATTCAAAGTTGGTCGTACATGGCATGGAGTTCTTGTGTAACACATATGTACCAATCTTTTCAGGGTATGGGTTGAATTTAGGAATGGACTGGATGTCTCGCTACGGGGCAGTATTGGATTGTGATAGAAGAGTGGTTCATTTGACAAGTGACAGAGGGCGTGATTTGATTGTATGTTGTGAGCCTGATATTTCAATTATGTATACCTATTTGTATTTGCTCATAAGAAGAGTTGTCTATATCTTTATAGTGGGAGTTTCCAGATGTTTACGTAGAAGTTTCTAGTCTTCCTCGTTGAAGAGAAATTGAATTTAGGATTGATCTCAAGAAAGAAACTAGAACAGCTGTGATGCCTCTTAGACATATGACTCCAAAAGAGATCAGATAATTGGATAAGCAAGTTTCGGAGCTGTCGCATAAAGGTTTTATCAGAATTATTTCAAAGTAGGGAGCGAATGTCATTTTCCCTACTAAGGCAGATTGAGAACTAAATAAGATGATGAGGAAAAATCACTTGTCTTACATTGACGACCTCTTCGAATAACTTGTTGGGGAAAAGGCTTTCTCTTAGCTTGACCTAGCCATTGGATTTCGTCAATTGAGAGTGGTTGAAGAAAGTATCCCGAAGACCGCATTTCATACACTAGAAGGATTATTTGAGTGAGTAGCCATGCCATTTGGGTTAACTAACGCTCCGGCCTATTTTGTTAACTTGCTGAGTAGGGTCTTCCAGGGGAAGTTGAATAAATTTATGGTTGTCTTCGTGGATGACATTTTGATATATTTCAGAAGTAAAGAGGAACATGAGCTTCATTTGAGAGAGGTGTTGGATGTTTTGAGGAAGAATCAACTAATGGGTAAAAAATTATAGAATGTCACTTCTGGAGAAAGAAGTTTCATTCATTGGGCATGTTGTATCAGTAAATCGTTTGACGGTAGATCCAGGAAAGGTAGCGGTTATTAAGGATTGGAAGACGTCGAAGACTTCTTCGCAGGTCCGTAGTTTTTTTTTTAAATTGGGTACTTATGTGGTAGTGTATAGTTTTACTACAAGTTTTATGTGGTACATAATATACTACAAGTCAATATATATCCAGTGGTTCGAATTACGCATTACATAGGATTCGAACCTATGAACTCATGGACCAATGTCAAAGCGCCTAACCACTAGAACAGTGGTGTCAGACAGGTCCATAGCTTTTCAGGATTGGTTGGATTCTATAAGAAGTTCGTTAAGGACTTCGCAAAGGTAACGACACCTCTTACTCATCTCGTTAAGAAAATTTTGGTATATACTTGGAGTCCGGAGTGTAAGGCATTGTTGCTAGGTTGAAGGAGTTATTGATGGGCGCTTCAGTTTTGATTGTCTTGGATGGTACCAAACCTTTGACCATGTGTACTGACACTTGTGGTACTGGGCTTGGTGTTGTCCTTATGCAGGAAGGGAATGTGGTAGCATATGTGAGTCGATAGCTTAAGACCAATGAAAGGAAATACCCAATGCACGACCTTGAGTTGGCTGCCATCATATTCACATTAGCACTAGAGGTACTATCTATTAGGAGATACAACATTCATATGTACACAAGAGGCTATATAATGCATATAAAACTTCTATTCCAACTACTAGACTAGCCTCCAAAACTAGCCTATAATGCACAAGCTGGCCTCCTCGTCCTTGAATCTTGCAACATCTCGGACTAGCACGAGTATTATATAAACAAAATGCATCAGACTATGTCTAGAATGTAGACAAAAGATAGCAACAACTAGCAGGGTATTCCATCTATATCTTAGCATGACATGTAGACAACTCAATATATGTATGACATCATATCTCTTACCATGCATATATCATCACGCAATTACTAAATAATCAAATAACTCATCAAGAAGTATAATATCAAAACGGGTGAAATATCAACACATCCCACAATCATCAATACACAAAATCATCAAGTACCATATGGCAAACACATAGTCATGCCCAAGATTATCTTACGGATAATCATAAAGTAGACATACCTTGGGTCCATTATACTCGTATAAGTGAAATAACCAAGCATCCATACAACTAAACATACAACAGCAACACACATCAATAAAGAATATGCTAACACCCCAGCGTAGCCTTGATTATCCTCCTTAATTTCATGTACGGGGATTGACCATACATTGGACACGCCTTTGTAACATCCCCCATTTTGAGTCCCAAAACTAAGTGCTTTGAATGTTACAGTCATCCATAGTTATTAATTTCTTGTGACAAAATACGGCTGTGTTAGATACATTGATAATACCAGAAGCACATGAATATGAAAAAAAATTAAACTTAATTCAAAAATAAATTTCTCATTTTATTTCAAATAACATTTCAGATTCGCTACATAATCCCATACGTAAACCGCATTTAGATAAATTGTAATTTATTACAATACGCCAAGAGCGACATATGAAGATGCCCCGTTGGTTGATCAAAGACTGAATATAGGCAATAATATAACTTTGCCAATACATACATAGTCTTAATAAAACAAACACAATGGAAAAAAAGAACTCCCAGATAGGTAAAATTGCCTCCTGCACATCTCTGGAAGCTTATTCGTATAAGGAAAACTGAAAACCCTTAATCTTGATCAACTCAAATGAGCACCCGAGAGTTTAAGGGGAAAGACAAAAACTTTGGGTCAAACAAAAAGTTTGGTGTGAATAATAACCTACCATCTCGGACCAACTAGATATCTAGTGAGACAACACCGTTAATCGGAATGGGTTTTCTCCTCACTAGTGTCTTAACCATAATACAATAACCATATATTGTGCACCTACATCCACAATGGTTAAAACATGACATAATATGATGATATTCAAAACTGCAATATGCCCTGGATTTCCCATCCCAATTTATCTGACTATCTGTCTCAGTTTATAGTTTTTAGGGTTACTATTAACCTACTAATATTTATGGGCTGACTAATAATTTGTTCCAATCTTACAGACTATCTCTTCGAGTTTATAGTTTTCATGGGATCATTAAGAACCTATTAGTTTCGACCAATAACTTTATCCATTCATAGTTTTTATGGGATCGTTATGAACCTATTGGATTCTCCAATAACATCGTTCAAATCATAGTTTTAATGGGATCACTATGAATCTATTGGATTCTCTAATAACATCTTTCAAACCATAGTTTTCATGGGCTAACTATGAATCTATTGCTCTCAATCAATAACATATTCCGGACATAGTTTTCATGAAATCACTAAGAACCTATTGGCCTCTGCCAATAACATTTCTCATAACATAGTTTTCATGGGCTAATTAAGAACCTGTCTAACTCGATAATCTTTTGATCAGTTCTGGGCATCCTATATTATGGTCTACCTGACCTCCTCGATGAAAATTTACTCACATAGAAGTTAAGTAAATTTATATTCACCATTGGGTCAACCTAGCTGGTTATCCAGCCCTTAACACCCCAAAATGCAGTTATGGGTCATAAACGAAGTGAATATGATAACAATAGCATAAATAATAACTGATCAAGTAAACCCAAAACATAAACATCCATAATTAAAGTCCTTGTAATCATTTTCGTAATGACGTATGGCTAATACCCTTAACCCATAATTTAAACAAGGAAATCATCTCTTTGTATTTTCAAAGTCTAATGTCATTTGTAAAACCCTTTTTATATTTCCATGTACATGATTGAAAATGATATTAGGTTTATCACTTTTAAGACATTTTAATTTGATCAACGCCGATGGTCGACATCATCTCATGTCGACGTCGCTACTTAAGGCTCCTTGCCTCTATTTAAAGACCATTAAAACAAAAACGTGCGGCATTATGCCTCTCATTGAAAATGAAGATGTCGAGCTCCAAGAACATAGGCTATCTGCTTATTTTCTCATTGACGTCGACATCATCGACTTCGGCGATAAGGCCACTTTACTATAGCTTTAAAACAATGCGCATGGCTCGTGTCGACACTATTGTTTAGCGGCGACATGGTCTCTCAGCATGTATATATAAGCGGCGACACGAATTATGTTGACCTATTGAAAATTGATAGGCGCGATGACCCTTCTCCCTATATTTTAGAATATGCGTAAGTGCGACGAGAACACGTGCCACATGGATGTGCGAAATGACCTCATCGACGCAATGAAACTACAGCCTTTACTTGACATCGATGTGGTTGAAACCGCTCTGCACTATCGAAATAGTGCCCTATGTTTTCATCTCGTCGACGTCGTAGGCAACTTTAAGCGCAATGACATCATAATGGGGAGTGGCATCATCATAATTATCACTAAAACTGAATTTTTACTAAATAAAGTGTGTTCTTTTCACCAAATCTCTTGTATTTGTCAAAATGTGATTGGCTTAGGACAATCTTTACAAATTCTTTTCAGTAGTGCTGTTGCACTTTATTTTTTTCAAAACAAAGGTATAGGTTAACAAATTACTTAACACCATTAATTTAAGTAACCATTTAATGCTAATCTTTCTTATTAAATCCATATCTCTTCAAATATGTTTGGGAAAAATCTCAAAAATTCACATTAATACCAAAATGATATTGCCTTCGTTGTATAAAAATTTTGGGCTGAAAATCATTATTTAACTACCTAATTAAATTTAGACCCAAATTAACATGTTTTCCCCCTTTTAAAATACATAGGATATTCTCTGCGCTTTGGAAAATTCCCAAATTTAAAACCCAACTCCAAAATAATGTTTTAAACAACATAGTCAAAAATCATAGCATTTGGAAATGATTTACAATGATTTTACTCTTAAAACTGTGTTAATTTGCCATGTAAAATTCTCATAAGTCATCATTTAAATAAAAACATGGCAAACACTAATCATGGCATATCATCATCATTGATACATTCAGTTTTAAATCTTAAAACCGAATTAAATAAGTTGAAACAAAACAATAAGAGACAGTATAGATCATTATTCACCTTGGTTTGATAATGGATTGAGATTTGAATATTGCTTAATCTTCCTAGCCTTCCTCCTTGAATCTCTACTTGAATTCGTGACTTAGGTTGTGATAAATGGCCAGCCTTCCTTGAGCTCTTTGATTGTTATGATTTATAAAAACGTAAATGGAATGGAATAATGTTTTAGGGGTTATAAGATTTATCTATTCCTATTTTACCCTTTCCTTATTCAAATATGTGTTTAAGTTATAAAACTAGCTTATAGATTTATTTGGTTAAGGCACGACCTTACTTATTTTCAAATATTAATTCCCTTATCACTCTAATCCTCACATTATTCTATTTAACTTATCTAATTAAATCTCTTGAATAATGTTAATTAAAATTAGGAGTGTTACAGGCTTTCCTCCTTAAAGAATTTCGTCCTCGAAATACAGTAAGGACTAAATACTAAGCATATTAAACATGCAAACATCTGTAATATTACTTGATAACAATACTAGCTTATCTGACTAGCAAGCAATCTATATATATATATATATATATATATCAATTATAGAACATTCCCTAATAACAGATCAGAATAAGTATCTCTAATATTATCCTTTATCTTCCAAGTACAGTCTTTCTCGTTGTTGCTCCACTGAACTTTCACCAACTTGACTGTCTTGTTTCTTAATCTCTTCTCATCTCTTGCTACAACTTGAACGGTTGCCTAGTAAAAGTGAGATCTGGTTCTACTACTAAATCTTCCAATGCAGTCGAAGTGAAGGTAGTCTTTGGATCATGCACATACTTACGAAGATGGAAAACATGGAATACGTTATGGACACCTGCCAAACTGCTCGGTAACTCTACTCGCTATGCGAGCTTTACAATCCTCTCTATAACTGGGAATGGTCTAACATATCTCGGTTGCTAACTTTCCTGTCTTATCGAACCTCACCACAACTTTTATCAGTGATACCTTAATGAAGACTCTGTCTTCACTGAGAACTCTAGATCCTTACACCTTCTATCCACATAACTTTTCTGTCTAGACTGAGCTTCTCTCATCCTACCTTGGATTAACTTAATTTTCTTTGTTTCTTCTCTCACTGGATCTGGACTTAAGACTAACTTGTCTTCGGTTTCCAACCAACATATTGGTGATCTGCACAGCCTTCCATACAAGCTTTGGAAGGCGTCACTCATATACTACTCTGATAACTATTATTATAGGATAACTCAACCAAGTGTAGGTGGTCTTCTCATAAATCCACCAAAATCTAATACGCAAGCTCTCAACAAATCCTCGAGTACTTTATTGACTCTCTTTGTCTGCCCATCTGACTGGGGGTGATAAGCGGTACTCATCTTAAGCTTGGTACCTAACACTTCCTGTAGACTCTTCCAGAACTCACTAGTAAACAATGTATCTCTATCACTGACCATACTAATAGGAATCACACGCAGTCTAACTATGTTCTTCATAAATAACTTAGCCAAAATAGGTGTTGTCCTAGTTGACTTAACGGGAATGAAATGGGCGCTCTTGGTCAATCTATCCACTATGACCCATATATTGGCATTTCCATGATTCAACATTGGCAACCGGTCAATAAAGTCTATGGATATCAAATCTCGTTTCCAAACTGGTATATCTAAAGGTTGAAGCAACCCACTTGGCTTCTGATGTTTAGCTTTTACTTGTTGGAAATTCGAACATTGCTTTGCTCATAAGCCAATATCCCTCTTCATACCTTCCTAGAGGAAACTTCTCTTCATATTCTGATACATCTTGGTTCCTCCAGGATGAATCGTAAACCTTGATCGATGACATTTCCTAAGAACTTCTTTCCTTAGGTCTCCAACATTCCAAACACACAACCATCCCTTCTTTCTCGACCATCCCTTCTGGTCAAGACTAAAATCTTTCAGACCATCAATCTCAATTCCAACCTCTAGCCTTCTAATCTTCTCGGCCAACAATGGACCATCTCTCTATTTAGAAGCAATCCTTTTGATCAAACCTGGTTGAACTTCGAAACAGGATAACATGCTGGTACTCTGACTAGAACTAGCAGTCGATCTTAACTGCACACTACATGTAGTCAATGCCTCAAGATCCTTCCATTCTACCAACATAGCTAACACCACATTCTGATGTTTTCTGCTAAGAGCATCGGCTACCTTATTTTCTTTTCCCGATGTATACTCTATACCGAAATCATAAGCTGGTAAAAACTCCAGCCACCTCTGTTGCCTCATATTCAACTTCTTCTGAGAGAATACATACCTTAAAGACTTATGATCCATGTATAACTCAAATCTTTCTCCTAAAACATAATGTCTCCCCACTTTCAATACGAAGATCACCACTGCCAACTCTAAATCATGGGTCGGATACCTTACTTCATGTGGTCTAAGTTGTCGGGAAGCGTAGGAAATTACTTTACCCTTCTACATCAACGTAGCTCGTAATCCAGTCCCGCATGCATATGCATACGCTATTAACCCTTGATTACCATCTGACACAACTAACACGGGCCCATTGGTCAATAAATGCTTTAACTTAAGGAACGCTTCCTTGCATCCGTCGGACCAAATAAACTTAAAGTCCTTTCTGGTTAACTTAGTCGGGGTGCTGCTATTTGCGAAAAATCCCTGATAAATCTTCGGTAATATCCAACCAATCCAAGAAAATTTCTTATCTCGATTACTTTCTCGGATCTCTTCCAACAATTAACCGCTTCAATCTTAGCTAGTTCAATTGATAATTCTTCTCCTGAGACTACATGGCCAAGAAACTTTACTTCTTTCTTCCAAAAATGATACTTTGGAAACTTCATTTTTAGCTGAGGTTGTCTTAGTATCTCTATCACTATTCTAAGATTAACCTTGTGCTCTCTTTCATCCTTAGAATATATCAAAATGTCAGCTATGAACACCAATACAAACCTATCCAACTGCTCTTGAAAAACTCGGTTCATCAAATCTACAAAGAAAGTTGGCGCATTCGTTGGCCCGAATGACATTACTAACCACTCGTAAGAACCATATCTCGTTTGAAACGCCATCAACGAAATACCGTCCTCTGCCACTCTTAGCCGATGGAAACCTATAGCCAAATCCAGTTGGGAAACACTCTGGCTCCACTCAACTGATCGAATAATTCGTCGATTCTCGACAAAGACTACCTATTTTTATAGTCTTCTCATTCAGCTTACGGTAGTCAATACAGATCCTCAACGATCCGTCCGGTTTCTTTACGAACACCGCAGCCGCTCCCCAAGACGAACTACTTGGTCTAATAAAACCCTTTCCTTCTAAGTCCTCTAGTTGCACCTTTAACTCCTTTGTCTCGGTAGGTGTCATCCTACTAGGTGGTCTACTCACAGGTTCTGCTCTAGGTACAAGATTGATTCGAAACTCTATAGCTTGGTTCGGAGGTAGTCCTGTAACTGGTTCAAAAACATATGCAAACTGTCTTGCTACTAAACCCGATTCAAATCTTCTTCTACTTTCATAGCACCTAATAAGGCACAAACATTCAAATCTGAATTCTCCATTGAGTATATGATTTGGTTATGACTATTAGGGTGTCTTAATGATATTTCCCTATCCTAGAAAAATATCATAGCATCGTTTCTATCTAACCAATCCATTCCCAATATGATCCTGAAGCCAATGAAATCAAAGGCATACAAACTGCATGCAAATTTATGACCTAAAAAATCAAGTTCTAATTGGTCACATCTCATCCCCAGAGTCGTATAGCCTCCTATCGGATTCGCAACCCTTAAGAAAGTAACAAGATATGATGGTTCTAAGCATAACTTATCTACCAAACAGTGAGATATAAATGAATGTGATGCACCGGTATCAAATAGTATCTTGAATGGTACACTATGGATCAAAAGCATACCTTCCATCATAGATTTTCCCTTCTCAGCAGTAGTTGGCCTAGAAGATACTGGTTCCAAAGCAAAAACTTTTCCCTTGTCCGCTCTGACAGGTTCTGGACACTGATTCTTATAGTGCACTGTCTGATCACAGTTGAAGCATTTCACTCCTTTCTTATCAGCAACTTTCTTCCCTTTGCCAAACCGACACTCATGAGCAAAATGTCCATTCTTATCACACTTGTAGCAAACCAGATCAGCTTTCCCTTTCTTGGCTGCTCCTCCTTTCTGAGCTTCTTTCTTCTTAAAGAACTTTCTCTTCTTCCCTTAAGAATCTTGAGTTTCACCCTGCTTCTCTTTTCCAAAAGTAGAAAGCATCTCTTTATTCTGGATTGTCATCTCCACTACAACATTGCTCGGGCCTCGAAGATTAGGCATGGTCGCCATAGCAATCTCTGGCTTCAATCCCCAAATGAAACTTTCATTCCTCTTAATGATGGTGTCAATGGTAGCAAATCCATATCTGGATAGTTCATCAAACTTAGTGGCATACTCAATCACCAACATTGTTCCTTGCTCCAAGTCCATAAACTTTCTTAACAATGCCGACTTGGCAATCTCGGATAAAAATCTCTTTTCAAACCTCTTTCAAAATTCTGCCCAAGTCAACTCCTCCTTAGGCACACTTACGGTGACTCCATTCCACTAGAACAATGCTGCTTCTTACAACTGCCTCAAAGTTGGTCTCCTTTTCTGCTCATCATCCAAACCGAGATCGGTAAAGATTCTCTTGCAATTCAATAAACAATTCTCCACATCTACAAGATCCTCTATTCCAAGAAAAGGCTTTCCTCCAAGATTGACATAGTCCCTGGTTAGCCTGGCATAATTATTGCTAACTGGCGCCACGAGATTTGCTCCTTCCGCATTCGCAGCATTACCTCCAACCACTCATGCAGCTACTCCAGCTTGCATTAGATTGACAAAGAACTGATACAACATACCCATATCTATTAGTAGGGTTCCAGCACTCACATTGGCATTTGCATTTTGATTAGCATTTTCCTATCGACCCTGGTTTCTCCTAGAATTGGGTCGAGCATTTTCGTTAGTTGCGGTGCTTCCTCCACCTAGATTCACTCTTCCGTTTCCTACATCTGTGCCTTTCTTTCTCATAAATTTGCATACGAGCTTTAGTAAGATATAGAAGAATGGTCTAAGAGAGAGAGAGAAACACGTACTTATATATATAGCAAATACAAGTACGTTACTATGGCGTTAACCCAAAACTGCAATCTTATTCCTTGATTCATTGGATTATGTTTTCAAAATCTTTTAGGTTTAAATTTCTTCCTTTAATTTTACATAAACCTATGCTCTGATACCAAACTGTAACATCCCCCATTTTGAGGCCCGATACTAAGTGATATGGATGCTGCAGTCATCCATAGTTATTAATTTTCGGTGACAAAATGTGGTTATGTTAGATACATTGATAATACCAAAAACACACGAATATGAACAATTTTTAAACTTAATTCAAAAAAAATTCTCATTTCATTTCAAATTCGCTACATGTTTGTACCAAAAATGGGCATAACACTCTTCGGAAGTTTTTGAAGAGATAAAAGTGAAGAAATGAAAATTAAGACTGTGGATTATCTAACAAAAACTCCAAATAACAGAAAGTAAATTGCAAAGACAAGCGATTTAGAGTGGTTCGGCGTTTTGCCTACGTCCACTATGAAGTTTGATTATTTTATTGCTCGATTACTTGAAGATTATAGTGTTCTATAAGGTAATACAACTGAATTTAAATGCTAAGTGTCAATCTAAAGCAGCGGCGGTGTTCTGGAGTAGATCTGGCAGAATCTGGGCGCTTTTCAGTACTTAGAATTATTCGACCCTTTTTCTGAATGACCAGGGGCTCTATTTATAGGTGTAGGAGGCTGATATTTCGCCTAAAATGAGGGGAGACCATTTCTGGTACGTCAGGGGGCCCACATGGCCGAAATCTGGAGATCCGGGCCCACTTTGGGATCGATTCGACCCTTGGTTCGAATCGATCAAGAAATCATCCGATCGAGCTGAAATTTGCTGTGAACAGTCTTCATCATGTGCTTAAGCTTCTGTGAAAATTTCATGGCATTTGGACTTGTAGAACTCGAGTTATGATCGATTCAAAATCGCGTTTCTGGTTGACCAGCCTGGTTCGAATCGACCTTAGTTCGAATCGATTCGTTCGAATCAATCTCCCTGCGCGCGAAGGCAATGGTGTGGCGCGCATGCTTCGGGTCATCCCTCTTTTATCTCCGAGTTCTACCAAGTCATACCCGGGTTTTTAGCTGCGTAGACCAGGTGGATTCGAGACTATCGATTCGAAGACGTGCTTTCCTCGAATCGATTGAATTCGCGTTCCTTCGTATCGATTGTGGATGGTCATGACTGATCGATACGAAGCGTCTTCTGTCTTTGGGATTCGAAGACAATAGTGGCATGGAGTCGAAGCTGAGGTACATCTCCTGGATTCAAAGCTCCTTCTCTTCATGGATTCGAGGTGTAGGAAGTTCCAATGGATTCGAACTTGGGGTACGTTCGAATCGACTCGAAGCACAGCAACTGCGATCGATTCGAACCAATACTATCTCGATGGTTTTGAACCAATGCTTGCTCCTGATGGATTCGAATGAGGGCCTCTGCGCTGATGGAGTCGAAGCAAGGCAACGACTCTGTGGATTCGAAGCAATGCTAAGGGGGATGGATCCGACCCTAGGTCCTTCCTCTTTCTAACTGCGATAACTTGGGCATACGAACTCGGATTGCTCCGAAACTTGGAACGTTGGCTTACACGGCTTTTCTAGTCATGTCTTATCAATTATGGCTCAATCCGGACTTGAACAAATTTCATCGATATCCATAGCGATCCTTGTGTGTAACCGATTTTCGAGACGATCTGCCACCGGTATCTAGTCAAGTCCTTGGTGTCACGGCCTTGCCAAAAGGTGGGATAACATTTGCCCTCCAAAGTACGTCTTGTGTAAACATGACGTGCTTTGAAAAGCTACAGTCCCTTATTGAACAGTTATCACATGCTTTGTCGAAAATTGTCTTCTTTGCTGTTGTAATCAATCGTTGTATGATCATGATCGGCTGTTAGGCTTTTGAGTCATGACGAGATGAACATCTGATTCCTGTTGATGATAAAGACCAAAACATTAGCCAAAAAATACGTTCATACGTGTATTATCTTGACCTTGGTTAACGTTGCGTGATCGCAAGTTGTTGTCAGTTCGGTTTGCTATCGAAATCTGCATCGGTCCTCTCCTGAACCGATTTGAGATTTGAGTTAACACATTGCTTTTATGATTGTCTATGATCATCCTCTCGTATCGATCCTTTCCTGAATCGGTATAAAGAGTAGACAAGCAATTTTTCACATTGAAACGGTTCGTCCATTTTCATTAGTGGTTGGTGATGGATTCGAAGCTGTGTTTACTCGAATCGATGGTATCTGATGGATTCGAAACAGTCATTCGAATCGATAGCTTTTGAACCATCGCGTGCCAATGGTCGTGAAGTCAGCACTTCGAATCGATGGGACGCAACGACTCTAATTTAACTTTTGTTGAAAGCTTCGAATCGATGTAGCTCCGGATCGATGATGCTTTGCGTCATACCGTATGGATGGATTCGAAGTTGATGAGTAATCGAGCATACGTTCGAATCGATGGAGCTGCGACCTGCTGTGAGCGGTTATCATGACCGGGAGACGAAGAGCCTCGAGTCGCCCTTGGAACCCATATAAATATGCGAGGCTAATTTCACTTTTACTTTTTACATTTTACTATCGCAACTGCTGCTCCTTCGAATCGATTCTTCAGAGCTCCACGTCTTGCATGAATCAATCAGATTTCACCGAGTCTTAAATTGCAATCGAATTCGTCCAGGTATCTAAGGGATCGATTCGAGTGTAGAACGATGAAACCGGGATTCGAACATTGACTTCAATCCTTTCTTTTGAGAAACATGAGGAGTAGTAGGAACTGAAATGGGTCGACTCGATGGATATGAAAGAGAAAGCTTTTTCTACTTGTATTGATTCGGGGACAAGTAGCCCGAATTGATCGAAGATGCAAGATTTCGAATCGATGCAGGGGTAAGTAGAACGAATCGATGAAGAAAATAAGACTTCGAATTGATTCAGGGACAAGTGGTTCGAATCGATACGAAATTTCACACCGATGGTTTTGAAAGATCGTATCGATCGATTCGAAGTAGCAATATCCCAATCGATTCGAGAGTGCTGAGCATTGATCGATTCGAAGTTATGCATAGCTCATGGATTCGAACTGCTTCTCCACCCCAAGATTTCATCGAGTCGAACTTATGCAGAGTCGAAGCGATACGATTCGACCTTCATCGATTCGACTCATATCGATTCGAGTCGATCGATTCGAACACCCTTGCTTCAGGGGCTTCTACTCTTCTGATCTACTCCAACATCTGAACCATGACCAATTTCAAGTTTGAACTTTGATGAACCCATTGAATTTTAGCACACTTGACTCCGACAAGATTCGGCCTTGCATAATTGAACTTGACTGAAAGATTAAACCTGAATTTTCTTTGAAGCTTGTCGATGGAACTATGACTTAACCAATAATATGACTGATTTATACTTGAAATGGTCAGTGGCGTTTGGATGGTGTGGAAGGGACGGTCAGCGATGACGGTCATTTTCATTCTCAAATTCCCAAGTTATGTTGTTCGGACATCTCGCTTTATTCTGTAGAATCTGCTTAAGTAACGCATAGCACTTGCACTGCACGACACGTTCATACACAGTACACCGGGGCACGCACGGGCCGTTTATGAACTTAACGTTGCTTTCTGATGAGTTAGCTAATTATGGAATCTTCGAGCTCCCAACAACAAGAGGCACAGAGCTCGACTCCTCCGGTGCTTGAGATTCCTGACATCCCTGCCAATGTAATCGATCCGGCTCCAGACGAATTGCCAAAGGCTATATTTATTGAGGATCCTGTTGATTCGGTTCAGTCTAACATCTCTGAATCCTTATTGGGACAAATATGCCGAAAGCATAACATATCTCTAGGTGACGTATTATTGCCCAGTGCCACTGATAGACCGCACAATCCGCCTGAAGGATATACAGCATTCTACCGTCATGCTTGTGCGGCCGGAACTCTTCCTCCTTTCAATCAATATATCCGAGGGATGCTATCATATTTAGGAATCGCTCCTTCACAACTTCATCCCAACGGGCACGCGTTGCTGAACAGTGCCTTTGTAATATTTATGGACTGTCTCTTTTGCCCGCCGAGGCCCTCCGAGATCAGACACATATTTAACTTCAAGAGTAGGGGTGATAGCCCGTCTTTTACATTTTTGGAGGCAGTTAGGAATTGCCAAGTTGTAGTTGGAGCTTGGACTCGACTGAGCTATTTCAAGAACGAGTGGTTCTACGTTCGGTGCCCTCCGGGTTTCGCTAGGCGATGGTTGTCTAGACGTAAGCGCCTTAACCTGTTTCCTTGACCAATAGCTCTTCGGTGTTAAAATTGACATTTCATTCCCTTTACAGCTATTATCTCCAGGCCCGATGGAGGGCGTTTCAAGGGTATCGTCCGGAGTCTTCAAGAAGTCCCAAGCGAGTTAAGGCATATTGATTCGGTGCTGAACGATTACAACTTAAGAGTCCTTGGTTTGATCGACATCAATCAAAGCATAGTCGTTGAGGGATTTTCAAAGTCCGCCTCCAAGAATGAAGATAAGAAGAAACCCAAGAAGAGAAAAGCGAAGAAGTCACTCGGAATCAAAATAATCGAGGCGAGTGACGAAGAAAGAACCCATACGGATTCAGAGCCAATGGCTGACCTTTCGGGAAACTTGGAGGAATCGGGAGAAAAATGGAAAGGCAAGGCCGCCGTTTCCAAAAAACTTAAGTCCAAGGGGGGAAATCTGTAGATGTGTTTCTTCCCGCTTCCGGAGTTACGATTTTTGAGGCCGCCCCTTCTCATTCGAGAGATTCTCTCAAAGGGCTTGACGACATTCCTATCCCAGATTATATATCGATTTCTCATAATCCTGGGTTGGAGGAATTGCAAGATGTCCTAAACTTGAACGAGCCCTTTCCTTTAAGTGCGGTCAACACTTCCGGTCGGTTTTGGGGGTTTACACATTTACACACACTTCCACAGCACTTCATGACTTTGGCATAGTAAACATTGCTTTATGGGATCCTAATCCGTAATTCTTTCTTATCGCAGGTGAGATGTCAGGACGTGGCTCTACTCTGGATAGGCTTCGGAATGTGCGCCAATCTTCTCCATTTTACGATTCCCGCAGGAGAGAAACAGATAGGGATCATGGGCGAAGCTATTCAAGTCAAGAACGTTATGATAGAGACAGAGATTACTCGCGTGGCCGTTCTGGCTATGATTATTCTGACAGAGACCGGGGATACCAGTACCGACCCCGATCTCACTCTCCTCCGCCTCCCAGGGCCCTAGTAGACCTCCCAGGGCCATCTCATCAGCAGCAGTTGCCTTCTCAATCTTCTCGGCCTGATGCTCAGCGGCCAAGAATGGAACCGACAGCAGCCGCTATAATTGAACAAGCTCCGGCTGAGTTGACAAGCGAGGGAGCTGCTAAACTCGCCCAAATGAAAAATGACTACCCGGAAATTTGCATGGATGGCTATATCTTCCCTCCTAACTTTAAAAGAATCCCTCCGGAAGCTGAGACCACTGCTCATAGTTATATCTACGACTTCTACGCTCAGTATAAGGAGTAGTACAAGGCAGCCGTGAAGGCTTCTAGAGTAGCTTTTGACAGGGCGAAGGTCATTGCTGAACGTGATGCTGACATTGCCAAGCAGAAACGCATCATTCAGGTTCTTCAATCCGAAGTGGAGACGTCTCGGAAGTCAGAGCTTGAAACACTTCAGAAACATGAAGGTGTCGTGGCCAAACTAGCGAGGATGCAGCAAGAACATTGCGCCACGGTGGAAGAGATGGGCCACCGCAACACCACCATTGCAGCTGAACGAGACTTAGCCGTTAAAGAGCTGAATGAGCTCAAGGCCAAATTCGCTGAAATGGTGAAGGAGAAGGATGATGCGAATGCCACTGCTCAAGAGGCTTGCGACCAAGCAGTATCTCTCAGGACCGAACTTGCTGCGGCGGCGGTCGAGGCTAAGTCTGCGGAAGCAGAAATTCAGGAAAAGATCTTGGAGGAGAGGTCTAGGCTAGATGCCGAGTTTGACGATCTCTTAGTCACGTATAACGCTAATGTGCTGGAATACAGAAATCTATCGTGGCTGGGAGATGACTCCATGATTTTGTACAATGCCTGGACCCGGCTGGTGAATGAGAAAAGAGCAGCGCATCCAGATGGAACACTTGATGACTTTGAACTGGAGATGCGTTTGCTTACCGAGGATGAGAGGAAGACCCTTCATGAAGTGGTGATCTCTATGGCGAAAGAAAAACTTGGCGTTCAATCTCTAGAGACAGGCGAAGGTTCGGGGATCGTGCATCACGGGACAGGTGTTGGAGCTGTAATTCCAACATTGCCCGAAACCACTGGCGCGGTAGATCCCCAGTCTGTTCCTGCCTATAATCCTGACCAACCATTATTATCTTCTGCCGAGGATTCTGCCCACGTTTCGGTCCAGACCAAGGAAGGTATTTGAACGCTTCTCGTAGTTTAGTTGTGAAGAACCTTAAGCAACACACTTGGCTAACAATCTTCGTTTTGTCGCATTTCAGTGACTGAAGTTATTGTTTCTGCGCCCCTTGCTCTATCAGTTCCTCATCAAACACAAGGGGTTGTTTTTTCCGAAGCCATCACGACTTCTACTTTGATTGGCGAGGAGGGAGATGCAAATATGTTTTCTTTCAGCGCTCAAATGATTGAGGAGCTTCTCAATGAACCCATCGATCCCTCTGCCAACCCGTCCGATGCTGTGAGTGGGGCTGCTCCGGCCGTTAGTTCATCTATGCCAGCTATTGGCACATCCGATGCGGCCCAAGTATCTCGTGAGGACGACGTTATTGCTGAGATTGCTGCCGAGATGGCAGCAGGGAATGTTGGTACGAATCCACCCGGGCCTGCCCCGTTAATGGTGATTTCACCGGGCGGTACCGTAGTGATTGAAACTGCTCCTGTCCCTCCTCCTGCTACGACTCCTATGCCTCCAGCTCGACCTCCTAGAAGAATTTCCGTCGCCTCCAGTTCTGAGGAAGACGTTGACATTATATCACTGCCGGAGGGCAAGCCCGAAAAGAGTAAGCGATTGAGGAAAAAATCGGGCAGCGGATCGGGTGGAGCTACCCCGAAGAAGAAGATAAGGAAGAAGAAAGATTGAACTCTTTCTTTAAATCTCTGTTGCGTAGGGTAGCATTTTGTTGATTTTTCTATAGCCGTGTATAGATGTGGATTCGGCTCCCACTAGCAGAATTTTTCTTAAACACTTTGTAATCAGATTCTTTTTGTTGATAGTGGAAATGAAAATCTATTCCCTTTCTGTCTTCAACTTGTTATGTGTTATGGTTCTGCCCCCGGTATTGGGGATAAGTGTGGAGTTGACGTATGTTTATACCCCGTCTCGCACTCTGGGAGTACGGAGTCGAATGAATGTTTATACTCCGTCTCGCACTCTGGGAGTAAGGAGTTGAATGAATGTTTATACTCCGCCTCGCACTCTGGGAGTACGGAGTTAGATGAATGTTTATACTCCGCCTCGCACTCTGGGAGTACGGAGTTAGGGAATGTTTATACTCCGCCTCGCACTCTGGGAGTACGGAGTTGGATGAATGTTTATACTCCGCCTCGCACTCTGGGAGTACGGAGTTAGGGAATGTTTATACTCCGCCTCGCACTCTGGGAGTACGGAGTTGGATGAATGTTTATACTCCGCCTCGCACTCTGGGAGTACGGAGTTGAGTGAAGGGTTGTCGTGTATCAACCCATTTCGTGGCCTGATGTGATGGCTTGCCCCCGAGCTCGGGTTTCATTTAGCGAGTGGTTGATTGCTTCACAGCCACTCCCTACTTGAATAAATTCCACTGTGTGATGGAACTTAGCTCTTCGTGCATCGTGATGTTGTACATTGTATTTAATGAATCACAGCTCTGGCTCGAAGAGATAGCATTTTATTGCTGAAACAAGAAAATATGGCAAATCAGTTGCCTTATTACAAATTCTAATTTCGAAATGCAAAAATAAATTGCTGAATAAAAAACATAATGAAATAAATGAAGCCTGTCATATGTAGTAGCGACGGAGACTCTCGCTGTTCCAGGCTCTTGGTAAAATTAGACCGTCCACGGTTGATAGTTTGAATGTGCCATCCCCAAGTCTTTGTGTAATCACGTACGGTCCTTCCCAATTTGGTTTCATGTGTGAAGGAACCGGGTAGATTCTCTTGAGGACCAGATCACCGAGTTCAAAGGTTCGGGGGCGAACTTTGGTGTTATATAACCGGGCGACCCGACTTCGGTAGGCGGCCGCTCTTAAATCAGCTTCTTCTCGTTTCTCGTCCAACAGATCCAAAGATTCAGCGAGTAATATAGCATTTGTTTTTGGATCGTAATAAGTTACGCGGTGAGAAAATACTTCTGTCTCAACTGGAATAACGGCCTCCGAGCCATAGGATAAGGAAAATGGGGTGTGTCCAGTTGCGGTCTTGTGAGTTGTTCGATAAGCCCATAATGCCATAGGAAGTTCATCGACCCATTTGCCCCCAGCCTTTTCCAGTCGTTTCTTTAAGATGGATTTGATAACTTTGTTAACAGCTTCGACCTGACCGTTGGCTTGTGGATGTGCGACTGCAGAGAACTTTTTATGAATATGAAATCGTTGGCAGAAATTCTTGAACTCTGAACTCTCGAATTGGGTCCCATTATCGGTGATGATGGTATGTGGGAGTCCAAATCGACAAATGATATTGCGGACTACAAAGTTTATTACTTTCTTCGACGTAATCGTTGCGAGAGCTTCGGCCTCGGCCCATTTCGTGAAGTAGTCAACTGCGACGAGGGCATACTTCGCACCACCTCTTGCCAGAGGTAAAGCGCCAATGATATCGATACCCCACATAGCGAACGGCCAGGGACTGACCATTTGAGTTATCTCGGTAGGCGGGGCTCTTGGAATTCGAGCGTGTTTCTGGCACTTGTCGCACTTTCTGGCATAATTGGCTACATCTCGGTTCACTGTCGGCCAGTAATATCCATATCGGAGTATCTTCTTAGCAAGCGCTTGTCCACCGGTGTGATCGCCACATTCTCCCTCGTGCACATCATGTAACACTCGTTTGACTTCGTCGTGAGCGATACACCGGAGGAGTGGAACAGAATAACCTTTTCTATACATGATCCCGTCCTGAATGATGAACCGCGAAGCTTTTCGTAGAACTTGCCTTTTCTCATTTCGGTGTTCAGGCAATATCCCATTCTCAATATAATTTCGATACGGAGTCATCCATGATTCTCTGCTGGGAAAGGTTTCCAACACATCATTCGTTTTGATTTGATCGATGCTTGGGAAGGACAAAGTTTCGACCGGGACAAGTCCCATTTGCTGTGCTTCACCTGTGCTGGCCAACTTTGCCAATGAATCGGCCTTTTGATTGCGATCTCGTGGTATGTAGTAAATAGCATAATAATCAAACTGATCCAGCGCTTCCTGAACTCGGGCTAGATAAGCAGCTAACCTTCGATCTCTTGCTTGATATTCTCCCCGTACCTGACACACAACCAACTGTGAATCACAATAAACTTCTATAGCGATAATTCTCAGATCTCTGGCAAGCTTTAACCCAGTCAACAGGGCTTCATATTCGGCTTCATTGTTGGTTGCGTGAAAATCAAACTTCAAAGCATAGCATATGGATCGACCTTCGGGGGTTTCTAGTACAACTCCAGCGCCCGAACACCGATCGTTTGATGCACCGTCTTTATAAAGTTTCCAGACATATTCAGGAGACTCGCTGGTTTCGGGTAAGTCGTCTGGAACAGTAAATTCAGCTATGAAGTCAGCTAGGACTTGCCCTTGAATGGCTCTCCGCGGAGCATAAGTAATGTCAAATTGACTCAGTTCGATATTCCACTTGAGTAACCTTCCAGACGTCTCAGGCCGCGTGAGGACCTGTCGTAACGGCTGATCGGTATACACAGTAAGCGGATGAGCTTGGAAATAAGGACGAAGCTTTCTTGAGGCAATGACCAAGCAGTAAGCCAGTTTCTCCAACCTGGGGTAATTTCTTTTAGCTCCGGTCAATCGTTTACTGACATAATAGACCGGTTTTTGCACTCGATCCTCTTCCCGGACCAGAGCAGCGCTGATCGCATGCTCTGATACCGCCAGATAAAGGTATAATTGTTCGTGATCAATCGGTTTCGACAAGATCGGTGGCGTAGAGAGATGCTGAACCAGCGATCGGAATGCGCCTTCACATTCCATGGTCCATTCAAAGTTTCATTTTCCCTTCCGGATTAGATCAAAGAAAGGAATGCATTTATCAGTGGATTTTGAGATGAACCTGCTTAGCGCTGCTAACTTCCCGTTGAGACTTTGGACTTGCTTTATGGTTCTTGGAGTTTGTAAATTCCTTATTGCCCAGATCTTTTCGGGGTTCGCCTCTATCCCACGAGCGTTAACGATGAAACCGAGAAATTTTCCGGATGCGACGCCAAAGTGGCACTTTAACGGGTTAAGCTTCATTCCATATTCACGTAGGATGCGGAACATTGAATCTAAATCCCTGACGTGATCTGTGGAAAATCGGGATTTAACTAACATGTCATCCACGTAAACTTCCATGGTCTTCCCGATCTGACCAGCGAACATTCGGTTAACCAGGCGTTGGTAAGTTGCTCCGGCGTTCTTTAAACCAAAAGGCATGACTCTGTAACAGTAGAGTCCCAGATCGGTCACGAAACTGGTATGTTCTTGATCGGGTAGATGCATGGATATTTGATTATAACCGGAATAAGCGTCCATAAAGGATAATAATTCATGGCCTGCAGTTGAGTCTACGAGTTGGTCAATTCGAGGAAGTGGAAAACTATCTTTAGGACAAGCTTTGTTTAAGTCGGAGTAATCGACACAGGTTCTCCATTTCCCATTAGGTTTTCGGACCATTACCGGATTTGACACCCACTCTGGGTATAGAGCATCTCGAATGAAACCATTTGATTGCAACTTGTCAATTTCTTCTTTAAGGACGGCAGATCTCTCTGGATCCATACCACGCCTCTTTTGCTTGACCGGAACATGTCACAGATCAATATTCAAGGAGTGACTTGCAATGCTCAGGGATATTCCGCACATGTCAAAGTGCGTCCAGGCAAAGACATCGAGATTCGCTCGAAGAAACTCAACCAATTCCTGTTGTACCTGTTTTCCCAGTTGAGATCCAACTTTTAGTACTTTCGAGTCGTCATCCTACTGACTGGGACGTCCACAGTCAGTTCGGCTGGAGACGCTTGATTCTCTTTGACTTCATCTTTATCTTCGTTATCTCTAGGGTTAAGATCTTTAAGGAATTGGTAGTGGTGCCCGGGCCGAGGCTCGGGCACTAGTTGTCAATTATCGGTAAAACGGACGCAGAGAGATTCCTCTACGCCCTTTCCTTTCTCCTTCTTCTGTGCTTCACGCAACTCAGCAACATAACATGCTCTTCCTGCTGCCTGATCTCCTTGAACGATTCCTATACCATGGTCAGTTGGGAATTTTAAGGTCAAACACCACGGGGCAATGGCTGCCCTGAATTCAGCAAGGGCTGGTCGACCCAGGAATGCATTGTACGGTGAAGCGATGTCAAGAACAACGAATTGCAGCAGTCGGACTCTCCTGCGTTCTCCAATTCCCAATTCCACTGGTAGTTCCACTATCCCAGTAGGTATTGTTGCACTCCCATTGAAGCCATGGACTCGAGATTGGCAGGGTTTCAAGTCTTTTGCTTCCATCTTCATTAAATCGTAAGCTCGCTTGAATAGAATGTTTACAGAACTCCCACTGTCAACCAGGATCCTCTTCATCCAAGCAGGACCGACTTGGGCAGATATGACCAGTGGGTCAATTGTTGGAGCTTCGATTTTATCAGCATCTCTGCTTCTAAATATGATATCGTCAGACATCGTCTTTTGTTGCTTAGCCGGGGTCCCATCCTCACAATTACTGCAGCATTCGAAGCTCGCATGCCTGATAGAGCTAGCATACGACTCCATTTCCCTCCAGCTCCTGTCCGCTGGATGAGGACCACCACTTATAGTATTGATAACTAGCCTCCCGCCTGTACGAGCGGGTTCCTCTTGCCTTTATTGGTCTTGCGCACGGTTGGGATTCGATGGGCCCGCACCACCAGACTGCGGCGCCCGCACGAATTGGTCTAACTTCCTCTCCCTGATCAACTTTTCTATGAGATCTTGCAAATGGCGACAGTCATTAGTATTGTGGCCATAACTCTCATGAAACCTACAAAACTTTCCTGTCTGAATCTGCCTTTCTGATGACCGCTTCAGAGCGGGTTTCTTATACTGTTCAGTGTTGCAAGTTTGCAGGTACACATTTTCCAGTGAAGTGTTTAATGGTGTATAACTTTCAAACATCGGAGCCCTACGCCGTGGGCCTGGATTCGGATCTCTCTTCTTATTTTGACCATTGCCACCTCTTGGCTGTGTTTGTTTGTTCTGTATGTTTAACTGAACTTTTCCGGAACTGTCACCGGACTGTTTAACTGCTACATTGCTTTGTATTCCCTCATTTCCAGATTTCGCATCGTCCTGCTTCCTAGACTGTTTCGCGTCCTCTTGCCGTAAGAATTGAGCGGCTTTGGAGTAGAAACGGTCCAACGATGCGGGTGGTTTTCCGGCTAACCAATTTCCAAATTCAGAATCGGGATCAATTCCCTTTGTCAATGCCATTAAAATTGAGTTGTCGTTGGGATTACTAATTTCCACACATGCCGCATGGAATCTCTCCAAGTAACGCCTTAATGTTTCCCCACGAGCCTGGGTAATATTGGACAGGGTGTTAACATCTTTAGGTCTAGCGACATGCATACGGAATTGTTCAACAAATTTCTTAGCCAATTGGTCAAATGAAGAGATAGATCTTGGAGGTAGTCTTGTAAACCACATTGTTGCAATTCCTCCCAGTGAAATGGGGAAGCTCCGGCATTTTACTGCATCGTCGGCCCTTGCGGCGCTCATTGACCATTCGTATTTCAATATGTGCTGATTGGGATCAGAACTTCCTTCGTACATAGGGAGAGTTGGCATTCTGAATCGCCGAGGAGGTTCAGCGTATAGTATCTCGTCCGTGAAAGGAGTATGGCTTCGAGAGATCCCCCAATCGTCATTGGTAAGACCTTGGCTTTCACGGATCATCTGACGTATCATAGTCGAGATGTCTGGCATTGCTACATTTTGAGCGTGCTGAGCTAAGGTGTGGTCGGGTTCCACAGTGCGAGTTTGGACCGGGCGCTGTCGACGGTCCAAGTTTCGCCTCCTTGGCTCAGCGTCTTCTGGGACGTATGGTTCAGAAGTACGTCCCTGTTGTTGATTACTCGAATCCGAAAGATGTCGGGTATCAACCCTTGTTTCTACTGTGGCAGCTGTGACATGGTTGTCCGTAGTATATTGTGGAGTACGACCACCTCGCGCTGATGGTCCAGCCTGGAAGCTAGTTGACGGTCCTACCCTCAATTGCCCGACAGTCAGGGCGGGTTGATATCCAGCAGTTTGAGCATGATCTCCGTCTAATCGGGGACGGGTAGATCTATGATGATAGTCGGATGAGGCAGAACTTTCAGTGGATGAGCGGGAAACATCGTCCCTTCTGGACCTCCTACGGCCCTGGCGGTTCAGTTGATTTGTCAATTCAATATTGGCACGCAACTGTTCGGCTAACTGCTGCCGACTCTGAGTCAACTCTTGAAGCAGCACCTGGAACTCTTGTCTAGTGACTGCCCCAGACGAATCTGAGTGGGCAGTGTTGTCTTGGTTGGATGGCTGCTGTTGAGCAGGATTCTGTCCATCCCTACCTTCTTGTCCAGCAGCTGTAGAAGTGGTTCTTGTGCTAACCATTTTGAATGATGAATCCTTTTCCTAGATTTTATGCAATCTGAGTAGAAGGGAAGGATTGTGAATTAGAGATCTGGATCTTCCTCTTGGATTTGTGCAATCCGGTATCGATGGTAGATCCAAGGAGCAGGAGAAAAAAGCTGGTTTTTTCTCAGTGAAAGCACCAAAGTGTTTGTACCAAAAATGGGCACAACACTCTTCGGAAGTTTTTGAAGAGATAAAAGTGAAGAAATGAAAATTAAGACTGTGGATTATCTAACAAAAACTCCAAATAACAGAAAGTAAATTGCAAAGACAAGCGATTTAGAGTGGTTCGGCGTTTTGCCTACGTCCACTATGAAGTTTGATGATTTTATTGCTCGATTACTTGAAGATTACAGTGTTCTATAAGGTAATACAACTGAATTTAAATGCTAAGTGTCAATCTAAAGCAGCGGCGGTGTTCTGGAGTAGATCTGGCAGAATCTGGGCGCTCTTCAGTACTTAGAATTATTCGACCCTTTTTCTGAATGACCAGGGGCTCTATTTATAGGTGTAGGAGGCTGATATTTCGCCTAAAATGAGGGGAGACCATTTCTGGTACGTCAGGGGGCCCACATGGCCGAAATCTGGAGATCCGGGCCCACTTTGGGATCGATTCGACCCTTGGTTCGAATCGATCAAGAAATCATCCGATCGAGCTGAAATTTGGTGTGAACAGTCTTCATCATGTGCTTAAGCTTCTGTGAAAATTTCATGGCATTTGGACTTGTAGAACTCGAGTTATGATCGATTCAAAATCGCGTTTCTGGTTGACCAGCCTGGTTCGAATCGACCTTAGTTCGAATTGATTCGTTCGAATCGATCTCCCTGCGCGCGAAGGCAATGGTGTGGCGCGCATGCTTCGGGTCATCCCTCTTTTATCTCCGAGTTCTACCAAGTCATACCCGGGTTTTTAGCTGCGTAGACCAGGTGGATTCGAGACTATCGATTCGAAGACGTGCTTTCCTCGAATCGATTGAATTCACGTTCCTTCGTATCGATTGTGGATGGTCATGACTGATCGATACGAAGCGTCTTCTGTCTTTGGGATTCGAAGACAATAGTGGCATGGAGTCGAAGCTGAGGTACATCTCCTGGATTCAAAGCTCCTTCTCTTCATGGATTCGAGGTGTAGGAAGTTCCAATGGATTCGAACTTGGGGTACGTTCGAATCGACTCGAAGCACAGCAACTGCGATCGATTCGAACCAATACTATCTCGATGGTTTTGAACCAATGCTTGCTCCTGATGGATTCGAACGAGGGCCTCTGCGCTGATGGAGTCGAAGCAAGGCAACGACTCTGTGGATTTGAAGCAATGCTAAGGGGGATGGATCCGACCCTAGGTCCTTCCTCTTTCTAACTGCGATAACTTGGGCATACGAACTCGGATTGCTCCGAAACTTGGAACGTTGGCTTACACGGCTTTTCTAGTCATGTCTTATCAATTATGGCTCAATCCGGACTTGAACAAATTTCATCGATATCCAAAGCGATCCTTGCGTGTAACCGATTTTCGAGACGATCTGCCACCGGTATCTAGTCAAGTCCTTGGTGTCACGGCCTTGCCAAAAGGCGGGATAACACTACATAATTCCATAGGTAAACCACTTTCAAAGAAATTACAATTTATTACAAAATATGCCAAGAGCGACATATGAAGATGCCATTGAGTTGATCAGAGTCTAAATATAGGCAATAATACAACTTTACCAATACATACATAGTCTCAACAAAACAAATACAGTCGAAAAGAAAGAACTCCTAGATAGCTAGATTTGCCTCATGCTCGTCTTCGGAAGCTTATTCGTTTAAGAAACCTGAAAACCCTTACTCTCAATCTACTCAAATGAGCACTCGAAAGTTTAAGTGAAAAGACAAAAACTTCGGGTTGGACAAAAAGCCTGATGTGAATAATAACCTACCATCTCAGACCAACTAGATATCTAGTGAAACCACGGTGCTAAGTGGAACGGGTTTTCCATTCACTAGTATCTTAACCATAATACGATAATCATACTCTGTGCACCTGCATCCACAATGGTTAAAACATGACATAATATGATGATATCCAAAACTGCATTATGCTCTGGATTTCCCATCCTAATTTATCTGAATATTTGTCTCAGTTTATAGTTTCTAAGGTTACTATTAACCTATTAGTTTTTATGGGCTGACTAATAATCTATTCCAATCTTATGGATTGTTTGTCCGATTTCATGGGATCACTAAGAACCTGTTGGTTTCTACCAATAATTTTATCCAATCATAGTTTTCATGGGATCATTATGAACCTATTGGATTCTCCAATAACATGTTTCATATCATAGTTTTTATGGGCTAACTATGAACCTATTGATCTCTATCAATAACATATTCTGGACATAGTTTTCATGGGATCACTAAGAACCTAATGGCCCCTGCATATAACATTTCTCATAACATAGTTTTCATGGGCTAACTAAGAACATATCTAACTCAATAATCTTTTGATCGGTTCTGGACATCCTATGTTTTGGTCTACCTGACCTCCTGGATGCAAATCTACTCACACTTGAGTTAAGTAAATTTATATTCACTATTGGGTCAACCTAGCTAGTTATCCTGCCCTTAACACCCCCAAAATGCAGTTATGGGTCATAAATGAATTGAATATGAAAACAATACCATACATAATAACTGACCAAGTAAACTCAAAACATAAACATCCATAATTAAAGTCCTTGTAATCATTTTCTTAATGATGTATGGCTAATACCCTTAACCCATAATTTAAATAAGGAAATCATCTCTTTGTATTCTCAAAGTCTAATGCCATTTGTAAAACCCTTTCCATATTGCCACGTACATGATTGAAAATGATAAAAGATTTGTCGCTTTTAAAACATTTTAATCTGATCAACGTCGACATCATCTCATGTCAACGTTGCTACTTAAGGCTCTTTGCCTCTATTTAAAAGCCTTTAAAACAAAAATGTGTGGCGTTATGTGCCTCGTCGACAATGATGACGTCGAGCTCCGCTTATTTTCTCATTGACGTCGACATCATCGACTTCGGTGACAAGGTCACTTTACTATGGCTTTAAAACAATGTGCATTGCTCATGTCAATGCTATTGTTTAGCAGCGACATGGTATCTCCGCACCTATATATAAGCAGCGACATGAATTATGTTGACACTATTGAAAATTGATAGGCGCAATGAGCTTTCTCCTTATATTTTAGAACATGCGTAAGCATGACGAGAACGCATGCGACATGGATGTGTGAAGTGATCTAGTTGACATAATAAAACTGCCACTTTACATGGCCTCGACGAGGTTGAAACCACTCCTCGCTATCGAAATAGAGCCCTATGTTTTCATCTCATCGATGTTGAAGGCGTTGTTAAGTGGGTGACATCATAATGGGGAGTGACATCATCGTAATTATCACTAAAATTGAATTTTTACTAAACAAGTTGTGTTCCTTTCACAAAATCACTTGCGTTTGTTAAAATGTGATTGGCTTAGGCCAATTTTTACAAATTCTTTTCTGTAGTGCTGCCACACTTTATTTTTTTCAAAGCATAGGTATAGGTTAACAAATTACTTAACCCCATTAATTCAAGTAACCATTTAAATGCTAATCATTCTTATTAAATCCATATCTCTTCAAATATGTTTGGGAAAAATCCTAAAATTTCACATTAATATCAAAATGAAATTTCCTTCATCATATAAAATTTTCGAGCAAAAAATCATTATTTAATCACCTAATTAAATTTAGACCTAAATTAACATGTTTTCCCCCTTTTAAAATTCATAGGTTATTCTCTACGCTTTGAAAAATTCCTAAATTCAAAAATTATCTCCAAAATAATGTTTTAAACAACATAGTTGGAAATCATAACATTTGGAATTCATTTACTATGATTTTACTATTAAAACCGTATTAATTTGCTATGTAAAATTCTCATAACTCATCATTTAAATAAAAAAATGGCGACCATTAATCATGGCATATCATCATCATTCATACATTCGGTTTCAAATCTTAAAACCAAATTAAATCAGTCGAAACAAAACAATAACAGATGGTATAGATCATTATTCACCTTAGTTTGATAATGGATTGAGATTTGAATATTGCTTAATCTTCCTAGCTTTCCTCCTTGAATCTCTATTTGAATTCGTGACTTAGATTGTGATTAATGGCCGGCCTTACTTGAGCTCTTTGATTATTTTGATTTATGAAAACATGAATAGAATGGAATATGAGTTTAGGGTTATAAGATCTATCTATTCCTATTTTACCCTTTTCGCTATTCATATATATTTTTAAGTTATAAAACAAGCTTATAGATTTATTTAGTTAAGGCACGACCTTACTTATTTTCAAATCTCAATTCCCTTATCATTCTAATATCACATTATTCTATTTAATTTATCTAATTAAATATCCTGAATAATCTTAATTAAAATTAGGGGTGTTACAACCGTCTTATGCATAGACATCAACTTTTCATCATAACACATCAAACTCAAAGAGGTGTATAAATGTCGTATATCTATCTATTGCACATCATAACTAGATGGGCAACTGACATCCGCTCGCTTAAGAGCCTATACACGTGCTCGTCTGGCACTGCTCCTATAGTGTTTAGTTACCTCGACGACCAACGTGACCCAACATCCATCGAGTGAAAGTGTACAATGTGCAATGGTCACGACCGTGCAAGTTCCCCCAAATGGTAATAGACAACTGACATATGTGACATGGGGTAATAGAACACAATTATTGTAACAACCCGCATATCTATCGATTTTATATTTAAATATTTTATCGTTAGTCGGATGTTAGTCCGAAAAGCTACTTTTTGCATACGGTCAAATTAGGACTCGAGACCACCCCCATTGAGTTCAAAATGACGTTTGCGATCTTTTTGAGTGTAAACTTCGATATGTTTGGAGATAGTGAAATTTTCGTCACTTTTCCCACTTGTGACTTTGGTTGGGACTGCACCTTCTTAACTCAGCCCAACTCCCTCTTCTTTTCATCACTTCATCAAATACTTCAAGCTTCTTCAAAAATGGTGGAGGGAAAGAGAAATTAAAATTCCAAGCTCGAGATCTTTAGTGAATTCAGCATCAAACTCCGACTTCAAGGTGAAGAACATAGATTCAAGCTAGGGGTTGATTCTTGCTTTGCTCTTAAGCTCTCCAACATCAATTTCGTGGAAAAGGTGAGATTTTTGATCTCACATCTTGCCTATGATTGTCATTGGACTGTTGGGAATGATTCCTTATCACTCTAGCATCAACATTTGCATTTGGTTTGGATTGGATTGGCGAAAAACTCCAAAATTTAGTGATTTTGGTGAAAAACTGCTACTAGGTCGTTCTGGCCATTTTTAGCTCGTTCGGAGTTAGGTCGTTCTGGCCCTTAAGTCGTAGGTCGTTGCCGACCTATAATCTCCAGGCAAAATGTTAAGTCGTTCACGAGCTAAAGGCATAAGTCGTTCAGGAGTTAAAGGCATAAGTCGTTCACGAGTTAAAGGCTTAAGTCGTTTGCAGTTAGCTCGCTCGCCCTGGCTTAAGTCGTAGGTCGTCCCCGACCTAATTTCACTAGGTCGTTCCAGCTTTAGCTCGTAGCTTGTATTTGAGCTTAAGTCGTTAAGTCGTTCAAGGCTTAAGTCGTTAAGTCGTTCAAGGCTTAGGTCGTTAAGTCGTTCGTTCCACTAAGTCGTTCAAGGCTTAGGTCGTTAAGACATTCGTTTGCTAGGTCGTAGGTCGCTCGACTCTGTTAAGCCGTAGGTCGTTGGACCTTAAGTCGCTCGCCTCCCTTAACTCCACTTAGGTCGTATGACCTTATCCCTTAAGTCGTAAGTCGCTTGCCTCCCTTAAGTCGTAAGTCTCTTGCCTCCCTTAAGTCGTAAGTCTCTTGCCTCCCTTAAGTCGTAAGTCGCTTGCCTTCCTTAAGTCGTTCATCTGGTCGAACCCCGTATTACTCTGCGTAGGCAATCTCTTCTGAAAAACATTTATCAGAATTTCTACTTTGATGGTTTTGGGATTGACTTCTTTGGACTTTACTCACGTCTTCGAACGTGAATTGATTTGTTTCTACAATCGTTTTATGACTTGTCACTTTAAAGATATATGAAGGTTTCAATACTAATAGTAAATATCAAAACTCTTTCATCAAAGCGATTTCAACACTATTTTAAATATCAAAAGTTCGTTTTCTCAAACCGATTTTAAATCTACTAGTATATACAAGCCTTTACTTCACTCGAATGAGAAATCGACTTAAACGACTTAGTAAAACGAGTGGTATGAAACGCTTGCGTTCACTTCGTCGGTTAGCTCTTGGACTTGTTCGATTGAACCCTTTTGTGACAATTTCCTAGTGAAGATCTACAGTTTGTTCGTAAATATTTAAGTTAAGCAAGTGGTTATGGGACATGAAGCTAAACTCATATATTTACTAGCTTAGTGTGATTGACACTTCCTTATGATCATGACGATCATTCTTGTGATTTAGACTAGCGATTGAGCGATGTCTCTTCGTCCGTGTGTTCGGACTTGCCTTCGGGCCATCCGTGTGTTCGGAAAAATTAAATGGATAGCTTCCATGAGATAGCTTCTCGTCCGTGTGTTCGGACTTCCCCCTTTTAGTGATTTCTGGATTTCGTGTGTTGATTTCTGGGATTTGTTCTGGATTTCGTGTGTTGATTTCTGGATTTAGTGCTTCACCAACTTTTGTGGTTTTCACTGATATGATATCAGTTTTTGTGTATTGGTGAATTTGTGTGTCATTACCTTTTTATGTGTTTGGATCTTTGAGAAGATTCTTGTGACATTGATTAATCCCTTGTTGATTATCATTTACATACTTATAGTAGTATGCCATCATGGTTATTATATGTTTATGCCATACCCCTTATCCTATATCATGTCATCTGATATTTATAGTTAGACTGATCCGTTTATTATTTTCTTATAAATAATACTCGGGTCAGACCGAGATGTTACAGGTGCTTCTGCTTGACTTCTCTTCTGGATTACTCTGACTTTTGGCTAACTACATAGATTAGTAGTTTTTGGATGTACACCTTTGAGATATAGACTCTATGTTATGTACTTATTCTTTTGTATAGCATGTGATGCTATTCTTTTGTATTATAGTGGACCTTTCTGACCACTACTCTGATGTACACTTTCATGTGTTATATATTTATTCATATCTTCTTCCGCCTTTGTGATATGGATGTCTGTGACTGATTTATGTTATGATTATTTCTATGTTTGTTTCCGAAGATTATATATAGCCACCGTGTGATAGCTTTGTGTTTGTATCGGTATGTCGGATTTCCTCCTTAAAAGATATGCATTCTATTCTATCTGACGTATCGTTGCTCGCACAAAGAAGTTACATGGATGGTCGCTCCTCCACAGCCTTATTCTCCGTGCTAATTGACAGCACTACATCGTAGTGTTCTTGGTTAGCGTGGGTATAGAGGTGGGGCGTCACAATTATATAATACAATGTGGGTCATGGATTCAAGGCATTACCCCGCAATCAGCCTATTAGGATAGATACTTTCCTAATTTGGTTCACTCCTCGATGGATAATAGGAGTACACAAAATGATAACACTTATATATATAAGCACACGGTCATGCTCATCCCAATAAGCGTCACCTCGTATACACATCATATGTAATACCCCAGTATAGCTATCCCTATTTAAGTGTCATCTACTCATAAGGGATAACCAAATGAATACCAACTTTGTTGTCCCATATCGCCAAGTGTTACTTACTCGTTTGCACAATATTTGTACACTACACACGCTACATCTAGTAATATTCTATGTAAAAAGTCCAAAGAATAATCGGAGAAATATTACCGAATGTCCCATACTATATGGTATTTTAACTCTATTTATTCAATATTCTAGTCACACGAATAATCAATTAAATAAAACACACAGTATGGCTATTTATTTATTCGAAAGGGGTTTTATTATAAAATATATTTTTTCCAAAATCGTTGATACAAATTCAAATATCTATATTAAATTGAAAGAAGATTAAATTATAAAATTCTGATTCTTTCCCAAAACCCTTAGATAGTTTTGAAAATAAATGTTTTCAAACTTCTTGTTTAATTACAACTAAATCGATATTTTAAACCTTCATTCAATTTTAAATCCCTTAAACTTCTTTTAAAAATAAATCATACAATTGAATTTATTTTTTAATAATTTAAAATTATAAATACCAAGGAAGTTTTATAATTCATAATTTCCTTCAAATAATAAAATATAATTAATTCCATTTTCTCAATAAGGATTTTAAATATAAAATATTTTCCAAAGCTATAATATAAAATTCCAAAATTCAATATTTCAAAACCCTTATTTACTCTGATAACAAGAGTGATACTTATTCAAATATAACACTCATTATGATGTCTCAGGGGCTCGAACCCATGACCTCTTGAACTCGCCATACCTCTCTAACCATTTGAGCTAGAGGTCCTTGACTAAAAAAACCTTATTTACATTCCAAATCCCTTTTAAACTATTATTAAACAAATTCATTAAACTAAACTCATATTTATATAAATCTTCAAAACATTAGAGTTAAATTTCAACTTTCAAAATTTCTCTTTATATAATAATTTAATTCAAACACTTCGTATTTATATATATATATATATTAATAATATTATTATTGTTATTATTCATAAAGGATTTTAATTACTTTCTCCTTCTAACAATCAACTACAAAATATATTACTTCCAAAATATACATTATAAAAAAAATTAATAATAATTTCTATATAATAAGTAAATCACATTCATCTTATTATCACTCCAAAGTATTATCCTTACCAAACTTCCCATTTATTCAAATTCCACAAAAACAAATTATCACTTTAATATAAATTTTAGATATCATTTTCTAAAAGTCCTTCAAATATTTTATAAGCATAGATAACTTTGTATATATTCAAAAATATATTGATTTAAACAAATCCTAGAAATCATCACTTTCCAAGTAATTTCTATTCACATAATTCTCAATAAACATTTCACTTAAACATTTTCCATCACTAATAATATTTTCAATTTTAAATAAAAAAACCATTCCAAAATTCACTATTTATTTCCAAAATTATTCATTACTTTACAATCTCCACCTTTTGATTCGTTTACCCTCTTTCCGAGATTATTTACAAGCATCTATTTATTGCGCAAACAAAGTATAATATGTGTATGTTCAGCAATCAACCAATATGTCATCACAACACAAGTCAACAAGGATAGGGAACTCAATTTCAATCAATTTCATCCATATCAACCAATTCATCACCAAATACCTAATGAAAATCATAGAAAAAAGAATTTAAACCATAGTAGCGAGTTACAAAAATAACCAACTGAAAATGTGAGCTTCCCTCCTTCACTAGCAAATTTTGCTACAACAAAAATCACATTTGGTAGCGTTGAAAGAACGCTACCAAAAGCTTTGGTAGCTTTTTAATAAACACCATGGAATGACAAGCAACGAAAATTTCCCGACTTACGATTCCGTCTTAGTAAATGGCACCATAAAAAAATTTATTGAAGCATTTTCTCATACGCAACAATATTTTTAATACAGCGTTTCAAAAACGCCACCAAAAGGCATTTTCGTGCTACTGCAAAATGTTTTAGTAGCATTTTTTAAATGCTGCTATAGATGTTCCAGCTTTAGCTCAAACTTTACGGGCGTTTAATAAACGCCGCTATATACATTTTTGTCTGAAACCAACAAACATATGATTTACATTTAAACAACCAAAAAATACGTGAACAACTAAGTCATCGTAAACACAACAAGTATATGGCACCGTAAACACAACAAGTATATAACCATACCAGTACATAACTATACATAAATACATTAGTTTCCAAACAAAAATTTAAGCTAAAACCCATACATAAAGAAGTTTACCTTAGTTTCCAAACAAAAGAGTTATCCTAAAACTCATACCAAGCAAGTACCATAAACAACCAAAGCTGGAGCTCCTGCATATTTAACTTTTGAAGACCTTAAGACAAAGAAACAAGATATGTATCAGTTTATGTTACTACATATAAAAATTACTTGAAAAATAGTGTTAATAAAGATTAAAAAAAGTGTAAATGTATCCAACAAAGAAAAACTTCAGCCTTAACAAAGAAAGAAAAACTTTGGTCTTAACAAAGAAAATGCCAAAAGGAGACAAGTCTGCTAATGACAAGTCTGCATACATAACTAGCATATCAAATAATAATAAGACAATGCCAAAAGGAAAAAAAATTCAGCCTTAACAAAGAAAAAAGGTATCAAGCAAACACCAAGAAGACAAGTCAAAGTGTAGATATTTAGTCATTCACTTTTCATTTAGAATCAAAAAATTTCTACAATTTATATGTCACATATGCTATGCTCGGTCGCTTTTAAGCAATTGTCAATCCACGTGCTCATCTCATTGGCTATCCAATTGTAATGGGCCTAGATGCAAGTAAAATTAAGAAAAAACTCGGATCTATCTTCCCTTAGCCAATAAGATGGTAAGTAAATGATACAGTCACTTAAGAGCGATTGTCTAAAGCATTCCTCTTATATGTTTCTAGTTCATTGGGATAGAGCTATGGAATAAATTTCTAATCTTCCTCAGATTTATCAAATAATTATATACAAACTTACTGTTTTACAATTCACTTAAGAGTAACAAGGTTTAAAAATGCAGCATATAGCATATGCTAAAGGACCAGAAGAGGACAATCTTATGCTACACATTCATGGAGATATCATTCAAAAGTTAAGGGGGGTCGTCTATATTAAATTGCTCTCACATGTAACCTTCACCTACTTACAAATAATATATATATACATACCAACTCATGTTTTTTAATTCATATTGGACTACATAAAGAAGCAATCATCCACACAACCTAGATTTCTATCCTAACGAAAGTGAAGATAAAAGGACAAAACAAATCACAGTGAAGTGGATAGCTTATATCCACATAACCAGCTTTATCCTACAACTATAGCTTAAGATGACAACAATAGACCAAATGCATTTATCTCAAGAAAGAGACCTCTCCCACCCTTCATATTTAAGTATCAACCCAAGTGTATGCTACACAAGTGATTTAGGTGGATACATGTCATACAGCATAGTTAGAAATTAGGTTGTATAACATCTATTTTCTTTTGCTACTGAATAACAGTATTCGGCTATTTAGGAGCATTCACTTTTCTAATGTTTAAAACTTCGAATAAGTTCACTAACCAATTGAATACTACCCAGTTGTCGGGACTTGGGATGCCCTAACATCGTTTTCATATACACAATAAATTAAAGAGGGAGTGATACAAATAAATATACCTTTCATTTCATGTCCATAATGATTTTTGCCATCGGCCAAGCTATAAGAATACCAAGGGCATCATCCATGCACGTCAACGCCGATGTAGGTCTCCATTCCAACTCTAGCTAGGGCAGACACCTTACACAGATTTATTTCTACTATTATATAATTTTTTATTCTTTTGTAAATGCTTATATGACCATAATAGACAAGCCTGAGGAAAAAAAACTGCATATGATATGTTAAGGTTTTGTATTAAGATGTTTGTCTATCCATATATTATATGAAACAAATATTCGAAATCGGTGAAGTTTTATTAAGTTACACACACACGCACGCGCACACGTGCACACACATATAATATATATATATATATATATATATATATATACATACATATATAATTAGAACCAGCTAAATTATAAGAGTTGGTTATTATATTATAAACTAGCTAGAAATAAGGGAAATAAAAGCATCCAAGTATTGTATTAGTAGGATGAGTGGTATAATATATAACAGGTGTAGAGCCATAAATCTATTAGCAGTTCACTTATGATATCCAAGAGATGGATGTTATTTTTCATTCTTGAATTAGGGAATAACTACTCACCTGAAGAAGATAAGTGAGATCACCAGCTGCAACCAATCAGGGAAACAACACCTTCTAGCCAGATATCATTCCATAAAAGTGCAATAATCCTCAATCTCCTATAAAAGGAATATAAACTTTAGTTAGTAAAATGCTAGAATGGTAACTATTTATTTGATAGATTCTATGTATATTGTAAAACATGACTTCCTATATATGAACACAATGTACGAGAAAGTATTCAGTAAGAGGAGAGTTTTTGTCTGCCTTAATGTAAAATATGAGGGAATAGTTACTAAAAGAAGGCTCTAGTTTCTATAACCACTATAGACCAGATCAAAAAAAGAGGCCATTATGCCTACGGTAGTTACAAAACATACCAAACAAACATGGGGAAAAACCTTAATTTGCTATATATATGGAAGCAGACCAAGTTATTATCAATTCAAATCATTTGTGGATAAAGTTTAGTATGTTCAAAGGTGTTCTCTAATATTCAAATCATTTGTGGATAAAGTTTAGTATGTTCAAGCATTCTCATGAATGGATAATTGGTAACCATATTTTTTATTAACAATGATAATAGCTTATGCACGTTGAATGATTACAATAAAAAAGAGGCATTTTTCACAATAAAAAAGAGCCATATTTCCCAATATAATTTGCAGATATGAAACATATTAGCATTTATAATTGGTTGTGCTTAATGAGGAGAGGGAAGATTATGATTAGGAGAATCAATAACTCAACAAGTGGGCAAGTGGCTTTCTCGAAGCGAAGAAACATATTGCTTAAGAAGGCTAAAGAGCTAGCTATTCTCTGTGATGTAGAAGTTGGATTGATTAATTTCTCAAGCACATGTAAGACTTTATGAGTTTACTAATACAAGGTTACACACTATTAAATCTTATATGCATATTTTTATTTGGTTTTATTACCGAATCTCAATCTTATTTCAGATAGAACTAGATGTCCTCATTTGCTTTCTTCTTATCTTCAAGGACTTAATTTATTGTATGTCATTGTGAAATTATAGTTTTCTAAAAAAATAACAAAATATTTAAAAGCCAAATAGTTCCATTATTTATTTATAATTTCTCCATTGAACATATTTTATTTGTTACATTTAATCAGTGACCAGATCATGCTTGAAAACATCTGACTAACAAAACCAAAATTCATGTATTGGCCAGCTACTAATGAAATATCTCATATGTAATAAAAGAAACTGTTAACTACTTGAGTAGAAATTTAATTTAAGTGAAGGTTGTACAACTATAGTTACAAAAAAATAAAAATAAAATTCAAAATCAATAGTGATATGTTAAATTTTGGGTCAGATCCTGGCCCACCAAATGAAAGCTGCAGGCATCAACGCAGGCAGACATAGTGAGTAGTGACCATTTACTTCCAGTTTCATGCACATTAATTTTTCATTCAATATTTTTTAAATCCATAGCATCGTCTTATTGAACACAAATCACGAAAATTAATAAAAATGCATATTTTAATTGGTGATTGGATAATTGTAGCCTTTAATTTGTAGTTGACATAAACAATTCCATGAAACGTTATCTTCATCTTCTATAAACAACTTCACAGCTTCCATAAAAAACTTCAAAAAGAAATAAAATTTGATTGAAAATCATAAGAACGCTTAGAAGGATCCATTGGTTTCTTTAATCAGATACTAAAACATATCATAAAGTAGGTACTATTATTCATTATAGCCATCAATAACATTACAAATTGAAAAAGGAAGATGAAGTATAGATACTGATTAATTAAAGAATGATAACATTTACTTTTACTACCTTTACTTCCCTGAAGAGATTAACCAGATAGTGCAAGTGGGTGCCAGCAAAAGCATCCAATACTGATGACAACTCACAACTAGGTTATCAATGGGCCAGTTTCGGTTCGGGTACTATAAAACCCGGACCCGAGTCCGATTACAATAATTAAAACCTGAGCCTGGCCCGAACCGGTAGGGTATTTCAACCTAATATCCGAGCCCGGCCCATCGGGCTTTTTAGGCTCATTGGGTAATAACCGTATACCTAACTCAGAATATTAAATCCATATTTTAAAACTGCAACTTTGGTAAAATTTGTATACAAACAATGTTAACATATAAAGTGGACGGTGATGTAGTCAAGTTAACAACAAAAGTATACAAAAATATGTACATGTAAATAAACAAAATGGTAAATAAATAACATACACACTCATGTTTAATACAACTGAAAACTAATAGTCGGGTCAGGCCCGTGTCGGGCTTAGGTAGTAAAACGCAAAACTCTTACCCGCATTAAAAGGGCGGGTTCGGGCCGGTCTCGGGCCGAAACCCATACCAATGACACACCTACTCATAACACTGCATCTTCTTCTCATATATTTCAATTTTCACAAATTATATTATGCTATTATGTTGTTAAACAATGTATTCAACATATTATAGTGTTATTTTACTGTTGCAGTGTTTTTTAAAATAGCACAAAACCTAGCTTTTCTATGCATATCTGTATCACATTTGCAACTTGAGTTCCAGCTTGCATTATGTGTGTACAAATCTTAAAAGGTATATCATTGTTTATTTATTGTTCATGTTTACCAAAAGAGAATAATGGTTAGGAAATAGAAAAATTAAAAATATTGAGGTAAAAGACAACACAATTCCTGTTCATGATGATATCGTTCTATTCAAATAATTAAGATGAGATTTTTTTCAATAAATATCAAATAAGGTACTTCCATATAATCACTTGATACTATTCGGTTAATTTAAGCTTCAATGCCACTTGTATAAATCTATTGAAGTGAGCAAACATGGCTAGGTAGGTTGAGAAACATAAATGAAAGCATGATCATGTGCTATGTGTTTAATTCTTATGATACATGATATGAAAAATCAGAACGAAAAAAGTACATGTTGCAAAATGTTCTCAACTTTAGCATGTTGTTTTTATTCACTAAGGTAGTTTGTATTATTCAAAACCTCAACGCTCTATTGCAAATTTAAAGTTACAGAATTTGACTACCATTGCATTTATAGGTACTTTAAAAAGGCATAAAGAGGACTGAGTTCTAGAGTTGGTTAAGGACCTGACAAGATATGAACTGACTTAAATCTACAGGAGAAAAGAGGCATTAAAGATATTTTGTATCAATTTGATTGTTTTCCCTCCAAATTTTCGACACATGCACACATATGTATGTATGTTTTATAACATACAAACAAATGCATATTCAAAATTAGTATAAATTAATATGAATTATAAGTTTGAGTCAATGAAACCTAAATACACATAATTACATAGATCAAAGTATGCCTAAATTTCAAATATGAATTTAGGAGTAGTACAAAATTAGGTTTTGAATAAACTTTGAATTTAGGAGCAGTACAAAATTAAAAAATAATCTACCTCTGCTCTTTTTCTAATCCACTCATCATTTGCATAGTTCTTAGAGCAATTTAGAAAAAGCTAGTACTTCTTCGAAAAAAGTATTGTAACTCATTGACAGCATCAGAGTCACTAACGAAAAAGAAAATTGTAGTAACTTAGATCAAAAAGGTAAATTTTAGAACTAAGATAATGAACTATAGATCAATTCATCATATAAAAACGTTATAAAATGATCAAGGTTAATGCATATATTATTTTGATTTAATGGATACTTACCTAACCTGCAATTAGTATGCTACTAGTGGTTTTAGTTTTTATACGTAAAATATATGAATGATTGTTTAATTCCTTCGTGACAAAACAAGAGTAGTTCATCCATCCATTAAAATCAAACTCTATTAGGATTTTGAATCATATTGTTGGGTTTTTATATATAAATCACTTTTTCTCACATTATTTGTGAATGTTATATTCAATAAAAATAAAAATCTCATAGCTTGTTTTACAGATAAAAAGAAAGAGTTGAAACTCTAGTTGGTATCTTATATATATTCTAAATACAATCAACTATTTCCTGCTTACTATGACCCTATGCTTAACTGATGCCTTATTGCTTTATACAGACAACCTACATTTTGATATATAGGAGCTCCATGGATAATATTGTTCCAATATAAAGGTTGAAATTCCCTAACTTCAGTGTTTTATTGGTCATTGCTGCTATATATAGACATAACCGGTATCTAACCATTCCAATGGCAACCAATTCCAGTGCAAAAAATCATGTAAGAAACGGACATGTTATTTTTTTGTCTCGTACGGAATAAAATAAAATCAACCATTCCAATTAGGATTAGATCAACTATTCCAGTTAGAGTTTAGGCAGAATCCGAAAATAAGATGCATTCAAATTCATATAAAATCCAAATAGAATCACAAAATCGATTTATAAAATTCAAACCTAAATATACTTATTTAGGGTACCATGAGGATAAATTCTTGCTGGCTGCCGTGATGATGTAGAGTGGAGTACAATAATGGAGGCGACGATGAAAATGGAGGAATGAATGAATCAAAAATGAGGATGATTAAAAGGGGAAAAATTTCTTCAGGACGATGAAAGCAAAAGCAGGAAAGTGAAAACGAGGGTTAGAAATTTTTCTAAGTACGAAAGGAATAGAGCGGTAAAATTTGGAGTTACGTTTGTTTTGGTTAAGCGGATTTTTTCTATAAAGGTAGGAATGTGAATTTTTTGGTGACGTTTATATTGTTTGTGAAATATTATTAGTTGCATTTAGATTGAAACACCACAAATTTTTGCTACTATAAATGGTTTTTGGTGCAGTGTTTGCAGCTATAATTAATTATCCTTCTCCATCACCAGCTTCTTTTCCATTTCGCTCCACCAATTCACGCACATCCAAATCCCCTAACCACCATCATCCATGCCTTTCATTGAGTCGCACACAGCCAGTCATCACTGCTCAAACGATGCCACTGCAAATCGAGAGCCACCGCCAACCTGCCACCTCCCGTCAATCCCCCTGTCGCACTCTCCAGGATCGCCGTCCTCCACCTTTGTGCACGACTTTTCCAAGATCGTGATTACCTCTTCATTCCTGGCATTGCCTTTTTTCCCCGTTCGTTCTATTTTTTAGATTTATAAGGTTTTTTTCATTTTTAAATTCGCAAGAGAGAATATGGAAGGAGAAAGAGGGAACGTGCATGGGCTTAAGGGATAATCAGGTGCCTCCGACTATGCCTTCATTACATACACCCATACTTTTCGAGAAAAGTCATCAACAAAAGAAATATAATAGCTAGCTCCACCCAAAGAAGCTACCATTGTCGGTCCGCAAACATCCATGTGAACATACTCAAGAACTCTTCTCGAATCATGATTTCCCTCACCGAATGAAACTTTAGTTTACTTCTCCATGATACATTCCTCACAGAACTCTAGTTTTTTGAAACTCTCTCCATCGATCATCTCCCTCTTCTGAAGAATATCCAAACTCCTCTCCGAGACATGACCTAACCTCAAATGCCATAACCTAGTCGCATCCAAGTGACGAGAACTATCAACTCCTACACAAGTTTCATCTTCTACAGTCACTCCTTGAAGCAAATAAATACCATGAGTCTTAGCACCCTTTATCACCACAAGCACACCCTTCGAAACCCGCAAGCTATCACTTTCAATAGTGATCTTACAACCTAAAGAATCCAGCTGCCCCAAAGAGATAAGAGACTTCCTAAGTCCCGGAACATAACGCACATTAGTGAGAGTACGAACCACTCCGTCAAACATCTGAATTTGCACGGAACCAATGCCTTTCGACTTACAAATAGCACCATTTCCCATGACAATTGAATTTCCTTCTTAGTCGATATAAGAAGAAAAACAATTCCTATTTGGCGTCATATGATAAGATGCCCCCGAATCGAGCACCCTTTCTCTACCCGAAACATCCGATGCTACCGCCGACAAAACATCTATGTCTCCCTCACCAACTCCACTCTCCACCGCTACTGATGAAGATGCTACTTCCTTCTTTTCCTTCTCCTTGTCCGAACACTCATTCTTTCAATAACCGGGCTTCTTACAAATATAGCACTTGTCTTTTCTTTCCTTCGACTTTCCTCTCCAACCGGGGTTCCTTAATTTAGAGCGCCCCCGGTTCTCCTTCTTCACATACCTCTCCTTCTCCATAAATAAACCATGACCACTACTAGCACCACTACTTCCATCACCTAACTCCTTCATTTGATCCCACAACTTCTCGCTAAGAAGACCTGTTTTGACATCTTCAAGAGTCAATGTATCCCGACTATAAATCAAACTATTTGAGAAACCTATGTAACAGTCTGACAACGAACACAACAATATCATCGCCTTTTGCTCTTCCTCAATCTTCAAATCTACTGCCTTCATCTTCATTAGCAAATCATCAAAAGTGTTCAAGTGCGCCTTCGGCGAAGTACCTTCCTTCATCTTATAGGTGAAGAACGTTCGCAATAAGATCATACGATTAGTCGGTGACTTCTTCATATATAACTCCTCCAACCTATCTCAAATACCTTTAGCAGTAGTCTCGCCACTAATTTCAGAGATAACATTCTCTCCCATAGCTAGTTGAAGTGTAGAGAATGCCCACTCTTCCATTTCTTCTCTCTCAACATCCGAGATGTCCGCTGGCAACAAATATGTGTCAAACATTACCCGATGTACCTGATTCCTCCTTAGAACCGGTTTCATCTTCCATTGACATTTTTCAAAATCATTATCGCCATTCCACTTGTTTATAACCAATTATGATCCAGAAGTTGTGTACGAACCACGTACATAAGGTGCTACACCACTTGGATTACCTATAGAGGAACTACTTGAGGTATTATCTGATTCTGGCATTTCTACAACCACCTACCAACATCAAAGCTCTGATACCAAATGTTGTGATAGAATTCTAACCCGAGACAACTCAAATCAAAATCCCAATGCAGCGGAAAAGCGAGGTCGTGGTAAGAAGTGTAAAAACAACCAATCAATATCTCAATTCCAAGTAATCCAATCCAAAAACAATCACAGTTCCCAAACAAGCAATATATAAATCAAAGCAATAACGAAAAATAAATCACATAGCGATTTATAGTGGTTCCACTAACATTGTGTTAGTGTACATCCACTTTAAGAGAGAACTTTTATTAATATCGATGAGAAGAGCACAAGAGATTGATTACAATGATCAAAATTCTAATAGAATTGATTTGTGGAGAAGAGAATTAAAGAAAATTAGGTTTTGATTAACCCTAATTAGTGGAGGCTAAAACCCTTGTAGTCGTTTTCTGTATCATCTAGATCTGGGACCTGAAGCTAGCTTATATAGGAGAATAAAAAACCTAGGCAAAATTCTGAAATTGCCCTTTCAAATATCACAAATCTTCACGTCAAGCCCAGACCAAAAAACTGGCAGAAGTCGCCACAGACGTTTGTCACAATAGGACATACGTCTGTCCAAGGAATCGGGAAAATTTTCCATGAGACATCAGACGTCTCTCCAAAGTGACAGACGTCTGTTTATACTCTTTGGAAAAAATTCTACACAGACTCAAATGTCTGTCTTATGTCTATGTAATAGGTCTGCTGCAGATTTGTTGAAGCCTCAGACGTCTAACCATTTCCTCAGATGTCTGTCGCTGTCATTTTAGCACCACTCCACCTTTTTCGGCATAACTTCCACCTTCGAGCTCCGATTTGCGAACCGTTTTCTTCGTTACCAAGCTACTTTTAACCCCTTAAATTCTCTCCATATAGTGTCGCCAAAATTCAATAATTGTGTGGGTCTATAAGAAAATAAACTACAGTCTGAAAAGATAAAAAATGGTGCAACCAATTCGATAATAAATGGCACGCCGTTAGTAATGTCAAACATTAGTTTATATGTAGAATATTGGCAATGATTGATATAGATATATGGAGCTATTATGTAATTTCAAGTAGTGACCAACATATCACTATAGGATTACAGCTTGAGGAATTCTAAATCTTGTATGTACATTTATTTATGCCCATAATTTTGAAAACTTGATGTGCAATCTATGGAACGATATAGAAAAGGATACTTACAACATTATTTATCCTTGACTATTCATTGGTGATTTTAACTGTATTATATTTGCTAGTGAAAAAATGGGTGGAAATCATGTCTTATATGGTAAAATGACAGAAAGAGATAGATGTCACTCATGGAGATGAACATAAGAGGTGTTAAACTCTCATGGTAGTCTGGTCTCGAAAAGAATTATACTAACCAGAATAGACGAAGCATTGGAAAATATACAATGGATACACTCGCTCCTAGCATGTGAATTTATGTACCTCCCTTCTAGTAGCAGCGACCACTCCCCTATTTTAGTAAAAATAAATGGACCGACAACACAACAGGGGAAAATTTCAAATATACGAAGCATTGATGTGAATTTGATGACTACCACCGGGTGTTCAAGAAAGCTTGACAGATTGACATATAGGGGAGGCCTCTGTTTAAATTCTTAGGTAAGCTGAAAAGCTGCAAACTACGCCCGACAAGTAGGAGTATTAATAAAAAGAGATACGAAAGCGGGAGTAAATGAGTGGAGGAAGATTTGTAGCGAACTGCAAAATCAAATAGAGGAATGCCATAATCAGGACACCGCAAAGAAACTACAACTAGCAAAAAAAACTTGGAAAGGGCACTGAAACTTAAATACATCGATGTTATGCAAAATTCCAAATGTGAATAGCTCAACAACAGTGAGCTTCTACATATTTCTATGCCAAGATGTCTAGTAAGAGAAGTGGAAATGTGTGGAACCCAAGTCTTAAGGTCAATGGCCAGGTTCGTGAAGATCTGGAAGAGTTTGGTAAAAAGGTTGTACGGTACCTTGAAGACCTTTATACCCAGAGACAAGACCAATACAACTTCCTAGAAATCATTTGTAAAAACATAATTACGGATTATGTTAGGAACAATTTGAATGATGAAATCGATGTAGAAAAGGTCAAAGAGGCAGTTTTCAGTGTGAGTGGTAATAAGACTTTAGGTCTGGATGGCTTTAAGGCAAAAAAAATCAAACTACGTTGGGAAACAATAAAGTTTGAACAGCTTGACATGATAAGAGACATATTCAGCATGGGGAAACTAATCAGAGAAAGGTAATTCTCATTCCAAAGGTTAAAACACCGACTGATGTTAAGGAGTTTCGCTCTGTTTCATGTTGTAATATTATATACGAGGTTATTGCTAAGGTACTAAGCAATAGACTCAGACCATTTATGAATGAATTGATATCGGAAAACCAATGTGCCTTCATCTAAGGAAGAAAAATTACAGAGGGCATCTTGACAGCTCATGAGCTTGTACTTGGCTTTGATAGAAATAATAACAACAACATGAGCATCAAGGTTGATATTAAAAAGGCGTATGACATGACAAACTGCAAATTTGTCTTACATATGATGAAAGCTATAGGTTTCACTAGCAAATGGATTAGGTTGATACAAGAAATGATTAGCATGACGTGTTCTCCATCAAATATCAAGGGAACATCTATGGCTTTTTCAATAGAACTATGACGACCCCACCGCTATGCCTAGGTTAGCAAAAAACATTACAAGTAATGCCGTATGCTAATACGGAGAATATGACTGGTTAAGGGCGATCGAATGTGAATATATTTTTGTACTAACACTGGCACGTCTTATTTATCTTTTTTAGGATCTGAACTGAAAATTTGACGTGTACAGTATTAATACAAAGTAATAAACATACCGATTAAAATATTCAGAATAGTATATAATATAGACAAATCGAAATCGGAATTATAGATTGCAGCGGAGTAATATACAACATATTTCATAAAAAGATGTGAGTCTACAACATGTCAATACTAGACTCACTCTAATATACATCATATCTCATACACTATATCAGGTACAAAATGACTACTGAATAATATACATGACATAACTACTAATTGTCAATATACATAATGATGAAGTAAACTGAAACTGTTACAATAGTCTACTCCAAAGTTAACCCTGATAGAGTTAAGAGTATGCCATATGTAATTTGTTACATATATCTAACTCGTTGACCAATTTTGTTTGAAATAAAGGTATTTTCTTTCTATTATATACTTGATATAATGTGGTTGTATTAATTAATCAATTTAATTAAAAGTATATTTAATAGAAAATCCATAAATAGTATGTTTTGTGACAGTAGTTACAAAGTGTTGTAACCGTGAGTAATTTATCACGATGAAACAAATATATCATTTTAAATGTTCCCAGTTAAGATGCATCGAGACTGGATATCGATTATCCATTGAGACTAGAGTATGCAACGCTCTCCAAATGTTGGGTAGTGCATTACTCATAACGGTTGTGGGCACCAAGGGGTTACGTACTGATAGTTATTGGATAACTATGGAATGACTTACTAGATAGTTTTCTGTTAGTTAATATAACTAAGGTCAAGCAGAGAATATCGATGTGACTAATTTACATGGTTCTCTCGACTTGAGAATACCGCCGATCTTCAATGTGGAAGCTCCGCTTTGATTATAGTTAAATCGTGGCACGATGTCCATCGAATGACTATAGTTGGGTCGAGTGGAAGCATTGGAAGTGAAACACTATTCAAGAGAGGATTCATCTCCTCGGTTATATGAGGTTAGTATCACAGTCAATCAAAGTCAACTCAAAGTCAAAGTCTCTGGCCAGAGCATTTTGGTTAATAATAATTGTTTTTATTTAACCAAAGACTTTGTGTTTGGACTATAAAGTTGAATGTGGATAATATTGGAATTTTAACCATTACCAAATTCCATAAATCCAATGTGATATGGTTTTGACGAAGAGAATTGGTGTAAATAATTGTCACTATTAGGTACCGCTTATAATAAGTAAAATTAGATTTTACCAAAAGATGTGTAAGCGATGAATTCAGCGAAAATGTTATACCATCTGCTAAGTGATGCGTGAACGTTAATATTTGAATTGTTTAATATTAATCGCTGACTGAATTTACACCTATTAGTCGCACAACCGTAATGATGAATTCTTTGAAAAACCACATGATTTAATTAATTTATAAAGCTTGTAAATTAATTAAATTAATTAGTATTTGAGAAATATTAATTATTATTTTTTTATTTGATGCTTGGAAGTTATTTGTAATTATTTGAATGCATGTATAAAAGTTATATTTGCACGTATTGATATATGATATCATTGTAATTAAATATAAGATAATTACATGCATTAATTTACGGAATCTTATATCATTTGATGGCACGTAATTTCAGCCATACCATGTAAAGAAATATGAGTGAAAAAAGAAAGTTAATCAAGAGAATTAATTAGAGAAGTTCTAATTAAAGAATGTGAAATGTTTCCTTCTTTCAAATAAAACATGTTCTCTAATTCATTCTATAAGTACAATTGACTTTCTCATTTTTCATTCTTCTTTTTGTAACTTTTTTGGTTCTCTCCTTCTCCAATGGCTGAAAATATGAGATTTTCCATGGCTTCAATTATTCCTAAAATCAAATACAATAAAATCAATTATGAAAAGTGGTTTATTCCTCTTGATCCTTGCAACATCTAGAGGTTGATTTTTGAATCTAGGAGATTTGATTCATCATTCAAGGTATGATTCATTGGCTACATCTAGAGGAAAAATTCAATGTTTCAAGGTGTACTTCAAGGCTTTGCAATTAAGGTATGATCTTTTTATTCTAATAATTTTGATATAATGTTTTAATGAACAAAATTGAATATCTTAATTTATATGTGTATAATATTGTCTCATTTGATTTGAAAATGGTTTATGTATTTCAAATTGCTTATTATATGAATTGATTGGCTTTTTTTATTTAGATAAATCAAAACTGAAACTTGTATAAGATTAGACAATATTTTAATTTTAGATCTATGTTTAAACATTCAAATCAAAATGTAATTTTTTTTTTTGAATGTTTACATGTTCTTATTTGTTTGCATTTTTACTGTAAAGAAACTTACATATGATTAACTGATGTTTTGATAATAAATTGATTACAATTAATTTCTAAATTTGTTACCCTATTTGACATTATAATTATCCTTCTTTAATTATTCAAAGGATTTTAATATATTGCTTAGTTCAGTATGTATAACCTTTTTGTTTTATAATAATTTATTCATATAGGTTGAATCTCCTTAGATTTGAAAGTTTATTTGTTCTTATTATCTGCATCTTATTGTAATTGAAACCTACACATGATTAAAGGATGTTGGATAATAAATTGATTACAAAAAATTTATAAATTTGTTACCCTATTTGACATGACCAATATCTTTCTCTAAGTATTCAAAGGATTGTTAATATATTGCTCAGTTTAGTGTGTTTCACTTTTGTTTAAAAAAATATTTTTATTCGGATAGATTGAATCTCTTTAGATTTGAAAGTTTATTTGTTCTTATTATCTGCATTTTATTGTGATTGAAACTCACACATGATTAAAGGATGTTTTAATAATAAATTGATTACAATAAACTTATAAATTTGTTGCCCTATTTGGCATGACTAATACTTTTTAAGTATTCAAAGGATTGTTAATATATTGCTCAGTTTAGTATGTTTCACTTTTGTAATAAAAAAAATTCATATAGGTTGAATCTCTTCATTTAATTGTATACATATATATTTTGTTAACTAAGTTAAGTTTATATGAGTTCATAAATACATCATAAAATTTAAATGTTATATGGTTTATTTTGAATTAATTAAGAAGTTTTGGGTTAATCTTTATATAGAAATAATTATATATATATATGTACATATAAAACTTAATGTTTATATTTTAAATTGTATAGTTTAAATGCTTTAATATTAAACATTTTTAAACGAGGCAGTAGTTTATGCATATGAATTATTGTTGGCTATTCCTAATCTTATGTCATAATGATTCATTGATTGCTAATTGAATGTTGCATAAATCAAGTTTGTCAAAAAGGGGAAGATGAATCATTCATCTTTGTCGTCTTTTATTTCTTTCCTTTTTGTATCTTATGTGATTGCCTTTAAACTTATTCTTATTTATTCAGATATGTGACGACCCACCTTTTTGGACGATTTAAATCGATAATAAACCACACATGCCTAATTCAAACTATTCAAAAGGGAGAATTGTCAATGGGGTAAATAAGAACATAAGAGAAAAGAAAGAAAAACAAAACACAGAATTTCGCAGCGAAATGACAAAATATAATAATCAAATAAACAGTTCATGAAGTTGTTTTATAATATACATTATGGTACATAATTTTTACAATAATTAGAGTACAAACAACGACATACCAATAATGATGCAGCGAAATAATACTAATAATATAATATACCAAACTCCGTCTTCGTCCTCCAGAAATAATGTCTTCAAACACTGAAAAGCTCAGGCTGACCCGAGCATAATGAAAAGACAAAACACTCGATTTAGAACTAAAAGTTCTTATGTAAGTTTAATCAACACAAGTAAATATGAGTGTAATAGCTTTAGAGATGTTCACGGGATTTTACATCTCTTATCCAATGTATAACGTGTGTGCTATAACTTAAGAGACATTATGAGATTTTCCATCTCCTAAGGGTCCGTTAAACTATCCATGTGTAGTAAAATACGCTATATATGTAGTGTCTATCAGTAATGTAAAGTATTAAAATAGCGTTAAGGCTTTACATTGGTCCCCCTTAACGCATTTTTAAGGAGGAAGTCTGTGCAGGTCCTGTAACACAACCAGTAACGTTGGTAGCTAGTGAGTCCCATATAGGTACCATACTAAAACAAAATCGTAGTGAGCGCGAATGAGGATAAAGAATATGACAAGGCACGCGAGGCGATGCCCAAGGTAGGATACTACGGTTTTGCGTTTCCTGACCAGTGGTAACCCCTAATGGCCCACCGCGTCCAACACCCCTAAAAATAAAATCAAGGTGCAACGATCAAGCCAACATCACTATAGTAATACAAAGAGGTGTGTCCGCTAGAGGTAGCTAGCCTCAATGGTTAGGTACAGCTCTTGTTTTCGTCATTTCAAATTGACACAAGTGTCGAGGTCATCCATCATCGTTCTCTTTCTTCAAATCCAGCAAATGCCTCCAATTCAACCTCTACATTATAGATATCATCCACCGCGTATACAGTTGTTAAAGTGGTTCCAATATTGACAGAGAATATGCCAATAAGAGGCCCCGGTCTCTTTGACAACCAAACGTCATTTTTTATACCGGTTGGTTCTTTTACATTTCAGAACCGATTCATATTTGATATCAAAATATCATATTCAATTCAAAATATCCTTCTTTTCAAAATCATCATATTTACCCAAATATGTCATTTTCACTTGAAAGTATCATTTCAAGTTCCAACTTAGGTTATAACCTCATTTAACCACCCTCTCATTTAAATCAATGATTTAAATATAAACATTCCAACTTTGCACAGTTTGAAATTCTAGAAAATAGTTTGAATAGTTATAAATAGTTTAAAATAGTTTATATAGTTTAGAGATTTAAAATAGTTTAATATAAAATGATTTGAGTATTGAAAAGGGTTTATATAGAAAAATAGTTTTGGAAAATCTAAATAGTTTATATCAAAAATAATTTATTTTAAAAATAATATCAAATCAAACTGTTTCTATCCATTTCAACAATATGGACTCGTGTCCAATTACAAATCAACAAATTCAATTTCCAATCTTTCAATTCGATTGACTCAATTTTAGTTTAATTTCAAATCAACTTGATTTCAATTTCAATTCGAATTAAATTCAATTTTCAAAACATTCATTTTAACTTCAAATTCGATTCAACAATTCAATTCAATAATTTAAATTCCAATCCAATTCTTATTTTAAATCATTTCAATTTATATCAATTTCAAGTCCAATTTCAATTTACTGATTTAAAACACTTAAGTCAAATTAAACCTCATTGTTCAATTTTAAGATCCAAATCTTAAAATAAATCAATTTCCCAAATTAAAGTCATGCCTCGATTATAACTTCACATTTCCAATTCAATTCTTTAAAACAATTTCTTTTAATCGATTTCAATTTCAACATTTCAAAACTTGAATTAGAAAATATTTAATTCATATAAATCCCCAATTTATTTCCTTTAAAACAATATCATTTACTCAAAAATCCAAATTCAAGGTTCCTAAAACCATTTAATTTAACCAATCTGGTGTCCATATATAATTTTCTACCCTATGGCCAAGTGATCAGTTATTTCAATTTTAATTATAGGGATATATATATATATATCATTTCAATCGAAATCAAAGTGTCATAGGAATATATCATTTCAACCTATTTCTTAATTTATTCAAAATAATTTAATTAATAGTTTATATGCTTTCAATCAATATACAGAGTGAGAACAGGGATAAATAAATAAATAAACACCCAATCATCCAATATGTTAACAAATAGACATCCATCACAATTAATATCCAAACCAGCCAATAAATCACAACAATTAACTGGTTATCAATATCAGGTATTTAACTAGCAATTCAATTTCAATATTAATTTAAATGGCAATTTAATTCAATAAAAATTCAATTACAATTAAAATGTCAATTTAAACTACCAAACAACAATCAATAAAATTCTTATCACATCACAAATTTAATTCAACTTACATAAGGAGGTTTAGTATTGCGTGAGTGTGTTAAATCACTCACCTTTGATTTATAGCCGATTTAAAATCCAATAAAAGCCCAAAATTCCAACAGTCTCCAAATTCAACCAAACCAGATCCATGTTGTCCGGAATTTCGATACGAACCCAACGGAATAAATTGTGCATCAATCGGAGCTCGTATGAAAAAAGTTATGCTAGTTAGAAGGTTTGAAATTTAAAATTTGAATTAAAAATAATATAGGGGAAAATAAGTAAATATACCAATCTTCTCAACCCTAAGCTATCGAACACGAACAAGAACCCACGCAAACGAACGACAGCCGCCACTTTCTCATCGCCGTCGTCGTCCTTATGGCCACCTCTGACCTCATTAGACACCACCGCCGACTTAACTTGGCCGAGCTGCATGTGCCTGGACCCACCCGGTCACCTCCGCCTCGCCAGAAATGCTCCACCTCGCCACCGCTTCTTCCTCGATTTTTGGAAAAATCGTGTACTTCTGAGATGATCGGTGACCATGGATGACGACTGCTCCTCCTCATCTATAAGCCTGTACCTTCCAATCGTTGTATAGTCGACGATCCACCGTCGAATCGACAACCCTAGAACGAACGGCCACTACTGTTTCGCCCAATTTTGGACAAACGGAGCCTCTAATTGAAAACAAATTACAGATGCAGACTGCGTTCGTTGAGAGCTTCGCGATGATATATAATTCAATAGGTTTTGAGCAGTTTGAATTTTGGAGTTTGATTTGGAATTATAATTTAGGATTTTGAGATGTCTGTCGTTGAGAAGAAATAGATGAGATAGAAATTGTACATATAGAAAATGAAAATAAAAAGCTGTTAGGGTTTATAACAGCCTATAAATAGACAAAGCTGAAACAAGAATAGATGGCACAGATCGATTTGGGTCGAAGCGATAACAAAGACCTGAAAAGCCCGTTTCGTTCCCGAAACGAAAATAGGTCATCCTATATATCGAAATATATGATTTCAATATTTTTAAACTCAATGGAACTAGTTTCAAACCCTAATTCTATTGTGTATAGAAGTTAGCTTTTAAAATCAGGTTATATTCATTTAGGTTCCTTTAATTGATTTTTACGCGTTTCGAGCTCGCATGATCAAACGATAAGTCTGATCGCTACGAAACTTGAAATCTTATAATAATTCACTATTACGGATCCGATGAAACTGGTTTCGTCGAAATACGAGACATGCCCACAAAGACTAATTTTACACGTTAATTAATTAAATTATTAATTTAAAAATCAATTTAATCACTTTTAAATTCAAAATTAAAAGTTAACAATTTTCATCATTCTTGATTACACAGAAATTTATAATCTTTTAAAATACAGTTTTCCATGTTAAATACAAGATTTAAATATTATATTAATTTCACGTTAAATTACAATAGTAATAAAATCTTAGTTTATTATAATATATATTTCAATAAATCCTTGTATTTTGATCACAAGTTCTTCATATTAAATCAACCATTACCTTATGTATTTTATTTAACATAAGTTTTCAATTATTACGTTCATATTCTACAGTTAACGTCTTTTATCATATTAACTACAATATTTAATTACATTAAATTTCATCAATTTCCAAATTAATTCCACATTAATTACTCGATTAATTTCAAAACGGAATAAATAATGAGATGAGTAATAAAATAATAGTTACATCTTAGAAATTTAAACACATTAATAAAATTATTGTTTACCAGCAAGGTTAATAAATTTAATTACTAACTAATTGATTTTATATTCTATATTAAAACCAACTAAATAAAATAACATGTAATTTCACCATTAATACATCCTTTAGTTTATTCCTTATTTACAATTATAACCAAATTAACTTTACAATTATTTCAATTGATTGAAATTACATTAAAATAGTTGTCAATAACATTGAAACAATAATATTAAATTATAATCCAATATTTATTTCCATTAATAAATCATAAATTTTAATTTCTCACAATATTAAATTCTAAAAATCCTATTAAATTTAATAATTTTAATTATCAAAAATACGGGTCGTTACAAGATACATCATGTTATCAATTGATCATACTTGCCTTATGTTTAACTATTCTATCACACAATTAAGGAATGAATATATTTGATATATTCAAACCTTATTTTTATATCCCATTCTTTATTGTTTTAGAATCAAATTAATAAAACAAAATATGGTATTAAATAAAATACTGATTTTATTTAAAAGAAATTTAGATAAAATCTAAATACATTTAGACTTCAAAGGCCCATTAATGATCCAAAAATGGTAAATATTTTGAAATTCATCCATTTCTTCCATTGCGGGCTGGCCCGGTTCCTTCAATGATATCAGAGCAAAATAGCCTATGCAGTCTAAATTAGTCTTGTTAGGGCTAACTATTTAAGCTTGTGCACTTAGTATGGTGTCTAGAAAGGTGATGTCTAGGATTGGAATTGGGTAATTAAGTACCATGTCCTACCTGGTTATTTGCCTAGCCTGAAAGGTGATGTGAGCCCAAAGGTTGCCCCTAATAGAGAAGGCCCAAATTGAATTGGGCCTTGGGCTAATTTTCAAAATTGTTTTGAAAATTTAGACATTATTTTAAATTTAAAAGTTAAATTTAAAATAAAAACATGTTTATTATAAAAGGTATAATATAACATAATTTTCAAAATGTTTGAAAATATGATGAAAATTTCGAGATGTTTGAAACTGTTAATTACAAATTTTAAAATTTATTAATAAGATTAACAAAATAAATTATTTAAATGAGTTAATTAGTTAATACTTATATGCATGTATTATATATGTTGATATATGTTATATTATTTTAAAGTGTTAAGATAACATAAGTATACATGTATGTAAAATAAATTTTGAAATTGATATAATTTAATTAAAATTATTTAGTTAATAAAGTAATTAAAGGTCAGTTAATTAACTAAAAATATGCATATATAAAATATATGTGTCTTAATATAAAGGTTACAGTAGATATATCCAATATAAATGTTGTATTGGAATACTAATTTAAAATTAATTAAAGAGTTAACTAATTAGAATTAATTTAATAAGATTTAGTTAATACAATGTTGTACATAAGATTATTGTATAAGTTAATTAAAATATAAAAGTTATATAATAATGAAACTTATATAATACGAGTGTATAAAACTAAAGGTGGAACATTAAAGAAACCTAAATAGACTTAAGGAATAAATACATACGTAAATGTACGTATACTATGATTTCTAATGTGTATGACACTTGAATCACGAGGGTATTTCATAAGAAATACATTATTCCATAAGTCGATATCACTCAATATAATATATTGAAGATTATGAATCTTCAATATAATGTTGTCCACTACCATATATATATATATATATATTAATAAATTACTTGCATACTCCTTAGTTGTTGAGCAAACTCAAGCTAGGGATGTTAAGTGTAGTATTGTTAATATATTGAACAGATGAGGTAAGATAATTATATGTATTTGTTGAGCAAACTCAAGGTACATATACTATACTTAGGCCATCATGATATGGTAAGTACGAGTGAATAATCTCTTTCGATTTGTTGAGCAAACTCAAGGTCGAAATGAGATTAGGACAAAGAAAATAGGTTAGGAGTTGTATGTGATACAACCGATAAGGAGTTATCTATCGTTTGTGGGGCTATGATTTGTTGAGCAAACTCAAGGTCAGAATACCAAGACAGACGAGTCCTAATACCCACTAGTGAAGTCAAAAGACTTCTAAGTTTCATCTTAGGGTTTGGAGAAACATAAAAGACTAGTGGGAGCCTTATTAGAAAAATGAAATGGTAGCATTTAACCTTTCTAATATTGTAAGAACATATGCTAAATAATTTTATAATTATCTACAATGATAAATTTGTGCATTTAATACGATTAATTAAATGTTTATCAATTAACATATATAAACGAACTAAATTGAAAGTTGACAAATGGAAATATAATACCCTCTATTAAAAAAATAGACAGCTATATTTCAATATGAATATTATGAATATTCTTTGTGAAATAAAACTATAATGTGGTAAAAAATGTAACGACCTAGATTTTTCGACGTTTAATTATGGATATTTAAATGATTTTAAATATTATATTTGGGATTATAATTGATTTAGTAAGTTTTTAAAACTAAAATTTCAAACGATTTCGAAATTTTTTTGAAATCGTTGATTTAATCGACGCGTTAAAATAGCGATCCAGGGCATAGTCTCTGAATTCGACGAAACCAGTTCCATTGGGTCCGTAATAGTGTATTATTATTGGATTCCAAATTTCGTAGTGTTTGGAGTTATCGTTTGCTCGTACGGGATATAAACGCGTTGAAATTAATATCGAAATTTAATAAAATAATTGGGTCCAAAACGCTATCTTCTCCATATGATCGAATTTGGACTCAAAACCTTTTCCATTGCGTTCGAAACAGGGGTATAACATTATAAATGCCTAGTAGCACGCCTCGTTAGGGTTTTGCAATTTTGAGTTGTGTAAATTGAGATATTTTGGAGATTTATTTAATTATATGTATATATTAACCAGTCAACTAAATTTTTCCTTCTCAAATACGCCACATTTCTCCATTCAAACACACCACCTATCACGTATCCTTTCTCTTCATTCTTTCAAATCATGCTGCATTCCTTCTCCAGTTTTAAATCATGAGCCTCCTCCCTCTTCTCCAGTTCAAACACGAGAAACAAGTCGCCCTCAAATTAAATTTAACCCTATAAAATTGCGACCTTCCCTTAAAATCTTCAGAGCCATTCATGAATTAAATCGTTCGAGAAGAAAGAAAAAAAATCGATCGCTCGAATCAATTCGAACGAAGCTCGCGAATTGGAGAGGCTCGACCACGCGCGTGTACAGGGAGGAGTCAGCGAGTTGGAGGCGACGTGGGCATGCGCGCCTGATTTTGGAGAACAGTAATCGAGGGGGAGGATTTGGGAGTACTCAATTGGCGACAGCAGGCGAAGCGAGGATGAGTCGCGACGGAGGAGGACTCAACGTCGATCGAGTTTAGGGTTTTAGGGGGATTCGCGACCATCACGTTCACGTGCGAAGTGGAGGAAGCGCATGAGGCAAAGGTCAGGGGCGGTGCGTTTGGCAGCGCACGTGAGGCTTAGGCGAGGTGGTGGGAGGCTGCTGGCGAGGCGGGGCGTGTGGATGAACATGACGAAGTGGAAGTGCTACTTGGAATGAAATTCGGTGGTCAGTAATGTTCGGTTTCTGGCAGCACTGGCGTGGTCTATGCAGACGCGGCTTTGGTAGCGAGTGGCTGAGCGATCGATGCGTAGAAGAGATCTGAAGGTAATTACATCTTATAATGAAATTAGTCAATATACATTATAGTTAAAATGAATATTTATTTTTTTAAATAAAAATAAATGCTTATTAAATTAGTTTCTCATTCGTACGAGGTCTGAAGGGAATCACAAGTCAGTCGAGTTAGTTCGTAGTGGTGAATCTACGAAATAAAAATTTGAATGGATTGCAAAATAAATCAAGGTAAGAAAATTCTCACTCATTTGGATTGCCAGATTAAATTTTAATTAATTAAAATTAATTATTGGATGCTTGGTTGAAGTTGTTAATTATTATATGTTGAATGATATGGTTTTATATATATACTAGTATATATATACTGGTATTTGGAGTGATATTCCCGCACATTATAGTGGATGAGACCCCATGCGCCCCGCATAATAGCGGATGACCCTATATCCGCGATATCACCCTCGAAGTGGGATTGGTATTTTTATGTTGTATTAACATTTGTGGATGCAGGGAAACAGGTTGGAGGGATCCAACTTGATTCCTCAAGTATATTGTTTATTTTTCATATATAGTGATGTATGATGTGTGTAGATAATATGTTATAGATTATTGTTGTAATTTGAATTATTGGATGCTATTGTACCACTGGCCTGAATTTTGATATTTTAAATGCCATAAATATATTTTTAAAATTTAAAGGATAAAAGAGAATTTTTGATATAAAAATATTTATATTGAAATTGGGGTTATTTTAAAGAAATTGAGTTAGAAAAATATATTTGATTTCTGGTTACACTTAACTATTGTGAATTATTCAATGGAGAATTTAAAAATGAATTTTATAAAAGAATTTATAAATGGTATTCTGGAAATATAAAAAAAAGTTGAAGTCGATATTAAAAATAAATTGGAAGTTATAAATGGGATTCATAAAGAAATGAATTTATAACATGGGATTTATAAATAAGATTGTTTTTATAAATAGTTAAAACTCAAAGGAGTATAAAAATTTATAAACAATGTTTATTAATAAGGTAAGCGATATCAATGGATATATTAAAAAAAATCGCAGGGTGAATCTATATCAGAATATGGAAACAGGGTGAAAAAAATAGTGGATACTATTTTTGAAGTGAAAATGGTTAAGGAGATCGGAATGGAAGTGATGTGATTCGAGAGGAATTTATAAAAATCGAATTGGTTATTGAGGTTTTTAAAAATATATTTTTAATTCTACAAAGTTAAGTTGCTTTTAAAAGGAAAAAATTGTTATTTTAAACTATGGAGTTTTAAACTAATTAGGATTGAAATACTTCGGTAAGTAGATTTTCAAGTATTAAGTATTTATTTTTAGTAAATTTTAACTTCTAAAAATCAGCTTTGAAAATTATTTGTTTAACTAAAAATGAGTTATTGATGTTTATAAAAGTGTTTTTCGATATTTTAAAAAATTATTTAAATATATTTTAAAAATAAATTATTATCCTTTTTAAATACTTATTTTATATATATATAGAGTTTTGAAGTGATTAAAAAATTTTGTTTATAAATTCTCTCGAGATTTGTAAACGGAGTTTTTAAATGGATATGATTTTGAGGGGAGGAATTTTATAAGGAATTTGGAGGAAAAGAAATTTCAAAATGTTGAATATGGGAATTTCGAAAATGAAATCTGAATTTATAAAAGAAGTTATAAATTGTTGAATGGGGTTAAAAATAAGTATACTGGGTTTTGGAAATTGGAAAGGGGATTTATTAGTGATTCCAAGACTTATGAGATAAGTTACGAAATATTCTCTTAAGTGTTAGTATTTGAAAAGATTTTGGAAAATAAGATTTGTAATATTTTCCTATGTATAAAAATGGAAATTTGGAAATAATTCTAAGTGTTAAGATGGTTTGAAAATATACTGTTATGAATTAACTATTTGAAATTGTTTCAAATATTGGAATATGGAAAGGGATTTGAATATATATCTTAGTAAAGAAATTTTGAAATAAATGTTTGAAGAATTATAAAATAAGGCCTAATGTCTGCTTATGGATGTTTTATTGATAGTTAAATAACCGACTATCAATAATTGGCCAATTTCTTTAATCGTTTCGAAGAGACCGGGATCGAATTTAATTATCCGAAAACCACTTCGATCCGGTTTGAACGTTACGAATGAATACCGTGAAGATGATGAAGATGGTGATTCGATTTGTCCAGACCCGGGACAACTTATATGGACGAATGCTATCAGAACATCATCATTGGAGGACGATGAGCATTCTAAGTGGAATTTTTCTAAAAAGGTAACATTTAGCCTTAAGCCTCATCAACCGGGAATGACTAAAATAGGGGAGATGCAGCAAGGCTAAGTGGGTCGCACCTAATTAGTGTATGTTATCACTTTTCTAGATATCCTCAGAAATATATATACTATGGATATGGTTGTGCATGAAAGAAGGAGCACTCGATTTTAAGGGTGGGAACACCCGGGGTGATAACATATTCGGTCTATCCAGGTTAGGGGTAGGCCGGTCTTGTGTAGCAGATGATTCCGGCGAGGTCCTCGGTATATTGTTCTAGAGGTGTACTGTGATGGGTGGTACCCCAGTGGCCCAGTCATTGTATGGGATCCATTCTCCAATAAGCGCCGTACGGCTTTGATTGTGCCCAACTATGTTGAAACGTGAGATGCAAGCATTTCAGCTATCTTCTATTTACTTTCTATAGACACTATTATAATATCATATGATTTTGATAAAAATCGTTTTGGTTATCGTAAGGTAAAAACCTATCGTGTTTATGTGTGATGTGGTCTTACGAGATACCTTTGTTTTCAGAGGATTTTGAGAAAAGTTAATAATTCAAATTGAGTGTGTTTTCTCACGCTAGTTTTCCAGACTGACTCAGGTGTTATTTTATTATAATACTCGGGTCAGACCGAGTATTACAGTTTCAGGTTAGAATGCTATGGAGCTTAGGAGACAAGCTGGAGGAGTTCGAACGTAATTCTGTATTTAGTTTATATTTCCGTTGTGTGAGGACAAGTGATTATAACTGTCCAGATTGATGTATTGATTTTTGTACTATGATGATTGTAAGTATAAACAGATACAGATCCTTTTGTATAAAAATCTGTTATTATATATTATATTTTGTTCCGTTGCGATTGTGAGATTCTGTGTTGTTGTTTTAATTTTCTTTTACCTTTTTCTTCTTCTTCACCCTAAAGATTCGTATTTTCCGTTCAGTTTGAGTTGAACTGATGTGAATTATAGTCGACTCAAAGGGTACGGAATTGCGGGTCGCTATAAAAAATTATAACAAAAGTGATGCGCTGGAAAATACAAAAGTATCTAATATTATTTATGGTTGTTTTGGAATTATATACTAAGCCGTAGTTTTGAGAAATAATTTTATTGTATAATTTTGAATCATATGATACTTGTTAATTATATCTCAAACAATAAAGGGCTACACACCCATTTAGTGGGAGTATCATAAGAGTCGATGAACTCTTTGGATTGATACACATAGATGTATGTAATCATAATTCTATAAATACCAAAATGGTTCCATGTACTTCATCATATTCACCGATGAGTTATCGTCGACATGGACATGTGTATTTGATACACATGTAGTATGTCTATGGTAAACTTATAGAATATAAACCAGAAGTAAATAAAATAACATGCGATAGAAATGATTTGATTTGATCGAATGAGTGAGTATATTGGAAAATGTTCCGAACGTACCTAAAATGAATAAATATTCAATCTCAAAATTACTCCTCCATGTGATACATAATGATGCATCGATATTGAGTAATCGAACTTTGTTGGACAATGTACGATTAATTGTTAGTGAAGTTGAGTTAGTTTCTTTCTATAAGGCAATGTACTTAAGGGTATTACACAAGGTTAATATTATCTCATCTGAATAACAGTTTATAAAATTTTACAACATAAGGGTTTATAAGAAACTCCAACATATCCTAGGCCAAGAAATTGGCAGGTTGTGCGAGTAGAAAGATTGCACGTAATAATTGTTCATGAGGGATCTTGTATGAATCTCCCCAAAAGGATTTTGAAAATATGTCATTGGATGACATATTTATGTTTCAAACAAAATTTTTATAAACTAAAACCAAATCAGTTTTATAAATAAAGAAATTCATAAAATGTTTATGAATACCTATTCTATTGCACTGAAAAACAATTGTTGTTTCAAGATATACCAACTTCATTGTGAAGAAATTTCTTTGAGGAATTATTTGTAGCAAAATGGAGTTGGATACGATCCATGGATAGAACTGATTATATGAGATATAATGAAATTAACTAACCTAAACGAACACATAACATTAGAATGTCTAATAAGTATTCTCGCACATCGAATAGAAACTATGAGTTTCTTATTAATGTTGAAAATATACAATCCTAGATTGTTTAATTAGACCATTGAGAGTGTTGACTCTATATGGTATGATGCGCAAATCCGAAAGAATTCCAAGTACGCTATCAAAATATAGATTTTGGTGGTCGTAACTGAAGGGATATGATCCATCGACCTCGACTGTGTCTTTATGAGTAAGACTAATGCAGTTGGAATTAAATGAGCAATGTTGATAAGAATAATATCGCAAATTTCAATTGTTGAAATTAACGTAATAGATTTGATATTCAACATGTTCAAGTCAACTTGGATTTACTCAAAAAATTGTCGCTTGATAAGTCCTAGTGTTTTGGTACATATGTATTGAAATAGAAAATTCTAAATAATGATTTAGAGTAAGTTGTTTACACATATTAACCAAAAATGTCTCAAAGTCAGTGGGAGCGATATTGAGTTTGTGAGTCTTTGGATATGATCCAAGAAATGATACGAAAGTATCATTTTATAAGCATCTAGATTGAATAAGTAGTTTGATAGAAATATCAAATAGTTTGATTTTTAATCAAAATGGAGAGGAAGCATGTATTCATAAGAAAGAACGTTAAAAGGTACATTGATATTTCTAAACTATAAGTAAACAACACGTTCTTGATTTTAATGATGTACCTGTGTTAAAATCATCCTTAGTTGTTTTAATACACAACATGGATTAATAAATGATGACTTTAATAGTAAGTATAAAAGATGTCAGAAATGTCCCAAATGATATGCAAGGACACCTTATTATAATGTTTAATACAGAACATGCAAGATTGATTCCTTTGCATTGGCAAAAGGAATGATCATACATGTTGTGTTGTCTACGATATCATGATTTGCTTATGTATTTGATATATGAAGCAAATATCAAATCCAAATTGATATCACTAAATGGTTGTTTGAAGTGTTCTCGTTTATTTATGAAATACTAGAGAATTGTTTACAGAAACAAAAACTACTTCTGAAGGAGTGTTCGAACTCAAACTTCATAAGTCATATTGAGTGTAATATGTCAATAATAAATTCAAGTTAAGAATCTTTATGTTGGAAATGTTTCAAATAAAAGACCGTGGCTTATTCAATGAAAAAAGGCTGCGTACATCACCATGAATATTGCCGCAGTAAAATTAATGTATATAAAATTATAAGTGCACAATTTATAACTGAGCTGATTCCAAATGTTGAGAATCTCATAACATTGTTATATGATAACAATGTTGTGATATGGTTCGTAATAAAACTTAGAGATCACTAGAAGTCGAGATACATACTCTGAATTGTTCCACATGAAAAAATAGTTTATCACTATCGGAGAGAGTTGATTGACAGGGTAGATAATTAAAATATAGTAGCATACTCGTTCATAAAAGGACTGGCCTAATTGGTTTTGAGAAAACCGAATGGAGATGTTGAAATAAGATTCCACAATTGACGCCAAGTGCAAGTGGGTGATTGATAGAGTTAAGAGTATTCCCTAGGGGCAACTATGTAATTTGTTACATATATCTAACTCGTTGACCAATCTTATTCGAAATAAAGGTATTTTCTTTATATTATATACTTGATATAATGTGGTTATATTAATTAATCAATTTAATTAAAAGTATATTTAATAGAAAATCCACCAATGGTATGTTTTGTGATAGTAGTTACAAAGTGTTGTAACTGTGAGTAATTTATCACGATGAAACAAATATACCATTTTAAATGTTCCTAGTCAAGATGCATCGAGACTGGATATCAATTATCCATTGAGACTAGAGTATGTAATTCTCTCCAAATGTTGGGTAGTGCATTACTCATGACCATTGGGGGCACCAAGGGGTTATGTACTGATAGTTATTGGATAACTATAGAATGACTCACTAGATAGTTTTCTGTTGGTTAATATAACTAAGGTCAAGCAGAGAATATCAATGTGACTAATTTACATAGCTCTCTCGGCTTGAGAATATTGTTGGTCTTCAATGTGGAAGATCCGCTTTGATTATAATTAAATTGTGGCACGACATCCATCGAACGACTATAGTTGGGTCGAGTGGAAGCACTGGAAATGAAACATTATTCAAGAGAGGATTCGTCTCCTCAGTAGTATGAGACTAGTATCACAGTCAACCGAAGTCAACTCAGTCAAAATCTCATTTATATACATAATAGTTGTATTTGATTTATACCAATCTTAAAACTTTATTCTCAATTCTTTCTAAAACAAAACTCTTTATATACATAATAGTTGTATGTATATTTTACTTTCTATAATTATTTATAAACTTTAAAACCTCATTTTGAGAATCATTTTATAAACATTTAAACAATTCAAATTGTAAATACAATGAAAATTCAACATCTAGATCCAACATCGCTCTATAAAATATAATTTCATAACATGGAATTATTTAGCGACCCGAGTTGCTTCCCGATAACTCTGTCACATAGATAATGCATAACGACCATATAATTTAACTGCAACTGATCAAACGTATTTTGATGGTTTTCAAAATCATGCAATTTCATAATCGATAATGCAATCGAATTCAATATTTAGAACACAGAATTTTAACTAATTCGTTGATCAAACAAATTGAAGTCGTTGCAAGCAATTCAATATATTTCGGTCATTTCAGCCAATAACACTAAGGATTACTTCAATTCATAATTAAAACAAGGTATGCAAATTGAATTAGAAGTATATTTGAGTTAAACAACTCACCTTAATGATGAATGAAGAACGAAATTGGTGTTAGACGATGCCCTCAGTTGCCTCCGACAGAACCACCATCACCAATAACTCACAAGCATTAGCTCTTACATAGGAATTCGAGCCTGCAAATCCCCAAAGTCGCCACCTCCATGACCATCGTCGCCAGCAGCCACCTCCCCTGTGCCTCATGCTCACATTGCCAGTCAATGAAAGGACGCTATCCTCCCTAATCCACGTCATCTCCATGACTTGACCATGCCGCCACATGCACTCACCATCGTCGAAGCCCTTCACAAAGTCGCGCCTCTTCCTTGCTCGCCTCGGCCTCGACATCGCTATCCAGTCTCGATTTTTCGTTTGATATTTTTTTTAACGTCGAAGTCAATCCTGGTTCTTGATTTGGGAACAAGGGATTTGGGGTTGTATAGGCAATTGAAAGAGTATGGCTTTGAATGTATTATTTATACAAATGGGCTGGGCTTAAAAATGTTTAGGAATGTGTTTTTCTTCCTTTTCATTTTAAGTAACTCATTTTGACTTATTTAAATAACATTCCAATTTAATTTTTAAACTGATATACACTTCATCTTACGGAATATATATATTATGAAAACAACACAATTCCTTTCAATCAACTATCGTTATTCTCTATTTCAACACAATTCCTTTTAATCCCTTAACACATTTTATATAAATATCGTAGTCTATACAGACTGTAAGCCCATCAAACCAGTGGGATACTCATGGAGCACTCCATAGGTACAATACAAACCAAAGTCATAATGGGCGCGATAAGGCATACGACAAGGCACGCGAGGCAATGCCTAAGGTAGGATACTGCCGTTTTGCAGAACTGGGCTAGTGATAACGCATAGCAGCTACTACCGACAACCTCGAGACACACTCCCATAATCAAAGGTGCACACCAATCAAATCACAAAGTAATAGATATGGTTTCGGAAGAGCATGCTCGATCGGAGGTGTGACCTCACTTGGCCCGGGTATAGCTCATGTTTTAGTCATATCAAGCTGACCCGAGGGGGTCAGGGCTGCATTCATACCTCATACAGACGTTCGCCAAAACCATCCTACTTCGTTCTAGATTCTCCACCACATGCACAGTTGTTAAAGTGGTTTTCGGTATTGGCAAAGAGTATGACAATGATCCCGGTCACTTTAACAACCAAACGCTTATTTCATACCGTGGTCATTTTATAACATCACCTTTATAAAAATTAAAATAAAAATATCAAATCACCAAAACTAAATCAAATTAAATATTCAATTTCAAATTTTTATTTAATTTGAAAATATTCACTTCATCACTTTTTAAAAACATTTAAATAAATTCTCAAATTACAATTTAAATTAAAATTAAATATTCCATTTCAATTTTATTTAAATTTGAAAATATTCATTTAATCGCCTTTAAACAAAATCAAATTATCAAATTATAAAATCATATCTTTAAAATCTCAAAATCAATAAGTTCAATCAATTCTTATTTAAAAACAATTCTCAAACAAATTAAATTATAAATAAATTTCAATTTATCTTTCCAACCTTAATTTATTAGAGTTATTACAAAATATATCTTTAAAATATTAACATAAATTTAAATAAATATTTAAAAGTATATTAGTTAAATTAATTTTTTATTAAATTAAATTAAACCTTATTATTAAATCTATTTTATATCTTATTTATATATTTTAAAAAAATAAAGTTATAAGTAAAATCTTAAAATTTACATTTTTCAAAACTTATCTTATAATTCTAAAATTTCCAAAACATATAATTCAAAAATCTAAATTTTTACCCATATATTAAAATAAAAAATCTATATACTTTTTAAAATCAATATTTATATAAAACCCATATATTTCAAAAAATTTGGAAATCATTTTAAAAAAATAGACCAACGGTGTCTATATATTTTTTTTTGCCTATGGTCAAGTGATACGGATATTTATCATTTCAATCTCCAATAATTTAAAATTTACAGGTATATATCATTTCAACCCGCAATCCCAAAATTTCAAAATCAATAAAATCGCTTGGGTTTATCATTTCAACCCATAATGATTTTCCCTTAATTTATAAGATCGTTCGGGTATGTATCATTTCAACCCATAATGATTTTTCTAACTAGCAGGGAACTTGTAATGTGAGAACAATAGTATAAAATGGTAGAACATATCAATGACAAGCATATATCATAATTAACAAATTTAAATATAATATATATACTAACATGTTATTGGTGTCATATGTCAATTAACATAGGTTAACAAATTTAAATAATAACATATCATACTTAACAATTTAATTACTAAACAATTAAATTTAACAACACATTTCAATCGTTATTTCATATGACATAAATTTACTAGACATATGAATGTTAATCATGAGTGATCGCTCACCTTTCGTGGCTATAGAAATAACAACAACAAGATGCGACGATCCACGGATACGGACATGAACTAGTGCACACGGACATGCACACACACAATGGGACAGCGACAAGCCAAGAGTTGCTGTAAAAATCTCCGGATAGCAAAGAAAACAAATCAAAGCTAGCTTGAGATTGATGGAAACAATATATATATATATATATATATATATATATATATATTTATTTATTTATTTATTTAATATATACCTTCTTTATTTTTAAATTTAAAAGAAGAGAAGGCTACTGCTCGGTAAGGAGGAGGGGAGATTGGATGCGCGCTTGGGTCTGGATGGCGAGGTTTGGGTCGCCGGAGTGGGCGAAGGCCATAGGAAGCAAGGTGGCTGTCGCATGCTGGGTGGCGGATGCAGCTGGCAAAGCGGAGGAGTTGCCGGTTATGTGCTGGGTTCGTGGAAGTTGGAGGAAACAAGGCTGGAGATGGGTGATAGGGTGGGGCTAGCGGCTGTGTCGTCCAGTGGAGAGGCTGAGGTGGTAAGGTGGTTCAGGGAGGTTCAAGTGCTTGGCGATGGGAATTTTCAGCGTAGGAGGAGGGCATGCAGTGGAATGGTCGGCACAGGGAAATGCTGGGTGGTGGAAGATGTTCGGATCAGTAGCGGAGAGAGGAGGAAATGGTCGGGCTAGGGGTTGCGGCCAGGAGGAGCAAGGCGGAAGGCAGTGGGTTGTTCGGCGTGGAGGCTGTGGGTTGTGGAGGAGGGCTGGGGAACAGCGGCAGGTTGGAGAGGGTGGAAGGCGGGCTAGGCTCGAAGGAGGGTTGCTCGGCAATGAAAGGTGAGGCACGGAGGGATGACGTTCGGTTGTGGGAAGAAGGAGCGAGCAGGCGGAGGGTTCAGAAAACCTATATATATATGTGCTTTTTTATTTTTTTTATTTTTTCTAATAGCACGAACTGAAACAAAAGGAAGGGGAGAGAAAGAAATGGAGAGGAAGAGAACGAACCAGATAATATAAATCAACCAGGGGAATAGCAAAAGTCAAAGGTTGTATTGCTGGGAATATTAATAGCTAACGGCTATTAGCTTTACCAGATGGGCAAACGAAAGGACACAGAACACTAAAAAGGCTCAAAATGGGTACCGATACAGCTAATCATTTTGTAGATTTCGTCACGTACCGGACGCCGAAATACACGAATGAATATACTGCGGAGATCAGCACGATGAGACGAACAAGATGGTACACATATATCAAAGACATGGCCTACCTATCAAAACTCGATTTTCGCTACCAAAATGCTACTAAATCGCCGAAAATAAGATAAACGGGGCTAGAGCGGTCCGAATTTGGCGAAACAATATACGACGTCACACTCAGAAAATGATTTATATTTTTCTTATGTAAAAATACTTAGATTTCAAAAATATTTTTATTTCCAACAAATTTTAAACTGGTTTTAAATTAAAATTACACAACTGAACAAACTTTAAAAAAAATTGATAAAAATCTACCACTTGTTATGTTTAAACAGACGTATTCCAAATATCAAATTTTCATTGCAAATACTTTTATTGTTTATTTTCAGGAAAAATCTTAGCTAATTACATTATTTAAAATCATTAAAATTCTCAGGTCGTTACACTCTCCCCTACTCAAAACTTTTCGTCCTCGAAAAGGAACGAGATAGGAGAATAGAAGCAAACAGAAAGATAAGATAAATTCAAACTAATAGTACCTGAGACAAACAATTCAGGATTCGAAGCACGCATGGACTCCTCAGTTTCCTGGTGTAATCCCGATCATCTGTACTCCACTGTACTTTAACCAGACTAATAGATCTCCTCCTAAGCTGCTTCATACCTCTATCGACAATACGAAGTGGCTTCCTCTAGATAGTGAGATTTGGCTCGACGTCCAAATTCTCTAATAAAGCAGACTGAACAATCAAAGATGGATCATGAAGGTATTTGCGAAGGTGAGATACGTGAAACACATTATGCACACCCGATAGCTTCTCCAGCAAATCTACTCTATAAGCCAAAGGACCAACCATTTCCAAGATGCGAAAAGGACCAATGAACCTAGGAGCAAGCTTCCCTCTCTGACCAAAGCAAACCACATTCTTCAGTGGCGGGATCTTAAGAAATACTTGATCACCCACTGAAAATTCCAAATCCCTTCTCCGCATATCAGCATACTTCTTCTGCCTATCCTGAGCAATCCTCATCTTCCTCCTAATCTCCTCAACCTTCTCGAATGCTTCCAGAATTATATCAGGTCCAAGAACTAAGCGATTACCAGATTCAATCCAGCAAGATGGAGATTTGCAAGATCGTTCGTAAAGAGCGGCAAACGGAGACATCTCGATACTTGCCTGAATTCAAAAGAATGGGATTTAATTGATTCAAGCTTAAGATGATTTAAATTTCAAAATGAAGTTATACCTTATAACTGTTATTATAGGTGAATTCAACGAGATGGAGATGATCTTCCTAAGATCCTCCATAATCAAGAACACAGGCACGAAAAAGATCTTCCAGAATCTAATTCACCATTTCCGTCTGACTATCAGTCTGAGGATGGTAAGTAGTACTAAGGTTCAAAAGAGTACCCAAAGCTTCCTGAAAAGCTTTCCAAAACTTGCTGGTAAAGATAGGATCACGATCACAAACAATGCTAGTCAGAACACCATGGAGTCGGACAATCTCTCTCATATAAACCTCAGCTAAGCTCGAAGTAGTTCGATTCGACTTGACCGAAATAAAATGAGCGGATTTGGTCAATCGATCGACAACTACCCAAATACTCTCATTACCCCTTCTAGTCCTCGCTAATCCATCAATAAAGTCCATAGAAATCCGATCCCACTTCCAAATGGAAATCCCAAGGGGTTGTAGAAATCCAGCGGTCTTCTGGTGATCAGCCTTAACCTACTGACAAGTGGCACATCTCTAACATAAATGGAGATATCTCGCTTCATACCACTCCACCAATACAGCCTCTTAATATTCTGAAACATCTTCATGACACCTAGATGGATAGAGAGTCTGGACTGATGATTCTCCCTAAGAATCTCTTGCCTTAATCCATCGACATTCAGAACACAAATTCGGTTATTAATCCTCAGAATTCCATTTTGGTCAATTTGTGTTCCTAACTCACTCTGGTTATCACTTTCCCTATTCTGAATATTCTCCTTCATGAGCTTAAGCATCTCATCTTCAACCTGCTTGGCTGCGATACGAACCATAAGAGACGAAGAAGCTACAATCTGAAATAACATAGCTCTTTTCCGACTTAAAGCATCGGCCACAACATTGGCTTTCCTAGGAGTGTGGTTGATGTTGAGGTCATAAGATGCTAAGAACTCAAGCCATCGAACCTGCCTTTGGTTCAATTCCTTTTGGGTGAAAATATACATAAGAGACTGATGATCCGTAAAAAGCTCAAACTTAGTTCCCAAAAGATGGTGCCTTCATAACTTCAACGCAAACGCAACAGCAAGCAATTCCAAATCATGAGTGGCATAGTTGGCTTCATGGGGCTTCAACTAACAATTGGCATAAGCAATGACCTTCCCATCCTGCATCAAGACAACACACAAACCTTCTCGATTGGCATTGGTATAAACTAATAATCCTTCACACCCATTCGGAACGGGAAGAACAGGAGCAGAAGTAAGCTTTTGCTTCAACTCATTAAATGTGGCTTCACACTTATCACTCCAAACAAACTTAGAATTCTTACGAGTCAAGGCAGTAAGAGGTGCAGCTATTCGAGAAAAATTCTCAATGAATCTCCGATAATAACCGGCTAGGCCAAGAAAGCTACGAATATCGGAAGGAGTCTTAGGTGTCTCCCAATCCTGGAAATAGAATAAGGTGGATAAGTTCAAAGGAAGATAAGATAAATAAATTTCAAAAGAAAAAAGGTAGATAGACTTACATTAATCGCGGCGACCTTAATCGGGTCAACCGAGACTCCATTTTCAGAAACAATGTACCCAAGAAATCGGACTTCATCCCTCCAGAAATGGCATTTAGAAAATTTGGCTTTCAACTGATGACTCCTAAGAGTTTGGAGAACATAGCTCAAATGAGATTCATGCTCCTTCTCTGACTTAGAGAAGATGAGAATATCATCAACGAAAACTAGGACAAACTTGTTGAGAACATCGTGAAAAACACGATTCATGAGATCAATGAAGAAGGCTGGAGCATTGGTTAATCCAAAGGGCACTAACCATTCATAGAAACCATTCTTGGTTCGGAAAGATGTCTTGGGAATGCTCTCCTCGGCTACACGAAGCTAGTGAAAACCGGTGGCAAGATCAAGCTGAGAGAATACTTTAGCTATGTAGAGCCGATCGAACATATCATTCATACGAGACATAGGATATCTGTTCTTAAGAGTAAGCTTGTTCAACTCTCTATAATCAATACACATCCTCAAAGAACCATAAAATTTATGACAAAGACCACAGCTGCTCCCCATTTTGAAAACTCTGCATAATCAAACCCTTGGATAACAAGTCTTCAATCTGCTTCCTTAACTCGGCTTTCTCTTCGGGCGCCATTCGTCTAGAAGGAAGAACAACAAGTCGAGCTCCAGGAATAAGATCTATGCGGAATTCAATTTCCCGCTTGGGAGGTAGAGAAGTGACTTCACCAAAGACATTAGGATCATCCTTGACTATCGGAGTGGAGTCAAGATCACTAGACTGAGAATCAAGAAAGAAGATTAAATTGCCTGCATAATCCTGAGGCATACGACGTTCGATAACAAGAGAAGTACCATGGTCATCTACTAAAGAAACGGTTTGGGCTTTGCAAGAAATAACAGCATCATATCGCTTTAACCAATCACCTCCAAGTAAGATATCAAATGCATCAAAACCGAGGACATAGAAATCTCCGGTGAATCGACGCCTGTTGTAAAGGAGTTTCACCCCTTTACAAATCATACTAAGGTTGGCGGGACTGCCGATGGGATTAGTCACACATAAGGATGAAGTTGCCAATTGAGGTTGAAAGATGTGCTCAAATTTATTACAGAGATCAAAAGAAATAAAGCTATAGGATGCTCCAGTATCAAACAGAACACGAACAAGACAGTTATGCAAAGAAAAGATGCCCTGGAGAGTACCTTGGGTGTCACTGGCAGAAGGAGGAGTGAAAGAGGTCATAGTAAAGACTCCAGATGTCTTGCCTCTCTGCTGAGTGGGACAATCCTTCTTAAAGTGGCCTGGTTGCAAACAAAGGTGGCAAAGGTTGTTCCTGGTTGTTTGGGCTGGAGGAATAGCAGCTCCGGCAGAAGATGAACAACTGTTGGCATAATGCCTTTCTAGTCGCACTTAAAACAAGTGATGGAGGATAAGTCAAGCGGTTGCCTCTGAGAAGAATAACCAATACCCTGAGAATTCTGCCATTTCTTCTTCTGCTGATGAAAGTTGGGCTTCCTCTTCTTTGAACTATGGAGTTTCCCTGAGATGCTGACACAGCCTGCTTTCCTCTGGAATTAGGGTTCTCAAATCTGGTGGCCATATCCATAAGAGAAGTGAAGGTGTCGTGAACATGAATAATCAAACGGTCAAAATACTCTGGGCGAGCACCGTAGATAAACTTCTCATTCTTCTTGAGTGGGGTGTCTATCAAGCTGGGAGCAAACTTAGATAACTCATTGAACTTCCTCTCATACTTCGCAAAAGTCGTATCCCTTTGCTCAAGGTCCATAAATGCCCAATATAATTGGGACTTCCCAGCTTCGGGCATCCACTTAGCCACAAAAACATCCCTGAAAATATGGGTCCAAGATAAGGATAAAGTCCAAAGGGATAGATTCCAAAAAGATAACCTAGCAAAAGGACAACTAAGGATCTTACCTAAACTGCTGCCAAGTGATATTAGCCTCGACAGTTTGAGCGATAACAGACTCCCACCAATCCTGGGCGGACTCCTGCAACAGCCAAGTAGCTAACTGACGCATCTACGCATCAGTGATCTCAAGTCCGGTGAAAACCCTCTCTAAACTCTTCAAACACAGTTGAACCTCAATAATACTCTCTGCTCCAGTAAACTTGGTACCGCCAAGCTCTGAGTACTCCTTACAAAGAGTGGTGAACTTAACTGGCTGAGCCGGTGGAACGGGAGCAACAACTGGTGGTGCAGGGGCATTTCCATGACCCCTACCTCGAACGTTTCTATGGTTACTCATCTAGAAAAACAAGAATGTATTTCAGAATAAAGGTAAAGATCCAAAATCCAAAATAAATCCTAATCAAAGAGAATCCTAACTAAGAATTTCAAGCTCGAACGAAGATGATTCTGTAATTAATTCTACTCATTCTAGGGTATTACTACCCTATCTCTAATGAGTTTAACTACATAAGCTATGTTTTTCCTAAACCAAAGCTTTGATACCAACTGTAACGACCCGCCATTTCGAACCATTCAAATCGACAATAAGCCACACATGTTAGACTTGAATTGGTCAAAACGACAGATTTTTAATTTATTATTGGCAAAACTTAACATATACAGTAAATAAATCAATCACAGAATCACAGACACAAAGTTTTATAACAATAAGCAGCGGAAAAGATAAATAGTAGTTCATGAAGCTACTACAGAAACATCAGAGTACAAAACAAATACAACAGAAATCCCAAATACATAGAAGTCTCAAATACATAAGCAAATGACAATTCTGAACATAAATAACTGGAAATAACCGAAATAACTGGAAAGCTCAATTTATAAAAGATAGATCTCTCAGCAAAGCTCCAAGCTCCAAGGGTGAGTCTCAAATGTTGTGACACTCTGGCTGACCCGAGCATAAAGCAAAACACAAAACACTCGAGTCGGGATTAGCATTCTTATGCAAGTAAATCAACTCAAGTGAAATGCAATATAACTTAAAGGATGTTTGGGATTCCATCCTTTAAAACTATCTACATACATAATATAATACGCTACACAAATAATGTCTATAGTAAAGTAAAATATTAAAATTGCATTAAGGCGTTACCCATATCCCCCTTAACATATTTTTATATAAATATCGTAGGCTATACAGATACTGTAAGCCCCACCAAACCAGTGGAATACTCAAGGAGCACTCCATAGGTACGATGCAAACCAAAGTCGTAATGGGCGCGATAAGGCATATGACAAGGCACGCGAGGCAATGCCTAGCGTAGGATACTACCATTTTGCAGAACCGGACTGGTGGTGCATAGCAGCTACTACCGCCTACCTTGAGACACACTCCCATAATCAAAGGTACGCACCAATCAAATCACAAAGTAATAGATATGGTTTCGAAAAAGCATGCTCGATCAGAGGTGCGACCTCACTTGGCCCAGGTATAGCTCCTGTTTTAATCATATCAAGCTCACCCGAGGGGGTCAGGGCTGCGTTCATACCTCATATAGGCGTTCGCCAAACCATCCTACTTCGTTCTAGATTCTCCACTACGTGCACAGTTGTTAAAGTGGTTTTCGGTATTGGCAAAGAGTATGACAATATCCGATCCCGGTCTCTTTAACAACCAAACACTTATTTCACACCGTGGTCATTTTATAAAATCACCTTTATAAACATTAAAATAAAAATCTCAAATTACCAAAACTAAATCAAAATTAAATATTCAATTTCAAATTTTTATTTAATTTGAAAATATTCACTTCATCACTTTTTAAAAACATTTAAATAAATTCTCAAATTACAAATTAAAATTAAAATTAAATATTCCATTTCAATTTTATTTAAATTTGAAAATATTCATTTAATCGCCTTTAATCAAAATCAAATTATAAAATCATATCTTTAAAATTTCAAAATCAATAAGTTCAATCAATTCTTATTTAAAAACAACTCTTAAACAAATTAAATTACAAATCAATTTCAATTTATCTTTCCAACCTTAATTTATTAAAGTTATTACAAAATCTATCTTTAAAATATTAACATAAATTTAAATAAATATTTAAACATATATTAGTTAATGTAATTTTTTATTAAATTAAATTAAATTAAACCTTATTATTAAATCAATTTTATATCTTATTTATATATTTAAAAAAAAGTTATAAGTAAAATCTAAAAATTTACATTTTTCAAAACTTAACTTATAATTTTAAAATTTCCAAAACATATAATTCAAAAATCTAAATTTTTACCCATATATTAAAATAAAAAATCTATATACTTTTTAAAATCAATAGTTATATAAAACCCATATATTTCAAAAAAATTGGAAATCGTTTTAAAAAAAATAGACCAATGGTGTCTGTATATAGTTTTCTAGCCTATGGTCAAGTGATACGGATATTTATCATTTCAATCTGCAATAATTTAAAATTTACGAATATATATCATTTCAACCCGCAATCCCAAAATTTCAAAATCAATAAAATCTCTTAGGTTAATCATTTCAACTCATAACGTTTTTCCCTTAATCTATAAGATCGTTCGGGTATGTATCATTTCAACCCAGCGATTTTCCTAACTAACAGGGAACTTGTAGTGTGAGAACAATAGTATAAAATGGCAGAACATATCAATGACAAGCATATATCATAATTAACAAATTTAAATATAATATATACTAACATGTTATTGGTGTCATATGTCAATTAACATAGGTTAACAAATTTAAATAATAACATATCATACTTAACAATTTAATTACTAACCAATTAAATTTTAACAACACACTTCAATCGTTATTTCATGTGAAATAAATTTACTAAACATATGAATGCTAATCGTGAGTGATCACTCACCTTTCGTGGCTATAGAAATAAAAAGAAAAAGATGTGACGATCCTCGGATACGGACACGAACTAGTGCACACGCAAACGGACACAGACACATACAATGGGACAGCGACAAGCCAAGAGTTGTTGTAAAATTCTCCGAACAGCAATGAAAACAAATCAAAGCTAGCTTGGAATTGATGGAAACAAAAAATATATATGTAATATATATATACCTTCTTTTTTTAAAATTTAAAAGAAGAAAAGGCTACTGCTCAACAAGGAGGAGGGGAGACTGGCTACGGACTCGGGTCTGGATGGCGGGGTCTGGGTCGCCGGAGTGGGCGAAGGCCGTGGGAAGCAAGGTGGTTGTCGCGTGCTGGGTGGCGGATGTGGCTGGAGAAGCGGAGGAGTTGCCGGTTGTGTGTTGAGTTCATGGAAGCAGGAGGAAACAAGACTGGAGATGGGTGCTAGGGTGGGGCTGCCGGATGTGTCGTCCGGTGGAGAGGCTGAGGTGGAAAGGTGGTTCAGGGAGGTTCAAGTGCTCGGCGATGGGAAGTTTCAACATAGGAGGAGGGCGTGTAGTAGAATGGTCGGCGCAGGGAAGGGCTGGGTGGCGGAAGATGGTCGGATCGACAGTGGAGAGAGGAGGAAATGGTCAGGCTAGGGGTTGCGGCCAGAAGGAGCAAGGCGAAAGGTAGTGGGTTGTTTGGCATGGAGGTTGTGGGTTGCGGAGGAGGACTGGGGAACAGCGGCGGGTTCGAGAGGGTGGAAGGCGGGCTGGGGAACAGCGGCGGGTTGGAGAAGGTGGAAGGCGGGTTGGGTTCAAAGGAGGGTTGCTCGGCAATGAAAGGTGAGGCACGGAGGGATGACGTTCGGTTGTGGGAAGAAGGAGCGAGCAGGTGGAGGGTTCAGAAAACCTATATATATGCTTTTTTCCAATAGCATGAACAGAAACAAAGAGAAGGGGAGAGAAAGAAATGGAGAGGAAGAGAGCGAACCAGATAATATAAATCAACCAGGGAAAAGGCAAAAGTCAAAGGTTGAATTGCTGGGAATATTAATAGTTAGCGGCTATTAGCTTTACCAGATGGACAAACGAAAGGACACAGAACACTAAAAAGGCTCAAAATGGGTACCGATACGGCTACGTTTCGTAGATTTCGCCACGTATCGAACACCGAAATACACAAATGAATATACTGCGGAGATCAGCGCGATGAGACGAACAAGATGGTACACAGGTATCAGTAACACAACCTACCTATCAAAACTCAATTTTCGCTGCCAAAATGCCGCTAAACCGTCGAAAATAAGATAAACGGGGCTAGAGCAGTCCAAATTTGGCGAAACGAAATACGTCGTCACACTCAAAAAATGATTTATATTTTTCTTATGTAAAAATATTTAGATTTCAAAAATATTTTTATTTCCAATAAATTTTAAACTGATTTTAAATTAAAATTACACAACTGAACAAACTTAAAAAAATTCTGATACAAATCTACCGCTTGCTATGTTTAAACAGACGTATTCCAAATATCAAATTTTCATTGCAAAAACTTTTATTTTTTATTTTCATGAAATATCTTAGTTAATTACGTTATTTAAAATCGTTAAAATTCTTGGGTCGTTACATATTTAAATTTTATTATAACAAAATTTTATTAAATAGACTTTAATTATACAATAATTTGATTTCAAAATAATAATTATCCAAATCGAATTCGAATAATATTATTATAAGCAAATTTGTAGAATATTACGGCTTCGAAAACAGGGTTGTTACAAACCTCCTCCCTTATGAAAATTGCATCCTCGCAATTTCTTATAGGGAGATGTCACACATATACACTCAAACATTATTCTACAAGAGGCTAAAATTAGAATCAACCTATTATATGTTATAAATTTAAATAGGTTCACTTATAGATTTTCATTTCTTTACAAACGAAAATTTATTGAAAAAAAAAACATCTAAGTGTTAGAATTTTTAGAAAATTTCGGCAAAATCTCCTTTGTACGGAGAGCCGTTTGTAATTTCACAAATATACTAAACAATATACATCGACTACACGGTCGGAAACGCAATATATATTAATATTTCTAAAAGGCAGAGTGGAAGAAGGGAAGAGATTCTCGAACGAAGAAAAGGATCCAATTACTTCGAAAGGATTGAACGAGGAGTCGTATGAGGGGAAAATCTCATGTACGGTTCTGTAGAGTGACTTGTCTGTATGTATTTTAATCTGAAAGCTTACCTTTATTTTAGCATTTAAAGCAACTTATTTAACTTATGTGCAAGCAAACACGAGTTTGTGCCACAATCCAATCCAAATAGCCTTCGCGTACCTAATCTCAACTCAAATTAAACATATAAGTCTCATCTATATAAAATTTAATAACATGACGTTAAAAGTCACGGAAACGAAATATAGCATGTAAATGTTAGTTTCTTAAACCTTAACATAATATAGTTCAGATGATACTAATATCGATTATAAAGAATCGATCATGTTCTAATGATATCAACACAATGTTTAATGTGCAAGCCAAAAGAGTACAAAAATTAATAAGCTAGAAATTATGATGCGGAAGAATCGCTAGTCTAAATCTTGACAATTACCATAGTTCTAATAATAATGGCAACTTTGTAAACTCTAGCATTCATATGCAGACTATGGGGAAAAGGGAAAAATGTTCAAGTAAGTATACTACTAATGTATATTTTACTATTCTTTTCCTTGCAGGAAGGAAATCATCAATATCTGAAACCTTCGCTTTTTTTCCCTGCTGCTGCTGGATAGTTTATTATTTAGTTCATTAAGTAAGTATAATCAAGTTCAAATTAGCTTGTTGCGATACAGATGGATCATTAAACTTATTTGGTTGCTTTACTGTAAAATATTTGAGCCATATGTATTATCGTATTCGATTATTTCCTTGTAATATCGTATTTAATATATATATTTCAAACAATAAATCATTTTCTTTATTTTACCGCATTGCTAAGGTATTCACATTTTCAACCAGTCTACACAATGTTTTATTTTCATAACACATTCATGTGACTTGTTGCACACAGTTCATAAACAATGATCCTACATTATACAAATAAATTTCATGGTAGCAATTAGTCAGATGTCATGTACAATCAAAAACTGTACATATGTTTTACAAACCATAAACATACACTACATATGTTCACAAGATTATGGATAGCAAGCCTTCTTGGACATGGTCTCAACAATACTGGATATTTTCAAAGATTAATGATTCTAATAATGGGTCATTTTTAAAATTCCTGATACTTTAAATTTTCTTAAGGTAACATTGGACATATTTAAGCGCTAAGAGGAAAATAGACAATTTTGCATGCTCAGCCAACAACAGACAGGCAAATGTAAAATGCGGTTAACTTCTTAAAATCAAAGTTGGTCATATGGACTACAAATTTCTACTTTGTATTAGTCCAAACATAAAATGATATTGATCCATAGCCTAAAACAGTTCGTGATCAAAATTCAAAATATAAAATATACTTGTTAAACTAGACTTGGAACTAAATAAAAAAATTGTTATAAAGTTTATTCGTCTATATTTATCAACATATATGCTAACTCTATATATATTAATGTGAAAAGTCAAGGTTTTTTTCCCAAGAAAGCCACATCTACCATAATTAATCACAAAAGGAGGTAGTAGGCACACCATATTTGTATATATTGCCAATCCACTTAGCTACAAGTAGGTTGGAGTTAATAAACACCAGCAATAACATTATTGCCGCTGCTAACAGCAGCTTGCTCTGCTGTGTGGCTTACTGCATTTTTTTTCCAATAGCAATAGTTTCTAACTTTATCTCATTGACCATGCTTTAGTGAAAATGAAACTTAAACTACTAAAATTTCAAAGTGTATCCATTTAAAACTTTAATGTCATATTCCAAATGAATCAAAAACTTTTAACTTCATTGTATAAATGTGTTTGAAACTTTAAACACCAAGCCATCATGATGTCAAACATATAACAGAAACCCGCAATCTAAGTAATGGAAACAAATTTATTCAACAAGCTAATTATTGCCTTAGATATTCTATGTATTATAGTGAAGTGAAAAACATACAGCAACATTCTTAGATTAATGCAAACTTAAAATAAACAATTGCAACTTAAGGAACAATTATTTAGTATAGTTTGGATAGGTCTTAAAATTGAAAGCATATCAAGTCCTTAAGATAAGAACAAAAGAAGTTATAAAGCCGTCAACCACTAGCTAAAATTCAATACAAGATCAAATAGAAGACTTTGTAATACCTTTTTCATTTTGGGAATTATTTCATTATCTGAATACCATAACATGAGAAAAATATAAAGATGCCTATTTCTCTGGAAACAAAAATGGAGCTACAAAATTAAGTGGCAAAGATAAAAGTTATAATAAAGAATCCATATACCATGGTGTAGGAATTATTTAATATAACCATGAAGTTTTAGAAATTCAAATTATTCAACATACTAAAATGTGATCCAGCTAATTAGTGCACCATATATCATCTTATTACAATTCCTTACTAGTTTTAGTACATAATATCTTGATATTAACTATATAAACTAATCTAAAGCCCAATAGTTTACTTCAGTTTAAGTACTAATATAAAACCTGACAACTAGCTAATTATAATATTAGAAATGTAAATAATTTTGACCGCTATCAATAGTTTAAATTCATAAAAATACAAAATACTTATGTTTCATAAATACAAATCACACTTTTGTATATATGTATGCTATATATCCAAATCATTCAATTACTTTTAAAAATAATTCAAATTCAATCGTTTAAAAATATAGATTTTGTCTCAAACATTTTATTTATGATATGTTGAATTTTCAAAACAATAACCAAATATTTATATATCATTTGCTCTTTAGAGAATTATATCTCAATATTAGTGACCATGATCTTGATTGAGATTTCAAAACTCAGTCGAAATATAGTCTTAGCCAAGAACTCACTCCATGCATACATTTACATCTTATTTTTCAGTATATCATCATTCGTTTTGGGAGAGCACGCATGCATCCATGTTTAGACTACACAACTTTTTGAAATAATAATATCAATGACTAATGCTTATACATTATAACTATTTAATAGTTATTTCATGCAATACAATTCATTAAACATATGCATTTCAATATTCACAACATATCAACTCGTCAAGATTCATATATTTGAATTATCATACATAGGATCAAAATTCAAATTTAATTTAAATCCAATTATTTTCAATTTAAAATAATTCAAGTTCATTTTATAAAATCTCCTCTTTAAAATATTTCTATACTTAACAAATATATTACTTAAAACATTTTACAAACAATGTGTCCAATTTATGGAAATTTTCTTTTACTTAGTTACACAGATTTACTGCATACATGAGTTGTATATTACTATAACTTACTATGACTATGATTTGTACCTAAACATCACTGCATATACGAGAATTGTTGTAAATTTATCATAGATTATGAATTATATAAAAAACCTATCTACTACGTATAATATAGACTATGAACTGCTATGACTAAACTATGTATTGCTGGTATTTAGAGATTATTCATGAGAACAAGTATTCCTAAATATAATTGAATTCAACCATAATTAATAAGAACAAGCATTCATAGATTATTCAAACCACTAAATAAAAACTCACCTTATTCAACAAATTCAATTGTAAATAACATGAATTTCAAATTATAATATGATTAACATATTGTTTAAACTCGCTATATAGATGTATAAATTATTTCAAAATAGATATTCATAATAGTTGATATAAAGTAGAAATATTCACTTTCAAGTTCAAACAAAATTTAATGGTTAATATAAATTAAACACAAATTTTCAATGCTTATATCTAATTGTATTATTAACCTTGAGTTCTAAAAATTTATAAGCACAAGAAAATTTTAAACTTAATATACACTGAATGTATTATTTTACACATCTTAAGTTATACATATCATTTATTCTTTAGAGAATTTAATCTCTAATAACTATTTAAATTTTCACTTAAAATTTATCATGTCAAAATGACTCAATCAATGTTTAGGAATTCCTATCGATAACGCTGATCAGACGCATCGACCAGAATTCTTAAAACATCTTCCGGACAAGCTAACACAATTAAATCATTATCCAATTAATAAAATTAATTTCCCAAACTTTTATAAAAATTAATTACTTGCTTATTAGGAATTATTTATCTTTAAAATTTTCGATTACAATTTGTTTATTCATTAATACCAACTATGCGTACAATAATTAAAATTCACACAATTAAGTAAATGCACAACAAATATTATAATCGTATCTTATCATTTATCCAATTATACTTAAAATTATAATGTCTTTCTAATATTCACAATTTAGAAATACTATCAACCAAATATCGTTCTATTAATATTTTATATATTAAATAAAATCAAAATACAACCAAAATGATTGCCCCTATAATCATTTTATATTCCTATCCCTAATAGTTAATTAAATTACTAACTATTACACACCTAAGAGACGAGACTTCTACGTCATCTAGGTCAAGATCTAAACTCTAAATCAATTTAAATTCTATAATGTTCTAAACATAGCTCTAATACCAAGTTGTGATGACCCCACCGCTATGCCTAGTTTAGCAAACAACATTACAAGTAATGTCATATGCTAATCCGAAGAATATGACTGGTTAAGGACGATCGAATGTGAATATATCTTTATACTAACACGGACACGTCTTATTTTACCTTTTTAAGGATCTGAACTGAAAATTTGAAGTGTACCGTATTAATACAAAGTAATAAACACACCGATTAAAAATATTCAGAACAGTATATAATATAGACAAATCAGAATCAGAATTATAGATTGCAGCGGAATAATATACAACATATTTCGTAATAAGACGCGAGCCTACAAAACGTCAATAGACTCACTCTAATATACATCATATCTCATACACCATATCAGATACAAAATGACTACCGAATAATATACATGACATAACTACTAAATGTCAATACACATGATGATGAAGTAAGCTGAAACTATCAAAATAGTTTACTCCAAAGTTAACCCAAAATCCAAAAGTCAATGAGTCCCTGTACCTGTAAAGTCTTTGCCTGACCCGAGTATTATAAAAATAAACAGGTCAAACTATATCTAATAAAGAGGTGAGATACCGATATCATAATATATATGACTTAACAATAAAAATAAGCCATATAGGAATATGCTTGAATCCAAATAAGGCATATCAATCAAAATTACCATTCATAATTCCAATATCATACATATATGACTTAACAATCAAAAAGGTCATACTATAAATATGCCTAAAATCAAATAATAAAAATAAGGCATATTAATCAAAATCACCATTTCATAAATCCATATCAAGTCTCCAATGGACTATCATCAAAAATATGGTGATAACAATTCAAAATTCTCCAGGGTCCAAAAGGTACTAGATATCTATCCTAAAATCTCTAAAGAAATAATCATCACTTATGAATAATAATGACCGTCCACTATCAGTTAGTGCGACATAGAGTCTAAACCTAGGAAATAGACCCCACCACATATCTAACCACAAGAAATAAGATACAGTCTAACCCCAAGAAATAAACTGGCTATGAGAATATACCTAACCCCAAGAAATAGGTAAGCATGGTCCACTATAAATAAACTAATAGGGCAGCAATATAACGCCCATTCAAACGACAAAAAAAAGATAGTCGTGTTATACCATAATAGACCTAACCCAATGAAATAGGTTTACCTACCCAAATTTAAAAATGTATCAACTCTCAGGTCGATGAAAAATGAGTCATCGTCTACCGAGGATCTATCGGTTTCAAATAAAATCTAAACACCCCAAGATAATACAACTCTAAATTGTTAATTGCTGCAACTTCAGTAATCACAAGAATATAACTAACCGTTCCATACCAGCTAGTAAATTTAAGTATTTACTAAAACTAGTAAATTCCACTCAAACTCTATTTAACAAATTATAATAATAATCGAAAGAATTGTACAAAGTGTCTCATACCACCCGACAATTCAATCGTTTATTAAAATTCTTTGTTTCCATAGAAAATCATGAAATTCAACAGAAATCCAATTCAAGCTTGCATAAAAATAGCCAAAAACTAAATACAACAAAGGCCAATAATAGTTTATAGTTTCAAAGCAATTAATTTAATTTTATTATATAGAAAATGATTTCTAAAATATTTTATCTATAATTCACTTTCAAACTTCACGCCTTTTTTTATATCCATAAACTCATTTTTAACAGCAAAAGGGTAAAAAAAGATTTTTACTTAAAAATAGAATTTCTTTATTTAAAAATCTAATAAATATATCTAATTACTTTTAAAATTTATATATATTTCATAAAATATTATCAATCTTAAAACTTTATTCTCAATTCTTTTTAAAACAAAACTCTTTATATACATAATGATTGTATATATTTTACTTTATATAATTATTTATAAACTTCAAAATCTTATTTTGAGAATAATTTTAAAAACATTTAAATAATATAAATTATAGATCCATTGAAAAGTTAACATCTAGAGCCAACATCGTTCTACAAAATATAATTTCATAATATGGAATTATTTAGTGACCTGAGTTACTTCCCGATAACTCCGGTCACATAGACAATGCATAACGACCATATAATTTGAACGCAACTAATCAAACGTATTTTGATGGTTTTCAAAATCATGCAATTTCTTAATCGATTATGCAATCAAATTCAATATTTCGAACACAGAATTTCAACCGATTCATTCGTCAAACAAATTGAAGTTATGGCTAGCAATTCAACCATATTTCAGTCATTTCAGCCAATAACACTAAGGATTACTTCAATTCATAATCAAAACAAGGTATGCAAATTGAATTGGAAGTAGATGTGAGTTAAAAAACTCACCTTAATGACTAATGAAGAACTAATTTGATGTTAGACGATGCCACCAGTTGCCTCCGACACAGCCACCATCACCAATAACTCACAAGCATTAGCTCCTATACAAGAATTATGGCCTGCAAATCCCCAAAGTCGCCGCCTCCGTCACCATCGTCACCAGCAGCCACCTCCCCTGTGCCACATGCTAGCATTGCCAGCCAATGAGCGCATGTTATCCTCCCCAATCCATGTCATCTCCACGAATTGACCACGCCGCCACACGCCTTCGCAATCGTTGAAGCCCTTCACAAAGTCGAGCCTCTTCCTTGCTCGCCTCGCCCTCGATATCGCCATCCAGCCGTGATTTTTTCTTTGCTATTATATATATATATATATATATATATATATATATATATTTAATGTTTAAGCCAATCCTGGTTCTTCATTTGGGAACAAGGGATTTGGGGTTGTATGGGCAATTGAAAGAATATGGCTTTGGATGTATTGTTTATACAAATGGGCTGGGCTTAAAAATGTTTAGGAACGTATTTTTCTTCCTTTTCTTTTTAAGCAACTCGTTTTAACTTATTTAAATAACATTCCAATTTAATTTTTAAATTATATACACTTCATCTTATGGAATATATGTATTACGACAACAACACAATTCCATTCGATCCACTATCGTTTTGCTCTATTTAATTATCTGTTGAACTGGTATAAATGAATTTATTCATCTCCATCGATTTATTGATTTTACTGAATATCAAATAAACTTCTCTTTATATATTTCAAATATATATAATTATTTACACTTTAAACTATTTTATATTTATTAAATCTTTCAATTAAATTTTAATATATTATCCAAAAAAAAATGAATTTATTAACTATTTAAATTTTATTATGAAAAAAATCTTTTATTAAATAGACTTTAGTTGTATAATAATTTGATTTCAAAATAATAATTATCCAAATCGAATTCGAATACTATTATTATAATTAAATTTTTAGAATATTACGGCTTTGAAAGCAGGGTTGTTACAAGCACCAACGGTTTGAGACAAGGGGATCATGTCTCCCCATTACTTTTCATTATAGTGATAGAATATTTGTCTACTTTAATAGACTCAATCAAAAAGGAAGACATAATCAAATTGATATCAAAACATGAACTGGAAATCGCCTATTTAATCTATATGGATAACATTCTAATATTTGCCAAGGCTGACGTGGAATGGGCATAGATGCTAAAGGAGGTCTTCACACAGCTACACAAAGTGATGGGAATACAAATGAATTCTATGAAATCAAATGTATTTTTTGGAGGAGGATACTCATGCAAGGAGGAAATTTGTTCAGCATTAGCAATTGAGGAAGGAAAATTACCATTAAGGTAGGAATACCACACTGTCCAATGTGTCAACCTGAAACACATGGATTTCAACACCTTAATATAAAATATCAAAGTAAAAGTCAAAGGGTGTAGGGGGATGCTAACTCTAACAGGATGGACGGAGCTAATTAGATTGATGATACACCTAATGATCCAATATTGGATGCAATGCTTCAAGTTTCGCGAAGCAACTTTATTGGCATTATACAAATATGCTCCAACTTTCTTTGGAAGGGCAAAGTCAGCAAAATCTTATGGGATATAGTCTGTAGAAGCAAATAGGATGGAGGAATTGGGTTAAGAAACTTGGAGGAATTATAAGTGTCAATGGGTATAAAACTAATATGGAAAATTCTTAACGGAGAAGGCCTATGGGTCAAATTGATAATAGGAAAGTACAGAAAAAACCAATCCTTTTGGGAATGCAGCGAATGAGTCGATGATTTCGACATTAGGAAATTCTTACTCGACATCAAATCGGAGGCACAAAAATGCATAGGTAGATAAATTGTGGAAGGCAAGAGCACCTCACTTTGGTTTGACCTATAGATAAAGGATAGCAACTTAATCAGCAGACTCGATATGGCTACGTTGACGAGGGTCAAAGGCAACAAATTTGGTAGAGGATATTATTGTAAATAGAACTTGGAGATGTGATAGATATAGCTTGTTGAGTAGCATAAGGAGCGAAATAGAGACAATTAAAGTAAATGAAGAAGAAGAGCATGATTTTTAGACATGTGTGGGGCCGAATCAAAATAGAATTAAATTAAAGGAAATACTAGAGAAAATGTGGCAACAATACGATAACGTCCCATTACGGAAGTGGGTTTAGGGGAGCATCAGCTATCCCAAATTTGCAGATTCATAGCTATTACAAATATATAGCTAACAAAAGGTCGACCATTACATAAACTAATTGCAGTCGACACATTGTGCATTTTGTGTAAAACTAAAACTAAAACCAAAAACCATTTGTTCTTTCAATGTAAATTCACGGCATATCTTTGGAAATGGATCAGAATCAAATTACAATTGTCAACCAATCATATAGAGATACTAAATATAGAATCAAAAGTTGACAAAATAAAAAAAAATTCAAGCATAAATGCAAAAGCAAATAGATTGCTTAAATTGCTTTTACAACATGTGTGGTGTATTTGGAAAAGGCGCAACTTCAGAATTTTTGACATAAACAAAAAGTAGATCAGAACGTGAAGTGTGTGCAAAAATTGTGTATACGGTGAGAATTAGAATGTCCAACTCCAAAACTAGCACTTTCATCAATGAGCAAGATGAAATTTTATGTGAAGACTAGTGTTAGAAGTTCTTACCCACCAGCCACATTGAGATTGGGTTTAAGTTGGACGCGATCTGACAGATTGGAACATGTTGGTGACAACTACTATCTTCCTAAACCAGGTTCGAAAGGTATCTTTCACCTTAATTGTTCATTGTTTAGCCTTTGTCATATACAGGTGTAGAAATGCAAAACAAACAAGAATTACAACCCAAAGCATGGACAGAGAAACATCATCTACATGCACAACAACATAGCACTTAACTTACGACAGGTGGAGATAGAACCAACATGTTAACTGCACTCACCGCCTTTGCATGCGCCTGAAGCCGAGATATTGTTAATGAGGGGTTTGGTAGTAATAAATTACATGGATTTATCATTTATACGTCAATTCAAAGGAAAACTTATAGCCTAATATAAAATTCGGCAAACCCCACAAAGTTCCACACTGATGCTCCATATCCGCTCGAAATCAGTATCAGTAATTGATTCCGATCTGCATAATACAAAGAGAAATATTTACTATAGAAAGAGAGAATGAAAAACCAAAGTTACCAAAGATGAGAGAGAAGAGGTGTTATGGCAAACGATAAGACTTAGCTGAACTGCAAACTCACTTTTTGATTAGCAAACAAACATATCTTTATAGGGATCGAAATAGGTTACAACGCTTAGGCTAGATCTAGTATGGATCTAGAATTTTGCAGAGAAAATTGACTATAAATCGTTGGAAATAGGAAGGAAATGTGGAAATTTTTATGCCACCATTATACAGTTCAAAAATGGAAAGTAAGGGTTCGGTCTGGGTTGAACTGAATGATGGGATTGTAATCAATGCAGAAGTTTCCAGTTCATGGGTCGGGTTATACAAGACTCAGATTTTGTAGGGTGGGATTTTGATATATAAAGAATGTAAAACTGGTGAGTTAATGAGCCATTCTCGGGCTAGTATGTAAACATATGTAGATATTTCTTTTATATCAATAAACGAAAGTTGAGGCCATTTTCAAAAAAAGAAGAAGAGGTTTTGCATTCACATATCATAAAAACAATGTTGCATTTTCATTTAGGTGAATTTATGACTAAGTTTAAGGTGTCAAAAACACATATCTTAGTAATGCTTTCAAAATTAATGCTATATCACAGTCAATTATTTTTTCAAAACACCTTTGGGAAAAAAAAATTCGAAATGCATTAAAAGTTATAGCGGTTTTTCTAAACAATGTTAATTATGAAATGAGTTTTACCGTAGGCTCACTACTTTTAAAAATGTCATTTTCATCTAGCAAACCTCAAATTTTCATATAACACTCAAAGTAAAATTTGTTTCTTATTATCATAGCTTTCCAACAAGTGCTAAATTGCCAAAAATGGATAAGAGATTTGAATGTTATGGTCAATACACCACTACGCTTCAGCTCAGAAAATTTCAAATGCGGGGCTGAGTTTTAATCCGTCTTCAAACACATTTTAGCATTAACAAACTTCAAATTTTTAAAAAGTAACAAGCATAAAGTTATTCCCTACGTAAATATCTTTCAATCTAAACAAATATCAACCAATTCTGAGTAAGGAGTCGGAAGTAATGGTCGTTTTAGTAGAACGCATAAAATTGAAAAATTGACCACTTGCTTTTCAAAACTTCAAGTTTGCTTCACTTCAATTTTTAAAACAACAAAAATCAAAATCCCATTTAGTGTTTACCATAAAAGCTTTTCTTGTTAAAGAACACTTTATGTTTAATTCACTTTCCATAATCCCATCATTTGTGTGTATGCATGCATGCATGCGCGCGTGCACACATTTTAATTATTAATTTTAAACATGGTTCAATAATGATGACAAATACCGACCTCGAGGATCGAACTCCTGACCTTTAATCTCGTAGTTTAAACTACCAACCAACTGAGCCAAACCCATTAGCATATATTTTAATTATTATTATAATATACTTATATCATCAATTCAAACACATCATATAACCTCAATCGTCATCATCATTATTTTTCTAGAGTCACGTTTACCAAAAATGTTTCTTGTTCACATAAATAACCTTTTCTCAAAAATAAATATTTTAGTCCAAATATGTATAAGAAAAAAAAATATTCATAACATGGTTCAAAATATCATTCCGCATTCAAAAATGTTATTTTAATTTATTTCAATACATTATTTTTCAAAATAATATTTCGAAATGCCTCGTCCCAGCGTTTAGGAATCTCCATCGATATGTTGGCTAAGCGCATCGATCAGAATTCTTAAAGCACCCAACGTACAAATTCACACGAATTTAGCACTGTTTTTTTTTCAAATATTTTTATAAAATAATCTTCTTACCTTGTCAAAATCATTTGCTAGTTTTTATTATAGCATATGCTCAAGATGTTAATAAATATAATCAATGAATCACTCATCAATACCAATACAAGCAAACATACATCAGTAATCCAATCACATCAACAAGCAAGCATTCACTTGAGTTTTTTTCATTTGATATCTTAGTTATATATTTTTTTCTTCTATTAAATGGTTTTCCTTATTCCTTTGCAGTTTGGAAATACCACTGGCTTTAATAATTTTAACTTCATCGGGACTTTAGTGGATTCGTAGCTTTGAGTGAATACTCCTACTCAATCTCATGTTCTAAACTGAGCTCAACTAATATATTGATTTATTTATTTAACTATTAGCACAACATAATACACATCAACCAAAACAAACACACGTGCTCGGTGGAAAGCAAACTATAATGTAACGTCCCCGATTTTCGCGTTCGAAAATCGACATCCATACTTTACATCGTACTCGAATGTCATAGATTCGACCGTTCAAATCCGAGTCGCCGGAGCTTATAACACAGTTAAGTAAATATCACAGCGGAATAAAAAGAATATAGATATACAACATCTGATACAATATCCAGATACAATGATGATACAATGAATATCTATATACATCAGAGATATGATACAACAAATAGCAGCGGAAAAGAAAACGATAACATCAGCAGCGGATAATCTCCATTTTCAAAGCACTAATCCAGAAATAGCTTGAACTCCCAATAACGATACACCAAGATAAGCAAGTGCAGTCCGATCCAAAGACTGAACTAGCTCCAGATAACCTACTAATCTGACTATCTGAAAAACCAAACTCTAGACTGCTCGTGTAGAAAAATTTTGAGCATCCAGAGTTTAGGAAAGAAACAATAAACTCCGGATCAGTCATGGGACTGGTGTGAGCAACAAAAACAGTTTATCTTTAAAACAAATAGCAGAGAATTTTAAAGTCAATTCGCAATGCTTTTGGAAAATGAAACTACCATAAGACCTCCCACCACACACACAATGCAAACGCAGAATTGGAGGAGATTTCTTCTTATGATAGTCAAAGATGTTTACTACGCAAAATCAAATCATTTGATATTATTACTAGTGCATAGTGTAGAAAACAATTTCGAAAGTAGAATATAAATCTTAGCCAGCATAGACATTTCGCACTTATGCCTACTATAGCTACCATGTTCAATAGCAGGTTACCACCACATTCCATGGCAGGTAATACAACTAAAACCGTACAGGGCTCGTATTGTTTTGTTTGGATTTCCAACAAATGGTCAGGCTAAGGAACTTCCTATTCCACGAAAGAAACGCCTCTGGCGGGACGTTCCGAGAACCACACCGTTCTCTGCTAAACAAGGCCGGCAACCCCTTTTCCCAAGGGATAAAAGAAACCTCAGATATGCCACCCCCGGTCCTTTGGGACCTTTATCCGAGCGCTCGATAACCAACATCACACATCATAAAGAAAGTGTATCCACATGAGTAAGTATCTGGGCTCCATACCATGATACTACCCTTTTCCAGAAGGAATGGTCATACCCTAGGGGAGCTACCCCTGAAAACCTTGCCGCACAATTCCTGTTTCGACCATTACCGGGTTGTGAGGCTCGAAGAAGTCTCGTCCACAAAGCTACGCTTTTTCAAAAAGCCACGCTTTGGGTCAACAGATGATCAACCTATGATCACAAAGATAAATGATCAAACAAATGATCATATCACAAATGATCAAACACTGATCATCACACAGCAACACTCAGCATGCCACATTACCAAATTGGGATATATCGCTGATAAATTTCAACTACATAACCTCTGAGCTCGTACGTCTCAGAGAAGGGTGTTAAGCTAAGAGAATAAATTCTCCGCCACCAAACAGAAATGTATTTGAAAGAAATCGGCTTTATATCTCAAAGTGTAATGTTAGACATGTATCCATACAAGTCTGTTCCGGGTTCGAACAGAACCGAAGGCACTTCTCACGAAGCCCTTGCAAATCCGGATAATTTCCAATCACGTCCGGACTTCCCGTCACAAAAGAGTGATATAAATCTCTATACCGGCGCGACTCAGTGCAGAGACATTCGACAGGTTGTCCTTTCATTTTCGAAAAATATCCGGTCTTCAACATCAGTCTTCAAATGCTATCCATATCGTCGAATCACTTATTCGGAATGGGTCATGTGACACAAAGGTCCTCTCCCGGCTAAACCGAATAGTGAGCGCAATATTTAAAAATATACGGATATTGGGATTTCAATTAAGTCACAACTTAAACCCAAACTTTCTTTTCAAATGGTTTAACAAATTACCATTTCAAATCTTTTAAACAAAAAGATTCATTTCACAAAGTTCACTTAATTTCACAAAGATTTCTTCACAGATTTTCCAAATCGATTTCCATTTCAGTTTAATTAATTCGTTAAATCTTTAAATCAAAGATTTAACTAATAGCTTTCAAAACAATTCCATTTCAAATGGTTTAAACAAAACATCATTTTAAATCTGTTAAAAATAACAGATTTGATTCATAGCTTTCAAAAAGAATTCATTCATAACTTGGAAAATCCATTTTTCAATTTACTTGAAATTCCTTTAATTAACTGGAATTTCATTTCTTATCTGAAAGCTTTTACCATTTAAAAACAACAGTTTTTACTTTGGAAATCCGATTCATTCATACTAGCTGAAATCCTTGGGTTAAATCCAAATTCCCAAGTTATACTTTTTAAAATGGTTAAATTCATACAAACACATTTTATATCATCTTTAGTCCCTAGTTTCAATCATAGATTTAATTTCAAACTTGAATTCAAATTTAAATCAAATTATTTAAATTTTCAAAACTCGATTAAGTTATTCAAAATAACTTTTATCTTTGAAATTCTATTTCAAAAGCTTTTCATATAAAACCCCAAATTTCTAATTTCAAAATCAATTGAAATTAAAATTTCAATTTCAAAAATATCAAATTTAAATTATCTGTGACTTAACCGATTTCCACGTGAAATCCATATTTGTGTGTGTAACAGTGTGGTCTAGGGGTTTTACACACAATAGTGCAACATCAATCATCACAGATATATCGATAAGCGGTATAATCGGTAACGCTTACCTTCATTCACAGATTCATAGATAAAGTAAATTTATCGATCACAAAGATTCATCATTACAATTCGATGTGGGTTCCGGATATCCAACTGGAATCCGACTCCCTGTCGCATCGAAATTCAAGTGCCATTTTACGGGCCAAGGGTTTCATATTCACATAGTAATATATCACCGAAACAGAGATCACAACATAAATCAGGATATATCACAAAGCATCATATATCAGGGATATCAAAAATTCAACATTCAATAGAATTAAACATCCATAGGTAAAATTTATTAATCAACTGATTCATCTAGATCAGATGTATTACTTGTCATTAATTCTGGTTACTTAACATAAGTTAATTTCAAATCATCTGAGATAAATTCCTCTTTAATTATTAACTAACCATCCTTAATTTATGAATCAATTGATCTTTAACTTCTAAATAAATCTTAGTTAATAACCTTTATTAACTATTAAAATTTCTTTAATTACTTTGCTAAAGAAATTCACTCATATTGATCATTATTGATTATAAATTGAATAACCATTAAGAACACATTAATTCATTCTAATTATTTAGTAAATTAAGTACCTAGCAATAACTGAATTAATCCCAATTATTTAATTGATTTATTTTTAATCAAAAATTAATTCTCTTAACTTATCTAATCTTATCCAATTTATAATCTTTAATTGCATTCCTTAATTAATTAACTATTAAGCATCCACTTAGTTCAACAAACTTGGTAATAAGCCTTTAATTCAATATAGTCAATATAAATTTCTTCATAAATCTAAAATCTGATCACAGTAAACTTTATTTGGGCCAAACTCGTGTTTAAAATAACCCGAGCAACCTAAGGTTTTTACTCGAGTCACCCCACATACATCAGCTCTTCTCTCTCGTACTTGCTTCTCCTTCCCCCCTTTTTTTTCGAGCATTCCCAGTTTTGTTCGACTTCTTCTTTAAATTAACTGCTAAAACAACTTTACATAAACGCGAGAGAGCCCGAGCCAAAATCCTTTTTACTCGAACGTTCACTTGAGTCCCTCCCCAGGCCTGAACTCGCTGATATCAAAACGACGTCGTGCACGTGCACGTCACCGCGCCTCCGCTCCCTTGGCCATCGCGATCGCCAGCAAGTCGCGCTTCATCCCCCCATTCGATAGCGATGATCGATTCAATGCCAACGACCCTAGAACGAAATCGAGCTACTCCACATCCACCTGGAACAAAATCCATTTCCTGAAATCACCTCGTATAGCCACCACCGACCACCTGATGATCAACTACTCCGGCCTCGTCTCCAACTACGGCCAAACTATCAATCCTCAAAAGATTGTAACACTCGGTCAATTATACAAATCGAAAAGATCGATTCTTTAAACCAAATAAAAACTAGGGTTTAAAATAAATTTTCAAAACTGCATCCTCTCTAACAAATTTTATCGTCATCTATGATTTTTCATAGCATCAACAAACCCTCCTCTACTACTCAGAAGAACCCCGAGCTTCCTCAATCCAAAGATCAACAGAAAATGCCTAAAATCCTATTTCAGTTCAATATCTAACTGCACTTTCAACTAATACCTAAAAATCCTAATTCTTGTTTTTAAAAACATGTTCCAGTTAATGCTATTGATTTATGATACTGAAATACAAAATTTACATGTTTGGATTTTTGTTAAAATTAACATGCACTGATGTTCCTTATGTTTCCAGAGACAATAACACTAATATTTTAACTTACTTAAAATTTTAGATATTAACTTAAGAAAACCAAACAACTTTCTTTTATAAATTCCATTTTGTCAGAAACTTAATTATGATAAAGATTGACACCGAAGTTCTGCTTGAAAAACAGAACAGAACAAAGTGATTTACAGCATGCACACACATATATTTCACATCAGACTTTTATCAATACACAAACAGTACTCATTTATATAAAAACATACTGGCATGCAACCTAAATAATAATTTAAGATTTTAAAGTTGCTCACCGTTTTAGAGGAGATGGACAGAGCAACCAGGTTTGGAAAAACAACAGCTTTGAACTTTTTAAAAGACTGAGAATTGGTTTTCTTTGATTTCCCTTAGAATCTCCTTGCTTTGTTGTTAAAATGCTTCAGTTTGTATAAATAGAAGTATTGTTATTATCTCTGGTTTGCTAAGTTTTGAATAAAAGAAAATAAGAAGGTAGATATAGAAGAGTTTGTACAAAGGGGTGATGTCTGGTTTAAGCAAATACAGGTACAAGGGTATATTTCTTTTTTTTTTACTTATGGATCAGAGAATTTTCGAATGGAGGCTGAAATGATACTTCAAACATTTTGAATGACCTATTTGCTGCTAAGAGATGGAAGCATTAAATGCTTTGAGTACTTATGTCTCCAATTTAGATTATTGTATGTTTCATGTGTCATAGATATTTTGCTTATTATTTTGCTTTACATTTCCTTCCTGACTTCGGCTGTACATGTATATTTCTTGTTTTGCAAGTATATATATGTTGATATATTTTGTTTGTTATTTTACTTTATATTGTAAATAAATTTCTATTTTAATTATGTTGTTTGAATTTAACTATATGTTACTTTATATTTAATAATTTATCTTATTATATATATCTATTTGAATTTGTCAAATTTATTTTCTATTCCTAGTTTAAATATTTATTGAACCATCTATAATAAATTCTAATTATTCTATATTCATTTGGTAATATAAGTGAATTTCTAAATTTAGTTTGTTATTAGATTTTTATCCAATCTATTTATGCTATACTTTATATCTTATATATTTCATTTTTATTTTTAACCCATTTATTTACAATTTAAATTCAAGTCAAATATATATATACATTTACAATATTTTTAAATTGAAATGATTCATACAGAATATACTTGAATCCGGGGAAACTCGCTCCATTTTATCGATTTATTTTACTATCTTTATCCAAAAATTGATTTAATTATTAACTTAAATTAAATAAATATCTAAGGTCGTTACAAACTTCCCCCCTTAAAAGAATTTCATCCTCGAAATTCGCAGGCACGAAAACAGCACAGATAGATAGATTCAATCTCCTATAATTACTCGAACACAAGATACGGTTTCGAATTCAAGTCGGAATATCACAGAATACGTACCAATTTGTCCCTCTTCGGACTTTGGTATTCACAGAAATTTCAATAGAATTTCAAATTTGGTTTCAAACGAAATCGTTTTATCGATTCAATTCAATTTAGCCTTCATATTCTATTAATCAATTTAACTTTAATTTAAAATTTCCAATTTCAAATTCATTAAGGTTTAAATTAAAAAGCTGATAAGAAATCGATGAAGATACGAGGTAAGAATTCCTACAACGATTCGTAAGGCATCACCGCACCGAAACTTCTTCTTGTAGCTAATACGAAGGAATCAAAAGAATTTGGAAATGAATCAAAGGGGATTGATAAGAAAGTTGTTTCCACTGTTGCAGGGTATTGACCATTTATAGTCGTATTTCCCTGTCCCCTATCTCGTCCTCTTCTTGCACTCATACTCACTATCAGTGGATAGTAAGAGAATTTACTGAGACGTTCAGACGGATATCTTAAGGATTACTCATTCTAGAGTTTACTTCACTCTATCTCTAATGAGCTACTTAACGTGTTATACTCCTGAGCTAAAGTTCAACCTTAGCTCTGATACCAAATGTAACGTCCCCGATTTTCGCGTTCGAAAATCGACATCCATACTTTACATCGTACTCGAATGTCATAGATTCGACCGTTCAAATCCGAGTCGCCGGAGCTTATAACACAGTTAAGTAAATATCACAGCGGAATAAAAAGAATATAGATATACAACATCTGATACAATATCCAGATACAATGATGATACAATGAATATCTATATACATCAGAGATATGATACAACAAATAGCAGCGGAAAAGAAAACGATAACATCAGCAGCGGATAATCTCCATTTTCAAAGCACTAATCCAGAAATAGCTTGAACTCCCAATAACGATACACCAAGATAAGCAAGTGCAGTCCGATCCAAAGACTGAACTAGCTCCAGATAACCTACTAATCTGACTATCTGAAAAACCAAACTCTAGACTGCTCGTGTAGAAAAATTTTGAGCATCCAGAGTTTAGGAAAGAAACAATAAACTCCGGATCAGTCATGGGACTGGTGTGAGCAACAAAAACAGTTTATCTTTAAAACAAATAGCAGAGAATTTTAAAGTCAATTCGCAATGCTTTTGGAAAATGAAACTACCATAAGACCTCCCACCACACACACAATGCAAACGCAGAATTGGAGGAGATTTCTTCTTATGATAGTCAAAGATGTTTACTACGCAAAATCAAATCATTTGATATTATTACTAGTGCATAGTGTAGAAAACAATTTCGAAAGTAGAATATAAATCTTAGCCAGCATAGACATTTCGCACTTATGCCTACTATAGCTACCATGTTCAATAGCAGGTTACCACCACATTCCATGGCAGGTAATACAACTAAAACCGTACAGGGCTCGTATTGTTTTGTTTGGATTTCCAACAAATGGTCAGGCTAAGGAACTTCCTATTCCACGAAAGAAACGCCTCTGGCGGGACGTTTCGAGAACCACACCGTTCTCTGCTAAACAAGGCCGGCAACCCCTTTTCCCAAGGGATAAAAGAAACCTCAGATATGCCACCCCCGGTCCTTTGGGACCTTTATCCGAGCGCTCGATAACCAACATCACACATCATAAAGAAAGTGTATCCACATGAGTAAGTATCTGGGCTCCATACCATGATACTACCCTTTTCCAGAAGGAATGGTCATACCCTAGGGGAGCTACCCCTGAAAACCTTGCCGCACAATTCCTGTTTCGACCATTACCGGGTTGTGAGGCTCGACGAAGTCTCGTCCACAAAGCTACGCTTTTTCAAAAAGCCACGCTTTGGGTCAACAGATGATCAACCTATGATCACAAAGATAAATGATCAAACAAATGATCATATCACAAATGATCAAACACTGATCATCACACAGCAACACTCAGCATGCCACATTACCAAATTGGGATATATCGCTGATAAATTTCAACTACATAACCTCTGAGCTCGTACGTCTCAGAGAAGGGTGTTAAGCTAAGAGAATAAATTCTCCGCCACCAAACAGAAATGTATTTGAAAGAAATCGGCTTTATATCTCAAAGTGTAATGTCAGACATGTATCCATACAAGTCTGTTCCGGGTTCGAACAGAACCGAAGGCACTTCTCACGAAGCCCTTGCAAATCCGGATAATTTCCAATCACGTCCGGACTTCCCGTCACAAAAGAGTGATATAAATCTCTATACCAGCGCGACTCAGTGCAGAGACATTCGACAGGTTGTCCTTTCATTTTCGAAAAATATCCGGTCTTCAACATCGGTCTTCAAATGCTATCCATATCGTCGAATCACTTATTCGGAATGGGTCATGTGACACAAAGGTCCTCTCCCGGCTAAACCGAATAGTGAGCGCAATATTTAAAAATATACGGATATTGGGATTTCAATTAAGTCACAACTTTTTTTTTTTTGAGATCATGGGGAACCTTAAGATCATGGTATTCATTGATACTCACTTAAGTAAACCCCACGCCGTGTGTCTACCCCGCTTTTATTTAGTCGTCGCACACGGATGCTTAACGTTGAAACTCCCACTGATGGTTTGACACTGGGATTCGAACCTGCCCGGACACAGTCCTTTGGTTCCCATCTCCCAGCTCCCAAACCAACCGAGCTACGAACGGCGGGTAATTAAGTCACAACTTAAACCCAAACTTTCTTTTCAAATGGTTTAACAAATTACCATTTCAAATCTTTTAAACAAAAAGATTCATTTCACAAAGTTCACTTAATTTCACAAAGATTTCTTCACAGATTTTCCAAATCGATTTCCATTTCAGTTTAATTAATTCGTTAAATCTTTAAATCAAAGATTTAACTAATAGCTTTCAAAACAATTCCATTTCAAATGGTTTAAACAAAACATCATTTTAAATCTGTTAAAAATAACAGATTTGATTCATAGCTTTCAAAAAGAATTCATTCATAACTTGGAAAATCCATTTTTCAATTTACTTGAAATTCCTTTAATTAACTGGAATTTCATTTCTTATCTGAAAGCTTTTACCATTTAAAAACAACAGTTTTTACTTTGGAAATCCGATTCATTCATACTAGCTGAAATCCTTGGGTTAAATCCAAATTCCCAAGTTATACTTTTTAAAATGGTTAAATTCATACAAACACATTTTATATCATCTTTAGTCCCTAGTTTCAATCATAGATTTAATTTCAAACTTGAATTCAAATTTAAATCAAATTATTTAAATTTTCAAAACTCGATTAAGTTATTCAAAATAACTTTTATCTTTGAAATTCTATTTCAAAAGCTTTTCATATAAAACCCCAAATTTCTAATTTCAAAATCAATTGAAATTAAAATTTCAATTTCAAAAATATCAAATTTAAATTATCTGTGACTTAACCGATTTCCACGTGAAATCCATATTTGTGTGTGTAACAGTGTGGTCTAGGGGTTTTACACACAATAGTGCAACATCAATCATCACAGATATATCGATAAGCGGTATAATCGGTAACGCTTACCTTCATTCACAGATTCATAGATAAAGTAAATTTATCGATCACAAAGATTCATCATTACAATTCGATGTGGGTTCCGGATATCCAACTGGAATCCGACTCCCTGTCGCATCGAAATTCAAGTGCCATTTTACGGGCCAAGGGTTTCATATTCACATAGTAATATATCACCGAAACAGAGATCACAACATAAATCAGGATATATCACAAAGCATCATATATCAGGGATATCAAAAATTCAACATTCAATAGAATTAAACATCCATAGGTAAAATTTATTAATCAACTGATTCATCTAGATCAGATGTATTACTTGTCATTAATTCTGGTTACTTAACATAAGTTAATTTCAAATCATCTGAGATAAATTCCTCTTTAATTATTAACTAACCATCCTTAATTTATGAATCAATTGATCTTTAACTTCTAAATAAATCTTAGTTAATAACCTTTATTAACTATTAAAATTTCTTTAATTACTTTGCTAAAGAAATTCACTCATATTGATCATTATTGATTATAAATTGAATAACCATTAAGAACACATTAATTCATTCTAATTATTTAGTAAATTAAGTACCTAGCAATAACTGAATTAATCCCAATTATTTAATTGATTTATTTTTAATCAAAAATTAATTCTCTTAACTTATCTAATCTTATCCAATTTATAATCTTTAATTGCATTCCTTAATTAATTAACTATTAAGCATCCACTTAGTTCAACAAACTTGGTAATAAGCCTTTAATTCAATATAGTCAATATAAATTTCTTCATAAATCTAAAATCTGATCACAGTAAACTTTATTTGGGCCAAACTCGTGTTTAAAATAACCCGAGCAACCTAAGGTTTTTACTCGAGTCACCCCACATACATCAGCTCTTCTCTCTCGTACTTGCTTCTCCTTCCCCCCTTTTTTTTTCGAGCATTCCCAGTTTTGTTCGACTTATTCTTTAAATTAACTGCTAAAACAACTCTACATAAACGCGAGAGAGCCCGAGCCAAAATCCTTTTTACTCGAACGTTCACTCGAGTCCCTCCCCAGGCCTGAACTCGCTGATATCAAAACGACGTCGTGCACGTGCACGTCACCGCGCCTCCGCTCCCTTGGCCATCGCGATCGCCAGCAAGTCGCACTTCATCCCCCCATTCGATAGCGATGATCGATTCAATGCCAACGACCCTAGAACGAAATCGAGCTACTCCACATCCACCTGGAACAAAACCCATTGCCTGAAATCACCTCGTATAGCCACCACCGACCACCTGATGATCAACTACTCCGGCCTCGTCTCCAACTACGGCCAAACTATCAATCCTCAAAAGATTGTAACACTCGGTCAATTATACAAATCGAAAAGATCGATTCTTTAAACCAAATAAAAACTAGGGTTTAAAATAAATTTTCAAAACTGCATCCTCTCTAACAAATTTTATCGTCATCTATGATTTTTCATAGCATCAACAAACCCTCCTCTACTACTCAGAAGAACCCCGAGCTTCCTCAATCCAAAGATCAACAGAAAATGCCTAAAATCCTATTTCAGTTCAATATCTAACTGCACTTTCAACTAATACCTAAAAATCCTAATTCTTGTTTTTAAAAACATGTTCCAGTTAATGCTATTGATTTATGATACTGAAATACAAAATTTACATGTTTGGATTTTTGTTAAAATTAACATGCACTGATGTTCCTTATGTTTCCAGAGACAATAACACTAATATTTTAACTTACTTAAAATTTTAGATATTAACTTAAGAAAACCAAACAACTTTCTTTTATAAATTCCATTTTGTCAGAAACTTAATTATGATAAAGATTGACACCGAAGTTCTGCTTGAAAAACAGAACAGAACAAAGTGATTTACAGCATGCACACACATATATTTCACATCAGACTTTTATCAATACACAAACAGTACTCATTTATATAAAAACATACTGGCATGCAACCTAAATAATAATTTAAGATTTTAAAGTTGCTCACCGTTTTAGAGGAGATGGACAGAGCAACCAAGTTTGGAAAAACAACAGCTTTGAACTTTTTAAAAGACTGAGAATTGGTTTTCTTTGATTTCCCTTAGAATCTCCTTGCTTTGTTGTTAAAATGCTTCAGTTTGTATAAATAGAAGTATTGTTATTATCTCTGGTTTGCTAAGTTTTGAATAAAAGAAAATAAGAAGGTAGATATAGAAGAGTTTGTACAAAGGGGTGATGTCTGGTTTAAGCAAATACAGGTACAAGGGTATATTTCTTTTTTTTTTACTTATGGATCAGAGAATTTTCGAATGGAGGCTGAAATGATACTTCAAACATTTCGAATGACCTATTTGCTGCTAAGAGATGGAAGCATTAAATGCTTTGAGTACTTATGTCTCCAATTTAGATTATTGTATGTTTCATGTGTCATAGATATTTTGCTTATTATTTTGCTTTACATTTCCTTCCTGACTTCGGCTGTACATGTATATTTCTTGTTTTGCAAGTATATATATGTTGATATATTTTGTTTGTTATTTTACTTTGTATTGTAAATAAATTTCTATTTTAATTATGTTGTTTGAATTTAACTATATGTTACTTTATATTTAATAATTTATCTTATTATATATATCTATTTGAATTTGTCAAATTTATTTTCTATTCCTAGTTTAAATATTTATTGAACCATCTATAATAAATTCTAATTATTCTATATTCATTTGGTAATATAAGTGAATTTCTAAATTTAGTTTGTTATTAGATTTTTATCCTATCTATTTATGCTATACTTTATATCTTATATATTTCATTTTTATTTTTAACCCATTTATTTACAATTTAAATTCAAGTCAAATATATATATACATTTACAATATTTTTAAATTGAAATGATTCATACAGAATATACTTGAATCCGGGGAAACTCGCTCCATTTTATCGATTTATTTTACTATCTTTATCCAAAAATTGATTTAATTATTAACTTAAATTAAATAAAAATCTAGGGTCGTTACATATAAGCTTCTATTGCTCCACTCCGATCACTAAAGATCCTTCTTCTCAACTAGCTTGATCACAACTTATATAGGGGATGTACCCAAAGTGCGGGTTTTGTATTAGGGTCTTCTAAAGCTTTCCTAACCTAGCAACTCCATTCTTACTTCAAAGCCGCACAAATGACTAATCCACTTCACCAATGCCGACTTTATTGGCCTAGCAAACAACTTCCACCTTCACAAAATCCATGGAACAAACTTCTCATCTCATATGGAGACAAACACGTAAAAAGATGTAGAAGTAGATATATATATGTAGATATATATATATATATATATATATAATATAGTAGGAAAATAACAAGTACGTACTTAGATGATAACCCTAGTAATCATCATATACTCCTACTATTACTTAAGTATACACGATAATCTACCTTACACACATGGGGACAGAGACCCTAAGTCTCATCTAATGCCAAAACTTGTGCCTCTTATACTTTTTATTGTTCTGAACCTGCTTTGATACCAACTATAACACTCCACCTCCATATCCATACTATCAAAGAGTATTACCAGGCAATACTATCTGATAATGCAGAGAATGAGGTGATATTGAGCTACCATATATGAATATTTCCTTTGGCTAACACCGATACATATTTCAAAATCATATACTACTCATCTATACGTACTGGATATCGGCACAAAGCAATAAATAGATTCGTTACTAGGATAGAACAATACACGATATAAAAAAATATCAAAGAACGATGAGTCATCAAAATGCAGTGATAAAATATAATAAATGAAATATACAAGGTTATGTGGGTCTACAAAAGTCAAATGCCCACTCACTCCAAATACATACAAAGTATATATTAATTGCATGCATCAAAGCATACAGCATTGATATGTACAGAAGAGGCTACATAATACATACAAATATCTAGTCCAACCACTAGACTAGCCTCCAAACTAGCCCATCAAGTATAAGCCGGTCTCCTCGTCCCTGAATCCTGGAATGTTTCGGACCAACCCAAGTATTATATAAACAACACATAAGTCAGACTATATCTAGAATTTAGATGTCAAAAGATAGCAACAACTTGCATGGTATAACAAGTATATCCCAGTGTGGCATGCAGACAACTTAATATATGCGTGACATCATATCTCATACTATGCATATATCATCATCCAATCACTAAATAATCAAATAATACATCAAATATAATATCGAAATCGGTGAAATATCAACACATCCAACTATCTCCATACACAAAATTATCAAGTACCGTATGGGCACGCACATAGCCATGCCCAAGATTATCTATTGGATAATCATAAAGCAGACATATCTCGAGTCTATCGTACTTATATAAGTGAAACAAACAAGCATCCATACAACAAACATACAATAGTAACACACATCAATAAAGAATAGGCTAACACCCCGGCATAGCCTTGATTATCCTCCTTGATAACCTCATGTATGGGGATTGACCATATATTGGACACACAGTCTCAAGTATAGACATCAACTTCTCATCATACTACATCAAACTCAAAGAGGTGTACAAATGTCATATGTTTATCTATCGCAAACCATAACTAAATAAGTGACAGACAACCACTTGTTTGCTCCAGGAGCCTATACATGTGCTCATCTATAGGGATGTAAATCGATCGGACCGGACGGAGTATGTTCAGTTTCTGTCCTAAATGAAATCGGACCGTACATGGACCATATGAGATTTACGCTCATACAAATTTTGTTGTCCTAATTCATGTCCTAAATAAAATCGGACGGACATGAACGAACATTTTTCGACCACAGACTCGTAAGAACATCGACGAACATTGCTATTTACATTAGATTTTTTGCATTTTAATAGAGTTTCTATCAGCTATATTATTTTTACTAGTATACAAGCATCTTATGAATATTTACTCAATCAAACAACCAAACAGTTATCATAAATATTTTGAAAAACACGATGGATGTGGTGAATTATAAGAAATTTGAATGAATTCCAACGAATATGGACCTGATGAGATTTTTGGTCATACAAATTTTGTTGTCCTGATTCATAAATGAAAATTGAACAGACTCGAACAGATGTTTTTTGGCCACGGACTCGAATAGATATCGGATATTCGTATAAAATTAACAGCCCTACTCGTGTGGCACTGCTCCTACAGTCTTTAGTTACCTCAACAGCCATCATGACACAATATCCGTCAACTGCAAGTCTACGTTGCGCAATGGTCACAACCTTGCAAGTGCCCCCAAATGTTAACAGAGTGTTGTCCTATGTGACACGAGGAAATAACACATAGCAATAGCACACAACTATATAACATAAGGTGTGTCATGGATCTGGGGTGTGACCCCGTAATCAGGTCACTAGGACGGATACTAACCTAATCTGGTTCAATCCTTGACAGATAATAGGATCACACAAAATTATATATATATAAAGGCACATAGCCATGCTCATCCCAATGAGCGTCGCTTTATATACACATTATGTGTAATACCCTGGCATTGCTATCCCCATTGAGTGTCATCTACTCATAAGGAATAAGCGAACGAATATCAACTGCAATTTCCCATACCACCAGTGTTACTTGCTTGTTTACTCAATGTTTGTACACTACACCCGCTCTATCCAATAATATTCAGTGTAATAAGTCCAAAGAATAATCGAATAAATATTACCAAACGTCCAATACCAAATGGTATTATAACTCTGTTTATTAAATATTCTAGTTACACAGATAATAAATCAAACAAATCACAAAGTACAACTATTTATTGATTCGGAAGGGGTTTTATTATAAATAACATTTCTTCTAATATCTTCGATACAAATTCAAATATCAATATTAAATTTAAAGAAGGATAAATTATATAATTCTCATTCTTTTCCAAAATCCTCAAATAGTTACGAAAATAATTTTTTGCAAACCTCTTATTTAATTACAAGTAAATTGGTATTTTAAACTTCCATTCATTTTTAAATCCCTTAAACTCCTTTTAAAAATAAATCATACACCTGAATTTCTTCTTTAATAATTTGAAATTATAAGTACCAAGGAAGTTTTATAGTTCATTATTTCCTTTAAACAAAAATTTAAATAATCCCATTTCCCAATAAGGATTTTCAATTTAAAATATTTCCCAAAGTCATAATATAAGATTCCAGAAATCTATATTTCAAAACCCTTATTTACATTACAAATCCCTTTTAAACTATTATTAAAAATATAATTTGCCAAACTAAAATTCTACTTTATATAAATCTTCCAAACATTAGAGCTAAAATACTGATTCATAAAATTTATGTGTATAATCTAAAATTTCTCTTTTCATAATAATTCAATTTATACACTTTTATCTCCTCTCTCTTCCTCACAAACACACACATATTAACAACTTTTATATAATTTCCTTTTTATCGAAAATTAATAAACTACTAAATATATTACTTCAAAAATTATTCTTGATAAAATATACATGATAATTTCTATACAATAAATAAATCACATTCATCTTGTTATCGTTCCAAATATTATTTTTACCAAACTTCCCATTTATTTAAATTCCATAAAAATAAACTATCACTTTCATATATAAATTTTAAACACCCATTTATAAAAATCCTTCAAATAATATATATATATATATATTCAAAATTACACTGATTTAAACAAATCTCAGAAATCATCGCTTTCCAAGTAATTTCTATTCACACAATACTCAAGAACATTTCACTTAAACATTTTTTATCGCTAATAATATTTTCAACTTTAAATAAAAAACTATTTAAAAATTCACTGTTTATATCCAAAATAATTTATTTCTTTTAAATCTTCACATTTTTAATTCATTTGCCTCCTTTCTGATCAATTCCAAATGTTGTGTCCGGCTATTTACAAGCATCTATTTATTGTTCAAGCAACGTATAATGTGTGTGTTTAACAATCAACCAATATCTCAACATAAGTAAACAAGGATAAGGAACTTAATTTCAATCAATTCCATCTATATCAACCAATTCATTACTAAAAACCCAATGAACATCATAGGAAAAAAAGAATCTAAACCATAGTTAATAGTTGCAAAAATAACTCATTGAAAATGTAAGCTTCTCTCCTTCACTAGCAAATTTTCAACCATGACTTAATTATCCTTTGTTGTCCTTCTCCATCGCCAGCTTCTTTTCCATCTTGCTCTACCGATTCACGCCCACAACCACCATCATCTATGCTTTTCACGGAGTTGTGCCCAATCAGTCAACATCGCTCAAAATGATGCCACCATAAATTGAAAGCCGCTGCTAACCTGCCACCTCTCGTCAATCCTAATTGCGCTCCCAGGTGTCATCGTTCCTTTTCCATTCATTTTTTTAATATCTGCACATTTTTTATTTTCATTCTTAAATTCACAAGAGATAATAAAGTAGGTGAATAAGGGGGAACAGGTATGGGTTTGAGTCGATAATCGGCTAAATAATTATTTAGATGAGTTGACATGGTTGAGGGATGTGCTAGACGATTATTTTTATAGATAAACTCTTATGCACATAATTTTTTGTTTTAACTCTTTTATTTGCATTTAATCTCTCTTTTATTCACATATATAAATACTCTATTGAATATTTATGAATATATTATCAACTTAATTAAAATAGCTATCTACAAAAAATATATTTTGCTAGATTACACAAAATATTTGAATTCACTGATTACTTATCTTCATTGATTTATTCGTTTTATCAAATAAAATTTCTTTTCATCCATTTCAACTATATAAAAATTATTTACCATATAAAATTATTTTATATTCATCGTAAATATTTTATTTAAGTTCAATATATTTTTTGAAAAGAAATTTAATAATTTAATTCAATTTATTAAAATTAAATGTCATTTATCAATTGACACTTAGTCAAAATATATATTTTTAAATACAAAAGTTATGCAAAAATTGAACTCGCACATTTTATTTTAATGAATATTGTTTATTGCAAAGGTGTAACAAGTCAAGTTGGTACAAATTGAATCCGAGACAACAATGGTAGATGGAGTTCTTATCATCGTATGAATTTGGGATTGCTTATACTCCAACAAAAGGGAATGTAATTGTTGATAGTTTGAGTAGAAGACAGACTGATTTGAATGCTATGTTGTTGGAATGGAAGCAGTTAGAGTTCATTTTGATTTTTCATTTTTAACCCTCATCGGGAATATGCACCTGATTTGTTGGTTATGAAGGGGATTAAACTAGCACCGATGGATCATATTGGGTTAAGTTAAGGCCAAGATGCATCATTGGTTGGTATTATAGAGTAGTTGGAGCGGGGTGAAGATCAAGACATTTGGATTATTACTCCAAGGATTGGAAGGGATATTTGAGGCAAGATTGGAGGTATGTGTACCACAAATTAAGGAAATGATTAAGGAAGTTCTAGGTGAATGCCACCATTCTAGGATGATTATTCATCCAGGAGGAGATAAGATGTACCGAGATACAAAAAGAATATTTTATTGGCCAGGGATGAAGAGGAATGTAGTAGAGTACGTAGCGAAGTGTGTAACATTCAAAGGGTTAAAGCGGAGTAGAAGAAGCTGAGTAAGCTATTACTCTTATTAGAGGTTCCATAGTGGAAATGGGAGAGCACAATATGGACTTTATGATAGATTACCTAGCAGCAGGAGAGGAAATAAAAGCATCTAGGTTATAGTAGATCGTCTCGCCAAAACCATGCATTTCATTGCAGTCTAGAGTGCATGACAGCGGTGACATTAATGATATTGTATATTAGGGAAGTGATTCGAATTCATGGAGTTCAAGTGAATATAGTGAGTGATCGAAACCCACTTTTCACAAGTGAATTCTGGTAGAGCTTACAGGATGCATTAGAAACGGAACTAATTCCGAGTACAACGTACCACACGTAGATGGATGGACATACTGAAGGGTGAACTGGGTGTTGGGGATTTGTTGAAGGCATGTATACTCGATTTTGTAGGGGCTTAGGAGGATCACCTACATTTGGTGGGGTTCACGTATAATAACGGCTATCAAGTTAGCATAGGCATGATATAGTTTGAAGTGTGGTATGGGAGGCCATGTAAGTCACATTTATGTTGGTTGGAATCTACGAATAAGGTTATTTTTGGACCGCACAAAATCAATTGGAGCTGGTCCAGCAACAAAATCACTTTAGCTGGCATATGAAATCCGTTTGTCTCTTTCATGCACTATTTTCTTGAAATCGATCCACTGGTATGAAATCTTAGGTTTAATAGAGCTATAGCTCCCTCCTAATTAATTTAGCCTTCCTAATTAGAGACCTATTATAATACGTTGAACCTAATTTGATTAGGGATACTGCGAAGAAGGTGGAGTTGATAAGAAAACGGATAAAGGTTGCTCAGGATCGATTAGAGTCATATGCTGATAAAAGATGGACATAACTGGTGTTTACAGTTGATGACTTAGTATTTGTGAATGTGTCACCTTTGAAGCAAGGGATGAGATTTGAGAACTCAGGAAATCTAACATCCTAATTTTTAGTCCTATTTTGGCAGCGGAGAGGATTGGGATATTGGCGTATAGAGTGGAGCTATCAAAAAAGGTGGCAGGAGTCAACAACGTGTTTCAAGTATTACATTTATGAAAATGTGTACATGATCAACCACTGCATTGAGCCAAGTCAGCTAGAGGATATGGAGTTGGAACCTAAGCTAAGTTCATCATGTGGTCTGGCACGCATTATATAATATGGTGTGAAGCAACTTAGGAGTAAGACGGTGAAGCTGGTAAGAGTATAATGGGGGAACAATCCGATAGAGAGCACATGGGAGCCTAAAGAGAAGAGGATGGCTTGTTATCCTTAACCGTTTAGTGGTTGTTCCTTTTGTTTAGTTTGCTTTGTTAGGATTAGTTTTGTTTACCTTAGTTTACGACTGATTGCTTTGAACAAATTGGTTGTTGTAATAGGTTAGCATTAGGATTAGAATTGCTAAGTATATCCTCGACTGTTGTGTTACGACTGCTGCATTCATATAGAACTATATACTTATATTTGGATGTTGTGCATTCATGCCTAATATGCCATATCATTGCATTCATGTAAGGTGCATTAGCTGTATTTCTATATTTTAATATAGTATATTGCAAGTAATCGTCATCGCTTATGCCTATATGTTTTGTATACTGCCACATTTGCTTAACCCAAGTTCGTGTATGTTATGGATGTTATTTGATTTCCTGTGTATGTCATATATATTGTGCGAGTGATATGTGATCTACGAGAGATAGTATTGCATTCTATCTTTTGGGAATTTCGAGAATGAAATTCTTTTAAGAGGGGAGAATGTAATACCCCATAAATTTAATAATAATTTATGAATTAATAAAAGTGATATTTTGATTAAATTAAATAATAAAGGGTAAAATGGTTATTTTACAATCTTTGAAATTTGATGACGAGAGTTGATTCATTGTGTAGATCACGTCTTTCTAATTGATTTCGACTGCATACTTGTCCAAAATAGTGAGCATACCGAGGAGTTACAAGAAAACAAGTGTTAGATTTTAAACGGGTTTTAAGCCAATGATTTGAAATTTGAATTTAAAAAGAACCATTTCATTTCCCTTTGCAACGACCCACACTTTCGACCATCAAAAGTCACCATTAATACATAAACGGAATTCATGTGCTGAGCATCCAAGCGCTGGAAAGATAGATTTTTGAGGGAAAAAAAATAAAGGATAGAACAGAATCTTACATCGTGATGAGTAATATATAATATACACAGGGCCGGTCCTAGGAGTTTTGTTACCTAAAGCCAATTACAAAACCAAGGCCTATATATAAAAACTAATGCTACCATCGTTAATTAAATCATCAAAATAATTTGTGTTGTTTATAAATAATGAGAAGAGGGTCAAAAAGAAATAATTTTATTCATAACAATAATTTAAGTTATACGGCAAAATTAATTAATTGCTTGTGAACATTTTTCTAGCCTTTGACTTGCAAAATCACTAATAAATTGGCCACATCATGCGGTTGTAATAGCGGCAGCTGAAAGCATATACATATAGGCAGCATCTACGAAATAGAAAATGATTGAAGAATGAGCCCCTCGATAGTTGGTCCTTTATATTGTTGCATCATGTGGATGTCATAGAGGTGAGGCAATCTTTTAACATGGTAAAGAGCTATTAATATATTTTAGTATATATCTGGCAAGTCACACAAAAGGCTAATCAATTATAATGTAAGTAAAATATATTAAAATCTGAGACAGGGAAGTTTATGTAAATTAAGACTTGCATGTATTTCATTCATCAACTGACTTCCAGTATAATCTTTCCATTTAAACATTTGAGTTTAATTTGATCACCACTGACTTCTAGTACTTCTCCATCAATCTAAGCCACTATTAGGATCTTCAACCCAAACATGACTGCCTAATTTGATTCTTGCACCCTTTTAAAATATGCCAATTACCAATTGCCAAACTAAAATTATGTATCTTTTGGTCCTTTTCAACAGGCCATCAACAAGTCTAAACTAACTCAATAAATTACTGTTTTACTGTAAAGATCCTGGACTCGGCCTTCGAAAATCGGCACCCGTACTTCACTTGTACTCAAAGTGCCGTAGATTCAAACGCCGAATTTGGCTCCCCGGAGCTTATAACACAGTAAGTATAACAACACAGCGGAAGAAAGAAATCAATGATATCATATACAACTCCAATGAATACAATATCCAGAATGATATACAACAATGATATCAATATGATACAACAATATCAGAGATAAATAATGATACAGCGGAAAATATAAGTGATAACTCCAAATGATCCTCAAAAGAGAATGAGTCCAACAACTCCAATATCAAGCTCGAACCACCATCACGATGCACAAAGATAAGCAAGTGCAGTCATCCACTCCGATGAAGTAAACTAGCTCCAGATAATCTACTAAACCTGAATATCTGAAAAACCCAACTCTAGACTGCCCGTTTGGAAAATTGTGGGCACCTAGAGTTTAGGAAGGGAACAATAAACTCCGAGTCAGTCGTGGGACTGGTGTGAGTAACAAAAATAGTTTATCTTTAAACAAACCACAAAAGAATTTTAAACATTGAAATTCGCAATGCTTTTGGAAAATAAAACTACCATAAGACCTCCCGCCACACACACAATGCAAACGCAGAATTGGAGGAGATTTCTTCTTATGATAGTCAAATATGCTTACTACGCCAAATCATTGGATTAGTATTATTAGTGCATAGAGGAAAACATTTCGAAAGTATAATATTAATCTTAGCCAACATAGACATTCCGAACTATGCCTACTATATCTACCATCTAAACAGTGGTGACCACCATAAGTAAATGGCAGGTTCTACAACTAAAACCGTACAGGGTTCGTATTGGAAATTGGATTTCCAACAAATGGTCAGGCTAAGGAACTTCCTACTGCCACATGGGTACGCCTCTGTCGGGACGTCCCGAGAACTAACTAGCTCTCTGCCAACACAAGGCTGGGTTACCTCTGTAACTAGGTAACTACTACACGAATATGCCACCCCTCGGTCCTTTGGGACCTTTATCCGAGCGCTCGATAACCAACAACATCACACAGTAATAAATAAAGTGTGTCCACATGAGTAAGTATCTGGGCTCCATACCATGATACCACCCTTTTCCAGAAGGAAATGACATACCCTAAAAGGCGCGACCCTCATAACCTTGCTGCATCATTCCTGTTTCGACCATTTCCGGTCTGTGAGGTTTCGATGAGGTCTCGTCCACAAAGCTATGCTTTTTCACAAAGCCATGCTTTGATCACAAATGATCAATAAATGATCAACACTCAGCATGCCACATTACCAAATTGGGAGTATATCGCTGATAACCTTCAACTACATAACCTCTGAGCTCGTACGTCTCAGAGAAGGGTGTTAAGCTAAGAGAATAAATTCTTCACCACCAAACAGAAATGTATTTGAAAGAAATCAGCTTTATATCTCAAAGTGTAATGTCAGACATGTAACCATACAAGTCTGTTCCGGGTTCGAACAGAACCGAAGGCACTTCCAAAGAAGCCCTTGCAATCCGGGTATTCACAATCCCGATCGGACTTCCCATCACTTAGGAAATCTCTATACCGGAGCAACTCAGTGCAGAGATAATCGATAGGTTATCCTATCGTTCTCGCAAACACCCGGTCTTCAACACCGGTCTTCAAATGCAATCCATATACGACGTATCATTATTCGGAATGGGTTATATGACACAAAGGTCCTCTCCCGGCTAAACCGAATAATAAGCGCAATATTTAAAAATATATGGATATTGGGATCTCAGTTAAGTCACAACTTATTATCCAAAACTTCTCTTCAAATGGTTTAAACAAATTACCATTTTAATCTTTTACAACAATATTCATCTCACAAAGTTCACTCAGTTTCACAAAGATCTATTCATAGATTTTCCCAAATCAATTTCCATTTCAATTGGATTAACTCGTTAAATCTTTAAAACGAAGATTTAACTCATAGCTTTCAAAATAATTTCATTTTGACCTTTTATACAAAAGGTACACCTTTCCAATTTCAAAACAAAGTTCAACAATTTTTCACAAAGATTTATTCATAACTCGGAAAACTATTTTCATTTCAATTTGAAATTCTTTTGATACAATTTGGAAATTCATTCCTTATATGAAAGCTTTTATTATTCGAAAACAAATAGTTTCCATTTCGGAAAATCTGATTCATTTATACGAGTTAAAGTTCTTGGGTTAAATTCAAATTCTCAAAACCATACTTTTAAAATGGTTTAAATTCATAGAAACACGTTTATAACATCTTAACCGTAATTTCCAGACATGGAATTCAATTCCAAATTTTGAATTCAAATTCAAATTCAAATTAAATTATTTAAATTGGAAATTTTACCAAGTTATTCAAAATAACTTTTATCTTAAAAACTCCTTTTTAAAAGCTTTAACATTTAACCCAAAACCATTTCCAAAATCAATTGAAATTAAAATTTCAATTTCAAAAATATTAAATTTAAATCATTTGTGACTTAACCGATTTCCTCGTGAAATCCATATTTGTGTGTGTATGGTGTAGTCCAGGGGTTTCACACAGTAGTGCAACATTACAAATCATCACATCATCACATATTTAAGCATATCAATATCAATAAGCGGTATATTCCTATAATGCTTATCTATATACATAGAATCACAGATAGATAATATAAATGCATTATAAATAAATGAATCACATTCATCACAGCTTGAATTAAAACAACTTTACATCACAAAGCATCACACAGTAGAGAATATCAAACAATTCAAATATCCAGTACAATCCAAACTTTCATAAGCAATCCAAACAAACAATAATCATTTATAACAATATTAATTAATTATTTAATCCTTACTTAATTCAATTTAAATTAAATTAATTACTTATGAATTAATCGTCCAATCTTGCTTAAATAATAACAAACCATTTGATATTGATTAATGAAATAAATCAACCTTAATTATCCGTTTTAATTAATTATTCTTAATTAATTAATCATCCTTTAATTGATCACATAAATAAATTATCTTTTTTATTATTAAACAATTAACCTTCCATTATAAATTTTAATTGATTAATCAATTCTTAATTATTCATCTTAGTTAATCACCCTTAATTAATCCTTTAATTAATTTATTATCCTCAAATTAATTACCTTAATTAATTTATCACCTAAATTAATTATCCTTAAATTAATTATTGTCTAATTCCTTGCTTTATCAACCTTTAATCATTAATTAATTACTTTTATTTACTTTCATTAAGTAATCATCATTAAGTAATTTATTAACTTAATTAATAAATCCTTTAATTAATTATATTAAAAACTCATTAATTTAATCACAATAATTAATTAATCCTTAAATTAATTACACAAAGTAACTATACTTACTTAATCCCCTAATTACATCTTTTAAATCATATTGAATAAAATAATTTAACCAATAGTTAAATTTTAAACCTTTAAGTTAATTAATAATCAAAACATTATTTAAGATAAGCCATTTATCTTTATCTTTACTAATTTCTTAATTTTGATTTGAACTTTTTATTTAGCACTTAATTATATTCCCAATTTAAGTTTTAAAATAACTTACAAATTTAAGTTAAAAATCAAATGTTAAACAAAACATTTATTATGTATAAAAGAAATTTATTTAAAAAAAGATTTAAACTAGATTTATTTGAAAATTTAAAAACTTACCTTTATTTAAACTTTAAAAAAAACTTTTTAAACATTTACTTCGGGTACAGCCCGACTCCTGCTTCGAGACATGCCCCGAGACACTCGAATACCCACAGTTCTTCGAGTCAATATCGCAAACGACTCGAGAATAACTCGAACTTCCCCGTAGCTTAAATCGTTCCAGAAACGACGTGCACGTGTGCACGGTGCACAGCTCCCCGACCACCTCTGGCCGACCTCCTGATCATCGACAGATTGAAGTCGACCTCACCTAACAATGCGACTACCTACGTCGACGAATTATTCAGCGAAGTGAAATCGAACCCAAATCAACCATGCCTGGAACCATCGCCATCGAAAATTTTCCCCCCACGATCCCGACCATGATGAACCCTGCCGACTTCTCCATAGCTTCGTCACCCCTTCTAGTTCTGATCCCCCCCATCGCGAACAAATCTGATCCAACCCAGACGAAGAACGAATCGAAAATTTCGACCTCACCGAAACTAGGTTTAAAAACAAAATCGAACGACTCTCAACGCCATGGTGGATTAACCACCATCCAGACAATTTTGCCCACACACCTGATCGTTCATCTAGCTCCAGGAAGAATTACGACCACCAGATGCACTCCAGTCACCAGAAAATCCCAAAACTCCTAACTCTGGTCATCTAAGAACTGCACCCTCATTACAATTCTAAAAATTGTAATTTTTGTTTTAAAAATCTTAATTTTCATAGATGATTCAAGACATAAACTTGAATCAGTAAAATACAACATTTGGTTTTATGTGTTTTAAAGATTTCTATTGCTATTTTTCAAATACAAGCATATTTCATCACTTACATACTTGATTTTATTTTTAGTACTTAGATTATACTGAAACTAATCTATTTTGTTTTTGATCCAAGTGCTATCAGAGATTGAATAAAAAGATATGGATTTTTTTGATAAATTGGTAAACGCTAAAATATGGAAACAGAGATACAAGCACATGCACAGTTCAAATCAGATGCATATACACAACATTTTATACTTATATATATATATCCAATACATAATTATCAACATGCAACCAGATTCATACTTAAGCTTTTTAAATTAAATGTTACTCACCTTGTTTTCCAGAATGAACAGGCTTGAAACTTTGCTTGCTTTGAACTGTCTTGCTTAATTTTCTATTTTCAGATATTTGTATTGATTTGTATTCTCCTGGCTTTGAGATTTAAATTTGCTTTGATCAATACTTTGATGATTTGCTTTTGCTCTGGTCAAATTTTCCAGGCTGAAGTTGCTTTGTTGGTTTGTTTGGAAAAAACGTCACTTTGATTTTGTTTTGTTGTTAAAGTTTGAAATTATATTCACTTCAGACATTACTCAGTTTTTTTAGAATGATCGAACTAAGATGACAAGCTGATGTATATAAATTAAATTAAGAGGTGATGTTATATTTTTTTGTACAAGTTGATATAATTTGGTTTGTACAACATGATATATTTTTCTTCTCTAGTACAATTATAAGCAGGGATATTTTCTTTTGCTTTGGGGATGATGTATACTTGTTTTAATTAGGCTTGTACCATATGCATTTTTTATTTATACGGTTGTACAATATGAAGATAGTTGTTGGCTTCTTTTACAAGCCTTTATATACATGTATTTTATTTTCTTTTGTTTCCCATTTAACTTGTCTTCATACATACATGTTTTGTTCATATTTAAGTGTATATATTTCTCTCTTTACTTTGTAATATTACTTTATAATATAAATAAATTTCTATTTTAATTGTGTTGTAAGATTTTAGTCAATTTGTTACTTCATTTTTATATGTGTGTATTTCTATTCTTATCTATTTATTTTCATAATTTATCTTTTATTCATTTCTATTTCTAGCTCAGATATTATTATTATTTTTATTTAATATTTATTGTCTTATATTTATTTTGTGAATTCAAATCATTATTAACCATCAATTCTAAGTTTAAATCATTTATTTATTTCCTTGTGTCAAAAGTCTATATATTTTTATATTTAATCTTAAACCATTTATTTAAGATTTAGATTCAAATTCAATAAAATTTTATAATTTCAAATCTACTCATATAGGCATAACTATATACATTCACATATATATACAATTCGTAAATTTAAACGATTTAACATATTTTTATTTGGATTCGGGGAAACTCGAATCAATGAATTTCACAAATTTTTATTCAAAAATTAAATTAATTATCAACTTAAATTAAATTAAAATCTGGGGTCGTTACATTTACTAAATTAGTAAATTACAATACAATAACTAAACTAACCCAATAATTAAAATTTCAAAACATACGAAAATGAAAATCCAAATTAAGTGGTATTAATAACTTCACCTGAAATTTAGAATTTGTGTGCCGTTTGTCAGCTTGTGTTGTGCCCAAGCTGCCGTGGAGATGGAGCCTGCTCATTGTACCCTAGCTGCCGAGATGGAGCCTGCTTCCTGGAAGAGATGGTGAGACTCTCTCGCTTCCTAGATGGAGTCCAATCGCAGTTGTCGTGGGTCGTCGGTTCGTCATGTTCGTGAATCGCGATTCGTGATTTAGGTTTTTTCGGTCATGTATCGCGTGAATTTGGTGCTCTACGTATTTTGTGGCCCGAAGCAGATGCTTCTACCGCTTTGGTAAAGGGTCGGGCCTGAATATACAATGGATCTTTACAAATGAAAAACTGTAACATACATATATAAAATCAGAGAACACTAATCTATCATCGTCTTGGTCAGTTATAACAACCCATCCTCACAATTCCTGATAGATACAACTAACAAATGCAGCGGAAAATAAAATATACACGAGTACACCTTAGACGCCTCCAGCTCGTCTCCTGAAGCTCCAAAGCATCCAAAACTAAATCTGAAAATATGATCGGTCTGACCCGATCATTGTAAGAAAATAACGCCCAGATCAGTCGGGTAAACCAATGAGAGAAAACACACATCAAATGGATTTTAATGTTATAAAACCTTTCAAAATAAAGGTATCTCGTAAGACCAAGCCGCACATAGCACGATGGGTTTTTACCTTACGGTAACCTAGGATATCTTCTGATGTTATAATAATGTCTAGGATTGAAAATAAATATATAAAATAGTTGGAATGCTTGCATCTCACGTTCCAGCATAATTAGGCACAATTAAGTCTGTACGGTGCTTATTGGAGAATGGATTCCATCAATGACAAGGCTACTGGGGTACCGCCTCCCCCAGTACATCTATAGAAAAATGTACCGAGGGCCTCACATGGGCCCCCTACAAATTAGGACCTGCCCAGCCCTTACTAGATAGTACCGAATATTTCATCACCCCGGTTGTTTAGCAACCTTTTCCGAGAGCTCTCATGGACACCCAAATCCATAAACGTATATATTTCTAGAAGGGTGATGATAATAACCTAATGGGTGCGACCCACATAGCCCTAAAACATATCCTATGTTTTAGTCATTCCTGGTTGATGAGGCTTGAGGCTATGTTTTACCTTTTTAGCAAATCCCACTTGTAATGCTAGCACTGACCTCCAGACTACAATGCAATACCAGTATTCATCCATACAAGTTGTTCAGGATACGAACATACCAAAGATACTACTTCTACTACATCTATTTTGGAATCACTCTCAGGACTAGTATCAAGTAGCCCTTGCACTCCAAAGAACTCCGTCTTTGATTCCATCATCTTCAAGATGTTTTCAATTCGAAGGATTATGCCAGTTTGAAGTGGTTTTCGGATAATATATCTGATCCCGGTCTCTTTGAACCGACAATGATAGTTTTAAACCGACAAAGATTTGATAGTCGGTTACTTAACTATCAAATAACAAACAATTCAATCAGAGATTTAACCAAGCATGATTAAGCACAAAGCAACCACTAAGCCGCTTTAATTAATCATTTCATTAATTAAAATCACTTTGTAAATATTGTATAAAGATACTATAACAAACATATATTCACAAGTCTCCTCTACTCTTTTCAATACTTGGAAATTGTTCATATACTTATCTCAACGGTATAAGTATATTCACAAATCTCAAGAAGATTTAATTTCCAAAAACCACACTTAATTTGGGTTAAAACAAATGTTAATTAAAAATATTGATAACAACAAAATCAAAACATTTTTGGTATAAGTAAACGGACCGTATGGAAATTAAACCATGCATACTTACCACCACTTCCCGATTTCAAATAGTACCATCCCTCGATTAGCAATGAAATCGAACAAGTTAGAAACTATTTTTGTGATAAACATTGTTATTTCTCAAGATATAGAGAGTTTTCATACCTCGAAATTTGGTGTTAAGTATGGAAAGAACACTTTCCATACCACCGTATTAAAAACAATCATTTACGGAAAAACAAGCCTCGTTCCTTTTATAAATCCCTTATAAAATTCCTTTTCAGAATCTTTTCCATATTTACAAAACTCAGTTCTACAAATCTCTATATTTATAAACTCGTTTATACTTATAAACTCTTTTCTATAAACAAAGTCTATTATAAATAAACTCTTTTATAAAACTCCTTTTATAGTTATAAACTCTAAATTCATTTATAAAATTTCTTTTACAAAAGTCATCTCTATTTATAACACTTTTATGAATCTACTTTAATAATTATAAAAATCCTTTTTAAAAACTTTTATCCTATTTATAAAATCTTTTATAAATTCATTTCTATTTATAAAATATCATTTAGAAATCTCCAAATTTATTACAAACTTTTCAATTTCCAGAACAGAGCCAAATACTTTCCAAAACAATCATTCCACATTATTACTATAAGTCCATTAATGCGATCTATTTTCCAATTTATAAAAATGATATTGATGTCCATCTTATAAAACATCATTTAAAAATATATTCTTTTATTTATAAAATGCCATTTATAAATCTATTCCTTTATTACAACATTTTATGTAAACAGTTTCCCAAATGTTTATTCCAAAATATTTCTACCTTCCTTTAAAAACAAAATCACTTTAAATAAAAGGAAAACCCCTTTTTATTACCTTTAAAATAAACATTCATTATTATAATAACCTTTCTATAAAACAAATACTTTCCAAAATAATTTTTAAAACATTTACACATATACACATATATTAGAAAGAATAATACAAGAAGTTAAACTAAAATAGAGAAGTTCAAAAACCCCGTTTTAAATAAAATAGCTCAGAAAATCCAAAAAGGTAAAATTTAAAATCATATTTCCAAATCGAAACCATTTCTAAACCAAAAGAAACTAATAGTATTTTTCACAATACTATAACGAGCCCAATAATTACTATCACTTAACCAATGCTGCTACTTACTTTTCACTAAAACGGTTCAACTTTTAACATATGTCGGTGTCACACTCAAAATGGCCAAACAGTTAAATTTTTGACATTTAACAATCTATAATCTATATAACAGGTATATAACTGAAATAAAATCAACAGATATATAACTGAAATTAAAAATTACAACGTCAAGAAATTAGGATTTCTCTACAAAATTTCCCTATATTTCAATTTAAATGTCATTTGTTTTTTTAAAAAGCGGATATTTAACCAAACCAACTAATAATTCATCCAAATGCAAGCAGTAAATTTTATCTACTGTATATCATACTGATTACCCAAAAAGGTGAGTTTACCTCACTAAAATTCCAACGGATGCTTAGGCGTTTCAATTTGAACTAAAATCGAACATTTGATTTTAACCTAAAATTCCACTTGCTCCAAATTCAACAAAATTAGTTTTAATGCATAGCTACCACTCCTACGATTTCAATGCAACTAACCACTTCCAAATCCTATCTCGTATGAGCAAGATATTTAATTTATAAGATTTAGTAATTAATTAAACAATTAAATCCATTTAAAAACTTAATTAATTAAATAAATAATTTGCAAATTACCCTTGCTCAAACCTAATCCGTAATTACTAAAACCCTGGTTATCGAATTCCTGAACTCGACGCCTTCATTTCATCACCTACCACTGTCGCTTCTGATGCACCTATAGCCATGGACCTCGGCATTTCCCATCGCCTGATGCTGGAGAAAGACCCCAAAAATCGAAAACACTAACTGCATCGTTGAACTCGGGTCTGCATCGCCATAGGCCACTTCACGACGATCCAACCGGTCATCTCACTCCATTCACCTCTGTGCACAAATCTCTGGTTGGGCACCACACTTGAAATGGCCTTTAGTGGCCCCGATCAACCTAGGCCATTGGATTACAACATGAATTAATGTTGGACAGTGGAAATAGGGGTTTATTTAAAGCAATTCAGAGATTTTGAGTAAGAAAGGTGAATTATTCTTGTCTGATTAGACGAAAATTTCAAATTTAAAAGTAAATATAATGATTATAAAAACGATTAGAGGATATAAATAATTAATAGTAACCATTTTTGAAGTATACTTTGAATTACAACATGAATTAATGCTACAAATTGAAAACAGCTGGTTGAAAATGTATTAATGACCTCATAACATCATATAATGACGAAACAATAAATATAAATCAAATATAAGAAGATCTAAACCAAAACTGTGACGATCTGGATTTTCGGACTAGTCAAAATTATCCAAAAATCCGTCCGTTCTAAAAGTACAAATGAAAACTACCATTTTAACATATCATAATCTGATAAATATGCAACATTATTAAATGTATAGGATATAAAGTTCAATACCATAACTTATCAAAGTCATCATTTATTCCACAAGGTGTGCTTTAATACATACCAAACTCAAATACTATAATTCTACCGCTACACAACTCTGACATGAGGGACATCAATATCCATTCTTAAGAACTCAATAAACATGTCAATGCGGAATAAAATGGTAAGCATGAAAGAGATATCAACACATAATTAATAGCAAACATTGAACAAGAAAATGTTTTCTAATTATAGGGCTGCATCACTACCACTTGTGACGGCCTACGTACCCCTATCTAATTGGGTACCCAATTAGATACAGGATCAAGCCAACATAGTTCTCTTACCACAAATAGGACTCAAAAAGCCTACAATGCACAAGCATATATGCAATTCCCATACCATATAACATATAGCAAGCAAATGTGGCTTTCAAATCCACCCACTTAGGCTTAATCATTTGCTTCTTTTTAAAAGATAATTTAGAATGAAATACCCAGTTTTTTCTATTCAAAATACGATTTTCAAAACTCTTCCAAAAAGGAATATATCAAAACTAGAACCAACAAGACAAGGAGGTGGCGCCCCTATTGAGCATGGTATAACTCTAAAACAAATAAATGGAGCCTCCGGTGGTATCTTGGTACGTCCTAAAACAATAGAGTAAATATACCCGGTGAGTCCCAAAATGAGGAAACTCCCAATCGCCCTTACTTTAGTCATTCACTGCATTAAATAAAAGTATTTGTAAAATACTTTCACAAATATTCTTTCAAATGTCTCGAAATAATAATACTTCGCAAATGCTTTTAGAATAATACTATTGTTATTTCTTTCACATTCTTTCAAAAACTCTTTTCAAAACGTTTTCAAAACGACCGAGATTTAAGTTCTAATAAAAGATAGTTTTATAAATCACTTTTATATAAATCAACTCAAATTACATAATTTGAATATTTACAAAATCTTTTGTAAACGATTTCTTTTCCATAAGCATTTCATAACATATTCTTTTATGAAAACAATCTTTCAAAGCAACTTCATTAAATTGAAGTTCAAAATTTAAATATTAAATTATTATAAAAATAGTAAGAGCAGAAAGAAAAATGATGAACAAAAACGCATAAATGTATGCATGTAACGCTCGATTGATGCACTTGAGGGATAACCAGTGGTAGACGGGTTATGACCGATCGACCAATGCTTGACCCACTGATGGGCATATGGGCCGATTGAGTGCCGGTCAGGCCAGGTTGAATCTGGACCCAACCAGGAAAATTCGAACCTGGAGGCATTTGCAAAACCATAAATACTTAGTAGTGCTTTGGAGTTATTTCATAGTAGATTATGGTGTTACGGTGTAGAGACAAAATGTGTAGATACAAATGGGTGTATAGCGAGTTAATGTAGATAGATTTGATTAGCTATGAAACTATTGGATATAAAGATAGTTATATATGATCCTATAGCGCATGAGACAGGTCCAGGATATGAACCTATAGTGCATTAAGTGGGTTCCAAGAAGCATTGATATTGATGTAAGACAATCCTATAGCATATATGGACGGTGGGTACATGACGGGTGTATACATATATGGGAATCTTGTAGTGCATAAGGCGGGTCTAGGAAAGGCTTTCGTGGATGGTAACACGATCTTGTAGCGCATGAGGCAGGCCCAAGGTATGTTTACTTACATGTTAGATATTGATCATGGTATACCAATACCTTTGTACTATATATGGAGTAGACTGTTTCACTCACTTGGACTTATGTATGACCCTCTCTGTTCTTCCTTTTTACCAGTATTGTTTGAGTTGACGGAGCTTAGAGATATGGAGGACATAGTGACGAAGGGCTATTGTGTAATATTATACATTCTGTAAATAGAAAATATGACTTGTAAATAGCATGGTTTAGGATTTCTATTGTCACTGTACAGACTTATATGGAATAGTGTATCTGACATTCGTATGGCTTAAATATATGATTATATTATTGATATTATAATCTTTTTTCCTTCTACTGTGAGTTCAGAAAGTTATAGTTAGAAATAATGGTTTGTTTCTTATTATCATCTCTTAACGACTCATTGTTTTCGACTTTCTAGGTTCGAACGTCGTGTTGAGCACTAAGACAAAGCGTCAAAAAAGACAGGTTGTTACAACTCAAATGAAGATATCATCAAAAATAACTAGCAACTGTAGATCTGTGCAAATCTTGCTTAAATATGCTCAGAGTTTACGAATTCTGTAGTTGAGGTCTAATGTAAGTTGAAGCGGCAGTGGATACGGAGGGAAAGCAAAAAAGGAAGGAAAACTGCGAATTAATTCAAGCAGCGCGAGTGAAAGAAGAAGATCCTATTGAAATTTTTGATCCAGGTGGAGAAGATAAAGTTTGTAAAAAGGTCGGTTTCGGGAGAGTTCGATATAGGAATGTAAATTATGAGCTGAAGTGTATACTAGGGATGGTAATTGGGCGAGTTTAGGGTCTAAACCCGGTAGACCCACCCATGTTTTGACCCGCTAAGACTCACCCCATTGGTTCAACGGGGCGGGTAGACCCATGACCCGTTCTTAAGAGATCCGGGTCTAGGGTCGGGGCTTGCTTAACCCGCCCCAACCCGACCCGCACTACCGCAATATCATAAAATCGTTTTATTGCTATAACGATGATTATTGATCCTTTTATACATAAGCGGTTATAGCATGGATATTCTAATGTTCCATTCAATAAGTTATATGATTTTTATGGTATTAAGTTGCATCACTAATAATTATATAAAAGCATATGCATGTTTTCCTTGAACTGTTATCATATATCTCATTCTTATTACCTTACTTATCATTGTAAACACATTGATATCTATATTTATTATATCATTTAGTACCAACCCTTTTTCTAAATAAAATAAATAAATATATGTACATTAATACATAATTTTGAATGGATATGTAAAGCCTCACCGGGTCTTGGGGCGGGTCTACCTTGACCCATATGGGTTCCTGATATGGGGTGAAAGTCTAGACCCGCACCTGGTCTATAGGGCGGGTTTAGGCAGGGTTTAAAAAACCTAGGGCGGGTCTGGGGCACAACAAACCCGCCCAATTGTCATCCCTAGTGTATATTGTAGTATACTTAAGAGATGTTAAGGGTCGTCGTTGGATAGTACTTACCATATTTTGGGACCTTGTATTACTTTATTTTTATTGAAATTTAATAAAGTTCAATGCCTATTTTCAAAAAATAAATAATTAGTTATAATGACAAATTTAATTTGTAATTTATTTATCTCAACAAATTTATCGAACATTGCATTGTAAAATTATACGTTTAACTTCAAGTGCATGCATTTAAAATTGGTATAATTATTTACTAAACTCGTCTCACTTTTCAATTTACAATTCATTTATATTAGTAAATTTCCTATAGTGCATTGCAAAATTATGTTTGTTAATACAAATGCCTACATTTAAAAAAAATTATAACCGCTCCCCTCCCCCCCAAAATTTCCTTATAATAGTTTACATTTAAATCCATATATTTGAATTAGTTATGTAATTTTAAAACTATTTAAATAAATTCAGTAAACTATGATTAGTTGACTTTTTTAAGAAATCATAAACATATGAAAATTTCAACATTTATACCATATACATATTAAGAAAAAAGGTATAAAAAATTCATTCAAATATATAAATCCATCAATAACTAACATAAATTATATATATAATATAACTACAAATTTAATTTATAATTCATTTATATTAATATATTTATCATGCATTGCGTTGGTTTTTTTTTCAAATATCAAGTACCTAAATGTTGAAATTTCTACAGTTATTTATAAAACGTTTCTCAATATCACCTAATACTGTACATTTAAGTCAATATATTTTAATTAAGTATGTAATCTTGAATTTAAACTATTTGGATAAATTCAAGTAGTAAGAATTCGTTAATTTATCAAATAAATCCTAAATATGATGGTTACAATACTTATACCTTATTCATATCAACAAAAGTGGTTAAATTGGGTTTTTATTCAAATATACAGATATAGAAATCACGTAATATAAATAATACACATAAATAATATTAAAAAACTTAATTTATATTCATTATCATAGTAAATTTATCATAATTGCATTGCAACATTCTGTTTTAGCTTCAAATACCTACATTTTAACAATTCTCTGATTTTTCATAAACCCTCCTCAATTATTTCCTAATATTTTATACTTAAATCCATATAGTTAAGCTACTTATGAAATCTCAAATTTAAACTATTTAAATAATCTTAACTATAGTATATTCTTCTAATAATTCCTAAAAATATTTGCTAATTTAGAGTGTACTTTTAATACTTCTAATAAATTTGAACTATACTTCTAATATATATATATATATATATATATATATATTAACAAAAATGACAAAATTATTTTTTCCATTGAACAATAAAAATACATGGATTGCTTTTATTCAGTTTCAATTGAACTTTAGAGGCAATCATGAGAATTCCTATTTCCTCAAATATGCTATTGAGAAGAAAATGATTAAACTTTTTTTAGGAAATAAAATTTTCTTCTGGTCGAAATATGAAAAACCTGAAAGTCCCCATAACTTTTTAAGATATTGATTAAACGAATCATACTTAACATAAATCATGTACATAAACAATCATGACAAAGTTAATTTGTAAATATGATTCATTTATCTCAAAAATTTAATATACATTACATTACCAAATTCTGTTTTAACTTCAAATAACTCTGCAATAAAATTTCTACTATTTTAGAACCCTTCTTAATTATTTTCCACTATTTACCTTTTAAGTCCGTATATTTACGCTAATTACGTAATTTTAAATTTAACCTGTTTAAAAAAATTAATTAAATAACATTTGTTAATTTGTCTAGTAAATCATTGAAATATGATGATTTCAATATGTATACCATATTCATATGAATAAAAATGGTACATTTTTACTCAAATATAAAGATATATAAGCTACACAACATATAAATAATAATAATAATTCTAATTAATAATTCACCTGGTTCACTAAATTTATTGTATATTGCATAATTAGGTTCTAAGTTTAACGCTAAATGTATAACTTCTATATTTTACAATACCACCATGTGCAACACACGAGTTACACACTAGTTTAGTATATTTTGAAATTTTTGGATGATGGAAAATACTTTTTTTTTTACTTTTTTAAGATGATACTATATACACCCGGCAAAACACTCCTCTCACCCACTTAAAAGAATAATATAATAAATTACTCAAACCCACTTCAAAAACCCATCATGTTTTTGCTAAACAAAAATAAAAGGAATAAATTGCATAATCAAGCAGCATTATCGAAAGAAAAAACTTTTGTTTTAAAACATATTGATTTTCTTTATTATCAATTTCAATAAACGAAGAAAAAGAGCCAAATAATGTAATTGGAACTGTTCTACAAATTATAAGCTAATTTAAATGATTTTTTATGACTACAATTATAATATCAATTAATATGTTTGTAATTCTCTTATTTGTATAAAAATCAATAATATTTAACTAATGTTGTACATTACCTTTTGTCATGGTTATGTTTCTCATATTATTATTTTTTAAATGGTACTTAGATACAACATGTCTGTAACGATCCGTAAATTTTAATGGTTTTATTTAAGTAATTAACAGGAATTTTGTGAAATTTTAAATAATAAAATTTTGAATTGAAAATTTAATATTTGGAATACATGCACTTTAACATAGCAAATGGTAAATTTTCATCAGAAAATATGGAAGTTTATTTTCTAGTGTAATTATATTTCAATTTAAATCAGTTAATATTTTATGATAATAAAATGTTTTCCAAAGCTGGATATTTTTATATAAAAAAAATTTGTAAATCATCTTCTGAGTGAGACGTCATATTTCATTTCTCCAAATTTGGATTGCTATTGCTCCGTTTATCTTATTTTCGGCAAATTAGCAGCATTTCGGTACCGATTATCGACTTTTGATAGGATGATCGTACCACTGATATATGTATACCGTTTTGATCGTCTCGTCGTGCTGATCTCTGCGGTATATTCAATTCTGTGTTTTGAAATTTGGTATGCAGCGGAATCCGTGTAAATGGTAACCGTATCGGTAATCAGTTTGTGTCTTTTAGTTTCTTACACCATTTCATATTCCACCGTTTAAACCAAAAGCCATTGGCTTTTAAAATACCCAGATATCAACGTGACTTTTGCCATTCACATTAAAACTCATTTGTACCATTGATTTTTTTTTCGATTCTTTATTTCAAGAAAAAAAAAAGAGAAACAAATGTCTATTTTCGTTCTTTTCCCATTTCGCCTGAAGCTTCTTCCCACAGCAACTCCTTCTTTCTTCCTTCTCTATCTCATGCGTCCCCTTCCTCCTTCTTTTGCCGATCACCGTATTTGCCTCGCTCAGCAGCCCGTAGCATAACCACAACCCCAAGCCCATCTCTCCCCTCCTTCCTGTGACACTCACAGCCAAATCCCATCGCCACTCGCTCTCGAGCCTCCGCCTTCCTTGAACCGCCGTTTCCTCTATAACCCGAGCGGATCTAGCAGCTAGCGAAGCAGCCGCATCTCCTCCGCCTTAAGCTCGCGTCGAAGCCGAGCATCATCACCTAGCCTTAATCCTCCCTCCTCCTCCCGTGCCGCCCATGCAGCCCAAGCTTCCTTCTGCACTTTTTTTTAGGTAATATATATTTTAAAGTTTCGGCAGTTATATGTTTGTATATATGTTGAGTGTGTTGTAAAAATACTTACGGTATATTATATTATAGGAGATATGTATTATACATTTCATATATAGGTTATATATTGTTTTGCTTATCATTGTTCAAAAACTAAGTTATATATACTTGTTTAAAAGTAATTTATATAGGTGTTGATCCAAATTTTATGTGTTATGTTAATAAGTATATGAGTTTGGTTTAAAATTTTATGGAGACTTTGTTTATACTAGTTTATTTATACATATATATAAACCTGATATGTTGTCATAATATAATGGTTGTTAAGTTTTGGGTTATATAATGGTCTGTTCATATATGTTCATGTTAGCATAAGTTATAAATATAGATGAGTTTGAATAACTGGATATAGTTTTAAAGTCTGGTTATATATATGTTATAATAATTATTTTAATAAGTGTTTATATATTAAGCTATATATATTAATATTCATATATGATCTGCTTATATATAAAGCTTAACTAAGATTTTACATAATTCGCATGTGAGTTTGTATAGGTATATATATATATAAATATGTTCTGTTATATATAAAAAGTGTTTTGTTTGTAGATTCTTTTATAGTTAGTTTATATATAGGTATGCACATGCCTATTTGGTTACATTTTTAGTGTCTGTACACAAAGTAGCCTGCTATATATATATATATTAGTTATATATATTATGTTAATTTATTTACTTAAGTTATGCAGTATTTTGAAACAGTTTTATAATAATGTATACAATGTTTTATATATATAAGTATGTATATTGTATTCTATCGAAAAAAAATTATATATACATCATTTGGTTTCAAAACAGTTTTTCTTCATATGTGTTTAAGATTTTGTTTTGCTAATGGTTTTTAAGTATAAAGTATATAGCTTTGATCCTTAATACTTGAGTTTAAGAACAATGATTTTGAAATATATAAATACATATATATTTAATTTAATATGTGTTTGAATTCAAAATATGATCTTATATATATATATAAGTTCACTTATACCAATTATCTTCATCGACCCAGTTCTGATTTGATTTCGTCAATTCCTTGTTATCAACTTTGATCATCGAATTCGTGCCAACCTTAGCTTGCTTTGGAATTCGTTACTCAGGTTTGCAACTCAATGCATTATCAAATATCTCTAGCCTTGAAAGGTGAGCGATCACTCACGATTAACTTTCTTATATTTATTAAATTTGATTTCAATTGAAACGACAATTGAAATATGCTGCTGATAGTTATTTACATTGCTATATATATGCTATTATCTATATCTGTTCACCTGTGACATCTGACACCATTTTCTGTTATTTATATTGATGTTATATGCCTGTTATATTATTATCATATCTGTTATCACTCTGCAAGTTCCCTGATAGTATAGAATTCCCTATGGGTTGAAATAATACATACCCGAACGATCTGTAGAATATGAGGAAATCATTACGGGTTGAAATGATAAACCCAAGCGATTTTCATTGACATTGAATTTGGGATTGCGGGTTGAAAAGATATATACCCGTATATATTTAAATTGCGGATTGAAATGATAAATATCTGTATCACTTGACCATAGGATAGAAAATTATATACAAACGCCGTTGGTCTATATATAAATATTTTGAAAATGATTTTTATGGTCTTGGAAAAAAGTATATGGTTTATTAAATACTGATTTTCAAGATATTATATGTAAATGTATTTATAGAGTTTAAAATTTAGGTTTTCTAAATTATATGTTCTGAGAATTGTATAGTTATAAGTTAAATTTTGAAATTATAAATTCTAATAATTTATTTATAATTTTTCTATTTTCAAAATATATAAATAGATTAATGTTTAATATTGTTTAAGTATTTATTGAAAATTTATATTTTCAAATATAGAGTTTATAATGATTTTAATAAATTCAGGTTGGAAAGTGGTTTGAAATTTTATTTATTTAAGAATTATGCTTAAATAAGTTTGATTTGAAATTTATTAAAATTGAAATTTTAAAGATATGATTTTATAACTTGGATTTTATTAAAAGTGACTTAAATGAATATTTCAAACTTATATAAATTTAAATGGGATATTTTGTTTATTTAAATTTATAAATTGAAGTTGTATTTAGATGTTATTGAAATGATTAAGTAAATATTTCAAAACTAAATAATAATAAAGTGAATTTGATATATATATGAAATTATTGAATTTAGTTTTAAAATGTTGAATATATTAACTTTGAAATATATTGAAATTTGAATGGATTATTGTGTGGTTCAAATCTGTATTTGAAATCGATATAATTTAAAATGGTTTATTGAGAAACTGAATTGAGTTGAAATTTATGAATTGAGATTGAAATAAAAATTGAATTTTGGAATTCGAGTTGATTTGAATCGATTTGTGAAATTTGAGGAAGCTATTTTATTATATAAAGTATTTTTAAACTATATCTAAAACTATTTATATTTTACTTTATAAATTATTTTAATATAAACTATTTTAATATAAATCATTTTCAATATAAATTATTTTATTATAAACTATTTTAACTTATAACTATTTTATATAAACTATTTTTATTTTATAAACTATTTTATTATATATACTAATTTTAATATCTAAACTGTTTAAGAGGAAAGTGTTATGGATTCCAAAATGCTATGATTTCAAAGCTATGATTTCAGAGCTATGATTTCAAAGTGTTATGAATTTCAAGGTTTTGATTTCCAAAGTGTTTTGATTTTAAAAGACTTATGATTTCGAAAGCGTTATAACTTTGGAAAGTGATATGATTTTTGGAAATGGATATATTTGAAGTGAAAATGATATCGTATTGATTTAGTTTTTGAAATGAAAATGATATTTTGGTTTTGAAGTATAAACTATTTTGAAATGACCGCAGTGTTATAATAACGTTTGGTTGTTTAAGAGACCGGGATCGGATTAGGGCATACTCTCTATCGATACCGAAAACCACTTTATTTGAAGTGAAGAGAGCGTTGCTTTTTAATTTGGAACGGAGTTAGTATTTTGGAATAAAGAGAAGGGTCTTATTAAAATAATAAAGAAATGAAAAAAAATGAACCCTCTTTTTTAATGTTGGCTTACCTGTGCGAAGACCAGACTCGAAGTTAAAACCTAAAACCCATTTCTTCCATAGCACTAGGATTTATAAGAAAATTTGTTCCATAATTTTACTTCTCAATACTTTATGGGCCTTGCTGTGTTTCATGTTCAACGAACCCTACTGCATCCTCCGTGATCGCTTCTTGTGCTACATTATCGTTGTTCTTCCTTCTCAAGAGAAGTACCCACTTCTCTCTCCTTCCTTGGTTTGTGACATTCTCAGCTACTCCACTCTTTACCAATCTTACCTTTTTATACCTTCGAAGCCCACTGAAGCCCGAGTTGGGTTTCTGGTATCCTGCAAATAGGCAAAGACAAATATATCAGAGCTCAGATAAATATCTCACAGCGGAACTGACTAAAATACAATAGTAAGTAAATACTCACCAAAATAATAACACTTTCTAAACAAGTGTCTCAAAGCTAGAAAGTCTCTGCCATCTACCTAACCTGTAGGATGTTATGAGGAGGGAGTCAGAACTAAAGTTCTGGTGAATGGAAAAATTATACACTTCTAAGTTTAACTCTACATATACCATTTTATTACCATTTTCTGTTATATTAGGTTTGTTGGGTTTCTAATACTCTCGCCTCTATGCATGAATCGTGCCCATCTACTACCTAGTAGATTAAAACCTAATAACTAATATATATGTAGTTATATGCCCAATGACCGTATCGGTCATAGGTACTACCCTTAGTACCTTCCGTATCCTCCTCGCAAAAGAACTTCATCATCTCGCTACTAGGACGTGTTGTGACTACATCTGTAAAAGACAGCTTCGTGAGGCCTACTATACAGATGTTTCGTCGTCTACTATGAAAACGTAAAACCACGTCCGCACTAGCCTATACTAATGCTCAGACATACACAATGTACCACCCAGTGCGTAACTTGAGGACTATACGTAATCGTTTTATCTACTCCCTGAATCCTGCTAAACAAGGTCTACCTTGTACGGAACTCGGTCAGGGATTTTCTATATCTGTAAAGGACTGCTTCATTAGGCCTACAATACAGATATTCTACTTGGTCTGTTTCTTTTCTTATCGTGGCTATGACCCCACGCAGCCACCCCTCAACTAATCGAAAGACCTCTTGAGAGCTAAGTGGTTATGCCCTGCTGCAAACAATCTAAACATCCAATTGGTTGCGCCACTCATCCAATGTCTCGATAGTGAAAAAATCATTGGCCTTTTGGTTTAACTCTAGTCTTTTCCGAACTCGCTTCTTGGTTTGATGCTGGCTTGATATCTGCATGCGACTATCCTTTTGGATCCTGCCCACTAAAACCTACTCGCAAGTCAGAGTATGTTGTCATACGAAGATCATACTCCAAACATCAACCCTTTTGACTGCCTACAATGGTCATGTCATGCAAAAGCAGTCAAGGCATACTCCCTTGATGGACCATCTACAAACCTGCCTCCAGGGGACTGCTTCGTTAGGCCTACCCCAAAGGGCCATCCTAAAGTACCCTCACGTCCCGTTGAAGCCTCGTACTTCCTCTAGTACAAAATATCTAAGTTGGACGTGCTTCTTTTGTGCTAAAAATCTGTGATGAACTACTTCGTTAGGCTCTTCATCCTTTGGGCTGCTTCAAACACATCTTACTCTTTTATTAGACCCTAAGTCTAATCTTTTATTTTGCGTTTAGTTTACTTTTCTTATTCCGTTGGCTACTTATTTACCCTAATCAGCATAAGCTTGTCCCTGCCTCACCTAGCTATTGTAAGACCATCAGTTCCTCACTGAAATGGAATGCTGTTGGTATGGGCCCTGTTACTATGTTTGCTTATTAACTTAGTGTGTTTTAAAATAAGCCTCTTCTGTTATTTCTGCTCCATTTGCTTATTAACTAAATCTAAGTCTTAAAATAAGGCTTTTCTGTTCTTCTGTTTGATTATAACCTATGTTATAATTTTATTTGCGATTGTCACTTCTATATTCTTTTATAATCTATATATTATAAATATAATTACAAGCGTCTCTTTTCTATTCTAGTATGTTTTCTTTTATTATGACATTGAATTCTCTTTAATTCTCTTATACAATTTACAGTTTTCAACAGAACTAATTACTGAAATAAATGCCGAATTAAAATATTAAAGGGAATCTAACGATAATATATCATAAACATAAAAGATATATAATTTAAATCCACTCACCTAAAGTCCTAAGCTTCAATCTTTGTCCCTTTTAATTTGCTACGTTTTTCTCCGCTTTTTCCCCTTTTTGATTCGCTGTAAATTCTCTGATTTGTTTGTGCAGTTCTCTGATTTGCTTGTATGTATTTCCTTCCTTAATTTTATTTTTAGTTTGGGGAAAAATTTGATTAACAAAGGAGAAAGGAAGAGGGAGAAGAGAAGAGGAGTTTGCTGTAAATGACAGCAGCTGATTCAGAGAAAATAGTGTGGGCTAGGGTTAAGTTACGTTCAATTTATAAATGCAGTGAACAACTAGGAACCATCTGATTAACACTAAAAACAATCCTCACCATCAGAACCTGATTTGTTTACGTTAGCTTATAACATATAACTCTCCAATGTTATTCATTTGTTCCTTTGTTATACGACCCTATTAATCCCCATTTCCTTCTAAATAAGATTCTCTCGCTAATTATCCAATTAATTAGATCATACATACATACATACACACACATACATACATACATATATATATATATATATCCGGTATTAATTGATTCTTATATGTTATAATTTCTTACCTATTTGAACACGTCAATTAATACCTCTATTAATTGAATGCATAAAAAAGTTATGTTTTTTAATTTATCCTTATTGATTTACCTTCATCATAAACCTAATTACTTTGTTCGATTTTTGTACGCGTTCCATTTTTTTAACTCGAAAATAAATAATACTATAACTGGCGTTATCTTCTAGCTAATTAATTTACATTATTAGCTATTATAAAAATGACATATTCTTTGATTAATTGACACCCTTTTTTAAAACGCTCAACTAATTGCCAATTAATTAATTGACACGTTTTTCCATTTTAATCGATATCCAAATTAATTCTTATGCGTCACTCAATCACATATTTATTAGCTGTACATATTTAAACCGCCAATTCATTACCCAATTAATTGACATATAAGTTTCCCTCTTTTATTGATTGACGCTTACCTAATGTCTTTAATTAATTTCTCAATTAATTGATTGCGTCAATTATAAATTAATATATGTATGTTATCATTTAATTTATTCTCCACATACATTTCTCTTTATTAGAAGATCCCTTAAGTAATTAATGTTATAAAAATGACATATTGTCTGACTAATTAACGTCTCCATGTCTCTTAATTAATTCTCCTTTTAATTGACTGATGCGTCAATTAATCACACACTCATTGGTTGCATATATCTATGTAACCTTTTAATTTTTTTAAATGCATATATTTGACATTTATATTTCTCACTCTTTTGCAATTATGTTAATTCAATTGATTTTATTTGTCATTAAAGTGTGAGGTGTTACATTCTCCCCCCTTAGGAAATTTCGTCCCCGAAATTTGATAAGGGTTCAATCAAATAAACCTTCGTGCATCCATTCTACACTAACAACCATTTAGTTTACAACCAATTTTGCAATAATCCGTGCATAGTGCAAAGTGCAATACAACATAAAATATATGCATGTACAAGAATTTCTAAGCGGTGCCTCCTATATGAATGTTTTTTTTCTTTTAGAAATTTCTTTTAAAACATGATGCGCACATCATAAATATACTTGCAATTTCTATATGAATGCAACATTTTGAAAACTCAAAACATTTTTAATCCAATTTTTCCCACACTTCTACTGAATAGGAGCACAGTTCAACAAATTTTTCGTCCAAACCTACCACACAACTTTTAATTTTCGAATTTTAGAAAATTCTAATTTTTCAAATTCGATTTCTTATGTTATAAAGAAGGTGGAAAACGGAAACCTCACATTTCTCGTTTTACTTTTGCGCACCTTTTACTATGTACTTGGGACTTATGTCACTATTCTAAAAAAATCTCTATTTTCTTTCCCAAGTACGGTTTACATAAGAATTTTTTTTTTCAAATCTTTTTTTTACAGTTCTCATTTCTTTTAGTTGTCGTCTTTGGTTGCTTTCTTTAAATTTGTTGTTTTCCTTTTAGTTACACTCTCTTCTTTTATTTTCATATTTTATTATTTTTGACTTTAGGCCATCCCCTTAAATCTAGCAGGGAATATGCAATAATTCTAAGTTTTTCCCCATTAAAACTTGTTTTCACCAAACCATTTCTATAAAAAATGTCACTTCATTACTTCAGAACAATTTTTCTTTCATAATTTCAAATCATAAAAACTGGAGTGGATAAGAACAACTATGCCCTATTATCTTCATAACAGCTCATACTCTTCGTTCAAGGTGGGTTTTCTAAAGACACGCAATTAATTGCGGATAACAAGAGAAAACGTTTATTTTTCCTTGCTTAGTCTCTCTAGTTATATTCTCTATAGTATAACTATTATTATCCAATAATACGGTCTCTTATTACTGCACTTTCTACCTAGAGATTTCACACTTTAATGCATTGGAACTATTTCTGCTAAGAGAAGCTGTAAACGCTAAAATTTTCTATGAATACTATAAAGGAGAATGTGCGTTTTGTGTGAAATAACAAGGAGTTTTTGTTTTATTTGAAATAGGCAGTACAAAATACAGTGTTTTCCATATTTTGTACATCTCTTTCACCATGTTTACTTTCCTTATTATTTCAACAAAACGTCTTCATTTATAATGTGGCTGATTCATAGAAACCAATACCATTACTCCTTCATTTTAATGAATTAAAACATGTCAAAGTTATATTCTATCTATAATTATTTTTATCTCTATTTAATTTATTTGAGTTCTTACTACACTAGTGCAGTTACCTACTATTACATGTCAATTACTAAACTTCCTCCAAACATCTATTCTATTTTCAAAATTTTAACAACTTATTTTGTCCAACCACCAAAATATTTATCAAAAATAATTTCGAGCTATATTGCTCTTTTTTCAAAAGAATAGAGTTTTACAAAATTTTCCTTACTGAAAATTTTTAGTTTCCTACAAAAATTTAATCTTTACTGGATTTTCATATTTAATTCTTTCCTACTTTGCAACTCCAAAACTAGCGAGCTATACAAGCTCTATAATTTTTCTGAAAGAATATATTTTTTTTCAATTTTTTCAAATCTAAAAAATATCTCCTTTTCTTTCAAAAATTGTTTTCACACAATTTTCCATGTTTAAACCAGTACATATTTAAAACTGTAAACTTTTAAGTTTAAAACTTGAAAACTCTCTAATTTTTTTTTCAAACTCTTAAAAGTTTAATCATTGGGCTAGACTCAAAGTAGGTTTTTAACTTTCTTATACTTTCCCAAATATTCCCACGAAGTCATTCTTCTCAATCCAATTATATATGTTCCTAATCCATTTCCTCTCTTATGCTTCTATTTATTCTAAGGCACAACTACCCCGCTCACTAATCTGAAACAACTATCAATTTACAGATATTAACATATGGACTTCCGTTATTATACTGAATCTATTGTACATCTCATACTTTGCCACTCTAGGGCTTATAACTCATGGATTCCAAAATCCTAATATTGATGTACAAAACTGTTACTCAAAATCTTCCTATATGTCATTTCTCTTAAAAGTGGGGTTTTCTATGGATCTAGGTATATATAATATAATATATTTATATTTTAAAAAAATACAAATATGTCCACTCTCTATTTATTTAGGAACCTTAAACCTAGGCTCTAATACCAAATGTAACAACCCGAATTCCAGTGGATCCGGAATTTTCGCAAAAATGCTAGAATCCAAGCCCACTAAAGCCCGAGTTGGATTTCTGGTATCCTGCAAATAGGCAAAGACAAATATATCAAAGCTCAGATAAATATCTCACAGCGGAACTGACTAAAATATAATAGTAAGTAAATACTCACCAAAATAATAACACTTTCTAAACAAGTGTCTCAAAGTTGGAAAGTCTCTGCCATCTACCTAACCTGTAGGATGTTATGAGGAGGGGGTCGGAAATAAAGTTATGGTGAATGGACAAATTATACACTTCTAAGTTTAATTCTACATATACCGTTTTATTTCCATTTTCTATTATATTAGGTTTATTGGGTTTCTAATACTCTCGCCTCTATGCGTGATTCGTGCCCATCTACTCCCTAGTAGATTAAAACCTAATAACTAATATATATATATATATAGCTATATGCCCAATAACCATATCGGTCCTAGGTACTACCCTTAGTACTTTACGTATCCTCCTCGAAAAGGACTTCATCATCTCGCTACTAAGACGTGATATGACTACTGTAAAGGACAGCTTCGTGAGGCCTACTATACAGATGTTTCGTCGTCTACTATGAAAACGTAAAACCACGTCCGCACTAGCCTATACTAATGTTGGAACATCCACAATGTACCATCCAGTACGTACCTTGAGGACTATACGTAATCGTTCTGTCTACTCCCTGAATCCCGCTAAATAAGGTCTACCTTGTACGAAACTCGATCGGGGATTTTTTATATCTGTAAAGGACTGCTTCGTTAGGCCTACAATACAGATATTCTACTTGGCCTATCTCTTTTTTTTTATCGTGGCTATGGCCCCACGCAACCACCTCTCAACTAATCGAAAGACCTCTTGAGAGCTAAGTGGTTGTGCCTTACTGCAAACAATCTAAACATCCAATTGGTTGCGCCCCTCATCCAATGTCTCGATAGTGAAAGAATCATTGGCCTTTTGGTTTAACTCTAGTCTTTCCCGTACTCGCTTCTTGGTTTGATGCTGGCTTGATATCCGCATGCGGCTATCCTTTTGGGTCCTGCCCACTAAAACCTGCTCGCAAGTCAGAGTACGGTGTCATACGAATATCCTACTCCAAACATCAACCTTTTTGACTGCCTACAATGGTCCTGCCATGCAAAAGCAGTCAAAGCATATTCTCTTGATGGAACACCTACAGACCTGCCTCCGAAGGACTGCTTCATTAAGCCTACCCCAGAGGGCCATCCTAAGGTACCATCACGTCCCGTTGAAGCCTCGTACTTCCTCTAGTCCAAAATATCTAAGTTGGACATGCTTCTTCTGTGCTAAAAATCTATGATGAACTACCTCGTTAGGCTCTTCATCCTTTGGGCTGCTTTAAACTCATCTTACTCTTTTATTATATCCTAAGTCTAATCTTTTATTTTGCGTTTAGTTTACTTTTCTTATTCTGTTGGCTACTTATTACCCTAATCAGCATAAGCTTGTCACTGCCTTACCTAGCTATTGTGAGACCATCGGTTCCTCACTGAAATGGAAGTGTAAGTTTTAAAATAAGTCACTTCTGTTATTTCTGCTCTATTTGCTTATTAACTTAATCTAAGTCTTAAAATAAGCCTTTTCTATTCTTTATGTTTGATTATAACCTATGTTATAATCTTACTTGCGATCGTCACTTCTATATTATTTTATAATTTATATATTATAAATATAATTACAAGCGTCTCTTTTCTATTCTAGTCTGTTTTCTTTTATTATGACATTGAATTCTCTTTAATTCTCTTATGTTACATGAAAATCTTGTCTTGTGCCTACGTCCGACTGTTACAAATTTACTTATCATAATAACTGCTTTGCTTTTATTCTACTATCTGCGCAATAAATGCAGATCTAGTTACATTACTTCTAGTCTTGTCTAATAATTAACTTGATTTCTTCTTTACTTCCTTTAATTCTTTACTTTATTTTCTTATATTCTAGAAAGTAGTTCTATTATATTTGGTTAGTTATAAAAACTGTGCTAAAAATTCATTTCCAAGTTTTAATACTAAATAATGCTATAAACAATAATCTGTAACCATAAGATATCTTTTATTATTTCTTTACTTTTTGGGTAGTGCAAAATACAGCAGTGTCTCTATTTTACACTAATTCCCTTTTTCTTTCTTTTATGCTTACAATTACGTTTATCGTTGTCTTTTGAATATTAAAATATGAAAATTTATTCTTTTTTTTAAACCAACCAACTAATCTATCACTAACTCCCAATCAAGTTATTAAAATTTTCCCTTTCCATTTATTTTTCCCCTTTTAGCATAATTTACTGTAAGTTTCTAATTTTCTCTTTCTATTTTAGTTTTTCTTATTTTACATCTAATTTCTATAAATCTAGTGTTTTTCTATTTTAGTCCATATTTACGAATTCTTCTCTTTAACTATTTTATTTGAGCAAAAAGGAATAAAAAGAAGCTATCATTTACAGGCTAAATTTCAACTTTAAAATAAATGTAAATAACTGTAAATTTCTTACTTTTAGACTTATGCGTTTCTCTAACTATCAAACCTAATATTATTCATATTCAATAGGATTACTATCTTTCTTTTCCATATAAATAATAATTAAATACAAGCTTTCTTATACAATTTACAGTTTTCAACGGAACTAATTACTGAAATAAATGTCGAATTAAAATATTAAAGGGAATCTAAGGATAATAATTTCCTACCTATTTGAACATGTCGATTAATACCTCTATTAATTGAATGCATAAAAAGTTATGGTTTTTAATTTATCCTTGTTGAATTACCTTCATCATAAACCTAATTACTTTGTTATATTTTTGTACGTGTTCCAATTTTTTTTAACTTGGAAACAAATAATCCTATAACTGGCATTTTCTTCTAGCTAATTAATTTACATTATTAGCTATTGTAAAAATGACATATTCTTTGATTAATTGATACCCATTTTTAAAATGCTCAACTAATTGCCAATTAATTAATTGACATGTTTTCCCATTTTAATCGATATCCAAATTAATTCATATGTGTCACTCAATCACACATTTATTAGTTGTACATATTTAAACCGCCAATTCATTACCCAATTAATTGACATATAAGTTTTCCTCTTTTATTGATTGACGCTTACCTAATGTCTTTAATTAATTTCTCAATTAATTGATTCCATCAATTATAAATTAATATATGTATGTTATCATTTAATTTATTCCCAACATATATTTCCCTTTATTAGAAGATCCTTTAATTAAGTAATGTTATAAAAGTGACATATTCTCTGACTAATTGACGCCTCTATGTCTCTTAATTAATTCTCCTTTTAATTGATTGATGCGTCAATTAATCACACACTTATTGGTTGCATATATCTATATAACCTCTTAATTTTTTCAAATGCATATATTTGACATTTATATTTTTCACTGTTTTGCAATTATGTTAATTCAATTGATTTTATTTGTCATTGAAGCGCAGGGTGTTACAACGACTGTTTATTCTAAGGTAATTTCCCCCCTTGAAGTTAGTATTCAAACTTCTTTGGTTTTACTTCTCCTTGAATTTAAAACTTTTATTTATTAAACTTAGAAATGATTAGTTTGGTGTTAGTTTTAATTTAGTTTAGTTTAAAATTTAAAACTTTATAATTTGTTTTGAATAAAATTTAAAAACCGTTTGATCAAATTACTAAAACCTATTTAATTTTTAATATATAAACTTTGAAATATATAAATTATGTTTAAATTGATTTTTAAGATAAATTTTAATTTTAGTTGTAATCTTAACTAGTTTATTTTGATGATTGTATATTAATTTTATATTGGATTTTAAGTTTACAGTTTTAAAGAGCAGCGATTTCAATATGAGATTCAAATCATAAATCGTAAAGTTCAAAATTTAAATCGAAACGTGATCTGAATTGTGATTCATGGGTCTGAGTGGAATTCAAATTGTAAGTTGTAAAAATAGATTATACTTGTTTGTAAAATTCTACACTCTTTTTTTAATTAATGGAATAACATTTGTAAAAATAAAGTGTGCTCGTTAAGAAAATTTTACAATCTATTTTTACATTAAGAAAGAGAACTGTAAACATGTTTTTACCGTCTGCGAACATTCTTATGAAAATAGAGTGTAGTCATTTAGAGAATTGTAAGGGACATTTACCGTCCGCGAACATTTTTGTAGCTACGGTGAGGGTTGGGGGTGGTATAGCCCTTTGGGCATAGTAGTAGAAGAGATTGATAAGCAAATAATGACTTGGATTGATTCTAGACATCGCTTTGAGCCTCGGTTTAATTTCGAGACTAAAAGGACGTGTGGCATGAGTGTTTCAACCATTTACAGCATGGTAGCTTATCAATGAAGGAGTTAACCAATTTAACCTTTTAGCTAAATGCTGAATGGAGATGATTATCACTCCTTTAGAGCAAGCAAGGAAGATTGCCTAGGTCCTAATGCATGGATTTGAAATTTATTGCTTAGTTACATCCCGAGCTTGACCCCTTGCCATGTAGGTTAATTCCTTTGTAATGATTAATCTTATATGGTAACCTTGGTTGTCAAGCTAGGTATAGTTACCGAGAGTACTTCCATTCGAATTTGATGCACTAGTTTTTGAGTAGAGCGGGGTTGTTCAGTGAAGTGTGACTTGAAATTTCATCCGGTTAGGGTTCGATGAATGTTCAGTAATAAGTAAAGACTGAGCAAATGAGTTACAAGCATTTGCCTATAACTACTCATGTTAGAAGTGATTTCCCCCTTGTGTTGGTAAACCTTAGGTGATCGGAGCAATCCCATGTGCTAAAAAGTTATTTCCTAAGGATCAGTCTGCTTGCATACTCATTCTTAATCGCTAGTTCGAGCATGGGGTTTCTAGGTGATTTGCACCAGTTAGGCAAGGGTTTTCGCTCAATTACTAATAGCGAGCTCTTAAGTCAGATTCTTGTGGTGATTGAGATATTTCTAAAATACGACTCTAGTCGCACGAGGAAATTTCAATGGTCGGACCAAGGAACCAGATCAGATCGCATAGGAGGAGTTATGTGGCTGACTCTTGTTTAACAAAGAAATCGTGCGAGCGTACAAAAGATTGGATCAAGCATCGTATATTATTTTGGATGATCTTTATTGTTGCAAAATTATAGTATATCATAGTTAAGGTTGCTTGTGATAATTCGAAAAAGGACTTCTTAACTAGTTATGCAACAATTCGGATAATCTTCTAAGTGGCAGGATACTTGCTTAGGAGAGGGTCGCAGTATACTTAGTATATTATCCATGTTAACATTGTATTCTTGAGGTTAGTTTGAACCGAACAAAACCAAGCATTTGTAAATCATCATTTAGCAATGATTTGATTAATAGAGTTTTCTACTTTGGAGAGTGAGTTCTGTTTGAAAAGGAAGGAAAAATTAAGACTTATTCGCTTGATTTATTCGAGAGTTTTGGGATTTAATGTTCTAGCATATCATATAAGTTTTCATTTTCATAGCGGGAGGTGTAATAGCCTTTCGTATATTATATTCACGAAAGGAGTTACACCACTTAAGCATTATGCCCGTCTTGACGGCCGAACAGACTCATTGGTGTTTATAGGGTACCATGCTTGTTTCGACTATTGTTGGTCACCGTGCATGTCAACATAAATTTTTTGGTATGTTTCATTGTTTTGAATGCTTGTTGTTGGTGTACTGTTGCTTGCTATTATTTTATTATTGATTTATTATTGTTGCTTGATGTTGTTTGCGGTTGTTAATTATTGATTGGTTGTTTATTTTGATTGATTGCTTGCTTGTGGTTGCTTAATTATTGATTGATTGTATAATTTTGTTAATTGATTGATTTATTTTTGCTGTTTATTGATTGCTCGTTGTTAGTTGTTATTGCTAGCATATTATGTTATATTTCCTTTTCCATAGAAGGAGTGCACAAAGTATTTCATGAATCCTGTTTGTATATGGGTATTATTCTAGCGACGTCATCGTGATGAGTCAACTAGAGAAGGTGGATGTGAATCGGATGTAGCTTTAGACCTCGAGGGCCTATTCATTTTTGAGAATAGGCCTGTGTGGCTTTGGACCGTCAGGGTTAAGCTTGTTTGTGTTCGATGAAGCTTTGTATTAGTACGTCTCCAATTACTTAAGAAAATTGTTGTTTTCCTTTTTGTTTTATTAGAATGCAAGAAAGCATGGTGTAGAGCTTGCTTTGTTGTTACTTTGTATTTTACAAGTGTGTTTATTGTTTATTCGAGATGCTTGTTGCATTAAATGTGTCTGTTGCACAGTTACTTGTAACATGTTTATTTGAGATACATATTGCATTGTTTGATATAGACTATTTATTTTAGATGATTGTTATATATGATTTATTATACTTAAATCCATGGTTCAAAGTTGCAATTGTGTTTAATCCTCTTTGTTAAGTACATGATTAGGTACATGAAAACAGTTATGCGCTATTGGGATGCTTATTTATTCAGATTTGCATCTAAATGACATACCCTTGCTGTAAAAGAGGTATATAAGATCTGTAGTGCAGATGGTGTGGATATATATGATTGTATGTCCTCAGAAATGAAATGCCTTAGATATGGGATGCCTCATACATGAGATGTCTATAAATATATCTTATTTTGGGATTTTGCAGAGCTAGCTGCACAAAGCAGATGCTGCCAAATTTTTCTGAAACAAGAGGAGCATTAGAATCCTAAGGGTTATGAGTTGTATTATGTGCGTTGGTCGGTCAGGTTGCATTGTCATATTTATATAGTAATTTCAGAGATGAAATTCTTTTAAGTGGGGGAGAATGTAATAACCGCATTTTTTATGACCAGAAATTTAAATAATTAATTTAAATAAGATCATTAATTACTTGAAGGTCAAAAATCTAATTTTCACATAAAGTCAAATTAGGACCCGAGACCACTTCTGTTGAGTTAGGATCGATGTTGTGAAATAAAATGAGTATAAATATCGTTACATTTGGAGTCACTGTTTTTTTTACGATTTACGTATTGTTATACATTTTTACAAAAATATGTGCACAGTTGAGTCAAGTTATTGTTTAAGTAGGTATTTGGAATAATTGATTAAAACCCGTATACATAAGTATTGTGTTCTATTCGTATTGAATAGAATTAGATGGAGTCGATATTAATTCATAACGTAGATATAAATTAATTAAACTTTAATTTGTAGTAGGATCAGTTATAGAAATATTATTATATGTTTTATTACCGATCTGTGGGATAATTGATGGAGATCCTATATATATAAATATTGTATTCTATTCATATTGAATATAATTGGATGGAGTTGATATTAATTTATAACATGATTAGAAATTAGTTAGAATTTTAATTTATATCTATATTGTTGATAGAAATATTATTACATGTTTTGTTACTAATCGAAAATTAGAAGTATGACCTTCAAAATAAGCCGTAAGACTAAAATAATAATTTAGGCAGGTTAAACTTGTATTAAAATGGCTTTGAAGTTTATCTGACCTTGATATTAGTTTATTATAGTGAAAATCAATGATTAACCAACTAGTGAATTTCTATAAAGGTGATTGGAGAAGTTAGAAATTACAAAAAATTATTGTATTATTTAATAGGGATTGATTAAGGTTATAAAATCCTGAAGGTTGTAATAGTCTGCCATTTTAACTTTATACCCTAAGAAATGGTTTGAGGTATATATGCATGCATATATATAGAAATTATATACATGAGCTATATAATATTTTAAGGCCTTATTGATAGCTAAGCTTAGTTTAAATGGAAGAATTAAGTGAAAATAAGCTTAGTATGATTGATGGGCAAGTGCATTATTTTATACAATAAGTGTAAAACTTCTATAAAATAATATGAAGAAGATATAAAATTGTTAGATTGGTTACTTAAGTATGATGCATTTTTGTTGAATCATTTATATGATTGTACATGTGAATTGTTATTGATATTGATACGATAGATTTGTTACTTCAGTTGTGTATTTCTTTCATGTATATAAATACGAACGATATGTGTTTGTTAGTTCCATATAGTTGGACTAGTTGTGTATATATGCCTGCATACTGTTTATGTGAGTTATATATGTTGATATTTATATAAAGTTCTGGTATGTCCGACCTGGGGCTACTGGGAGATGTACAAGATATTATATATATATATATATATATTGATATACGGTTTAAAGCATTTATATATAGTTTCGGTATGTCACACATGGAGCTCCCGATTGGTGCAAGGAATTCATTGTACCATCGAGGCGCACGACCTGTAGACGTGGTTCCAAAGCAGGGGCGGAGATAAACTGGGATGCCGGTCTATAGTAGGCCATATATTGTTCTGTAGTACTCTTGGGTGTTGTGACATGACCTATATACCAACTTCTTTTAAGGTGTTGGTTTTTAGGGGAGTCCACAACATAGTCGTGGCTCTCGATAAGTTTCTTTGGTAGCTAATGGCAATTCGACATGATTTATCGATGCGCAAGTTAGGCGTATGTATAGTTCGGAATGCCCAACTTGGTGTTACTAAATAGTGGACGAAATATATTTTATAGAAATATAAATATGCAGTTCAAGTGATTCATATATATAATTATAGATGCATGGTTTGGGCGATTTATATATATTGGCTTGGTATGCCTAACATGAGGCAACAATGTAGTGCGAAGCACTTCAAAAACGAATCAAGATCTACATGGGAACTATAATACTTCGGTGTCGTGTACCCACGTGGGAAGAGTGTATATGGGGTTTAGCGTTTACACTACGATTCTGGTATATCAGTATAGACAACTGGAAAGAAAAGATGCTACTGAGGGAATCCATCGTACCATTGAGGCACATGACCTGCAGATGTGGTCCCGGAGAAGGGGTGTAGAGAGACTGGAACGCCAGTCTAGAATAGGTCATATACTGTTTCGTAGTACGATGGGATGCTGCGATAGGACTTACATGCCACCTTCTTTTGAGGTGTTGGTTTTCAAGGAAGTCCATAAGGTAGTTATGGCTCTCAATAGGTCTCTTTAGTTGCTAAAGACAATTTGGGATGGGCATTGGTTATAGATATCTGTATTTCAATTTTGGGGTATGGAGATGTTATGATTAGTAGCATTATTATATCGATGTATTTGTTTTGCATTTCAAATGCTTGGATATGGATCATTGAATCGATTGGTGTCTGTAGCGGACTCCACTCATCAGCAATGATGGGTATCAACTTATTCTCTATGTGTCTCTTATCATTATGATTGTACATGTTATATTGGTTGGTTGATTATTATTATTGAACATTGTTTGTTAGACTTATATTGAGATGTTTATTACTCCAGCACCGGTGCATTGGGTTACCGCTATCATAGTATGTTGTTGAGTTTTAGTTACATTATATTAGTTATGCCGACCCGTTGACTACAGAAGAAGAGTGGATTATGGTATGATTTCTTACCTTTGAGTTGGGTTTAATTTACTTGTTTATGGGTAGTCCGGATTATCCCTGAGCATGTTTGTGGAGAGGATCAGCTGCGCCTTAGAAGTTTCATGTTTTATTTGTATATGATTTTGATATATAGTATTGTGAGTTAGTTCCCCTCACACCAGGCTTTATGTTTGACATGTGTTTTGTCTTTGTTTGTTTATGTCATGACAACTCTTGGGCACTCGATTGAGTAGTTTGGGAGCTAGGCGCTTTTGGGGATATATTTTTAGGGCAGCTGGAGCACTTTAGAGGCACAATCGATACCTTTGATATTTACTTGAATTTGTATTAGTACATGACAAATACGCTATTTATACATGAGACTTATTGTATCAAATATTGTATTTCGACTTTCTATATTGATATTTATTTATCGGTTACTTCCATCAGTATAGTCTCTTATATATTGTTTATCTTGTTATGTTCATGTATATTCAATATATTATATATTATCATTCGGTTGTGAGAATCTATCGCTGCGTGTTAGTTCAGTGCTTTTTTTTATTTTACCCTGATGGATTGTCTTTTGTGGTATTCAAGAGTCAAATGTTGTCACTAGACATTGATTCAGGGTATTACGAAGCACGGGTCGTTACAATATATATATATATATATAACTTTTTATTTAATAAAATAATAAATATAATTTTATAATTTATCATATATAATATGATTTAGTCAAGATTTTCAAATTTGAATTTTAAATAAAATATTTAATTTTATCTTGGTAAACAAAAGTTCAAATTCAAATTTAGATCTAAGATATTAATTCAAAGTTGTAAAATATCTTATATTTGACTAAGTAAGATTATTATAAAATAAATATATTGATTTAAATACAACATGACTAAAAATAATTTTTTTAATTAATTTTAAAAGATATATATTTGTATTTAAATTAAGTATAAATAAATACTATAAAAATTATGTATGCGTGTGAGTGTATACACACACACACACACTTTCAACAATATTTTTTATATAAAACATCGAAAGTAATTTAATAAATAAACACACATACACACTAACATATAATTTAAAGCACTCTTTTAATTATATTATAATATATATATATATATATATATATATCTTTGGCCTACTCTTTTTTAATTGCAAAGATCAATTTAATTTTAAATGTCATATATATTATTTTAATTTAAATTATAACACACACACACACACACATATATATATATCTTTGGCCTACTCTTTTTTATATTGCAAAGATCAATTTAATTTTAAATGTCATATATATTATTTTAATTCAAATTTGGTATAAATGTATATTATAATTTAAATGATTTTAATTAATAATTAATAATTTAAAATTAGTAAAAAAAAATTCAAATTTAGAAAATTATTTTACATACTTTAGAATGATTATATGGCCGAAACAAAAATATACATATATTTTTGTTAACCCGCCTTTTGGCAAGGCAGTACACATGCAGATTTAATCCAACAGACTTCATGATCATTAAGGCAGAAAGTCCGAAGAGATGTTTATCAGGATTGAAGTTCGATTATATTTGAAACTATAGACTATGGTTGAATGGATTTGGATGGACAACACTCTAAATATTGCTAAGTATGGAACTAGCACTCCTCCTAGGAGAGGGATCAGATTGGAATATTCACTCTACAAAAAGGGACCGGAATAGAGGGATCGGAGTAGAGGGATCGAACTGAACAGGATGTACACAACATAACTCAATGATGATCGCTCCATAACTCAACAACCACAAAGCGGATTGGAGTGAAACTTTTGAAACAAGAAGAGGGGACCCTAGGGAGTCCATCCTAAGGATCTCACTCCAAGAATAGGAGTTTGGAGGGATCAACCCTCATCCCTCTAAATCCCTTGTCCCTACTCAAAGATCGATTTAGTTGAATTTGCAGCAATGATTGGTCAATAACTCAAAATCTATAGATGCTATCAACATGAAACTTGGAGTACAAGCATATTACAACATGAGGAACACCCCATAGGGATCGCAGCCCCTAACTCCATCAAAACAGGGATCGGCCTCGATCCCTATTATTGAGAGCGATCAGTCCAAATTTTCTTGGGCCGGTTCGTCTGGGCCTGGAGATTCTTCTGGAGAAATTTCAGTCTGATCCATATATGGCTTCCCCTATAAATACAGCAGGCATGACATCAGCAAAGGGATCTTCTTTCTGGTTCACTTTATCTTCTATCTAGGCTACACTCTATCACTTTGATTATCGAAATTCATATCATTGTAACTGTAACAGCAGTATAAACAAATAAAGGATTACTTTGAAGTGGATGTAGGCCAGAGTTACCGAACCACTATAAATCTATGTCTTTCTTTATTTGCTTTCATATTGTTTTAATTTTGTTCATATATTTATCTTTATATTTCTGTGATTGGATTGGATATTGGTGCTTTCACGTACAACTGGGTGTTGGTGATCATTCTTGATGCTAACATTTTGGTGCTTTCACCGAGAGAGCTAACCCCCGCGGATTTGGAATTTAGGTTCAAAGTTTGGAAAAGAACTAAAGCTTAGATTTGGAGCAATGGTGAGACAAACGACAAAGAGAGTGCTACTGGAAAGGATCCACTATGGAGGGAGTTAGGAGGCTTCCTCGGGAGCTGGAGCTAATCAAGCATCTATCTACATTACTAGGGATGAAATGGAAACGATGATGGATGTTATGCAGGAAAGGATGTTGAAAAGGCAGAAGGAGATGATGCAGAATTTACTCCAACAGATTGGATAAGCTGGAGCGTAGAACCAAGGGAATAGAGTAGTAGGAGCTAATGATAACTTAGATCAAGGAGTTGAAGCAACATGAATCGTTGAAAATGGGAACCGGGAACATGAAGACGGAGCTATTGGAGAAAGAAATGGAACAGAGCAGTCGGGGGTAATCCTCGGCCATCTTAGAGGGACCAGCCCCGATCCTCAAAGGCTTAGGAGCATGCTCCGGGTCTGGTCGATTGCGATGTTGGAGGACCTGCGGTCAATCTCATGGAGCTTGGTGCAAATCAAAATTTAGATGCTCATCCGAAGGAGTACATTCTAAAATTCCCTCATGGACTCGGGGGGCAATTTGGAAATGATGATAGGAGACTACCTCAAGATGGCAATGCCAGGTTTGCAGAGATGATCAAGCGAGCTATGTGTGAAGGATTGGTGAACAGGGATTTGGAGAATGTAAATAGAAGTCCATTCACTCCTAATATCAGGAATGCTAGGAATCCATTGGAGTTTAAACTATCAACGCTGAAAGTATACGACGAAAAGTCGGACCTAACTATGCATATGAATTGATATATATGATACATGGAAGTGCTGGGGGCATCAGAGGAAGTCATGGCACGATGCTTCCTCTTGTATTTAACGGATATAGCTGCACTGTGGTTTAGGCGGTTGGAGAGCATTCTATTGGCACATGGACGGAATTGATCGAAAGATTTATGAGGGAGTTCAGGGTTCATATTTCGAGACCCAAAAATGTGATGAGTCTGGCAATACTGAAGCAAGAAGACGGGAGAGTCTCTAAGGAGTTTTCTAACACGATTTAATGCCACGACGGGATCGGTGGATATGCCAAATCCATACATGGTTTTGATGGCAACTATATCATAATTTGCTAATGGCACGGATTTCAAGGATTCATTGGCGCGGGATCCACTATGGATCTCGGGGAGTTTTATCATGAAGCAGAAAGGTTCCTGCAATAGAAAGACGCATGAGCTGACAACTTGAGGTGAACGTTGTGCAAAGCGGAGGATCATCAAGAGATGCAAACAAGAATTATAAAGGCAAATAGAAACTGGATGATGGATATGATGGGACGAAAAGGCGATGGAAAGAGTGGGAGCTGAAGTTCCTCACCTACTCGGATTTGACGAAAAGCCTAGAACGGATTTATTTGGACATTAGAGGGCAACTCCCCTATTGAAAACCGACAAGGAGGGATCCCACGAAGCGGGATTATATGTCTGGAAAGTACTGCCTATTCCATGAATTGAACGGGCACACCACATATGAATGCAGGCATTTGAAGGATATGATTGAGGAGCACGTGAGGAGCGACAGACTGCCGTAGTATGTAAGGAATCAGACAACTGCAGTGGAACAAGAGTAGCCACCGTCCACATCGAATGGAAACAGGAATGGCCTTGGATCGGGGTCACGGATCATCATCAATTGATTGTGATAGTAAGGGCAGAATTCATGACTTTGACTCCAGCCATAATAATAATAATAATAAACTCTATAATAAGACGGCTAAATCACTTACACATGTACAAGATCGAGGATGATCCATAGGCACGCTCTGAGATGATGAACTGTCATACCTGGAGAGGCACCCTTAGGCTTTTTTAGTTTTTTGGATTTCTAGATGTATGAACTCTTATTCGTTAGGTTATTTATGATCCGCATTACTGCGATGAATAAAACAGGCCGCGATTATTGTCTCGATCGAAATGACGGGGTGGTAACCGCAAGGTGTGAGTCCCTTTGCCAACGAGCGACAGAATGGACTCGTACATGGATTAAGTCCTCAACTGGAGAGTCGAGGCCGAAGAATAAAACCCAACAGGACATTAGGTATGGATTATGCCTAACAAGGAGTAGGTCGCTTCGCCGGAGAGCGACAAATCGACCTACTCAGGTCGTCGAGTATGGATTATGCTCAGCAAGTGTTCGGAGTGACCACGATCCGCTTAGGACTTAGGCCAAGACATCACTTAATGTTCAGGGACACTGAACTGGAGTATAGAAAGTAATGTCGCTTCACCGGAGAGTGACAAGATCGGCTTACTCGGACATCGAGTATGGATTGTGCTCGACAAGGACCTGGAGAGGTCACAGATTTGGATATCAGCTTCGAACAGCTATGGATTTGGATATGGACCCAGAGCGGTCTACGAAATTGGATATCGACTTGGAATGGTCATGGATTTCACCGACGATCCGGAGAGATCATGGATTTGGATTGGCAACAGATTGGATTTGGATTGGATAATATGGCTATCGATGAATTATGGACTTCGAATTTTGGATTTATGGAAATTCAAAACACACCTCCCTATCACAAGGCATTTTTTGGGGGGCAAAGTGTTAACCCGCCTTTTTGCAAGGCATTACACAGGCAAATTTAACCCAACAGACTTCATGATCATCAAGGCAGAAAGCCCGAAGAGATGGTTACCAGGATTGGAGATCGATTATATTTGAAACTATGGACTATAGTTGAATGGATTGGGATGGACAACACTCAAAAAATGTTAAGTATGGAACTAACACTCCCTCTAGAAGAGGGATCGGATCAGAATATTCACTCTATAAAAAAGGATTGGAACAGAGGGATCGGAGTAGGGGGATCGAATTGAACAGGGTGCACACAACACAACTCAATGACGATCGCTCTATAACTCAACAACTACAAGGCGGATTGGAGTGAAACTTTAGGGACAAGAAGAGGGGACCCTAGGGAGTCCACCCTAGGGATCGCATCCCAAGAAGATGAGTTTGGAGGGATTGTCCCTCGTCTCTTTAGAGGGATCGACCCTCATCCCTGCTCAGGGATCGGTTTAATTGAATTTGCAGCAATGATCGGTCAATAACTCAAAATATATAGATGCTATCAGCATGAAACTTGGAGTACAAGCATATTACAACATGAGGAACACCCTATAGGGATTGCACCCCTAACTCCATCAAAATAGGGATCGGCCTCGATCTCTATTAGGAGAGCGATCGGTCCAAATTTCTTGGGCCGGGTCGTCTGGGCTTGGAGGTACTTCTGATGAAATTTCAGTCTGATTCGTACACGGCTTCCCTTATAAATACAGCAGACATAGCATTAGCAAAGGGGTTCTTCTTTCTCCTTCACTTCATCTTTTATCTAGGCTACACTCCATCACATTGATTACTGAATTTCATATCATGTAACTATAACAACAATATAAACAAATAAAGGACTAATTTGAAGTGGGTGTAGGCCGGAGTTAGCCGAACCACTATAAATATGTGTTTTTCTTTACTTGCTTTCTTATTGTATTAATTTTGTTTTTCATTTATTTCTTTTCATATTTCTATGATTGGATTGGATATTGGTGCTTTCACATACAATTGGGTGTTGGTGGCCATTTTTGACGCCAATAATTTTATTTATATTATTATGTTAAAATGAATAAATGCATTTAACTTAGATTGATATATCGAATTATAACTAAAGCATGGCAATTAATGTATATGAAAATGATTATAAATAGCATATCATACCCAAAGTTGTTAGTTCGGTGTATCGCCGCTTGAGTTGAGTTGTTGATGTTTTTAGGCCGAAAGGATGACTGAATAGAGATCGACTATGATGAGGGAGGATAGATGTAAATGGAGGCCAAGGATGGGAGAAAGCAGGAACCAAAACAATTTAGATTTGAGTTGCTTACATAGAGGAACAAGGGAAAAATATCTTCCACTATTCTCTCTTTCTAAGTCTAACTCCTAAGACCTCTTCTTTATTTCCTTATGGTCGACCCTTTATTGGTCCCGTGATGGACTAATAAAATACAAAACCCAATTGCAATCAATTCAATATAAATCCAAATTAAATGTACATCGATATCGTATATTAGTATGTACATATATAACTTTTATATATGTATTAGTTACTATTAGCACCCAAAATATTTCTATAGACTACTTTATTTACTAAGTACACCCCAAACATAAAATACAATAATAATTAATATTTCTTTAACATTAAATAATTTATAAATAGTTTTAAATAATTAAATCGGGTAGTGTTTCAAAGACTGAACGAATTCTAACTTGTGACACAAAAGCGTGAATTCAGTTAGCAATTAATAACTGAACAATTCAAAAGTTAACATCCACACACCACCTTAGCTAATGGTGTGACAATTTGGCTTATCTCATCACTTATTTATTTCATTAATAAAATCAATTTTTACGACGTATTAGGCGTCACCCTTTAACAACGATTATTTACACACATTCTCGTCGTAAAAAATATATCGCTTTTGAAATTATGGAATTTGATTGGTCAAATTCCAAAATTATCCATATTCAACTCGATTAGTCCATTAAAAAAGTCTTTGATTCAATAATAACATTTACTATTAATTGTGCTATTTTGATAAGTGATTTTGAGTTTGAGTTGACTATAGTTGACTGTGATACCAACCCGATACAACCGAGAAAATGAATTCCTTATTGAATATTATTTCAATTCTAATGCTTCAACTCAGGTCAAACTATAGTCGTTCGATGGTCACCATTTAAGTATACCAAGATGGAGTGTCCACGTCGAAGTTCAATAGTATTCTCAAGCCAAAAGAACCTTGTAACATCGTCACTCTGAGATTTCCTGTTTGACCTAGTTGTTATCAACTAACATGAAACTTTCGGACAACCATTCCATTGCATAGTTATTCAACTACGAATACGTAACCCTTTGGTACCCAATAGTCATGATTAATGCACTATTCAGCATTTAGAGAGTGTTACGAACTCTGTTCTTAATAAATACCGTTTAAGTTTCTCTATAAATATCATCTCTATAACAACCGAAGAGGGGATTCAGACTCTGCATCTACTTTACTCTTATCTCCTTCCCTAAGTACACTTTAGAAACGCCATTGTAAATTTGAGATATACTAGATTATGGTCATATCTGATAAAATTAGTTGTAGTTTAAAGAGAAAACGATTAATAACAATGATTAAAGTAAACGTAGGTTGGAGAAATCGCCGAACCACTATAAAAATGTATCTCCTTTTATGCTTTTACCTTTATTTTATTAGAACGGGTGTTTTCATACAATATTCGGGCGTTGGTGCCATTTTTGACATCAACATTTTGGTGTTTTCACTGGTAAAGAGCGAGATTTCACAACCTAAAGCTTGGATCTAAAGCTTGAAGAAGATGAAGAGGCCTGACACTATATATAAGATTGGAGGAAGTCAACCAGAGCATGTGGACAACCATGAGGTATCCTTAAATTTTAATAATTCCATCTACGTGATCAGAGATGAGATAGAGAGAACGATGAAAGAAATGCAAAATGAAATAATGGCTTGACAACAAGAAATGCTAAAAGGATTTTTCTAGAGGAAGGGACGACATGGGATGGTTGGAGTTGTTGAAATTCAGAACCAAGGGCCAGGAACTAATGAAGGAACATCTGGAGTTGGAATGAAACAAACTAGAATGGTGCCCCCATGACCACGACCATTCGACACAGATCAAAATCTTCTTAGTACCGAGAGGATTTTACTCGGTGGAAATGTTGGATTGGACTTAGGGCAAGCTGGGATGTCGAGAACGGACGATGTTGAAGCCATAAATGCAAGACAGAACGCAAGTACACAACAACCGGATGAATATGTCCTAGAACTTCCTGTATGAACGGAGACAAAATAAAACCAGAGGTGTAAATCAAAAAGCGGGCATGCACATAGAGGAGCATGTTCTAGAATATCTGCTGGAGTTTCCCTATAGGAGTAGAAGGCAGAATGCAACTAGTGGTCAAAGGCTTATGTTAGACGATAACGGTCGGATGGTTGAGATGATCAAGAAGATAGTTAGAAGTGGACCCCATACCCGAATTTGGAGGACGTAAGCAGGAATCCATTTACCGCTAACATCTGGAATGCGATAAAGCCTCCAAATTTCAAGCTTCCAACGTTGGAAATGTATGATAGGCAAACAAATCCAATAGTTCGTATAATGAGATACATTGACATATGGAGTTGTTGGGTGCTTCTAAGGAGGTGATAGGGCAATGCTTTTCATTTTATCTGACTGATTTAGCGACGATGTGGTTTAGACAGGTAGAGAATGGGTCCATAAGCACATGGACCAACTTGGTGAATAAGTTCTTGAGATAGTTCAGAGTTCATACCTCTAGACCAAAGAATGTGACAACGCTATCAAGCGTAAAGCAAAGGCTCGAAGAAACCTTGAGAAGTTATCTGACGAGATTCAACCCGGCAGCCGCCGTAGTTGATAAGTCGGATCCACTGATAATCTTGATGGCAGTAGTGTCTATAGTTACAAGCAAGACTGACATCAAAATTGCTTTGGAAAAAGATCCACTAATGGATCTCGTAGATTTTACCATGAAGTTGAAAGGTATCCACATCAAGAGGATGCTAAGACTGATGATGTTGATATTAATGTTGTGGATAGCGGAGGACTGTCCGGAATAGGATATGGAAAAGACTAAGGAAAACGAAAAGCTGATAACGACTTCGGAGAACCAAAACGCTAAAGGAGGGAATCAAAGTTCTCTTTCTACACCGATCTAACTAAAACCCCGAAGAGGATATACCTACATACTATGAGGTAGATCCCCTACTAAAAGCCAGCTAAGAGAGAACCCATTGATTTAGAGAGAAGGCGTGGAAAGTTTTGCATCTTCCATGAGCAGGATGGACATGAAATGAACGAGTGCCGACACCTTCATGATCTGATAGAAGAACTGGCTCAGAGCAACCAGTTGCAACCATATGTAAGGAACCGAACTACGATGGTGCAGCTGGAGCAGCCACCATCTGCAGCGAATGCATCAAGAAACGACATGTATCTGGGTCGAGGATGGTAACCCATGATCGGGATGGACATGAGTCAGGTTCGTTTCTCGTGCTTTGCTTTTCGTTTTAAGACAATAATAATCTCGGACGGCTTACTTGTGTATGAGATCTCGATTAGTCTCTAGGTACCTTTTGAGTTGGATGTACATGATGAACAGATAAGAAAATAACAACCTCAGACTACTTACACGTGTACGAGATCTCGATCGGTCTCTAGGCACGCTCTGAGTTGGATGTCTGAGATGGATAAGTAGGATTTTATTTGCTTGTTTGCGTTGACTTGAATATTTGATTTTTGAAATCCACTTGAACGTGATGAATAATATTGATCGTGGTAGTTCCATCCGGAGAGACGGGGCGATGACCGCAAGAAGTAAGCCCCCTTACTAGAGAGTAAGTGGATGGACTTACTTATCGTTGAGTCCCCTTATCGGAGAGCGAGCAAATTGGGCTCAGTAAGGATCCAGAGAGATCAATAGTAAGTCCCCTCATAGGAGGGTGAGCGGATGAGCTTGCTTGGTCATTGAGTCCCCTCGCCGAAGAGCAAACGGATTGGGCTCAGCAAGGATTCAGAGAGATCAAACCCTAGCTTGGATAATAAACGGTCCAAAGAGATCGAACCCTAGATTGGATGATAAACAATCCGGGGAGATCGAACCCTAGATTGGAAGATGAATGATCCGGAGAGATTAGACCTTAAATTGGAAGACAAATGATCGGGAGAGATCAAATCCTATATTGGATGCTAAACGATTCAGAGAGATCGATCCTTGGAACAGATGTTGATTTGATAAAAGGAGCTAAATGTCTTGTAATCCGAAACGAGATGGATAAATCCCGAGCGAACATAGGATGATTTCGATATGCAATATGATACCTCTGGATAAGAGACAAGATTAATCATGATTCATGGCTAACACGTAAGCAAGGACTTGAGTCTAGAGTTATAATAGGTCTAGAACGACCTTTGGTTTGCAGAATAATCCAAAGGATTTGGACGATTCACCAAGATCGAGATCAATGGATGGCTAGAGAGCTATTGAAGATTAACTACTGTTGGAACTTGTTCTTGAACAAAATACATCTTACATTCATAAGAAAAACTTTGAGGGGCAAGTGTTAACCCGCTTTTTGACCAAAGCAGACTTCAACTGAAATTAAAAGGCCAAAATGAAGATGAGATAATTCAAGGACTTGGAACCATGCTTAGAAGAACAAGATAATTAAACTCGAGAAGTTTGGAGTAAAATCAAGCTAAGTAGACCACTCGATACCGAAAGAAACCTCTCGATACCGAGTGGAATTTTCACCTATTTTTGCCTCCCAAACCTTCTACGTTTTAGATACCACTTCAACCAGTCGTCATTGCTTTTCTCATAGATTGAATAAATAACTTCATAGATTGATGAGAAGGAAACGACGAAAGCTGGATAATGTAAGTGTTATTAAAGGAATCGTCGGGATCAACTCAACCTTCATGAAAAAGGGTTTGAAGAAGTGCATTAGATTAAAGATAGAAGAACAATACAAGGAAAAGTTGGGAGTTTGCAACTAAGTAAACCTCTCGGTATCGAGAGGAATTTATGGCACGTGGGCCCACGTGCTTACATGTGCGTGGTTAGGCTTTCTCTTGGTTTCGATTCAAGTGGATTTCTGACTCTATGCAGCCGTTTTCTCTATATAAATACCAGCCCTATAGCAACCGAAGATAAGATTCAGACTCTGCATCTTCTTCACTATTATCTCCTTCCCAAAGTGCAATCTAGAAACTCCATTGTAAATCTTAGATTTACTAGATGTGGTCAGATCTGATAAAATTAGCTGCAATTTGGAGAGAAAACGACTAATAACAAAGATTAAGTGGACGTAAACCGGAGAATTCATCGAATAACTATAAAAATTGCGTCTCCTTTCCGATTTACCTTTATTTTATTAGAATCGGTGCTTTCATCTGATATTTGAGTATTGATGCCATTTTTGACGTCAACACCTGCAAATCAACAAAGTGGAATCTATTAAATAATAGTAAAGTAGAAGAAATTCAAGCTCTCTTATTAATTGTAGGAGCTTTCTCTACTCTCCTTAATTCTCTTTCTAGATATTTTATTTTTAAATTTTTATAATTTATCAATTTATAGTTATTCTACTAAACTTCTAATGCTAATATATAATCAAATACATACTTTTTAAATTTCTTATGCTTATTCACAAATGTCTTCTTAGTTCTCTTCTAATATTTTACACTTAAGTCCATACATTTAAATTAATTACGTAATTCAAAATTTAAATCATTCGATAAATTCAGTTAACTAATATTAGATATGTCGTGTAAATCCTAAGATACCAAAGTAGCATCAACAAACTGGTAAAACAAAATTCTCATTTGCATACAAGATATGCAAATCACATAGCACGAATTATATATATATATCAACAATAATAACAAATTTATTTTCTAATTCGTTTATCTCAATGAAGTTATCATGGATTGCACTGAAAAATTATACTTTTAGCTTTAAACACCTATATTTTAAATTTTTATAGTTACTTACAAATACTTCTCAATTCTCTGCTAACATTTTTTACTCATATCCATGTATTAACCAATTATGTAATCTTTATTTTAAATCATTCAAATAAATTCAATAAACTAATATTTATTAATTCATCTAATAAATCTTAAAATGTACCGATTTAAGTATGTATACAACACTCATACATGTGTGTGTGTATGTATGTATGTATAAGCGAAGATGATAAAATTGTTATTTTTATTCATATTCATATATAAAGATATATGAATCGCATAACATAAAATGTAAACATAAACAATAATATATTTTTAATTCATAATTCATCTATCTTAAGAAAAATTATACATTGTAGTGCAAAATTTTATTTTTTACAACTTTTAAAGGATAAATTTATATTTTACAACATTGGGATGTGAAAGCACATATTACTCTAATACAAATTAAGTTATGTAGACATTCTCATTTTCAACATGATATTATTACAACTTTTAAAGGATAAATTTATATTTTACAACATTGGGATGTGAAAGCACGGATTACTCTAATACAAATTAAGTTATGTAGACATTCTCATTTTCAATGTGATATTAAAACTTACCCAACTCATAACTCAAATTAACGCTATTTTTTTTTGTAAATATTGAAGTTGTAAACATGACACTCATACAACAATGTGAAATTTATGGTTAACTGTTAAGTTAGAAAAAGGTTTAATAATTGAAATCTCAAATAATGAATAAAAGTTCATGCGCAGATAAGTTGATCTTAAGATGTTTTTCTTAACTACAACTATATACAAAGCTCTTTTCATTTTTTACCCTACTTTCTAACATTCAGCTACATATATTTAATTAGTTAAGTTGGTCATTAATTTAAAATATTTAAATACATTCAATTACATAATATTCGTTATTTCATTATAAATCCTTATACACACACATACACACACACAATACTCATATTAATAGACAGGGATTATTCAATTTTTTCATCAATTTATATAAAAAATACATGTATCATGTAGCATCAACTATTTACATATACAGTAACAGAAACACACGCGTGCACGCACGCACACATATATTGCTATTACCGAGTTTGGACAATAATTCCAATAAAAATATGTGGTTGGCGACCCTCTATCTTACATCTGAGTGTTGCATGCCATTTTAAATTATAAATTTCTTTATTTCAATAAATTTCTCGTATACTGCTTAACAATATTTAATTTTTAACAATAATTAAAATTTAAAAATTATTTTTTAACAACATTACCGTGTGCAACGCACGGGTTACACACTAGTCAATAAAGTGATGTTGGAATACGATTTATGATTTTTTACTGAAAAAAGGAAAAACTTTAATACGTGTTCAAGAAAAAGAAATAAAAATAAGTTGCGAGAATGCAGAAGGCCGTGTAGACTGCTTGGATGCACGAGAGGACAAATGAAGGCGGGGCGATAATTTGGTGTGTGGATATAGCAAGACCGACCCAATCTTGATACTTTGTGTCAATCATCTTCCTGCTAGGGCTTAGGGTTTCTAAAATAATCTGGAAATAGAAGAGGAAAATAAATCAATTTGCCTCAGAATCCTAGATTTTTTCAATTCAGGTTTGCTGCTGCTGCTTCTTCCTGTTCCTCTTTTTTTTGCTGAACCGAGATCGCGATGCCGAACTAAATCTCTTTTGATCTTGTTTCAATTCGATGTTTAAATTGAAATCGCGATTCAGTATTGGACTCCAATATTTTCGTTCTGAAATAGGATCGTACATTTTACAAGGTTGCGATCCAATTTAACTCTTGGATCGGGAAGGCTGCGCTTCCTTCCAAATCGAGCTTTGGAACGTACGATCTCGCTATTTTTGCAACCACTGTCAAAGGGTTTAAAGCAAAGTGAATTTAATTAATGTTTTAAATTGATTTAGATTTTTAATTTTTTAAATTGATATGAAGCATAAGTGTATACCTTATTATTTGATGTACAAATACATTTAAAGAAGAAAAAGAAAATGGCAACTCTATCGAAGATTTAAACTTAAAGATAAATAAATTTTGGTTCATTTAGAAAGGTTAGTTCATTTTGCGACCTTTTGGTTTGGTTTATGGTGAATCCATGATATTTTTTTAATCAATATTGCATGTATATGCAGTTTTTTGAAGTCCAAAGTTCAATTTTAAAAGCAGTTTTGAAGTGCATTTTTTTTTGCGCTGGAAGCGGAAAAAGCCATGCTCGAGGCTCTCAGAAAAGTGATATGCGCAAAAAAGCGCTACACGCTAGCCTGGTGCATTTTGGGTTTTTTTCGCCTTGACAACCTTGTACTATATTATTCAATTTTGATCGAGGCGCGGTAGCTTAATTTTGTGAAGGCTTGTTGCTACTAGTTTGTTTGGTGCGAAATTGAACATAATTTTTTAGATTTTGTTGAACAACATATCATGCATCTCAATCTAGAGTAATTTCTAGACCGAATGCACTTTTTTATATGCTTGTTTGCAATGATAGTGGCTGATGGGGAGTAATCCACTAATCATGTGATGGAAGAAAAAAACATTCTCCTTCAGTATATTCATTTTACACATGAATGTCTGTAATTGTATTTTTATATGTTTTTTTTTATTTTCATATATATTCAGTTCAAGAAAGAAATCTCCTTCTATATTCACTCTAGGAAAAAGATCTCCTTCAACTTATTTATTTTATAAGCATTCTAATATTACTTTTAACTCATTATTTTATTTCTAAAGGCAAATAAATAAATAAATAATCCGTCTCGAGGAACCCAGTGGTTGGAACCGGCCCTGATAATGAATATTCAGTAAATTGAAACTTAAATGTATTTATCTTATTTGATTTGATTTGATTAATATTCAGCAAGACACAGTGATGTTTGAATGCTATCTTGTGACGAAAGATCTTCCTAATTGAACAATTTTTAACACTTGTAGTTTTTAAACCATGAATGTAAATATACTGCTTTATTTCGCAATTAAATATTGAATTCATTCTTTGCTCACTTGTTTACAGTTTTTTTTATCTATTTCTGTATTATACCAAATTTCGAAGCTTATAAATGTAATCCTCCGAAAATTTGAGAAGTTTTGTATTGTTTTTTTTGTTTTGTTTGAACTATAGAATTCAAATATAATACTAAAAATATGTCACTCGCTAAACATTTTTGAAATTTGTAAACCAAATTATTACTTCAAGATTTATTCCGTGTATGATGTTCGGAATATTGTGATATAAAAAATGTTTGTTTTGTTATGTTGCTTCTTACCAACAAAAAAAAAGTGATAACAACAAAACAAAAAACCCAAAAATATGTGCATCTTGTGATTCCTTTTATCCATCTGACAAGTATTCTACTGCTCTAATGTTATTACTTATATTAGATGGGCAAGAGGAAGAGGAGTGACAGTGGCGATGTAGATAATCACTGTCCATCTACTGTGTTTGTCTCTAACCTTTCTTATTCATTCAAAACCGAGCAGGTGATATATATGTTTGTGTATATTGCTACTGTGTTTTAGTTTATACTTTTTTTGATACTTAAATTGAGTTTGGTTCTTCTTGGACAAAGCTTGAAGAATTGTTCAGCGAGGTTGGGCCCGTCAAACGGTGCTTCGTGGTCAGTGATAAAGGTCAGGGCCTTTTAAGTTGTTTCTTATTATGAGTTTATTGTTTGGTGTTCAAACATATAATTAAAAATTATGTGATGTTTGAGCCCTATAGGAAAAACGTGGTTGTTTTGTATACTGTATGCCTTGTCCAAAATAGAGGGGGGGGGGTAAAATTACATGTCGTACTTTAAATGCATACCGTATCTGTATCTTATACTGCACATGATGTATTCTCCCATGCACATACAATATCTCATAATTATTCATCAAAATTATGCCTGATCGATATTTTCTTCCATTGTATTACTACCACAAATCCTGTCATATCTTCGGTACATCAGCCAGTCTTTAGCGACTGTTTTATAAATCAGGTTTGGAGTACAAGGCATTTTGTTTTAACTTCCATATTTAAAGCAATATGCTTTGAGCTGCAGAAAAGCGTGTTTAGATATATGAACTATCAAACACACCCTTTGTATTTTATCGATGAAACAGTCGTACAAACGTAGAAGGAGAAATATTGTTTTGTAAACATTTGCAATAAAATTTCTCTGATTTTAATATGTAGATTCATCGTTTTAGACAAGTAATGCTTTATGTTTATATATATATATATACACACACAAGATGCTCTCCTTGCAGTGAACCTACAATCTGACTTGTATTTTTTGTTGCCTACAGATTCAGAATTAACTCGGGGATTTGGCTTTGTACAATTGTAAGTTTATATTCTTTTTTGCTCTAGCTTAGCTATTTAAGGCTGCAGTGAACTGTAAAGCATTGAAAATTGTTTCAAATGGTGATTTAACAAAAGGAACATTACTCAACTTTCATTTAGTGTTTTGCTTATGTGATTTTGAGACGAGGTCTCAAGGCACAAAATCAATGGTATACCACAAAATTACTCGATTGCCCCTTCTTTTTGCTACATGATTACGGGGAAAAGCTTAGATATGTAGGAATTTTCCTTGTGTAGCATATAGAAAAAAATTTGTACGTGGTGCACATTTCACTTACAAGATAACTGATAGAAAGGTTTTAATTATCATTTTCCAGTGCTTCTGTGGATGATGCTAAGCGATCCATTGAACTAAAAAATGGCTCAGTTGTTGATGGTAGAAAAATCAGAGTCAAACTTGCAATGCACCGCCTTCCTCGAGAGGAACGGCTAGAAAAACAAAAAAAGGGTGGAGCTGCTTATTCCTCAATATGTTATTTCTTTCGCTATTATAGAACATTAATGAGATTTTTTATTTTCTTAAATTTGGATGGTTTTCCAGATGTAAGTTTGGATGATAAGATGGAAGACACTGATGCAGCTCATACATCTGCCTATATAAGCCATGACAATGGAAAGTTAGCAACAAAACATTCTCAACCAAAGATTACAAAGGAATCAAGTACAACTTCATATATATATATACACACACACACACATATAATTATTTATTTCATTTATTTTTTAAGCTGTTTATAGTTCACGGTGTGTAATTTAACATTTGTTTATGTTCACTTCAGAAACTTTAATAACAAAGAAGGAAACACAGGCAACAGATTCCCAAGTAGTGGTTACAGAAGTTTCAGGTTTAGTTTATCATTTTCCTTAGCATTCATCTCTCTCCCTCTCTCTCTCCTCTCCCTCTTTTCATTTCATCTTTTACAATATAAAAGTTACTATATTTTAGAAACCTTGGCAGCTAAAACTGGCACCAATCAAGCAAATAAATCTGATACTACAGCAGCAGAAAAAGCAAAGGGGTCAGAAAAGCAGAGGTGATATGTTCATGCTGATATTTGGAGTCAATTAGCGAGTACATGTTTTTAACATCATGCCATTTTTTATTGCAAGTTTCCTCTTACGAATGTTTTGTACGTCTAGAGCCATAAATAATTTATAGTACATAATTATTCTCTATTTTTATTATTTTCATTATAAAACTCTTACCTAGGTGTTAGCCCACGATTGAAGTAGGCATGGTAATGGATTTCAAAGTAGATTAAGACGATGAATATATTCAAATCTCGGATTTTGGAGAAAATTTTGGGCTGATAACTCGGCTTAAACGAAGGAGATTTAAAACTCTGATAACTAACCAAGCTATCAAATCAAATCTCGGATTTCGGAGAAAATCCCGGGAGCGATATTGGAGATTTAAAACTTGAGAATTAGAAATAAATAAATGAACCAACGAAAAGAAAGATGAGATGAAATTATGGAGTTATACAAGTTTATCAATTTGATCGCTATTGAATTTGCACCTATCTTCATTCATGCTATCTAGCATCATCAACAAGTTAAGGGATCCAAAGTTTATCAAGTTTTTGGTTAAACAGGCCCACAAATTAATGGTGTAGAAAAGACTTAGGGTGCTTCCTCCCAATTTTCCTTTCTCTGCTCTTTTCTTACGAATCAATATACTCCATTTTCTATATTCTTGAACCATCTTGGATATTTTCCATTATTTTTGTTTCCTACAGTAACCAGTAACCACATTCCATAGCCAAGTTTATTATACTGATACAGATGTAATAAACAATGAAGTCAGTCTACCATCAGCAGCCTTATTTTATTCCCATTGTTGTAGGTGGTGCGTAAGAAGGTAGGATGCCATACGTATTTAATGGTTAACCAGACAACAAACAGCTTATGCTATATATTAGAAATAAGGCTATATCTACGAAAATATTCAGTGTCAAACTCTTAGAAAGGCAGGACAAGCACATTGATTAGGTGCATAAACAATTCAGCATCATCTCATATCTAATCAAGTTAGTATATTGTCATAGTTTATGCTCATTCCTTTGAATATGCATTACCTATATTGTCACAAGTGACACTCGGTGTCGCCCAAATGATGATCAGTCATATGAATGCTTTTCCTACCATGATCATTCAATAGCATCTAGTTTATGATCCTCGGTCTATACGCTAGGTGCCCTTGGGATTTTTTTAATTAGTTTAGTTTTTTGTTTTGATTTTTTTCGATTGTTTGATATACTTATGTGTTAGACTTCATTTTTGTTGGACATGTTTATATTTAGTTGAGTATATTAACTATTTGGGTATTGTTTAATATGCCATCGTATGATAACCATAATGTTTATGTTTACGTAGTTGCATATTTAAGTAATAAGTACACGAATATAGAATTTTATTAGTAAGTTCTAAATAGTTATTATTATTATTCTTCATAATTAATATAAAAAAGTGTTAGTATCCTTTTGAGATGGACAAATCGTAAAGCTTTGTTGTGCCCCATCCTAGCTTAAAGGAGTTTCTTTGATGCCTATTGCTTGTGTTATGTAATGAAGGTCGGATCAAACTTTCCATCTCTAGCACGTGGCGTACCCCATATTTATACACTTCTCCAAAGTATTTAGCGATATTGGACTATTCCAATTCCGAGCTGTCATCCCTATTTGTTACATGTAAGACAACTCTAACAATCTTCTTCTTGACTCACATCCCCTTAAAGTACTTTTGAGAGCTTTGTTTTGTCTGCATAGTCCATTTCACGACCTTTGGCTTTGATACCACTTGTTATGTAACGGCTGTCAGATCAAGCTCTCCATCTCCAGCACGTGGCGTACGCATATGAATTGACACACACTTGTTACAATAAAAGAAATCCCCAATGTTACGTATGTACCAATTCGTATTTATACACCACTTCTTCAAGTTATTTAATGATGTGAGACTATTTCAATTTCAAACCGTCGTTCCTATCTGTCACATGCGAGACAACCCTAACAACTTGCTCCATCTTGAACATCATCGTGTATGTCATCAATCATCAACACATTTGGATTGGAGAAAACATAAGATCTTTAGTTCAAAATTCTAGATTTTTTGAAGTTAACATGTATAGCTGCATCCTTTTGTTTTGATTGTCATCCATTGTTTTTCTTGTATTTTCTGATATTAACACCCCTTGACGTCATTGTGCAACTTCCCAAAAATGTAACTATCACAACAGATATCTGTTTTTTGCTAACTATCTTTAATAGCATGTGAATCCCACATCATCCCTAGCTGACCACTTATCAATATAGGTACTCTTTGGTTACAAGAGCATGTAAATCTATAAGCTTTTCTAACCTTTTTCTTTAGCTTTATGCAGCTTTTACATTTACAAAATATTTAGGGGTGAATCATGCATGATTTAGAGAGATCATTCATTATGTATGTTGTCTACTTACTTTTACCTTTTGAATTCTTATGTAATGAAGGGTTGCTCGAACAGTAGTATTTGGTGGACTTCATTCTTCTGAGATGGCAGATGAAGTATTACGACGTGCTGCTGAGGCTGGAGAAATATGCTCTAAAACTTATCCTCTTTCACGAGAAGAACTTGGACTCCATGGTTAGAAATTTCGCATTCAACTTGCTATTTGAAAGTATTGATCATAAAACACACATCCATATTATGATAATATAGTATAGTATGTAAAGGAGTACTTGATAAGAAAAAGCTATTTGATATAGCATATACAGGACCTCCATAGGTCACCAATTAGTATCCATATTTAAGGACAAAGATGGTGGTTTCCAAAAAACTGGCACTAGGGTGCTTCATATTTGAACAACAAGCCCACTGATCATCACCGCTTTGCCTTATGCTAGGTAAAAAAAAGAGAAACTTCACATCCTTTTCTTTCTCAGGAAAATGTTAGGTTATTGAAATATTATAATTGGTGCCTTTTTCCCAATCATTTGGGAAAAAGGGAAGGACGACGGCGATTTAGTTTTACATCAACGTTACTCAACTTGAGATCCTCTCCGACTTTAAATGTAGCTTGGGGTGTTTTCCTTGAAAGGTTGACACAATATTCAGCATCTAATATGTGATGGAGGCAAGAGTATCAACTCAGCAATTGCTAAGTAACTTAATTACCATTCAAGGAGATTGGTTCCTCTGATATTCATCAGAGGACTGACCTAAAGGCTCAATACCATGTCCACTTAAAAAGTTTTATAGTATGTAAAGGAGTACTTGATAAGAAAAAAACTATTTTATCAGATGAGTATCAGAGGATAGGTGAGACTTCCTACATGCATGAACTGACTCAGTTTTCATAATTATCTAATATATGATCACCTCGTTAATGGTACTGATGCAGGGCTTGCTCGAGATGGTTGCAAACCGGAAGGTGCAGCAGTTGTTTTTACAAGTGTCAAGTCAGCACGTAATGCTGTAGCACTTCTACATCAGAAAGAGATAATGGATGGACGTGTTTGGGCCCGACAAGTGGGTGGAGAGGTGAGGACATTTTTATTTTGTTTTGAAGTTATGTTGCTGTTATACGACTTGAAGACAATAAACATATCATTATCAGGCATTAAAGTATTAAACAATCACAAATCAGTAAGTTTATGATCCATCACGACTTTCAATTGAATCTGTTTATTTTATATAAGTTTCTTAGATATCTGGGCTGCTACATTAAGGCTAGGGTGGCAGTTTGACTGAGCCTCACTTGACCCGGACCTGGCCTCAGCCCTGATCCAATAGGTCTGGGTCTGTTAGGTCTGGACCATTCATTGTCAAACCTAGACCTTGCCGATGTAGGAATCGGGTTCATGCTGGTTCGAATCGGGTCAGGCAATGATGCTAATTAATGCATATAATGAATGCTATTTTTTGTCGGGTCCTTCCGGTTTGATCAGATCGTTATGGTATTTTGTGTTACCCATACCCAGACCCCATCTGGTTTGAATCTTGTTAGTTTGGTTCGGGTTTACAGGTCTAGTTGATGCATGTCCTGTTAGTTGGGTTCTATATTTTGTTAAATCACCCATGAATGACATTTTACTTTGTGGTATCCATCTTTTGTTTCTGCTTTAAATAGAAAGGCATGGTTATGAGCTTAGGATAGTGAGATGGAGGTACACCAACTCTAGTAAGAAATAATCCAATAATGAATAGTATTTTTAGTATGTGCATAGAATGTTGAAGGATCATCTGTTTAATAGCGTCTATACGTATTCTGTTCTTAGTTCTGGTGGGAGTGAATACCCAGAATGGTAATAATGCTTATGATCATTTTTTAATATGGTTATTTTAACAATCGATTAATTTGATTTGTGCAATTATCCTAAAAAAGGCATTCTGGTGTTTAAATACAGCTGCTTTGATAAGCACATGCACATAAAAATAAGCATTAATACTTAATAGAGGGGGGGGGGATCCATAGCTCTATTTATAGTCCATTTGAAGCCCCTTCATTGACCATTGGATTAAATAAATCAGTGGTTGGATTTGATGTGAATATTCAGTACCCTCTCTCATACCTATCGACTTTTACTGTTTTACATAATCATCAAATCCAACCACAAATTAATTAAATCAAGTGGTCAATATGAATGGATTCCAAAGGGGATACAAATAGATATCTTTAGTTTTATAAATTCATTAAAGTCAGTTTATCCTTTTTAGTGACATAATGTCTTTAATTTTATAAACCTATATAGAGGGGACACACACTGAGCTATCATTATCAATGTGCGATGAATTAAATAGTATATTCACATTTAAAGTATGTAATTTGCGAAGAAAGATTATGTTGCCTCTCGGTTCATATTGAGTAGGAGATTCTATCAACTCATTCAAATAACTAATTACATATCAATGATATTGATTAAGAGATTTTATCAACTCATTCAAATAACTAATTACCTATCAATGAGAATAACCATTAAAGCCTTGTGATTTACTTGCAATATATGTTGTGGGTTCAGAATATACTTCTTCGGAGTTTACATGTGAAGCTTGGCTCTCTAGTATTGAACAAAAATTGTAATATAATGGCATTTTGCTCTTGTTTATTTTATATTTAAACTATTGTTATTTAGGTATGTGATGATCGTATCATGGAAATGAAAAATAAACAAAACGTATCTGAGTTAAACATTAGATTAAAGAGAATTCATGATTTGATTTGCAAATTCTCCAATTGAACAGCTTGAGAGTTATTTTTATGTTGATTAAAAATAAAAATGTCCATGGAAAACTTAAAGATAGTAGTATTTTGGAAGTTCATTGTACAGAAATAGTAATAAGAAGCATTTCATTGTGTCATCGAACCTGTTGACATTACAAATTACAGACTACAATTGCTACTATTTTTTTACCTCTTTTTTTATTCAAGACAATTACATAACTCCCTAATATCAGGTTTCTTTTACCTTGAATCAACCGTTAAAGTAGTCCTATGAATCTTTGGTGCAAAAATCCTTCTAGGCTCCCGCCTAGGCCCCACCTAGGCGCTAGGCTAGCCTCTCCTAGGTATTTGTCTAGTCTGCCTAGATGAGACTTATTGCATTATTTAAGCATATAAACAGGTTTATAGGCACCATCTATGCACCAACTTAGGCTTGATGTCTTATAAGCATCAAAGTGTTTGTTTTAAGTGATTTTGCCTCCATGGTTGCTTCCAAACCCATGTTATTCCGTTGTGGATCGGTTAATACTAAACAAAATACTGAAATTTTATCCAAAATGCATGAGTTTATTAAAAATGCCTAGCTTTGATTAATCCTCGATTAATCCCCACCTAGGCGATTAATCCCTAGCCCTAGCATCCGCCTAGCGATTTTTACAACCTTACCTATGATGATTCACAAACATGAATCTGTGTTGCCCCTATATGTATTTTCTTATATGAATCATATGATGAAGTGCCACATGATGTATACACATGCGCATGTATATGTTTGTTGAGTGTAAACATCTTCATTTCCTTTGCGTGTTTCTTTCTGCTTTGCCATAAAACTTGCTGTCAAACTTACGATGATGGTATAAGGGGCTACTGTGGTGTGACATCAATTTTGGGAAAGTTTTTGGGGTTAAGAGGACTTGGTAAATTTTTTTGGGTGTCAGTTTCCCCCTCTACTGGGAACTGTCAAGCTGCGTATGAAGTAATATTTCCTTTTCATTCGAGGAATGCTGAATTTTGAAGCTTCCTCGGCCAAATCTAGTGTTCTAGTGTAGTGGTAGCCTCCATATATAGTAGGATCAATATTCTTAGATTTGTGGATGTAGACATGTCTTGCCATGTTTGATTACTGAAAATGGTTTTATCAGCATCGTTTTTCTACCATTACCAGCGTCTTTTATTGCCTTATGATGCATCCTTTTTTATTGTTTGAAGCAGGGCTCAAAAACAACAAAGTGGAAATTGATAGTCCGCAATCTTCCTTTCAAGGTACTGACTGCAACACGGCATCTTGTACTTTTTATAAAAGTTGTAAAAATGAAAATCTGCAATTATTACCAGGATAACCAAAGTTAATGTTTTTATGCAGATAACAACAAATGAGATCAGAGATATATTTGCAGCAGCAGGATATGTGTGGGATATAAACATTCCACACGTTTCAGAAGAAGGGTATGTAATAGATTTTTTTCCTGCATCTAGACCACTTTATGCTGCAAAATATGATTCTTTTTTTCTTCCCAGGCTGTCCAAGGGGTTTGCTTTTGTATCTTTCACATGTAAGAAGGATGCTGAAAATGTATGCTTTTATTAGTCCCACTAATTGTGACCAAGATTTCAGACCATCTAAATATATATTAATTTGCATTTTCTTTTGACCTATTAGGCCATCCAAAAATTTAATGGTCGAAAGGTTGCAAAACGATCTATTGCTGTTGATTGGGCTGTTGAAAAGAAAATTTACGTTGCTGCAATTAAATCTACCTCCGAAAATGGTAACTTCGTAAACTTCATTTTCTTCACCATCCTCGTATCCATTTGGAATATATAAATAACATTTGGAATATTGCTGATTTTGTGTAAAAATATAGCTTGGTGATTTGATCCTGGACCGAGAGTGTTAATGCTGGAGCTTTTGTGTACATTGAATACATAACTTTTTATGCATTTATAAGCAACTCACCTCTAATTTTACTTAAAATTATTTATTTTACAGTCTAAAGTTAAACTTTACTCGATAACCTCTTTAGAATTATACGAGTAAAATATTTGTACTGGTTGTAATGTACAATAATTATGTAAGAGAAGAAAATCAGTTTGACTGCAGATAAAAACTGAATAACATTCTTGTATCCTATCAAAGAGCTAGACAATGGGTGTATTTTTCCATTTCATAGTATATTCTTTATTGCATAAAGATAAAGCGAGAACAAGGACTGGAAAGTTCTCCAAGAGCAAATATTCGCGTTTGTGGTGTATAACCTACCTAAAGTCTAAAAACTATATGCTTTATCAATTTGGTTTCATTCCTTTCTCATTGTTGCGTGACCTGAAATACGTTCAATATTTATTAGAACATCACTTCAAAATGTATATCTAACAAACATTCTATCTTCTACCATTTATTTTTTGAAGTCCAAAGAAGTGAAAATGATGAAGACGGTGAAGACACTGAAGACGATTCAAGTTTGGAAGATAATGAGCATGATGATGCAGAAGAAAATCAAAATAATGATGAGAATAATAATGGAGTCCCAAATGATTCTGATGCTGACAATGATAAATATCAAAAAGAAGCAGAACTTGCAAAAAAAGTTTTAGATAATTTGATCAATGACTCACCAACAGATGAATCAAAACCAACAGAGAATGCTGATGAAATAACCAAGGCACTTGCTTGTGCAATAAAAGAACCGAATATTCCTATTAAAAAATCCATTGCCACTAAAGGATCTGAGCAAACATCTGTTGAAGTTAATGATAGCGAAAGTGATTTGAACCGGACAATTTTCATAAACAATATTCCATTTGATGCTGACAGTGAAGAAGTGAAAAAGAGATTCTCTGTGTTTGGAGAAGTGCAGTCTTGTGTTCCTGTCCTCCATCAGCTCACAAAGTATGCTACATATTCCAATTTAATTTTATTAGAATTAATTTCAACAAATGCACCTATAGTCTACTCTTGACTGCACTTGTACCCTCCTCTGGTTAATTGTTGGTGCTTGTACTGTGCTCAAGTCAAATAAAGTTGTATAGTTTATGCTAATGACATGAGTAACAAAATCCCTTGTAAGAAATATAGCCAGTAAATAATTGCACTCCCTAAGAGGCACTGAGAAAGTTTGTGCCACCTTTCCCTTGTGAAAATGATGATCATTCTCTATGCATAAATGATGAATTGCGGGTGTAGCTAACCTTTTTTTGCTATGTAAATGCTTTTTTTTCTTTTGCTCTAAGTTATATAACGTGTATGCGTTCCTTTGGGTTGGCTCTGTAGGCGTCCAAGAGGAACTTCTTTTTTAAGGTTTTCCACAGAAGCTGCAGCTGATGCGGCAGTCTCTGCTGCAGATCCTTCATCAGGACTAGGAATTGTTATGAAAGGGAGATCACTGAAAGTCATGAGGGCTTTAAACAAAGCTGCAGCTCAGAAGAAAGGGCATGAAAAGCTAAAAAATGAAGTTCACGATCGTCGTAATTTGTATTTGGTTAAGGTATTATTATTCTTTGTTTACATTAATGATATGTTTGGTTCAGTTGTTCATTTTCAAATAATTTCATTTTTATTTTGAGCCAGGAAGGTGAAATTGTCGAAGGGACTCCTGCTGCTGAGGGTGTCTCAGAGGCTGATATGAAGAAGCGTGCACTGTATGATTCAATAGTTAGCTTTTGAATGCTCATAGGTTTCCTATGCTTTGAGTTTTCTTTAATATAAATCAATTGTTCTGCATGTGCTGAATATCTAGTATGCTGTTCTCTGCACTAGTTTTAAAGTTTTTTATAACCTTTTTGGAAATTATAATGCACTTCATCCCCATTATGCTATTGTATATCATAAATAGTGTTAGTTCACCTTTATCATGCCATTATGTAGTGCACACAAATTATTTTACACATCGGATGTTGATGATTATGACTTTGTACTGTAGTTGGTAATTACTATTATGATGTTCAAGTATGAAATTTTCTGTATTTCGAGTAAAAAGGGGTGGGATTGAACACGTATATGGCTTTGTATTTTGATTAGGACACAATCTCTACTTTACAATGCTTGCCTTGTGATTTTGCTTATAAAAATTTACCATACAAATGAAGTTTGTTATTATTATACTTAGTTCGACATGTGGTTGAAACTTTATTATCAAGAGAATTTTTATGTGTGTTTTGTGATGATAAATATCATAAACCAAACACTGTGGTAATCATATGAACTTTTGTCAAATATCACAAATTGATTTAGCTGACAATTTCTCTTCTAGGTTGGCGCAGAAGAAGACAGAGATGCTCAAGTCTCCCAAATTTCATGTATCAAAGACGAGACTTGTAATATACAATATACCAAAATCAATGTCTGAAGAGGATGTAAAGAAGATGTGCATTGATGCTGTTCTTTTCCGGGCCTCAAAGCAAAAACCTGTCATTCAAATGGTTTATACTCCACTACACAGCTTTAGAACTATGATCAGATGTCAATGCAGTACATACATTTTTTGTTCCTGACATTTATACCTATTATCCAGGTAAAACTCTTGAAGGATGATAAGAAAGGACAAGCTGTTGTCCAGAAATATCAACGTACTGTGGCTTTTGTTGATTTTAAAGAACACGAACATGCACTTGTGGCTCTAAGAGTTCTTAATAATAATCCAGGTAAATCCGAAGGACCAAAAAACTTTCTTCATTCAGCTGCTATGCAGTTAATGCCCCGCTATTACCCCGCTGTAACCCTGCTATATCTCATAGCGGATTTCTACTGCTATGATTTTTCCATATAGCCTCAAATATAGTCTTTCCGCTTTAAGCCCCGCTATTTCTGCTATATCCCGTTATTCCCGCTATATTCTGTTATTTCCGCTATATCTTCTTTAAAAGAAATGAATTGAAAAATGACATTCATACGTTATAAAAATTATGAAATTAATTTATTTGGTTGAATTTTTAATATATTTTAAGAAATGAAAATACTCTGATATTCTACTAAATTCAATTATGTTATATAACAATTTTATGTTTATTATATTCGCATATGTTTTTATTTAAAATTATTTATGTATTAATTATAATTTAATTGAATGTTAACTTTTCATTTAATTACCATTTATATGTTTGTAAAAACATTAAGTACGAGTTTTATATGCTATTTTAGAGTCATCCGCTATATCTCGCTATATTCCCGCTATGACTTCTTGCACTTCCGCCGCATTGAATCTGCCGAGTGCTTTAACTACACAGTTCAGCTGTAAAATAATTATTTGCTCGCTGATTAGCCAACTTAATTTTAACACTAGATTTGTAGTTATTTTCTTTTGTTATACTTGACCAATTATTTCCAGCACTCTTTAGTTGGTCTATTTTTCTTACCTATATATTTTATTCAGTTCTATCATGTGTGACTTTCTCGGTAATACGCATTTTGTTTTTTACTGCTATTAATAAAAAATTGACCTATCGTACCATTCTACTCATCTTAGAAGACATTGCTCCGGTGATAGTGGATTGTAGATCGAAATTCCCAATAACGTAGTTCAATTTGGTACATTAAACAAAACTGATCATCTGTGACTTTTTTAAAATTATGAAAGATTCTTTGGTATCACGTTCATGTGTACATAAATAATAGCATGAGCAGATCATCTTACCTCATTTTCATGATATTTTAATGGAATTTGTCATTAGACTTTTCATTTTATATGTGCGAAACAAAACTGGTGACACTCAATATTCTGTGATGACAATATGTGAGTATGGTGAACTGTGTGTGAGTGGCGTGTTCTTACTTACGAGCCTATGCATGAAAATGCTTTAAAGAGAAGTCAATCATATATGCATGCCTATATTCTGTCATACTATCCATCTTTGTTAGTTGAGCAAGATTTGGGTTATCCATATCTATTGAATAATAGTAAAATAGAAGAATTTTATGCTCTCTTGTTGATTCTAGGGATTTCCTCCACTCATTCATTCTCTCTAGATATTTTATTTTCAAATCCCATCAATTTATCAACGTTATAATTATTACAATGTTTCTACCGGTGATCTTTTCTATCGTTCTATATTTAAATACCAGCATAATAATTTTTACAATTATTTACATATTTCTCAAGTTTTCTTCAATTATTTTACATTTAAGTCCATGTACAAATATTCATTAATTGATTTGATAAATTCTAAAAAAAATAACAGTTCGATGTGTGTTTCACATTCATATTGATAAAACTAATTTTTCAATCAAGTCCATATAGTTTAAAGTTTTCATAATTATATACAAATTATTACGATGTTCTAATAATTTTCTCTTCTGTCATTTTACATTTAAATACCAACATTTAGTAATTTTTACAATTATTTACGGGTTTCTCATCAGGTTTCTCATATTGTTTTACATTCAAGTCCATATATTTGAATTTATTAACTGATCCTAATTTAAACCTTTTAAATAAATCAAATTAATAAATATTTATTAATTGATCTAATAAGTCATAAAAATGACAGTTCAATGTATGTGCCACATTCCTATTGACAGTAATGGTAAAACTTATTTTTCATTCAAGTCCATATTATATACAAAATTTTATAATTATATATAAAATTTTATTAAATACCATTACATTATTCTACATTCAAGTTCATAAAATTTCTTTTTTATTTTCAAAAATTAGTATTTTAATACAAAGAAAAATATACATAATTTTTTCCTTTCTAAAGTGGGTATTTCATCAAGAGCAAATATGTACACAATCTTTCTTTCTAAAATTAGTATATCATTACAAACATATATAACATTTTTCCTTTTCAAATTTGGTATGTCAAGTGGATTCTGTCATTAATAAAATTGGTTTTTGTGATCATTATTCTAAGATTGGTATATCATTGCAAACGTATATAACATTTTTTCTTTACAAACATATACATTGCATTTAATGATAAGTGGTGAATGTTTGTATTATATGATGTTGAAAAATAATAAAAATTTTCAGTTAGAACGTTTTTGTAAAAAAGTTACGTTTTGACTATTTATATCCGTAATTTACTACAATCAATGGACAAAAATTACACCATGTTTTAATTAGAAATATTTTTCTTTTGTATTTTATTATCTTTTAGAGGTAAATGTTAAATATTTTTTGAAGAATTTATTTTAAATTAGAAATGTTGAGGTATAAACACTGGATTAAAAATCATTTTTTTTAATAATTAAAATGACAGTGTGATTATAGGTCTTATTTTCACTTAAGATTTATTTTAGTAAAACAAATTTTTTTTATCACTTCGATAATATTATATATTTATTTTTAACAAAAATATGCTGTAAAAAATTTAAATGCTTATAAACATATTGATTCATTAACATTGCACTTTCAATTTTAGGTATTTTTTGCCAGTTCTCAAGAAATATTTGAAATCCAGTCTATGAATCATTTTCTTTTAGTCAAATGTATCAAAAAGTTTAATGTCAATTTAAAAATCTATGTAATTGAATATTTATCCATAAAATTTTATGAAAATATTAATTTCAAAATTAAGTAAGAATACTAATTTTCATTTATTTGTTTAACAAATATTGACTCCTAAAAAATAATAAATCAATATATAACTCATTTTTATCAACAAAAATGATAATTTAATTTTTATTCAAGCATAAAAGTACATAGATCTCATAACAAAAATTACACACCAAGAGATATGTTAAGTTCAATTTATAACTCATTTGTCCTAATAAATTCACCATGTATTGCATAATAAATTCCAAGGGCTGAGAACTCGGTTTCGGTCATTTGAAATTTTCTTAGTTTCAGTTTATTTTGGAAATTTCAGAGGTTTTGGTTTCGGTTTCAATCCCGGTGACTTTAGTTTGATATTGTATTTAAAATTATAAATATATAATTATAAATGATTAAAATAAGTTAACCTAATAAACTACAATATGTTATACTAAATTAAACTCAAATTACACTAAATTGGATTTAACTACATCAACCCAAAACTAAACTCAGCCCATGTTAAATAACCTTTAAATTACATTAACAATAGCAATCTAGCCTAGTCAAATAACAAATCTGACCCACCACACTCTTTCCCTCTCCAAAAGTAGTACTCCCGCTTCTCCTGTTCTCTCAAAATCGAAAATCGAGTTATGACAAAAAACTAAAGCACATTATGTAAAAAGAAGAAAAAAAAAACCACATGATACTCGATATTCAAGACAGTAGTTTGAATCAATTTTGATGCTCTAACAGAAGAATCGACGAACAAATATCTGGATTTTGATGCGATAGGTTTCCGATTTCTATCATCTATTTTGTTATTTTGGGTTTTTGTTGGATCATTTGCTGTTGTCTGGTGTTATGTCTGTTATCACATGCCTAGGGTTCAATTTATGGTTCTGTACAGTTTTTTATTTTTATTTCTTAGTTAAACAAACCGGAACTAGATTTTTCCTTTGGTTTCGGATCGGACGTCGCTGGTATTGGTCCGGTACCACCGGAATTTCGGGGTACCTGATGGTACCTCGAACCTGGATAAATTCTGTTCTTCACAAATATTTACAACATTGTTTTTCAACCAAATACCGTGTGCAACACACGGGTTACACACTATTATATCATGATTTATGTTCCGTTTTACACTAAAACTCATCATGTGCTTCCTGTCTGTTTCTCACTTGTTTTAAACTAGCACAGTATTCATATGCTCCCATAACCTCAATACTCCATGATATGAAGTTGGGTTTTTTTGGCATGCCTAATATAGAATTATTAAAGCAAAGACAAATGTCCTTTGTTAAGTCGTAATTTCATCAACAACCCCAAAAAAAAAGAAGTTGAGAAAAAACAGTTGGAAGTTTTGCCAATAATATCGGTGAAAATTGTTAATCGATAACTTTGTATTATCAGTAGACGTATTAACAATCATGTTTCTTTTTCTTTAGAAACTTTTGACCCAAAGCATCGTCCTATTGTTGAATTCGCTGTTGAGAATTTCCACAAAATAAAGCACAGAAATATCAAATTGGATTCCCTGGAGGAGAATGGTGGCAAATTTGAAGATGGTGCTATAGGAAAATACAAGAAAAAGTTAAAAAACAAGAAGCAACTCAAAATAGGCAAAATAAAATCTTCTGAAGGGACCAAGCATGATGAAGGGGCAAAAAAAAAGCTTGAGGAAGTCGAGGGAAGTAGCAAAAATGAAGATGCTGGAGATAAAATTAGCAGAAACAAGAAAATCAATGTAAGAAAGAACAATATATCCGCTACACCGAGGCAAGGGAAACCAGTTAAAGTGAACCAAGATCAAAATGGTTCAAAGAACGGCGAGCAATCTGATATTAGTGAAAAAGTAAGTCTAATTTGTTTGTTATTTAGTTCAGATATGTACTTGAGAAACATAAAATATCAGGAAAAAAGCACACATACGAGCCCATGAACTATAATTAAATGATTTATTTACAAGACTAGTTACAAAAGCTGGCTCATTAAATGGTTCAAAGAACGGCGAGCAATCTGATATTAGTGAAAAAGTAAGTCTAATTTGTTTGTTATTTAGTTCAGATATGTACTTGAGAAACATAAAATATCAGGAAAAAAGCACACATACGAGCCCATGAACTATAATTAAATGATTTATTTACAAGACTAGTTACAAAAGCTGGCTCATTTTGAAAACTGTTCTTGAAAACAATCCATATTTTTGTTGGCATCATCAAAATGCACAATGCACATCTAGTAGCTCCACTGCGGTTATTGTTTTGCATTTACGCTTGCAGGGTTGAAGTCGTGCCATCCATTTTGACTACTTTATGTAGCAAGCAATTTTCTATGTAAATAATCAGGTGATGGCTTTTGTTATTAGTTTTGCAAATAGCCGGTCTGTGGTCACAACTTTGAGGAAACATAACAGGTCGCTGTTTTTTTTCTAAACAAAATTATAAACCTAGAGAAGTTGTATTAGTCAGTTCTAACATTGCACTTTTTGTCCAGTAACCTTGTAAAATGTCTACTTTATTTTTTGTGCTCTGACACATATGAGAATGAATTCAAGCAGCAGCAGCATGAATCAAAATTTTCATCCAAGAAGAGGAAGCAACTGCACGATGATGAAGAAACACAAAAGACAAGAAGAAAGAAGAAGAAACAACCCGAAGAAGTTGACAAACTGGATATGCTCATAGAGAAGTACCGTAATAAATTTTCACAGCGTGGTAACTCAGATAAAAGTGAAGATGCACCATCTTCTGGAAACAAAGAAGTTAGAAGATGGTTTGAGTCATCTTAGAAATCTGCCTGTTTTGAGTCTGTAATGGATGTATACCTGGATGTATACCTTTTAATTTTATTGGTTTTGTTTTTGTCAGTAGTTTCATTGAGTTGGGAACGATGTATCTATTTTGTATTATTAGCTATCAATTTTGTATTATTAGTTTCCTCGAGTTGGTAACATGGATGAGAACACATGTGCTATTAGATATCAATTTTGTATTGCTATTCTTTTTATGCAAGCCTTTTTCACATCCAAACCTCTAGGTTATATTACTTGGCGATTTTTAGCCTACGTGTATTTATGAAATCTGGTATAATTGTGTCTACGTGGACATTCAATTCTTTCACTGTTCTCTCAGAAGCAGAATTTCAATTTTTTCCAAAGTTGTACAATCGTACTTTTATAAATCCAAGCAGCTCTATGTACTTGTTCTGGTTTAAACTGCTGCAAGTTATATGCTGAATCATGTTTATAGGTACTACGTAAAAGGTTTTGCATATGTAAGGAGTGATTGGCGACTAATTTAATTTTGTGAATTATTATTCTGGTGTGCTTTTGATTTGTGGTTAAAACTGATTTTTCCAGTCCCTAACACGTGTATGATACATACATTTGTACATGCACATATATATGTATGTTTAAGGTAATTTTTGAAGCACGCCTCTCAACCACTCAAGGAATCATGATGATCTTTCCGATCTTTTCGAAGCAGCGACATTGACGTGTTCTTGAATCAGAGAACTAACAAGATAAACCTTACGACTAAAACCCTCGTAGGTTATCCATGGTTCTTCTCCATTAAACACATGTGCGTTTACCTAATCACTTAATTCTCCTTCCTCTTCGCTCGAAGTGCAAAATTGTGTGTTTTATGTAGAATTTAAGTTGAAGAAAACGAGTTTTAGAAACGTTTCGAAATCGCTTTAGAAATTGCCTTTGAAATTATCTTATTATAGAGTATATAATTTTTAATTCACGCTGAAAAAAAAACATTAAAAAACCCTTTTTTAATGCTTTCACCATGTCCTCACTTATCAAATTTGAAGCTTCAAAATTAGGACTTCGTAGATATGCGCTCGTGTTGACGGCAAAAATGGCCACCAACACCAAAACAGTATGTGAAAGCACCATCGATCCAATATCCAATCACAAATTGAATACAGTAGAGAAATAAATATGAAGAAATCAAATTAAAACAACAAGATAGTAAATGAACAAGAAGATTTATAGTGGTTCGGCTGACTCTGGCCTACGTCCACTCCAAAAGTTTGTCTTTTATTGATTTATACTAATGTTTACAGTTGCAATCCGTGAAAATCAAGAGTAAAAATGGCGGAGTATAGCTAAGGTAGAAGATGAAGAGAGCCAGAAAGAAGATCCCTTACGATAAGCCATGCTTGCTGTATTTATAGGCGAAGCTATGTATGGACCGAGCTGAAAATTCGCCAGAAGAACCTCCAGACCAAGACGGCTTGATCCACCAACTACCAGACCGATCACACCCCTTTGGATGGATTGGCCCCGATCGGTGGTCCTTGCACGTGGCACCATGCGATCCATAGGGTGGGTCCCCTATGACTCCTACTTCCTATTTCCAAAGTCGTTTGTTGAATTAGTGCGTTGATCGTTGAGTTACTGAGCGATCATCGTTGCGTTGAACTGCCAATCCGAGTGATCCATAACCATATTAATCCAATCCGGTCTATACTCCATTCCATTGATTCGATCCGTTGCCTAGGTGAAGCGCCATTTCATACTTAGCCAATTCCTGGGTGCTATCCATCTGAATCCGTACTATCGTCTATAGTTTTGAATATAACCAATCTCCAATCCTGATAACCATCCATTTAGCCAAATCCATGATATCACGGCCTTGCCAAAATGCGGGATAACATTTGCCCCTCGAAACACGCCTTGCGATAAGAAGGCGTGTTTTGAATTGCCATAAGTCCGAAATTCGTAGTGCATCGATAATCGGGTTTTCCAATCCAAAATCTAATATTTTTCCAATCCAAATCCGTATCCATCCAATTCGCGAGCTCTCCGGTTCGTTATCCAAATTCAAAGCCTCGATCTCTTCGGATCATTATCCAAATCCTTGACCGTTTGAAATTCTAGAAGTCAGTAAGCCAATTTGCAATCTCTCTTGATCGTTATCCAAGTTCATGGTCTTTCCAGACCGATCGGTGGTCTCTCCGGACCCTTGCCAAGTTCGATCTAAATTTAACGACGAGTAAGCTGATCCTATCACTCTCCTGCGAAGCAACTTACCCTTTGCACTCTGGCCCTTTCGGGGCATATATTGATGTCATGATCCTCTTGGACCGATCATAGCCTCTCCGAGCTCTTGTTGAACCCCATCCTATCACTCTCCAGTGAAGGGGGAACAACGATAAGTAAGCCGATCCTGTCACTCTCCAACGAAGCTGCATTACTTCCTACACTCCGGTTCAGTGTCCCTGAACATAAAGCGATGCCATGGCCTTCCTAGGCCGATCATGGTCTCTCCGGACCCTTGCTAGACCCCATCCAATTACTCTCCGGTGACATGGGGAACAACGATAAGTAAGTCGATCCTGTCGCTCTCCGGCGAAGCGACTTACCTTCTTGCACTCCGATCCCGGACTCTCCGGCTAGGGGCATAAAGCAATCCATTCCGTACTGGCTTTCTTTCTCCGGCCTTGACTCTCCGGTCAATAGCTTAATCCATGGCGTACGAGCCCATCCTATCGCTCTCTGGGGAAGGAACTCGTACCTTACGGTTATTGCCCCGCCTCTCCGGTTGGGACAACCGCGACCTATTTAGTTCATTGCATTTATGCGGATTTAAATTAAATTATTAAATTTGAGTTCATACAGCCAGAAATCCAAAAAACAAAGAAAACCAACATCGCCTCTCCGGGCTTGACGGTTTATCATCATCTCAAAGCATGCCTAGCGTCCGTCCTCGGTCCCGTACATGTGTAAGTGACTTAGTCGTTTTATTATAGAGTTTATTATTTATTTATTCCACACCATCTTGATCTAGAGATGACGATCTGTGACCTCGATCCAAGGATATTCCCATTTGATGTGGACAGTGGCCACTCCTGTTCCACCGTCACTGTCCATGTCCTCACGTACTGCGGTAGCCTGCCATTCCTGACGTGTTCCTCAATTATATTCTTCAAGTACCTGCATTCATCCATAGTATGCCCATCTAGTTTGTGGAATAAGCAGCACTTTCCAGACCTATGTTCTCGCTCCGTGGGATCCCTCCTTACCGGTTTTCGATAGGGGAGTTGCCCCCTAGTGTTCAGGTAAATCCGTTCCAAGCTTTCCGTCAAATCCATATAAGAGAACTTAGGCTCACATTCCTTCCATTGCCTTCTTGATCCATCATATCCATCGTTCATTTTTCATTTACCCTTATCCTTCCTGTATCCTTCTTCAGATGATCCTTCGCCTCTCAAAGCGTTTACCTCCTATTTCTTGGCTCATGCGTCCTTCTGCCTTAGGTACCTCTCTGCTTCGTGGAATAACTCGCCGAGATCCATTGGTGAATCCCGCACCCGTGAAATCTTGAAATCCGTTTCATCAGTAATCCCTGATACCGCTGTCATTAAAACCATTGATGGATCCGGCCGATCTACCGAAGCCACTGCCGCGTTGAATCATGTTAAAAAGCTCCTCAAGGACTCTCTAGTCCTCTGTTTCAGTGACGCCAATGTCATCACATTCTTGGGTTGCGAAACGTGAACTCAAAATTGTTTAATAAACCTGCCCACCAGCTCGTTCCATATCCTGATTGATCTATTCTCCAGCTGCCTGAACCAAAGCGCAACCAACTTTGTCAAGTATAAAGAAAAACATCTTGCCATAATCTCTTTCGACGCCTCCAGCACCACCATATGCCGGATATACCTCATCATATACATAGTAGGACCCGACTTTCCATCATATACCTCCAACGTTGGTAGCTTAAAGTTCGGTGGGTTCCTTACATTTCTGATACTCAAAGAAAATGGACTCCAATTAACATCCTCCAGACTCCTGTTGGAGAAACTGCCTCTCACTATCCGACGTACCATCTCAGCTATCCTTTCATTCTCATCCATAGGTGGTCTCAAATCCATACCTCTAACCTGCCCCCCGACTCCATATGGGTACTTCGAAACATACTCCTTCGGACGAGCACTCACATTTCAATTCACATCAAACTGCACAGCACCAACCATAAGCATGCCATGAATTGATCCAACCAGACTAGGGGGCATGTAACAACCCGTATATTTGTACCATTTAAATTGACAATAATCCACACATGTCAACTTAAATAATACAAAACACGAATCGTTATGGGATTATAAATACATAAATGTAAATGAGAATCAATACAACATCACAGACACAGAACAGTCACAGAATAATGCAGCGGAAAATACATCGTCATAATAGCAGTTCATGAAGCCACTATATAATATACAACAATGTCTTAACATCAAGTGACTAATACCAAAAAATGTCCAATAGACTAGGACATCAATACAGGAATAGAAATGGACTGATAAAGATAAATGCTAAGCCTTCAGCATCTTCAACCAACCTTGATCAGCAACTGGATAGCTTCAGACTGACCCGAGCATATACAAAAGAAACACTCGAGTCAGGACTCAAAATCTTATACAATTAAATCAAGTGCAAGGTAATATTTCATAACTTAAAGATGGGTAAAATAACATCTCTAAGGATCCGATAAACTATCTATATATACAGTAGAATACGATAGATAGGTAATGTCTAATCAGTAAAGTACGATATTAAAATAGTGTTAAGGCGTTACCATAATCCCCTTAACACATTTTTATTCCCAAGAGCATATACAAGACCGTAGTTTCCCCAAAACCAGAAGTCACCAGAGGGCAATCCATATACTAAAGGTACAAACCAAAACGTAGTGGTCGCGAATAGGATAATCAGTATGACAAGGTACATGAGGAGATACCAACTAGGATACTAGTAGTTGCGTGATCCGGACTGATGTTGAGCATAACAGCTACTACCTCAACACCGGGAAACAACACTCCCAAATCAAGGGGTGCACCCAAATCGAATCACAAAGTAATAGATATGGTATCGAAGAAGTGTGTCCGCTAGAGGTGGCGAACCTCAATGGCCCGACGCGGCTCCTGTTTTAGTCATGTCAGGGGTCGTCCAATATCGTTCTCTTTCTTCAGTCAACGCGTTCACCAAACCATCCACTTCATTCTGAATCAACACTTCGCGTGCAATAGTTATTAAAGTGGTTTTCGGTATCGACAGAGAGTATGTCCATATCCGATCCCAGTCTCTTTAATAACTACGTATTTATTACCCAATGGTCGGTTAACTTAACGTTTAAACAAATCAAAGTCCAAAAGTCAAGATGCAAATTTGACTTTCAAAATTTGACATTTCACGATTCAATATATTTCGGATATTTAAAATCATATTTCCAAATGAAATCTGTAGTTCAAACATTTGAATTAACAATATAATTAAGTATTCAAGTTCAATTTAATAACTCACTTATTAAGTTTAATTCAAAATCAATTAATTCAAATTTACCGGTTAATTAAGTTCGAATCGTTAAATCAAAATTCTATTTATCTCAATTCATATTTACATCCATCGTTACAATAACTAAAATCATAAATTTGATTAAATCAATTTCGTTAAATTTAAATCACTTTACATTTAAATCATTGCTGAATTAAATCCATAAAACTTTAGTTAGTTTCGTATTCCATTTAAGTCAAAATTTCCTAAATCTAAATTATTATTTATGACAAGTTCAAATCTATTTAATTTAAAACCCAGTTTAAATCTAAATCTACCAATCTAATAAATTTAATTATTAAATTCTAAAACTCACTTGTTTTAAATCTTATTTCAATCAAATTCGCCAATTCATTTTTCTTCAATTAACTAGATTTATAAATCCATTAATTTATTCCAATTAATCCATTAATTTATTTCAATTAAATCCATTAATTTATTTCAATTAAATCCATTAATTTATTTCAATTAAACCCATTAATTTGTTTCAATTAAATCCATTAATTTATTTCAATTAAATCCATTAAGTCGTTACTTGATTTTCAACCAAATTATTAAGTTCATTCCTTAATTTCAAATAGATTTCAATTTCAAAATAATTTTGTTGACCAATCGGGTTTCTTATTTTTAATTGTCTATCCTAGGCCAAGTTGTTTAAGTGAGTATTTATCATTTCAACCCGATATCATTCAATATAAAACAAAGCATAGCAAAGGGAACTTGTAGTGTGATAACTGGGATGGTGTCAAAGTAAATAAACAAGCAATAACAACCATACATAACAAATTAACAACTTATTCAAATAATCCCGAAATAACCATATTAACTTACATTAGTTATTTATGCAAATTAATATAATTATTCCTAGAATCCAACGGATTAAAGATTATTACAGGATGATTTTTTTACTTGGTGTCCGTTATCAAATTTCTACATCAATCGTACATAACAATTTTTGTGTCACTACTATTTACCCTAATTAACATCATATTACAGTTTAACATTTTTGATCAAAATAAACAATACATGGCATCAAATTTTAGAAATTAACAGTTTATTTCAATCAAATTTTAACAACCAACAATTTAATATCCAAATTAATATTAACAACAATTATCACTTGATTATCATAGCATAATAGATTGAGTCGTGAATAAAATATTCACCTTGCGTGGTTGAAGAAGATGACGGCGAAGCACGAAGATGAATAGATAAAATAGACGACACAAGCACGAATACGAACTACAAATCAAACAGAAGATTGTTCAACAATAGTTTAATACAATGTATATGTATTGATTTGTATATATATAACGTACCAAAACAAGTCGGGATGAGAGCGAATGAGCCGAAGCGATGTCCTAAGAATCTGGAGCGGTGGCTGAAACAACACATAAAGTTTATTAAAACATATATATGCAACCTGGAGACTAACTAACAACAGCCGAAGCCTGTATATATCAACACAAAAAATGCACACGGAGGGAAACATGTAGTGGGTAGGGGCTGCGATGGATGGGGTAGAGCATGGAAGCGGGGCTGTCGTCGCATGGATGTTGACGTGTGGACTGGGGCGGCGAACTGGGTGGGTAGCGGAGCGGAGGCTGGGAGGTGGTGAGGCGGACAGCTGGGTGGGTACGGGGCGAAGGCGGAGGCTGGGCGGAGCAGGTGGCGGGCGGTTGGGTGGGTACGGGGCAGCGCGAAGGAGCTGGGGCAGAGGGGTGGGGCGGAGCAGTGGGCTGGGGACGGCAGTGGGCTGGGGCGGCAGTGGCTGGGGCGGCAGTGGGCTGGGGCGGTAGTGGGCTGGGGCGTGCTGGTGGAGATGGCAGTGGGGCGGGCTGGTGTGGGTGGGTGGCGGAGTTGGCTGGTCGTGGCGGGTGCTGGCGGAGGGTGTGGGGCGAGGCTGGGACGCTGGGGAGCTGGGGACGAAGCAGGGGCTGGTCAGTGGAGTGGGGAAGTGGGTAGGCTGGCAGGGCGGAGCAGGCGGGGTAGGCTGGCAGAGGCGGAGCGGCGGCAGGACTGTGGGCAGGGAAGTGGAGAGGGTGGAGCAGTGTAATGCGGAGGTGGGTGCATGGTTTTCGTGAGTTTCATACTGAAGTTTAGAAAATATATTTAGAAAAATGACAGAGGAAGAAGAAAAGAAGAGCAGAGGGCAGGAAGAAAGGAGCACGTACCAGAGAGTTTGAGTGCGAAGTGAAAATCAATTAATGCAAAGGGTAGCTGATATATGCAGAGGGGTTCAGAGCTCAAGGTCACAGAAATGATGTCCTTGGTAAACGTGATGGCTATTGGGTTTCTGAATGGCCAAAGGCTCCTAGAATTCCGAGCGTTGGAAAAAGTAGGGTACCGGTTTGTGTGGCGTAACAGACCGGTTTGTACTCCGTTAACCAATTAATAGCTTGCAATGCCGAACTTCGATTGACACAAACAAATATACCGTTTTGATCAGCGCGACGAGGCGAACGCAACGGTATGAAGATATTGATGGTTTGACATTGTTTGCGAAGTGGTAAATCTTATTGAACCATTTGCTCGAGCGACAATTTAACTAGCAATTAAAAGCGGAATTTGACGAAACGAAATGCGCCGTCAAGATCAGAATAGTTTTCTTATGCAACATTGCGAAAAATATTTAAGTTCGGACGATCGAAAATTTTCACATAAATTTAAAACTAATATGTAAATTCGGCGTGCGAAATTTACTACAATATTTTTCGACGAAATTTGGCGTACGCCTATGTCTATCTAGGCGCATTCCAAATGTGAAGTTTGAACGGCAACGGAAATTGTTTGTGAATATTTGAAATTCCTATTACGGAGAATGCAGCAAAACACCGAAGAATAAGATCGACGGAGCTAAAGATGTCCGAATTTTGAAAAACGAAAAATGACGCCCTTGTCAGAATATGGTTTAGAATTTTTCTATGTAAAAATATTTAGGTTCGGAAGATAAAAATTTCCACATTTTAAAATGAACTGATGTGCAGTAAAACGCGCACGAAATTTACTGCGGTATTTTCCGACGAAACTTTGCCCATATCTACAATCATCAAGGCGCAATTTAGAAACAAAGTTTGGACATTGATTGAAATCGTATGAACGTTTCACATTTTATATTAAAATAACGGTTCTAAATTTTTTAAAATTGGGTCGGAATTTCAGGGTCGTTACATTCTTCCCTACTCAAGACTTTTCGTCCTCGAAAAGGAACAAAGTAAAGAGTGGAAGAATAGATAACAGAGATACAATGGATTCAGAATAGATTATTGAATATAGTAAAGAGTATAGAATGGAATTTACCTTCAACAAACAATTCTGGATTAGAGTCTCGGATACTCTCCTCGGTTTCCCAAGTGCAATAACGATCATCGGGACTCCATTGGACTTTGACTAGGCTAACCGACTTCCTTCTAAGTTGCTTTGTATCCCTATCAACAATACGAAGTGGTCTCCTCTCTATAGTCAAATCCGGCTCAATATCAACCTCTTCTAACTGAGCAATAGGAATGGTCATGGATGGATCATGTACAACCTTCCGAAGATGAGAAACGTGGAATACGTTGTGCACGCCTTCAAATTTCTCCGGCAATGCAACTCTGTAAGCTAGTGTACCAATTCTCTCAGTGATAGTGAATGGTCCAACAAATCTAGGAGCGAGCTTCCCTCTACGACCAAATCGAATAACATTCTTTAAGGGTGATACCTTAAGGAATACCTTATCCCCAATCAGGAATTCTAAATCTCTTCTACGCCTATCAGCATAGCTCTTCTGTCTATCCTGTGCGGTCTTCATCTTTCTTCTGATTTCATTTACCTTCTCGGATGCTTCTATAATCATATCTAGGCCAAGAATTAATCGATCATCAGGCTCAATCCAACAAGCTGGCGATTTGCATGGCCGTCCATATAAAGCTTCGAACGGTACCATATCGATACTTGCCTGAATATAATTGTGGTTAAAATTTAATTCAAATTTACTCATTCAAATTGAAATTTGAATTTTGATTTACCTGATAACTGTTATTATAAGTGAATTCAACCAAATGGAGATGGTCTTCCCAAGATCCACCGAAATCAATAATGTAGGCTCGGAGCAGATCCTCCAAAATCTGATTCACCTTTTCAGTTTGGCCATCTGTTTGAGGATGATAAGCTGTGCTCAGATTCAGTTTAGTGCCCAAGACGTCCTGAAATGCCTTCCAGAATTTACTAGTGAATAAAGGATCTCTATCGCACACAATACTAGATGGAACCCCATGAAGTCTAACAATCTCTCTCATATATATCTCGGCCAAACTCAAAGCAGTACGAGTGGTCTTAACAGGAATAAAGTGAGCAGATTTGGTCAACCTATCAACGATCACCCATATACTCTCGTTACCTTTTCTGGTCCTCGGTAATCCATCAATGAAGTCCATAGAAATCTGATCCCATTTCCAACACGGAATCTCTAGGGGTTGAAGTAATCCTGCAGTCTTCTGGTGATTGGCCTTAACTTGTTGGCAAGTGGTGCATCTACTAACATATATAGAAATATCCCTCTTCATCCCACTCCACCAATATAAACGCTTCATATTTCGGTACATCTTGGTGACGCCAGGATGAAATGAAAGTGATGACTGATGGTTTTCTCTAAGCACTTCTTGTCTCAATCCATCGACATTAGGAACGCAAATATGATTGTCAATCCTCAGAACTCCATTACTATCTATCTGTGCTCCCACTTTACTGTCGGCATTTCCAACTCTACCAAGAACTAACTCCTTCATGCGATAGAGCAAGGTGTCCTCATATTGCTTAGCTTTGATGTGATCCATAAGAGATGGGGAGATAACAAGCTGAAATAGCATGCCTTCTACAAGATTACAACATGACAATGCTTTGCTACGGCTCAAAGCATCAGCTACAACATTTGCTTTCCCAGGAGTATAATTGATATCGAGATCATATGCAGCTAAGAATTCAAGCCATCGAACTTGTCTCTGGTTCAAATCCTTCTGAGAAAAGATATATCTCAAGGACTTATGATCAGTGAATAATTCAAATTTAATTCCCAAAAGATGATGCCTCCATAGTTTCAAAGCAAATAAAACTGCAAGGAGCTCTAGATCATGAGTTGCATAGTTTACTTCATGGATCTTCAACTGGCGGCCAGCATAAGCAATAACCTTTCCGTTTTGCATAAGAACAGCGCCTAAACCTTCTCGGCAGGCATCTGTATAGACAGTTAATTCCTCACTTCCGTCGATTACCGCAAGAACTGGGGCTGAGGTTAACTTACACTTCAACTTATTAAAAGCTGACTCGCACTTCTCACTCCAAATAAACTTGACATCCTTTCGGGTTAAAGCAGTGAGTGGGGCAGAAATCCGGGCAAAGTGCTCAATAAATCTACGATAATAGCCGGCCAAGCCTAAGAAGCTACGGATATCTGTAGGAGTTTTAGGGGTCTCCCAATCATTGATTACGGCGATCTTAGCTGGATCGACCGAAATCCCATTTTCAGAAACTATGTGGCCCAAGAATCTCACTTCGTCTCACCAGAAGTGGCATTTAGAGAATTTGGCCTTAAGTTGATGATTTCGGAGAGTTTCCAAAACATAAGCAAGGTGTGTCTCGTGCTCCTTCTCGTCTTTGGAGAAAACGAGAATATCATCAATGAAAACAAGAACAAACTTGTTAAGCACATCACGGAAGACTCGATTCATCAAGTCGACGAAATAAGCAGGTGCGTTGGTCAAACCGAATGGCATAACCAACCATTCATAGAATCCGTTCTCGGTACGGAAGGCTGTCTTATGAATACTATCTTCTGCTACCCTGAGTTGGTGGAACCCAGTGGCAAGATCAAGTTGGGAGAAAACTTTAGCTCCATGGAGCTGATCGAATAAATCATTGATGCGAGGCATCGGATAGCGGTTCTTGAGAGTGCGTTTGTTCAGCTCCCTGTAATCAACACACATGCGAAGAGACCCATCCGATTTGGTGACAAATACAACTACGGCGCCCCATTCAGAACAACTTCTCCTAATCAAACCCCTAGCGAATAGATCATCAATTTGAGTTTTAAGTTCAGCTTTTTCTTTAGGAGCCATTCTTCTGTGAGGAAGAACTACGGGAGTAGCTCCGGGAATAAGGTCAATGCGGAAATCGATTTCCCGTTTAGGTGGTAGGGAGTTGACCTCTCAAATACATCGGGAAATTTCTGAACAATTAGGGTAGTACTAAGATCATCCGGGTGAGCATCAAGAGAGAATATGAAGCTTCCGGCATATTTCTATGGTGATTTGCATTCAATGACAAGCGGTAGGCCCTTGTCATTGACTAGAGAAACAGAACGAGCCTTGCAAGAAATAACAGCATCGAATTTCCTTAACCAATCAGCACCTAACAAGATGTCAAATGCTGCGAAGCCAAGTACATAAAAATCCCAAGTGAATCGATATCTCCCATACAAGAGCACAACCTCTTTACAAATTCTGCTGAGGTTGGCAAGTCCTCCAATAGGGTTGGAGACGCATAAGGAAGTAGTAGCAAGAGTAGGTTCTAAGTTGAGCTTATTGCAAAGATCAATAGATATGAAGCTATGAGAAGCACCAGTATCGAATAATACCCTAACAGGTAAATCATGTAATGAAAAAGTACTTCGTAAGGTACCTTGGTCATCCTGAGCAGGCGGTGTAGGAGTGGTGATGGCAAAACTCCAGATGGTGTGCCACGCTTGTACAGTGGGCAGTCTTTCTTGAAATGACCCGGCTGGAGGCAGACATAGCATAAGTCTTTCCTAGTCGTAGAAGGTGGTGGAACAGCAGCTCTTGAAGATGGACAACTATTAGCGTAGTGGCCCTTCTTATCGCATTTGAAGCAGGTGATATTAGCAAGGTCGATTGGGCTTTTCTAAGCATATCCCAATCCTGTAGTCTTCTGCCAAGCTTTCTTTTGTTGATCAAAGTTCATCTTCCTCTTCCCGGGCTGGCTAGAGGAGGGCTGAGTAGGAGCGGCTTTGACAGTAGGCCCCCTAGGCTTTGCCTCATATCTAAGAGCATAGTCAACAAGCTCTGTGAAGGTGCAGTGAGTGTGGCCAGTAAGCAAGTCATAATACTCTGGTCTAGCTCCCAAAATGAACTTCTCATTCTTTAGAAGCGGTGTATCAATCAATCCCGGGCCGAACTTGGAGAGTTCGTTGAATTTCCTCTCGTACTCAGAAAAAGTCATACTGCCCTGCTTAAGATCCATAAAAGCTCTATAAAGTTGGGTTTTCCCAGCAGCGGGCATCCATTGTGCCGAGAAAGTATCCCTAATCAAAAGATAGGCAAGATGAATAACATTTCAAGATTAAAAGAAGAATTTAGACTACGGAATCCAATTAAATTTTATACCTAAACTGGGCCCAAGTGATGGTGTTCTCCTCGATACGAGAAGTAACTGATTCCCACCAATCTTGCGCGGCATCCTGAAGTTGCCAGGTAGCAAGCTGACGCTTCTGAGCATCAGTGATCTCTAGACCAGAAAATATCTTCTCTAAGCCTTTAAGCCATTGCTGAGCCTCAATAATGTTCTCGGATCCAGAAAACTTAATACCTCCCAGCTGTGTATACTCCTTACTAAGAACGGTGAATTTGATAGGAGCTGGAGCGACATGTGCAGCCTGAGCAGGACCATAGCCCATTCCTCCCCTATGGTTTCCTCTGGTACCCATCCTGAAATACCAAAGAGATTTTTAAAGCCAAAGGATAGAAAATCATAGAATTTTTTAAGGAAAGTCTAATCAACGAATCAAAGAAGTTTGAAATGAAATGATTTGGATATTGAATCGATTCTCCTCATTCTAGGGTATTGCTACCCTATCTCTAATGAGTTTATATATAATCCCAAACTAAGGTTTTTAGGGAAACCGAAGCTCTGATACCAACTGTAACAACCCGTATATTTGTACCATTTAAATTGACAATAATCCACACATGTCAACTTAAATAATACAAAACACGAATCGTTATGGGATTATAAATACATAAATGTAAATGAGAATCAATACAACATCACAGACATAGAACAGTCATAGAATAATGCAGCGGAAAATACATCGTCATAATAGCAGTTCATGAAGCCACTATATAATATACAACAATGTCTTAACATCAAGTGACTAATACCAAAAAATGTCCAACAGACTAGGACATCAATACAGGAATAGAAATGGACTGATAAAGATAAATGCTAAGCCTTCAGCATCTTCAACAAACCTTGATCAGCAACTGGATAGCTTCAGACTGACCCGAGCATATACAAAAGAAACACTCGAGTCAGGACTCAAAATCTTATACAATTAAATCAAGTGCAAGGTAATAGTTCATAACTTAAAGATGGGTAAAATAACATCTCTAAGGATCCGATAAACTATCTATATATACAGTAGAATACGATAGATAGGTAATGTCTAATCAGTAAAGTACGATATTAAAATAGTGTTAAGGCGTTACCATAATCCCCTTAACACATTTTTATTCCCAAGAGCATATACAAGACCGTAGTTTTCCCAAAACCGGAAGTCACCAGAGGGCAATCCATATACTAAAGGTACAAACCAAAACGTAGTGGTCGCGAATAGGATAATCAGTATGACAAGGTACATGAGGCGATACCAACTAGGATACTAGTAGTTGCGTGATCCGGACTGATGTTGAGCATAGCAGCTACTACCTCAACACCGGGAAACAACACTCCCAAATCAAGGGGTGCACCCAAATCGAATCACAAAGTAATAGATATGGTATCGAAGAAGTGTGTCCGCTAGAGGTGGCGAACCTCAATAGCCCGACGCGGCTCCTGTTTTAGTCATGTCAGGGGTCGTCCAATATCGTTCTCTTTCTTCAGTCAACGCGTTCACCAAACCATCCACTTCATTCTGGATCAACACTTCGCGTGCAATAGTTATTAAAGTGGTTTTCGGTATCGACAGAGAGTATGTCCATATCCGATCCCGGTCTCTTTAATAACTACGTATTTATTACCCAATGGTCGGTTAACTTAATGTTTAAACAAATCAAAGTCCAAAAGTCAAGGTGCAAATTTGACTTCCAAAATTTGACATTTCATGATTCAATATATTTCGGATATTTAAAATCATATTTCCAAATGAAATCTGTAGTTCAAACATTTGAATTAACAATATAATTAAGTATTCAAGTTCAATTTAATAACTCACTTATTAAGTTTAATTCAAAATCAATTAATTCAAATTTACCGGTTAATTAAGTTCGAATCGTTAAATCAAAATTCTATTTATCTCAATTCATATTTACATCCATCGTTACAATAACTAAAATCATAAATTTGATTAAATCAATTTCGTTAAATTTAAATCACTTTACATTTAAATCATTGCTGAATTAAATCCATAAAACTTTAGTTAGTTTCGTATTCCATTTAAGTCAAAATTTCCTAAATCTAAATTATTATTTATGACAAGTTCAAATCTATTTAATTTAAAACCCAGTTTAAATCTAAATCTACCAGTCTAATAAATTTAATTATTAAATTCTAAAACTCACTTGTTTTAAATCTTATTTCAATCAAATTCGCCAATTCATTTTTCTTCAATTAACTAGATTTATAAATCCATTAATTTATTCCAATTAATCCATTAATTTATTTCAATTAAATCCATTAATTTATTTCAATTAAATCCATTAATTTATTTCAATTAAACCCATTAATTTGTTTCAATTAAATCCATTAATTTATTTCAATTAAATCCATTAAGTCGTTACTTGATTTCCAACCAAATTATTAAGTTCATTCCTTAATTTCAAATAGATTTCAATTTCAAAATAATTTTGTTGACCAATCGGGTTTCTTATTTTTAATTGTCTATCCTAGGCCAAGTTGTTTAAGTGGGTATTTATCATTTCAACCCGATATCATTCAAAACAAAGCATAGCAAAGGGAACTTGCAGTGTGATAACTGGGATGGTGTCAAAGTAAATAAACAAGCAATAGCAACCATACATAACAAATTAACAACTTATTCAAATAATCCCGAAATAACCATATTAACTTACATTAGTTATTTATGCAAATTAATATAATTATTCCTAGAATCCAACGGATTAAAGATTATTACAGGATGATTTTTTTACTTGGTGTCCGTTATCAAATTTCTACATCAATCGTACATAACAATTTTTGTGTCACTACTATTTACCCTAATTAACATCATATTACAGTTTAACATTTTTGATCAAAATAAACAATACTTGGCGTCAAATTTTAGAAATTAACAGTTTATTTCAATCAAATTTTAACAACCAACAATTTAATATCCAAATTAATATTAACAACAATTATCACTTGATTATCATAGCATAATAGATTGAGTCGTGAATAAAATATTCACCTTGCGTGGTTGAAGAAGATGACGGCGAAGCACGAAGATGAATAGATAAAATAGACGACACAAGCACGAATACGAACTACAAATCAAACAGAAGATTGTTCAACAATAGTTTAATACAATGTATATGTATTGATTTGTATATATATAACGTACCAAAACAAGTCGGGATGAGAGCGAATGAGCCGAAGCGATGTCCTAAGAATCTGGAGCGGTGGCTGAAACAACACGTAAAGTTTATTAAAACATATATATGCAACCTGGAGACTAACTAATAACAGCCGAAGCCTGTATATATCAACACAAAACATGCACACGGAGGGAAACATGTAGTGGGTAGGGGTTGCGATGGATGGGGTAGAGCATGGAAGCGGGGCTGTCGTCGCATGGATGTTGACGTGTGGACTGGGGCGGCGAACTGGGTGGGTAGCGGAGCGGAGGCTGGGAGGTGGTTAGGCGGACGGCTGGGTGGGTACGGGGCGAAGGCGAAGGCTGGGCGGAGCAGGTGGCAGGCGGCTGGGTGGGTACGGGGCAGCGCGAAGGAGCTGGGGCAGAGGGGTGGGGCGGAGCAGTGGGCTGGGGACGGCAGTGGGCAGGGGCGGCAGGGGCTGGGGCGGTAGTGGGCTGGGGCGTGCTGGAGGAGATGGCAGTGGGGCGGGCTGGTGTGGGTGGGTGGCGGAGTTGGCTGGTCGTGGCGGGTGCTGGCGGAGGGTGTGGGGCAAGGCTGGGACGCTGGGGAGCTGGGGACGAAGCAGGGGCTGGTCAGTGGAGTGGGGAAGTGGGTAGGCTGGTAGGGCGGAGCAGGCGGGGTAGGCTGGCAGGGGCGGAGCGGCGGCAGGACTGTGGGCAGGGAAGTGGAGAGGGTGGAGCAGTGTAATGCGGAGGTGGGTGCATGGTTTTCGTGAGTTTCATACTGAAGTTTAGAAAATATATTTAGAAAAATGACAGAGGAAGAAGAAAAGAAGAGCAGAGGGCAGGAAGAAAGGAGCACGAACCAGAGAGTTTGAGTGCGAAGTGAAAATCAATTAATGCAGAGGGTAGCTGATATATGCAGAGGGGTTCAGAGCTCAAGGTCACAGAAATGATGTCCTTGGTAAACGTGATGGCTATTGGGTTTCTGAATGGCCAAAGGCTCCTAGAATTCTGAGCGTTGGAAAAAGTAGGGTACCGGTTTGTGTGGCGTAACAGACCGGTTTGTACTCCGTTAACCAATTAATAGCTTGCAATGCCGAACTTCGATTGACACAAACAAATATACCATTTTGATCAGCGCGACGAGGCGAACGCAACGGTATGAAGATATTGATGGTTTGACATTGTTTGCGAAGTGGTAAATCTTATTGAACCATTTGCTCGAGCGACAATTTAACTAGCAATTAAAAGCGGAATTTGACGAAACGAAATGCGCCGTCAAGATCAGAATAGTTTTCTTATGCAACATTGCGAAAAATATTTAAGTTCGGACGATAGAAAATTTTCACATAAATTTAAAACTAATATGTAAATTCGACGTGCGAAATTTACTACAATATTTTTCGATGAAATTTGGCGTACGCCTATGTCTATCTAGGCGCATTCCAAATGTGAAGTTTGAACGGCAACGAAAATTGTTTTGAATATTTGAAATTCCTATTACGGTGAATGCAGCAAAACACCGAAGAATAAGATCGACGGAGCTAAAGATGTCCGAATTTTGAAAAACGAAAAATGACGCCCTTTTCAGAAAATGATTTAGAATTTTTCTATGTAAAAATATTTAGGTTCGGAAGATAAAAATTTCCACGTTTTAAAATGAACTGATGTGCAGTAAAACGCGCACGAAATTTACTGCGGTATTTTCCGATGAAACTTTGCCCATATCTACAATCATCAAGGCGCTATTTAGAAACAAAGTTTGGACGTTGATTGAAATCGTATGAACGTTTCATATTTTATATTAAAATAACGGTTCTAAAATTTTTAAAATTGGGTCGGAATTTCAGGGTTGTTATAGGGCATGCCCCCGAGCACTAATCGATCGGCACCAATCCCTATGGGGGGATCAATGTCGATCGGTCTGTGTTGGCCAGGGACTGCCCCCGACTGCTCCACTCCATTCCTAAGTCCATTTGCTCCATTTCCCTGATCCCGGTTTTGTTTTTCCATAGCTCCTACTGCTCCAACTCCTTGATCCATATTTCTAGCGTTTCCTACTTCTCCGATCCCTTAGTTTTGTGCACCAGCTTATCCAATTTGCCCGAGGAAATTCTAAATCATCTCCTTTGCCTTTTCATCATCCTTTCCTGCATAACATCCATCTGATAGAGTTAGGGGTATGCCCTAGGGACTATTATGCAATTTGTTGCATATATCTAACTCGTTGACCAATCTTTTTCGAAATAAAGGTATTTTCTTTCTATAATATACTTGATATAATGTGGTTATATTAATTAATCAATTTAATTAAAAACATATTTAATAGAAAGTCCATAAATGGTATGCTTTGTGATAGTAGTTACAAAGTGTTGAAACCGTGAGTAATTTATCACAATGAAGCAAATATACCATTTTAAATATTCCTAGTCAAGATGTATCGAGACTGGATATCGATACATTGGTTGAGACTAGAGTACGTGATGCTCTCCAAATGTTGGGCAGTGTATTACTCATGACTGCTGGGAGCACCAAAGGGTTATGTATTGATAGTTATTGGATAATTATGGAATGACTCACTCGATAGTTTTCTGTTGGTTAATATAACTAAGGTCAAGCAGAGAATATCGATGTGACTAATTTACACAGTTCTCTTGACTTGAGAATACTATTGATCTTCAATGTGGAAGCTCCGCTTTGATTACAGTTAAATCATGGCACGACGTCCATCGAACGACTATAGTTGGGTCGAGTGGAAGCATTGGAAGTGAAACACTATTCAAGAGAGGATTCGTCTCTTCAGTTATATGAGGTTAGTATCAAAGTCAAATGAAGTCAACTCAAAGTCAAAGTCTCTGACCAGAGCATTTTGGTTAATAATAGTTGTTATTATTGAGCCATGGACTTTGTGTTTGGACTATAAAGTTAAATTTGGACGGTATTGGAATTTTGACCATTACCAAATTCCATAAGTCCTAATGTGATATAGTTTTGACGAAGAGAATTGGTGAAAATAATTGTCACTATTAGGCACCGCTTATAATAAGTAAAATTGGATTTTACCAAAAGATATGTAAGCGATAAATTCTGCCAAAATGTCACATCACCTGCTAAGTGACGTGTGAATGTTAATATTCGAATAGTTCTATATTGATCGTTGACCGAATTTACACCTTTGAGTCGCAGAACCATAATGATGAATTCTCTGGAAAACCACATGATTTAACTAATTTATAAAATATTATAAATTGATTAAATTAACTGATATTTGAGAAATATTAATTATTATTTATTTGATGTTTGAAAGTTTTTGTAATTATTTTAATGCATTAATAAAAGTTATATTTGCGCGCATTGGTATACGATATCAATGTAATTTAAAGATAATTGCATGAAATGATTTATGGAAATTTTATGTCATTTGATGACATGATTTGTGGACAATTTATGTCATTTGATGACATGGTGCAAACAAAGGATTGGAGAGAGAGAAACAATCAAGGGAATTAATTAGGGAAGTTTTAATTAAAGAATGGAAAAAGTTCATTCTTTCAAATAAAACATTTTCTCTAATTCATTCTGTATGTACAATTCATTCTTTCAAATAAAACATTTTCTCTAATTCATTCTGTATGTACAATTCATTCTTTCTCATTCAGTCTGTTTCTTTCTCTCCTTCTAACTTTTCATGGCAGAAAAAAAAAATTTCCAAAAAAAAATCTTTCAACTCCATATAAAACATAAAAAAAAGCGGTTCATCCATCTCTTGCAAGGATATGATGGGGATGTTGAAGATCTGCGGAGATATCATCATTCAAGGTGTGACTTCTAAGCAACATCCTCAGGATAGTCCATTTTCAAGATATGCTTCAAGGCTTTGAGTAATAAGGTATGTTTTTCTTTAGTAGATAATGATATTTTATGTAATATTTATTGAAAGAGAAATTTAATTATCATAATTTATATGTACATATCATTGCCACATTTAATTTGAAAATTATTTATGTAGCTTGAATTGTTTATTGAATGGATCGATTAGTGTTTTATTTTAATAAATCAAAACTAATATTTGTATATGTTTAAATACAATGTTTTTTTGGAACTATGTTCTAAACATTCAATTTAAAGTCTAATTTTTTGATCAGAAATTTTGTATGTTCAATTTATCAATTGAGTTCTTATTTTGTTAAATTAAAATTAAAACATGTATATGTTTGAATACAATGTTTTATTATAGATCTATATTTTAAACATTCAATTCAAAGGTTAATTATTTAGATCTAAAACTTTGTATGTTCATATTGTTTTGATTGGGTTTTACTTTAACAAATTAAACTAAAATTTGTGTATGATTATTACAGTGTTTTATTGAAGATTCATGTTTTAAATCATATAGAGTAAAATGAAATTTTAGATTTGAAAGTTTACATGTATTTTGTGTTTGTATTGTTTTAGAAATTAAAAAAAATGGAAAATGTTTTGCAATAAATCTAAATTTAATTTGATTACTATAAGTCTATAATTTTTATTAATTAGAGATATTTTATTGAATCTTACATACACACAATTAATGTTTTGACAATAATCTATTTTTAATCGATTGCTATAAATCTCTAATTTGCATTAGTTAGTAAGATTCATTTTAATCTTATATATACATAATTAATTTTATATGTACATTTTTGTATATTAAAATTATTATATGTATTACATATTGTCAAAGTATGAATTAGATTTCTTTCCAAAAAAATAACAATTTAAAATGAGGCAATTATACATACATACATTTATTTTCGATTGTTTATATCCTTATATTATGATGCCTATTAGTTGTCAACGAGAAATTGAATTAATCATTCTTATCACTCTTTATCTATTTCCCATTTTTCTTTATGTGATTAGCCATCCATTTTTTTATATGTACTACACTTTTTCATCGATTGATAGTGATATATTGCACTTACAGAATTTACACTATAATATATTTGTTTATACTTACATTCATGCCATATACATGTTGCTAATAATGGCATTCATACAATCAATCAATTCAATTAAAGAGAGAGAAATGAAAGATTTCTCCCTTCATCTAAACAAATTTATGTCCGTCATTAATTGAATAAGTTAAGAAGAAGGAAATGAAAAGTATCCTTTTTTAAATAAATTTATGCCCCATCATTAATTGAATAAGTTAAGAGAAAGGAAATGAAAAGTTTATTTCTCTAAATAAATTTAATATGTAACCTTCACATACAAATGTTTATATAAGAGTATGTGATATACTCCAGTTTATATTCACATTAAATTACAGTGAAACTTTATTTATGAAGTTAGATAAAATATTAATTTTATTTAAAAAAACTTAGAAAAGTTCTAAGTATATTTAGACTTTATAGGTCCATTAAAGATCCAAATTAGCTAAATTTTTAAATTTTTTGAAATTCACCCATTTCTTCCACCACGGGTTGACCCAGTTCCAACAATGGTATCAGAGCCCAATAGCCGATGTGGTCTAAATTAGTCATGTTATGGTTAATTAATTAAGCTTGCGCACTTAGTATGGTGTCTACAAAAGTGATGTCTAGGATTGGAATTCGGTAATCAAGTACCCTGTCCTACTTAGTTACCTGCCTGGCCTTAAAGGTAGAGTAAGCCCAAAGGTTATCTCTAATAGAACAGGCCCAATTTAATTTGACCTTGGACTAATTTTTAAAATAGTTTTGAAAATTAAGACAAGATTTTAAATTTAGAATAAAAACATGTTTACTGTAAAAGGTTGTAATATAACATAAATTTTCAAAATGTTTGAAAATGTAATGAAAAATTCAAAATGTTTGAAACTATGTAAATATTAATTTCAAAATTTAAAATTATTAATAAGATTATTAATAGAAATTAATTAAATGAGTTAATTAATTAATGCTTATATGCATGTATTATATATGTTGATATATGTTATGTTATTTTAAAGTGTTTAAGATAACATAAGCATACATGTATGTATATACGATAAATTTTCGAAATTAATATAATTTAATTAAATTGTTTAATTAATAAAGCAATTAAAGGTCAGTTAATTAACTAAAATTATGCATATATAAGATATATGTGTCTTACTATAAAGGTTGTAGTAGATATGTCCAATATAAAAGTTGTATTAGAATACTAATTTAAATTAATTAAAGAGTTAATTAATTAAAATTAATTAAATAAGATTTAATTAATAAAGTGTTATACATAAGATTATTGTATAAGTTAATTAAAATATAAAAGTTATATAATAATGAAACTTATATAATATGAGTGTATAAAATAAAGGTGGAACATTAAAGAAACATAAATAGACTTAAGGAAGAAATACATACGTAAATGTACGTATAATGTGATTTTTGATGTGTCCGACACTTGAATCACAAGGGTATTTCATAAGAAATACATTATTCCATAAGTCGATATCACTCAATATAATATACTGAAGGTTATGAATCTTCAATATAATGTCGTCCTCTACCATATATATATTAATAAATTACATGCATGCTCCTTAGTTGTTGAGCAAACTCAAGCTAGGGATGTTATGTGTAGTATTATTAATATATTGAACAGATGAGGTAAGATAACTATATGTATTTGTTGAGAAAACTCAAGGTATATACAATATACTTAGGCCATCACGATATGGTAGGTACGAGTGAATAATCTCTTTCGATTTGTTGAGCAAACTCAAGGTCGAAATGAGATTAGGACAAGGAAAAATGGGTTAGGAGTTGTATGTGATACAACCGATAAGGATTTATCCATCATTTGTGGGGTTATGATTTGTTGAGCAAACTCAAGGTCAGAATACCAAGACAGACGAGTCCTAACACCTATTAATGAAGTCGAAAGACTTCTATGTTTCATCTTAGGGTTTGAAGAAACATAAAAACTAGTTGGAGCCTTATTGGAAAATGAAATGGTAACATTTAACCTTTCTAATATTGCAAGAACATATGCTAAATAATGTTATAATTATCTATAATGATAAATTTTTGCATTTAATATGATTGATAAAATGTTTATTAATTAACATATACAAACGAACTGAATCGAAAATTGACAAATGGAAATATAATACCCACTATTAAATTCCAATTGCATGTAGGGCTGTCAATGGGTCGGGTCGGGTCAAGTCGGGTTTGGGTTGATTTTAAATGGGTTGGATCAACCTGTTTATTAAACAGGTCAGAAATAGCTCAACCCGAACCCGACTCGATTATAAATGGGTTGACCTGACTCGACCTGTGTAACTCGATTATAACCGGGTTGGGTCGTAAATGGGTCGGGTCAAACCGTATAAGGTATAAATGGGTTATAAAATGGTCGTAAATGGGTTATAAACAGGTCAAATTCGAGTTCATGGGTCAGGTTGGGTTATAATCGGGTCGGATTAACCCATATAAGTATAAACGGGTCAAATTTGGGTTCACGGGTCAACCCGAAACCCACCCGTTTATAAACGGGTCAAATTCGGGTTGACCCGAAAATGACCCGCTAACTTAACCGGGTCGGGTTAACCTGCTAATTTCCATGTAATATTCAGGTCGGGCTAGAAATTGACAGCCCTAATTGCATGTTAACGTTTCAACACCCATGCAAGTGCCTGATTTTACAACCAGTGAATACATTCGTGGTTTGGTCACTTACGCATTTATTTGGTCAAGACCATGTATTGCGTTCTATGAGTTCGAACTCTAAAAGCAATACAAGACTATGGATATTTGATCCATATACAATTGCATATAAATGTTATATGGTGAACGGTCAAAGTTTGTAATGTACAATATTTTGATGAAATTAGTTCATCCAAAAACCCAAATAAACCTTAGTGCGAGATCGAGTATTCAATCTGATCGATTACAAAAGGGATCATATCGTGTTAATGTAATGCAAGACCAAAAACTACATGATAAATCTAAGAACTTGATCGCTGAAATGTCATTTTGATCGATTTACGTAAGGTGCAGCATATTTGGTGTCCTTAAATGTTAAGGATAATCGAATGCGCTTTTGTAAAGAGTTTATTATGATATTGTAGTAAGTTTTTCTTTTGAATAGTTTGACCATTTGAAAGGAAAACGAATGTATAAGAATATATGTAATTTAAGGTATAGTTGGGATGAAGAGAATGAATAGTCACTTCTGCTTCATAGAGAAACATTGGAAATGGGAATTGTAATAATAATTGATACTTAATATTGAAATAAGAAATATGATTTCTATTCTGAAATGTATTTTAATATAGAAAATTATTTTCTATGAGATTTATTTCTTTGAGCTCAAGATATTTGATCAATAAACTCTACACTGTAAATAGTTGCATTGTATGAAATAAACAAATTGTATTAAGTAAATGATGGACCTCCGAATTTAGTACACTATTATAGTAATGGTGGAAATAGTGGGAGCATGTCATATAGCACTTATTAATTGCATCATTGTACGAAAATTGTTTTCGTAAAACTTACCATACATTATTTGTGAAATAATGATTATTTTTCGGTATCGACTGAAAAAAATGGCATAGCTATATTTCAATATGAATATTATAAATATTATTTATGAAATAAAATTATAATGTGGTAACGTTTTTAAAACAAAAGTGATGCATTGAAAAATACAAAAGTATCTAATATTATTTACAGTTGTTTTGGAATTATAGACTAAGCCGTAGTTTTGAGAAATAATTTTATTCTCCGATTTTGAATCATATCATACTTGTTAATTATATCTCAAACAATAAAGGGCTATGCACCCATTTAGTGAGAGTATCATGAGAGTTGATGAACTCTTCGGATTTATACATATAGATGTATGCAATCATAATTCTATAAATACCAAAATGGTTCCACGTACTTCATCATATTCACCGATGAGTTATCGTTGACATGGACGTGTGTATTTGATACACATGTAGTATGTATATGGTAAACTTATAGAATATAAAATAGAAGTAAATAAAATAACATGCGATAGAAATGATTTGATTTGATCGAATGAGTGAGTATATTTGAAAATGTTCCGAACGTACCTAAAATGAATAAAGATTCAATCTCAAAATTACTCCTCCATGTGATACATAATGATGCATCGATATGAGTAATCGAACTTTGTTGGACAATGTACGATTAATTGTGAGCGAAGTTGAGTTAGTTTCTTTCTATAAGGTAATGTACTTAAGGGTAGTTGACAAGGTTATATTATTTCATCTGAACAACAATTTACAAAAATTTTCAAGATAAGAGTTTATAAAAAACTCCAACATATCTTAGGCCAAGGAGTTGGCAGGTTGTGCGAGTCGAAAGATTGCACATAATAATTATTCATGATGGATCTTGTATGAATCTCCCTAAAAGGATTTTGAAAAGACTGTCATTGGATGACATATTTATGTTTCGAACATAATTTTTGTAAACTACAACCAATCAGTTTTACAAATTAAGAAATTCATAAATTTTTTATGAATACCTATTCTATTGCACCGAGAAACAATTGTTGTTTCAAGATATACCAATTTCATTGTGAAGAAATTTCTTTGAGGAATTATTGGTAGTAAAATGGAATTGGATACGTTCCATAGATAGAACTAATTATATAAGATGAAATAAAATTAACTAACCTAAACGAACACATAGCATTAAAATGTCTAATAAGTATTCTCGCACATCGAAGAGAAACTATGAGTTTCTTATTAATGTCGAAAATATATAATCCTAGATTATTTAATTAAACCATTGAGTGTGTTGACTCTATATGGTATGATGCACAAATCTGAAAGAATTTCAAGTACGCTATCAAAATATAGATTTTGGTGGTCATAACTGAAGGGATATGATCCATCGACCACGACTGTGTTTTTATGGGTAAGACTAATGCGGTTGGAATTAAATGAGCAATGTTGATAAGAATAATATCGCAAATTTCAATTGTTAAAATTAGCGTAATAGATTCGATATTCAACATGTTAAAGTCAATTCGTATTTACTCACAAAATTATCGCTTGATAAGTCCTAGTGTTTCAGTACATATGTATTGAAATAGAAAATTCTAAATGCCGATTTAGAGTAAGCTAATTACACATATTAACCAAAAATGTTTCAAAGTCAGTGGGAGCGATATTGAGTTTGTGAGCCTTTGTATATGATCCAAGGAATGATACGAAAGTATCATTTTATAAGCATCAAGATTGAATAAGTATTTTGATAGAAATATCAAATAGTTTGATTTTCAATCAAAGTGCAGAGGAAGCGTGTGTTCAGAAGAAAGAATGTTGAAAGGTACATTGATATTTCTAAACTATAAGAAAACAACACGTTGTTGTTTTTAACGATGCACTTGTGTTAAAATCAACCTTAGTTGTTTTAATACTCAACATTGGATTAATAAATGATGTTTTTATAGTAAGTATAAAAGATTTTGGGAATGTCCCAAATGATATGCAAGGACGCCTTATTAAAATGTTTAAACGAAACATGTAAGATTGTTTCCTTTTCATTGGCAAAAGGAAATATCATACATGTTATGTTGTTTACGATATCATGATTTGTTTATGTATTTGATACATGAAGCAAATATCAAATCCAAACTGATATCACTAAATGGTTGTTTGAAGTGTTCTCGTGTTTTTATATGAAATACTAGAGAATTGTTTACAGAAACAAAAACTCCTTATGAAGGAGTGTTCGAACTCAAACTTCATAAGTCATATTGAGTGTAGTATGTCAATAATAAATTCAAGTTAAGAATATTTAAGTTGGAAATGTTCCAAATAAAAGACTGTGGCTTATTCAATAAAAAAAGGCTACGTACATCGCCTTGAATATTGCCGCAATAAAAATAATGTATATAAAATTATAAGTGCACAAATTTATAACTGAGCCGATTCCAAATGGTGAGAATCTCATAACATTGTTATATGATAACAATGTCATGATATGGTTCGTAATAGAACTTAGAGCTCACTAGAGGTCGAGAGACATACTCCGAATTGTTCTATGTGATAAGGCAGTTTATCACTGTCGGAGAGAGTTGATTGACAGAGTAGATAATTAAAACATAATAGCATACCCGTTCACAAAGGGACTGACCCAATTGGTTTTGAGAAAACCGATTGGAGAAGTTGGAATAAGATTCCATGATTGACCCCAAGTGCAAGTGGGAGATTGATAGAGTTAGGAGTATGTCCTACGAGCAATTATGTAATTTGTTACATATATCTAACTCGTTGACTAATTTTGTTCGAAATAAAGGTATTTTTTTCTATAATATACTTGATATAATGTGGTTATGTTAATTAATCAATTTAATTAAAAGCATATTTAATAGAAAATCCATAAATGGTATGTTTTGTGAAAGTATTTACAAAGTGTTGTAACCGTGAGTAATTTATCATAATGAAACAAATATCCCATTTTAAATATTACTAGTCAAGATGTATCGAGACTGGATATCGATACATCCGTTGAGACTAGAGTATGCGACACTCTCCAAATGTTGGGCAGTGTATTACTCATGACTGCTGCGAGCACCAAGGGGTTACGTCCTGATAGTTATTGGATAACTATGGAATGACTCACTCGATAGTTTTCTATTGGTTAATATAACTAAGGTCAAGCAGAAAATATCGATGTGACTAATTTACATAGTTCTCTTGACTTGAGAATACTGTTGACCTTCAATGTGGAAGCTTATTATAGTTAAATCATGGCACGGGCTTCATCGAATGATTATAGTTGGGTCGAGTGGAAGCATTGGAAGTGAAACACTATTTAAGAGAGAGGATTCATCTCTTCAGTTATACGAGGTTAGTATCAAGGTCAACTGAAGTCAACTCAAAGTCTCTGGCCAAAGCATTTCGATTAATAATAATTGTTATTATTGAGCCAAGGACTTTGTGTTTGGACTATAAAATTGAATGTAGTTGATATCAGAATTTTAATCATTACCAAATTTGATAAGTCCTATGTGATATAGTTTTGACGAAGAGAATTGGTGTACATAATTATCACTACTTGGTACCGCTTATAATAAGTAAAATTGGGTTTTACCAAAAGATGTGTAAGCAATAAATTCGGCCAAAATGTCACACCACCTGCTAAGTGATGTGTGAACGTTAATATTCGAATAGTTTGATATTAATCACTGACTGAATTTACACCTTTGAGTCGTAGAACAGTACGATGAATTCCCTGAAAAACCGCATGATTTAATTAATTTATAAAATATTGTAAATTGATTAGATTAATTGATATTTGAGAAATATTAATTATTATTTATTTGATGTTTGGAAGTTTTTGTAACTATTTTAATGCATTTATAAAAGTTATATTTGTAATTTGAAGATAATTGCATGAAATGATTTATGGAAATTTCATGTAAGTTGATGACATGATATTTAGACATTTTATGTCATTTGATGACATGGTGTAAAGAAAGGATTGGAGAGAGAGAAAAAAATCAAGGGAATTAATTAGGGAAGTTTTAATTAAAGAATGGAAAAAGTTTCATTCTTTCAAATAAAGCATATTCTCTAATTCATTCTGTATGTACAATTCATTCTTTCTCATTCAGTCTGTTTCTTTCTCTCCTCCTAACTTTTCATAGTAGAAAACAGAAAAATAAAATTTCCAAAAAAATCTTTCAACTCCATATAAAAAATAAAATAAAATAAAACAAAAGTGGTTCATCTATCTCTTGCAAAGATATGATGAGGATCTTGAAGATCTGAGGAGATATCATCATTCAAGGTGTGACTTCTAGGCAACATCCTAAAAGGAGTCCATTTTCAAGATGTGCTTCAAGGCTTTGAGTAATAAGGTATGTTTTTCTTTAATAAATAATGATATTTGATGTAATGTTTGTTGAAAGAGAAATTTAATTATCATAATTTGTATGTACATGTCATTGTCTCATTTAATTTGAAAATTGTTTACGTAGCTTGGATTGTTTGTTGAATGGATCGATTGGTGTTTTATTTTAATAAATCAAAACTACTATTTATATATGTTTAAATACAATGTCCTTTTGGAACTATGTTCTAAATAATTAATTTAAAGTCTAAATTTAGATCAGAAATTTTGTATGTTCAATTTATCAATTGAGTTCTTATTTTATTAAATTAAAATTAAATTTTTTTATATGTTTGAATACAATGTTTTATTCTAGATCTATATTGTAAACATTCAATTCAAAATATAATTCTTTAGATCTAAAACTTTGTATGTTCATATTGTTTTGATTGGATTTTACTTTAACAAATTAAACTAAAATTTGTGTACGAATATTACAGTGTTCTATTGAGGATTCATGTTTTAAATCATATAAAACAAAATGTAATTTCAGATTTGAAAGTTTACATATATGTATTCCGTGTTTATATTGTTTTAGAAATTAAAAAAAAGGAAGATGTTTTGGCAATAAATCTAAATTTTAATTTGATTACTATAAGTCTATAATTTGTATTAATTAGAGATATTTTATTGAATCTTACATACACACAATTAATGTTTTGACAATAAATCTATTTTTAATTGATTGCTATAAATCTCTAATTTGTAATTAGTAAGATTCATTTTAATCTTATATACACACAATTAATTTTATTTGTACGGTTGTATATTTGGAATTTATTATATGTATTACATATTGTCAAAGTATGAATTGGATTTCTTTCCAGAAAAAGATAACAATTTAAAATGAGGCAATTATATATACATACATTTATTATCGACTGTTTATATCCTTATATTATAATGCATATTAGTTATCATTTATATGCTGCATTAATTAAGTTTATGAAATAGGAAATTGAATTAATCATTCTTATTGCTCTTTATTTATTTCCTATTTTTCTTTATGTAATTAGCCATCCATTTAATTTTGTTTATATGTCTACACCTTGTCATCAATTGATAGTGATATGTTGCACTTACAAAATTTACACTATAATATATTTGTTTATACTTACATTCATGCCATATTCATGTTGCTAATTAATGACATTCATATAATCAATCAATTCAATTATAGAGGGAGAAATGAAAGGTTTCTCCCTTCATCTAAATAAATTTATTCCCCGTCATTAACTGAATAAGTTAAGAAGAAAGAATGGAAAGTATCATTCTCTAAATAAATTTATACCCGTCATTAATTGAATAAGTTAAGAGAAAGGAAATGAAAAGTTTCTTTCTCTAAATAAATTTAATACGTAACCTTCACACACAAATATTTATATAAGAGTATATGTGATATACTTTAATTTATATTCACATTAAATTACAATGAAACTTTATTTATGAAGTTAGATAAAATATTGATTTTATTTGAAAGAAACTTAGAAAAGTTCTAAGTATATTTAGACTTCATAAGCCCAATAAAGATCCAAAATGGCTAATTTTTTTGAAATTCACTCATTTCTTCCGCTGCGGGCTGGCCCAGTTTCAACACCATCATCGTCTCCATCTCATCCCTGGCGATATAGACAGAGGTTTGATTAGCTCTAGCTCCCAAGGAAGCCTTCTGACTCCCTTCATTGTAACTCCTATCTGCTATTGGTCTCCTTGCTGATTGCCTCACCATTGATCCAAATCCAAGCTCCAAATCCTTTCCAAATCAGCGGGTGTTTGTCCTTCTCAGTGAAGCACCAAAAACGTTAGCGGTAAAAATGGCCACCAACACTCAAACATATGTGAAAGTATTAATGATCCAATATCTAGTCACAAACAGAATACATCAGAGAAATAAATATGAAGAAATCAAATTAAAACAGTAAGAAAGTAGATGAACAAGAAGATTTATAGTGGTTCGGCCGACTCCGACTAACATCTACTCTAAAGATTTGCCTTTTATTGATTTATACTACTGTTACAGTTAGAATCTGTGAAAATCAAGAGTAAAAATGGTGGAGTATAGCTTAGGTAGATGATGAAGAGAGCCAGAAAGAAGATCTCTTACAATGAGCCATGCCTGCTGTATATATATGGGAAGTCGTGTATGGATCGGGCTGAAAATCCGCCAGAAGAACCTCCAGACCAAGACGACCCGATCCACCAAGTACAAGACCATTCGCACACCTTTGGATGGATCAGCCCCAATCGATGGTCCTTGCCACGTGGCACCATGTGATCCATCGGATTGGTCCACTATGACTCCTACTTCTAGTTTCCAAAGTCGTTTGCTAAGTTGGTGCTATGATCATTGATTTATTGAGCGATCGTCATTGAGTTAAACTGCCAATCCGAGCATTCCATGGCGATATTAATCCAATCCGATCCGTACTCTATTCCATTGATCTGATTCGATCTATTGCTTAGGAGAAGTGCCAATTCCATACTTAGCCAATTCCGGGATGCTATCCATCCGAATCCGTTCGACTATCGTCCATAGTTTTAAATATAACCTATCTTCAATCCTGATAACCATCAATTTAGCCAAATCCATGATATCACGGTCTTAGCAAAAAAGGGGATAACAACCTGTTTGCTTTTGATCTAAGTGGCTACATAGGAATATCTCTCAAAGTTAAAGGATGATGTACTCCTATATGCAGCAGGATCATATATGAGGAAGGAGATAAAGATCCACTTTGTCTTTATTGTTTTAATGCAGACTATGTTAGTGTACTTGTAAAAATCAGTAAAGTAATAAAACGAGTAGCTCTAAAGGGAACGTCAGTCTCTTCAAGTCGATCTACATAAATCTTATGTTCTTTAATTTATACATATCAAATGATTATAAACTATATGTATTACCATTATTGTTAAGGAGAGGTGAATCTGACTGTGGAGTTAAAACTATTTGTATAGGTTTCAAATTTACATTTTCAATTTATAAACTTTGAATTAAATTCTAATTTTAAATAAAGTTAAATTCCGAATTTAAGTAGAGAGATTATGATGTTAAATTTTGGGATTATAATTAAAATCTAATTTAAATTAAATTATGAATTCAACTTTGAATATAAATCTAAGAATTTAAAATTGACAAACCTTGAATTTGAAATAGTTAGAATGGAGTTTAACATATTGTTTGTTTAGAACCAACATTCATTTGTTTGGCTACTTATTGTTGAATAAGAACGGTAAAAGTGTGTTTTTAACAAGTATTCAGAAGCAGAACACGAAAAAGTGTTAAACACCTTATATTGTTTATTCAAGTTCTAAATGCTTAATAATAATCTTCCATTTATGTCCTTTCATATATTTATCAAATTACCTTTTCAAACTTCATAAAATATAAAAATTTTAGAATATAAATTTTGAAAACTTAAAATCTAAAATTAGCACAATTTAGACTCGTTTTTTAAAAGTTTCTTCTTGTTAGTTTAAGTTCTTTAACCTTGTTTTTAAAAAAGATTCGAAGTTCTTCAATTTTTTTTGTTGATAATTAAACTTTGATAACTAATATTCTTTAGTTAGAATTAATTTTTTTTACTGAAAAGTTAGTTTTTGAAATCGTATCATTTTGAAAATTAAACTTTTAAACAACAACTTAAAACTTCCAAAATCTAAAACTTTACATATTTTAACTAATATTCAGGTTTTCCTAAAACTTCAAATACTACAAATATTTTGAAAATTTCAAATTTCAAGCTTTTTAATAATTTAAATTTGCCATAATTCAAATTTCTAATTTTAACAATTATTATAGGAAAACAACTAACATAGAGGATGATATTGTAAAAATAAAAGCACACTCAACTATAATCATAACTTTTAAAAAATTTAAACTGGCAACCATTCATGATTCAAGAATAAACAATTAGAATTTAACATCAGTAATTAGTTTATTATTCAGTGTTTGAACTGAGCAGCTTCTGAGTGAATCTGGACGCTGAGACGAAGACAGAATGGATCAAAAAATTGGGGGCATGCTTGGAATGACAAGATGAGATAGAACAGAAAGTTTGAAGCAAAATAGAGGAGACTGAACATGGTGGATATCGAGTTGATTAAATGGGGACCCACATATTAACTTTAGAGGCTTGAAACTTTTGAGGTATGGGATAGCTTGTATCATTATGACAACCAACATTCTCTCTCCATGAGACCCATTCTCTCTCCCTTTCTTCGTGGATCTAATCTCTTACCTGGTCTTCCATGATCTAGCAACTATAGCGGAGGATTCAGATTATAAATATGGAAGTTAGAGCAATATGAAAAGGACTTTTATCCTCTTCAATCTTTAAGCTACCATTCTTCATACTCTCACTTCCAAAAAACCAATTTGGACATGGATTGTTACCAAACCAAAGATTACTTTGTTTTTTAGATTGGAAATCATTGTAAAATTATTTGTATTCATGAAAAAAACCTGTAGCGACAATATTACATGGACATATGCACTTGATTTGGTTGAACCACTATAAAAACTTGTGCGTTCTCTGTGTTTTTGCTTACTTGTGTTAAATTTGTTCTCGTTTTCGATCGATTAAGGTGTATGTCACTTTTTGACTCAACATTTTTTATGCTTTCATTGAGAATGAGTTTTTCAAGTGAAGCTTTAGCTTAGACCTTTGAATTTTGAGCATCTAGAAGTTAGATCCAGATATTTTCTGCTATAGATATGAAGTTATCGAGATTTGAAAAGGAATCTACATTAGATCTGAAAGATATGGCACCTAAGAGATCTTCCACGAGACTCGAAGCCACGATCGAAGAAGATGAAGCTTTCATCACAATGAAGAAACCACTCAGCCAACGCATGCTTTTCCAGGACCTTCTTTCCCATAAAAGATAGTATCCAAAGTTGAATTTGATAGAGTGATAGTTGAGATGAATCAAAGGGTATGTGATAGCAAGAATGCTATCTTTGAAGGGATGAAAAGAAGCTTCGCTTTGCTAGTCCAACAGCCATAAAGGTATAGGAAGAGCCATAAGAGTTCATCGTCTTCAAGTCCTAAGGAGGAAAGTTCATCCTTATCAGATCAGAATAGGAGAGAAGGAAAATATAAGTTGAAGGGAAAGGCTGTTGGGACATCAAAGAGGAAAAGTGGAGGAAGTGGCCAAATTTTGTCCACGGGCAACATGGTCGGTACCAACCAAAATAATGTCAGCACCGACCATGTTGAGGATCATGCCGGCACACAACTGCTTGATGTTGATAATTTGCAAGACATGGGTAATGACGTTGGGCAAAATGCTGGTGTGCAGACCGTTGGTGCTTAAATAAATGCCACAGAACTAGCAAGGCATTATAGAAGATTCGGACAAGTGGCTCTCCCAAAGACAAGAGAGCCTAGATATCATGCGATGAATCGAGAGCATTTGCAGAGGCAAACACTTGGGGGCAGTCCCTGACTGTCGCTGTCTAGCTACCCAAACCAACGAAGAGTACATAGTGGATATGGTTAAGAGATTGCTAAATGAAAACCGGCATAGAAATAACAACGAATAAGGTTGGGCACCCAGTAGGACTCCATTCATAGATGATATACTTCAGAAGATTTACCCGATAAAATTTGTTAAGCTAAGATACCGTCATATAATAGGACCATAGATCCTAGACAACATTTATTGAAGTGCGAGTGGCACATGGATAATGCCCGTGCAATCGACACAGTGAGGCATAGATGTTTCCCTATATTCTTAGATTGGGTGGCTACGATGTGGTTCACTCAACCCATGTCGAAGTCCATATCTTCGTTTGATCAGCCAGCAAAAAAGTTTATGGAGCAGTTCAAACTCCACACAACTCAGTCGAAGGACGTGATATCAATGCTGAGCATCTACCAGAGCTCCGAAGAGACTCTAAAAGATTTTCTGAAATGGTTTAACACTGATGTGACTAAAGTTAGCAATCCAAAGAAGGATATGATTTTTATGGCATTAATTTGGGGAGATACACCTGAATACAAAGTTTAGTAGATGGCTTAAATGAAAACAACCACCTACCATGAAAGAATTCTACCATAAGCTATCCTATTTTCTGCACTTGGAAGATGTAGAATTGGCCGTTGAATCGATTAGTGGTAGGGTATCGAATGAAGTTGTTCAAAGCAATGTCACCATTAAGCAAACTGGCAAGAGCCCCAGAAATATTGCAGTGAACATTAGGAATAATAATGGGAAAAAAAGAAGAAATCAAGGTATTGGTAAGAAGAAGAATGACACTAAGAAGCATCCAAGGTACATGAGGCCGCGAGATTACACTCCCTTAAATGATATGGTTGAGTATATCTACATCACCACATAAGGTATGTAGAACTATGATAAGCCGCCTTGGAGGAAGGCAAGTAAAGTTGAACGACCCTTGGGGAAGTACTGTCGCTTCTACGAAACTCATGGACACAATACTAATGAGTGTCGACACTTCAGAGATGTGATTGAGGACTTGATCTGAAAGAAGTTATACCAGTACATCAGAGATCCATATGATGATAGATAGAATAATAGAACTCGAGGGTAGAATGTTTAAAGGGATCGGGCTTAGTCCAGTGGCGAGGGACCAAGATGACCTGATAGTAGAATTATGATAAACACTATTTCTGGAGGACCACGTTCAGTAAAGAAGAGCTTGAATGAGATGGAGTGATATGGGAGTTCGTTGAAACATGTGTCGCACGAGAGTTATTTTGCTGTTGAAGATACAGCTTTAGTAAAACAATTGAAGATAATGAGTGATGACATAGTATTTTGGAATAGAGATGCTGATAGGGTACAAGCACCGATGCTTGATCCCATGGTTATTACGACCATTGTTGGGCCGGCGACTATGCACTGAGTTCTAATTAACTATAGGAGCTTGGTTAACATTTTATTCTAAAATACGTTTGGTAAAATGAAGATTAGTCCCAAGGATATAATGCCATGTAAATTCCATATCCAAGAATTTACCGAAGTGGCTAAAGAACCTATTAGATGCATTGACTTGTCTATGGAATTAGGCGAGGGAGACCGCAAGATAGTGTGGGTGCAAACCTTTGTGATAATTGATGAATTTTCAACTTATAACGCTTTCCTGGGTCGACCAGCCCTTACTAGTTTCAAGATAGCATTGGCTCAATGGTTTCTAATAATGAAGTTTCCTATCGAGAGTGGAATTGGAGCTATTTAAGGTGACTAGAGTACTGGTCGAGAATGCTATGCTGCTGAGCTCAAAGAGGCAAAGCAACGCGAGAAGAGAAATAATGTAGAGAAGGCTCTCTACATCAAGACTATAGATGCATAGAAACTATTGCCCAAGCATTGCTCGGATCCCAGTGTAAGTTTTACAAGCCTATGGACCCCTAAAAAGAGCCAAATGATGCGAGGGAGGTACCAGCAGAGCTGACGATCAACATCCGATCGATGTTGATGATCCCACTAGGGTTGTTAAGGTCGGATCTCAGCTCGACTTAAAAATGAAAAGGGAGTTGGTAGGGTTTCTCTGGGCAAACCTGGATGTGTTTGTGTGGATGCATTCCAATATGTGTGTAATTTTATCAAAAATAGCATGCCATGCATTGAATGTAGACCTAAGATGCCCTCCCATGACGTAGAAGAGACGCAACCTTGGTCTGGAGTGATCCGTTGCACTGAAAAAAGAAGTGGATAAGCTAAGGACAATTTGCTTTATTTACGATGCCTTATATCCTGAATGAGTATAAAACCTTGTGTCGGTCAAGAAACCAAATGGAAAATGGTGGATATGCATTGATTATTAAGATCCGAATAAAGCATGCCAAAAAGATAACTTCCCGGTACTAGAGATCGAGCAACTTGTGGACTCGATGGTTGTACATAACTACTATTCTTTATGGATGTGTACTCCAATAAAAACAAATAGCAGTGCACGTTCAAGATCAGGAGCATACGAGTTTCATCATTGATTTGGGCCTGTACTATTATCAAGTGATGTCATTTGGCTTGAAAAACGTTGGAGCCACTTACCAACAACTGGTAAATAAGTCATTGAAAGATCAAATCGGATGAACGATGGAGGTTTATGTGGGCAATATGCTTGTGAAGTCGTAACGGTCGATGAATCACATGGATAACCTATCCACAATGTTTGATGTATTCAGAAAGTACGGGATGAAATTTAATCCATTGAAATACTCTTTTGGTGTCGCATCAGGAATTTTTTTAGGTTTCATTATGAACTCAAGGGGTATTGAAGTTGATATAGAGCACAATCAAGCATTAAAAGATGTTATTGCCTCAAAGGAGGGAAATGCATAGCTTAAACGGGAAGGTTGCTGCACGAAATTGATTTATTTCAAAAGTGATAGACAAATGCATAGCATTCTTTGATGCCCTCAAGAAAGAAAATGAGAAGTTTGTTTGGATAAAGGAATGGCAGAAAACTTTTCATAAATTGTTTGAACATATGAAAAACCACCAGCCTTGTCGAAGCCTTTAGAAGGAGATCTATTCATTTACTTGGCAGTATCTAACTCATGCAATAAGTGCAACCCTGGTACGTAAGGAATCTGAAATCCAAAGGCCCATATACTATATCAACATACGATTTACTAAAACAGAAAAAAATCCGAAGTTGGAAAAGTTGGCATACTGCTTGTTGATTGCTTCTGAAAAGTTGCGACCATACTTCCAAGCTCATCCGATAAAGGTGTTGGCCGATCAGCCACTGAAATAAGTACTACATCGACCCGAGACTTTAGGGAGATTATTGAAGTGAAATATCGAGCTGAGCCAATATGATATAACCAACCATCCTAGGAAGGCGATGTAAGGATATGCATTGGCTGATTTCATTGCTGAATTCACCGTCCAGGATAGAGAAGAGGAAAAATATATTATCTAATTTTTCCTAGTGGAAGTTATATATAGATAGAGCTTTTAACAAACGTAGTTCCAAGGTAGAAGTGATTCTCATTACCCTAGATAGACGTATGCTATGCACTAAAGCTAAATTTTTAAACAATAATCAATGAAGCCAAATTTGAAGCGTTGATTGCGGGGCTCAAGATAATGAAAGAACCAGGAGTTAAGACACTGCATATATTCAGTGACTCTCAATTAGTGGTCTACCAAGTTAAGAAGGAAATTCATGCTAAGGGAGCGAGACTTTCCCCTTGCCTAATAAGGACACTGGAACTGTTGAATAATACTAAACATCACACACATACGCATAGAAGAGAATGCGAAAGATGATTTACTAGCTAAACTGGCCAGTTCTAGTAATGCTTAACTTATGGGATTTGTTCCAGTGGAAGTTTTATCGGCTCTGAGCATCAACTAAAAGGAGGTTGATTGGATGTTGGAGGCTGAGGAGGAGCCATGGAGGACTCTAATTAAAATTATTTTCTGAAGGGAACTCACCCAAATGGACGGAATAAATGGCGAAAACTTCTTTATAAGATGCCGAGATTTATTATCCAGGAAGAAGTGCAATATTAGAGAGGATACTCGAACCTCTTTCTATAGTGTGTCACCAAAGACACCGAGGAAGGTCCTTTTGGACGTGCACTCATAGAGTTAGGGGTATGCCCTATGGACAATTATGTCATTTACTGTAAATTATTAACTCTATAATAAAATCCTCTTCGAAATAAAATGTGTTATTCTTTCTATTATATGCTTGATATAATGTGATATATTAATTATTTATTTAATTTAAGTATATTTAATAGAAAATTCACAAATGATATATTTTTGATAGTAATTACAATATATTGCAATTATGAGAAATTTATCGCAATGAAAATAAACATATTGTTTTGAATATTCCTAGTCAAAATGTATCGAGACTAATATCGATATGTCCGTTGAGACTAAAGTACATAATACTCTCCAAATGTTGGGCAGTGTTTTATTCATGGCTTCTAGAAGCACCATTGGGATTACATAGTGATAGTTATTGGAGAACTATGGAATGACTCATTCGATAGTTTTCTATTGGTTAACATAACTAAAGTCAAACAGAAAATATGGAAGTGACAATATTACACCATTCTCTCGACTTAAGAATATCGTCGAGTTTCAATATGAAAACTCTGCTTTGATTATAGTTAAATCATGGTATAGCGTCCATTGAACAACTATAGTTGGGTTAAGTTGAAGCATTAGAAGTGAAACACTATTCAATAGAGAATTCATCTCCTCGGTTATGTGAGGTTAGTATCACGGTCAATTAAAGTCAACCTAAAGCCAACCTAAAGCCAAAGTCTCTTGCCAAAGCAATTAGTTTAATAATATTTATTATTTTTGAACCAAGAACTTTGTGTTTGGACTGTATAAGTTTAATGTGGACGATAGTGGAATTTTGACCGTTATTAAACTCCATAAGTCCTAATTTTGATATAGTTTTGACGAAGAGAATCGGTGTAGATAATTGTCACTACTGGGGACCGCTTAAAATAAAGGAAAATTGGATTTTACTCAAACTATGTAAGTAAAAAATTTAGCTATAATGTCACACCACTAGCTAAGCTGACGTGTGAACGTTAATATTCAATTATTCGATATTAATCTCTAACCGAATTTACACTTAAGAGTCGCACAACTAAAATGTTGAATACGCCGACTACCACCTTATTTAATTAATTTATAATTGTTATGGTTCATATAGATTAATTAATATTTGATTTGTTTGAACAATATTGAAAAAGTGTGTATATATAAAAGTTATATACACACGTATCAATATAGGATATCGATGTACATTTAAATTAGATCTAAATGTAAATTATATGGTTTGAAATAGGAATGGAAGCCCATATAAGCCCAATGATGGCCGACCATAGGTGTGGGAAAAGAGGGAATATTTTTGATATTAGTGAGGTTGAATTGGCAGAGAAAATAGTGGATTCGGATCCATAATTAGCTCCTTCCTTTCACTCCTATTTAAACTCCTTTAACCCCTCAAATTCTCTCTCTCTCTCTCTTTTAACCATCCCTCCAAGCATCTCTAGCCGAAATCATCTAGTAAGCTCCTAAATCATTTTCAAACATTAAAACACAAATTCAAATCAAACAACAACAAAGTGTGTAGATCTTTTAGTTGGGTAGCACTTTCTAAAAGAGTTTGGATTTAGATCCAAATGAGTTTGATAGATTCAACAGTCAATTTGTAATTGTTAGGCCACAGTCAAGGTAACATCTCAATTTACATATATATATATATATATATTTATTTATTTGATAATTATATTCATTCATATATGGTTAGATTAGACAATAATACCACGAACCTTTATATATATGTGTGTGTGTTGTTACCCTAGGATATGTGTGTGTGTTGTTACCCTAGGACATATGTGTGTGTATATTATTATATAAATTTTTTATATTTGTAAGTATATGCTTTCGATCAACAATTTTTTTTTGAATTTAAAATGATTAAAAAAGGTTTTGAAATAAAAAGTTGATTTTAAATATGTTAAACATATCTACATAATATATGTAAATTTCTTATTGAATCGTACATGTCGAAAATCAATTTTTTTATGTATATATTTATTTAGAAATTTGAATATATATATATATACTTGTATTTATTTATTTTATAATATAATACATTATATCAATTTTAATATATATATATCACATATTTTTTAATATATTCAAAATTTATATATGCATAGTAAAAATAATCTTTGAAAAAAATTAAAATTTTCTTAATAATTTCCATATGATAATTATTTTAAAAAAAAATCCGTATGGATTTAGGAATTTCTTTTTGAATTTTTCATAATGTATATGGCTGAAATAGTATACCTATGCATATATTTTATATATTATAATTATTTTAAAATATTTATTTACATATATACATATATTTACAAAAAAATTAAAATTTTAATTTCGTATATACATATATATGTTAATAAATTATAATTTATTACTAAATTAATATTTTAAACTTGGAATTAAAATATTTTATATCTAGATCTAGAATTGAATTTGAAATTTGAATTTGAACTTAAAATTATTTATATTCATTTTATAATAATATTTTATGTATTAATATATGTACATATATAAATAATATTAATTTTACAATATCATATGTATATATAAATATTTACACTAATACAAATAAATTTTATACCACATTATCTGATATAATTTATATTGCACAACACATATGTATATTAAAGGGCTAACATGTCCGTTGTGATGTAAATCCCAGCACTTAGATACGTGCATTTTAAACCATGCACATTGTATATGTTACACGTCTACGTACATACATGTGTATATGGTATGCATGTACACATTATATAAAGTATATATATTAAATCGAATCATATTGTTAACAAATTAAATAAAATAGCGATTTTATTTAAATTTTATTTAGATTAGATTCAAATCAGTTTAGACTTCATAAGCCCAATAAGTTCCAAAATGGTTATTTTCTTTGAAATTCGCCTATGTAACCGCTAGTCTAGATCTAACAATGGTATTAGAGCCCAGTTGGTACCCTGTGCGGTCTAAATTAGTAATATCAACGCCAACTTATTATGCCTACCAATTTAGTATGGTATCTAAAAAAGTAGCGTGTAAGGTTGGGTTTGGTAATCAAGTACTCTGCCCAACCTGCCTACTAATCTAGCCCGAAAGCGTAAGGTAAGCCCAAAGATTATTCTCAATATAAATGCCCAAAATGATTTTGGGCCTTGGGCTAATTTTCAAAGTCTATTTTACAATTAAAATAAAATTTTAAATTTAAAAGGTTAAATAAAAATAATATTTTGAAATTTAAAAGGTTAAATTTAAAATAAGTAATGATTTTATAAATGCTATAAAATAATTTTCAAAATTGTTTTGGAAATAAAATAATTATATTCTAAAATAATTATTTTCTAAAATTATTATTAATTAATTAGAATGAACAATTACTTAAAAGTTAATTAATTAAATTAAATTACAAATATATTGATATATGTCGCATAATCTTAAAATGTTAAATTAATATATATATATATATACATATAAAATTTTCCAAATTAATTATAATTATTTAAAGTTGTTTTAATTAAATAAATTATTTAAATGTTAACAAATAAATAATATAATATATAAGATATATGTCAATAACTATAAATGTTATAGTGCACATATTTAATTTAAAATGTCTATGATGAATAAAATGAAATTAATTAAAATTTTAATTAGGTAATTAATTTAATTAATTAAATAATATTTAATTAATAAAATTAATATAAGATTATTATGGAAGTTAATTAAATTATAAAATATTATACAAGAATTGAACTTATATAATATAAATGTATAATAAAAGGTGGAATCAAAGACCTTCATACTTTAATAATTTTGAAAATGGCGACTACTTGTGAATGGTGATTTATTTTTGCCTTTCTTTTCTGATTCTCTTCTTACCAACACCTGCTCTCATCTTCACGTCGTCTCTACGCTCCTTCTACTGTCTATGGTTAAGAACCGTAAGGGGAAATCGAGATTTATTTCCTCTTATGCAAATCTTTCAAGCACCAGATCTGGACGCGCTTATGCATCAATTTCGTCTTCCGTTCCTCTCTGCATCTGGATCTGGTTCTGCGCTTCTTCCTGCTCACGATTGTCTCGCAGTCTCAAGTGAAAAGCCGAGCACTTTGGAAGCCTTTGCTTCTGTATGTCATAGTCTAGCTCCGACTTTTGGTCCCATTTCAGGTATATTGAATCGAAACACACACTCAGCAGTAACTCCTATTCTCCAACAATCTGCCTCTGCTTGGAATGGTAAGGAATGCTCGCAACTTGTTAGCTATGATAACCTGCATAATGTCGTATGTAAAAAAATCTATGCAGAAAAGAATTTAAATTCTGTTGAAATTGTTGATGTTGAGGATGCTGGAAACTGTATTGGAGTGAAAAAAAACTATGATTGATGCTTCTATGCTAACTGGTAATAATGAAAATGTACGAAAATCCTTTGGTCAGGTTGCCTTTTCTGATGGTTTGATTTATATATCAGATAATTTAGCTAGCAATGTGATTGACAGTGCAAGATTGGAAATAAATGTAGAGGGTAGCAATGATCGGGCTGCTCTACATCTACATTCTGCTGATCAGCTTGTAGATGTTGCTATGTCTTTTGAAAAATTTCCATCTTCAACAACACACCAGAAAAATGAGTTGAAAACAGGATTAAAGCGGTCCTCCTTATTCTCTACTTTGCCAAAAAATGCGGGTGCATTTGTGCCCCATAGTTTTGAAATGGTTAACAAAGATGGCGTAATGATTCCCCATCCGAAGGTAATACAAGCTGGTATTGGACTATCTTATTGGTTTCTTTTTGGACTATAACCCACCATATCTAGTGGTCAAGAATCATTGTTTCAAAGCTTGGCAACCAAAGGGAAGCCTACTAGTCCACATGGACAACTCTATGTTTTTCTTCAAGTTCTCTCAGCCTGAGGAGCGACTTTGAATTCTTAGTAAAGATCCTATATTTATCAGAGGCAAGCCATTTATAGTCACTCCTTGGAATCCGTCCGTTGACTGTGCCAGAGGAGAACATGTATTATCTATTCCTGTTTGGACTTATTTCTCTCATATTGCCTTAGCTTTTCAACCTATGTTAGGTCTCAACTGGCTTGCTAGTGCGGTAGGTAAAGTAAAATGTTTTGATGCTAACACCGTTGCTAGGGATAAGCTAGTCTATGCAAAAGCTTTAATTGAGATTTCCCCGGATAAGCCTTTACCTGATACAATCAAAGTAAGAGTGGCTGAGGATCAGGTAGCGGAGATTGTAGTTTGTTATGGTTGGAAGCCTGACATATGTATGACTTGTCAGTCCTTTGGTTATGTATCATCAGCATGCTCTCGTATGTCATCTGTAGGTCCTTTATCGGGTCGGACCCCTCTACATAGGCCTCCTAACATGAAATGGATCCCGAAAGAATGTAATGATCCACCTCCTATGGCTCCTTCCGTCCCTCCTATTGAGCCTGAAGTGCCTCCTATTATTCCACCCCTCTATATCGTTGTTATGGATACCACTATTCCACCTGATATTCCTGATTCTGGTTTTTCAGCGCATGCCCTGGATTCTGGTATTGTGTGGATACCTTCTAAGATGGCTTGGTTTCATGTACAGTCTGACATGAGATACGACCCAGCTAGACATGATTTCTATATTTACGTTAGTGATAATGATGGTGAAACTAGGTGTTTACATTTCTCTACATATGGTGGTGGACTTATTCTCTCGGTGGATGGAGCTCGTGGTAAGCGAAATAGATCTCTACTCCTCGATGATAGTTGGGATAGGAGATATATATACTGTAGGGATCACTTGGGTTTTGTTTTGGATATTGTGTTTCTCTTTGCAGATTATTTGCATGTGTTAGGCCCAGCTGGAAGTGATTCTTCCTCCTCTTGGGAGGAGGAACCGATGTTTCCTTAGGTCATTTATATAGCTGTAGAGGCATCTTTGCTTCTCACCTGTTCTGTACTCTAAGGGGTATGGCCACTATAAAACCATATATAACTGTTCATGTGCATGTGCAGAACACCTTTTCTTCATTTATATACAGTGGCACGACCCACTATAAAGTCGGCTGACTTTGCCAAAAAAAGGTGGAATAGTGAGTTTGGAATTTTTGTCCCTAATATTTTAAACTCTCTTTCTTCGTCTTTGATTATTTCAGCTGCGAGTAAGTTTGGTATTTGCCTTTCACCTAAGGTTATTTCTATCATTAAAAATCTTGAACGCTAATGGGTATTTGGTTCTCTATGAAAAATTCTAACTTAGAATGTAAAGGGACTTGGGTGTTTAGATAAGTGTGCTCTAGTAAAGAATTTTATTTGACCTTTTACATCTGGATGTCTTCCTTTTGCAAGAATCTAAGCTATGTTGTTCCACCTCTTTTAGTCTACAATGTTTGGATAGGTATTTCCTTTCGAGGTGGGCATCGATAGATGCTATAGGTTCCAAAGGTGGCATCCTTACCCTTTAGGACAAATCTAAATGGTCCCTTATGAAAGTGCTCAAAGCTTCCAATGTTCTCTACGTTATTTTAAAAAATTCAAGTTTGGGTTTCCTATATTTCATTTCAAATATCTATGGTCCACATTCCTCTTCCAAATGCCTCGAGCTTTGGAATGAATGTTCGCAAGTTGCAGTTCACACTAACGACCCGTGGTTTTTGGGTGGGGACTTCAATATCACTACATTCCATACCGAGCGAAATAGAAATTTCATGTCCCCTGATATGGACGCTTTTAATGATTTCATAAATAACCGTGACCTTATCGATTTGCCTATAAATAACCATGCATTTACTTGGTCCAATAAATGAGGTATACCTTCGCTAGCTAAATTAGATAGATTCTTCTTCAACATTTCTTGGGAAGACTTGCATCCTTTTTCGTCTACAAGGGGTCTTCCATCCTTAATCTCTGATCATTATCCTATGCTACTTGACTCCGGTGAGGATCATCCTCACTTCCTCTTCAAATTTGAGCATTTCTAGACTCTTGAACCAGGCTTTGATGATATGGTTGAAAGTTTGTAAGCCTTGTTTCGTGTTTCAGGTTCTGCTTTCAAGGCCTGGTAACTAAACTTTGCCTGCTTCAGAAAGCCTTGAGAAGGTGGTCTCATGTACTTTGGGGCTCCATTAAGGCTAGAAGGAATCTCTTTAAAATTAGATCTAGATATTAATATCTTGGAGGAATTAACCTATCTTTCCCTCGCTGATAGATCTCATATTGCCGAACTTGAAGCTGAGCTGGAAAGAATCATGAAGCAAGAAGAAGTTGCTTGGAAGCAAAAATCTAGAGATCGATGCTTAAAGGAGGGTGATCTTAACACAGCCTATGTCCACCATATCATGAATAGTAGGCATATATCTAATACAATTTCATGTATTTCCCTTGATGGTAGAGAGATTTTCGATGAGACCATCATGCTTAAAGCTTTTACCTCCCACTTTAGGTCTATTCTATAAAGGCTGGACCCGTGCCTAGATATTGTGGACTGGAACTTATTGTACCCTCCATAATGTAACATCCCTTTTTCAATTGATGGTGAGTTCAACATTTGTGAGATTTGGGAGGGGCTCTCTGAGATGGTAGACGACAAAGCCCTGGGCCCTGATAGTTTCCCCCTTCTTTCTTCAAATGATATTGGAGTTTTCTCGAGTTCAGTATCTTTCGTGCATTTAAAGAGTTTAGATCGAACCCAGAGCTAACCACTATAGTGAACTAAGCGAACATTATCTTAATTCCAAATTATAAGGAAGCCTCCTATCTTCTGACTTTCGAGCAATAAGGCTTGAAAATACAATTCTAAAGTTAATCACTAAGGTCCTGGCAAATAGATTAAAGCTTTTCATGGATTCCTTGACCAACCACAGGTAATCCGCCTTCACTTCAGGTAGATCCTTTTTGGACAACGTAGCTTCAATTTAGGAAGTGGTCAATTACTATAACTCTAATCAGATTAATTATGCTATTGTTAAATTAGATTTTGCCAAAGTTTTCGACCCTACTTGGAATTTTCTCCTGAAGGTTTTAAGGCATAGGGATTTTCTGGACAGGTTCATTGCTTAGATTAATCACATTCTCGCTTCCTCCTCCTCCTCCTCTATATGTATTAATGGCAGGAGAGGTAACCTTTTCCAGGCTACCTGAGGTGTCAAGAAGGGGGACCCTATCTCCCCTTTACTTTTTAACCTGGCTATTGACTCCTTTGCTCAAATGATCGATCTTTCTTGCGCCTCAAGTATGTTAGATTTCCCTAGTAATGATCTTATTTCATTTGGAATCAATTCATTTCAGTATCCAGATGATACCATACTGCTTTCCATCCCCTGTACTAGCTCTATTGCTACGCTTAAGTTAATGCCGTATTGTCTTGAACTCATATTTGGCCTTCAAATAAATTTCTCCAAAATTTCAGTGACCATGACTGATCCTGACCTTGTAATCACTTCCTTTATGGCTAGTACCTTGAATTGCTCAATTTGGTCCCTCCCTATATCATATCTTAGCTTAATTATCCGCCCTAGTAGGTTAAAGTGTTAAGATTGGACTATATTGTGAGACAAAATTAGCCAAAGGTTGGCTGGGTAGAAGGACTCCTCCCTTTCTCACGTGGGTAGACTGACGTTAGTTAACTCCATCCTTTCTTCCCTTCCATCTTTCTGGCCATCCTTTTACAAAGTCTGGACTGGGTCACTAATAGGATTGATTCTGTTAGGAGGGCCTTCTTTTGAAAGTGTTTGGACAACATCTCTCCTGCGCACTGTCTAGTTGCTTGGGATAGAGTCTACAGACCTAAGTGTGATGGTCACCTTGCTGTAATAAATTTGGCCCAATTCAATAGAATTCTCCAAGGAAAATGGGGTTGGGAGATGATGCAAGGGAGCTCTAGCCTTGGCCGATTTGGATTAACAATTACTATTACCTAGGTAACTTCTCTCTTTTCAATCTCAAGTTCCATCCTCCACCTTTGGTATCTCACTTTTGGAAAGGTATTCTTCTTTGCTACAAGGAACTTTATATTAGCACTGTGATTAAAATTAGAAATAGTAGGAGAACTTCATTCTGGCTTGGCCATTGGCTAAACAAAATTGCGCTCTCTTCCATCTTCCTGAACCTATATGATTTAGCCTCAGACCCTTGTATATCTATCTTCCAAAATTATCAACATGGTTGTTGCAACATTAATTTCATCTTTATAATCACTGCTAACAACCTTGCCAATTTGTGCTCATTGCCGCTTTCAACTGCCAATGTCCTTCTTTAAGAAGATGATGATAAGTTCTTCTAGGTTCAAAATTGAAGTGGCATTTTCTCGGTGGAATCTCTATACATGTTCTACAAATTCTCTGATATGTATCTGAACTTGAATTCGCTTTGGCATCTTAACGCACCGCTGAGATATAAAGTTCATATATAGCTCATCATGATGAATAAGCTTAACACGACCAATCTACTAGCTTTGAAATCTCTAGGTGTAGCCACCACCTGTTTTCTATGCTCCAATTTTAATGACTCATTGGTTCATGTTTTTTCGAATGTGATTTTAGTTATCAAATTTGGGCCCTGTGTTCCTCGAACCACAACATTGACATAATAATCTCGGTTGATGAACTGCAGAAGCTCTGGTCTTCTTGTCTTCCAAACTCGACTTAGGCCCTCCTTGCCTTGGCATTTTATTAGGAAATTTGGTTGGAAAGAAATGATTGCTATTTTAATTCGAAGTCTCATACCTACATTTTAGTTGCTAATAGGATTATGTATGTCTATTGTGCTTGGACATGTGCATAGCCTGGAACGCTTTAGTTTTTCATTCCTGATGCTGCTCCTATTGAGTCGGCAGGAAGCAACAACAATGGCGTATGGTGATGGTGGTTCTGAGTATGCTTGTTAGGATGTTTGTCTACTTCGGGGAGTTTGATTTTATATACAATTATATGTATGTATTATGGGTACTTGCTAAGACTACTACTCTTCTATGGTTGTTTAGTCTCATTGGCTAATGACTAGGTCTATTAGTCAGATGTACAATTTTATTTTATGCATATGGCTGTGCGACCTATTGTCACATATCCTTCTCTTCAGAAAAAAGCGGAATAGTAAGAAACCCAATTAGATTTAAGAAATAGATACATACATATCATACATATACCATGATTTCAGATGTTTTTGACACTTGAGTCATGAGAGTATTTCATAAGAAATACATTATTCCATAAGTCATATACCATGATTTCAGATGTCTTTAACACTTGAGTCATTAGAGTATTTCATAAGAAATACATTATTCCATAAGTCGATGTCACTCAATTAAATATATTAAATATTATGAATCTCTAATATAAGTGTTGTCCTCTACCATTTGTATATTAATAAATTACTTGCATACTCTTTGGTTGTTGAGCAAACTCAAGCTAGGGATGTTATATGTAGTATTACTAATATATAGATTAGACGAGGAAAGATAACTATATGTATTTATTGAGGAAACTTAAGGTACGTATACTATACTTAGGCCATTGCAAATGGTGGATAGGAATGAATAATTTATTTCAATTTGTTGAGCAAACTGAAGGTCGAAATGAGATTTGGACAAAGACCACAGGTTAGGAGTTGTATATGAATCAACCGATAAAGTGTTATCCTTCATTTGTGGGCTTATGGTTTGTTGAGCAAACTCACGGTTAGAATCCTAAGTCAAGCAAGTCCTAATACCCACTAGAGAAATCGAAAGATTTCTATGTTTCTTTTAGGGTTGTGAGAAATGTGAAAGTCTAGTGGGACCCTTATTAGAAAAATGAAATGGTCACATTTAACCTTTCTAATACTGTAAGAACATCTACTATGTATAAATTAAACTAATCTACATTAATAAATTTGTGCATTAAATATAATTGATAAAATGTTTATCAATTAAAATATATAAATGAACTGAATTGATATTAACAAATAGAAATATTGAATATAGTTACCAATAAATTTTTACACGTTGATCCATGCAAGCGCCTAATTATACAACCACTTAATATGTTCATAACCTTGTCACTTATGTATTTACTTGCCCGAGACCGTGTACAATCATCAACGAGTCAAACTCTAAAAGCGATACAAGGATATGGGTATTTGATCCTTTTTCAATCACATATAAATGTTATATGGTGAACGGTCGCAACTCGTAATGTACAAAACCTCGATGAAATTAGTTCATTCGAAATAAGAAAATAAACCATAATGTGAGACCGTCTATGTAATATGATTGATTGCAATCATAATCTTATTGTGTTAAGTGTAACACTAGATCAAAAGCTACAAGATAGATCTAAGAACTCGGTTACTGAAATATCAGTTTGATCAATTTTTGTAAAGTGTAACTTGTTTGATATCTTTTAAATTTAAGGATGACTAAATGCAACTTTGTAAAGAGTTCATTATGATATTGTAATAACAGTTCCCTTTTGAATGGTTCAGTTATTTAGAAAGGAAAGCGAATGTATGAGAGTGGATGTAACTTAAGGCATAGTTGAGATGAAAAGAGTGAATGATCACTTCTACTTCATGAAGAGACATATCAAACAAGAATTGTATAAAATAATAATAGATATTTAACATGGAATGAGAAATATGATTTCTATTCCAAACGTATTTGCATATAGATTATCGTTTTTCTATGAGACTTATTTCTTAGAGTTTAAGATATTTGGTCTAAAAACTCTCGACTGTAAATCAGTTGCAGTAAATGAAATAAATAGCATATATTAAGTCGTTAAATGAAGCTCTGGACTTCATACGCTGTTATAGTAATGGCAAAAATAGTGAAGCATACCAAATAACATTTTTTGGCGATGACATCAAGTTATGAAATTGTTTTCATAAACATACCAAATATTATTTATGAAATAATATCTATTTTCAGTATTGACTAAAAATACCATAGTTCTACTTTAATATGAATATTTTGGATATTCATTATAAAATAAAACTATAGTAGTGATATTTCTTTCATACAAAAGTGATGCATTAGAAAATATAGAAATATATTAAAATTTTGCAATTATTTTGGAATTATGGATTAGGCTATAGTTTTAAAAAATAATTCTTTAATCATATGATTATAAATCATATGGTACTTGTGAATTATATCTAAAATGATAAAAGGCCAAGCACCCATTCAGTGGGAGCGCATAAGAGTTGGTGGACTCTTCGAATTGATACATATGGACATATGCAATCATAAGTCTAATAATACCAAAACGGTTCCGCATACTTCATCGAATTCATAATTGAATTATCACAAATATGAACATGTTTATTTGATACACATGTAGTATGTCTATGATAAGTTATAGAATATAATACGGAAGTACGTGAAATTATGTGCAATAGAAAATAAAATGATTCGATTTGATCGAATATGTGAGTATATTGTAAAGAGTTTCGAACGTATCTAAAATTGAACAAAGATTCAAAAAGTCACTCCTCCTTATGATACATAATGATGTATCAATAAGGAGTAATCTAACTTTGTTGAACAAAGTATGATTAATGATGAGTGAAGTTGAGTCAACTTCTTTTTATAAGGTTGTGTACTTAAGAGTAATACGCAAGGTTAAAATTAATTTCATTAAAAGAATAGTTTCCTAAATCATACAATATATGGGTTTATAAGAAACCTCAACATATCCTATGTCAAGGAGTTGGCAAGTAGTGCAAGTTGAAAGACTACACGTAATGATTATACATGAGGGATCTTGTATGGATCACCCTAAATGAGTTTGGTAGCGATCTTCATTGGATGACCAATTTATGTTTTAAACATAAGTGTCGTAAACTAAAACAGAATCATTTTTATAAATAAGGCAATTCATAAAGTGTTTATGACCTATTTTTTTGTACTAAGAAATGATTATTGTTTCAAGAAATACCAACTTTGCAATGAAGAAATTTCTTTTGGAAATTATTAGTAGTAAAATGGATTTGGATCCGACCCAAAGATGAAACTGATTGCATGGGATGAGATGAAATTAACCAAAACTAAACGAACACAACGCATTAGAGTGTATAATAAGTATTCTCGCACATTGAAGAGAAACGATGAGTTTTTTTATCTATATCGAGAATAGATAATCCTCATTTGTCAATTAAATCATTAAAAGTATCGACTCTACCATAGGGTATGATGCACAAGTCTGAAAGGATTCCAAGTACATTATTAAAATATGATTTTGATAGTTGTATCCAAAGGGATATGATCCGTTGACCGCAAATATGTCTATAAGATAAATACTAATGTTGTTGGAATACAATGAGCAACATTGATAAGAATAACATCGTGATTTTCAATTGTTGAAACTAGCATATAATTCATGATTTAATGCACTTAGGTTAATTTGGATATTATTCACAAAATTATTGCCTGGTACCACTTTTCATTTTCGCACATATGTGTTATAACGAAAAATTCCGAATAACGATTTAGAATAAACTGTTTGCACATAACCATCAAAGTGTCTCAAAGTTAGTGGAACCAATATTGAGTTTGTGAGTTTTCGGATATGATCCAAGAATGGATACGAAAGTATCATCCTATAGGCATCAAATTTGAACAAGTGTTTGGGTAAAAATATCAAATAGTTTGATTTTCAGTCAAATGTAGAGGAAGCGTGTGTATACAAGAAAGAACATTAAAAGGTATGTAGATATTTCTAAACTATAACTAAGCAACATACCACATATTATTAATGACATACTTATGTTAAAACCAGTTCTAATTTGGTTGTTTGATACTTGATATTGGATTTGTAAATTGTGTCTTTATATAAAGGATGTTAGGAATGTCCCAAATGACATATACAGACACCATATTAAAATGTTTAATATGGATCAGGTAAGATGGATTCCTTATGCATTGGCAATAGGAATTATCATACATGATGTTTTTTTGTACAATATCATATTTAGCTACTGTATTTGATACATTAACCAAATATAAAATCCACATTAAGGTAACTAAATGGTAGTTTAGAGTGTTCTCGAATATTTATGAAATACTAGAAAACTGTTTATAAAAATGACGAACTCCTTATGAAGTAGAATTCGGATTCCAACTTCAAACATGATATTGAGTATAATCCGTCAGTATTAGATTCATGTTTAAACCTTAATTAAGCAGTGTAACGATGTGACGACCCGGAATTTCGAGCAATATCAATTTAATAATTTATGTTAAATATTAAATTGATTGGATATATTTTTGAATTATAAACTTGAATTGATATTTTCTTTTGATAAATATCATATTGGTGAGTTATATCTTTTAAAACTAATAAATGATTTTTCTGTTTATAACGGATATACTGGTATATATCGTAGACAGGTAAGTTCTGTTTTAATTTTAATTGATAAATTTTATTTTCAAATTTCTTATATGTATTCTAGAGATTTGGAAATTATTATTTATTTTGGGATGACTTTTCAAAGCTATTTAATAAATATATATAGTTTTATATATTTAGATAAATGATTAATTTGTTTTTAAAACTATTTCTAATTTGGTTCAGATTTATATTTATTTATAAAAGAATTTCGTTTTTCTTTCCTTTACAAAAGTATAGTTTGTTATTATATAATTTAAAAATGTATATAAGTTTCAAATTTAATTCTTGTCAAATGTTACATTGGTGTATATTTTGTAAATAAGTAATTTAAATATAGGAGATAATATCTTTTGTTTAATTATTTTAAACGTGATAAATGAGTTTTTAGAATATTAATAAAAATAGATATACATGTTAAATTGACATGACTAACAATAAAACAAATAAACAAAACAAATGTTAAGTGTAAACTATGATAAAGCAACAAGTAAAATATATACATAAGTAAAATTGATAGTTGTAAATTATAACACTAACACTAGACATTTAAATAATATTTCGATTTACAATTCAAAAGAGAATAACATTCATTGATATTTCTATCAATTCAAATGGAAAACAAGAAAGTATAGCATAAGAATGATTTTCCACTTCCCAGCCTTATAATCTGCACAGTCAAAACATTTAGAAGGAAGCAAGCATAAATAAGTGTTCGAACCTGCCTACAGATCTAAGAGCAACAAAAAGAATCAAAAGAAATTAGCAAAGTATAATATTTTTGTAGCTTGTGAGTGAAGCTAAGCAAGAAAAAAATATATAAGAAAATGAGACATCACGGTACAAAGCATTTAATTCTCTTACCCTTGGCAGCCAAAAAGAAAATCAATTCGAGTTGTATAAAATTTCATTTCAGCCTACATTTGTACAAAAATATCTCTGATCTTTTGTTTAAAAGAAGGAAAATATAATACAAAGCTTGTAACTTCTTTATACTTTAAACTGGAACCTATCTTCCTCCTGTCACTCTTCTTTCCATTCGAACTCAATACAAATTGTAATGGAGCTTCACTAGAAAACTTAAAACAAGCTTTCATCTAAAACACAACATCAAGAAACTGCAACTAATTCAAAAGCAAGACAGATGAAGATCAAGGCTGAAAACAACTTTCCAGTTTCTTTCCAAGTTCGAAACTATTGCAAACATAGGTGTTCTGTCCTTCTATGTTTACTGGTGAGTAACAATCTACTTTAAAATTTAAAATGTTTAAATCCTTGCAAGTTCATTTAAGAAATGTGTGTGTGCATATATGGTTATCTATATATATCTGGAAGCTGGAACATGTTATTTATGCTGTTGTTTTAAATCCTCTCTGTTCTTAGTTCAAACTCAGGTCTGTTGATTTCAAAAATCAATCATTTTTTTTTCTAGTTGATAATTTAATTTCAAATTCAAACGAAAGATGTTCGTATCATCATAAACTAAGTTTATAAATTTAGTTAAGATTAAAACGACTTAGAAAATGATCACTGGAGCCAAATTTGTTGAACAAAATCAATTTTATCAAAAATTCAAACTTTACGAAATGGTGAATCATATTTATAATTTGAATGCGTATTGGAAATGGGGATTTTTGAAATAGGTTTCATGATTTTTAGTGGACCTGATAGAGAGCAGTTCGAGTTCATCAATTTAGAGTATTTTTGGTCACTGTGGACGATCAAGTCGATCGGAGGAGACGCGATGTGAACTAGAGGTGGAGGAGTGTGAGGGGGTTAAGGGAAAAATATTCGTATGTCGAACGAAGCTTCGTGGAAGCGGCGGCAGGTGATTCTTCTCTGGTAACCTAGATTTTGTAGGGACACGAATTTCATTTCGTTCTTCGTCGAGAGTTGATCGAGTGTTTGGTGGCTTTGGGTAATGGTGAGTGGAGTAGTGGTGGATAGATGGTCGGAGTTTGAGCCTTTCTGGTTGTCGGGGTGACGAGTACAGTGACATTTCCGGTTGGATGTTAGACCGGTTGTTGGTTCCCAGGTCTCGAGCTTTGCTCGATTTCGATTTCGAAAGGGTGTCAGTGCCGGGATGATCAGAAAAGGGTGGGGAAGGGATCGTCGACTTGCTCGACAAAGGGGAGATGGCTGGAGAAGCTCGTCGGAGTTGTGCACGTACACCGTGTACAAATGCAGGGGGGTCTGAAATTCTGGTGACAGGCGTGAGAGAAGAAGGGAACACTCGGGTCTGTCTCGAGTAATCCAAGTTTTTGCTCGCGAAATTTTTGTGTTGACTCGAGGATGCTGTGGGTTGGTTTGGTAGAAATTTGGCCTGTGTTTTCTCGGGGAAGGTTGGAGTTTACTCGAAGCAAACAGGGGAGGTGCACGGGTTTGAAGTTAGTCTGAGTTAACTGGAACAGATTGGTACATTTTTTTTTTAAGTTTTAATTTTAAATTCAAAAACCAAACAAACCAAGTCTATAAATAAAAGTTAAGTATGAGATTTCGAGTTGTTTGGAGACTGGATTGGGAAAAAGAAAATAATAAAGTTTTATAATCAAATACTTAAAGGTGTTAAGAGTTTAAGTGGATTGTTACGCATTGTTTAAATAAGAAAGATTTACAATTGTATGTGAAAATAGATAAGTTTTAAATTAGATAATTTAAAATGTTTTAAATCTGATTTCTAAATGATTTATTTTGATTTTGAAACCAATAGGACAATTTGTTGAAGTTATTAAACTTGATTTAATTTCAAATAATCATTTAATAAAGATAAATATGGTTAATTTATCTTTGTTATTAACTTATGAATAATTAATTAAATTAATTAAGTAGGAATTTGTTCATAAGTAAGATTTATTTAGACAAATGTTTTCTTAATAGATTTAGAAATCAGAAATAAAAGAAGCTAATTTATTAATTGTATAATAAATTGTAAATAAATTAGTTAATTATTTATTCAATTTAAAATATCACTTGATTATGGATTAATTAAGTGTAATTTACTTAATAAGTAATTATTAATTAATAATTGGATAAAATTAAGAAAGTAATTATTTATTTAGAATAATTAGTGGAAGTGATTAAATGAACAATCACCCAATGTTATAATTAGAAAGAGGAATCAAGATTTGTTAATGATCAAATGATAAATCACTTATTAAAATAAATGGAGCAGACTGATTTAATTCGAGTTGAATCATTGGATTAATCACTTGTTGATTTGATGTAAAATTACTCGGGGAAGTAATTGATGAGAAATTACTGATGGCAATCAATTGGATGATGTTGATGATAAAAGTAATTGGAGATTAATTACTTGAAGTTAATCGAGGAATTGATCGAGTATTATTGAAGAGTAATTAATTCAGGGAAGTTGATTACTGTATGAAATAAATCAGAAACGATTGATATTATGTAAATTGAAGATTTAATTCTTCTTAACAAATTTAATTAATAAAATAATTGATTAAAGATCATTAATTATTATAATTAATGATACAATTAGGAATTGGTTTAATTTGGCAATAATAATTCAATAAAGTGATTAAATATAATAAACCAATATGAATGGAATTTGTTAAGGGATTGCTAAAAAGTTAATCTCTGTAAATAAATTAAAAGAAATTACTAGAATGTAAGTAAGGTTAATTTATCAAAGAGGATTAATTGAAATGAATAAGTAACTGATAATTGATTAATTGGTTTGTGATTAATAAATGGTTATGTAAGCAAGATTGGATGAAGTAATTAATTTAATTAACTTTAAATTAATTAAGGATAAGGTAATTGATTTAATTCATTTAAATTAATTATCAATGGTGTGATTTATTGTCCTTGCTTATGAATGGATGAATGATATGGATCCCATTGATTGATTGTGATCTCAGATATGAGATGAGTGTTATCTGTTATGATATGGATGCTTTGTTGAAGTGTGATGATATTTTAGATTTTCCATTTATGCTGATATGTGAATTATTCATCTGTGATATTGTGTTTTATCTATCTGTGTTGATATAGATAATTGAATTGAACTGTTTTAAACTTTTTAAACAACTTGGCCTTAAAAGACACGTTTTGGATTTCGATGAGACCGGGATCGGGTTTCCGTATACCGGGATTCCAGGTCTGGAGACCCGAATACCACATCGATCCAAAATAACGTTAGGTCGTGAAATCCAAATGGAGCAAGTGAAGACTCGAGGTATAAGAACTATATGTCAGTATAACTCTGTGGGTGATTCCGTAATGAGTTTTGACGAAGATAGTACTTATAGGTTCGAGATGGTGATTCAGAATGCAAGGGTTATTGTCGTTAACTCTGAGGGTGATTCCAATACGAGTGTAACGAGATAATGCCTTCGGTTTCGTTCGAACCCGGAACGAACTTGTATGGATTGAATGCTTTCAGAACATCGTCAGGTGGACGATGAGCATTCTAAGGGATGAATTCTATAAAGGTAATCGTGACCTCAAGCCTCATCAACCGGGAATGGCTAAAACAGGGGAGGTGCAGCAAGGCTTCGTGGGTAGCCCCCACTTGAGAGTAAGGTTTACCCCTGTCTAGATGTCCCTATTTATTTCGGTTTAGTTGCGGTTGGTCGCGCCAACTGTGGGGTGATCTTATTTGGAACTGTCCAGTAAGGGATGGGTCCGGCCTTGTGTTGCAGGGGAGCGGGCGTACTCCTCGGTACGGTGATCTAGGCCACGTACTGTGACGGGCGGTACCCCAGTAGCCCAGCCATTGATGGAAACCCATTTTCCCTACGAGACCCTACGGTTTTGATTGTATTACCCACTTTGTGGCTAGTATGCTGGAATTTAATAGATGTAACAATTTCAGCTATTTTCTATTTACTTGAAAACCCTAGACACTATTATAATATCACCGGATTTCCTATCAAATGTTTTTGGTTAGCGTAAGGTAAAAACATTTCCATGTTTATGTGTGGGATGTCTTACGTGATACCTTTTGTTTTCAAATGATTTTCAAAGTTAAACAACTTTAACCTGTTACTCATACCAGACCCATGTCTGACCCGAAGTTTATTTCTGTTTTTCATAAACTCTCGGGTACCCAAATTTTTACGGGTAGTCAAGGGATTCAGGTTTAGCTTTGACGTATTCTGGAGGAGCAATGGAGCAGGAGGCTTCAGCGTGTAGATATATAGTGGTTCCGCTGTGTTAGTGATTATTTTGTATTTCCGCTGTGTTGTATCTCTGTGATGTGTGAGTTGTATTAACTAGACAGGTGTTTATAACTGTCTAGTATCTGTTGTATTGTCTGTGTACTCTGATGTATATGATACTATGTATTAATTTATGTGATATATTATATTTTATTCGTTCCGCTGTTGAGATTCTGATGTTGTTTCTTCTTCTTCTCTTTCTTTTCTACTTTCTCACCTCTTTCTTTTCTTCAAAACGATACGATTTCCTGGGCGTAGGAAGTCGGGTCGTTTCAAACGACCTGGAATTTTACCGCTTTGATTTGTGAATATTTAATTATTTTTAAATATTCAACTAATGGTTTTTAATGATCAAATAACCTTCTTTTAATTAATAAACAATGACAGTGAACTCATTTTGGAAGTTTGTCTACAAAAATAAACAGTTCGATGAAAAATTGAAAATGTGACCGAAATCGTTTTTTGGATTTTTGGCTTTTCATCGATCAAAAGTTGTTGGAACATGTTGTGTACACTAATGTACAATTAGGTACAAATAAAAAACAACTTTTACTAATTCAATAGTTAGTTAAAAACAAACTAAAAGGTACTTAAATAATTACGTAAGAGTAGACTTTTCTTTTCCATTTAAAAAGAATAAAGTATAAAAGCATAATAACAAAAGGACATTAGAAAATGGTGGATGTAATGGCTTAGTTCATAACACGACGAGAGGGTGGTGTGTTGTCTAATTTCTAAAGGAGGGTATTAACTTATTATTAGGAAGGGTAGTTTAGTAGTCAACGAATTTTCAACTTTTATAAAAAGAACACTCTCTTTTTCTTTTCTCATTTTCATTTTCATTTTCTTTATTTTTTACTCACATCTTCCATTAATGGCTTCCTCCTCTTCATTCTTTTCTTTTTTTTCAAATATTCTCCAAATCATTTCAAAATTACTCCTTTTCTTCTCTAATTTCTTAAATAAGCCTAGAATAATATAGTTAACACTCTCTACACTCCAAAGTCAAAAACCTTTGTGTCCATTCCTTATTTTGGCCTAGGGCCGTGAGCACCAAAATAGAGAGGGGGGAGGCCTTGCATGAGCATCAGGAAGCACAAGGGGAGGGGTGTGCGCAAGCATGAGGAGGGGAGGAGGCATGGTCGTGAGCATTGGTGTATGGTAGGAAGAAGTGTAGCCTGTTTTAAGAGTTTTGACCGAGATTTAAAGTGAGATTTCTCACATTGGTTTGCTTAGAAAACGTTGCAATAATTTAGTGACTATAGTGTTGTGATGTGTATATATTGTTGTTGTGGATTCTTGTTTGAAAGCGAATGACATAAATAACCATTGTGTTGCAGGGGACAAAAATGATGAAAGGAAGTCAAAGTGTCTTCATAGCGAACATGTCGCTATGTAAGCACTTCGAAGAATGAAAATATGTATTGGGATCCAAAAGGATTCCTCACCCATTGTTATAAATTTCATTTATATATGAAGTTATTATATGCTATGGCTTGGTAATGTTGAATATAACTTGGAAAGTTGAATTCTTTTGAGAGAAACAAATGGTAGCTTATTTAAGTATCATAGCATTGGGAAGCCACTTTCCGAATTTGAAAAGTTATGGATTTTAAATTGACTTCAACTTTATAATATTTTGAAGTGAAATGTTTTCAATATTTATAATGGTTTAATATATAAAAAGTAATGTAGTTTAAAGGTTATTTGATTTACAAATCAAAGTTCGAAAAGTTACGGTCCATATAGCGATAGTCCCTATGGATGCATTTTGGAAATTCGAGATTTTAGTAAAGTAAAAGGAGGTTATCTATTTTAAATATTTTGTAAATTATTTTCAAAAGTGTTTTATAAAAGTTATATAAATATTCTAAAAGGAGTTGAAGTTTTTAAATATATTTTGAGTATTTTAAACAAGTGGTTATTTTTAAGAAATTCATTTCCTTTTTCAAAGCCGGGTTCTTTTTAAAATGATGGTTTTTAATTACGATTTGGATGGAGGTTTATACTTTGCTTAAAAGAGGTTTGGAATTTATATAAATGATTTTTAAGGGACTTATACTTGAAGTATCTAATTAAGTGGCTCACTTTTACATAAAAGGAAATATTATCTTTCTAAATCAACTTTGGTTTAACAATGATCTTCGAGTGATGTTTTGGATAAGAGTTTTTGAATTATGGTTTGAGTAATTTAAATTGTAATGAAAAACGTTTGAAAAGGATTTAATGTGAGATTTTTAAACAAGGGGTTTATTTAAAGGAAATCCATTTGTTTTCCAAAGTTGAATACTCTATTAAAGTGATGCCTTTAAGTTATGTTTCTAATGGAATTTTAAATTTTGTTTAAAGTGTTTTAAAAGGGACTTGAAATTTATGTAAGTAATTTAAGGGATTATTTGATATGGTAAACAAGTAGTATTTTTATAAAGGGAATCTTGGTTTCCAAATCAACTTTGGTTTAAACAAAGATTTCAAGTAAGATTTATATGGAGGTTTAAACTCCGTTTAAAGAAGTATTTAAAAAAAAATTAAAAGAGGAAGAAGTCATGGATACATCACTCTTGTTGTAATAAATGGTTTCGAGAAAAAAAAGAGATTATGGACTATAACGTTTTTGTTATAGTAAATGATTTTGGAAAGGATGAAAGGAAGTCTTGTTTTATAAAAATTTGTTTATTATAAATAGTATATGGAATTTATGAATCTTATACTCGATATTAAACTTCGAGGTCAGTAGACTTCTACCTATCCTGAAAGTTAAGAATTTTGTCAAGTCAAGGTTTGAGAGGTAGTAGTATCCAACTTGAATGACTTTGTTGTTAACCAAAGGATAGTTTAAGTTTGAAATTGAAGATTGATGCTCAGTATATAAAGTATTATTTTGTATTCGATTGTGATTTTCATATATGATCTTTATAATTATGGTGGTACAGAAAGTATTCTTCTCATACTTAAACACCAAATTCCAAGGTATGAAAACTCGTCTCTATCTTGAGAATTAAGTATGTATGTCGAGGTAAGGATAGTTTTATAACTTGTCAAATTTCATTGTTAACGATGGATAGTACTGTTTGAAATAGGAAAGTGGCAGTGTGTGTGTATATATATATATTTGGTCTAATTTCCGTATGCCATTACTTACACTAGAAAGAAAGTGGTTTAATTAATGAAAGGATTAATTAAGGAGCCTTAGTGGTTGTTTATGTGCTTAATCATCCGGGTTTTCCTGTGAGATTAAATCTCTGATTTGGGGTGTGTGTTTATTTGATAGAGAAATAACCGACTATCAAAACTTAGCCAGTTTTAAACTGTCAATTAGTGGTTCAGAGAGATCGGAATCGGGTAAGCATGAGTTATCCTAAAACTACTTCGAACTGGCATAAGCGTTCGAATTAAAGACATCTTGAGGACAATGGAAATCAAGACGGAGTTGTTTGAAGTGCAAGGGCTACTTGCAACTAATCCTAATGGTGATTCCAAAAAGGATATAGTAAAAGTAGTGCATTCAGTTTGTTTGTATCCTGAACAACTTGTATGGATGAATGCTGGCATTGCATTGTTGCTTGGAGGGCAGTTTTTGCATTCCAAGTGGGATTTGCTAAGAGAAAAACGTAATTGTTGCCTCACAAGCCTCACACCCGATAATGACTAAAACATGGGATATGCAGCATGGCTATATGGTCGCTACCACTAGGGTATGACCGTCACCCTTCTAGATCACTATTTATGGATTTGGTATGTGCATGAGAGCTCTCAAGGAAAAGGTAGAAAAGCAACCAGAGTGATGACATATTCGGTACTATCTAGGAAGATGTAGGCCGATTCTGTGTTAGCAGGGGTCGTAAGGTTTGTGACCTCGGTACATTTTCTAGAGGTGCACTGTGACAGGTGGTACCCCGGTGCCTTGTCATTGTATGGAATCAATTTTCCATTACGTATCTTATGGACTTAGTTGCATACCAAATATGCTAGAACGTGAGATGCATGCATTTCAGCTATTTTATATATTTATTTTAAACCCTAGACATTATTACAATATCATAAGATTTATAATTAAAAAGGTTTGGTTATCGTAAGGTAAAGACCCATCCGTGTTTATGTATGGCATGGTCTTTCACTGGTTTACTAGACTGATCCTAGCGTTATTTTCCTGTAATACTCGGGTCCGACGCGAGTATTTTTTTCAGAATTGCCTTTGCACGCTTTGGAGCTTCAGAAGGCAAGCTGGATGCCTTTAAGATGTATTCCTGTACTTTTAATTCCGTTGTATTTCTTGTTTTAAATGAATCGGCATTTGTAAGGATAGGTTGTCATAATTTTTCAGGCTGATGATAGGTTAGACTTTGATTGTTGTATGAGTATTAAAGTTTTCTTTGTAAAGATCATCTAGATATTATACATTATCATGAGATTTTGTTCCATCTTCTCTCTTTTTTCACCCCAACAATCTATCTTTCTGGTACTTAGATGCTCGGCACATGTATACCGTGAATGTATTAGTGTATACTTTTGTGGGTCGAAAAGATGTTTGTCACATTTGGTATCAGAGTTGTTGGTTAAGCAAGAACCTTGGCCTTAGTGGATAAACTCATTAAAGATAGGGTAAGTGACACCCAAGAATGAGTTTGAGTATATTATATATAAGAGCGTGTATTTGTTAGTGCTATATAAATGTTTTATATTGTTTTGAAAATGGTAAATGAAATAATTTTACCTAGATTTTACATTTTATATATAAGAAAAAATTTCAACAAAATTGATATAGTTATTTTTGTTATTGTTTATTAGGAAAGGATGATATTTATTTATCATCATTTGTTGATTGATTATTTATGCTCAGTTAGTTTATGAGCATTTATTGTTTCTTTAATTTTCTCTAAATATGAACACTTTGTGAATTCAGTTTTACGATCTGACTATAAGGCGTTCGTTAATAATGTAACTTTAACAGGTTTACTTTGTTAAAATGGTTACTATAAAAAAGGAATGATTTTATATAAAAAGGATTTTATAAATTGAGTGTATTTTAATAAGGGGGATTTTCAAGAATTTAAATCCCGATGGTTTGAAAAAGATTTCAAATGATTTTTTGGGAAAAAGTAATTATAGTATTACTTGGAGGAATTTATAAGTATTAATATTTTTAAAGAGAACCTTAAAATAAGATACATTTTCTTTGGATAGTTTAGGAAAAACATCTCGATTAGTTTTATGGTAATCTAAATAATCTTCTAAGTGATGATCGTAAGTTTGCTTAGGCAAACGTTGTAGTGCACTTATTAAATTATTCTCTTTGTCATTGTTTGATCGAAACGAGTTCCAATCTGAACGAACCTAAAGCAGGTTTTTGTAAAGTGCTAAAGCTATTTTATATATATATGTGAAATTATACAGTATTGTTTCAAAATGGGATTCAAAAAAGAAGAAGTATTTTATGTTAACTAGTTCGAGTGGCTTGAAAATGACTAAAAATGGTCAGGAGATGTGTTCGGATGCTAAGCACTTCTCTTAAGTATTACCCTTCTTGGTAGAGGATGTATGATACTATTTGGTAGGACCCAGTCCCTTGGTATCATTTTGGTGTTACCCAATCTATACGTATATTTTCTGTAGATAGTAATATATAATATCATTTCAAAAAGGTTTTGAAATAAAAACTGGGTATTTATTTCTTAGGTTTCCTTAAAAGAAAATAGATACGAAATAAAAAGTTATTTTGATAAAAGAATGCGTTGATAAATGAAAATTTTAATATGGGTTTATATCACTCTTGGTTAGAAAAGAAATATTTTAACATAAGTTTTTTAATGGGTTAAATTTAATAAGAAGGTTTTAGTAAACTTTTTTTTACTAATCCATGTCTTTTGTTTTAACATCTAAGTTGTATAAACTATTTTATTTTATTGGGCCGGCTAATAAACACCTTTACCGTAGAGGACTAAGGAAAAGTAGACTCTAAGACTATGTTTGGATATCAGGATCTTACTCTTCTTAGCTACTTACCAGGTCGAATGGGTAAAGAGGTCGAAGGGATTGACTCAGTTTTAAGACCTAAATTTATCTTGGGCCTGCATCTGAATTTAAGAAGAGATAAAAGATTAAATCAGATAGTCGTATATACTCTTAGGATATAGTAAGTTGTTATACAAGTTTTAAATTTTAGCTATTTTTTTATGAAATGTTTTCATAAATAATTTTAGAAGTAAAAATAAATTGGTATAAGTAAGAACCAATAAGAATAAGTATGTAGATTATTTCTTCGCATGGTTCTTGATCCAAGATTCGAGTACTTGACTTTAAGGTGATTTACACAAGTCCGAATTAGGATTTATCACTCGATTCTCGACGACGAACACTTGGTGAGGGTTTTTGATATGGTACCAAGGTTTTCTATCATGGTATATGACTATGCAATGAGAATGAAGATTCCTAATCAAGGAGCCTTATCAGAGTTTTCACTAGGGAAGTCGGGTAAGTGATTCTAGTTCGGTAGACAAGCTTATGTATTCGTGTAAGTGATCGAATCTGATATTGCATACAGATGCCCTATATACATCGTACATGCTTAAGTATATTTTATTTTAAATTTTTATGGAGTTAGGTAGATGACTCTTCGATTTGTTATGAGGTAGTGTGAATAATCAATTGAGTAATAACCTATGCCCGTCGAGCATAAGGTATGCTCAATAGGTTGTTTATCATCCTTGTGGGATGAGAAGGTTGTAAACCTGAACAAACTATTAGTTTTTTTGTTAGTCATTTAACATTTTGGGAAATGTTAAGAATTGGTATGGCTTGTTTCTTGGTTGGTTTTTTGTGATGAAATTTTGGGTCAAAATTCATTTAAGATGGGAAGAATGTAACGACCTATAATTTGACCGTTTTGATTTGTGAATATTTAATTAATTTTAAATATTTAATTACTGGTTTTTAATGATCAAATAACCCTCTTTTAATTAATAAATAATGATAGTAAACTCATTTGGAAGTTTATTTACAATAATAAGTAGTTTGATGAAAAATTGAAAATGTGACCGAAAAGAGATTTTCGGCTTTCATCGATCAAAAGTTGTTGGAACATGTTGTGTACACTAACGTACATATGGGTACAAATAATACAATAAATTTTACTAATTTAATAGTTTTGTTAAAAACAAATTAGAAGGTATTTAAGTAATTAAGCAAGAACGGACTTTTCTTTTCCATTTAAAAATAAAAAAGTATAAAAGCATAATAACAAAAGGACATTAGAAAAAGATGGATATGATGGCTTAGTGCATAACATGATGAGACGGTGATGTATCGTCTAATTTCTAAAGGATGGTATTAACTTATTTTTAGGAAGGGAGTTTAGTAATGAACCAATTTTCAATTTTTATAAAGAGAACACTCTCTTTCTTTTCTCATTTTCATTTTCATTTTCTTTCTTTCTTACTCGCTTCTTCCATCAATGGCTTCCTCCTCTTCGTTCTTTTCTATAACGACCCGCAAATTTATCACTTTGATAAATTATATTTATTTTTAAATTTATTCAAATAAAAGGTTGATAATACAGAAAAATATTGTTTTGAGTGGAAATGAATAATAATAATCCTATTTTGAATAAATATTTACAAAAATATTTTCCACGAAATTTAAATCGATAAAATGGCCGAAAACCATTTTATCGAAAACCAGCTCGATAATCGTAAAACTCACGCACGGAGCTGAATATATATGCTTATTTTTATAATTAAACAAGAATTTGAAATAAAATTAATTATTTTATTTTTGGAAATAAAGTGTATTTAAGACATCATCACTAATGGCCTTATATTTAATAATTGATTTATTTAATTTAATTGAGATTTAATATTTATTATAATTATATAAATAATTGTTTTTAAAATGATAATAATTCATTTTAATTAGTTATAAAGTAATAATGAATGATTTATAATGGTTCTATAAAGTTATAAAAGTAATTTGAAATTATAAGGAAAATCGATATCGTTTTATCGATATAATAACGATTTCTGTAAATAATTGTTAATATTAATTTATATGGTTTTATAAATGAAATGTGATCATTTTAATTAGTTAAAATTGATAAGAAATTTGTTTTCAATTTTTTTTATGTTTATATGTAATTTAAAATATAAGTGAAAATGTGACCATACCCAAAACTCACTTCTTTCCATCGCATTTTCGGGCCCATAATTTTAGTTCTGAGAATGCCCTCTGTTCTTTTGATCATATCTTTCTCATAGTAAATCAAAATCAAGTTTTTCTTTTTTTTTCAAATTGTTCAAAAAAGAATTTTCAAGGACTTTCCTTTTGATCACTTTTCAAATTTCCTAGAGCAACATGTCCAAAAATTAGCTAGAAGTCAACCTATTATCGAGTTTGATTTTCATGATTCTGAAAATATCTCTTCTTCTCATGGCCATAACATCCTCAAAACTAAACCAAATCGAAGATCCTTTTTTTGAAAAAGTAGAGAAAAGAATTTACTACAACTTTCATGTTGACAACTTTTCCAAATTCGGAGAGTAGGATGTCCAAAAACCTGAGAGAAAGTGACCTATTTTTAGGTCTAGTTTTTAGTAAATTCGATAATAATCCAAAGTCCTATACCTCATTCCCCATGCTTGGCCAAGCACCGCCTTTGGCATGGAAATACGCGTCATGGAAATATCATCAGTTTGGTTGGCATGGAAATATCATCAAGTTTGGTTGTTTAATATGAATGTTGAATATATATATATATATGCAAGTCACGGAAATACACGTCGATAAACACAAAGGAAATCACTTTCGTTTATTTAATGAATTGGTATATATAGAATGTTAACCTCTTTAAAAAGGTTTAAAAATGAGTTTAAAATGTTTTGTAAATATATAAAAGTGTTTTGGTGAAGTTTGAAAGGTTATTGAAAATTTAGTCAAAATTAGGCGCGTCGCGTAACGGTAGTTCGCGATTTCGCATCACAAAAGTCAAACAAGTGTATAAAATGGAATATAGCTCGGAATTCTTCGAGATAAGAATTTTCCAAACTATTATATCTATAGTATTCAAATAAAGAAAGAAAATTGAGATTTCGATAAATAGATTTTGAAATATGAGTAAAACAAGTTTCTGAAAAAAATCGCGGTTTTGCAGTTCGTAATCCATAACAGGATTTCTTTGAAAATGATATTTTCAAATTGTTTAAAAATATGAAATAAATTCTAAAAATATTTTAAAACATTTCAAAAGTGATTTGAGTTCTAAAAAAGAAATTTCAAATGATAAAAAGTCGTTTTGATCAATATTGCTTAAAAAGCAATTTCTAGAGCACTTTTCCACAACACTTTTCTATAACTTTTGAAACATAGTTTTAAACGCATCCGTTTTTTTCCAAATCTTTTATAAATGTTTTCAAATTATTAATAAAGTATTTTAAAGGTAATTTGAAGAATTTATAGAATGGTTATATATTAAATGATTTAGAGTCGATCAAATAACTTGACCGTCTTATGGGTGTCAGAGAGATAGTGTCTAGGCTTGGGTTTGGAAAAACAGTTTCCTGTGTTCCCTGGCTATCCAGACTGGCCCGATTGATGGGATAGTAAATTTGATTTACTCAGATCAAAATTTTCCAAAGTATAGAGGATATGATTTTCCGAATATAAACAACTTGGATTTTATGGAGATAATCTTCTTGTACTCGGTGTTAAAGCCTAAAGAGGGAACTCGTACTATTCATGGAATTTAAAAGATGATTTTGCCATTATTCCACCCATAGTACTTGTTGAATACGGGGATTGATATTGGGTAGAGTTAGATGATTTCTATAGATTCTGCTCACTTAATATTTATTGGTTTTGGATTAACATCCTAGATAACATGGTTTTAACTTAATCAAAATTTTAAGTTTTGAATTAAAAAAGTTATGTTAAGAATTTAAAAGAAACGGTTTGGAAATATTTCCTAAGTGAAAAATAAAATGAATTTCAAATTATTCCTAGTTTAAAAAGGTTTAAAGTAATCAAAGGATTTGATAAGAGGGGTTTAATGATTTCGTATATACCGAAAAGAATGTTTTAGAAATATATATCTCTAGAAGATATTTTGATAAAAAGAACTTAATCAATTAAAGAATGATTCCTTATTCACAAAACATCTTTTTATCGATGATTGGTTCGAAGGACCGGGGTCAGATTTGGGTAATTCCTATCCTAAGACCACTTTGAGCTAATTTACACATTCGAAGTGAAGACATGGATATGATTTGGAAGATGTGATGTAGGGGCTGATTGTCACTGACCCTCGTGGGAAATTTCCCATATCATATTATGTGGCAGTAGTTCTTCATTTAAGGTCTTTGATGCAAGGACTTCTCGCTACTAATCCTAGGGGAAATTCCCGATAGGATGTGGTAGGAGAGTGCCTTCGGTTTGTCCTGTTCCTGGACAACTTGTATGGACGAATGTTTGACATTGCATTTCTAGTTACATAAATTGATCTCTATGAACGTATCATCTATTTGGTGGTGGAGGAGGAAACTCCTTTTAGGTTAACACCCTTTCTTGTTACCAGCTCAAGAGTTATACGTTTGTAGAAATCGGTTATGTGACTATGGAATGGTAGTATGACATTCAAAGTGGAATGTGCTATGTGAAAGGTAATCACTACCTCAGACCTCATCACCCGGTAATGGCTTAAATAGGGTACGCCATAAGGCTATGTGGTTCGCAACCATTAGGGTATGGTCATCACCTTTCTAGATTACTCTCTATATGTCGAGTATGTGTCGTATGCTATAGGGCCTCGGATAGGTTGGTTACGACCGGGGTGATGTCATATTCGATTCTATCCATGCCATGTATGAGTGCCAAATAGGGATAGGCCGGTCTTGCCAAATGAGGAGGATTGTTTGTGTATCCTTGGTACATTCCTCTAGAGATGTACTGTATGGAAGGTAGTCCCTTAACTTTCATTGTATGGAAATCCATTTTCCAGTAAGTGCCTTCGGACTTGATTATAAACCTATTATGCTGTCAAATTTAACCAATGTAACAATTTCGGCTATTTGAATATATTTACTTGAAAAGTGTTTTTAAAGAATGTCATTAAAAATAACATCTCCATTTTTTGCGTACCAAATGTTTTGGTTATCATAAGGTAAAAACCCGTCCCGTATTTATGTGAGGCGTGGTCTTATGAAATATCTTTTTTTTTCAAACCACGTATTTTGAGTTTCTCACACCAGTCCCATGACTGACCTGGAGTTTATTTTTCTTTTCCCTTAAACTTTGGGCGCCCTAATTTTCTCGGGCAGCCTAGTAGTTAGGTTTAGTTCGAAGAAATCTGGATGGAGCTCGAAGCAGGGAGTTAGAAGATTCTTTTGAAGATTGTTATCTATTTCCACCACACTTGTGTATCATTATATTCTGCATTTGTAAGAACGGATATTTATAGCTGTCCATGTTTAACTCTGATAAATGTATTTAAAATTTCCGCTGTAAAGGTTATATGTTGAAATAATATATGTTATTCCATTCATGTGAGATTCTGTTCTGTCTTTATTTTCTTTCTTACCCATGACAATCCACCTCTCCAGTACTTGGATTTGCGGCATGTGAATATCGAGGATGTATTAGCGTCGATTTCCGAGAATCGAGGAGGTGGGTTGTCACATTTTCTTTCTTCATATCTTCTCCAAATCATTTCAAAATGACCCCTTTTCTTCTCTAATTTCTTAAACAAGCCTAGAATAATATAGTTAATACTCTCTACACCCCAAAGTCACAACCTTTGTGTCCGGCCATTACCTAATTTGGCCTAGGGCCGTGAGCACCAAGAGAGGGGGAGACCTTGCGTGAGCATTAGGAAGCAAGGGGGAGGGGTATGCACAAGTATAAGGAGGGGAAGAGGCTTGGTCGTGAGCTTTGGTGTATGGTAGGAAGAAGTGTAGCTTGTTTTTAAGAGTTTTGGTTAAGATTTAAAGTGAGATTCCTTACTTTGGTTTGGTTAAAAAACGTTGTAATAATTTACTGACTATAGTGTTGTGATGTGTATATATTATTATTGTTAATTTCTACTTAAAAGAGGATGACATATATAACCATTGAGTTGCAGCGGAAAAAAATGATGAAAGGAAGTCAAAGTGCACTCGTAGCGAATAGGTCGCTACGGAAGCACTTCGAAGAATAGAAATGTGTAGAGGGATCCAAAAGGATTCCTTATCCATTATTTTACATTTCATTTATATATGTGTATATGAAATGACTATATGCTATGGCTTGGTAATGTTGAATATAACTTGGAATGTTGAAATCTTTTGAGAATAAAAACAAATGGCAGCTTGTTGTTAGACCGCAAATTTTCTATCGATTAAAAAATCGCTGAAAAATTATACCATTAAAAACCGCAAGCTACGACGTACAATTGTAGTACGTACGTAAGTACAGGTCGATCCGTAGGGAATAAATTAAATTTCAATAATACTCAATCAAATTAGCCCAAAGTTTTGAAGTGGTTTTAAACTAAGAAATATTGTAAAAATTAGCTAAAGAAAAAGTGAATGAACTATGATAATAAAGAGCAATTTAGAGGAAAATCCACTTCCAATCATTCATATAAACCAACAACAAAATTCACTTGTAATCTCTCATTAAAATATTAAGTAGAAATGATAGGTGTGCTTATTATGAGTATGATTTATTTGTTCTATTAATTAGCACAATTTAAATCATCAAACTCTAACACACCATTCAAACCCACTTATCAACACTTATGAAAATGACATGAAAATTAAAAATAAAATATATTTTAAGTATGATCTTTTTACTATTAACTAGTAACATAGACCATCAAATTTTGATTCTAGTTTGACTTTCATGATCAAAATCACTTAGGAAAATGATTAAATAGTTTATGCTTTAAATGGAGTTAAGCATAGCTTATTTGAGATGTCAACATAGGCTATCAGAATTCAATAAAAAGAAATATAAACCACCATCATTCATATTTTGCATCAAGCACATAAGAGAGATTACAAATGAAATCATTATGTTAATTTAATATATTTCATGAGAGCTTCATTACCCATAAATTGAAGGGGTTTAGCTACTCATTTTTGAAAACATGTTAACATCAATTGATTTCAACATAAACATAAATGAAGAGAAGTGCTAATAAAAGAAGAAGGAACTAACTACTTGCATAAAATAAATCTAAACTAATTGCATGAATTAAAAGAGAGCATAAGAGAATAAAAAAGCATAAAAGAAAGCATAAATAAAAATTACATGAAAGTAAAAACAAGACTTAAGAAGCCATGAAAGGAACTTTTATTTATCTTTGATTTTGTGGCTACAACTTGCATGAAAGGTAAGAATATAATTATATGAGACATAAGGGCTATTTATACATGCTTAAAACCCTAATTCATATTTGAGGGGGCTACCTAAAATACCCTTGAGAAAGTGTAACCTCCAAGTAATCGTTAGGGAATTAATTAATCCCCACCTACATGCCTTTAAGCCTCCATTAACATGTGTATGCGCTTTTAATTATGGACCATATGGTAGTGGGTTTGTGGGCTCCTCCATGTTGCATGAATTCATTCATTTCCATTTTTCATTTGCCTTCAACATATGTACATGCATTCATCCATGAACCCTCTTCATATTTGCACTTCATTTCCTACAAATAAAAATAAAAATGTGAAAATAAATTTTCTCAAATTAAATCATACACAAAATTACCATTTTACCCTACAAAAGAAGACGAATAAATGATGATTTGAAAACAATTTAAATTTTGGTTTAAACATGTAGAATACCCTAATATGCTTATTTATTCAAATAAAAGTAGATTAAATATGGAAGTAAAAATATGCACTTTTATGTACACATCAAATACCCCCACACTTATCTTTTTATTCGTCCTCAAATAAACTAAAACTAAGATAAATCCATTTTCGTAGGAAACACGATTGCATTGAGCATATGCAACAAGCAGTTAAACCTCTAGTTGTTCCTTGTCCCGTGAGGGTTTTCAGCGGATACTACCCACAAAATCCAAATGCAATATGTAGATTCTACATGATGCAAGTTTTCAAAAATATTTACAAATGAAGAATTTACTTTTAAATTGACACGAGTAATTAAATATAAGTTTTGGTCATTATCAAGAAATTTTAGTCCTTTTACTCATCAAAACTTCCAACAAAAATTAAGTTAACATCACAATTAGACTCTAGTTTGGCTAGTTGTTTCGGTTGATAACATAGTGCAACTATGAACTGGATCCTTTAGTTGATTTTCAAAGTTTTGCAAAGTGGTATTTTTATTTCTTTTGAATAACAAGTTGAATCAAATAAGTGAAGATAGTGCTTGGATTTAAATTGCTTGCTCTTTCTATTTTTGAAAAGTATTAACATTATTATTATTTACACGCCTAACTAAGATAAACTGAGGCCAGATATATCGATCATGCACTGCCTTTCGGGCTTACATGAGAAGAGTACACAGCGTGGTGAGTGCACACACTTGCGTATGAACACATGACTCTAGGTGGTTATTTTTATTAAATCTATTTACATACACCTAACTCAAATAAACTGAGGCCAGATATACCGATCATGCACTGCCTTACGGGCTTACGTGAGACAGGTACAGAGCATGGCGAGTGTACACACTTACGTGTGAACATCTGACTCTAGGTGTTTCTTATTTTTATAAAAGCCCCTTTTTTTATTTTTTTATAACGAGAGAGTTTTGCAAAATCATCATAGCACCACTTAACTCAAAAGACCAAAAATGTTATCGCTTTTACTTTAAATCAACCACTCTTTTAAACAAAGATTACAATTAGGATATACTTCATAATTATCACCTATGAACCTTCCTATATACTGGTTAAACCATAGTTACTTGTAATCAAACTTATTTTTATTTTTATTAAGACAAATAAATTTTCAAAAATTTCAATTTGATAACCAAAAACATATACTTATCCTATATTGTTTCTTCAAAAGTAAATCAAATATGCTAAAAAGAAAATTTGTTTTGGAATTTTATTTTTTTTGTTTTGGAAAGAAAATGCAAAAAATACAGCATGAAAAATCAAAAACGAACATGAGATTCCCCCACACTTAATTTTGACTGTGTCCCCACGGTCAATGCATGATATAATGAGTGTAACGGGGAAAAATATTTTCATATTTACAAGAGAGGGTTAACATTTCTTACTAGACTTAGCATGGCTCATGAAGAGCCATGAGCTCCTCCTCTCAATCACTCGGCAATTCCAAGTAAGGTTTTAAATGATGACCATTGACTTTAAAAATGGATCCATCCCTAGGGTTTTCTACTTCTATGGCACCATGTGGAAAAACAGTACGTACGATGTATAGTCCTGTCCACCTTGATTTTAATTTCCCAGGAAACAAATAAAGTCGAGAGTCATACAAAAGAACCTTCTGATTTGGAAATTTTTTTTCCTTAGGATTGACTTGTCATGAAAAACTTTTGTTCTTCCTTTGTAAATTTTCTCATTTTCATACGCGTCGTTCCTAATCTCCTCTAATTCATTGAGTTGCAATTTTCTGTTTTCGCCTGCATTTTCAAGATCAAAATTTATGTTCTTAATCGCCCACAACGCTTTCTATTCAAGTTTAGCGGGCAAATGACACGCTTTACCATATACAAGCCTAAAAGGAGACATCCCAAGATTGGTTTTATACGCGGTTCTGTAAGCCCAAAGCGCATCTGTTAATTTTTGTGACCAATCTTTTTGATTTTTTTTCACGGTTTTCTCCAAAATTTGTTTGATTTGGCGATTTAAAACTTCAACTTGGCCACAAGTTTGAGGATGATAAGGAGTGGATAACTTGTTGGTTATCGAGTATTTCTTCATTAGAGTTTCAAATGAACGATTACAGAAATGAGTTCCATTATCGCTTATTATCGTGCGACGTGTTCCAAACCTCGAAAACATGTTTTCTTTTATGAATTGCACAACAACTTTGTGGTCATTTGTTTTACAAGGAATGGATTCAACCCATTTAGAGACGTAATCAACAACAAGAAGAATGTACAAATTTCCAAAAGAATTGGAAACAGTCCCATAAAATCAATATCCCAAATGTCAAAGATTTCGATCGTAAGAATGAGGTTCAAAGGCATCATATTTCGTCAAGAGATTCTTCCTAACATGTGGCAGTGATCGCAAGTTTTATAAAACTCAAACGCATCTCTAAAAAGCATAGGCTAGTAAAAACCACATTGAAGCACCTTTTCGGTTGTTTTCTTTAGACCAAAGTGGCCACCACATGCTTGGTCATTACAAAAAGAAAGCACGCTATTGATTTCACAATTCGAGAAGCAACTTCGAATGATTTGGTTGGAACAGTACTTAAACAAGTATGGATCATCCCAATAGAAGTGCTCAACTTGGGAAAGAAATTTATATTTATCTTGTTTCGACCAAAATGAAGGAGTTTCCTTAGTGGCTAAATAGTTCATTATTTTGGCATACCATGGATCGATAGAAACAACAAGGAATTGTTCATCAGAAAAGTTCTTGTTGATCGGTAAAGAAGATGGTGCATTTGGAAGACGCGACAGATGATCAGCGATGGCATTATAGTAGAATATGCTAGTATATGATTTCTGTTTGATGATAATAAACATATATATATATTCGTTTAAATGTATTTGTTGTTGTACTATTTTATTTTTCACATAATTAAATAAATATTTCTTAAATAAAATAAATAACTCACAATTCATATTCAAACAAATATTTTATTCAAACAAATATTTTATTCAAACAAATATTTTATTACAAATTCGAATAGTACAAACTTGAGCTCTCACTACATTTACACAATTTCAACCACAATTCAATTTCAATTACAAAACAATTTTCACTTTACAATTTACACCTCACTACATATTCACTCAACACTCGTATTTTTATCTTCAACTCTGTTCTAGCCTGAATCCAGCATCTGAGTTATCTGCAAAATAAACACTGACGCGGTAAAATTGAAAAAGGAAATATTTTGCAATATAAAATAAAGCGTGTGTTATGAAAATATTATTTGCCTCAGTTATTTGGGTTGTTCATCATCATTTTTCTTTTGAATCCATCTTACACGAAGAGCTTGTAACATGCACAGTGTATCACTGTACATGTCACAAGGCCGTGAACACCGATATACACTTGCATGTTAAAATTGCAGGGATAGGTGAGCGTAAGGTCAAACCCGAGCCAAAAGCTGGATTAAACTCAAGTATGCAAAACTAAATAGACCAGGCCAGTGAAATCAAAACAAAGTGGTGAACCAGATCAACCACAGCAGACATGTGCATGTTCAACTGAAATGGTCAGGTGCACACTCAAGTAAACAGTTCAAATGCAAGGCTACAGACTCGAGCGAACAAGAGACCATCACAACCAGAGGCAACAACAAATCAGAGGCATGTACAAAGTTTTTAGCACCAACATGAATAGTCAGGAGCAACAAAAGAAATGACTACAGTTCAAAGTTTTGAAGTGAACCAAACATGTGTATATGCAACAAAGCTTCAAAACTGCTCAGAGCAAAGTTCATTCGAATGTACACATGACTCGAAGAAATTGCACAAGTAACACGAAGCAAACATGCAGCTACCACCAGACCATACATGAAAACAAGCCAATGGAGTCAAGGCCATATGAACACACAAACATGCTCATGTACATATGAAACCAGACTACAAGAACAAATCAAGACATGTATACAATGAAGACTCCAAAATGCAAAAGTGTGAACACAAAGTGAACCCAGACCTCAAACGAACACAAGCTCGAACACACTTGAACAGAAGAAGTACGCATACATATGAAACAAAGACTTGAGTACACACCCACACATATGAAACAGTGAACACCAAGTGCAAGACTTAAGTGAACATGCAACAAGAAGAAGTGCACAAACAAACAGTTGTGGACAGCAGCCCAAACATGAACATGAAACCAAGTTTAAAGCAATTAACATGAATGTGCAGGCACAAGTCAGGCATGAAGCAAAATGCAACCAGAATTGATGTCGAGCCATCACACACAAATATATACTGTTTAACTGTTTCAAAAATAATGGAGCAGCATGTATATTCATATGCAACAGCAATGAGCAGAACAAGGCATCACAATACACACACACATACATACATGTGTATGTATATACATGGTGACACACATGAATCATTTCAAGCATGAACAAGAGCAAGGTACAGAGCAAGACTTCAATGAGACCACACACGAGTTTCAACATGTACATCAAGTCAGTGCACATGAATCAGAGGAGACAATCTCACTATATCAGTACGGCAAGGCTAGGAAGTCCAACCAACATACAAATAAATGTAACCAGATTGCAGCATAATCAGTTCAATGATGTATACATGAAGACACAACTCAGTTGAACAAAAGAGATGCAACAAGCAAGAGAGAAATGAAATGCAGTTACATGTATTTTGAATAATGTCATAAAGGATATCATGGTCAAGGTAGCAAAGAATGGAAACAGTCGAACAAGTTGTAGAAGAAAAGAACGAGAGAAAAATTCACATGTTGAACAAGTCAAAGTCCAGTTTATCTCAAACTTCAAAGTGCCGAAGTCATAGGGGCAAAAAGAATGAAACCGACTCAAAGAAATTCAAGCAACGTCAAGTAATGAACAAGTTAATTTCATCACATCGTTCGATCAAAAAAGTATGGCCAAGCAAAGAAATGGACAAATTCAAATAGAAATATACAAACGAGAATTTAGGGTTTTAATCCCTATAAGTTACCCCATATCATCATCGGCATTAATCAGGAGTTCGAAAGAAAACTAAGCCAAGCATAATCATAATTCAAAAAGTAAAAAATCACATACCAGTATAATACGAACTCGAATCAATTAAAGATACCAAGAGCAACTCAAGCTAGGGATTGATTGACAAAGCAAACCAAAATCAAAATCATCACTTCAATTAATCTATTATTAAGTGGCGGCATCAATTGGTGAACAAAACCCTAAATTTCAGATCGAAGAGAAAAAGGAAGAGACGGCATAAAACAAAATAAAAGGGAATGAACTTCTCTTGTTATCATCATTTTTGGGCCGACTCTATTTTATTTATTTTGGGCTAAAATTTTATATAGGGTTTTGTGTTTGTGTTTGTTATTTTTATTTTATTTTGTAATTTTCCTTTTAAAATTGTATAACTTTTTAGTTGTGTAACTAGGTACAAACTACGGGGCGTAGTTTGAGAATTCGCAACTCAGTGGCTGAGTTGTGGCAAGGTTTTGAGCTTAGAGTTAGGTTAGTCAAGTTAGCGGGTGTTGCAAGTTTACGTATGTTTGTAAGCGTCTGACTACTTAATTTCTAGTAGAAACATTGGGGGCAGCACGTAGGCAGGTTATTGCCGAAGTTGGGAAAATCCGTGTGTGATCTCTACTGCATTACTTTCTGTTTTATGTTTTATTTCCGCATTAATTTTTTTTATTATTAGTATCACCCTATTCACCCCCCTCTAGGGTGAAAACGATCCTACAAGTGGTATCAGAGCTAGGAACAAAAACCAATTTTTGTTTTAAAAATTTTATTTTTTAATGGCCTCTTTTAATAATGCTTTTGTTGAGGGCCAGTCCATAGTTAGACCACCCACGTTCAATGGTGAATATGCTTATTGGAAAAATAGAATGAATTTTTTTTTGAAAACCATATATGCAAGGAATATTGTTGAATCAGGATATAGGACACCGACAATAATGATAGATAATCAAGAAGTTGAGAAACCGATGGATCAATGGACAGATCTTGAAAATAAACTGCAATTTGCTAACGCTAAGGCTATGAATTATATTATCTGCGTATTAGATCAAATTGAATTTAATCGTGTCTCACATTGTCTAACTACGCAGGAAATCTGGCACACGCTTGAAGTGAATCACGATGAAACCTCCCAGGTCAAAGAATCTTGCCTTGCCATGCTTAGTAGCGAATACGAAAACTTCACAATGGCAAAGAATGAAAGTGTCAAAGAAATGTATGGACGACTTTCCAATCTTGTATACAAATCAAAATCCCTAGGAAGACCATACACGGAGCTGGAAATAGTTCAAAAAATCCTCAGAATTCTTCCACGAAATTTTGAAGCAAAAGTGACCGCCATTCAAGAATCGAAGGATTTGAAATAGGTTAAAGTCGAAGAACTCATTAGAAATCTCACCACTTATGAGCTTGAAATAAAATTCAAGGAAGAACGTGAAGGAGTTGATATGCAAAAGAAATCAATAGATCTCAAACGAACAACGTAAAGTGTAGATGATGTGGATGATGATGGAGCAGCTGAATTGGCACTAATAATAAAGAGACTCAAAAGGTGGAACCGCAAATATGGAAATCCTACCCTAAATCAACAATTGAAGAATAGAATCATCAAAGTTCTAGACGACTCAGAAGAGCAGGAGATCATTTGTCACAAGTGAAAAAAACCTGGTCATATCAAACCAAATTGTCCTCAAAATCAATTCAGCAATGGAAAGAAACCAAAAAGGAGAAGTTTTGCAGCTATTTGGGATAAAAGTGATGAAGATGATAAAAGCACTGGCAGTGAGAGTGAAAGAACAAATCTGTGTCTACGAGGCGTAACAAGTGGCAGCGATGATGACGAGCCAATCGAGGTATCAAAACTTACTCATTCGCAATTACTTATATACTTTCATGAAGTAAATGGCTGTTTTAAAAGACTTAGGAAGAAGTACGCTAAAATAGAATCACAAAAGGATAGTTTGATAGAACTAAATATGCAGCTTAATCAAATGGTTCAAACTATAGAAATAAGTGTTCTAAGCATGATAAGTTTCCATCATTTGAAGAGGAAATAAAAAAATAAGAAACTAAAATCAAATCGCTTGAAAATGAAATTCTGATATTGAAAGAAAGTGCAAACACTAGGAGAGAAAATTCTATTAAAAAGTGCACTCTGTTATTGAATGAAAATGAATCTCTCAAGTCACAAGTCCAACAATTGTCTACAACCTTAGGAAAATTCTCCAAAGGAGAATGATCACTAAATATGCTATTAGGGAAACAAACTGTTAATACTGTTAGACAAGGACTTGGGTATACTCAATCTAAAATGGGTAGAACTGAAACTAATCATGTCATCTCCAGGTGCACGATTTGTGGAAAAATTGGACACAATCAAAACAATTGTTGGTATAGACCCAAACACGTGAAAACCATATCAATTTGGGTACCTAAAGGCACGAATGTAAAATCTCTTAAAGTCAAACAAATCTGGGTGCCAAAAGGAACAAACATAAACTTTTTTGGTTCTACACAAACTTGTTTTTCAAAATCGTTTGTCAATAACAATCTTGGACCTATAAAAACAAATAGGTCACAAAAATCTTTCCTCATGTAGGTGTGTTGGCAAGCTAAGGAACAACAAGAGTGGTACTGGATTCTGGCTGTTCCAGGCACATGACGGACGATAAATCAAAGTTCCTTAGCCTAGAAAAATAAAAAGGTGGTTGAGTCAAAATGAGCAATAAACGATGTATTATATGTTGAAAATCTGCACCATAATCAGATTTCAATCAGCCAGTGATCAACTAAGAAAATTTGAGCACCATAATTAAATTTGACAAGGATGAAAAAGGTAAGGTAGTTGATCAAAAGAAATATCAAGGTATGATTAGTCACTTCTTCATCTTTCTACTTCTAGACATTATGTTCTCTTCTTACTTGTGTACACGGTTTCAATCAAATCCAAATGAATCTCATTTTAAAAGCTGTAAAAGGATTATAAGGTATTTGCACACACCACAGTTTGGTCTATGGTATCCAACTTATGATAACTTTGATTTAAAGGGGTATTCAGATGCAGATTTTGCTGGTAGTCTAGTTGATAGAAAAACTACTAGTGGAATGTGTTTTATATAGGGACATCCATTAGTTGCATCACAAAGAATATATCTGCATAAATTTCATTTCAACCGATTTTCAATTGGCAGACATTTTTACAAAACCCCTTCCAGAAAATAGATTTTGTCGACTACATCTCAATTTAGGTGTTTTAGAAATTTGATTTTATATTTTTGGATTTGATCTTAAATGTCTATGTTAACTATTCTGACTCCCTACAGATTATCGAAAAGGAAAATAGTGACTTCAAAATGTGATGAGTGTTGATGTTAATCATACATTATGACTTGAGACAGTATATGTAGTAAATTTCTTTAAAAATTTAAACAAAATTTGTAATAACTTTGATTGGTAAAAATTCCATGACCATCTCTATTTCTATCATATTTCTAACGACCATCACTCATCAAAATTCAATATATTATGTCAAAATGTGGTGTTTAAACGGGAAATTATTCATTTTTTAAAAATTAATTAGCAATAAAATTATCCAAAAGTATTCACTCTGATTTAAAAGTCCTGCATGGGTGAACTACTTGGAATCTTTGATTATGTGCTTTCATGCTCATTTAAAAGTCCTCACGGTTATGCATGTATGGAACACATATCAAAATTGATTATTAAATAGACGAGTTGATTTTAATCCCATTTAAAAGTCCTCACGATTATGTGTGGTTTGAAGATACTTGAAATTCATTTTTTTATAAAAATTGGGAATACTACTAATCTCATTTAAAATTCCTAACGGTTATGCATGGTTAGTAAGTATTCAAATTCCCATCATAAATATACCCCAAATGGATACGACTACATGGTTTTCTATGCCGACATCACCCCTATCACTCTAAAGTGGAATATGCGCCTAACAGAGTAATTATGATTTTGTTTGATTTTTTATTGAAATTTAATATATTTACTTGATTAGGTATTAATGTCTATAACTTTATCTCTATTTTTCTAACACTATTCCTCTTTTGCTGATAACAAAAAGGGGAGAAAGTAGTTAAGATTTTCATGCATATTTTTTATTTGCATATATATTTTATTTTTTTATTTTCATGCATATGTGAAGGGGGAGCTTTGTTGTAGGGGGAGCATTCAAATAGGGGAGCAAATAGATTTCATCAAGATTAAATACATTTAATAAAGTCAAAATCTTAATATATGTTTGTTATCATCAAAAGGAGGAGATTGTAGAATATGCTAGTATATGATTTTTGTTTAATGATAATAAACGTACATATATTCGTTTAAATGTATTTGTTGTTGTACTATTTTATTTTTCACATAACTAAATAAATATTTGTTGAATAAAATAAATAACTCAGAATTCATATTCAAACAAATATTTTATTCAAACAAATATTTTATTACAAATTCGAATAGTACAAACTTGAGCTCTCACTACATTTACACAATTTCAACTACAATTAAATTTCAATTACAAAACAATTTTCGCTTTACAATTTACACCTCACTACATATTCACTCAACAATCGTATTTTTATCTTCAACTTCCAGCCTGAATCCAGCATCTGAGCTATCTGCAAAATAAACACTGACGCGGTAAAATTGAAAAAGAAAATATTCTGCAATACAAAATAAAGTGTGTGTTTTGAAAATATTATTGGGTTGTTCGTCATCATTTTTCTTTTGAATTCATCTTACACGAACAACTTGTAACATGCACAGTGTATCACTGTACATGTCACAAGGCCATGCACACCGATACACACTTGCTTGTTAAAATTGCAGGGATAGGTGAGCACAAGGTCAAACCCAAGCCAAATGCTGGATTAAACTCAAATATGCAAAATTAATTAGACCAGGCCATTGAAATCAAAACAAAGTGGTGAACCAGATCAACCACAACAGACATGTGCATGTTCAAATGAAATGGTTAGGTGCACACTCAAGTAAACAGTTGAAATGCAAGGCTACAGACTCGAGAGAACAAGAGACCATCACAACCAGAGGCAACAACAAATCAGAGGCATGTACAAAGTTTTTAGCACCAGCATGAATTTTCAGGAGCAACAAAAGAAATGACTACGGTTCAAAGTTTTAAAGTGAACCAAACATGTGTATATGCAATAAAGGTTCAAAAATGCTCAGAGTAAAGTTCATTCGAATGTACACATGACTCAAAGAAACTGCACAAGTAACACGAAGCAAACATGCAGCTACCACAAGACCATACATGAAAACAAGCCAATGGAGTCAAGGCCACATGAACACACAAACATGCTTATGTACATATGAAACCAGACTACAAGAAAAAATCAATACATGTATACAATGAAGACTCCAAAATGCAAAAGTGTGAATACAAAGTGAACCCAGACCTCAAATGAACACAAGCTCGTACACACTTGAACTAGAGATGTATGCATACATATGAAACAGAGACTTGAGTACACACCCACACATATGCAATAGTGAACACCAAGTGCAAGATTTAAGTGAACATACAACAAGAAGAAGTGCACAAACAAACAGTTATGAACAACAACTCAAACATGAACATGAAACCAAGTTTAAAGCAGTTAACATGAATGTGCGGGCACAAGTTAAGGCATGAAGAAAAATGCAACCAGAATTGATGCCGAGCCATCACACACAAATATATACAGTTTAAATGTTTCAAAAACAATGGAGTTGCATGTATATTCATTTGCAACAGCAATGAGAAGAACAAGGCATCACAATACATATATACACACATACATATGCATGTATGTATATACATGGTGACACACATGAATCATTTCAGGCATGAACAAGAGCAAGGTACAGAGCAAGACTTCAACGAGACCACACATGAGTTTCAACATGTACATCAAGTCAGTGCACATGAATCAGAGGAGACAATCTCACCATATTAGTACAGTGAGGCTAGGCAGTCCAACCAACATACAAATAAATGTAACTAGACTACAACATAATCAGTTCAATGATGTATACATGAAGACACAACTCAGTTGAACAAAAGAGATGCAACAAGCAAGAGAGAAATGAAATGCAGTTACATGTGTTTTGAATAATGTCACAGAGGATATCATGGTCAAGGCAGCAAAGAATGGAAACAGTTGAACAAGTCGTAGAAGAAAAGAATGAGAGAAAAATTCACATGTTGAACAAGTCAATGTCCAGTTTATCTCAACTTCAAAGTGCCGAAGTCATAGGAGCAAAAAGAACGAAACCGACTCAAAGAAATTCTAGCAATGCCAAGTAATGAACAAGTCAATTTCATCACATCGTTCGATCAAAAAACGTATGGCCAAGCAAAGAAATGGACAAATTCAGAAAGAAATATATGAACGAGAATTTAGGGTTTTAATCCCTATAAATTACCCCATATCATCATTGGCAGTAATCAGGAGTTTGAAAGAAAATTAAGGCAAGCATAATCATAATTCAAAAAGTAAAAAATCACATACCAGTATAATTCGAACTCGAATTAATTGTAGCTACCGAGAGAAACTCAAGCTAGGGATTGATTGACGAAGCAAACCAAAATCAAAATCATCACTTCAATCCATCTATTATTAAGTGGCGACATCAATTGGTGAACAAAAACCTAAATTTCAGAGCGAAGAGAAAAAGGAAAAGACGACATAAAACAAAATAAAAGGGAACGAACTTCTCTTGTTATCACCATTTTTGGGTCGACTCTATTTTGTTTATTTTGGGCTAAAATTATATATAGGGTTTTGTGTTTGTTATTTTTATTTTATTTTGCACTTTTCCGTTTAAAATTGTATAACTTTCTAGTTGTGTAACTAGGTACAAACTACGAGGGGTAGTTTGAGAATTCGCAACTTAGTGGTTGAGTTGTGGCAGGGTTTTGAGCTTAGAGTTAGGTTAGTCAAGTTAGTGGATGTCGCAAGTTTACATGTGTTTATAAGCGTTTGACTACTTAATTTCTAGTAGAAACCTTGGGGGCAACACGTAGGCAGGTTATTGCCGAAGCTGGGTAAATCTGTGTGTGATCTCTACTGCATTACTTTCTATTTTATATTTTATTTCCGCATTAATTTTTATTATTATTAGTATCACCTTATTCACCCCTTCTCTAGGGTGAAAACGATCCTACAATTATCAAATCCTTTTTTGTCTTTGATCGTAAGGTCAAATTCTTGGAGTTACAAGATCCAATGAATCAAATGGGACATAGCATCCTTTTTTAGCAAAAAGGTATCTAAGAGCGGATTTGTCAGTGTAAACAGTAACGTGTGAGCCAATCAAATAAGGTCGGAATTTTTCTCAAATACTATAGCTAGAAGCTCTTTTTCAGCGGTCGTGTAATTAAGTTAAGCATCGTTAAGAGTCATACTAGCATAGTAGATGACATGAAGAATTTTGTTGATGTGGTGTCCTAAGATAGCACCAACTGCAATGTTAGAAGCCTCACATATTATTTCGAAAGGAAGATCCCAATTGGGTGAGAAAATAATGGGAGCAGAAATGAGTTTGTTTTTGAGACATTCGAAAGCAAAAACACAATCAGAATTATAGTCAAATGAAACGCCTTTTCCAAGAAGAGTCGTAAGAGGTCGAGCAATTTTACTGAAGTCTTTCATAAAGCGTCGATAGAAACCAACATGCCAAAGGAATGAACGAATGTCCTTGACACATTTGGGGATGGGTAGATTTGCAATTACATTAACTTTCCCTTTATCTATCTCAATGCCTTTGTTTGAAATGACATGCCCAAGAACAATGCCATGTTTGACCATGAAATGACTTTTTTTACCAATTTAACGTTAAGTGTTTGTCCTTTCATGGATTCAGAACCAACTCATGATGGTGTAAGCATTCGGAAAAAGAGTTCCCAAAGATGGAAAAATCATCCATAAACACTTCAAGAAAGCATTCGATCATGTCAGAAAAGATACTGACTATGCATCTTTGAAACGTAGCAGAAGCGTTGCAAAGGCCAAAAGGTATACGTTGATACGCAAAGGTGCCAAAGGGACACGTGAAAGTTGTTTTCTCTTGATCTTCGAGAGCGATTGGAACTTGGTTATAACCGGAATAACCATCAAGAAAGCAATAGAATTCGTGGCCAGCAAAATGTTCAAGCATTTGATCAAGAGGGAAGTGATCTTTACGTGTTGCTGTATTTAATTTTCGATAATCAATGCAAACACGCCAACCCGTTTGAGTACAAGTTGGAATGAGTTCGTTTGAGTCGTTCTTGATAACAGTAAGTTCAGACATTTTAGGCACAACATGAATTGAGCTAACCCACGAGCTATCAGAGATTGAGTATATGATTCCACTATCGAGAAGTTTAAGAATTTCATCTCGAATCGCATCCTTCATTTTTTGGTTAAGCCTTCATTGCGCGTCACAAACAGGCTTGGCATCGTCAACTAAATGGATACGACGTTGAACAAGAGTGGGACTAATTCCCTCTATATCGGTGATCAACCACCCAATAGCTTCTTTATTTTTTGACAGAATTGAAAGAGCGGAAGCTTCTTGATCACGAGAGAGAGAGAGCTGCAGATATTATGATAGGAAACGTTTCGTTGTCACCTAAGTATGCATACTTAAGGTGATCGGGAAGAGGTTTGAGGTCCAACCTCGGGGGTTGCTCGGTCAAAGAAATCAGTTGAAGTTCTAATTCAACGGTGAGGGGTTCAAACAGAAGCATGTTTTCAATTTCATTAGGCTCGTCTTGAAACAGTTGTTCATATGCAGTCTCGCATTTGTGGTTTAGGTCAACTATTTCGTTATCAAAATTTTCTTGAATGGAACAAACTTCCAGCGTTTGGTCATGTGGTTCGTTTGATTGATTTTTGAGATTGAAAATGTTAATATCCAAAGTCATGTTTCAAAAAGAAATTTTCATCAAACCGTTTTGACAATTGATTAGGGCATTTGAAGTAGCCAAGAAAGGTCGGCCTAAAATCAAGGACGATGAAATCGACGGGGAATATGAATTGACTGATTTTGATGAGTACGTCCTCGATTTATCCCACGGGTTTCTTTATTGAACGATCGGCAAATTGAAGAGTTACCTTTGTCGGTTTAAGTTCACCCAAGCCAAGTTGCTGGTAAACTGAATAAAGAATCAAATTGACACTCGCACCCAAATCTAGTAAGCACTTGGTAATCGTTTTGTCTCCTATCATGCACAAGATCGTTGGACTTCCTGGATCTTTGTATTTAACGGGAATTGATTGGGACAAGACTTCGCTAAGTTCGGCAGCTAAGAAAACTTTCTTGGGTACATGAGTGTGTCATTTTTGAGTACACAAGTCCTTGAGAAACTTTGCGTAAGTTAGGACTTGTTGCATGATATCAAGGAGTGGAATGTTCAATTTTAATTGTTTAAAAATATGCAACATCTTTTCCATTTGGTCGGAATGTTTCTTGATCGAAGACGATGTGGAAATGGAACATGATACTCAGTAGGTCGGTCTACTTGAGTAGAAGAAGAATTTGGATTGGCATTAGATTCAATGTTTGGTTCAATGTTTTGTTCAGATTCGCTTGTTTTTGAAGTGTCAAGAGGAGTTTCCGCTAAATCGTTTGGATTAACAACTTGATTATTGATTTGTTTACCGGAACGCAAAGTTGTGATAGCATTCATTTAGATTATGTTGCTATCTTGAATAACATGGGCTTGACTCGAATTCATGTTTTGATTTCTGGGATTCGAAACCGGCTGACATGGGAATGTACCTCGTTCACGTTCACTCATAGACGTGGCTAATTGACTCATTTGCATTTCAAGTTTAGTAATCGATTGACTCGTATTTTGCATGTACGAGGTTAATTTTTTTTGCAAATTGCTATTTGATTGGAGGCTTTGAGTGGTTGCTTTAGCCCAAGTTTCAAGACTTTTCTCAAGTGAAGTCAAACGTTTATCGTCTTAGGGAGCAAAAGATTGTTGTGGTTGATTTTGGGATGGAGGCACAAAGTTTTGTTGAAAATGATTGGGTTGAAAGGAAGGATTCGAAGCATTATTCAGAAATTCTTGAAAGTTGGGACGAACCAAATTCGTGTTGGAATTATTTTGGTTCCATGAAAAGTTAGGATGATTTCTCTAACCAGGATTGTATGTTGGAGAAAACGGGTCATTCTTAACCTTATTGAAAGCATTGAGTTGTTCAATCGAGTTAGGGCACTGATTGACAATGTGATTTAGATCGTTGCATTTATAACACATTGGTTGGAAAGCTTAGTTCATTTGATTGGATGAGAAACTGTTGTCGAATTTATTAATCATTGCATCGATTTTAGCTTCCAAAGCTAAAGATGATCCTATCGAGTGTGCCCTGGTTCCTGAGTAAATGGAATTTTCATTAGAACGTTCCCATTGGGATGGCTTTTCGGCTAAGTTTTCAAGAAATTGCCAAGCATCATCGTGACGTTGAGCGAGAATTGCTTTGGCACATCGATTCAAGCATGGTTCGTGAGCTATTTTTAAGTCCATCGTATAAGATTTGACAAAGGGTCCATTTTTCGAAACTATGGTGTGGACATTTTATCAAAAGCACTTTAAATCTTTCAAAATATTTTCCGAAAGGTTCACCCCTAAATTGATGAAAATTGACAATTTCGTTTTGGATTTTAGTTGTTTTTTCGAAGGGGTGGAACTCTTTTAAGAAAACATTAACAAATTCTTCCCAAATTTTAATCGAGTTCGATGGTAAGTTATACAACCATTTTTCAGCGTAATCGGTTAGGGCAAATGGAATTAGCCGAAGTTTGATTCCATCATCACATAATTGTTGGAGTTTAATGGTTGCACTTACTTGTTAGTATTTCGTTAAGAAGTTGTATGGGCCATCGTGTTCAAAATTGTCAAATTTTTGGAAGAAGGGCAATATGATTGGAATGAATTTCGAAGTGATTACCCGTTGGGAAGAGTAATGTGATACAAGAAGGAATAAAAAATCTATCGGGAAAGACTCTATCCATGAGAGTTTGCAGGGCATTTTCATTTTCCATTACTGGAGGATCGTTTGTTCAAGTTAAACGATTTGTTGTTGTGTCACGAGTCCAGGTACTCATGCACAAGTGAAAAGGTCAAGTAGAGAAAGAAGTTAGAACCAAGTTAAGAGAATGATACAAGGTTTAAAGGCGAAATGAAGCGAATTTTCTTTTATATTTTTTTTTCTTTTTAAAAGGAAAATATTTATCAAAAGGATTCTATTATTCAAAAGGAAGATTTGTTTAAATTTTTTTTTGGATTTTCAATTTTCAAATTTTTTTTATATGTTTCTAGTTTTTTTAGTTTTTTAGTTTTTGAAAAGATATCTTCTTGGATTTTTGTTTTTCTAAACAAAACTAATTCAAGTAAAATGCTTGTTTTTTAGGATTTTTGATTTTGGTTTGAAATTCTTTTAAGGAAAAGATTTAAAAATATTTTTATTTCGGATTTTTGTTTTTCTAAAAAAAACTAACTTAAGTAAAATACTTGTTTTTTGGATTTTTGATTTTGTTTGAATTTTTTTAAGGAAAAGATTTAGAAAGATTTTTTTGGATTTCTAAAAAGAACTTAGTTAAGTAAAATTTACAATTTTTTTTGGTTTTTTATATATGCATAAACTAATACAACTAAATGAATGCAACGACTTAATTACAAATTTTCTAACCTTTGTAGCTCCTAACCCAAAATTGTATAATCACACTTTGTTTTAATCCAACAAAATAATTCTTAGCCAGGTAATGGATAGGAGTTATCGGTGCACCATGAATCACCGTAGCAATGTAGCCGAAGGTTTAATCACCTTCAGAGAAACAATCACTATAATATTTACGAATCACCGTAATATTTATATATGATTATTGCTCTGCCGTAGCCTAGACACCAAGAAGTTAAATTGTCGAAAGAAGATAACTTGTCAAGATACAATTAAGCCCTAAATGAGCTCGCGACACCCTTAAGTCTAATGTCTAACTGTTATTATTAGCAAATTCTACGATGAAATGCAATTTGTGGGCCAAGAAAGGGGTGATGAAATCCACCACCTTATGTGGATTTGGATGTTTTTTTTGAAATGGTACTTTATATACAACATGTCACTGGGACAATATATCACATGTCAATAAATGTTCGAATCATGCTACGTAAGTTTCGAACTTGTGACCTCTCGCACCAAAGCCGAATCACTTAACCAAACATGGTGATATGAATGCAAAAATTCTTAACGTCAATTAACGATGCAACTACGAATGAAATTTGTTTTGAAAAATTTAAAATGCAAGCGACCAACAATGCAATGAAAATAACAACAAGGGATAAAAGCATGATACCAGAGCGTGCAGAATTATTAGCAATTTTATTTTTTTATTTTTCAAAGCAGCGATTTTTTTAAGCAAGCAATTTATTTGGCAAGCAGAGAGGCCTAGCAAGCGATTCTTCCTTTTGATTTTTTGCTTTTGCAAACTAAAATTTCAAACAAGATATGTACGCTTTTTTTTAATTGATTGTTTTTTTCAAAGAAAAGAAGCTTTACAATAAAGAAACTTATAAAAAAACTTAAAACCTACATAACACACACGCGCGCGGCCTAATAGCCCTAAACAAATACCCCTAAATTGATCTTCTCTGTTAACAAAATTGAAAATGCAAATAAAAATAAATTAAACTTTCGAATTCTTCTCTTAAATTTTTTCTTGGGTATTTGGTATTGATCTGGTTGCTGGTTTGTCTTCGAGTTCAGGCGATTGTTGGTCAACGGTTTTGGGGAATGGAGGATCGTGATTATAGTGCTGAAGTGAGGTACTGCCGTCAAGTTATGGAATTTGGATTGTATAGGCTGGTCACTGTTGAGTTCAGGCAATTTGTGGTCGTAGAGGAGGGTTTGGGTTGATTTTTTTTGGGTATTCGATTTGAGCTCCGGTTGCGGTGGTGATTTAATGCGATGGTCAAGGCGGGTAATTGGTGAGGAGCGATGAATTGGGTTGTTGCAGGTTTCCTGAATTGGTGGAGGGTGGGTTGTTTGATGATGGTCGTGAACTTGGGATGGTTTAAGTGGATGCAGAGTTGGAGGTTGATAGCAGAGGCAGGAAGGTTATGCTTCGAGTGGAATTTGTTGTGTTTGTAGAATGTATGCACTGGTTGGGGTATGCAAGAGGATGATGGTTATAGGAAGTTTTGTTCTGTAAGGTGAAGTTTGTAGCAGCAGGTTGTTTGGGAGGGGAGATGGTCGCAGGTTGAAGTGACCGAATGTTGCAGTTGAGATGATCTGTTTGTTGAGGATGAAGGAGAAGATGTATGGAGGTTGTTGCAGTAGTTGATGGTTGGTATTTATATGGAGGTTGGTCAGGCAAAGGAAGGAAGAAATGAGATTGTGAAGTGTGGTGAACTGTAAGTTTGAGCATTGGGTAGTATAGGAAGGAAGGAAGTTGAAGTTATGGTTTGTTTGGAGATTGCAGTAAGGAAGTTTGTGTTTGTTTTGAGAAGGTGGTTGTGTTTTGATGTGGGTGAAGTGTGATGATGTTATGGCAGTCAGGTGATGATCTTACGGGCAGTGGAGAAGTTAGCAGTGATGTATGGAAGGAGTTGTATGGATGCGGGTAGTTGATTATGATGGTGGTCTTGTTTGGAGATTGAGGTGAGACAAGGCAGAGGTGGTTGGGGTATTAAAGAAGGATGGAGCAGTAGTTTTAGGCAAGGTAGGTGATGGAGAAAAAGTTGTTGCAGGCAGTTGTGATATTGATAGGAAAATGTAAAAGAAATAGAAATTGTAAAACTTGTTGAAAATGCACAAGTACAGAAAATTGAATAGAGAAATGTTATATGTACAGAGAAATGAACATGTATAGTTCAAATGCAAAATGGTTTATAAGTTCTCTTATATGTAGCTAACAGAGAAATGTAACAAATGATCAAAACGCACATGGATGAACAGTAACAAATGAAAACTAACAAGTGAAATATCGATGTGATTTTTTTTATTTATTTTATTAAGGAACTAAACAAAATAAAATGGCAAAAATATAAAAATAATTCAAAGAATAAGATTAAAATTAAATTGCAATTCCCCGGCAATGGCGCCAAAAACTTATTAGACGGCGAATTTTCTACCGATTAGAAAATCGCCGAAAAATTATATCGTTAAAAGCCACAAGCGCATGGTGTACAATTGTAGTACGTATGCGAGTAGGGGTCTATCTGTAGGGAATGAATTAAATTTCAATAATACTCAATCAAATTAGCCCAAAGTTTTGAAATGGTTTTCAACGAAGAAAAATTATAAAATTTAGCTAAAGCAAAAGTGAATGAATTATGATAATAAAGAGCAATTTAGAGGCAAATCAACTTCCAATCATTCATATAAATCAACAACAAAATTCATTTGTAATCTCTCATTAAAATATTAAGTAGAAATGATAGATATGCTTATTATAAGTATGATTTATTTTACTATTCAATTAGCACAACTTAAATCATCAAACTCTAACACACTATTCAAACCCACTTATCAACACTCATGAAAGTGACATGAAAAATAAAAATAAAATCTATCTTAAGTATGATCTATTTACTATTAACTAGTAACATAGACCACCAAATTTTGATTCTAGTTTGACTTTCATGATCAAAATCACTTAGGCAAATGATCAAATAGTTTATGTTTTAAATGGAGTTATGCATAGCCTATTTAAGATGTCAACATAGGCTATCAAAATTCAATAAAAAGAAATATAAACCACCATCATTCATATTTTCCATCAAGCACATAAGAAAGATTACAAATGAAATTATTATGGTAATACAATATGTTTCATGAGAGCTTCATTACCCCTAAATTGAAGGGGTTTAGCTACTCATTTTTGAAAACATGTTAACATAAATTGATTTCAACATAAACATAAATGAAGAGAAGTGCTAATTAAAAGAAGAAGGAACTAACTATTTGCATAAAATAAATCTAATTAATTGCATGAATTAAAAGAGAGCATAAGAGAATAAATGAGCATAAAAGAAAGCATAAATAAAAATTGCATGAAAGTAAAAAGAAGGCTTAAGAAGCCATGAAAGAAACTATTATTTATCTTTGATTTTGGGGCTACAACTTGCATGAAAGGTAAGAAGATAATTACATGAGATATAAGGGTTATTTATACATGCTTAAAACCCTAATTCATATTTTAGCGGGCTACCTAAAATACCCTTGAGAAAGTGTAACATCCAAGTAATCGTTAGGGAATTAATTAATCCCCACTAACATGCCTTTAAGCCTCCATTAACATGTGCATCTTCTTTTAATTATGGACCATATGGTAGTGGGTTTGTGGGCTCCTCCATGTTGCATGAATTCATTTATTTCCATTATTCATTTGCCTTCAACATAAGTGCATGCATTCATCCATGAACTCTCTTCATATTTGCACTTCATTTCATATAAATAAAAATAAAAATGTGCAAATAAATTTTCTCAAATTAGATCATACACAAAATTGTCATTTTACCCTCAAATTGTAACGACCTGCCATTTTGACCATCGAAAGTTGACACAGAACACTACCACTGTGTTCCAATGTCGCGCATCCAATCGACAAAAGAGAAGATTGTTAGGGTAAATAAAAAAAAGAATAGAGAACAGAGAAACAAAATCTCACAGCGGAATTGACAACATATAATATAACAAAGACAGTAGAAACTGTCACTTCAAAATACAAAGTATATCAGAGTTAAAAACAAACCTTATCACATGGACAGTTATAAAATCCTAACCTTACAAATGTCGATAGGTATACTATGTAATACAGCGGAAAATAAAATACTATGATAGGTGAATCTTCAGCTCCCCTCCACGTTCTCCAAAGCTTCAAAGACAACCTAAGAAAATACTCGGTCTGACCCGAGCATTATAAATAAATAACACTCGGATCAGTCTGGAAATACCAGCGTGAGATAACTCGAATAGTGAAGATCATATATGGAACTTCTGTGAGACCACGCCACTAACGCGTAACGAGTTTTTACCTCACAAGAATAACATCCATACTGGCAAGAGCAGAAATAAATATCAGGAAATAAATCCAAATATGAATGAGCATAAATAATATTAAACCAGACTTAAAAGAATGGAAATAAACCAAGAAAAATCCAAACTGGACAGTTTGGATAGAACAAGGAAAATAGTCCAACTTGATAGAATGGACTAAATAAGGTAACAATCCAAACTTGATAGAATGGACTAAATAAGATAACAGTCCAACTTAAAAGAATGGATTAAATAAGATAACAATCCCACTTGATAAAATGGACTAAATAAACACTTAAATGCCATGGTGAGGAGTTGGCACTACTTGTGGCAATTTAAAGCTAAAATAGATTCAGGGTTTTCGAATCAAGTAAGGAATGGAAATTTTCCAACAAATGACTAGGAAGGTGCACCCCCCTTGAAGTATACCTCTAGCAATATACTTCTGAGAAGCTCATTTACTCTGTGAACCTTACCGGACAATACCAAGCCGGACCCCGCCAGACCTTATCGAGTATTCGAATATTTCCACATCTAAGTGTGCAACCGAGTCCAAACTAGATGAGATGTAAAAATACCCTAATGGAAGAAACCCCACATAGCTTGGTTTCCTCTCACGCTTTTGGTTTAGTCATCCCGACAAAGGATAGCAATGCTCAATGGAGCAATAAATCATCTTAGAATGACGATAATAAAGTAGCTGAAGTAACCGATAGCTGAGATACCAACTATCGAGGATATAAAACGATCATATATGGAAATTAAGTCTTATGTACTTATCGCCACTCATTGAATTTCAAACATGTGCTTTTTCTTGGTTAACAATAATACCGGACAAGTCAATGTAGTGTTACCTCAAAGTCATGTCCGATGATTATTCTAAACTTATGAAATAACGACAAGTTTACTTCTTCGATGTGTAGTGCTAATTATACAAATAAATCGTTTCCATATAAGTGATTCGCTTTACAGAAATAATTTATTCCCATAAACGAATCAAACTTTTACTTTTTTTTTAAAATGAACTGAACTTGTGCTTGATTTCCATATTGGTAAAACACTTTTAGAATTAGTTCCTGATTGTTAAAACGTTAAGAGAATAATTTTTTCCAAGTGCGCAATCCCGAAGGCCTACACCAACATCAGACCGAACACCCAAAAGATTATCCAGCCTAATATCCCAAGAATCAAGTTCCAATTCCTTTTTATAACTTTAAAACAATATTATTTTCCCAAAAGATAATAAATCACCTTTAAAATCTCTTTTAAATAAACCAATCTGTTATCTTTAATAAAATAGATAATTATTTCCAAACACTATTATAATATTGGTAAATTAACTTTAAATCAGTTGATTAAAGAAATTTTATCGTATTAGTTAATTTACCTAAATCACTTTTATTTAAATCAATTAATTAACTTTAAAATCATTAGTTAAATGATTTATTTAATTCAAATAATCATTAATTAAAAATGAATAAGTCCTCTCAAACATCATTTATTAAAAGGATAAGTAAGTTTTTAAATACCATTAATTAGAATAATTAATTAAGTTCAAATAATCATAAATAAATTGGATTAATTAAATTCAAACTCCATTAGCTAAAACAATTAATTAAAAACATTATTTGTTAAAATGATTTATTTAATTACAAAACATTATTAACTAAAATGATTTAACTGAATTCCAAATATTATTAGTAAAAACAATTAATTAAATTTTTAACAATCATTAACTAAAATAATTAATAAAATTAAAATATCCTTATTTAAAATTATTTATTAATTTCAATTATTATTAATTGAAATAATTATCCCAACATCATTAATTCATATAATTATTTAAGTTAAATTAATTAATTAAACTCCATTATCATAAATTAAAAGAATTAATTAAACTCAAATAATCATTACTTAAAACTATTAATTAAGTATAAAACATCATTAGCAAAAATGATTAATTAAATCTAAAGATAAACCAATTTTAATCGTTATTTATTTAAATTGGTTAACAAATCTCAAATTAATTAATTAAAATAATTAATTAATTTGAATTATCATTAATCAAAATGATTAATAGATTTTCAATATTCCTTTTAGCGGAAACACGCGCTCAAGTTCATAAGACAGGGTTTTGGAAATGAAATTGGATAAACGATGGTATAGCGAAAATCGCTATAACGACATTTAAACTATTAAATGAGATATCGGGAATTTATCTGAATTGGCTATTTATATAACAACATATGGATGTAAATAAATAACGTATTGACAAGAAACCCCTTTGGGTCTTTCTACGGATTTTTCCTGCAAAACAATGGTTATGGATACTATATAGATAATCATATGGGTTTATAACAATCAATTTAATATATCATCCATTTTCCAATCGGAAATTCAACCAAACAAGCAATCAAACAATTTAATTAACATCCAAACAATCAATAAATATTTATAACGTCATTAATATGAGATAATAAAATTAAATGTGAGTTAAACTCACATTGATTTCCGTTTTCGCCGAAACGTCCCGATTTCGGACTAAAACCGAACGGCCGTCCGATTTTAGCCTAAATTTTCACTTGCTCCAAATCCAACCAAACCAACTCCATCGTGAAGATCTTGATGACACAAGTCCAACGCAACAAACTGCGTTCGAATCCGACCTCGTATGAGCGAGATACAAAATTTATAAGTTATCGACAATTTTTAAATAAAAAAAACAAAACAACTTATATTAGTTACAACTTTACCCCTTCACAACCTTTCTCCTTCTTCCTCGTGATATAAATAAATAGGCACAGTGAACAAAACACATTTATGCATGCACGAGTTGTCAATGATACGGAGCTACGCTCGTCCGATTGACGAGCCGACTTCGCCAACCCTCATCTTTCGATGAACTGCACTTGCTTGCCACCTCGGATCAACGTCACCACCCATCCAAGCGAACGCAACCTGTACCATATCCCACTCGTCGTACATAGGACGCAACACCCAATCATCGACCGGACCTCACCAAACTCCACCCAACTATGCTCTGAACGACCATAAACCCAAATCTAGCCTCCTGCTCGCCAAACGATGCCTACAATCGCCAAAAACCGTAACCCTAGGTTCACCTACAACAGCTCCAAACGGTCGAACTCGCCAAAACATGATCGAACACAAATATTTGGATATGGAATGGTAGATCTAGCTTCCACGAGTTTAAAAATCTTTGTAATGAGATTTTTAGATGAGAAGGTGATTTGATTTGGAATTTTGAAATGTCTGCCATTTTTTTTCTTGCTTCAGGAAGTTGAAACAAGGATGGAAATGTAAAAGTGAAAGTGATTTGTGTTGTGTTCTGTGATTTTATATATAAAACATATATATATATATAATTAAAAAAAATAAAATCAAAATGTTTATGTTCGCCTTTTCCATGACAAAAATTTTCTCGAGCCACCAAAATGTCAATGACGTCAAATCGTTATTTAAAAATTGAATTTTGATTTGATTTTACAATAGTTTTTAAATGAATTATTTACGGTAACTCGCTACACAATATTTCATTCACATAAGAACCACGAGTGACCGAAATAAAAATATAATTGTGAACTAATATGCGACATGATCATAAATCAACAGTGAATTGCACATATTATTTTATTTTGTGAAATTTCCCAAATATCATCGTTTGCTGATAAATCGTCAGACGAATAATTCCAATATTTTCCCAAATTAAAAATCAGAGAAAAGTCATTTAAATTAAATTAATAATACGTTATCAAAAATTAAGTCATTTTATTACAATTTGATTTTTCTTATTGTTTATTATATTCGAACCATTTGTTATTGTAAATAAATTTGCCAAATGATTCACCATTATTATTTATTAATTTAAATGGAGTTAAATAAAATTAGTAAATCCATTTAATTAATATTTTATCCACAATTCAAATATTTAAATATGCCATATATTTGAATTATAAGTTATTAAATTCCAAAATCCAATTATTTAAAGATTTAAATTAATTAAATATTTAAAATTCAATGACCAAAATTTTGGGTTGTTACACAAATGAAGATGAATAAATAATGATTTGAAAACAATTTAAATTTTGGTTTAAACATGTAAAATACCCTAATATGCTTATTTATGTAAATAAAGGTAGATTAAATATGGAAATAAAAATATGCACTTTTACGTGCACATCACTTATTTAAGAACCATAGCGATCACGAAGCCTCTTTCTGAATATGAAACGTTATGGATTTTAAATTGAATTCAACTTTATAATATTTTGAAGTGAATGTTTTATACATTTATAATGGTTTAAAGTATAGAAAGTGATGTGGTTTAAAGGTTATTTGATTTACAAATTTAAGTTCAAAAAGTTACGGTCCATACAACGATAGTCGCTAAAGATGCACTTTAGAAATTCGAGATTTTAGTAAAGTAAAAGGAGATTATCTATTTAAATATTTCATAAATTCTTTCGAAAGTGTTTTATAGAAGTTATATAAATATTCTAAAAGGAGTTGAAGTTTTTATATATATTTTGAGTATTTTAAACAAGTGGTTTATTTTAAAGAAATTCATTTACTTTTTCAAAATCAGATTCTTTTGAAAAGTGATAGTTTTTAAATATGATTTGGATAGAGGTTTGTACTTTGTTTAAAAGTATTTAAAAGAGGTTTGGAATTTATGCAAATGATATTTTTTTAAAGGACTTTTATTTGAAGTATCTAAGTAAGTGGCTCACTTTTACATAAAGGAAAATTTTATCTTTCTAAATCAACTTTGGTCCAACAGTGATCTTAAAGTGATGTTTTGGATAAAGGTTTTTGAATATGGAGGTTTAAATTTTTCTAAAGTAGTTTTTTAATAAAAAGTAATTTTAAAAGAGGAAGAAGTCATGGTAACAGCACTCTTGTTGTAATAAATGGTTTCGAGAGAAAAGAAAAGATTATGGACTATAACATTTCTACTATAGTAAACAATTTCAGGAATGATGAAAGGAAGCCTTATTTTATAATAATTTGTTTAATTATAAATAGTATACGAAATTTATGAATCCTATACTCGATGTTAAACTTCGAAGTAGATAGACTTCTAACTATCCTGAGAGTTACGAATTTTGTCAAGTCAAACTTTGAGAGGTAGTAGGACCCCAACTTGAACAGCTTCTTTGTTAACCAAACCATAGTTTAAGTTTGAAATCGAAGATTGATGCTGAGTATATGAAGTATTATTTATGTATTCGAATTTGATATCCATAAATGAGCTTTATAATTATGGTGGTACATAAAGTATTCTTTACATACTTAAGCACCAAATTCCAATGTATGGAAACTCGTCTCTATCTTGAGAATTAAGAATGTATGTCGAGGAAAGGATAGTTTTCTTACTTGTCCAATTTTATTGTTAATCGAGAGATATTACTGTTTGAAATCGAAAAGTGGTGGTAAGTATATTTGGTCTAATTTCCATACGATCCATTTACTTACACCATAAAGAAAGTGGTTTACTTAGTGAAAGGATTAATTAAGGAGGCTTAATGGTTGCTTATGTGCTTAATCATGTTGGGTATCCATCTAAAATTAAATCTCTGATTTAAGGTATGTGTTTATTTGATAGTGAAATTACCGACTATCAAATCCTGGCCAGTTTTAAATTATCGATTGTTGGTTCGAAGGGTCCGAAATCAGATAAGCATGAGTTATCCAAAAAACCACTTCAAGCCTGCATAAGAGTTCGAATTAAAGGCATCTTGAGGATGATGGAAATCGATACGGAGTTCTTTGAAGTGCCAGGGAGACTTGCTACTAATCCTAAGGGTGATTCCAGAAAAGATGTAGTAGAAGTAGTGCCTTTGGTATGTTTATATCCTGAACAATTTGTATGGATGAATGTTGCATTGCATTGTTGTTTGGAGGGCAGTGTTAGCATTCCAAGTGGGATTTCTAGGAGAAAAAGGTAATCATTGTCTCATAAGCCTCACACCTAGTAATCACTAAAACATGGGATATGTAGTAGGGCTATGTGGTTCGTTACCATTTGGGTATGACCATCACCCTTCTAGATCACTATTTATGGATTCGGTATGTGCATGAGAGCTCTCAAGGAAAAGGTTGCAAAGCAACCGAGGTGATGACATATTTAGCACTATCCAGGAAGTGGTAGGTCGGTTCTTTGATGGTAGGAGCCACATGGTTTGTGACATCAGTACATTTTTTAGAAGTGTACTATGACAGGTAGTACCTCAGTTCTTTGTCATTGTATGGAATCCTGTAACAACCTAAAATTTAAGGTATAATAATTAATTAACGAATTAATTAAATAATAAAATAAGTTTCTGAAATTGTCAGAATTGAGCCATGGGAGTTACACCATTGTGACCGTGGTAATTTTTTGGTCAATTTCCATACATAATTTGTCAAAATCCAAGTTAATATGAAGAAGATACGAAATAAACAAGAAATCAAGAAAATGAAAGAAAAAACAAATATAGGGCTAGGTCAACCCAAGCCCAGGTCAGGTCGATCCTAGGGTCGACTCCCACCAAACTTAGGTCGACCCCCATAGTATATTGGTCGCCCGCCTTTGTTTTTGTGCGTAGCTTCGTCCAAATTCAAGCGTAACGTCATATTTTGATTTTTCTTCCAATCCTGTGCATTCGTGCTTCCATCCGACAGTTCCCAACAAGCCTATGACGTGGTTGCACCAGATTTAATCTTCAAGTCCAACGGTCTGAGATCCCGAAGTGACACTGTAAATAGAACCCTAGGCCTAGGTATTTTTCTCATTCAGGTTTTCTCCTATTTGGGTTCATTGCCATAGGCTGAACCCTAAATAGAAATTTTTTTCTAAGGAGGAAATCTTTCTGATAAATATATTCTACGCTCTAGAAGTGGATCAAGAAAGACCAAGGACTAGAGCTAAGGACCACATGTGAGTGTTTTGTAATTATTTTAGATTTTTAAGTAATTTAAAATAATAGGGTTCTCAATAGTTGTAGTTTTTCTACAATTTTGAGACGGTTTTTATATAAGCTTATTTACAGTCAATTTTTAAGTAAATTTCAGATGTTCTTTTCAATCTATTTTTATTCAGCTATTTTATTCATTTATTTATAGTTATTTACCGTTATTTACAGTTATTTACATTTATTTATATCTGTTTTAAGTTGAAAGTCAGCCTGTAAATGTTAGTTTCTTTTTATTCCTTTTTACGCGAATAAAATATTAAAAAGAGAAGTATTCGCTAATATGTACTAAAATATAAGAACACTAAATTTACAGAAAATAGATGTAAAATAAGAAGAGCTGTAATAAAAAGAAGATGGACCGAAATAGGCAAATTTAAGATATTTGCAAGCATAATTATAACAAGTGATTATAACTAAAAAGAGAGAATAGAAGAGCAACAAAAATGCTTATTTTATAGCTTAGATCTTGGATTAAGTTAATATGCAAAAGAACAGTTATATCACATAGGTTATAATTAAAAAAAAAGAATATTTATATCACATAGGTTATAATTAAAAAGAAAAAAAATAACAGAAGAGGCTTATTTTAAAACTTTAATTAAGTTAATAAGCAAATATAGAAGAAATAACAGAAGAGGCTTATTTCAAAACTTACATTAAGTTAATAAGCAAACATAGAAGAAGGGTCCGTACCAATAACATTCCCTTTCAGTCAAGAACTGATGGTCTCACAATAGTTAGGTGAGGTTGGAACACGCTTATGTTGATTAGGGTAAATAAGTGGCCAATAGATAGAAGCTCAAATCTAGGGATTTGGGCAAGGGACACAACTAGAATTTGTTTGTAAGGACCAGTACCGGCAGCATTCCCTTTCAGTCTAGGTCTGATGGTCGCACAACACTTTGGTGAGGCTGGGCAGCATTCCCTTTCAGGTCTAGGTCTGATGGTCTCACAACAGATTAGGTGAGGCTGGACACGCTTATGCTGATTAGAGTAAATAAGAGGTCACAAGTGGGGGTAACCGTTAGCATGTACCGGCGATGACCGAGCGTGCGGCATTGATTAGGGTAAATAATTCTCTACTGCGCTCCAAGCGCTAAACAGGTGCCTTTTTCTATGGGACCAACAAGACTGGACTAGCTCACAATGGCACAACAGAGATGGAAGACCGATCAACTGGTAGAATTAGGATTTCATCCTATTTAAAATAGGATTAGGATTTCAGACTAATCACAACAGTTTAAGATAAGTGCAAACAATCAATCCAATCATACAATCAAAGCAAACAGTCAAACAGAATCAAAAACAGTATTTTACCCCAATTTTATCTTTTCAGTATTTCTTTCCATACTAGAACTATTGCTTAGTCTATTATCTTTATCTTGCTTAGAAATGCTAGTAATTACTTTCACTCACCAGACTTATTGTTTGACCCACTCCTCTATTTCCCCTTTTCCCCCATAGGCCAGCAGAGACATGACAGTAGATTCAGATTTCTTGGAGATTCATTCCCCGAGTTCTTCATGTATTCTTCTTCTTTTTAGTTTTCTTTCCATTTGGCTTTTGATGTACTGGTACTTATGAGAGGGATGATTATTTTTATTGTACTCTGATTTTACGGGACCGAGATGCATTTTTCATAAGACATGTGTATTTGGTATTTGAGACATGTGATGTTTTTTAGACTTATTTATAAAGTTTTATTTTGAATAATTAGTTACCATTTAAATGTTTCCACCGTTTTTACTTATTTGTCTTGTGAGTCTTAGTCTCTGTAATGTTTTAGCTATACATATAACGCATCATATCCTTTAGTGTGCCCTTTTTGGTTATACTAAGGGGTGTGGGGTGTTTCACTTGGTATCAGAGCCTAAGGTTACAGGATTCTTAAAGACTTGTTTTAAAAAGTAAAGTATTTTTCAAAAGTAACATATCTTCAAACTAAAAGTGTTTTTTAGAAAGAAACTCTTATTCTAGAAATTATTTTTAAGTATAAGATAGTTTTTATAAAAGTCTCCTCAAAGTCCAATTCAACCTTCTTTCGATTCTTTTGAGCCTAAATTCTCTTTTCTTTGCATAGAATGGCGGACGGCCCAAATCTTCTAGAGGTTGTCCAAGTCCCTGGATGGTTCCATAGGTACCTCCAAGCTACGACACTAGAGGTGCAAGGGCAAGCGCCCAATGCAGCACCTGTGGGTGGAGATCCTGTTAATCCACCTGCAGCAGCCAATTTTTCTAGGCTATGCAAGGACTTCGCTAATCTAGAAGGCAAGACATTTTCCAGCATGGAGGATTTCGTAGAGGCATGAGCTTGGTTGAGGAATACAGAGCGAATATTTGGACTGTTAGGATTGGAGGACCGACAGAGAGTTCAGCTTGTGTCTTGGCAGCTGAAGGGAGAAGCTTCTTACTGGTGGGAGATCATAGAGATGGAAGGTAAAGACATTGGTTGGTTTGGATTTCGGGAAAGCTTTGAGAGAAAGTTCTTGTCGCAAGCCGAGGAAAGCATGTAGTTGGAGAAGTTCATTAGTCTGAAGTAAGGGAGTCTTTCAGTGAAGGAGTATATAAATCAGTTTAATGAGCTATCGCGGTTCGGAATGGAGCTTGTTAATACACCGCATAAGAAAGCCATCAAGTTTGCTAACGGTTTGAACCAACCCCTCCAAGGGTTGGCATTGAGACATGTACCTATGGGAGCGACGTACGAGTCACTTGTGGAGATGGCTCTCATGTCAAATGTTGCTAAGAAAGAAGAGTTTAAGGAGGTTCCTAAGTCAGAAAACTCTAAGAAGCAGTGGTGGAAGAATAAGAGGATAAGGACAAGAAGAAAGGAGGAGGACCTCAAAAGCAGATCAAGAAAGGTGAAAAATGTCATAGTTGTGGATTGGTTGGTCATTTCACAAAGGACTGTAAGAAGGACATGATGAAGGGGAGGTGTTACAACTGTGGGCAGCTTAGACACCTAGTAGAGCTTGTCCTCAGAAGATGGGGTAGAGAGCGGGCGCACCCACAGTGCAAGTACAGACTTTGGATGCAGCACCTTCTAGTAGTGGACCAGATCGAGGTAGGAAAGTCTATGTAGAAGGTTTGATCTCTATTTTGGATTTTCCTATTCGGACTCTTTTTGACTCTGGAGCATTACATTCTTTCATTTCTAGTTCCTTGGTTGATTGTTTGCACTTAGATATTTCTCTAGTTGTAGACCCTATAGTTATTTCATACCTCATAGGAGGATCAGCACATTTATCCATCATTTGTAGGGGTTTGAAATTTTTTATAATAGGCGTAAAGTTTGATTGTGACGCCTATGTACTGGGATTTTATGGGTATGAGATGATTTTGGGGATGGACTGGTTATCCACTTATGGAGTGATATTAGACTGCGAGAGGAGAGTCGTCATACTAGAGACATGTAACATAAGGACTCTCGAGGTTTCTTTCGACCCACAGGGGTTAGTCATGTTTATCTTCCTTTATTCTATTGATTCATCACTATAAGAGTTAGATTCAGTTCCAGTCGTTAGAGATTTCCCAGACATTTTTGAGGAGGTTAGGGGACTACCCCCTATGAGAGAGATTGACTTTAGGATCTATCTGAATGACAATGCTAAGCCAGTGACATTACCCATGAGACATATGACTCCTAGGGAGAGGAAGGAGTTAAGTAAGCAGATTGGTGAGCTATTGGAGAAAGGCTTCATTAGACGGAGCATATCTGAGTGGGGAGCGCCAGTCGTCTTCATTACAAAGGCGGATGGTTCCCTTTGACTTTGCGTAGACTATAGAGAGTTGAATAAGCTCACGATGAAGAACCGTTACCCACTTCCTAGGATAGACGATCTTTTCGATCAGTTGGTTGGCTCTTCAGTATTTTCTCAACTTGACTTAGCCACTGGATTTCATCAGCTTAGGGTCGTTAACGATAGCATCGATAAGACAACATTTAGGATACTCAATGGATTCTTTGAGTGGTTGGTTATGTCGTTTGGGCTAACCAATGCCTCAACCTACTTCGTAGATTTGATGAGCCATGTTTTTTGAGATGTCCTAAATAAGTTCGTAGTAGTATTCGTGGATGATATTTTGGTGCTTTCCAAGAGTATAGAAGAGCATGCTATTCATTTAGAGGAGGTTCTTCATACACTTCGCGTTCATCAGTTGAAGGCAAAGTTCTCGAAGTGTCACTTTTGGCGTGAGGAGGTGCGTTTCTTGGGGCATGTAGTCTAAAGAGAGGGTTTAGCTGTGGATCCCACTAAGATAGTAGCAGTACAAGATTGGAAGGCCTCGAAGAATGCTACCGAAGTTAGAAGCTTCCTAGGTTTGGCTGGCTACTATTGGAAGTTTATCAAAGATTTTGCTAAGGTTTCAGCATTGCTTACTCGCCTCACTAAGAAGAATGCAGCATTCATGTGGGACGTGGATTGTGAGGATTCTTTCACAATGCTAAAGAGGGCCCTTACTAGTGCACCAGTGTTAGTTTTACCCGACGGAGCTAAGCCTTTTACAGTATACACTGATGCATGTGGGATGGGTCTTAGGGCAGTATTGATGCAGGAGGGGAGGGTAGTATGCTATGGGAGTAGACAGTTAAGGACTTATGAGAAGAACTACCCCACCCATGATTTGGAGTTAGCTGCTATTGTCTTCGCACTCAAGTCTTGGAGACATTACTTGCTAGAAGAGAGGTTCGAGCTTTTCACTAACCAAAAATCATTGAAGTATCTATTCTCACAAAAGGATTTAAACTTGAGGCAGCAACGTTGGATGGAGTTTTTGGCATCATATGACTTTGAGATAGCTTACACCCCTGGAAAAGAGAACGTAGTTGCAGATGGATTAAGTAGGAAGAGAGCAACCCTTAGTCCAATGTTCGTTGAGTGGAAAAGCCTAGAGTTTATTTTCACCTTCGATTTTAAGCCCTCTACGGACATTACCCCTGGATTATTGGCAGCACTTGCGGTTAAGCCTACCCTCATAGATCAGATTGGCTCAAGGCAGCAAGAGGATTCAATGCTTATGGATATTTTAAATAGGATTAGCAGAGGAGAGGTCTCTAGACATCTCCAATGCTATTCCATTGATAGTAAAGGGTGGTTAAGGAGAGATGGAAGACTTTATATCCCCCACGATAGTGATTTGACGAGAGCAGTTCCAGAAGAAGCACACCATTTCGAATGACTATTCATCCGAATGGAGATAAGATGTATAGGGACATGAAGAGAGTATTTTATTAGAGCGGCATGAAGAAGGATGTGGCAGAGTTTGTAGCCAAGTATCTTGTGTGCCAAAGAGTTAAGGTGGAGCAGCAGAAAACCGACGGATTGCTTCAACCATTTATGTACCCGAATGGAAGTGGGTAGTGTTTCGATGGACTTCATAGATGGTTTACCCCGATCTAGGAAGGGGAATATCAGTATTTGGGTGATTGTAGATCGTTTGACTAAGAGCGCCCACTTCATTCCGGTCAAGAGTAAGAGGACAACATCTTATTTGGCATCCTTATATGTTCGTGAGATAGTCCGACTTCATGGAGTTCCCTCTAGCATAGTGAGCGACAGAGACCCTATCTTTACTGGCGAGTTTTGGAGAAGCTTGCAAGAGGCTTTAGGAACGCAGCTTAAATTGAGTACAACCTATCACCCTCAGACGGTTGGCCAAACGAAGAGATTAATAGAGTTCTTGAGGATTTGTTGAGGATGTGCATTCTTGATTTTTGAGGAACTTGAGAGGAGCATCTTCCTTTAGTGGAATTCGCATATAATAATAGTTTTCAGACTAGCATAGGGATGACACCTTTTGAAGCTCTTTATGGAAGACCGTGCAAGTCGCCTTCGTGTTGGTTGGAGTCTACAGAGAGATTGCTACTTGGTCCCGACATGGTTAGAGAGACTTCAGAAAAGATTGATTTGATTAAAAGAAGAATGAAGACGGCCCAAGATAGACAGAAATTATATGCAGATAAGCGGAGAAGGGATATTGAGTTGAGGAAGGATTTGGTTTTCATTAAGGTGTCTCCGCTAAGAAAGGTAGTGAGGTTTGGATCAAGTGGGAAAATGTGACGCCCCATCTCTATACCCACGCTAGCAAAGAACACTATGGAGTAATGCTGTCAACTAGCACGGAGAATAAGGCTGTTGAGGAGCGACCATCCGTGTAATTGCTTTGTGCAAGCACCGATATGTCAAATAGTATAACATGCATTTTTATTTCAGGAGGAAATCCGACATACCGATACAAACTCAAAGCTACTACACAGTGGCTATAATAGTCTAGGACAATAAATATAATATAATAACATAGATAATATAAATGCGGAACACAGATAAAAAGGAAAGTCTCATATATATAAATAACTGATGTCGGTTACAATACATTTGACACGATACATATGTTACAACTACAACTGTCGACTCTGGAAGTTATATATACAAGTACATTATCGACTAATATACATGAATACATATCAACCTAAAATAGATACACTGTCTACTACAAAAAGACGAAGACCACTTCAAAATATATAAAAAGTCTTCATAGCTCAAACAGCAACCCAAAGCAGGAAATCTACAACCTGAAATAACTCGGGTCTGACCCGAGTATTAAATTCAAAAGAAAATAATACACGGGTCAGTCTAATTCAAACTCAGTTATTAATGCACGGGAGAAATAATAATTAAATACCAATTAAACGACAGTCAAAATAAATTCACCTATCCGATCCTTTAACAAGGGAGTAGGATAACGATGAATATAACACGTAATAGTGTTATACAACAAATCAGCGGATTCAAAATATCAACAAAGATAAATGAAGAGATTATCGATGAAGATAATTTAGAAAACAACAGGATTGCCAAAATCGGCAATTTAACAACAAAATCATCAGATTAAACCAAATCAAAATACACTTTAAAAATATGTCGAATTGGCCTCACGAAACAAATCCAGCAATTGAAATATCAATTAAAATTGTCAAATCTGACTGGGCTGCAGTACACGCACACGTGTACTGCCTCGCCACTACAGTATGAAATGCATAAAAGATCAACGGAAATTCACAAACGAGCACAAGGTCAAATCCAAATCAGATTCAACACAAGTGCAAATGGAAAAATCAAATGGCCACAACCAAAAATCAAAATGTACACATAAACAATTATGTGTCCAGACTCAACAATTCAGAGAAGATATGCAAAGGTCTGGACAACATGGTATGTTGAAGAATCAATGAAAACTGCAATCATGATCAAGCACAAGTGCAGTTTGTAAATGGTACAGCTACAATGAACAACTCCAACATATCAAAGAAACAACTTAAACTGGACAACAAGCAGTAAAACCATCAAACCAGACTCAAGTGAACACAAGCATAGTTTAACATCACAGTGTACATATGTCAAGTTCACAAAAAACTCAATTGCACAGCTACAAATGCACCAGGAGACTAAATGAATATGCAACAGAAGTGTACACTAGTAAAGACTCCAAGCAACACTCAAGTATACATAAATGGCTAGAATGCAGACTAAAAATGCAGTGAAGCATGTACAATAGAGATGTACAACTCATGAATGAACATGTACAAGTTAAACAGTAACAGAACTTCAACCAGAACTCAGGTCTGGATAACATGAGAATAGTTCAAGTGAGAAGTGTACACAGTAAAGACCACAGGTAACTGGTCACAAGTGCACCAGTTCAAAACTTCACAAGTACAAGACCATGTTCAAGTGCAGACTACAATGAAATGGCAATAACATGTTACAAGAGACTGGAATGAATGACTCAAATGACCAAGCTACAATGTCAACAAAGTACACAGGTGAAGGCAACAGACTCAAGACCAAATCATCAAACAAATTCTAAGATCAAAGTCAGGTTCAAGTGTAAAGCAATATCAAGTAAATGACTCAAGTGAAGCTACACTTCAAAGCATGGTTAAACATGCAAATGAAACTGTCCAAGGAACTGGCAATATAGTGAAAGTGCATCAGTGACTCAAGTACAACAAATCAGAGAACATATGAAAAGTCTGGATGCAAAATGACCAGAACAATGAATGCATAGCTACAGTTCATCAAGACTACAACATGAAGCACTGCAACTCAAAGAACAGTGCAATTCAATGCTACAAAGGACCACAAGTATGAAGACTTCAAGCAATACAACTAAAATCAAGCTCAAGTGACTACAAGATGAACCAGACAGTGATAAGAAAATATCATAGTCAAGTATGCTACAATAAGAGTGACTACAGTGATGTATCCAAGTACCAGAAAGGTAGCATGGCAATGTCGAATGCACAACAGTGAACAAGTAAAGCATTTGTGTCGAAGCAAAGCCAATGCCAACAGAGAAGTAAAATCAACAATATCATAAGCTCGAAGTCAAAAACCAAGAAGTAAACAAGTTCGAATTCAAAGCAGAAAATCCCAGTCGAAGATGACTAGAAACAGAATAGCAATGTCTTAAACCAACAGTGATCAAGACAAGGCCAGAATAAATCACAAAAACAAAGTCAGATGATCAGAGATGTGAAACAGTTTTTAAAATTGCTTAAACAAGTCAAAACGTTTCAAAGCAAAAGCATGAAGAGTAATCAATTCAAGCAAACAAGTTAAAACGAGCAGAAATCACATACTGAGCACGAATTAGATGTGAGTAAATCAAATTACTCACCTGAATCGCCAGAGAAAAAGGCAAAGCCCCAATTCCAGACTCGAGGCAAGGAGCATCGAATACAGCATAACAAAGCATCGAGGCTGAAGCCATAAATAATCTCACATACGCAAAGGCCAAAGGATTACTTCAAAGCAACAGAGAATCGAAAGAAAGACGAGCCGAAGCCCTAGTTTCTTTAATCGCCATTATCTCAAAGGATCGGGCTGGAGCAAATAAAAAGAAAGGGGGATCGAACAAATAAAAGTGGGCCGATCTAAAATATAAGAAGGGGCCGGCCATAAAAAAAATATTTATTTAAAGCCCAAATAATTTCTCAACCATTTTTCAAAAGAATTTTAACAATTTTATTAAAAGAAATTTTAAACCGATTCAAAACTTCAAATAACAAACAGCTAGGAAAATTAATCGTCTAGAGACGATAATTAATTGGTACGAAATCTCGGGTTGTTACAGAAAATTGCTTCCAGATTCGTAGGACCGTTCCCCATTGTGGAAAGGGTAGGGAAGATGGCGTATCAGATAAAGGTACTAGAGAGGCTCGCGGGAGTTCATGATGTTTTCATGTTTCACACTTGAGAAAGTGCTTACATGATTCAGCAGAGGTAGTGGAACCTAGCCAACTTGAAGAAGTTGAAGTGGAGAGAGAAGCATCGGTTCGTCGCATTCCTACCAAGATCGTTGGACGTGACATCAAGAAGCTTAGGAATAAGGAAGTACCTTTGGTTAAGATGCAGTGGGGAGACAACATTGAGGACGCTACGTGGGAGGTTGAGGAGAAAACACGTACCTCTTATCCGCATCTTTTCGATGGTACGTTTTGAATTTTCTATTTCCATCTTTAGTTTTGAATATGTTCTTTCCTTTAGTATCCATTAGGAGGGTAGATCTTAAAGTTTAACCTATGGATGGTAGGACTGAATGTAAACATGTTACTAGAACATGTTATGTATGATGGATGCTAATGGTTGCAAGTGCTTTCTAGTGGATGCTGATGGACGCATATACATACACTAGGCAATATTATCTCTTAGGGATTGGCCTAACTAGGTAACTAAAGCATATGCATATGGATGTGTGCGCATTTTGTATTTTTATTTTTATTTCATGGTTTCTATAAATGGACGATTAGCATATGATTGTGTCATTTGGATGATGATTGTAGTACGCATATAGAACTATCAATTATCATTAGAGAATCTGCATTCATCTGGATACATGGCACATACATGATTGCATAAAAGGAGGTCGACTGAATCAGTAGACCGCCTAATCTTTTTCATTAGTTAGGGACATTGACACTACACTATTGTATATGTCATAAATTGCAATAGAAAGCTTAAGGACAATGGATGAAATGGATGGTGTTTGTGTATTTGGTTGTAGAATTTGGATGAAAATATTATTTTATTCTATCCTTGGAGATTTCGGGGATGAAATCGTTTAAGGAGGGGAGAATGTAACAACCCAAAATTTAAGCTATAATAACACTACAACAAAAATACCCTATTACAACGCCCTTTTTACAACGGGCATTGGCTGCCCGTTGTAATAGAAGGCTATTACAACGGTCCATTAAGGCCCGTTGTAATAGATGCCCTATATAACGCCCTTTTTACGATGGGCAATGACTACCCGTTGTAATAGAATGCTATTACAACGGTCCTTTCATGCCCGTTGTATTAGATGCCAATTTTACAACGTTCACAAAATACCCGTTGTAATATATGCCAATTTTACAACGGTCACAAAATGCCCATTGTAAGAGGTGCCAATTTTACAATGCTCATAACGCCCGTTGTAATCGGTGGCAATTTTACAACGGGCTAAAAATGCCCGTTGTAATAGGTGCCAATTTTACAACGGTCATAAAATGCCCGTTGTAATAAATGTCTGTTGTCAATTTTCGACAATCAATAATTAATAATTACAAGCTTTTTTAAAATTAATATTTATTATTTATTAATATTTAATAATTAATCATTAATAATATTATATTAATCATATGTTACTAATTACTAATTATAATATTATATTACTAATTACTAACCATTAAAAATATTATATTATTTTATTAATATTTAATAATTAACCATTAATAATATTATATTAATCATTTATAACTTATAATAAGTAATGTTTATTGATAAATAATCACTAATTACTAATTATTATATATAATCAGTATTCCAACCGGCTTAATTTTACTTTCCAGTTATTAGTAAGTAATATCGAGTAATTAATATTAAATATATAATAATTAATAATTAATAATAAATATTAATAATTTATGATTAATAATTACTATTAAAAATTAATAATATATACGTATTAATTATTAATAGTTAATAATTAACATTAAATTATAATTAATAAATATGAAGTAACATTTAGTAATTAGTTTTTATGAATTAATAATTACGATTAAATAATTAATTTTCTCGATTATTTTCATTATTCGTAAAATTTTCAGCTCTGTCTGCCCGTTGTAATAGATGTCAATTGCAACTATTTTCTTCTGCATGTTGTAGTAGATGCCAATTTTCAACAACTCTTAACGGCCGATCGTCGTTGCATTCGATTAATGTTTAATGATTATTATTAATGTTTAAATAATAATAATTAATTTGAAATATGAAACAATTATCATTAATAATTAATATTAATAATTACTATTCAATAATCAATAATTAATATAATAATTAGTATAATAATAAATAATTATTATTATTAAATAATTAATAATTAATAAACAAGTATTAATGTTTAATAATTAACATTAAAAGTTAATAAATAAGAAGTAATAATCAATATTAATAATAAGAAGTAATAATTAATGTTAGTAATTAATATTTTATAATTATTTATTAATAATACGATAATTTATAATTAATAATATCAATATTTAATAATAGTTAAATATTAGTTATATTGAATAATTAATAATATTAATATTTAATAATTAATTATTAATGATATTAATATTTAATATTAATTAATACTCAATAATTAATCATTAATAATTAAATTTTAATAATTAACTTTTAATAATTAATAATTAATAATTATTATTTAATAACCAAAGTTTATTATTTAATATTTAGTTAATTTATAATTTTAATAATTATTATTTAGTAATTTGGGGTTTTTAGCCTCAAGGCAAAAGTTGGTGAAAATTTTAATTTCAGGGACAAGAAGTTTGCTTTTTAGGCTAAAGCACACTTGTCAGTGTAAATCACAGAATGATAGTTGTAACTATCATTTTCTGTTAACACTAAAATATGTCCTTCAGACAAAAAAGCAAACTTGTCCTTCAGAATAAATTTTTTTGCAACTTTTTCCCTTTGCCTATTTCCCTATAGTAATTTACTATAGTTTTATAATTAAAAATTAATAATCAATAACTATTGATAATTTCCTATATAGTAATATATTTAGTAATTAATAATTAATGATAAATAATTACTACTACTACGTAATAATATATACATAATAACTAGTATTTAATTATAATATATTTAGTAATTAAATAATTAATAATTTCTTAATTAATAATTATGTTTTCAAAAAAACTCTCCGTTTAATAATCCGTCATCTTGTAGACTTACACCGCCCTTTCATCAAATTTACTTGTCCCGCTTTTGTTTTTCATCTTCCCGCTTTCCTTTTTCATCGAATGCTTCGCATCTGAATATACTTCGTTCTCCCCTCAAACTATCCCTAAATTACTAAGCCCCATAAAATCCCCAAACCTACAAGCAAAATCATTTCCTTTCCTCTTCGACCATGAAATGACCACTCAAACCCTACTTTCTCATTCCACTCTCTAAATAAACCAACAAAATACCAAAAAATTAAATAAATAAATCGCAGAAATGAGAGAGATTCTACACATTCAAGGGGGCCTATGTGGGAACCAAATTGGCGCGAAATTCTGGGAAGTGGTGTGTGCGGAGCACGGTATAGATGCGACTGGTCGCTATAATGGCGATTCAGATCTGCAGCTTGAGAGAATCAACGTTTACTATAACGAAGCGAGCTCGAGTCGATTTGTCCCACGTGCGGTGTTGATGGATCTGGAGCCAGGAACTATGGATGCGATCAGATCTGGACCGTATGGTCAGATTTTTAGGCCTGATAATTTTGTTTTTGGGCAGAGTGGAGCAGGTAATAATTGGGCGAAAGGACATTTTACTGAAGGAGCGGAGTTAATTGATTCTGTCCTTGATGTTGTGAGGAAGGAGGCAGAAAACTGCGATTGCTTGCAAGGTATATGATTTGTTTGATCTTATTCTTTGTACTTATATATTACTGCTAACTTTAGTATTTTAGATAAGTTCATATTTAGATCTGAGATGTTTAGATTGATGGATCAAGATTGTTTTGATAGATTGTTTTTGATCTTGAAGTTGGTTAAGTAGTTGATCTGTATAAACAAGGATATAGATGATTTGATGTAGATTTTGTAAGCGTGATATGTACTTTACCTTTGTGGTCATAAGTATCTTATTCTACTTGCACTACTCATCACCACTCATTTGTGCAAGTTTGATTTTATGATGCATTAGAGTTACCATATTGTAGATTGTTAGTGAAACCACACATTAATGATGAAGAGAACTTTTTAAACCGTGTTTTTAGAATTTACATTGAACTTTGAATACTATCTTAGTAAATCTTAGTAATTATATATATATATATATCTTGACTATACATTATTATTATCACAAACAAATTTCAAAGTGAATTTTGTTCAGAAGTACAATTTTACATGGATATTTCGTTTCTAATAGTTTTGGTTTGGCAGCAATGATGTTAAAATCCTAATGTTATCCTTGCACTTTGATATTAAATGAATATTCCTGTAGGGAAAATTGAACTGAGATGCCTTGAAACTTTTTAAATAACATTTTTTCACTATGCACATTTATCAGGTTTGCGTCTGTTCCTAAATATTCTAACATTAGATCGATGTAAGCAGACTATGTTTCAAATGTGTGATCCATAAAAGAATCTTCATGTTTTAACATGAAGACATAATGACTTATTAAGTTATATGAACATGCATGTAAGGTTTTTCTTTTCTTTTCGGAAAAAAATATTTACTTTAATAAAAAGATAATATTTGCTCAGGATATCATGAAGTGTATGATTGCCACCTGATGATTAGCAATATTCCTAAAATAATGCTCATCATTTGAAAAGAAAGTTGTGCTGAAGTTATACGAGCTTGGAAAATAATCTTTTTTGGTAAACTGCTACTTAATCGAACTTGTTCACATTTATATATTGTAATGAAATAAGGTTAAAACTTTTATTTGCTTTTTAATAATTTTAAATTTATGATTATACAATTTGAATCCATAGAAATATGTGGATTGAAATTTCATTTATATTCGTTGGTTGGCAGCAATGATGTTATAATACTAATGTTATCCTTGCATTTTGACATTCAATGAAGATGCTTATGGGGAAAATTTAACTATGATGCCTTGAACAAATTAAAATCATGTTTTCATCTTGCACTTAGCAGGTTTACTTCTGTCCCTACATATTTGTTCCATCACTGGATAGATGTAGACTGATAATGTTTCAAATGTACGATCCACGAATATGTTATCATATTTTAACGTTACATACCAAGTTATACGATGTAAGTTCTTTTCGAAAAGGTATGATTGCTAACATAAATTTGAATTCATAAAAATATGTGGAGGATATTTTCATTTATACTTTTTGGTTCGAATCTCGCATCCGACAACCATCGTCACCAGCCCTGTGATTTGGAACATGTTTAGGGGTCCATTGCATACTCCTTAGGGGTTTATAAGCGGAAGCTTGGTTCTCTAAGATATCAGAAGGAAATAAATAAATGAACGAATGAATAAATCTGTTGCAATTTAGCAAGATCTATAAGTTGGTAGTAAGAAGCAAATAGAAATCAAATTCACTAGAATATGTGTCATATGAAGCATCCTAGTCACAAAATTTTTCTTTATGCTGATATATATATCAGAACCATGAATGAATAAGGGTCAACATGCTATCAATATTCTATAAGTGCATGTATTTTTAATTTTACTTCTCTTATCTTATTAGGCTTATACCATGGAGTTGGAAGCCGAAGTAGCCAAATTGAAAGAACAAAACCGGGAATTGGAGAAGAAACATGTATCTTGTTCCTGAACTTGCAAACATTTAGTGGCATCTGCAAGGAAGTTAGTAGTTTATATATGAAACTTTGAACTTTGTTGTGCAAAATCTCAATGAACTTTTATAGCTTCTATGAGCCGCTGTATATGCATTTTATGTTGGAATATGCTCTAATTTCCATATGTTACTTCAATTTTGCAGGCTGAGATCATGAAAACACAGAAAAATCAGGTACTTATTTTACCTGTTCGCAACATTAGTTTTGGTAGTAATTTCTGGTAGTAACTCTTGACTAAATATATGTTTAGCCCCATCTTTTTCCTATTTATCTCACATTTCTGATTTTTGGAACTTTATTTTCTTAGAATATGTGATGCTAGATGGGTTCATATCCAACCCTGTTGCACAATATAACTCCATGTTTCAATAGCACATACATGTTCATATTTAGTGCCTAAATTCGAGCTTAGATATAAATGTAAAACAAAAATCAGCCTTAACATCGTCCATCTTATTATTGTTGCTATTATTATCAATGTATGCCTTTTGCACCCTATTGCTATGTTCTTTGATCCTTGTTGTATTTATTTTGTTACTACTGGAATTGGTGTATTTAGCAGGGCAAAATCCACGAAGAATGTAATTAACCATAGCTTTATTTTTTTAAGTTATATGTTATGTATAATGAGTACAAATTTTACATACGCACGCACCCAATACAAATTTTTTTCAATGAAAAACACATAAAGTTATCAGGTTTTCTTAATGTCGGTTATCTTTCCCTTGTAATCCATTCTCAACCAATTGGTTGTTGTACTATTAATTAGAAGCACATATAAATTTGTCTTTTTTCATTATGTTTTCTATAATTATATATTACTGTTACCAAGCTTTAGATGATGGTCATGGCATAATGTATAGGAACAACTGCTGAAATCAAAGGGAAAAAACCGTGAGGCATTTCGTAAGCTGATGGATAAACACGTTTCTTTTGGAATTCTTACAGGAAAATGCCATTGGAATGATTATTATGCTCAGGTTAACTCCAGATTTAATTTTACAGGATGTTACAGACTATATATTCAGTGAATTTTCATCATCTAATTTTTATGTAGGTTAAGGACTTGTCGGCTATCTTAGATTTGTGATCTAACACCTCTGGTCTAACTGCCAAAGAAGCTTTATGATTATGTGTTAATGCTTTTTGTATTTGGCTATTATGAAACTAGTTGTCATGTGTATGTTAGAACTATTTCAATATAAACTTATCTATCTTTTTGGAATGTGTTGGAATTTTATGACTCTAGCTTTTAGTCTTTTCGTATGTAATTTTGGTTGTTTTATGATAATATTTATTACTCGTTAAATTATTCATTATTGGTATGGATGTACTACATGGATATTGCTGTAATTTTTTTTAAATTTGCATTTATTTTGCAACGGTCAGAGCATGTTGTTATACGACCTTTTTACAATGGTCTATGCATGTTGTCAAAAGGGATTTCGCAACGGTCAATGCATGTTGTGAAATAGGCTATGCAACTTGTACGGTAGTACGTTGCAATGGTCAGAAACCGTTGTAATATCATGTATTACAACGGGCTTTAATTGTTGTCATAGAGTCTATTACAAGGGCCGATGCCTGTTGTAAAAAGGTGTATTACAGCGGTCTTTTACAACGTTTATTGCCCGTTGTAAAATACGGTCGACCTATTACAACGAGGCCTAATACAACGGGCGCATGCCCGTTGTAAAAAGGTTGTTTTGTTGTAGTGTAATTAATTGACGAATTAACTAAATAATAAAATAAGTTTGTGAAATTTTCAGAATTGAGCCATGGGAGTTGCAGCATTGTATCCATGGTAATTTTCTGGTCAATTTCCATATAAAATTTGTCTAAATCCGAGTTAATACGAAGAAGATACGAAATAAACAAGAAATCAAGAAAATGAAATATATATATATATATAGGGCTAGGTCGACCCAAGCCCAGGTTAGGTCGACCCTTGGGTCGACCCCTACCATTCTTAGGTCGACCCATAGGTCGACCCCCATAGTATATTGGTCGACTTGCCATTGTTTTTGTACGTAGCTTCGTCTAGATTCATGTATAACGTCATATTTTGATTTTTCTTCCAATCCTGTGCGTTCGTGCTTCCATCCGACGGTTCCCAGCGAGCCTATGATATGGTTGCACCAGATTTAATCTTCAAATCCAACTGTCTGAGATCCCTAAGCGACACTATAAATAGAACCCCAGGCCTATCTATTTTTCTCATTTATATTTTCTCCTATTTGGGTTTATTGCCAGAGGCTGGACCCTAAATAGAAATTTTTCTAAGGAGGAAATCTTTCTAATAAATATATTCTACGCTCTAGAAGTGGATCAAGGAAGATGAAGGACTAGAGCTAAGGACCACAGGTGAGTGTTTTGTAATTATTTTAGATTTTTAAATAATTTAAAATAATAAGGTTCTCAATAGTTGAAGTTTTTCTACAATTTTGAGACAGTTTTTATATAAGCTTATTTACAGTCTATTTTAAGTTAATTTCAGAATTTCTTTTCAGTCTATTTTTATTCAGCTATTTTATTCATTTATTTACAGTTATTTACATTTATTTACATCTGTTTTAAGTTGGAATTTAGCATGTAAATGTTAGTTTCTTTTTTATTCCTTTTCTATGCGAATAAAATATTAAAAAGAGAAGAATTCACTAATATGGACTAAAATATAAGAACACTAAATTTACAGAAAATTGATGTAAAATAAGAAGAACTGTAATAAAAAGAAGATAGACTGAAATAGGCAAATTTATGATATTTGCAAGTATAATTATAACAAGTGATTATAACTAAAAAGAGAAATAGAAGAGCAATGGAAGATACTTATTTTATAACATAGATCTTGGATTAAGTTAATAAGCAAAAGAACAGTTATATCACATAGGTTATAATTAAAAAGAAAGAAATAACAAAAGAGGCTTATTTTAAAACTTAATAAGCAAATATAGCAGAAATAACAGAAAAGGTTTATTCTAAAACTTACACTAAGTTAATAAGCAAACACAGAAGAAGGGTCTGTACCAACAGCATTCCCTTTCAGTCAGGAACTGATGGTCTCACAATAGTTAGTTGAGGCTGGGACACGCTTATGTTGATTAGGGTAAATAAGTGGCTAATAGATAGAAGCTCAAATATGGGAATTTGGGCAAGGGGCACAACTAGAATTTGTTTGTTAGGACCAGTACCGGCAGCATTCCCTTTCAGTCTAGGTCTGATGGTCTCACAACACTTAAGTGAGGCTGGGCAACATTCTCTTTCAGGTCTAGATTTAATGGTCTCACAACAGATTAGGTGAGGCTGGGCACGCTAATGCTGATTAGGTTAAATAAGAGGTCACAAGAGGAGGCGACAGTTAGAGTGTACCGGCGATGATCGAGCGTGCAGCATTGATTAGGGTAAATAGTTTGCTATTATGTTCCAAGCGCTAAACAGGTGTCTTTTGCTGTGGGACCAATAGGATTGGACTAGCTCACAGTGGCACAACAGAGATAGAAGGCCGATCAACAGGTTGAATTAGGATTTCAGCCTAATTAAAATAGGATTAGGATTTCAGCCTAATCACAGCAGTTTAAGACAAGTACAAACAATCAATCCAATCATACAATCAAAGCAAATAGTCAAACAGAATCAGAAACAGTATTTTACCCCAGTTTTATCTTTTCAGTATTTCTTTCCATACTAGATCTATTGCTTAGTCTATTATCTTTATCTTGCTTAGAAATGCTAGTAATTACTTTCACTCACCAGACTTATTGTCTGACCCACTCCTCTATTTCCCCTTTTCCCACATAGGCCAGTAGAGACAAGGACAGTAGATTTGGATTTTTGGAGATTCATTCCCAGAGTTCTTCATATATTCTTCTTCTTTTCAGTTTTCTTTTCATTTTGCTTTTGATGTACTGGTACTTATAAGAGGGATGATTATTTTTATTGTACTCTGATTTTATGAGACTAAGATGCATTTTTCATAAGACATGTGTATTTGGTATTTGAGACATGTGATGTTTTTCAGACTTATTTATGAAGTTTTATTTTGAATAATATATTACCATTTAAATGTTTCCGCTATTTTTACTTATTTATATTGCAAGTCTTAGTCTCTGTAATGTTTTAGCTATACCCTATAACGCACCATATCCTTTAGTGTGCCCTTTTTGGGTATACTAAGGGGTCTGCGGTGTTTCAAATCCATTTTCCACTACGTACCTTATGGAATTACTTGTATACCAAATATGTTGGAACATGAGATGCAAGCATATTAGCTATTTTATATATTTATTTTAAACTCTTGACATTATTATAATATCATAAGATTTCTAATAAAAAGGTTTGGTTATTGTAAGGTAAAAACCCATATGTGTTTATATGCGACATGGTCTTACGTGATACTTATATTTTTTAATAGGTTTTATAAATATAACAATCCATATGATTTAAGTTTCTCATGCTGGTTTACTAGACTGATCCGGATGTTATGTTTTTATAATACTTGGGTCTGACCCAAGTATTTTTCTAGAGTTAGCTTTGGACGCTTTAGAGCTTCAGAAGACGAGCTGGATGCCTCCACTACGTATTCCCGTACTTTTATTTCTGCTCTATTTCTTATTTTGTATAAATCAACATTTGTAAGGACATGTTGTTTTAACTGTTCAGGTTTATGATAGGTTAGACTCTGATTGTTGTTTGCATATTAAAGTTTTCTTTGTGAAGATCATTTGGATATTATATATTACTCATTATGATGTGAGATTCTATTCTGCTTTTTTTCTTTCACCTCAACAATCTGTCTTTCTAGCACTCGGATGCTCGGCACATGAATACCATGGATGTATTAGTTTCCACTTTTGAGGGTCTAAAAGGCATTTTTCACAACGAGCTTTATATTGGAAATGTTCCAAACAAAAGATTGTGGCCGAGTCAACAAAAAGGCTAAGTACACCATCTCGAATAGCTTCATAATAAAAGAAATATATAAATATAAATGCATAAATTTATAATCAAGCTAGGGGTGATTCTGTATCGAGAATACTACATTATTGTTATATGATAATAATGTAATAATAAGGGCTCACTAGAAGTCGAGAAACATACTTCAATTGTTTCACTAGAAGTCGATTGACAGAGTAGAGTATTTAAACAACATAGTAGATCCATTTAAGAAGGGAAGACTGAACGAAGGGATGGGATAGAGATTCAATAGTTGGGTCCAAGTGCAAGTGGAAGATTGATAGAGTTATGGGTAATCCTTAGGTGCAATCATGTAATTTAATGTAAATTATTAACTCTATAATATATTCTCATTCGAAAAAAGGTGTTTTTCTTTTTGTTATATACTTAATATAGTGTGTTATAATAATTATTTATTAAATTTAAGTATATTTAATATAAAATACATAAATGGTATGTTTTGTGATAGTAATTACAATATGTTGTAATCATGAGAAATTTATCACAATGAAAATAAACACGCATTTTAAATATTCCTAGTAAAGATGTATCGAGACCGGATATTGATACATCCATCGAGACTAGAGTACGTAATGCTCTCCAAACGTCGGGCGGTGGTTTACTCATGGCTTCTGGAGGCACCAAGGGGTTACATAGTTGCAGTTATGGGATAAATATGGAATGATTTATTCGATAGTTTTTTATTGGTTAACATAACTAAAGTCAAACAGAAAATAAGGAAGTGACAATGTTACACAATTCTCTCGACTTGAGAATACCGTCGAGCTTTAATGTAGAAACTTTACTTTGATTATAGTTAAATCATGAACAACGTCCATTGGATAACTATAGTTGGGTCGAGTTGAAACATTAGAAGTGAAATATTATTCAATAGAGAATTCGTCTCCTCGGTTATATGAGGTTAGTATCATGATCAACTGAAGTCAACCCAAACTCAAAGTTTCTGGCTAGAGTAGTTTATTTAATAATAATTGTTATTATTGAATCATGAACTTTGTGTTTAGACTATATAAGTTGAATGTGGGTGATATTGGAATTTTGACCATTATCAAATTCCATAAGTTCTAATGTGATATAGTTTTGACGAAGAGAATTGATGTAAATAATTGTCACTACTCAGGACCACTTACAATTAAGTAAAATTGGATTTTACCAAAATTATGTAAGTGATAAATATGGTCAAAATGTCACACCATAAGCTAAGGTGACATATAAACGTTAATATTCAAAGTGTTTGATATTATCGTTGAAATTTTTTACAGCTAAGAGTCACACAACTGAAATGTTGAATACTCTGACTACCACCTGATTTAATTAATTAATAATTGTTATAAATTAATTAATATTTGTGAAATATTAATTATAAATTTTATTTGATTTGTGTTGATCAGTATTGAAAAAGCGCATATATATATAAATTGTATACACACATGTCGATACATGATATCAATGTACGTTTAAATTAGATTTAAATATAAATTACATGATCTGGTTTGAAATAGGAATGGAATCCCATATTGGCTCAATGATAGCCCACTATAGGTGTGGAGAAAGAGGGGATATTTTTTATATTAGTGAGTTTAAATTGGTAGAGAAAATAGTGTATCTGGATCCATAATTAGCTCCTTCCTTTCTCGCATTTAAACTCCTTTAGCTCCTCACTTTTGTTCTCTCTCTTTTAGCTCTCCCCCTATACATCTCTAGTCAAAATCATCTAGTAGGATCCTATGTCGATTTCAAACATTAAAACACAAATTCAAATCAAATAGCAACAAGGTGTGTAGATCTTTCAATTGGATAGCGCTTTCTGGAAGAGTTCGAATTCAGATCTAAAGGAGTTATATAGATTTAACATTCAAGATGCAATTCTTAGGACATAGTCAAGGTAACATCTCAATTTACATTTATATATATTTATTTGATAATATTTCATTCATATATGGCTATGTTAGATAATGATATCATCAATTTATATATATATATATATATATATATATATATGTGTGTGTGTGTGTGCGTATTGTCACCCTAGGATATATATATATATATGTGTGTATGTATATATATTATTATATATGTAATTATATGCTTTCAGCCAGCAAAAAAAGTTTTTTTTGAATTTGAAAGGATTTAAAAAAGGTTTTGAAATAAAAAAGTTGATTTTAAATATGTTAAACGTATCTTCCTAATATATGTAAATTTCTTATTGAATCATACACGTTAATATCTTGAAAATTAAATAAGAAAGATTTTTTATGTATATATATATATATTTATTTTAAAATTCGAATATATATTATATATAAAGATGTAATACATTAAATCATTTTTAATATCATATATATATATATATACGTATGTATGTTAATATATACAAAATTTATGTATACACAGTAAAAGTAATCATTGAAAAAACATTAAAATATTCTTAATAATTTCCGCACGAAAATTATTTCAAAGTAAAAATAGAATCTAAATCCGTATGGATTTATAAATATTTTTTTCAAAAATTTCCAAAGATAAATATGTGGCCGAAATAATATACTTATGTGTAAATTTTATATATTATCAATTTATATTATAATTGTTTAAAAAATTTAATATATATATATGTTTACGAAAAAAATTAGATTAAAATTTTGTATATATACATATACATATACATACATCATACATACATATATATATATATATATAAATTATAACTTGTAATAAAACTTTTTAATTTTGAAATTATTTTTTTTAATCTAGATCAATATTTGAAATATGAATTTGAACTTAAAATTATCTATATTCATTTTATAAATATTATTTTATGTATTACTATATGTACATATATAATAATATTAAGTTTACAATATCATGTGTGTGTGTGTATGTAAGTTTATATATATACATACACTAATAAAATATAATTTTACATCACATTATCTTATATAATTTATATTAGACAACACATATATATGGTAGGACTAACATATCCCTTGCGGTATAAATCCCAACGCTTAGATACTGGCATATTAAACTATGCATACCGTATAGGTTGCACGATCACGTACACTAACATGTGTATATAATATGCATGTACACATTATATAAAGTATATACATTAAATCAAATCATTTTATTAACAAATAAAATAAAATAATGATTTTAGTTAGAACTTAATTAGATCAAATCTAGATCAATTTAGACTTCATAAGTTAAACTTTTTGTTTGAAATTTACCCATTTAACCTGCTGCGAGTTGTACTAGATCGAGCATGCACGAAGGAAGTTGTGGTGATCACACTGGGGAGTAGACATTGGCAAAGAAGGTTCTTTGCTGTAGATACTTTTGGCCATCAATCAATCAGGACGCGGTTGATTACACCAGACAAAGTGATAGGTGCAAAAGATTTGCAAAGATAACGAGATGCCCACCTATAGAGCTAACGCAAATAGTCAGCCCATGGTTGTTTGCGATTTGGGGAGTTTGTTGAATATGCAAGTATATGATTTTTGTTTGATGATAATAAACATATATATTCATTTAAATGTATTTGTTATTGTAATATTTTATTTTCACATAATTAAATAAATATTTCCTGAATAAAATAAATAACACGGAATTTAAATTCAAACAGATATTTTATTCAAATAAATACTTTATTACAATTTTGAATGGTACAAATTTGAGCTCTCACTACATTTTTCAATTACAATACAATTTCGATTACATCACAATTGTCACTTACATTTGCACCTCACTACATATCACTTATTCATTCGTATTTTATTTTCGACTTTGCTCCAGCTCGAATCCAGCATCTAAATTATCTGCAAAATAAACACTGATGCAGTAAAATTGAAAAAGAAATATTTTTTGCAGTGTAAAATAAAATGTGTTTTGAAAATATTATTTGCCTTAGTTATTTGGATTGTTTGTCATCATTTAATTTTGAATTCATCTTACATGAACAACCTATGACATGCATGGTGTATCACTGTACATGCCACGAGGCCGTGCACACCGATATACACTTGATAAAACTACAGGGACATGTGAGCACAAGGTCAAACCCAAGCCAAAGCTAGGTTCAACTCAAGTGCAATACAAATAAAGTCACGATATGAGCACTAGGTCAAACCCGAGCCAAAGCTAGGTTCAACTTAGGTACAATACAAAAACAAAAATAGAATGGTCAAGTTTTAAAGACTGGAACATGCCTCGACCAAAAACAAAATTGTGTACACATGAAAACAACTCAAATCAACAATGAATCAATATAAAAAGTGGTGAGCAGCACATCACAGTAAACAATGAAGACACAAATGCACAAGAAGAAAAGATGATAACAAGTTCAGTTTCAAGTGCATCATATACATGAGGACCAAAACACAGATGAACATGAGCATGCAACGCAGTCTCAACCAAAACAATAGGTTCAACTAAACCCATAATTGAAGACTCAAATGTATCAAGACTCCAACCAGCTACCACATGAGACAAGACTACAAGTGCAAAGCACAAATGTATCTAGAGCACTTGAACACACTCAGGCATGAATTCACAAACAACAAAGATTGGAAGAAACTGCACAAGCTAATATACATATATATGTAGTGCACAGCAATCAAATATGCAGTTCAATATGCAAGCAAGGCTTCAACTTCAAGCAAACTACATGGACCCAAACATACATACATATATATATATAAACACACACACACATATGCATACACACATGTATACATATATATGCTATGTGCATGAATCAAATGGCTAAGACCAGACACAATAAAGAAGGCAGCAGAGAAAGGTACGCAAGTGTTCAGGCTAGTGGCATGGCACAAAGGCAAAGACCACATAAAAATATATACATATATGTACATGTATATGTATACGCATATATGAGTCCAAATGAATAGGTCAAAATGCAATCAGACCCTACAACATGAATACAATGACCAGAGGCTACCAAGGTCAGAGGCATTTTTACTGAAGTGCAGACTAAATTCAAGTGTGAACATAACCACTAATCACATACAAATCAAACAACAAAATGATGTATGTGTAGTGATAACCAGTACAACAAAGCTAGCAGTATATAAGTAAAATCAAAACAGTAGCATGATGAATCAGATCAAAATCAAGCAGTGATGACACAAGTGCACCACACCAGGTTAGTGCACATGAAAACAGGTGAATGCAACACTTCAACCAAGACACAATGAAGACAACAGCTCGAATGAGCAAGTGCAGACTCAAACATTAATTGCACAAGGGCAATGGACAAAAAGACAGTGAATAGTGATATGCAGCAGTTCAAACCAAAATAATGTCATAGGGGATTTCAAAATAACCAAGTAAGTCAAAATGCCAAAGAATCAAGGCCGTGGTGACCAAGGCAGAATCAAATAAGTTAAAATTATCACAAATTCAAAGTGGCCGAAGTCAAACCAGAAAAGAACGGAACCACAACCAAAGCAAACTCAAGCCGTGATAATCAAGCAAAAGGATATACGAATTGAACTAGTCTAATCAAATAATATGCACTCAAGCAAAATCGAACGGCAGAACAAAAGTAACAGACGAATTCAAATAAATATATTCGAACGATAATTAAGGGAATTGAACCCTATTTAAACCATTAAAATCATCAACATATAGCATCAAGTTCAAGCAAATTAACCAGAAAAGCAAAAAGGAAATCACATACCAATTCATATCGAACTTGACGAATTGAAGCAGCCGTGTGCAAATCAAAGAGACGATCAATCGACAAAGAAAGCAACGCGAGATTATCTATTCGATCGATCAATTGAATCGGCGTGCTCAATTTCCAGAATCCCTAATCTCTCAAAGAGGAACGAAGAGAAGCAACGAAAGCAAAATGGAATTGGCCAACATTTTTACTCAGAGAAAAAGGAAAAAAGGGGATTCTTTTTTAACTTTTAAATTGGGCCGGTCTTAATGATCATGGGCTTTAAATTTTAATTTAGGGTTTCTATTTTTCTTTAGTTGTTTTTTATTCTGTATTTCTCTTTTAAACTTTTGTAATTTTCGAGTCGTGTGACTAGGGGACAAACTACGGTGGTGTAGTTCGAGAATTCGCAACTCAATGGTTGAGTTGTGCAGGGTTTTGAGAGTAGAGTTAGGTTAGTCGATAGCGGGTGTCGCGAGTTTACGTGTGTAAGCGTCTGACTACTTAATTTCTAGTAGAAACTTAGGGCGGCACATGGGTAGGGTTTTGCCGAAGCTGGGTAAATCTGTATTGTTCTATTTCTGCTTTTAATATTCTGCTATTACCTGTGCTACTATTATTCTGCTATTATCAGTGCTGCAATTATTTTTTATATTTCCGCATTAAATTTTTATAATTAATAGTATCACCCTATTCACCCCCCTCTAGGGTGAAATTGATCCTACAAGTGGTATCAGAGCTAGGAACAAAAGCTAATTTTTGTTTTAAAAATTTGATTTTTTTTCAAAAACAAATTTTTGTTTTAAATTTTTTAAATGGCTTCTTTTAATAGTGCTTTTGTTGAGGGTCAGTCAATAGTTAGACCACCAATGTACAATGGTGAATATGCTTATTGTAAAAATAGAATGAATTTTTTTCTAAAAACCATTGATACTTGGAATATTGTTGAGACAGGTTATAGAGCACCAACTATAGTTGTAAATAATCAAGAAATTGAAAAACCGATGGATCAATGGACAGATCTAGAAAATAAACTATAGAATGCTAATGCTAAAGCTATGAATTCTATTATTTGTTTATTGGATCAAATTGAATTTAATCGTGTCTCACATTGTCTAACTGCGCAGGAAATATGGTACACACTTGAAGTGACTCACGAAGGAACATCTCAAGTCAAGGAATCTCGCCTTGCCATGCTTAGTAGCGAATACGAGAACTTCACAATGGCTAAGGATGAAAATGTCAAAGAGATGTATGGACGACTTTCCAATCTCGTATAGAAATCAAAAGCTCTTGGAAAATCATACACAGAGTTGGAAATAGTCCGAAAAATCCTCAGAGTCCTTCCACGAAATTTTGAAGCAAAAGTTATAGCCATTCAATAATCAAAAGATCTGAAACAAATCAAAGTCGAAGAACTCATCGGAAATCTCACCACTTACGAGCTAGAAATCAAATCCAAGGAAGAACGTGAAGGAGGTGATACTCGAAAGAAATCGATAGCTCTTAAAGGAACAACGGAAAGTGATGATGATGATGGAGCAGCTGAGCTGGCGCTACTAATAAAGAGATTCAAAAAGTGGAACCACAAATACGGAAATCCAGCTCTAAATCAACAATTGAAAAGCAGAATAGTCAAAGTACAAGACAACCCAGAAGAGCGGGAGATCATATGTCACAAGTGCAATAAACCTGATCATATCAAGCCCAATTGTCCCCAGAATCGACTCGGCCAAGGAAAGAAATCGAAAAGGAGAAGTTTTGCAACCACATGGAAAAAAAGTGATGACGATAATAAAAGCACTAGTAGTGAGAGTGAAAAAACAGATCTGTGTTTTTGAGGTGATATTACTGATAGCGATGATGACGAGCCAAGCGAGGTATCAAAACTCACTCACTCAGAATTACTTATATATTTTCACAAAGTAAATGGCTGCTTTGAATGACTTAGGGAGAAGTACGCTAAAATTGAATCACAAAGATATAGTTTGATAGAACTAAATAAACAGCTTAATCAATTGGTTAAAAACTATCCAAAAAAAGCCCTAAGTGTGATAGATGTCCATCATTTGAAGAGGAAATTAAAAAATCAGAAATTAAAATAAAATCACTTGAAAATGAAATTCTGATTTTGAAAGAAAGTGAAACTACCAGGAGAGAAAATTCTATTAAAAAGTGCACTCAATTATTGAATGAAAATGAATCTCTTAAACACAAGTGCAACAATTGTCTATAACTTTAGGAAAATTTTCCAAAGGAGAAAGATCGTTAAATATGTTATTAGGGAAACAAACTATAAATACAGTTAGACAAGGACTTGGATATAATCAATCTAAACTTGTTAGAAGCAAAATCAATCAAGTCAAATCCGAGTGCATAATTTGTAGAAAAATTGGACACAATCTCAATAATTGTTGTTTTAGATCCAAACACATGAAAACCATATCGATTCGGGTTCCTAAAGGCACAAATATAAAATCCTTTAAAGTCAAACAAATCTGGGTGCCGAAAGGAACAAATATAGATTGTTTTGGGTCTACACAAACATATTTTTCAAAATCTTTTGCCACTAACAATCATGGACCTATAAAAACAAATATGTCATAAAAATCTTTCCTCGAGTAGGTGTGGTGGCAGGCTAAGGAACAACAAAAGTGTTACCTGGATTCTGGTTGTTCTAGGCACACAACGGGCATCAAATCTAAGTTCCTTAGCCTAGTATAAAGGTGGCAGAATCACAATGGGCAACAACGAAAAATTATCGTAAAGGTAAAATAGGTAACGGTACATTTATCTTGAACGATATATTAAATGCGAAAATCTGCACCATAAACTGATTTATTTCAGCCAGTTATGTGATAATATATGTTGATTATGATTCTGACTTATGCAAAAATTTTGGCCAATTGTCTTTTTATGCCGAGAACACTACATATATCTCTAGAGTCATTGAACTAGTTCATATAAATTTGTTTGGACTAATGGTTGTGTTTTATTGGTTGATAATTACTCTAGATACACGTGGATATATTTGTTCTATTTTACCGATTCTAGACCTGTCATTATGTTCACTGTTTGTTTATTTGCACAGTTTCAATTCAAATCCAAAATAATTTCATTTAAAAGCTATAAAAAGATTTTAAGGTATTTGTTGCAACTTCACGGTCTGGTCTATGACATCCAACTAATGATAATCTTAAGTCAAACGGAAATTCGGATGTAGATTACACTGGTAATCTAGTTGATAGAAAAATTACTAGTGGAACGAGTTTTATGTATAGACATTCATTAGTTGCATCACATTTTCAAAGAAAATATCTGCATATTTTTCATTCCAACTGATTTTCAAATTAGCAGACATTTTTCTTATAAAACCCCTTCAAGAAAATAGTTTTTGTTGACCTTGTTTCAGATTAGTCATTTTAGAAAATTTGATCTCATAATTACTTTTGGATTTGATTTTAATAGACTACATTAACTAATCTGACTCCCTACTGATTATCGAAAAGATAAATAGTGATTGACAAAGTGATGAGTGTTGATATTAATTGAGACAGTATATTTAGTAAATTTCTTTAAAAATTTAAACAAAATTTGTAATAACTTTTGATGGGTAAAAATTCCGTGACCATCTCTATTTCTATCATATTTCTATCGACCATCACTCATCAAAATCCAATATAGTATGTCAATATGTGGTATTTTAAACGGGAAATTATTCATTTTCATTTTATTTTATTTTTTTATTAAAAACATTCAAAGTATTCACTCTCATTTAAAAGTCCTCACGGTTATACATGGGTGAATTACTTGGAATTTTGATTATGTGCTTTCATGCTCATTTAAAAGTCCTCATGGTTATGCATGTATGGAACACATATCAAAATTGATTATTAAGTAGACAAGTTGATTCTAATCATATTTAAAAGTCCTCACGGTTATGCGTGGTTAGAAGATGCTTGAATTCATTTTTTTAAAAATTTGGGAATATACTAATCTCATTTAAAAGTCCTAACAGTTATGTATGGTTAGTAGATATTCAAATTCCAAGTATAAATATACCACAAATAGGCAAAGCTATATGGTTTTACATCATCCCTATCATTCTAAAGTGGAATATGTGCCTAACAGAGTATTTATGATTTTTGTTTGATTTTTTATTGAAATTTAATATTTATACTCGATTGGGTATTAATATTGTATTAATGTCTATCACTTTATCTCTATTTTTCTAACACTATTACTCTTTTGCTGATAACAAAAGGGGGAGAGAAAAGTTAAGATTTTGGCAAATAAAGCTCAAACATTTTATTTTGTATTTTCTATTTGCATCTAGGTTCATTTGCATATTTTTATTTATTTTCATGCATATATGAAGGGGGAGCTTTGTTGTAGAGAGGGAGCATTCAAATAGGGGGAGAAAATTGAATGATCAAATACATTTAATAAATTCAAAATCTTAAATATATGTTTGTTATCATCAAAAAGGGGAGATTGTTGAATATGCAAGTATATGATTTTGTTTGATGATAATAAACATATATATATATATATATTCATTTAAATGTATTTGTTATGGTACTATTTTATTTTCACATAATTAAATAAATATTTGCTGAATAAAATAAATACCACAGAATTTAAATTCAAACAGATATTTTATTCAAACAAATATTTTATTACAATTTTGAATAGTACAAATTTGAGCTCTCACCACATTTTTCAATTACAATTCAATTTCGATTACATCACAATTGTCACTTACATTTGCACCTCACTACATATCACTCATTCACTCGTATTTTATTTTCGACTTTGCTCCAGCCCGAATCTAGCATATGAATTATCTGCAAAATAAACACTGACGTAGTAAAATTGAAAAAGAAATATTTTTTGCAGTGTAAAATAAAATGTGTTTTGAAAATATTATTTGCCTCAGTTATTTGGGTTGTTCGTCATCATTTAATTTTGAATTCACCTTACACGAACAACCTATGACATGCACGGTGTATCACTGTACATGCCATGAGGCCGTGCACACCGATATACACTTGATAAAACTGCAGGGACAGGTGAGCACAAGGTCAAACCCGAGCCAAAGCAAGGTTCAACTCAAGTGTAATACAAATAAAGTCACGATATGAGCACTAGGTCAAACCCGAGCCAAATCTAGGTTCAACTCAGGTGCAATACAAAAACAAAAATAGAATGGTCAAGTTTTAAAGACTGGAACATGCCTCGACCAAAAAAAAAATTGTGTACACATGAAAAAAACTCAAATCAACAATGAACTAGTACAAAAAGTGGTGAGAAGCACATAACAGTAAACAATGAAGACACAAATGCACAAGAACAAAGATGATAACAAGTTCAGTTTCAAGTGCATCATATACATGAGGACCAAAACACAGATGAACATGAGCATGCAACACGGTCTCGACCAAAACTATAGGTTCAACTAAACCCATAATTGAAGACTCAAATGTATCAAGACTCCAACCAGCTACCACATGAGACAAGACTACAAGTGCAAAGCACAAATGTATCCAGAGCACTTGAAGTTCAGTGACAACCAAACATGAAAGAAGACTGCAATATGTTCATGAACCCAGTAAAATAGTTTCGAGCAAGGGAGCAGCTAGCTTAATGAACCATCTCAAAAAGATAAGTCAGTGGAAATAGAATCAAACCAGTGCAAACCTCACCAGCATACATGAAGCTTCAAACATATAACAGACATCAACACTAAGAAAATGTGCAAACAGTTTTTTTGAACACACCCAGGCTTGAATTCACAAACAACAAAGATTGGAAGAAACTACACAAGCTAATATACATATATATGTAGTGCACAACAATCAAATATGCAGTTCAATATGCAAGCAAGGGTTCAACTTCAAGCAAACTACATGGACCCAAACATACATACATATACACACACACATATGCATATACACATGTATACATATATATGCTATGTGCATGAATCAAATGGCCAAGACCAGACACAAGAAAGAAGGCAGAAGAGAAAGGTACACAAGTGTTCAGGCTAGTGGCATGGCACAAAGGCAAAGACCACATAAACATATATACATATATGTATATGTATATGTATACACATATATGAGTCCAAATGAATAGGTCAAAATGCAATCAGACCCTGCAACATGAATACAATGATCAGAGGCTACCAAGGTCAGAGGCATTTTTACCGAAGTGCAGACCAAATTCAAGTGTGAACATAACCACTAATCACATACAAATCAAACAAAAAAATGATGTATGTGTAGTGATAACCAGTACAACAAAGCTAGCAGTATATATGAAGTAAAATCAAAACAGTAGCAAGATGAATCAGATCAAAATCAAGCAGTGATGACACAAGTGCACCACACCAGGTTAGTGCACATGAAAACATGTGAATGCAACACTTCAACCAAGACACAATGAAGACAACAACTCGAATGAGCAAGTGCAGACTCAAACATTAATTGCACCAGGGCAATGGACAAAAAGACAGTGAATAGTGATATGCAGTAGTTCAAACCAAAATAATGTCGCATGGGATTTCAAAATAACCAAGTAAGTCAAAATGCCAAAGAATCAAGGCAGTGGTGACCAAGGCAGAATCAAATAAGTAAAAATTATCACAAATTCAAAGTGGCCGAAGTCAAACCAGAAAAGAACGGAACCACAACCAAAGCAAACTCAAGCCGTGATAATCAAGCAAAGGGATATACGAATTGAACTAGTCTAATCAAATTGTATGCACTCAAGCAAAATTGAACGGCAGAACAAAAGTAACAGACGAATTCAAATAAATATATTTGAACGATAATTAAATGAGTTGAACCCTATTTAAACCATTAACATCATCAACATATAGCATCGAGTTCAAGCAAATTAACCAGAAAAGAAAAAAGGAAATCACATACCAATTCTTATCGAACTCGACGAATTGAAGCAGGCGTGCGCAAATCGAATAGACAATCAATCGACAAAGCAAGAAACGTGAGATTATCTATTCGATCGATCAATTGAATCGACGTGCTCAATTTCCAGAAGCCCTAATCTCTCAAAGAGGAAAGAAGAGAAGCGACGAAAACAAAAAGGAATCGGCCAACATTTTTACTCAAAGAAAAAGGAAAAGGGGGGATTCTTTTTTAACTTTTAAATTGGGCCAGTCTTAATAATCGTGGGCTTTAAATTTTAATTTAGGGTTTCTATTTTTATTTAATTGTTTTTATTCTGTATTTCTCTTTTAAACTTTTGTAGTTTTCTAGTCATGTGACTAGGGGACGAACTACGATGGTGTAGTTCGAGAATTCGCAACTCGGTGGCTGAGTTGTGGTAGGGTTTTGAGCATAGAGTTAGGCTAGTCGATAGCGGGTGTCGTGAGTTTACGTGTGTAAGCGTCTGACTGCTTAATTTCTAGTAGAAACCTTGGGGCAGCACGTAGGCAGGGTTTTGCCGAAGCTGGGTAAATCTGTGTTGTTCTATTTCTGCTTTTAGTATTCTGCTATTATCTATGCTGTTATTATTATGCTATTATCAGTGCTGCAATTATTTTATATATTTCCGCATTAAATTTTTATAATTAATAGTATCACCCTATTCACCCCCCTCTAGGGTGAAATCGATCCTACAGAGTTGATATAATGGTATGCTACCAATGTCGAAGGGCGGAGCAAAGTATGCTATCATAGCTGCAAAATACTTTATAAAGTGTGCTGAAGCGCCACGGTTAATATGAAGAAAGCGATCAACTTTGTGGTGAAAAACATCATATGTAGATTTGGAGTCCCATAGAAGATCGTTACCGACAATGGAACTCAATTCGAGACCACCAAATTTAAAAACTTCTGTAATTGGTATCTAATCATGCAGAGCTTCTTAGTAATAGCACACTTGTAAGCGAATGGACAAAGGAGGCGATAAACAAGATCATCAAATCCATCATGAAGAAACGACCGATGAAGGCGAAGGGCAACTAGGTAGATGGGTTACCACTAGCATTGTGGGCTTACAAAACGACCCATAAGTCCACAATCCGGCATATCCCATTCACTTTAGCCTATGGAGCTGAGGCCATTATTCTGATAGAAATGGAAATCCATTCTCACTAAAGAAAACATTAAGATCCCAAGATGAACGAGGAACTTTTATTTGAGTCCCTCAACTTGGTTGATAAAAAACGAGAAGAGGCTGAACTGAGAGTAGCTGCTAACCATAATAGAGTAGCGAGACACTTCAGCGCTAAGGTCAGAAACCATACCTTTAAGGTAGGTGACCTCGTTTTGAAATGAGTCCTACCTCGCATGGGGACAATTAGCCCAAATTGGGAAGGTTCCAATGTGATTATATAGAATCTTGGAGATAGAATTTTCAATCTATCGACTGTTGATGGGATCCCAATTCCACGGGCGTGGAATAGCGAGCACTTACGATGCTATTTCACTTAGATTTATTTAGTTTCTATAAATAATCCACCCCGATTGACTAGGGCAATGTAATACGACAAGACTTGCCATTCATTTTATTTATAATTAAATAAAGTTAGCTTTTGGAACAAATAGAACCATGTTTTTAGAAGTTTAACTTTGTGCCACATGATTAGCGGCATATCCAAGTACCCAAAGATAGGTGCCAATGAATTCCTTTGTTCCATGATCGGGACAGAGGAGTATAATCACATTGGGGTAGATTGGATGATTCATCCTTACCCATTTGATCTTTGATTGATGCCTGAAGATATGCAAAGTTGAAAAGGGATGCCCAGAGTTAGGCAACCGAAACATTGATTCGTAGAGTTAGGAAATGGTGTACAATCGAAGCTTTCATGACTACGCTTATGGCTCAGTAAGGCATTCTTGGCCAAAGATAAGCGACAATGGTTGTTGAACGATTTCGATCCATGCCTATAGATTGGCGAGATCGAAAATGGATGCTTAGGGACAAGTATCTGAGACACCGATCCTTGGAGATTAGGATCGATTCATAGTTGAACCTTTAGTAGGAACGACCATGCTTACGTCCCAATGAGACATGCTTGGCCGAATATAAGCTATGATGGTCGATGAAACCTCTCGAACGACACCAAGAGCCAGGTGAGACCAAGAATGGAGACACGGAGATAGGCATCCGAGACACCGACTCCCGAAGATAAGAACCAGTGTATAATTGGAACTTCTGCAGACATGACTACGCCTACGGCCTAGAAAGATACACTCGATCAAAGGTAAGTGAAGATGGTCAGTGGATGTTTCTAATCAATGCCTAGAGATAGGCGAGAGCAAAAATGGACGCTCGAAGATAGGCATCTATGACACCGATTCCTTGAGATAGGATTTATTATATAACCAAGTTTTTTTGTAGGTACGACCACATTTATAGTCCAACATGATATGTTTGGCTAATAATAGATGATTTTGATTGACCAGATAGCTTTAAATATCACCTGAAGATAGGTGAAATTAAGAGTCGATGTCAAGAGATAGACATCCACACTCTCGTTTCCTGGAGATAGGAAATAGTGTGCAGTTAATGGTTGTCATAAATACAATCTTAATTATGGTCGAAGGGAAAGAAATTGAAAGTAAACAAGGTTAGCCATGAAATTGTCCAAAGTTAAGTAGCTCTACTTATGTCAGGGCGAGATACGCTCAGCTGAAGACAAGTAAAGTTTTTCGGAGAATTATAGTCCTGTTTAGCCAAGAAATAAATGCTTTGGCTATGATAAACAGAACTAAATAATGAAATATTACTAAGAAATTGCAGAGATTTATTTATATGTACAGAGTTACAGTAAACAATGACATTGCACAGTCATAAGCATGTATAATATAGCATTACATATGACTATATTATATATGTAGGCATTTATATAGGCAAGTAGAATAAGAAATGCAGAAATGTAAATATAGGAAAAATTGAATGGAAATAATCTTTTATTTATAGAAATCTTTGTTGCAAAGATTGCGGGGGCCGGTCCCGCACGACGCTGGCTTATATAAAGGAAATACAACAAAAAAGAACGAAATACAGGAATGGCAAAAGGAAACTGTCTTTCGAAAAGCAGAGGTTACCACCTACTTCCCTCTCCCACGCTTGCTCCTCCTCATGATAGGCAATTTGGTATTGCGTTTCTGGGGAGTATTCTCTTCCTCTTTTCCATGAAGCTCTCCTCGAAAGAAGAAATCTCTATTTTAATCATCCTATACGATGGATCCTTTGGTTTTTTAAAGACAAGCCTGGAGGCTTAGATCCGCCAGCACTATGACCTTTGGGAGGCTTGATTTTCAGTGGGTGAACTTTGGGGGTAGATGATGGTTTACCAGATCCGACCGAGGTTTCTTAGTCCCTGGCTCTTGTTTGACCTTGATCTTGTCAAAGTCGCACTTCAACATCTCTACCATTATGATAGAATCATCCAGGTCCTTCGCACCTGTGATAGTGACCTCTTCTTCTTATTATGGATCAACATCTCTAACCGTTCCAGTGCTCCTATATTCTTCGAGTCTTTGTCGAGGTCAGAGCTAAAAGCAAAGATTAGAGTAATCAACGTTGTAGTGATGGAGGTTCACATTGTTGAAATGGCACTTAGACCAAGGCCTTGAGTAGATGGCAGTGGAGGAGGCAGCGATGTATGACCAGTAACATAACAGATAGAATAGTATAAATTATTGAAGTCCTCCAACCAGAATTGAAGTTTCTCAAAGATCGGTGAGATAAGAGAAATACCTTGGTCGGATGGAGTGTCTTTGGTTGGGTAATTGGTGACTTCTCCCTCATTGATAGAAGATTTGGTCGATTGAACGAACAGAGGAGTGAGATGGGGGACTTCGGCACTTAATGCTGTAGGGATAGGAGTTCTATTAAGGGCGGTGTAAGGACCCACCTTTTAAACCCTCGATCAGCACTTAATACATCCACGGTATTCAAATACTTAGTATCCAAGTGCCGGAAAGGCAGATTGTTAGGGTAAAACGAAAAAAAAGAACAAGGGAAAACAAAATCTCACAGTGGAACGACAACATGTAATATAACAAAGACAATAAAAGTTGTCACTCTAAGATTCATAGTATATTAGAGTTAAAAACAACCCTCATCAACTTGGACAATTATAGTTTCCCGACCTTACAATTGTTAATGGGTATACATAATATTACAGTAGAAAATAAAAATACTACGGCAAGTGAACATCCAGCTCTACTCCATGAGCTTCATGTCCCACCAACGACAATGTGGGAAAAACTCGGTTTGACCGGAGCGTTATAATAAAATAACACCTGGATTAGTCTAGAAAACCAGCATGAGAAAACTCAAGAAATATGGTGAATATATAATAATTATACGAGACCACGTTGCTAAACACGGAATGGGTTTTTGCCTCATAAGAACAACATCCATACATGAAGAAATGGAGAAAAAATCAAAATAAAAATCCAAATAAGAAGGGATGGACACAAACAAGATCAAAATCCAAACTTAAAGAATGGACAAAAGTAATTAAACATAGAGAAGAGCCTAAGGCACTTCTCGATGGAATTAAGAAAGGATTGATTCCAAGGTTCGAACCAAACAAGGAAAATGAATTTATCCAATGTGACTAGAAGGTTGCATACCCTATAGTGAAAGTATACCTTTAGCAAAATATACTTGAGAGCACACGCGTCACTCTCAAGAACTTCCAAGATGGACCCCGTTACACTTTTGCGGGCATCCGAATATTTCATATCAATGCATGCATCCCTAAACTTCTCTAGATAGATGTGAACATACCCTTATGGGTGTGATCCATGTGGCCTGGCTCCCACTTGCGCTTTGGTTTTAGTTCTCCGATGTTGGATAACAACGTTCAAAATGAGCTACAAATCATCTTAGATTGACGAAGCACAAAGAAGGATATCAAAATCGATAGTCGATAAATCAACTATCGGAAACAAACTAGTACTACCCCGGGGAAAATAATGAATCCGGACAAGTTAGGGCAGTGTTGCTTCCAATCTTGACTCGACAACATTCTTAACTTCAAGAACAGCAAGAGTTTAAATGCCCCAAACAAGCAACAGAATTGCTTGAATCAGCGCATACTAAGAAGATACCAGGATCGATAGTCAATAACTCGTTGATCTTGAACTTGCACTACCCTGGGAAAAACAATGAAGCCGGACAAGTAAGGGCAGTGTTGCTTCCCATCTTGTCATGGCAACATTCTTAACTTTAAGAATAACAAGAGTTCCTTCAACGTTTAGTGCAAAGTGTAAGACTACATATTTTCGATAAACGAATCAAACTTTTAAAACATTTGACTTAAACTTGTGCTAGATTGTCCCATCACAAATTTTGTAAGACAATTTAAAAACACTCTAAAATATTCTGTTAAAGAGCAATTTATATTTCTTAGTGTGTTAAAAAGAAAGGTAAAAAACAAATGTCATTAAAACATTGTTTACTATAAACCCAAATCCAATTACACTTTGCTTTTTATTTAAAATCTTCCATTTAAAGATCTTTTTCATTTATTAAATATCATTTATAAATCAACTTATTATCATTTTTGAAATAAAACTCCTGTAAAGATTTAAGAATATCAACACTTATTAAGTTAAGTAACAAGTTTTCTTAATAACTTAACGAAATCATTTATTATAACAAAAATGTTATAATACATGAATTCTTACTCAATTCTCAAAAAAAATTATTACAACAATGTTGCTGTAATCCATGCTCCCTTTTCACTTATCAATAAACTCCAAAATACTTGAAATATAGTTTTAAAACACCAATTTCAAATATTACTCGGAAAAGCTCAAGTTTAAAATATATTAAAATTCAAAACCATTTCCTTCCCATATCTCGAAATAAAAACTTCTTCTTCGATAATTTATACTAAATCATTTAAAATACTTTTATAAATTTAAAACAATGTTAACCACTACGAAAGATAATTGATATAACTCCTTTATAAATTTAAAACCACATTGATTATACCAAAAGAAAATTAATCAAATTTATAACTTCTTTTATGAATTTTAAACAATATTAATCCTTTATTTCAAAATTCTCAAAAATACTTGAAAATATAGTTTAACCAACTTCTAAAGTGAAAAAATGCGATCAAATTTATTTTGTAAAAATACAAGCACAAGTTCAATATACACAAAGGTTTAAGGAGATGATATTTCATAAGTTTCGGTATAGCGGTAATTACTATAATGACTTTACACAAATCAAACTATATGTCACAAATATTTTATCCAAATATCAATATAAGCAACATAAGAATACAATTAAATCAATATTAGCGAGAACCCTTAGGGTCTCTCTAAAATAGTCTCCCATAAATCACACATATGTATGTGTATTTCGAAATGTTTCATAGTGACATGTTCGCTACGTATACACTTTGACTTCCTCTTGCTTTTGTTTCATGTAAAACAATGGTTATTTATGTCATCCGCTTTGAAGCGGAAATAAAATCCAAGTAGACAATCAAACAACAATATATAAACTATCATTCAAGCATTCAATAATAATCAATAGCAATACAGATATAATATAGCATATTTAGAGGTGAATTAACTCACCAAAATTCCAACGGACGCTTTTAATTATTAGCTCAAAATTGTACTAGCTCCAAATTAAGTGAATCCAACTCTAATGCATAGATAACATCGATACGAGTCCAATGTAAAAGACCGTGTCCAAATTCGACCTCGTATGAGATAGTATCGAGTCTATAAGATTTGGAATTAATTAATTTTTTTTTTAAATGGTACTTTATATACAACATGTCACTGGGACAACATATCAAATGTCAATAAACGTTCGAATCACGCTACGCAAGTTTCGAACTTGTGACCTCTCGCACCAAAGCCGAATCACTTAACCACTTGGACAATGGTTCTTGTCAATTAAATTAATTATTAACTTAACTATCTATTACTTATATATAAAAGCAGGAACCACACATTGCTGAGGTGGCATAATTGTTCTTCCAGCATTTCAAAATACCACATTCTTATTTCCCCGTTTGGTTTTTCAGAACTTCCTTTTTACTGCTTCCATTTCGTTACCTCCCTACCGTTTCTTCTCTTCTTCCCCACGTTATAACAGTTATTTCTTACCACTAAGTTCATGCCGTTTTATCCCCAGTTTTAAAACTCTCGCTGCTTGTCCATTCTTTTCCTTTATTAAAACCAAACCACCCCATGTTCCTGTACCCACTACTCTCCCCTTCTCCAAACGTTATAGCAGGAAGTACGATCTGCTTACGTGGCTCACTGTACTCCCGTTCTAAACCATTCTCTCCCTCAATGTGGAATATCCTGCTTCTCTCTCCACTACCAGTAACAACGGTTACAACTACTTCTATCACTAACATATTTCGTTCCTCAAAACTCAATTTCCCAACTTGGCTAAAAATGGAAATTGCCATGAAATCACTCCAAATAATAAAAAATTTCAACGCAGCCACCATTAAAGCCATTAGAATTGCGACTCTTCCTCATGCCGATTTGCTTTGCCCGATCTCATTTTTACAATTGTGAAGATGTGGTTCACATTCGATAAAAGACTTGGGTAATGAAGTATTTAGAAGAAGAAAAAAAGAGGGCACGAAGGTCTGTAATTATTTTGAACCTTGATTTTGTATCAATTTTTTTAAAAATTTCGCATTAACTCCTAATTTGGTAACTTTGTTTCCATCATTTTGTTTTAAATTTAAGTTATTACAAACTATGATAAACCCAAATAGTGGTTAACTACTGTGAGATGACAGGAGGAGACAACTAAAGAAAACTGAAACCTGAATATACATGAATGAACTTTGATTTGGTACCATATGGCATATGGAGAATGAACGTATCAATAAGGATTAATTCTGGAATTTGGTAAAAGTATGAAAGTAGAAAAATAATTTTCTTTATCAGTTTCCCAGGTATTACCTTTACTCATAACATGTTGTTATGATCTATGTTATTGTTCATTACCTGTTTTGCTGCAAAGGACCAACCTTGCCTTATTTTCCTGTCTATTTCATCTTTTAAGAATAATACAGTCCTAAATTATGATTCCTGAGAAGAATCATTGGTCAGTTATGCCTACTTGAATTTTTTATACGCTACATTTCATCATGTTAGTTTTATTCTCACATGCATATTTTATGAAGAAGAAAGCCATATAACTTCAGTTTTGACGCATGGTAGACTTAGTATTATGATTTTATCACCTAGGAACACTGGCCTGCTGTGTATTTTGGCAATATAACCGGTGATAAGGTTAAAAAAAATATTCCATCCAGATATAGTACAACTATAAGTCTGTAGTGTGGTTATAAATTTTAAGGGCTGTGGTACAAGAGTTGACAATGCATCAACCATTGTTTACAGATAACGATTTTCTACAATTTATTGTCTCTTCTTTATTTTCACATGATACTACTTTGATTATACAAAGTTTTATAATTTACTACTTTTCTTAGTCAAAATATTACACTGCATTGAGTAATCTATGGAAAATAAGGATAAGGTGAAATATGAGTAAATTGCTATAAATATTTTGGGTGTATATAGTAGATAGTAATATTGTCCGTTTGAATTGATTTTCCACTTGGGTAAAATAAACCATATTAATATTTCAAAATAAAAAATAAAAAAATAACATTTTGGAAAATAAATATTAATTAAATGGTACAAAATTTTAATAAGCATGAACACTTTGGATAACTACTCCTATCCTATATTTCACTTTTAGTTTAGGTAAATGGATAATGAGCCTGCCTTATTATGATCCAACATAAACAACTTGCAAAGGAGAATTATTATTTATTAGTTCAAGTTTAGTACTTTTCAAAGTCTTGAAAAGGGTTTTCTACCTAATCGCTATTATTACATTTTATTAACCCATCTTTATTCAACAAAACCAGCTAGATGCCAAATAGATAAAGTACTACTTCTTAGAGTAGTCTGAACAGGGGTTCGATCACTCAGTGACCGACCACCAATAGAAGTAAGTAAGCCCAAATTTGGAGGCATTAATGATTCATACATATTTATCCAGAATTATTAATGTCGAATAATTTAGTATGCAATGGTAAATAGTATTATTGGTGTCTATTCATCCGGTAGTATAAATTTTGCACACCAAGTTATCCGGTATAAATAATACCGGATAAACTTACTGTTGTGATTTTACGGTGCAGGGCATGCAGATCGCGAACTCTGCAGTTGTGATTAAACCCAAGTTTATCCAACATTATACACGCCAGATAACTAAATTCCTCTTGCAGCCACAAACTGTAATTTTAACAGGATAGAATATTTCTGCCAATCGACAAAAATAAAAATCAACTATATATCGTCTAAAGACTGTTTACCCAAGATGGACAACAACTTAGTAGCTTGATTGAGATCCAACGTTCTATTTTGATCGGTCCAAACACTTTCGCCAGATTTCATTTGAGGTACTATCGTTTTGATTTCTTCTTCTCTAAATTAATTTTACCGTCTTCTAATCAATAACAAATCTGAAATTTGTAATATTAATTACAATTAAATATCGGATTCAGTAGGTTAACTCGCTTATCAATCGTCCAGTTCTGTTCGATAAATAATTAGCACAAATTTATGTCACACCTATTATAATAATGTTTGAAGACGGTGAAAATTTCTAAGCGAACTATTATGCATTATAACTGATAGTAATTTATTCATCGTTTGTATTAATACCACAAATATATGAGTTATTGGTTTGGCAATGCTTCCTTTGTTTAACATAATATTTTCTTTCCTAATCTTTTTTATTCTCAAAGTTTTATGCTTTACTTAGAAATTACAGCCGATTTACAGATGTGATGCTAACATTCTAAAATGTAAGGTCGCTTATTTTTATTCCCTTGATTACTTACCTTTTCAGCCAACAAAGTTGAATATGATCTATTTTTATATATCTAATTGTGTGGTGCTAACATTGAATTTTATACCACATTACTTTCTCAACCCTATTAATTGCAATGACAATTATAAAAGCTAATGTTAATTACGAATATTTCGTTGACTTTATAGACTGATTAATGAATTAAAGTTTGATATGTGAGTATGTTGTCATTTACTATAAAAAGATATAAAATATTGTTAGTTCTTGATTACTGTTTTTTTGGTTAACTTAATTTCATTGCTTCCATTTATTTATTGAAAAAAAATACATGTTCTTTTACGAATTAAACCGTGTAATATTGCTTTGCTAAACAAAATTAGCCTGTAACAGTTTTCTAGGACTTCACAATACAGTAAATATGTAAACACCCCACATTCCCCCTCACCACCGACAATAAAGTGTTATTTTGAACATACACTTTTCTATCTAAAAGTTAATACTAACTCCAAAAAATAATTTAAAATAAATCTGCTTTACATGTGTATACGATCAATACGGACCAAACCTTTGACTCGCATGAACATCAATAGCAATATAACTGAGGCCAGAAGTATTTTTTTATATTAGAAGTGGTATTAACCTCACCAATTTAATCGGCTAAATGCTATTAAGTCAAATTTAACTACCACGGAATCTTTAGCATAGGTTTTATTATCCGTGTTAATCGTAGATTTTTGATGTAGAAGCGTAGTATTACTTTTGCATAATGTTCATGGTACAACGTAATAATAAAAAGTAAAAGAATCTTATTCGATGTTATTGTATTAGGCAAATAAACAAAGAGATCCGAGCATTAGTAAATTATGTGACTAAATATAGTATCTATTTCAATTTACTATCCAATTAGAAAGACAAGTACCGCAATACTGTAAAAATATGTATTTTATCTTACTATTAATTTAGAAAGGCAAGTATTTTCATTGTTAATGGAATTTAATATACATGTTTATCTCACCCTATATGTTTTGGAGAGATATGGGTAGGCACCATGTTTATATGCTTTTTTTCTACTGCCAAAATGGATTTGTGACTTTGCGTAAAAAGCTGACATGAATTTGGTGAATTTTTTAATGATTGTTGCTAATAATTGATCAATTTAATTAACGGGAGGGTTCAAGATTAAAGTATATTTCTGTCATTATTTTGCAAGGTAATGGAGTTGCAATTTTTTTTCTTTTTTCTTTTTTTGTGTATATAAATACAAAGTACAAAGATGTTGTATATCATAGGTTACATCATGTTGTACGGGCAAAAATTAAAATGGTGCCTATTTCTGAAAAGTTAAACATACAATAAGTAAATCTCCATTTTAGGCTTTAGTTGATTATATTATGTAAATAGGTATGAACATGTAATTTCGATCTTCAAAATATATTTATGATCTTAATTTGAAGCACAAAAAAAAGAAGTTACAAAGGTGTTTTCTATCATAAGATATATCATGTTGCACAGACAAAAATTAAAATGGTGCCTATTTCTGAAAAGGTACAACTGCACCAACACAACTACGATGCGTACACAATAGAACAGTGCATAACGATTTTAGTGACGATGGACTTAATGAATCTTACAATGGTATTGAAGAAGCATGCAGTGGTGAAGTTTTTGGTTTAGATTTTCAGATGCTGATTTTGCAATATAGACTTATTTATTTTCTTCAAAACAATACAAAATGTGAGGATGAAAAAGAATTACACAGTGAGAAAGAAAGAGAAAAGTAAAAGAATCGTGGTTCAACTAGCTAAAATTGACGGTTGGCCCGCTGGTTCGACCTGAGTTCATGCATTAAGGTCTAATTGAATTTCAGACCGTAGTGATCATAGTTCAATGTTATTTGGTAGGGTCATGAAAACATTGGGTGCACCATTCAATGCTCTCTCACACATTAATTACTGCAACTTAATTGTAAAATAATTATTTACTTCATCCTATAATGCATACCATTCGACCGTAATCTATGCCTCCAAGTTAGCTAATTGTAGTGGTAAATAATGTTGTATGTTTAACATCTTAGACCTCCTCATTTGATGCAAAATCCATATCAATTTATGTCAAATTAACTATATCACCGTACATATACATTTATCCAACAGGAGGACAACCATGGTTTGAATATAAATAAGATTTTATCCCGCAATGTCCAATTGTCAACTAGGACGTAAGTCAGAAATAAGCACGGTGGATGCATGTATCTGACTATCACTAAACAAAAATATTATAACTTAACCATATTTCTAAACATGCACAGTGGACAAATGGAAACTGCCAAGCACTGCCCACACCAACACCTGCATCTGAATACCGAGGGGTTCGCTAACGCAAATGTGGCAAGTTCACTATAGATATCCATGACCCAACAAGAAGAATCAAACACTGACTTGGCCAATTCAATACTGCAGAAGAAGCAGCAAAAGCTTATGCTGCTAGAAGACTCTAAAAGGAAAAGCAGGATTTGCAAGCTTCTAATGACTACACTTCAAAATCTCAGAAATGCAAAGCAATGAAACAATCAGTGGAAGCTTCTAAATCTCCCATTACAATATCTACCACACCCAAAGCACAGAAAAAAAGTTTCTGAAGCTTCTAATCTTTACATTGTAAAGTCTAACGTTCATGGGTTCTAATGCACCTTCACTTGCTGAAACTAATGTTTCACTGTCCTCTGCTGAAATAAGTTGCTACATTAAGATAGACGAGAAGGATGGTAATGAAAATTTAGCCGATATGGAACTGGCGGTAAATATGAAGAAGATGTCAACTGGTAACGTGACGGAAAAGGAGGTTGAGCCATCAACTGCAAATCTTTTCATAGAGAAGCACGACCATACTTGATTCCTTTTTTTAATTTGCCAGTCCACCAATGCTTAATATGGAGTTTGGGTTTGAAACTGATGATTTGTTAATGGGTAGTTTGACAAATTATACAAGTTTAGACAAGGATTTTGCTAGATTAGAGAGTTGTCGTCGTTGGAACACCGGATTTTGATGAATGCAATATTCCACTCCCAGAGTTTGAACATTTGCACCAGAGTGTTGCAACTTAGGTAGTTTTATTGTTCTTCTTGCATTTATAAGTCAAGTTAGTATATTACAATAAGTAATTAAATGTTATTATATACGCCGAAGAGACTTTTGAGTAATTTTAACACCAAGTAATTACAATTGGGGTGAATTGTCCCTTCAGCTTTGTTAAAGGATTCATCATAGAAATCACCAACTAATCTTTCTACTTGGTAAATCATGTATGAAAAAAATGGTAAAAAACAACTTTTTCTATTGAAGGAAACTATCTCTACAATATAATTACTCTTATCTGTATTTTCATTTATGTTTTCTGATTTCATGTTTCCCTCTGCAAATCTGTAATTGAACTTTGCCTACTGACATGTGTTTCTCATTAATTTATCCTTTATATTGAACTCTCTGTGAAATCTGTTTTGTCGAAAGCTTTAGTTTGATTGTAACCCTGCACGATACAACTTAATTATCTATGTACTCCTACCATGAATCTAACTGGAACTACAAAAATATGTTTCTGCATCTTTATATTTAAATAAATCCATTAACTTACCACTTACAATTAAGTCGGCATTGATGTTATAACTCCCAACAACTACCTGTATGCGAAGCATGTGTTCTATAAACCATTCAGGCTCTAATAGGAAATACATATTAACATTGTAGTTCAACGCAAAATATAAATCATGGATTTGCACTGTTCTTAGAATAACTTACAACAATGGGGTATACCACTGTCCGTGTGCGTAGCACGGATCACTCACTGGTTAAACTTAAAAGCAGCAACTCGGTCCTGCATACGTGGCACCATTATTTTGTAACAATTTCAAATCTCTTCACTCCCATTGCATTATTTATTATTTTTAGAATCTTGGTACAGAGCCCGAATATATGAGGTCAGAATTGTGCGGAATTTGATCCAATGGTGGATTTCGGGGGGTGCTTCATCAGTGGAACGGTTGAGATTATTACCGCACATTTTCGGGCCTAGACTCTCGGGCCTTATAACAATTTTCTTATTTTTAATATGCCACCCTGGCTACTTCTGTCCATGCTCCTCTCCGCTTTTCGTGTCTAATTTAAGAGCATCTTCAATGCAAGTTGAATGTAATGTCCATTTAGTCTTATGTGTCAAGAAACACGTCACGATGTGAACTCATTGTGATATAAAATACTTGGAAGGTTCAGTAAAGTGAAAAAACATCTCCAATGCTAATGTATTCATAGAAAATAATTAGCTTTGTGTTCCAATCAAATTATAAATAAATAAAAGTATTATATTAAAATAATTAATAATTCATGTATTTATTTACTTCACATTGTAAAGTATAATGTCTAAAGCTAGACATTGCACTTGACAATGTCTAGTGAAGTTTATGTCAAATCATCTTTATAATTGAATTAACTGGTATTTGAATGCAATACAAGATTGATGATGTGTAAACCACTTGCATTAGGATTTTAGTAGGGTTGAGATGCTCTAACAACGTACTCCCCCCCAATCTTCCAAAAGATAACCGCAGTTCTTTACAACCCACGGTTCAAGCTGCATTATTCCTTATCTCTCGCTTCAGCGCAATAGAAATCAAATTCCTTTCCTTCTACCATTGAAAGATCCATGATTTTTCCACGTTTATCCCTCGCTTCATATTCTGAAACCCTAACCCAACCGAATCCCCGAATTTCCATAGTACACTCAATCTAATTAAGATATGGAAACAATTACATGAAGGAACATACATGTTTGCACCAAAAATGGTCACAAACCCCAAGTGTAGTGAAAGCACCAGCGTATGAATACGAATCAACAGTATTCACACACAAATTACAGATCTAAGCAAGTAACAAGCAGCAATTGAGAAATAATGAACAGTGACACACAATTTATAGTGGTTCGGCTATCTCCGGCCTACGTCCACTTCAAGGTTTTTATGATTTTATTGCTCGATGCTTGAAGATTACAATTTCGTATGTTGTATTACAACTAATTTGCTGAACTAAGTCTGAATCTAAAGCAGCAATGGTGATCTGGAGTAAATCTGGCAGAATCCGGGCGCTCTTTAGCTCTCAAAATTGTCCGACCCCTTTTCTGAATGACCAGGGGCTCTATTTATAGGTGTAGGAGGCTGATATTTCGCCTAAAATGAGGGAAGACCTGGCACGTGAGGAGGCCCACATGGCCGAAATCTGGAGTCCCGGGCCCACTTTGGGATCGATTCGACCCTTGGTTCGAATCGATCAAGAAATTGTCCAATCAAGCTGAAATTTGGTGTGAACATTCTTCATCATGTGTTGAAGCTTCTGTGAAAATTTCGTAGCATTTGGACTTGTAGATCCCAAGTTATGATCGATTCAAGGTTACGTTTTCGGTGAACATAAGTGGTTCGAATCGACCCCTTCGAATCGATAGGGTCGACTCGATGGTTGGTGCATGCAAACGGTGATGTGGCGCGCGCACTTCTCGGGTTGATCCAGCTTTTCCTCCGGGTTTTACTGAGTCAAATCCTTGGTTTTAGCTGTGGTGGATTCGAGATGTATCGATTCGAAGATGGGAATGGATTCGAGGCAAGCTACGTTCGAATCGGTCATGGCCTATACTTGTTGTTCGATTCGAAGTCGTTCAAACTGTATGGATTCGATGCCAGGCATAGGATGGTTCTAGTGTGCTCGTTTGTATCGATCGTTGGAAAACAATAGGCGATCGACACGAAGTTACCTTTTAAGGATGGATTCGAACTAACGATACCGGATGGATTCGAAGTGATTCGCCTCTGTGATTTTGAAGGAACTCGTTTCGATGGAGTCGAAGACCTGCAGCTCTTATGGATACGAAGTAGACGGAGTCAAACATGATGGATTCGACGCAATGCTCTTCCCCTCGATTCGAACCAACCTTTCCTTATGGATTCGAGACTAGCTTATCTCATCCATTTCCTTTTGGCGATATCTTGAGCATACGAACTCGGATTGACTCGAAACTTGGAACGTTGTTTCATCTGGCCCTTCTTGACATGTCTTATCAATTGCGGCCCGATCCGGACTCGGGAAAAATTCATCGATATCCATGGTGAACCTGCGATGCACAATCGATGTTCATGACTACTAATCATTGATTTTCAGTTAATCTTTGGGTATTAAGACTTTGCCAAAAGTTGGGATAACATTTTGCCCCCCAAAACATGCCTTTTTGATAAAAGGCGTGTTTTGATCAGTCTTAAGTTGGTTGCAGTGAGTTCATGTTTTACTCATAGCTTATAGCATTTTCAATCAAGTCCATGGCTGTTCGAAGCCGAATTGTTATCAATTTTTTTTCTAGTGGAAGTTAAGAATGAAATTCCACGGTCTCTCCGTACTATTGATGGTCACTCCGGACCCTTGTCAAACCCATTCTAGATTTAGCGATTGAATAGAAAGATCCTATTGCACTCCGGCGTTGCTTTCTATTCCTTGCACTCTGGCCCCAGCTAGGGCGTATAGCGATGTCTTGGTCGTTCTCGACCGATCATAGCCTCTCTGGGCTCATGCTGGATCTCATCCTGTCACTCTCCGGTGAAGGGGAAACAACGTTAAGTGAGTCAATCCTGTCGCTCTCCGGCGAAGCGACTCACCTCTTGCACTCCGGTTCAGTGAATCTGAACATTAAGCGATGTCTTGGCCTAAATCGTGGGTCGATCATAGCCTCTTCGGGCTCTTATCGAATCCTGATCCAATCACTCTCCGGTGAATAGGAAACGATGCTTAAGTGAGTTGATCCTGTCGCTCTCCAGCGAAGCAACTCACTTCTTGCACTACGGACCCTGCCTCTCCGGGTAGGATCATAAAGCGATCATGTTTATATTGATATTTAATGTTTATCCTTTAACTCTCCGGTCAAAGGTTTATTTTAATAAGTGTTTCTTTATTAAATTCAAATCCTAGATGTTCAATCTCAAACACCAAGAAAAAACAAGATAATGCCTCTCCGGGCGGAGCGGTCTATTTCCATCTCAGAACATGCCTAGGGATCTCTCCGGTTCCCGTACATGAGTAAGTGGGATAGCCGTTTTATTTTGGAAATCAAATTTAAGAAAACTAATCGGCCAGAGTCCAAATCTGGAACTTGGCCCTTGCCATCACAATCAGTTGATGACGAGTCGTGACCCCGATCCAGGATCATTCCTGTTTGGTTGAGTCGGCAGTTGTTCGGGTCTAACCGCCGTCGTACGTTCTCTGACATACTGCGGCAATCTACCACTCCTGGCATGTTCTTCCACCTCATCCTTCAGGTGGCGGCATTCATCGGTAGTGTGCCCATCTAGCTCATGGAATAGGCAGTACTTTCCAGTCCTACGTTCCCGCTCCGTGGGATCTCTCCTGGGTGGTTTTCGATAGGGGAGTTGCCCCCGAGTTTCGGTGTAAATTCGTTCCAGTCCCGCCACCAAGTCTGTGTATTGCCTGAATCTGGGCTCTCGGAATTTCTTCCGTTTATCAGGACCATCCTGTGCGTCATCCTGCTTTCTCTTTCCTTTGTCTGCCCTGGACTGTTCCCTAGCGGTTCCTTCGCCTTGTGCAACATTTATTTCCTGCCTCTCGGCTCGTGATTCCTCTAATCGAATGAATTTTTCAGCTTCATGAAAAAACTCTCCAAGATCTTGCGGTGGATCTTTAGTCAAAGAGTCTTTGAATTCGGTGCCTTCTCCAACTCCCGCCACTGCCGCCATTAAAATCATTGATGGGTCCGGGCGATCTACAGAAGTCACCGTCGCATTAAATCGTAACAAAAAATCTTTTATGGACTCTCCGGTCCTTTGTTTTATTGACGCCAAAGTCATCACGCTCTTGGGTCGCGTCACGTGAACCCGAAACTGCTTCATGAAGCAATCCACAAGCTCGCCCCATGTCCTGATTGATCCGGTTTCTAGCTGCCTAAACCAAAGCGCAGCCAAATCTGATAAGAATAAGGGGAAACATCGTGCCATCACTTCCTCGGAAGCTCCCAGCACTTCCATGTGTCTGATATATCTGGTGATATGCATGGTCGGGTCTGATTTTCCGTCATAAGGATTCAGCGTTGGTAGTTTGAACTTCGGAGGATTCCTTGCATTCCTGATATTCGGAGCGAACGGACTCCGACTAACTTCTTCCAATCCTCCTCCTGAAAACCCTCCTCTCATGAGTCGTCTCACTAGGCCGATCATTCTTTCATCTCCATCTAGGGGTTGCCCCCTTGTCATGTCTCTGTCTAGCCCTCCGAGTCTTGTAGGGAATTCTGGTACATACTCTTCTGGCGGCTCGTTAGCATTTGTGTTGGCCCTAGCCGGTTGAGCTCCTTCCAAAGGTACTTCTGCGTTGGATCCTGCGGGCCTGCCCCCAAGCCCTTGTTGATTGCCTTCTGGTTCTGCATTCTGTCCTCCGTTGGGTTCCATAGTCCTAGCTCCTTGTTCCACATTCACAGCCGCTGTAGCTGGTCCAGGGTTCTGCGTCCCTGCAGCTCTCATCTGCTCGAAGAAATTCTGCAACATCTCTTGTTGGCTTTTCATCATTCTTTCCTGCATTAAGTTATTCATCGCTTCCATCTCATCTCTAGTAATGTAGATCGAAGCTTGTCCTTCTCCAGCGCCAGAGGATGCCTCTTGACTTCCTGCCTGTTGGCTCCTCTCAGTTCTTTGTCTGGTTTGTCGAGTCATTGTAGAGTCAGATCCGAATCCTTAAAATCCCAAATCTAAATTTTGAATTTGGTGTAGCGGATGCTAGTTCTTCTCAGTGAAAGCACCAAAGTGTTTGCACCAAAAATGGTCACAAACCCCAAGTGTAGTGAAAGCACCAGCGTATGAATACGAATCAACAATATTCACACACAAATTACAGATCTAAGCAAGTAACAAGCAGCAATTGAGAAATAATGAACAGTGACACACAATTTATAGTGGTTCGGCTATCTCCGGCCTACGTCCACTTCAAGGTTTTTATGATTTTATTGCTCGATGCTTGAAGATTACAATTTCGTATGTTGTATTACAACTAATTTGCTGAACTAAGTCTGAATCTAAAGCAGCAATGGTGATCTGGAGTAAATCTGGCAGAATCTGGGCGCTCTTTAGCTCTCAAAATTGTCCGACCCCTTTTCTGAATGACCAGGGGCTCTATTTATAGGTGTAGGAGGCTGATATTTCGCCTAAAATGAGGGAAGACCAGTTCTGGCACGTGAGGAGGCCCACATGGCCGAAATCTGGAGTCCCGGGCCCACTTTGGGATCGATTCGACCCTTGGTTCGAATCGATCAAGAAATTGTCCAATCAAGCTGAAATTTGGTGTGAACATTCTTCATCATGTGTTGAAGCTTCTGTGAAAATTTCGTAGCATTTGGACTTGTAGATCCCAAGTTATGATCGATTCAAGGTTACGTTTTCGGTGAACATAAGTGGTTCGAATCGACCCCTTCGAATCGATAGGGTCGACTCGATGGTTGGTGCATGCAAACGGTGATGTGGCGCGCGCACTTCTCGGGTTGATCCAGCTTTTCCTCCGGGTTTTACTGAGTCAAATCCTTGGTTTTAGCTGTGGTGGATTCGAGATGTATCGATTCGAAGATGGGAATGGATTCGAGGCAAGCTACGTTCGAATCGGTCATGGCCTATACTTGTTGTTCGATTCGAAGTCGTTCAAACTGTATGGATTCGATGCCAGGCATAGGATGGTTCCAGTGTGCTCGTTTGTATCGATCGTTGGAAAACAATAGGCGATCGACACGAAGTTACCTTTTAAGGATGGATTCGAACTAACGATACCGGATGGATTCGAAGTGATTCGCCTCTGTGATTTTGAAGGAACTCGTTTCGATGGAGTCGAAGACCTGCAGCTCTTATGGATACGAAGTAGACGGAGTCGAACATGATGGATTCGACGCAATGCTCTTCCCCTCGATTCGAACCAACCTTTCCTTATGGATTCGAGACTAGCTTATCTCATCCATTTCCTTTTGGCGATATCTTGAGCATACGAACTCGGATTGACTCGAAACTTGGAATGTTGTTTCATCTGGCCCTTCTTGACATGTCTTATCAATTGCGGCCCGATCCGGACTCGGGCAAAATTCATCGATATCCATGGTGAACCTGCGATGCACAATCGATGTTCATGACTACTAATCATTGATTTTCAGTTAATCTTTGGGTATTTCGACTTTGCCAAAAGTTGGGATAACAATACATAATTGGTAAATTATACACTCTTTTGTTCCTTTCTAATATAATTTTGGTATTTCTATTTCAAAATTGATTGTCTGAAGTGTGAGTTAGGGTACTGCAGAATCATTTGGTTCTATCTTTTTAATGACTCCAAAGTAGAGTTTGTGTGATGATGATGATAAATCAAGATGTGAGTCATTTTTTCATTTCATAATATTATTCATTAGTTTATATGTATAAATCCTAATTTACTATTTTTTCCTATTTTTATCAATCATTCGTTTAAAATTCATCATGTTTTCCTTTTCTAGATCATTTTGTTAATATTGATTAATGATTGTTTTTAATCTACTATGTATTAAACCATTTTTACTTTCAATCGAGCATTACGAATATGGTCCAGAATCCAGATGTACATTATTGTTTGTGCTTAAAAGAAGGTGAACTTATTTGCAACTTCATACTTTTTTCATTGATTTTATCTGTTATTTCCCTTTTTGGTCAACTCTCTCTGTTACGTCTATTATATTTTAGTTACTTGCATATTTTTTCATTAATTTTAGTTGTATGCATTGTCTTTAATTATTAGTACCAAAATTATAGTTTATTTGGTTTCGTGGCACATCCACACAAATTTTTTGCATCACTTTCAATTAAGAATCTTTCTAGATTATAATCAAATCAATATTCTTGTCTTATTAATTCAAGTTGTGTTGCAGCGTTCAAACAACTATACATTCACTCGTTGCTAATTTCAAATCTTTAGTTTTGTGAAAATAACGTCCATGCAACTATAAATCATTCTATACAGTTGCTTTTCTGTATTTAACAAATCGTTATGTCCTTTCATTAGTGACGGTCAATGCTAATTGAGTAACTAAGTGACAGTCGATCCAAATATCTGTTGTCGATTCCCAAAAAGTTCAACTTTGATGCCGACGAGTTGTTCAATGTGAGTTCAAATATTCAGTTGGTTAGTTTCTCAGAAAATTTGTTTCTCCCTTCAAATATCTAATTGCCTTTCAATGCTAGGAATGTTTATTTTTTACTGTTGTTAAAGGACATTTATAGATTGCAAACTGAGTTGTTCCCATTATTTTAGTTGTTATAGAAAAACGTGTTCCATGTTTTCTACATATGATTGTTTTATGAACTAAGTTATTAGTGTCCTAAATGATTTGGAATTGTGGTTGCAATTTTTGCAACAGGTGAATTAGTGTTTTGAGAGTTCGTCAAAGTTGGTAAAAAGGTTACATTATTAATTTGGCATATTATTCGTCAACTATTCTGAAGAAGGTAACTTTTAGCTTTTTATTGATATATAACGTGTTTGTGTATATACACATAGATACACACACTCTTTTATGTTCAAAAGGTATGGTGCTTAGAGCATTATAATTATATGTGTTGCTAATTTTGGTGAACATGTTTTAGTGGATCAGGTTTTGTTTACGCAAAATATGAACTATTATAAATGAAACAGAATGGAAATTCCTTTATAAACGAAGAATGAAGGAAATGGATATGAATATGGAGTGGGCTGTTGCATATTGAGTTATTGACGTTGTCAGCATGCACAATGGTAGGAGATATATTATAGTGGATATCACTGATCCTATATGCTCATTATTTTTAAGCGTTAACCAAACTTCGGAAGCACCTTTTAAGGTACGATACCCTCGATTTGGGAAAATTTCCTCGAATGCACACCAACACATTTATTAGCCACATTTTTATTAGTATCTTTTAAATTTTTGTTGGTAAAATCAATACCCCTTAAATCATGAACTTATAATGCTTAAATATTGGCAAATTTAATATTGTTGTCCCTCGATTGAATTGGAAAAATGACCTTAATAAGTTGGTATACAAGTAATTAATTTTACTGTGAAAAAGCGTACATCTCTTTATGAATATAAAGAGTTAGCCATTTGTTAAGTTGTTGATATTCACTTTGTTATCCATATCTATCTATTTAGAAAGAACAAGGAGTTCGTAAATCTAATACTATAGATATTAAAAAGGTTCGAATCACTTTAAATGAATTAGAGTAAACAATATTTCGAGCTTCCGAAGATGTCAAATTTTTAAAGATGATCATGTTGTACAAATTCTGAATCCTAGAGATAAACACACATCATTTTGTTTAATTCTAGGATCGTTCAGCTTTGATTCCACGCTTGCAGTTTAAATGCTTTCGTATGTAAATTTACCAAGTGGCATCTAGATATGAAAAACAACTATCAATGAACTTAACATGTGCACTATTTTTGAAGAAAATGATGTTTTCTGCGCCGTGGTTCATGGATGTCAACATGATGGGAGTTTAGACTACAAGAAAGAAGTTAGAAGTATGAAAAGTTGGAAAGAAGGTAAATGCTGACAGTGCCATCCAATTTAGTAAAACGTCGCAAATAACTAGGACTGTCAATGGGTACTCGAAAAATCCGATATCCGTCCGAATCCGTATTCGAAAATATGAAAAATACCCGTTATTTGAAAAACGGATACATATATCCAATATCCGAAAAGCTTTCCGGATACGGATATGGTTATTGTGGTATCCGTATCCGAAAAATATCCGTCCGATTAACTGATGCATATATATATTTAATTAAAATTATATTTAATTAATATATGATTTTCCAACTATTTCATAACAATTGGATGTTACTACGATATGGTTTTTTGCTCATTTTTAGTGACAATAGACAGTTTTAGTGTTTAATTTTCGAATACACATACGGATATTAGTATAAAACAATGTTTTATCATCGCATTTTTTATTCATTGGTTTTTTTATGAACATTAGTACAAAAACTGTTTTATGTTGATCCAAACCTTTTCATTTATACTTTTAAATTTATTGATCATGGGCGGAGCGGATAAATATCCGATATCCGTCCATATCCGAAAATTAAGCTGATACAGATATCCGATATTCAAAAATTAAGAGGATACAGATATCCGATATCCGAAAATGATTTTGGATACGGATACGACACTATCCGTATCCGAAAGTATCTGTTGACAGCCCTACAAATAACACTACCACCATCTTAAAATCTACAACGTTGATATGACTTGGTTGCAATGGCTTCACACGGGTTGGTGTGCATACAGAACTGAAGAAAAATGATATGATGGTTGACGATGAGAATAATGAAAAAGAGCGGCATGTAGCTCTTCTTGAAACAAGACAGAATATACGTAGAATTGCAAATGCGATTAGATTGCTCTTTGCTTTAGGCTGTACTTTATCGATTGAAGTGATTTCTAATATAGTGGATGCAAGATTGGCATCTAATGCTGCTATAAAAGACATGGTTGGACCTGAGTTTTGTGTTCAGGCAACTAAGCGTTAGATGCAGAGGGGACTTTCGAAAAGGAGAAGCTGAAATTGAAATGGTATGAGAAAAGATTGATGTATCATGACTGTGTTAGCGTTTGGTAGACCTTGTGTCTTCTATGGTTAGTCGATTGCCTGATCTATGTAGTAAAAACCAGAAATTGATTATATATGTGTTAGACACTTGATGGTGGTCTTTCTATGTATATGTGTTGAAACCAATGAGCTTGAGATAGTGAAGGGTACCACGTTTAATGATATAATTTCTTGTGAGGTTCCGGTATAAATTTGGTGGTTGTTTTATCTGTACAATGAAAACTGCCCGACCTTAAGCATTTTGTTTTGACTCAAGCTATGATAAAAAGGTAGTATATCCCAATCATACAGTCTTTGAGCTTTCACTTCAGTTTGTTGTATTCTATCTGTTTGATATTCAATACAAAGTTCCAAAGAAAAAAAAAAACCAAAATCAAAGTAAAATGGATGTATAAATTTTCCTGATTGCCCTAAATTTGAGGATGACATGTACAAATGTGTGCCCGAGTATATTTCATTCCTTTTGTTATCATCATGTATCTATTTCAACTGGTTAACAAGTTTGAATACAATGTTATTGTATTTAGAAATGTATATCACCAAACTGGTTTACCACTGTGAGCTACTGGTAGTAACATCTTTATTAATAATTAGTTTGGAATTGCAATCTTTAGGTCCGACCGCGAAGTTCCCAAATTGCCCTATATGTCTATTCCTTTAGTAATAGTTGTAATATATTTGTTGTCACACTCTTTTACAGATATTATTAAAATTTAAAATCACTTAAAAATAGGATCTAACAATTACGCTTTATTTACAAATTCAAACTTTTCTCTACAAGTAGTTACTAAGTCTTAATATCACTTAAAAATAGGATTTAACTACTTTACAAATTCGTTTTTTAGTAATTAATAATATAAATAAAAATTTAAACTAATAAAAAAATTAAATATTGCAACTTAGAAATAAAAATTCAAATTAACTACATTTGATTCAACACAAAAATATGATTAAATATTCGTGAAAATCAATTTTTTTTGAACGTATTAAACAAATACAATTTGTAGAAAAACAATTTAGAAGCCTTCATCACGCACGAAGCGCATGTCGTAACGCTCGTATGTATATACATGCAAGTATACATTTTGGCCAAATTTTAGTACTCGGTGTAATGGTATTATATTTTGTATGTTGTTCCATGATCTAACCGATTGAAGGAAGTAAAAATAACCTCCAAATTATAAGTCAACAATAGAAGCATGCCACATGATAAGAAATTAAGAACTTTTAAATGTTTTCTTTAACATACAATTTCTCGGTACTTGAATTTAGAATTGTCCATGTCAGGACAACTGACATAAGAGTTTATAGCAAGAAAAATTATGATTGCAAAAGCATGATTCATCGACCATTTATGCTGTGTTATGGTAATTTAGTAAGGCTTCTTTGTCGTAGTTAGAACACTAAGTCGTTTCTTTTACCAATTTACATTGCATGTTTCAAATTTAATTTGCTACCTTCTCTAAGAAACTGGAGTTTGAGATTGTTTGAAGGTCATTGAGTTTACCTCCTACAAAATTTCTGGTGTCTTACAGCCTTGGTTGAAATAATGGGGCTTTACTTTGTTCCCGTGGCATCATTCTTGAAACTGACTAAGCTTGTTGCACTCTTTTTTTTGTTAGAAACATGCGTCAATTATTATTCTTTGGATGCATATGTACCGATAATGATTTATCATTCGCATTACACACATAAAGTTGTCATGTTGCATCATGCCATGATAATGTTTTTTACTTCATATCAGGAGCCAATGCACAACGTACCCGTGTGCAAAGCACAGATTTCATACTAGTTAACAAAACAAATCAGCTGATTAATCAATTAATCCTTCTCCTCAAATTATACAATTCCCTGTGCAAGATGATATGCACACAGCAACCCAAAACCACCCACTTCCATCATCGAATTCTCCCTCCTAGTTCAACTAAATCTTACACCACCGATTCCTAAGAACACGTCTTCACTCACTCTCCGCCAAGGATCCCAAGGCTTCATACTCGATCGCGCCATGGTCATCTGTAACGATCCATAATTTAATCACTTTGAATTTGAATAGTCAATATGTTTTTAAATGATTAAATAATAGATTTTATATCTAGAATAAAAATTTGGATAAAACGTCTCGAATGGATTTTTTTAAACTGATGTAAAATATTAGTTTAAAGATGGTTCGAGTTATAAGACGGTTAGTGGTACCAATTTATTTAAGAATAAGTTTGACTAATGAAACAGAATAATATAATTACTTGCCTAATAAAAAAAAATATTAACACTGCCTAATAAAATAGAATAGTATAATTACTTGCCTAATAAAACAAGAGAGAATTATTAACCTTACATAATAAAACAGAATAGTATAATTACTTGTCTAATAAAACAGAACAATATAATTACTTGCCTAATGAAACAAAATAACATAATGATTATTATATTCCATGCGGATGGTTGCCATTGGACCAAAATCTGGTCGAATCAGGTTCTGCCATGCGGATGGTTGCCATTGAATTAAAATCTGGTCGAATCATGTTATGCCATAGTTGATAAGGAGGATTCTTATTGGACCAAAATATGGTCGAATCAAATTAAGCCATCAAGGTGTTTCCTATTGAACCAAAATGTGGTCGAATCAAATTAGGCCATCAAGATGTTTTCTATTGGACCAAAATGTGGTCGAATCAAATTAGGCCATAAGGCTAGTTTCTATTTGACCAAAATCTGGTCGAATCTGGTTAGGCTATAGGAAATGGCTAAAGTACCCTTCTCTTCACCTATAAATAGCCAAGTTCATATCTCATTTTAATTCATTCACAAACTAAAGAAAAGAACTAAAATTCATTATCACAGGTGAAGTATTCCAAGTCTCCATCAAAGCAAATATGATGTGAGTATATTCCTTGTTTTCATAGCTTAGTGGGTATAACTTATTCTGTGAGTATATTCCTTGTTTTTATAGTTTCGTGAGTATATTTCTTGTTTTCATAGTTTAGTGGGTATAACTTATTATGTGAGTATATTCCTTGTTTTCATAGTTTAGTGGGTATAACTTATTCATTGAGTATAATTCAATTATTTTACAGTGAGTGTAATCTTAATCTCTTTCCTTTGACTCATTCACATTTTAATAAATGTTGTGTTAATTATTGATTGTAAATTGTTAATAATAATGAGTATGTTCTTATTCTTGTTATTATTCTTGTTTGGTTGTTTGACTTGTACTCAGCCAGTTTATGAGCAATAACTTTGATGTTTAGTTAAAAGGAACTTACACCACCTTTTAACTTAGGATTGACATTTAGTGACTTTTTGGTTAAAAGGAAACAACGCCCCTTTTAGCTATCTCATTTGATTAAGAGGGAGCTTCACCCCTCTTGGTCATATTCTCCTTTAAAGATGATGGGTTTAAGTTATGATTTGAATGGAAGTTTTAAATCTTTGTTTAAAGTATTTTAAAGGATCTTCGAAATTTATATAAATGATCTTTATAATTATAACGGAAAACATTCGCATTTCTTATAGACAATTGTTTTTGACCCATCTAAGTATGCTTTTGAAATATGAAATTCTCCTAAATGTTTTGCGAATATACTTATATCGATGAGATAAGTATATGGATATTTTTCAAGCATTGAAAAAGTATAAGATTTAATTTCCATATACGATCGCTTTGTTATCCCCGATAGTTGATATCTTGACTATCAATTTCGATACCCTTCTTCCTTTTGTTTTTATTTCGTCAATCTAAGACGATTTGTTGCTCATTTAGAGCATTGATATCCTTTATCGGAAATGACGAAATAAAGAGCGAGTGGGGGCCAAGCTATGTGGGGTTGCTCCCAATAGGGTATTTTCACATCTACTCTAGATTGGTTTCGGTTGTATGCGCACGGAGATGTGGAATACTCGGATACTCGGTAAGGTTGGCGGGGTCCGGCTTGGAGGTTTCCGAGAGCCATCGTAGTTCTCAAGTATATTTTCTAGAGGTATACTTTCGATAAGGGGGACGCACCCTCCTAGTCATTGTTGGAAAAATTACCTTTCCTTATTTTTGATTCAAATCTTTGGATTGATTCTTTCTTAATTGCATCGGGAAGCGTCTTGCACTCTTCGCGATGTTTAATTATTTGTGTCCATTCTTTTATACTTGGATGTTGTCCTTGTGAGGAAAAAAACCCGTTCTGCATTTTTGCGATGTGGTCTCACTAGTTATTTTTTTATGTTCTTTTATTTGGAGTTTACTCATACCAGACTTATTGTCTGACCCGAATTGTTTGTTTTCCCTAAACTTTCGGGTACTCATTTATATTTGAGTCGTCCGGAAATGACAGGTTTCTTCGGGCTCTTTTGAAGATAGTGGACGAGCAGAAGGCTCCTTATCTATCTAGCTATTTATTTCCGTTGTTATGAGATGTTGGCTCTATGTATGTATATTTAAAGGCAGGTTGATATAACGACCTAGACTGATAGTAGTACTTTTGTTGTAACTCTGATAACTCCATGTTAGGGAGTAACCTTATGTGCTGTCTTATTTTTATGTTATATTTAACCGTTCCATTGTGAGATTATTGTTCCGTTCTTATATTTTACCCCATGACAACTCGTCTTTCAGATACTTGAGCAACGACACATGAATACCATGGATGTATTAAGTGTTCTCAAGGGTCAGAAAGGTGGGTCGTCACAGTTGGTATCAGAGCTTCGGTTGAGTGAACACCTTGGCCTGATTGGGGTACAACTCATTAGAGATAGGGTAAGTGATGCCCTAGAATGAGTTAATCTAGAGAGAGCGTATTTGTAATTTTTATAATAATAATATTTATCCTCTACAGTCTAGTTTTAGATCCTTTGGTGTTATTTCTTTAAACCATTTTAATCCTATTTTTGTATTCTAAAGATACCTGTTATTTGTTCAGATAATAGAAAATGAATACAAGAATAGGAGGAAGGAGAGGATCCGGAACTAGCACGGCTACCAGCAGGGTACCTAGAAATGCTACTATGTCAGCTGTAGATCCGGTAGAGGAAATGTTGGTGCAAGTTCAGACCCCTATGAACTTTGCAGCTTTGTGTAAGAATTTTACCACTTTGGGTGGGAAACCATTCTATGGGACTGAAGACATTCTTGGAGTGCAGATGTGGCTTCGAACTTGTGAAAGAATATTTGGAGATCTTCGGTTGGAAGATGCGGAGAAACGGCTGTTGGCATCGCGACAACTTCAATAGTCAATGATGGTTGGTGGGATTCATAAACAACTAGTACTCCAGAGGGGGAGTTTTCTTAGGCCCAGTTCAAGGAAGTTTTCAAAGCACAGTTTATTCCAAAAGCTGGAAGAACTCAGTTATTTAGAAGTTTCATTGACTTAAAGCAGGGTGATATGACCGTGTCACGGTATGGGCATAAGTTCAATGCTTTGTGCCGTTTTGGCCTTGGATTGATAGACACACCGCTCAAGAAAAATGAAATGTTTGTGAATGGACTGCGACCAGAGTTCCATCGTGAAATGACCAATCATCTTATGGTTACGTTCACCAACATTATTAGCATGGCTTTGAGGTTTGAGGCTCTTGATATTAAGGAAGGAGTCCAGAAGGGTGTAGTACCATCAATAAGTGCCAAGCCTTTATCAGTTATACCAGTTGAAGGAAAGCCAAACTTCAAGCGTAAGTTTAAGGGAAAGAAGCAGGGTGCATGGAAGAAACCCGAAGATGGCGCTCCAGCATAGAAGAAGCAGACCAACTTGGCCAACATTCTTTGTTTCAAGTGCAATAAGATGGGCCACTTTGCAAATCATTGCCCAATTGCAACATGTTTTAATTGCGGCCAGCCAGGACATATGAAGAATGAGTGCCCTCTTCCTAAAAAGGGATCTCAAGGACAGACTTTTACCATTGAAGAGTTACCATCCACTTCTTCAGATCAAAAGGGGAAGCAAGTTTTGCAAGGTACATATCCATATATGATATTCTTGTAAGGGTGCTATTTGATACAGGAGCTTCCCATAGTTTTATTTCTTATGATCTAATGGACAAACTAAACCTTAAATGTGTTATCATAAGTAATCCTCTTTGTGTGTCAAACCCAATTGGAGGTCCGACAAATCTTGATACTGTGTGTCTAAATGTACCTATTTCTTGTCGAAATCATCTCTTTCCTTTTGACTTGTTTGTTCTTGGGTATATGGGGTTTGGAGTGTTGTTGGGAATGGATTGGTTATCTAAGTTTAAAGCTCTCTTGGATTGTGGTAGAAGGCTCGTTAGAGTTAGTGATGCAGGAGATGTTGGTGTTGATATTAGTTGTGAAGAGCCTAAGAAGTTAATGAGCAGTTTTCTCTATTCACTCGAAGTGGCTAAAGAGGAGCTAGGATATGTGCCGGTTGTTCGAGATTTCACATATATTTTTGACGAGGTGTAAGGTTTACCTCCTCACTGTGAAGTCGAGTTCCATATTGATTTGGTTCCAGGAACTAGACCTACTGTACAACCCTTAAGAAGGATGTTGAAGAAGGTCTTGTTTCTAGCTTTGAGATTGATCTCCAAGGCATATTGAAAATGAATGGGCGTATTTGTGTTCCAGACCTTGATGGACTTAGGCAAGAAGTGCTAACCGAATGCCACCATTCAAAGATATATTTTCATCCAGGAGTGACCAAGATGTTCAAAGATATGAAGAGGGTATTCTGGTGGAAGGGGATGAAGCGAGATATTTCAATCTTTGTGAGTCGTTGTGCAAACTGCCAGCAGATTAAGAGTGACCAGCAGAAGACAGCTGGATTGCTTCAGCCACTTGAGATCCCCAAGTGGAAGTGGGAGCAGATCTCTATGGACTTTATTGATGGGCTTCCTAAGTCAAGAAGAGGTAACGATGGCATTTGGGTTATAGTTGATCGACTAACCAAGAGTGGCCATTTCATTCCTGTTAAGCTGACTATGACTGCTACGAGTCTGGCGAGTTTGTATCTGAAGGAGATTGTAAGACTCCATGGGGTTCCTCGTAGTATTGTAAGTAACCGAGACCCGATATTCACTAGTAGGTTTTGGGAGGGACTGCAAACTGCTTTAAGGACTGAGCTAAGTCTAAGTACAGCATACCATCCCCAAACAGATGGACAGACGGAGAGAGTGAACCGAATCTTGGAAGATTTATTGCGAGCATGCATTCTAGACTTTGGAGGTTCTTGGGAAGATCATTTACCCTTAGTCGAATTCACTTATAACAACAGCTATCAAGCAAGCATTGGTATGGCCCCTTTCGAAGTTCTTTATGGTCGTCCATGTCGTTCTCCTTCGTGTTGGGTTGAATCTGGAGATAGACTTGTTCTTGGACCCAACATAATCTTAGAAGCCAATGAGAAGGTAGCTGATATTAGAAGATGTAGGAAGCGCAAGATTGGCAAAAGTGTTATGCAGATCAAAGGCGCAGAGATCTAGAGTTCTTAGTCGGGGACTTGGTATTTGTAAAAGTCTCTCTTCTGAGAAGTGTCGTGAGGTTTGGGAAGACAGGGAAGTTAGCCCCTCGATATTTTGGCCCTTTCCCATACTGGACCGAATTGGTAAACTTGCATATAAAGTGGAGTTACCAGATCAACTATCAGATGTGCACAACGTATTTCACGTATCTCATTTACGTAAGTATGTACACGATCCTTCGATGATAGTAGAACCGGGACAACAAGTTGATTTGGAGGTTTAGCCTAACCTAACCATTCTTAGGCGGCCTATTCGTATTGTCGCTCGAGATATAAAGCGATTAAGGAAGAAGATTGTGAATCTTGTTAAGATTCAATGGAGTGGTGATGTTAGAGATTGTACTTGGGAAACTGAGGACTATATTAGGGATTCTTATCCCGAATTGATGTAGTTGTTGTTTGTATTTTGTTGTTTCTTTTTAGTGTACTCACCAATTGTGTTTAGGTCACTTTCCTTGTATCTTTGTGTGGTATATATTAAATCATTTGGGTTTCTTTGATATCTAGAGTTTATTTGATTAATTTCGAGGACGAAATTTCCTTTGAGGAGGGGAGGATGTAACGATCCATAATTTAACCACTTTGAATTTGAATAGTCAGTATGTTTTTAAATGATTAAATAATAGATTTTATATCTAGAATAAAAATTTGGATAAAACGTCTCGAATGGATTTTTTTAAACTGATGTAAAATGTTAGTTTAAAGATGGTTCGAGTTATAAGGCGGTTAGTGGTACCAATTTATTTAAGAATAAGTTTGCCTAATAAAACATAATAGTATAATTACTTGCCTAATAAAATAAGAAAGAATTATTAACCCTGCCTAATAAAACAGAATAGTATAATTACTTGCCTAATAAAACAGAACAGTATAATTACTTGCCTAATGAAACAAAATAGCATAATGATTATTATATTCCATGCAGATGGTTGCCATTGGACCAAAATCCGGTCGAATCAGGTTCTGCCATGCGGATGGTTGCCATTGGACCAAAATCTCGTCGAATCATGTTATGCCATAGTTGATAAGGAGGATTCTTATTGGACCAAAATGTGGTCGAATCAAATTAAGCCATCAAGGTGTTTCCTATTGGACCAAAATGTTGTCGAATCAAATTAGGCCATCAAGATGTTTTCTATTGGACCAAAATGTGGTCGAATCAAATTAGGCCATAAGGCTAGTTTCTATTTGACCAAAATCTGGTCGAATCTGGTTAGGCTATAGGAAATGGCTAAAATACCCTTCTCTTCACCTATAAATAGCCAAGTCCATATCTCATTTTAATTCATTTACAAACTAAAGAAAATAACTAAAATTCATTATCAAAGGTGAAGTATTCCAAGTCTCCATCAAAGCAAATATGATGTGATTATATTCCTTGTTTTCATAGCTTAGTGGGTATAACTTATTCTGTGAGTATATTCCTTGTTTTTATAGTTTAGTGAGTATATTCCTTGTTTTCATAGTTTAGTGGGTATAACTTATTCTGTGAGTATATTCCTTGTTTTCATAGTTTAGTGGGTATAACTTATTCTGTGAGTATAATTCAATTATTTTACAGTGAGTGTAATCTTAATCTCTTTCCTTTGACTCATTCACATTTTAATAAATGTTGTGTTAACTATTGATTGTAAATTGTTAATAATAATGAGTCTGTTCTTATTCTTGTTATTATTCTTGTTTGGTTGTTTGACTTGTGCTCGGCCAGTTTATGAGCAATAACTTTGAAGTTTAGTTAAAAGGAACTTACACCACCTTTTAACTTAGGATTGACATTTAGTGACTTTTTGGTTAAAAGGAAATAACACCCCTTTTAGCTATCTCATTTGATTAAGAGGGAGCTTCACCCCTCTTGGTCATATTCTCCTTTAAAGATGATGGGTTTAAGTTATGATTTGAATGGAAGTTTTAAATCTTTGTTTAAAGTATTTTAAAGGATCTTTGAAATTTATATAAATGATCTTTATAACTATAATGGAAAACATTCGCATTTCTTATCGATAATTGTTTTTGACCCATTTAAGTATGCTTTTGAAATATGAAATCCTCCCAAATGTTTTATGAATATACTTATACCGATGAGATAAGTATATGGATATTTTCCAAGCATTGAAAAAGTATAAGAATTAATTTCCATATACGATCGCTTTGTTATCCCCGATAGTTGATATCTTGACTATCAATTTCGATACCCTTCTTCCTTTTGTTTTTATTTCGTCAATCTAAGACGATTTGTTGCTCATTTAGAGCATTGATATCCTTTATCGGAAATGACTAAATAAAGAGCGAGTGGGGGCCAAGCTATGTGGGGTTGCTCCCATTAGGGTATTTTCACATCTACTCTAGATTGGTTTCGGTTGTATGAGCACGGAGATGTGAAATACTCGGATACTCGGTAAGGTTGGCGGGGTCCGGCTTGGAGGTTTCCGAGAGCCATCATAGTTCTCAAGTATATTTTCTAGAGGTATACTTTCGATAAGGGGGGCGCACCCTCCTAGTCATTGTTGGAAAAATTACCTTTCCTTATTTTTGATTCAAATCTTTGGATTGATTCTTTCTTAATTGCATCGGGAAGCGTCTTGCGCTCTTCACGATGTTTAATTATTTATGTCCATTCTTTTATACTTGGATGTTGTCCTTGTGAGGAAAAAAACCCGTTTTGCGTTTCTACGATGTGGTCTCACTAGTTATTTTTTTGTGTTCTTTTATTTGGAGTTTACTCATACCAGACTTATTGTCTAACCCGAATTGTTTGTTTTCCTTAAACTTTCAGGTACTCATTTATATTTGAGTAGTCCGGAAATGACAGGTTTCTTTGGGCTCTTTTGAAGATGGTGGACTTTGAAGATGGTGGACGAGCAGAAGGCTCCTTATCTATCTAGCTATTTATTTCCGCTGTTATGAGATGTTGGCTCTATGTATGTATATTTAAAGGAAGGTTGTTATAACGACCTAGACTGATAGTAGTACTTTTGTTGTAACTTTGATAACTCCATGTTGGGGAGTAATCATATGTACTGTCTTATTTTTATGTTATATTTAACCGTTCCATTGTGAGATTATTGTTCCGTTCTTATATTTTACCCCATGACAACTCGTCTTTCAGATACTTGGGCAACGACGCATGAATACCATGGATGTATTAAGTGTCGCTCTTAAGGGTCAGAAAGGTGGGTCGTCACACCATCGCGACCCGACAATGCTCCAGTACTATACACAAATGGCATACCACCTAAAACACGATCGGCCGCCACCAAATCGCCACCACCAAAGCTCCTCGACATGACAAACATGATGAAACTATCGCCATACCCTAACTCCCTTCAATCACCTAGAAAACGTAACCCCAGTTCAGGCTTTCAAAGTTGATGAATGCTAGTCGCAACCGCACATGCCAAAACTTATATGGATTAGAAGCCTTCGACCATACGAGTACAATGGAACCCGTTTTGTAATTTTCGTTGAGTAATCCATTTGATTTTGAATTTAAAAGAGGAGGTTTGATGTTTTTCTTTTACCGTAAAATAAAAGGAAGAGGAAGAGGGAAATGTCAAGAATGAAGAATTGTCTTGTGTAGGATATTGTTTATTCTAAAATTTTCGGTAGACAGTACATAGAATTTCGTTCACATACAAATTGCGAATGACAGAAATAAAAATATGATCGTGCACAACAATGTGACACAATCCCTAAACAACAATAAATACACTGGTTATCTTATTCTGTGAAATTTCAAAAATACCATCGTTTATCGAAAAATGCGTCAAACGATAATTTAAATAGTTTTCAAATTAAAAAGTATGAAAAAATCGTATAAATTAAAAATATGTCAATAAAAATCAAATGTTTTATTAACAATTGATTTTCTTATTATTTATTCGAACGATTTCTTATTGTAAATAAATTTCCAAAATGAGTTCACCATTATTATTTATCAATTAAAAGGAGTTAAATAAGACTATTAAATCCATTTAATTAATATTTAATTCATAATTAAAATATTTAAATAATATTTATATTTGAATATAAGTTATTTATATTTTTTGGGAATGTTACATTCTCCCCTTTAAAAGAATTGTCCCCGGAATTCTCAAAGGAAGGAAGTGTCATCTCACCCTTAGGTTCTAACGTATATTATGGAAAATTTTGACAGCACCTTCTTTGCGCGGCTAGATCTGGAAAAAGTACAGCTCGCCATAATTTGTCCAAATCAACAAAGAAAACAAAAACCAAGTGACCTCCCATATCCGGGGCATAAAATCATCAATCAATCACCAATTTCTAAATCCACTACATACCTCTTTTGCGTTTTATTTTTAGCAAGCAACTTACTATCTTGATGCGAATGCAGATGCGCAAGCTATCAAATAGTGATATCTTGCTTCCATGTACCTACCTTGTACTTACATAATTCAAAAGAGAATCATGCTGACAAAAGAGCAATGCACCAACAACAGAAATAATATAATAACCATATGCAATAAGGCAATATGATACTGCTAATAATAATGATGCAACTTTAGTGTGACATAAAGCATGCAACCAAAAGCAATGTAACAACCATATGCAACAAAAGTACAGAGAATAATATCTAATAAGATACCATGCATCCAAACTTTTCAAAATATGAATTTAGAACTAAGTGCCCGAGTTTTTATATTTAAAATATATTTTCATGTTCCTCTAAAGTGAAATATATGAAAACCAAAATCAATTATGACAAGGAGGGGGATCCTCCTACCGAAGCATGGTATAACTCTAGAATCAAAACAACATGGATAATCCAGTGGTATTACAGTTCCTCCTAAAACAATAACCAAAGTAAACAAATATACCTGGCAAGTCTTCTGAATCAGAAAACTCCCAATCGCCCAACTTTAGTATTAGCAAAATATTTGAAAAACCACTTCACAAAAACTCCTCTCAAATATCCTGAAATAATAATACTTCACCAAAGTTTTCAAAATATTAATATTATTATTTCTTTCACAAATTCTTTCGAAGTCACTTTTCAAAAGCACCGAGATTTAAGTTTTAAAAACAACAACTTTAAAAATTCTTTGCTTATAAATCCATACTTCATAAACCATAGTATATAAAATCACATTATCAATCAAACCAAATTCCATAAAGGAATAAAATAACACTTAAGATTATTTAAAATGTTAAATGACTAACAAACAAGATTTAAAATTTTTCTCAGATTCACAACTTTCTCGATCATCCAAGGATATAAATAATTTCCTAAGCGTACCATTACGCTTATCAGCCTTTGGTTATTGCTTAGAAGATTTTCTAAGCTCCTTCAGACAAAATTGAAATTCACTCCCCAAACTTTCCTAAGCCCCACAACAAAGCATTCAAATATACTTAAGCCTGTATGATGTACATAAATCATCCGTACGCAATATCTGATCGACCACTTGCTCAGATACAAAAACTTTATTTTCGAACTAGTATCGCTCGCTCGACCTCCCTAGTGCGGACTCTGATCAGGTTCCTTGGTTAGTAACCTTTGTTCTACTTACATAGCTATATACTATAATAGAAAAACCTCATTATCAAATCAAGGATCTGAATCAAGTGTTCGCTGTCAAAAATCAAGTGATAAATCCTTTTTTGGACTGGTGTGAATCACTCCGAAGTTATGTACTCGAATAATAGATCAAGAACCGTGTGAATAAAATGATCTACGTGTAACTTACATACATAAACTTATTGGTTTCTTAACTACACCAATCTCTTTCTAAATCACATTCAATTTCATTTATAGTATTTCATTCACTACTATTTATGAATTTCTCCATAAATTTTCGCTTAAGTTTATAAATATTTTATAAAGACACATCTTTATAAAACATTAAATTAAAAACTTGTTCCACTTTTATTTACTTGTATAATATGCTTCTACATCCTAAGAGTTTATATAAAATGTCAACTTTAATTTATATTTTAAAATTCATTGAAGGCCCAAACGTAATATGGGTCTTAAAACCGAGTTGACTATTTTGACTTTTTTGGCTATCAAGTTTGGTAAGTAGCTAAGAAGAGTAGGATGCTGGTATCCAAACTCAATCCCAAAGTCTACTTTCCTTAAACACCCTTAAGGTAAAGATGTTTCTAGTCGGCCTAATAACATCAAATAGTTTATAAGACTTGGATGTTTAAACAAAACTATGGTTTTAATAAAACAATGCTTATTAAACCTTCCTATCCAATTTAACCCATTTAAAAACTTGAGTTAAATTACCTCTTTTTTATCTAAGAGTTTAAAATTTCATTTGCCTAATTATTCATTTATCAAAATAACTTTTTATTTTAAATCAATTTCCTATATGGAAACTTAAGAACTAAATACCCGATTTTTATTTCAAAACCCATTTTGAAATCATACTACATATACTTATTATATATAAAATAACTTCAACAATTTATTCACCAACGCTCATTTTGGGTTCGTTCGGATTCGAACTTATTTCGATCGCATAATGATAAAGAGAATAATTTACTCTGTGCACTATAATGTTCGCCTAAGCAAACATTCGATCATCACTTAAAAGATTATTTAGATTGCCACAAAACTAATCGAGATGTTTTCCTCGAATTATCCAAAGAAAATGTATCTTTATTAAAAATTCTCTTTGAAATATGTAGACTTATAAATATTTTCAAGAAATACCACCATTAATTTTCTCAAAATCCTTTTGAAATCATTTTAAGCAATACCAGAATTTAAAATTCTCCAAAATCCTTTTTACTTATAAAACACCCTTGGCAAATAATATAAATCACTTTATATATACTATATTCATATAAAATGTACCCTTAAAATCATCTTATATTATAATAATTCTCCTTTTTTATGATAGAGTTTCTCAAATATTTATTCTCTAGATGTCTTATCTTCCCATTTAGATTATATTAAACAACTTTATTTAAAAGATGACATTTAACTTAACATTTTCACCGGACACCTTATAATCAAATTGTGAAACTCAATTCACAAGTGGTTCTTTTTAATGTACTCACGGTTATCAAAACAATAAATGCTCATAAACGTATCGAGTATAAATTAATAATCAAGAAATAATAGTCAATGCACTTATACTATTCGAGCATGACAAATTAAACAACAATGATAATAAAGAAATATTATCATGAACAAATAAGCACACTATAAATAACTCTATAAATTTGAAAATTATTCCTTTATATATATAGAATATATAATCCTAGGTAAAATATTTCATTTACCAATTTTCAAAAATCAATATCGTGTCTGTTTACCTTGTTCAAGTGTTTTGAAATCCTAATCAACACCATGGCATCCTATGTCTTGACCAGAATTCAAAATCCAACTTAACAGACCAATTAACACGATACCATTTTATAGCAATAACAAATACGCTATTGGATATATAATACTCTCAACTCATTCTAGGGTGTCACTCGTTATCTCAAATGATTTTACCCTACCAAAACCAAGGTTCTCGCTTAATCTTCAGTTCTGATACCAGATGTAACCGCCATTTCGACCCTCAAACGACATTAATACATCTACGGTATTCAAATGTCGAGCATCCAAGTGCCGGAAAGGTGGATTGTTATGGTAAAAAGGAAAAAAAGAACAGGGGCAAACAAAATCTCACGGTGGAACGACAACATATACGATAACAAAGATAACAAAAGCTGTCACTCTAAGATACATAGTATATCAGAGTTAAAAACAAACCTCATTAGCTCGGACAGTTATAACTTCTTGACCTTACAATTGCTGATGGGTATGCATAATATTATAGCGGAAAATAAAAATACTACGGCAGATGAATATCCAGCTCTGCTCCATGAGCTTGATATCCCACCAACAACAACCTAGAAAAAGTCGGTCTGACCCGAGCATTATAATAAAATAACACTCAGATCAGTTTGGAAAACCAGCGTGAGAGAACTCAAGAAATATGGTGAACATATAATAATTCTGTGAGGCCGTGCCGATAAACACGGAACAAGTTTTTGCCTCACAAAAATAACATCCATACATGGAGAAATGGAAAACAAATTAGAAAAGCAATCCAAACAAAAAAGGATGGACACAAACGAGATCAAAATCTAAACTTATGGATTAGAAAAAAGTAATTAAATGTGTAATTAAGAAAGAATTAATTCTAAGGTTCGAATCAAACAAGGAAAATGAATTTATCCAACGTGACTAGGAGGGTGCACCCCTTACACCGAAAGTATACCTTTAAACAAAATACACTTGATAGAACATGTGTCACTCTTAGGAACTTCCAAGCTAGACCCCATTACACTTTTGCGGGCATCCAAATATTTCACATCAATGCATGCATGCCGAAACCTATCTAGATAGATACGAATATAACTTGATTTGTGCGACCCACATGGCTTTGCTCCCACTTGCACTTTGGTTTTAGTTCTTCGGTGTTGGATACCAATGCTCAAAATGAGCTATAAGTCGTCTTAGATTGACGAAGCATAAAGAAGAATTTCAAAATCGATAGTCGATAAATCAACTATTGGAAACAAACTAGTACTACCTTGGAGAAAACAATGAAGCTGGACAAGTTAGGGCAGCGTTGCTTCCTATCTTGACTCGACAACATTCTTAACTATAAGAATAGCAGGAGTTTAAATGCTCTAAATAAGCAACAAAATCGTCTTGAGTCGACGCATAAAAGAAGATAGCAGGATCGATAGTCAATGAGTCAACTATCAGAAATAAAAAAATGATCCTACATGAAAATTAAATCTCTTATGCTTATCATAACCCGTCAATCCCGAAATAGCACTACGTTGAGGAAAATAATGAAGCCGGACAGGTAAGGGCAGTGTTGCTTCCCATCTTGTCACGACAACATTCTTAACTTTAAGAATAACAAGAGTTCCTTCACGGTCTAGTGCTAAGTGTAAGACTAAATATTTTTGATAAACGAATCAAACTTTCAAAACATTCGACTCACACTTATGCTTGATTGTCACATCACAAATATTTTTAAAACATGTTAAAAACACTCTCTAAAATATTCTTTAAAGAGCAATTTATATTTATAAGTGTATTAAAAAGAAGGGTCAAAAACAAATATCATTAAAACATTGTTTACTATAAACCCAAAACCAATTACACTTAGCTTTTTCTTTAAAACCTTCCTTTTAAAGATCTTTTTCATTTATAAACATCATTTATAAATCAACTTATTATCATCTTTAAAACAAAACTGGTCCAAAGATTTAAGAATACCAACACTTATTAAGTCAAGGAACAAGTTTTCATAATAACTTAATGAAATCATTTATTAAAACAAAAATGTTATAATCCATGAATTCTTTCTCAATTCTCGGAAAACATTTATTACGACAATGGTGTTGTACTCCATGCTCCCATTTCACTTTTCAATAAACTCAAAAATACTTGAATATAGTTTTAAAACACAATTTCAAATATTACTTAGAAAAGCTTAAGTTTAAAATATATTAAAACTTGAAACCATTTCCTTTCCTTATTTCGAAATAAAATTTCTTCGTTGAAATTTATATTAAATCATTTAAAACACGTTTATAAATTCAAAATAATGTTAATCATCTCAAAAGATGATTGATATAACTCTTTTACAAATTTAAAACCACATAGATTATCCCGAAAGAAAATTAATTGAATTTATAACTCCTTTTATAAATTTTAAACACTTATCCTTTCTTTCAAAATTCTCAAAAATACTTGAAAATATAGTTTAAACAACTTCCAAAGTGCAAAAATGCGACCAAATATTCATTAACTAAAAATACAAGCACAAGTTCAACACACGCAAAGGTTGAAGGAGATGATATTTCATAAGTGTCAGTATAGCGATAATTACTATAACGACCTTACACAAATCAAACTATATGTCATAAATATTTTAACCAAACATCAATACAAGCAACATAAGAATATCAATAAATCGATATTGGCAAGATGCCCCTTAGGTTCTCTCAACAAAAGTCCGCTGTAAATCACATATCTGTATGTGCATTTCAAAGTGTTCCATAGTGACCTATTCACTACGTATACACTTCGACTTCCACTTGCTTTTGTTCCCTGTAAAACAATGGTTATTTATGTCATCCGCTTCCAACTAGGAATCAAATCCAAACAAACAATCAAACAACAATATATAAACTATCATTCAAGTATTCAATAATAATCTATAGCAATACATATATAATATAGTTTATCTAGAGGTGAGTTAACTCACCAAGATTCCAACGGATGCTTAAGCATTCCATTTTGATCTAAAATCAAACGACGTTCAATTTTAACTCAAAATTTAACTAGCTTTAAATTAAAAGAATCAACCTCTGATCCATATATAACATCGATACGAGTCCAACGCAAAAGGCCACATCCAAATCCGACTTTGTATAAGATAGTTATTGAGTTTATATGATTTGGAATTAATTAAATTAATAACTTAATTAACAAAACAAATCACCTAATTAGTCAATTAATCCTTCTCCCCAAATTGTACAATTCCTTGTGCATGATGATATGACACAACAACCAAAAACCACCCACTTCCATCATCGAATTCTCCCTACTTGTTCAACTAAATCATACACCATCGATTCCTATGAACTCCCCTTCACCGCTCTCCAACATGGACCCCAAGACTTGGCCATCACGACCCGACAATGCTCGAGTACTGTACACGATGACACACCACCCAAAACATAATCGACCGCCACCAAATTGCCACCACCGAAGCTCCTCGACACAACAAACGCGATGAAACTATCAGCTACACCTTAACTCCTCTTCAATCACCTACAAAATGTAATCCTACTTCAGTCTTTCAAAGTCAATCAATGCTAATCGCAACCGCACATGCCAAAACTTATATGGATTAGAAGCCTTCGATCGTACGAGTTCAATGGAACTAGTTTTGTAATTTTTCATTGAGTAATCCATTTGATTTTGAATTTAAAAGAGGAGGCTTGATGTTTTTCTTTTACCGTAAAATAAAAAGAAGTGGAAGAGGGAAAAGTTCAGAATGAAGAATTGTCTTGTGTAAGGTATTGTTTATTCTATAATTTTCGGTACGACGCTACACAGAATTTCGTTCGCGTACGAACCACAAATGGCAGAAATAAAAATACAATCATGCACAAAAATAGAACACAATTCCATAACAACTATAAATACAATGGTTACCTTATTTTATGAAAATTTTAAAATATCGTCTTTTACTGAAAAATACGTCAAATGATAATTTAAATATTTTCCTACCTAAAAATTATGGAAAAATCTTATAAATTCATTTACAAATACTTCAATAAAAATCAAATCGTTTTATGAATAATTGATTTTCTTATTATTTATTCGAACTATTTATTATTGTAAATAAATTTATAAAATTAGTTCATCATTATTATTTATTAATTAAAAGGAATTAAATAAGGCTATTAAATCCATTTAATTAATATTCAATTCATAATTCAGATAGTTAAATAGTCCCTATATTTGAATATAAGTTATTTATATGTTTTCGGGATGTTACGGGCAGCCTCAGAGGTAGCCACTGTGGAAGTAACAATGTTTATTGTAGGTTCTTTCAAAATTGGAGTTTATGATTTCGCTTGGTCCAAACCATTGGAGCCAGCGGGAACCTCAATAGCTTCTTTTCTTACAGCTGCATCCGGTGCTGCTAAGGTTGCCTTCCCTTTCTCCAGGGCCATGTTGCGCTCCTTATCTAAGAAAAGTAATTTTAGCTCGTCTTCGGTAACGCCATGGCCATCTTTGTCGGTCCTACAAAGGATCTCTTCTCAAACATCGGCCAGTGTAGTCGAGTAGTTGTCTCCAACTATTTCAGGTTCTTTTTTTTGATAATGCTAGTAAGGAATTGCTTGAGGTGGCTTCCACCTCTTCATTTGTTTTAGTGGCCTTTGCTTTGAGCTCCATGATCTCTTCTATGGCACTGAAGAGATCAATTTGAGCTTGGACATTTGATTCTGGCTCAGCCTTCAATTCAGCTTTCAGCTTGCTTACTTTATCCTTAAGCACTACAAGTTGCTTATCCTTGGTTTAAGCTATCCTTCATGTTTATCATTCAGACCATGGGCTTTCTTTAGCTGGTCATTTATGACATTGGTGGCTTGAGTGTGGATCTTGCACAACTTGGTTATTCTTGCCTCAGAGTCCTTGGCTGACTTTGGTGCTTCATCTCTTTCCTTGGTGATGTCATCCAATTCTGTCTTGTATTTATTAACTATCTTGTAGTGGTTAGCTCTCTTTGAGTCAAAAGAACAAATAAGTGTCTAGTTGATCCAATTCACATCAAAGAGGCGCTTGGTAAGCCTTTTACAGTCAAAAAACTAATTTGCAACCTTTTTAATTCCGTTAGTCCTTTTGTTTACTTCTGATCAAGTAATATCTCCGACATTATAATCAAACATAACCCATATTAGGCAGTAGTCGGGTAGAGCCACCCGCATCCTAGTAGTGATAGCTGTAGATGAGCCTACAAGGGGCGAAGGTGGAGCATCATAACATGTAACTTCTTTGGATTTAGGGAAGTAGAGATAGTAATTATAGGAGGTCAAGTCGATAGAGGTTGTTGAGAAGGTTGAGAGTGGAAACACGATTGAGTGGGGTCAAATTCACGCCTGGAGTGCTCGTGTGAACCCCACAGTTCATCTAAGCAGTGCTGTCTTTTTTCAACATCATAGTGTTCTTACCCTTCATCTTGGCACCTCTGCCTATCCTCCTCGTCTCGATGATTTTTATCCTTTCATCTTTTCCTTTCAAACTCATATTCCCGATGTGAGCTTGGGTGTTGATAGTTATCCTCTGGAGTTGAAGAATGATATTGGCCTACGCCCGAACAGAGACTCCCAAAATGATCTTTGCCCATTGAACTTTAAAAGAAGAAGGGATATATCAGAACAAAGATACTGAGTTAAGAACGAGTGCTTAGTGCTTGTGCTCATGACATTAAATGTGTGTGCGGTGTTAGTGTTTCCTTAAGTAATATATGGACCATGCTCAAGGGGCCCCAACAATGGAGTTTCATTACCCTTGATAAGAATATACCTTACAAGGAAGTTGAATTCAAGAGTGCTTGTGTTGAGGATATCTCCGAAGCTTACTCCCCCAGAGCAAAAAGCAGATAAGTTACCAAGATTTCCTAGGGAAATAAAGATGTTCTCCGAGGAACCCACAGGAGGAGTGGCTTTTTCAATTAGTTCGAGGCTTAGACCGATCGTGAGCTATGGAGATTTGATAATCAATTGCTTCAGTTGAGAAGGTACTGTGATAATGGTGCCTTCAGGAGACATTCCTCCATATGACTCATCCCCATTGAGATTGAAGTCTTCGTCATCGTCATCCTCTTCTACCTCTTTGTATCCTTTTTCTTCCTCTCCTCCTTCACCTCTTTCCTCAATGATGTTATCTTCCTCTCTTATTTCCTCCTCGCCCATATTTGTATCGCCACTTGACCCTCTACATCCCCCTGACCTTCATCATCAGCATCATAAGCTGGGCAAAGGGACTAACGGTGGCCCTCGAGATTTCTTGGTGGGAATTTTGTTTAGAACGGTGCTCCTACCATTATATTGAAGGTGATACTAGTAGAGGTAAGCATTCATTGGAAGATAGGAAGTCGCACGGTGTTCGTACTCAGTTCCTATCAAGAAATTTAAAATATGGGCATGTTCATTGGTAACCTCTCATTCCAGGAGATCAGTGGAGGATACAGAAAAGAAGTTTGATGCTTGAGTGAAGAAAAGCCAAGTATGAAGGAGACTTCGGATAAAATGACTTACGTCCAGTCAATCAAAAACGGTTAAAGCCTTTGAGACAACGAATGAAGAAATATTCACTCTTGAAGTAGCTACGCTTATTGTGAAGCACCTCGATGACGTTGTAGCAGTGTGGCCTCGACTATCAACAAAGATGGCAAATCCTACCTCTTCTTGAATCTCAAAAGGTAAGTTAGCTTTTTGAAGGTAGGAGAACAGTTCAATTGCATTATGAAAAGGATATATATATATATCTGTGTGTGTATAATTTATCAAGGCGTAGCCATTGGGATGTACTTACATGGGAGACAGCCCGATTTCTTGAAGAAAAAACTTGATGAAGCCATTGAATGGCAGTAGGGCTCTAAATAAGCACGTGTATTTATTGCATGCTGTAAAGTTCGAAGGCGGGAGATGAGTATATTGGTCAATTGTGGAAAAGAGAACCTCATCTTTGGGAATCCCATGCTTAAGGCAGATTAAGTGGAGTGACTCTGCCATCAACATAGATGGTGTCTGGTCTCGAGGATTGTCTAAGACCATCAAATCAGGTCGTTCATTTATTGTAGGGAGCTTGACTTTGGGATTGTGCGTTAGGAGAAGCATGTAGTTGAAGTTCTTAGATTATAGAACGCCTCACTCCAGATGGAGTATACGTAGAAGCTTGGGCAGTAGAAGTGCCCGTCTTTGGAGGGGTGGAAGGGCCAATGTTGACCTTAAAATGAGGAGATCATCTGGTCATTTTTGAACAAAAAAGATTGATGGAGAACGTAATCACATTTTTACTTTAAAGATTCACTATAATTAAAACACATGCAGCCAATGTGCATGATTCAACAGATGTCGATGTGTGTTGACCAATCGGATTCTGAACATCAACTGTGGTAGTGTGGAGTGTTAGTCTATGCAGTGTGCGTCCTATGTTCAGAGAATGGTTTGCAGAACACTTTGTATGGATAGCCCACTCGTGCTGGCAGAAATAAGCTTCATCACACGATGGAACGATGTGTTGGATCTACCCATTATCGTGTAGTGAATGATAAAAGAACCGTTGTTCGGAGCAACATGGAGCTTTCTTTACAGGAATATAGGATCGTGGCATTCAACTTGAAGTGTTGACTTGTACTCATCCAGATGTTGGAGTGCATTTGATGCGATTGCTCTTTAGGACCATCTCATCAAAGTTTGACCATCGATTCATAGTCGACTAAAGTTCGACAAATCCAACAATGCCACTATTGTTTGGTGCCACGTATATAGAATCAAAAATGACAATGGAAAGGCCTCAGAGCAAGGGCTTTATGGACTTGGAGTCGACACCATGCATGAGAAGTTTGGAAAATTTGGAAGAATTCTTGAGGTTGCTTAGTGCGAACTTTGTTAAAATTGAACCTTTCAAAAACCCTTGCCTCATCTCAACTTTGCCATGTTAAATGAAGGGTCAACTTGTAATCGGTTATGAATCAAACACCGTAGCCACTTCCTGGCCATGACTTGGCTACAAAGATAAGAGGTTGGCGACATCAACCATGACATCACTTACAATGCCAAAACCCTAGGCCAAGGACCCACCTTTGGATTCGTTCTAATTATAGAAATAGAAAGTTGAGGTGGAGAACTCGGCACCTAATTGAATTCAATAGCAACAAAGTAGGTGGTGGTAATGTTGTAGGTGGCGGCGGCACTGATGGTGGTGGTGTTAGCAACGAAGGCAAATAAACGACAGTGGTTAGAAGATAAAAATCGCCAAGAGAAGAAAATAAGATGCTAGTAAATGGATTCAGGTGGAGTAAAAATTTGGCCTAGTTTTGTATATATACCACTCTTCGTAAATCTTGTCGGTACTAACATGTTTATCGGTTTTGACATGTTTTATTTATTTATTTTTTAGAAAAATGGGGAAATGAAAGAAAAGAGAAAAAAGAGAAGGGAGAGAGCTTACTTGTTTGAGATACAACGTAGCTTCCAGGACGATGGGAACTTCCACTTGGTTGCTGAAGGAAAGATGGTACATCCATTATTTGAAGTGATGAACAGATGTTCTTGTAGTAGATACAATGCTTTAAAGGTAATGATTGGCTAATCAGTGACCCATATGCAGCTGAGACTATATCGCTTTTCTTGATCTAAAGCATGCTTTGTTTCACGAAAGCATACTTTGGGGGGAAAGTTATCCAACGTTTGAACCATATAGCTTCCAAGCGAATCTAGATGTTGAGAAGATGGAATGGATCAAGAACTTGGGGCATGCTTGGAATGACAAGATGGGATAACACAAAAAGTTTGAAGCAAAATATAGGAAACCCAACATGGTCGATACCAACCATAATTGTGATTGGTACCGAGTAGATTTAAGGGGGAACCCACACACGAACTTTGGAGGCTTGGGACCTATGGAGGGACATGATAGCTTGTATCACTATAACAACCAATATGGTTGGTGTGGATCATAATTGTGGTTGGTATCGACATGATTTTATTTCTCAGAATTGGCCCATTCTCTCTCCTTGGCTTCGTGAATCCGATCTCTTATCTAGTCTTTATAATCTAGCAACAACGGTGGAGGATTATACTGTAAATATGGGAGTTAGAGGAATGTGAAAAAAACTTTTACTCTCGTCAATCTTTGAGCCACCATTCTTCAAACCCCCATTTTGACAAAACCAATTGAGCCATAAATTGTTTCCAAACTAGAGATTACTCTGTTTTCTAGATAGAAAATCATTGTAAATTCATTTGTATTCATGAAAAACCCATAATTGATAACATTAAGTGGACGTAAGCACATTGTTTGGCCGAAAACTATAAAAGCTTGTGCATTCTTGTTGTTTTTGCTTACTTGTGTTAGATCCATTCTCATTTCGATTGATTGAGGGTGTTGCATCACATTTTAACTCAACATGACTTTTAACGTTTAGATTTAGGCATTTAAAACAATCAAATCCTAAATTTTGAATTGTAACTATTAAATAGGAAACTTTGAATTGTACATGGGTTCTTTTGTCCTAAAGCTTATTAAAAAATTAATGATGTATGTAAAGTAGTTTATGATGTATGAATAGAATTTGTCTTATTGAGAATAGACGTCTGGACCATGATTGAACAGATGAAAGTGAAAAATGTATGAAAGCCATCGAAAGCTATCGAAGGACCTTCTAAGCTACAAGGAACGGCTGCCAAGTCCCTAGAATTAGAAGATGACGGAAGAAAAGTCCCTCCCGAAAAAGTTATGAAAATTTGGTCCCTATTTTTAGTTTTTAACTAATTTATGCTACTTTTGCCCCCGATTTCAATGCTGGGTCGATTTTCTAGAAGGGGACAATTTGGTAAAAAATAACAAAATAGGGACCTAATTTATATGAGTTTATTAGTAGGGACTTTTTGTGCATGGGCTTTGAGAATATGAACCTTTGGTCCAAACCCCCAATAAATTAAGCTTGATCATTTGATGTAATTTAATATGATCTGAGAAAAATAAAGGCAGAGAGTAAATATGTTTTGTTCCATGAAGAATATGTTTTGTCATAATTGTTACCTTATTTAATTTAATTATGTACTGGAAAATTTATAGTGTGTGATATGCACGCAATCAATTATCTGACAAAATCAACTTATAATTCGTTCATGTAGGTTGTTTAATGTAAAAATAATAAATATAACCACATGTCCAACATTATCTACATGGAATATGAATCACCAAATATCATAAGTATTTTCAAATTGTTCTTTTTTTTGTTTGTGTTTTTTATATGCTATTCTTATTATAAATTTCATTGCAATTTTTATTTGTTGTTAGGTAAAGTTGAAGAGATCAAATATTAATGTGAAAAAGCGGAACTAAAGCTTAGCCATGTTTTAACAGTTTCTTTGCTGCTTTTGAAATTAACAGGGACAAAGTTAGTCCAGACTATTGTTAAAGTAATGGGAAATGAGTTGAACAAAGTTAGTCCAAGCTATTATAGATGTGGTTTCATGTGTGGGTTATATACGTAGCATGTAGCTCTCATTTAAGAACACGAAACATGTAACTACTTTCACTGTAAATCTATACCTTAAACATGAAATATAACAAATTGTTTATCGGTTACCGTTTGTCATTTTGTTTGCTATTCATCAAAAAGTTTGTGAATTATAGTATGTCATTTTGTTTCCTCCTCATCGCAAAATGCTACCGTGTCTATTTCAAATTAACTACTATATCTACTAAAGAAAATCCTCTATTTCTGTTAGGAATCAAAGTTGTTGTCTTGGATATTCATTAACATGCAAGGATAATTCACAATTCCGCAGATTATTACCGTTCTTTTTGGTTAAGTAAGGTCGGTCTAGTCTAAAGCTTATTTTCATATTTGATACAAAAATTCCATGAACATGTCCATCAGATGTTGATGCTTATTAAAAGTCAGTATTCCAAAAGAATGCAACATTACAGACACGTCAAAGCCATTTTATAAAATCCAAAAAAACCTTACAAACATCGTTCTTTAATACAAGTTTCTCTTGCACACATGCATCGCACGTGCCAAAGTACTTATATATATATATATACCTTTCAATATATGTATATATATATATTATAAAATATAATATCAAATTATGAAAATTAATATATCTATATACATATATGTGCATAACGATTGAAGCATGATTTAACTTTATAGATGATTAGTATAGGATTTCAACAAAGTATATTTCAAAGCTTAAGGCTCTAATGAGAACCTAGTGATTAAACTCAATTAATTCAATTGAATATTTTGACCAGACTTTCCTATCTGTACTATCTGTTTTGTTATCTTTATAAGAAGTTTGATATATATGCAATATTTATCTTTCATCTTCTTTAATCCCATCTCAAATGCATAATCCTCATAATTTGTTGCATAAATTTTAGATTGAAGTCCAAATCTTTATTTAATGTTTGCATTAGCAACGTTCTCATTTGCAAAATATGACATAACACATTAGTGACATACACGTTTTATTCTTCCCCTCCATTAAATATTATTCCAACAAATTTTTTCTTGAATTTTTTATTCTTTTTAACTTGAAACATAATTGTGATAATTACTTACATAATTCATTCCAAAAAAATGCATTTTCAGTTCAAAACTATAAAAAAATTCCTAACAATTTCTTGTCATGAATTTTGTCCTTCGGCATTAAGTAAGGATTCATATCGACCATAAATCAAACAAATCAATACTTGTTCTTTATGTTCTAAATACAAGCTCTTCATCTTCTCCATAGTTTCAATACAAGTTTTTTTAATTTCCTCTGTTCCTTCCCATTTTCAATTTCCTCTCCATACTATTTCATTTTCATAATTTTTTCACTCATTTTTTAGTTTCATATGTATACTAGAATTTAGAAGAAAAAAAATTCTATTTGCGGTCCAAATAAAGATTCTTTTCAAAAAATATTTACTCAATATTTTTGATTTTTTAATATGACAAAATTTGAATCAATTAATCAATATTTTTCACTTTCATAATCAACATAATATTTATGATATCAAGTTGCCTGAGCTTACTTTAGCATTTAGGTTTCTATGTATATCTCCATTATCAAATTTATATAAGGAAATTAAGTTGGGTGAAGTGTTGTGACGACCCACCTCCTCGACCTTCGAAAATCGGTACTAATACTTCCTCGGTATTCATGTGCCGCAGATCGAAGTGTCGGAGTGGCTGATTATTATAGAGTAAAAAAAATAAAGACAGAATAGAATCTTACATAAATGGAATAACATATATTATTTCAATATATATGATCTTTACAGTGGAAATTTTAAATACATTTATCAAAGTCTATCTTATAAATCTTCCTGGATAGTTATAGATCTTTGTCCTTATAAATGCTGAATACAATCAGTAAACTAATGAAGCAGAAATGGAAATGGAGAACTATCTACAGGAACATCTTTAGCTCCAGACTTCAAGCTCCATCACAATGCTCCAAGTTAAACCTGACTACTTGGCTGCCCGGAAAAATAGGGCACTCAGATTTTAAGGGAAAAGAAAATAAACTATGGGTCAGTCATGGGACTGGTGTGAGAAACTCAAAATACGGATGTTTAAAAACAAAGGGTATCTCATAACACCACACCACAAATAAGGAACGGGTTTTTACCTTATGGTAACCAAAATCTTTACTATGCAGAATCTGGAAATATTATTTTTAATGACATTCTTGTGAAAACACTTTCAAGTAAACTTAAATAATCTTAGCCAAAATTGTTACATTGATTAAACTCCAGCATAATAGGTTCTACAATCAAGTCCGAAGACACTTATTGGAGAATGAATTTCCATACAATGGTAGGTAAGGAACTACCTTCCGTACAGCACATCTCTAGAGGGATGTACTGAGGATCAACACCTCTAAAACCTCTGTACTTAGCAAGACCGACCTACCCGCATACCCATCTGGTGGTAGATCGAACCAAATACAACATCACCCCGATCATTCCCGACCTATCCGAGAGCTTAGCATGCACAACATAACCAATATATAGAGGGTAATCTAGAAAAGTGATTACCATACCCTAATTGTTGTGAACCACATAGCCTTACAGCATGCCCTGTTTAAGCCATTTCTGGGTGATGATTCTCGAAGTAACGATTATCTTTCACATATCACATTCCACTTTGAATGCCACAATGCCAATTCCATCACACACTATTGATTTCCACAAATGTACAACCTCTAAGCTCATACGTCCCAGAGAAGGGTGTTAAGTGTAAGAGAGTTACTTCCTACCATACCAAACAGATGTACGTTTGTAAAAATCAATGTATGCCTATGTTAGAAATGCAATGTCAGACATTCATCCATACAAGTTGTCTAGGAACAGAACAAACCGAAGGAACTCTCGTACTACATCCTGTCTGGAGTTACCCTTAGGATTAGTAGCGAACAACCCTTACATTGAAGATCAAATGAAGATATTATTACCATATATATGATATGGGAAATTTCTCTCGAGGTTCAGTGACAAGCAGTCCTACATTCCATCTTATCATTCCATGTCTTCACCTTCGAACACGTAAATTGGTTCGAAGTGGTTTTCGGATAGGAATCTGTAACACCGCTAATTTTTGATAGTATTATTCAGAAGATTTAATTGGATAAATTAAATAGAATAATGTAAATGTTAAGTGATAAGGGGATTGAGATTTGAATAAATATAATTAAGGCCATGCTCAATTAACTAATTAAATGGGCTTAAGAATGGGTTATAAGTTAATTAATTTACATAAGGGTATATTGGGAATTTGCCGCACACAACCCTTACCCTTATATATTCTCGTTCCTACCATTTCATTTCCTATTCACGACATTTTGAAAACACAAAACAAAAACGTAAAGAGGAGCCGGCCATTAACAAGAAGAATTCAATCAAAAGATAGGGATTTAAGCTTAGGGGAAATTAATCTCAATCCAATCTCCTTATCTTAATCAAGGTGAATAATAATTCATTTCATCTCTATTTTATTTTATAATCATATGTTTTCGGATTTAAGGGTAAATTCATTTTATGATGATTTGGATGATGATATGCTTCAATTACAAATTTGTCTGATTTAAACAAGAATGTTTAAATAAGATTATATGCGGTTTTAGGGTAAAACCGATTGATATCGATGTTTAAATGCCATGGAAAAATTTTGTGTTGTGTAAAAAATGATTTTGGAGTTGGGTTTTAATTTTGATAATTTTCCAAGTTATGGAAAGATTACTATGAATTGTCAACGGAAAATATGGTTAATTGGGTTTATAAATTTATTTCAAAAATTATATTGAGAATTTAGGTCCAAAATTTTGATATGTTAGATAACATGATTAAAGTGAATTTTTGGGGATTTTTCCTAAGTAATTTGCTATGCAAATTAAATTATTTAAGAAGAATGACTTATATGCAATATTGGTTTTTCTTAATTGAAGGGTTTATTTGCTAAGTTAACCACGGTTTAGATCTAAAATTAGCGGCAGTTATTTTAGTAAAGAATTAAAAATGTTAAGGCAACCAATCTTGTGTATACATGTGGCAGGTTAGTTAGAAAGTATTTGCCTTAATTGGCATTAATCAGTTTTTACCCAAAAAAGTTGGTTTCGTCTTCTTTAGAAGTACCTTTCGACTTAGAGCTTCTGCCATCAATAGAGTCGAAACCCCACTAAGCCGAAACCAATACACAAGGTATCACTTAGATGGTACGTAGTGGATTAGAGAAAGGTGGAAGGCATGGTGTCGAAAGCATAGCTTACGATGGGGTCGATACCTTTTTGTTTGTTTTGAAAATTGAAGCGCCTGCCTTTGTTTTAATTAAAGCCTTCGAAGGAGTCGAAGCATATGTTTTTGAAAGAGGTTTTCTAAATGCTTTCGAAGGGGTTGATAACATCTTATGTTTTAAAGAATAAGCTTTCTAATGGGTTGCTAACATCTTATGTTTTAAAGAATAAGCTTTCGAATGGGTTTCTTTACTTATAAAAATATGCTTTCGAAAGAAGGGGTTCCGACCTAGTCAAAGCCCTGCTGCCATTCTTTAGACTTTCGAGTGTATTGAAGTCATCAATGCTTTCGAAAGGTAGTGCTTGTTTTAAGCCACTTCCTAAATGCTTTCGAAAGGGTCCAAGGGTTTCGAGGGCAATGGCTTCGAAAGGGGGTTTCGATGCTATCCTTCAGTGTTTTGTTTAAAGGGTCTGAGGCTTTCGAAAGGGATGGTGCCGACGCCATCAAGTTTTCCCCAACATTTTTATATACTAAAGGATGGTTTCAAAAGAGATACTTTCGTTTATATTCACTTTGACCCAAATAATATTTTAAGTATAAACCCAATGGTTTTGAAAGGGGGACTTTCAATGGTTTCGGAAGGGATACTACCAATGGTTTCGAAAAGGGGACTTTCAATGATTTCGGAAGGGATACTTCTAAAGGTTTCGAAAGGGGTACTTTCAATGGTTTCGAAGTTATGCTTCTAAGTGTTATTAACTAATACTTTAATACATTCGAAAGGTTTCGAAAGAGAAGTTTTAAAGTGTTTCGAAAGGCAGGGGCCTAATGTTTTGAAAAGAAATTTATATGCTTTCGAAGGAGGTTATCCAGTGAGGTCAAAAGCAAGGTTTCAACAGCCTTAGTTTTCAAAGCAAATAACCCAATCTCATTTTTAAGAAAAACCATGGCATAAATAAATATATAAAGTGCTTTGAAAAGGAGTTTTTGAAGAAGTTTTCTTTGGTTAAAAATGTTGAGGGGATTAACCAAGTTATTGTGTATGCTTCTTCATATATGTATATATTCACATTGTAATGGACCCATAACTGAATTTTGGGGAAAGGCAGAATAACCAGCTAGGTTGACCCAATCGTGAATATAAATTAAGATAACCCCTGAATAAGTAGAATTGCATCCAATAGGACAAGAAGACCAGAATATAGGATGCTAAACTATTAAAGGAGCCAATAGGTTCTCAATAAGCCCATAAAAACTGTGTATAAGAAAAGATATTGGCAGGGGCTAATAGGTTCATAGTTAGCCCATAAAAACTATGTATAAAGGAAGATGTCAGAAAGATAGGTTCATAGTAAGCCTATGAAAACTATGATTTGATACTGGTAGGGGCCAGTAGGTTTGTAGTTAGCCCACGAAAACTATATCCAGATTAAGATATTGACATATGTCAATAGGTTCCTAATCATCCCATGAAAACTAAGATAAGAAGAAAAGATATTGGAGTTACCAATAGGTTCCTAGTCAACCCATGAAAACTAGGATAAGTGTAAAGATATTGGAGTCACCAACAGGTTCATAGTGATCCCATGAAAACTATGTAATTGGACAGGGAGTCCTTAAACATTTTACCAGTTATTAGTCAGCCCATGAAAACTAATAGGTTAATAGTAAACCTAGAAATTATAATTGAGACAGATAGTCAGAATGAATGGGGATGGGTAATCTAGAAGTGATTCATTTGTTTTGCATATCATTATATCATATTGTTTTGAATTGTTTTAACCATTGTGGATGCAGGAGCATGGTATATGGTTTATAAATGTTCTAAGATACTAGTGAGGGGAAAACCCGTTCCACTAAGTGGCGTGCTCTCAATAGATATCTAAATGGTTTGAGATGGTTGATTATTATTCATATCAGGCTTTATGTCTGACTCAAAGTTTTTGTTTTCCTCTTAAACTCTTGGGTACTCAATTGATTTTTGAGTAGTTTGAGAGTTAAGGTTTTTAGGTACCTCATTAGATGAACAAAGCTTCCGGAGACGTGCAAGAGGCATGACAGATATCTAGAATTATCATTTATTTGATTCCGCTATGTTGTTTGTAATGCCAAGGTTGTTATATTTCCAGTATATACTCTGATCATCCAAGGGGGCATCTTCATATGTCGCTCTTGGCATATGTTGTAATAAATATATTTTCTCTGAACGTGGTTGACGATTGTGGGATTATGTAATGAATTGGAAATGTTTTGAAATAGAATGTGATCTTGTTTGAGGTTTTAAATTTTTTCCATATTCATATGTTTCTGTGTATCAATGAATCTAACACCGCTGTATTTGGTCACCGAGGATAAATAACTATGGATGACTGCAGCATCAACAACCGTTAGTTTTGGGCCTCCAAGTAGGGTGATATTACAGAATCACCCAAATCCGATGTTGATTCCTTCGAACCAATCATCGATAAAAAGATGTTAAGTAAATAGGTGCTTATCATTTGATTAATTTCTTTCTCTTTATCAAAAAATATCTTTTAGAGAGAGATATATATCTTTAAAACATTTCTTTCCGGTATATACGGAATCATTAAACCTCTCTTTAACTTTGGAAACACAAAATCATAATCATTTCTCATAAATCACATTGCAAACCCTTATTGAGTAAAAATGGTCGATAGAAATTATACTGATTCTACTCCACGTCAATTTCTGTATACAACCTTTACTATCCATCGAATAATGGTGAAATCACCTTTTGAATTCACACAGATAGTACTCATTCCCTCCTTAAGATTTAATACCAAGCATAAGAAGTTATATCTATACAATCCAAGTTCTATGAAATTTAATTTGTAAATTCGAATCTTTTATACTTGCCTCGTTTTTTACATTTCGACCTTATCTATTCCTCGTTCACGAAAGAGGCCAAATGAGCTAGGGCACTGGTTGCTCCTGAACATCTCCTTAATTCAAGCACCTCACATTCAAATCTCACGAATAGAAAAATCCAGTCTACTCATCGGCTTTTAGAGCCAATATTAAATCACTTAATTATACAGCTTTTCTTTAAATCATTTATTTAAACTCCTTTAAAATAAATTGTAAAACCTCCACATTATCTTTAAAATACTTAATTATTTATTTGAAAATGGTTATAAAAGATTTGGGAAAGAATACTTACGTTTAAAGCCATATTTCAAAAGTTATTAAAAGTGCTACAAAAAGTGTTGCGAATAGTGTTTTTAAGGCTTATTTGATTAAAAAAACTTTTCGATCACCATTTTTATATCTCAAATATCTTTTAAAACATTTTAAAATATTTATAGAATTTATTCCATATTTTTAAAGAATTAGAAAAATCAATATTGCTTTGATTTCCGAACAGCCAAATCGCGACTATTTTGAAAACTTGTTTTGCTTATATTTCAAAATCTATTAAACGAAATCTCGATCTTTTCTTTTGTTTGAAAACTATGATTGTAGTGAGCTGAATTTTCTGTCATTTGATTTTTAATATTTAAATGGTTTTAAATGTTGGATTTGAAATATAAATTGATTTTGAACATGGAATTATGGTTGAATTCGAGAAATAAGTTTAAATCTCAAATATGGCGATTTGACGTAATACGAAAATAGTGCGAATGTTTGAAATTTGAATTAAATATGAATCGAAACAATTTCCATTGTGAATATAAATTCTATTTGAATTAGAATTGAGTGAGTAAGTTTTTAAAACTGGAATTTCAAGTTATTTCGTTAATTTTTGAAGTCGTTGATTTAATCGATGCGTAAAAATAGCGATCCGGGGCATAGCCTCAGAATTTGACAAAATCAGTTCCATTTGATCCATAATAGTGTATTATTATCGAGTTTTAAATTTCGTGGCGTTTGGAGTTACCGTTTGGTCGTACGGGATAGAAACACGTTGAAATTAATATTGAAAATTTAATATTTTTAATTGGGTTCAAATAGCTATCTACTTCATACGATCGAATTAGGCCTCGAGACAAGTTCCATTGCGTTCAGAATAGTGGTATAACATTAGAAACGCCAAGCGGCATGCCTCAGTAGGGATTCGGAATTTCGAGATATGTAAAACAGATATTTTGAAATTTAATAATATTATGAAATTTCAAAAGTCAAACTGTATTACACCAACCACCCTATGTGCCGCCCCTACACCTCTAAAATGCACCACCCTCACCAGTTTATAATCGCGTCTTCTCCTTCTTCTCTCAGGAACGAAAATAAAGAAAAAAAATCAAAATCAATTCGAAAAAAGAAAAAGAGTAGCCTCCTTCAATTAAAAATCAACAATTCAAGTCTGCTGCTCTTCGGCTTCTCCTCAACAAGACCTAGGATCGAACGACCATAGATTGTCGGAGAGCTAGAGGCTGAGTTGGGCGATGGTATCAAAAGGAGAATGGAGCGGCATGGTCAGAGGAGTGGATCGGCAGTGGTAGTGGTGCTAAGGCAGAGCGTGGTGGCGAAATTTTTCGTTTGAACGTCGACGATATAAATGGCTCGTTCTTGAGCTACAGGGTTGAAAGGAGGCAGCGTTGGCAGCATTGAGGACTTCTTGGGTGGGGCGATCCTGGGTGGAGGAGCGGTAGCCTGAAATGGCCTGAGGAGGTGGCGACGTTCAAGTTATCGTGGTTGATATCGTGACCTAGGAGCAAGTCGAGATGTTAGTGCATGAGTTAATTATGTGATTAAGTTTAATGAAGGTAATTAACGTTTTATAATCTGTTGATTAAATTAATTTATGGTTCAAATGTTTATAAATCCATAATTTTTCTGTACGAGGTCCAAAATGAACGAAACAAGTTGCGTTGCGCTCGTGGCATCGAATACTACGCGTAGAAATTAGTTTGGAATTTTTTGGAGTCAACTGGAATTTTAGATTAAATCGAAAGTTGTTCGATTTAATTTAAAATCTGGATGTTTGGCAAATTAAAAATCAAGGTGAGTAAATCTCACTCCTTTTGGATAACTGGTTTTATTTTAAAGTGTTAAATTTATTTATTGTTTATTTGGATGGATTGACAGTAATTTACCAGTTGGATGTTATATTATTTATAGTAATATATATATTAGTAGTTGGGTTTATTTCTCATCGATTGGAGCGGATGACCCTATATTACCGCGATATCCCACCTCAAAGCGGGATTGGTATTTTATGTTATATAACATCTGTGGATGCAGGGAAACATGCTGGAGGGATCTAACTGGATCCTCAAATATATTGATTTTTTTTCATATATAGCGATATATGACGTGATTGAATAATCTGTTATGGATTGTTGCGTGATTTGATTTATTGGATGCTATTGTAGCACTGGCCTTAATTTTGGTATTTTAAATACCACAAATATTATTTTTGAATTTGAAGGAATTAAAAGGAGATTTTGGATATAAAAATATTTATATCGAATTTGGATTATTTTAAAGGAAATTTATTTGGATAAAACAATGATTTGATTTTGGGTTGTACTTAACTATTCGAAAAATGTTTTAAATAGAGATTTTAAAATGATTTATATAAAGGATTTTTAACAATGGATTTTTAAATGATATTTCTGAAATATGGAAAAGAAGTTGATATCGATATTTAAAATAGATTTGTAAAATAAATGGGATTTATAAAGAAATGTATTCATAAATGAAATTTTATAAATGAGATTATTTTTATAAACAAGTAAATCCCAAATGGGTTTATAAACTTATAAACGATATTTATAAATAAGGGGAAATGATTATCAGTTGATAAATTAGAAATATAAATTTACAGTGTGAATTTATATCGAGATATGGAAATCGGTTTTTGTGAAAAATGGTGGATTCTATTTTTGAAATGAAAATGATTATGAAATTGAAATGTAGTCGATGTGATATGGATCGAGAGGGATTTATAAATTGAAATTGGTAGTATTGGATTTTAAAAATAGATTTTTGTCGAGAAACTAAACAAAAAAAATCCATGTAAAACAATTCAAATGTTCAGCTGGAGCAAAACAAGCTCCGATTCAAAGTTCCAGGCAAATTTTCAACTAGTTACAGAGGTTTAAAAGCCTTGAAATTTTGCAGGCATAGAGTTCAACAACTCTAATTTAAATAAAAAAACGGATACAATCGGATAAGAAACGAGAGAGATATGATCTCTCAAAGTTGAAACCAAACAGTGTTTTCACTATAAAAATCTGGGCAAAAACATGCTCTGAATCAATGTTCGACAACATATTTCTAAAAGCTACATAAGTCGAAATGACTTGAAATTTGACATGCATAAAGTTGCAACTCAAGAAAGTTTACACAGAAAATCAAAACAGTTCAAAAACGAATTTTTTTAGCAAATTTTTGGTTTCAACTTGCGATTTTTGGCATTGCATGATGTTTTTGATCGGCTTGATCCTAAGATGGAAGAGCCAATATTACCACTTATCCGTATTTCGGATTGGTGAGTTTTAGAAGATTTCATATGACGATTTTATGAATAATTTCATTGAATTTTCGTTGATTTTTGTTGTTTCTTTCATCAAGCTTTCAAAACCGTTTTCGAAAGATTTTTTTAGCTTTCGAAGTAAATATTTTACAATAATTATAAATAATTTAAAGCTATTAAAATTATACATTTTTCTATAATAAAAGAAATTCAAAAGTTATTTTCCAAACGATTTCGAAAATAGTTTTAAAAGCTTGTTTTCTATAATAATACATGTTTTTGTACTTTTCGGACGTATGAGAAAGAGAATTAAACGATTTAGTAAACTCACGTGTCCCATACCACGTGTTTTACTAAATCATTTATTAAATGATTTTCTTTTTCCCATGTACTCAACTCAAATAGTTGATGCTAGTTCATGTTCATAAATAAGAAGTGCTACATTTAATTATTAAGGGAAAATAGATCAATTTCACTTCAGACCTGCTTTTAAAATGGGATTTTTATTTATTAAACTATACAGTTAAATCTGTTCTAGTATTGAAATATTTTGAAAAGTGGATTATTCAAATATTTAATATTTATTTAAATGAATTCACATTTTTATAATAAGCTTTGTAAATCGATTAGTTTTATTTAAAAATGAATTGGAAATGAGTTATCGATGTTTATTTAAAGTGTTTTAATATTTTAAATAATTACTTAAACATGTTTTAAAAATAAATTATTATTCTTTAAAAATACCAATCTTATATATATAGAGTTTTGAAATGATTGTAATTTATTTATAAATCCTCTCAAGATCTGTAAACGGGGTTTATTTAACGGATATGATTTTTATAAGAGAAATCTTGTAATGGAATTCTGGAAACTTAAGGAAAACTTCCGGAATGTTGAAATACGAGTACTTCGAAAACGAATTAGAGTTCATAAAAGAAGTTAGAAATGGGTAGTTGGAATCATAGGCAAGTGTAATCGATTTTGGAAATTTTAAAGAAAATTAATTAATGAATTCCGGAAGCCTATAGAATTCGTTATAAATGAGTTAAGGAATTTACAAATAAATTGTAAAGGATTTTGAGAAATAGGAAATGAATGGAATCATTCCTAAGTATTGGAAATAAAAAGATTTTAGGAAAATATACCTATAAATATTTCCTAAGTATTGGACTGGAAGGATTTGAAATATTGAACTACGAGATTATTATTATAGAAATATTTTCAAAGTGTTGAATTACAGATGGAATTGGAAAAAATATATTTCTAAGTATTGATATGATTCAAAAATATCCTGTTATGGATATAAGTATTCGAAATTGTTTTAAAACATTGAATATACTGGAAAAGATGTGAATATTTATACCTTTGTAAAGATATTTTGAAATGGATGTTTTGAAAGATTTATAAAATTGGGCCTAATGACTGCTTATATGTGAAATTTGATAGTTAAATAACCGACTATCAAATCTGGCCAAATTCGTTGATCGTTCCGAAGAGACCGGGATCAGATTTAATTATCCGAAAACCACTTCGATCCGATTTGTGCATTACAAATTATGATATCATGAAGATAATAAAGACGATGATTTTGGAGATTTGGTTTTTTCAAACCCAGAACAATTTGTATGGATGAATGCTATCATTTGCATCATGGTCTGGAAGGCGGTGTTAGCATTTCAAGTATGAATGCTATTCTAAAGGTAAAACGTAGCCTCAATCCACATCAACCGGGAATGACTAAAAAAAGGGAGATGCAGTAGGGCTAAGTGGATCGCACCCAAGTAAGGTATGTTATCACTTTTCTAGATACCCTCGGATATATTATAATTATGGATATTGTTGTGCATGGAAAAGAGAGCGCTCGATAGGGTGGGAACACCCAGGGTGATAACATATTCGGTACTATTCATGAAGGGGTAGGCCGGTCCTGTGTTGGCAGGGATCATTAGGTACGATCTCGGTACATTCTTCTAGAGGTGTACTTTAGCGGGCGGTACCCCAGTAGCCCTATCGTTGTATGGAATCCAATATCCAATACGAGCCTATACGGTTTTAGATGTGCCTAACTATGCTGAAACGTGAGATGAAAGCATTTCAGATATTTTATAGTTTATTTTCTATAGATCCTGTTATAATATCAGATGATTTTAATATAAAATGTTTTGGTTATCGTAAGGTAAAAAACCATCGTATTTATGTGTGGCGTGGTCTTACGAGATACCTTTGTTTTTTCAAAGGATTTTGATAATAGTTTTCATTCAAATTGAGTGTGTTTTCTCATGCTGGTTATGCAGACTGACTCGGGTGTTATTTTATTATAATACTCGGGTCAAACCGAGTATTACAGATTCAGGTTAGAATAATATGGAGCATGAGAGACGTGTTGGAGAATTCTCAGGCGTATTCGACGTACTTAATTATATTCCGTTGTGTGTGGAGGCTGTATATTCAACACTTGTGAGGACAAGTTATTATAACTATCCGGATTGATATTGTTGACTATTGTACTCTGATGATTGCATGAATATTAATTTTACAGTTTCTTTTGTATAAAGATCAGTTATTATATACTATATATTGTTTCGCTGCGATTGTGAGATTCTATGTGTTGTTTCTTTTTCTATCTCTTCTTCTTCTTTCTTATAGTTATTCGTCCTTCCGTACAATTTGTGTTGGACAAGTGTGATTTAATGTCAGCTCAAAGGGTATGGAACGACGGATCGCTACACTTGGTATTAGAGCCATGTTGAGTGAATACCTAGGCTTTGGTAGGGAATACTCATTAGAGATAGGGTCAGTAGTACCTTAGAATGAGTTTGAGTGTATTAATAGATATAAGCGTGTATTTGTTAGTGAATATAAAATGTTTTATATTGTGTTGATTTATCTGTTGAGTGTTTATGAATTCTGGTCGGTACGGTCTGGGCAACTATATCGATAGGGGTTTCTAAACTCTGAACAGTTAAATCAACATAATATTGTTTTAAAGTGGGTAAATGAAATAATTTTTCCCAAAATTATATTTTGATATAAAAGAAATAATTTTCTGAAATTATTATAGTATATTGGTGTGTTTGGATGTTATTATTATAATCAAAACAAGATTATAAATTGGAATGGTCATGTATAACCAAATTAAAAGGTATAAGTATGAATTATACAAATGAGTTAAAACTAAAATTTGATTCGAACCAGAATTTGGAAATTTAAATCCTAGAAATTTCAGAAATGTTTGCCAAGTGTTTTGAAATAAATAATGGTAATATTACTGTTGAAATGTATTTGAATAGAAAATGTTTTTAAATGGATTTTGAAAGTGATAAAGCACTGAACTCACTACAGTCGCTGGAAAATAATCCTGGTGATGACTGTGCAGCATCATCAGTATTCATTTTCAAGTTTCTAAGTGGCGGATTGCTACTGTGATTATTTGGCTTCAGAATTATTTTGGTAAAATCAGGTTTTGATTTAAAAATTCCAAAAGTAAGATTTAATGTACAGAAAGGAATATTTATTTATACATGGGATTTCAAAATGATTTGAAATGAAACCGGGTGTTTGAATTCTGGAATATTCATTTGAATGTTTTATGAAACCAGAGAAGAAATAAGTTTTGAACTAAAACTTGAGAAATGTGAATTTCAATATGAAATAAAATTTAACGTGAGTAGAGTTAAATAGATTAAGTTCATAAATGGATTATAATTTAACTTAGGCTAAGTTAAATAAAAATTGGATAGGATTTGAAACAACATAAACTTGAATTGGATATAAAGTTTGAATTGTAAAGTGACTATATAACTATAAGTTATAAATTTTGAATGGAATAAAATTTAAGTGGAAAATTATGGAATTGTGAATAAATAAGTTTGAATAGCTTACAAAAAGGAGTTATATATGATTTCAGAATAATTTCAAATAAAACCCAGTTTAAAGTGATTAAACAATTGGTGGAGATGAGCAAAGCTAGAACTGCATTATAAATGAGATTAACTCATGTTAAGTTCAATGAAATTGGAATTGATCCAAAAATGGAATGGAATTTGATGGTAATAAAGTGAACTAATTAGACAAATTAATTAGTAAATTGAATTTGAATCGGAAATATTGAATGATTAAAGTGAATATGAACTTAAGTTTTAAAGTTGTATATAAACTTAAGTAATGGTATAAAATGTTTATAATAAGACTTAAGAAATAATTTTGATGGAATGATTTCCGAAATGAACTTAACTCAAGTAAATGAAATTAAAGTGAATTCAGGATGTGTTAAATGGAATTGGATTTGAATTTGTAATAGCTTAATAAAATGAATATAGACTTGAGTATGGAAATCAAATTGAAGGGAATCTAGAATTAATTGAAGGGAATCTAGAATTAATTAAGGGAGAGTAAGCTTAAACTTTGGAATGGAATTAAACCTTAATGGTTGAATACAATTTTGAATATGAGATGAGAATTTAACTTAAGTAAGTTAAATGAATGTTTTTTTTATGAATTGGTTCATATATGAATTGGCATGGAATAAAATATCGTTTAATATAAAATTGAGTGAACAAAATTTGTGAATCAATGAATCAATGGAAAGTTATATAAATTTATGTAGAAGCAATGTTGAGTGCAAATATGAATTGAATGCTAGTAAATTAGTTGTGAATTATTCGAATTGAATGAAATGGTATATAAATCAGTTGAAAGTAAATAATCGAATGGAAGATTATGACTAGAATTCAAGTGAGTTGTATGTGAACCAATTATAATTTGAATAAATGATTTATGGATCAAATTGGAAGTAAATAATTTGATGTTGGAACCTTTTATTTGCATGTACATTCTAATATACATGTCGTAACGTGTTTTGTTTATAAAATGGTTTATACATTCATGTATAACAAGTTCAGTTCATGCAAATGGCATGTTTAACTAGTTAAATAAATGAAATGTTATTAAATTTCATGTTTTTGAACTTACGTGTTTAAATTGAGGAAGCACATGTACAAGAAGGCCATTTGGCTATATTTTGATTGCGCGAGCTCGCTTAATAACGCTAAAATAAGATACGCTTACGAATTTAGCGCGAGAAAAATAAAAATATTGTTATATATTGCATTTTCTGGCCATGAGAGCCGATGTTTATCTTTTTATCATATCTGTGAAATTGCAAAAGGCTCTCCGTACAAGGGAGACTCTGCCAAAAATTTTTGAAAAGTTAGGGTGTTAGAAAAATTTTGGAAAATTTTTGTTAGCGAAAATTTGATTTCGAATTGTAATTGAAATAAGGATTTTGGTTTAGAAATGGAAACTAAATGTTTTTTATGGAACTAAAGGATTTAGAAAAGGGAAATATCGAGTTTTAACTAAGTGGGTTTTGATAACTTAATGGGTTTGTTGATTTTTTCCTACTTAGCCATTTCGGGGACGAAATTCTTTTAAGGGGGGAGGAATGTAACGACTCGGATTTTCCGTCGTTTGATTTTGAATAATTAAATAGTTTTAAATGTTGGATTTGAAATGTAAATTGATTTTGAATATGGAATTATGGTTGAATTCTAGAAATGAGTTTAAATCTCAAATATGGCGATTTGACGTAATACAGAAATAGTATGAATGATTAAAATTTGAATTAAATATGAATCAAAATGATTTCCAATGTGAATATAAATTCTATTTGAATTAGATTTGAATTGGTAAGATTTTAAAACTGGAATTTTAAGTGATTTCGCCAATTTTTGAAGTCGTCGATTTAATCGACACTTAAAAATAGCGATCCAGGGCACAGTCTCGGAATTCGACGAAACCAATTCCATTTGATCCGTAATAGTGTATTATTATCGGATTTCAAATTTTGTGACGTTTGGAGTTACCGTTTGGTCGTACGGGATAGAAACACGTTGAAATTAATATTGAAAATTTAATATTTTAAATTGGGTTCAAAAAGCTATCTTCTTCATACGATCGAATTAGGCCTCGAGACCAGTTCCATTGCGTTCGGAATAGTGGAACAACATTAGGAACGCCAGGCGGCATGCCTCAATAGGGGTTTGGAATTTCGAGATATGTAAAACGAGATATTTTGAAATTTAATAATATTATAAAATTTCAAAAGTCAAACTCTATTACACCAGCCACCCTAAGTGCTGCCCTACACCTTTGGAATGTGCCGCTCTCACTAGTTTATAATCGCGTCTTCTCCTTCTTCTTTCAGGAAGAAAAACAAAGAAAAAAAATCAAAATCAATTAGAAAAAAGAAAAAAAAAGAACAGCCTCCTTCAATTAAAAATCAACAATTCAAGTATGCTGCTCTTCGACTTCTCCTCAACAAGACCTAGGATCGAACGGCCACAGATTGTCGGAGAGCTAGAGGCCGAGTTGGGCGATGGTGTCAATAGAAGAATGGAGCGACGTGGTCAGAGGAGTGGACCGGCAGCAGTGGTTGGAGCTAAGGCGGAGCATGGCGACGAAATTTTTTGTTTGAACGGCGGTGACATAAATGGCTCATTCTCAAGCTATAGGGGGTGAAAGAAGGCAGTGTTGGCGGCATTGAGCACGTCTTGGGCGGGGCGACCCTGGGTGGAGGAGCGGCGGCCTGAAATGGCCTGAGGAGGTGGCGACGTTCAAGTTATCGTGGTCGATATCGTGACCTGGGAGCGAGTCAAGATGTTAGGGCGTGAGTTAATTACATGATTAAGTTTAATGAAGGTAATTAACATTTTATAATTTGTTGATTAAATTAATTTATGATTCAAATGTTTATAAATCCATATTTTTTTGTACGAGGTCCAAAATGAACGAAACAAGTTGCGTTGCGCTCGTGGCATCGAATACTACGCATAGAAATTGGTTTGGAATTTTTCGGAATCAGCTGGAATTTTAGATTAAATCAAACGTTGTTCGATTTAATTTATAATCTAGATGTTCGGCAAATTAAAAATCAAGATGAGTAAATCTCACTCCTTTTGGATAACTGGTTTTATTTTAAAATGTTAAATTTATTTATTGTTTGTTTGGATGAATTGACAATAATTTACCAGTTGGATGTTATATTATTTATAGTAATATATATATATTAGTAGTTGGGTTTATTTCCCGCCAATTGGAGCGGATGAGACACTATGCGCCCCGCATAATAGCGGATGACCCTATATTACCGCGATATCCTGCCTCGAAGTAGGATTTGTATTTTATGTCATATAACATTTGTGGATGCAAGGAAACAGGTTGGAGGGATCCAACTGGATTCCTCAAATATATTGTTTGTTTTTCATATATAGCGATATATGATGTGGTTGAATAATCTGGTATGGATTGTTGTGTGATTTGATTTATTGGATGCTATAGTAGCACTGGCCTTAATTTTGGTATTTTAAATACCATAAATATTATATTTGAATTTGAAGGAATTAAAAGGAAATTTTAAATATAAAAATATTTATATCGAATTTGGATTATTTTAAAGGAAATTGATTTGGATAAAACAATGATTTAGTTTTGGGTTGTACTTAACTATTCGAAAAATGTTTTAAATAGAGATTTTAAAATAATTTATATAAAGGGGTTTTTAGGCTCAAGGAAAAAGTTGAAGAAAAATTTAGTTATATGTACAAAAGTTTGCTTTTTAGATTGAAGGACACTTTCTAGTGTAAATCATAGAATGATAGTTGTAACTATCATTTTCTGTTTACACTAAAATGTGTCCTTCAGACTAAAAAGCAAACTTGTTGTCCCTGAGACTACATTTTTTTGCAACTTCTTCCTTGTGGATATTTTCCTGTTATATAAAGGATTTTTAACAATGGATTTTTAAATGATATTTTTGAAATATGGAAAAGAAGTTGAAATCGATATTTAAAATAGATATGTAAAATAAATGGGATTTATAAAGAAATGGATTCATAAATGAAAATTTATAAATGAGATTATTTTTATAAACGAGTGAATCCCAAACGAGGTTATAAACTTATAAATGATGTTTATATATATATATATATGGGGAAATGATTATCAGTTAATAAATTGGAAATATAATTTTACAGTGTGAATTTATTTCGAGATATGAAAATCGGTTTTTGGGAAAAATAGTGGATTCTATTTTTGAAATGTGAAAATGATTATGAAATTGAAATGTAGTCGATGTGATATGAATCGAGAGGGATTTAAAAATTGAAATTGGTAATATTGGATTTTAAAAATAGATTTTTGTCGAGAAATTAAAATTGTTTTAAAATGGGATTTTTATTTATTAAACTATATAGTTAAAGTTGTTCTAGTATTGAAATATTTCGAAAAGTGGATTATTCGAATATTTAATATTTATTGAAATGAATTCACATTTTTATAATAAGCTTTGTAAATCTATTTGTTTTATTTAAAAATGAATTGGAAATTAGTTATCGATGTTTATTTAAAGTGTTTTACTATTTTAAATAATTACTTAAACATGTTTTAAAAATAAATTATTATTCTTTAAAAATACTTATCTTATATATAGAGAGTTTTGAAATGATTGTGATTTATTTATAAATCCTCTCAAGATTTGTAAACGGGGTTTATTTAATGGATATGATTTTTATAAGAGAAATCTTGTAATGGAATTCTGGAAACTTAAGGAAAACTTCTGGAATGTTTAAATACGAGAACTTCGAAAACGAATTAGAGTTCATAAAAGAAGTTAGAAATGGGTAGTTGGAATCATAGACAAGTGTAATCGATTTTGGAAATTTTAAAGGAAACTAATTAATGAATTCCGAAAACCTATAGAATTCGTTATAAATGAGTTAAGGAATTTACAAATAAATTGTAAAGGATTTTGAGAAATAGGAAATAAATGGAATCTTTCCTAAGTATTGGAAATAAAAAGATTTTAGGAAAATATACTTATAAATATTTCCTAAGTATTGAACAGGTAGGATTTGAAATATTTAACTACGGGATTATTATTATAGAAATATTTTCAAAGTGTTGAATTATAAATGGAATTGGAAAAAAATATTTCTAAGTATTGATATGATTCAAAAACATCCAGTTATGGATATAAGTATTTGAAATTGTTTTAAACCATTGAATATACTATAAGAGATTTAAATATATATCTTTGTAAAGATATTTTGAAATGAATGTTTTGAAAGATTTATAAAATTGGGCCTAATGACTGCTTATATGTGAAATTTGATAGTTAAATAACTGACAATCCAATCTGGCCAAATTCGTTGATTGTTCCGAAGAGGCCGGGATGTGATTTAATTATCTGAAAACCACTTCGATCTGATTTGTGCGTTACGAATTGTGATATAGTAAAGATAATAAAGACGACGATTTTGGAGATTTGGTTTGTTCAAACCCAGAACAATTTGTATGGATGAATGCTATCATTTGCATTGTGGTCTGGAAGGCGGTGTTAGCATTTCAAGTATGAATGCTATTCTAAAGGTAAAACGTAGCCTCAAGCCTTATCAACCGGGAATGACTAATACAAAGGAGATGCAGCAGGGCTAAGTTGGTCGCACCCAAGTAGGGTATGTTATCACTTTTCTAGATATCCTCGGATATATTATAATTATGGATATGGTTGTGCATGGAAAAGAGAGCGCTCGATAGGGTGGGAACACCCGGGGTGATAACATATTCGGTACTATCCAGTAAGGGGTAGGCCGGTCCTGTGTTGGCAGGGATCGTTAGGTACGATCTCGGTACATTTTTCTAGAGGTGTACTGTGGCGGGCGGTACCCAAGTAGCCCTATCATTGTATGGAATCCAATATCCAATATGAGCATGTACGGTTTTAGATGTGCCCAACTATGCTCAAACGTGAGATGCAAGCATTTCAGATATTTTATACTTTATTTTCTATAGACCCTATTATAATATTAGATGATTTTGATATAAAATGTTTTGGTTATCGTAAAGTAAAAACCTATCGTATTTATGTGTGGCATGGTCTTACGAGATACCTTTGTTTTTTCAATGGATTTTGATAATAGTAATAATTCAAATTAAGTGTGTTTTCTCACGCTGGTTTTGCAGACTGACTTGGGTGTTATTTTATTATAATACTCGGGTCAGACCGAGTATTACAGATTCAGATTAGAATGCTATGGAGCACAGGAGAAGTGCTAGAGGATTCTCAGGCGTATTCCACGTACTTGATTATATTCCGCTGTGTGTGTAGGCTGTATATTCAACACTTGTGAGAACAAGTTATTATAACTGTCCGTATTGATATTGTTGACTGTTGTACTCTGATGATTGCATTAATATTAATTGTTACAGTTTCTTTTGTATAAAGATCGGTTATTATATATTATATATTGTTCCACTGCGATTGTGATATTCTATGTGTTGTTTCTTTTTCTATCTCTTCTTCTTCTTTCTCATAGTTATTCGTCTTTTCATACAATTTGTGTTGGACAAGTGCGATTTAATGTCAGCTCAAAGGGTACGGAACAATGGGTCGCTACATTTATTATAAGAGTTCGAAAATTTTTATTCCAAGGAATTTCGACTCCAAATCCATTTTATAAATGGATTTAACTTTCTACGACGCGAAATCATGAACTGCCATTGCGCAACGCGCCTATTTTTGACTCAACTTTCATAACTTGTCAAAACTTCACCAAATTGGGTTTTAGTGTTTATAAAACATTCATAAACCATTTTAAACCATTTTAAAGAGGTTTAACGATCTCATATACACCATTTCATTTATTAAATGAAAGTGATTTCCATTGTGATATTCGACGTGTATTAAACGTGAATTGTTTGCACATTCAAACAAACATATTATCTTATCCAAACATGGTTCACAATCATCACAACCAAGCATAACCAAACATATATATCATCCAATATATCATAATATAAATAGATTTTCTCACCTTCATTGGTTTCTAACTTTATGAAAATTCGCTATAGCTTTGCTACGATCGAATCAAAGCCTATGGAATCGAGCTTTGGACCATTGGAAAGTCATGGCCCAAGCTTGCAAGTTCGAGTTGCTCGACCTTGGGTGGTAGGATGTGGTAGCCGTGAGTTTAGAGAGAGGAGAGGAGTGGTTTGAGATTGTTTTGAAGGGATTGCTAATGTATATATACTTATATAAATTTATTTTATTTTTGCTAATTTTTCATAATTTTCCTAAGTAGAGAAGCCATTAAAGATGAGTATAAAGATATAAATAAGCTTAGGAATTTATGAACAAATGAAGTGAAGATGGTGGGTGGTATTTATAGGCAAAAAATGTGAACTAAAATATCATGGTATTTATGTGCATATACATCACCATTTCATCACCACCACACTCTCCTCCTCCATCACTATGCACGGTCAAACACCCCCCTCCATGTATGTAGCCATGTGTGTGAGTTGATGTGGGTAAGAGTGAAGTGAAGTTTGCCTTTTCAGTGTGAAATATCTTAGATATTTTTTTGTAATACATACATACATACACACACATATATATATAAGTGTATATGTATATTTGTATGTATATATGTGTTCATGTATATGTTAGGGTGTGCATGTGTATGTTATGTATCTGCACAAGACATATAGACAAGGTTGCATGAACAACTTCCGTTCGTTATCGAGAAGTCGATTCCCGATCACGTTTTCACTTATAAATTAATTTGCATATAAATGTAATCAAAATTTGAAAACTATTTTATTATCATTTTTAACTAATTAAAATGATCACATTTGATTTGTAAAATCATATAGATTAATATTAAACAATTGTTTACAAAAAGCGCTGTTATATCGATAAAGCGATACGACTTTTCTTATATTTTCAAATCAAGTATATATCTTTATAAAACTATTATAAATGATTTATTATCACTTCAGATCAAATTAAAATGAATTATTATCATTTAAAAACAATTATTTGAATAATTATAATAATTATTAAATCATTAAATCTTAATTTAAATCATAAATCAATTATTAAATATGATGCAATTATTGATGATGTCATAAATACGTTTTATTTCCCAAAAATAAATTAATTAATTTTATTTCATATTCTTCTTTAAACTGGTAAATAAGTATATGTATTCAGCTCCGTGCACGACTTCTGATAATTATAGAGCTATTTATTGATAAAACGGTTTTCGACCATTTTATCGATATTTTTCCAAAGTATATATTTTTGTAAATACTTATTCAAAAATAAGATTACCATCATTCTTGTTCAAAACATCATAATCTATGTTTTTTAAAAAGCTTATATTTGAATATTTTAAAAATAAATATAATTTATCAAATTGATAAATTTGCGAGTCGTTACAAGTGCATTATATCTGTAGTGAAAATTATTCAAGCAATAAGTTTTCATATTGTATTTTGAGAAGTAAGTATAAATGTATAAGTAGCATTTTCGTTATGGCTATGACATGCAACTCTAAAATTTGTTATTAAATAAGTATTATATATACTTATTCCTTTATAAATATTTTATGTGGTCTTAGTCGACATGAACGTATATTTTCAAAAATTTTATATGTCTACCTTAATTAACCTTAGAGCTAATATATTTTTCGACTATGTTCAATGTTCATAAGTAACATGGTTTCATCATTTGAGTGCATAGTTACAAGTAAATTCATAAGGATCTTATGATACAATGAGGTAATTATATGTTGTTTACAAGTTTGTTAATGTTACGGTGTTTCAATTTTTTTAAGTTTGGAGATATTTAGAGATTATGGATTTGACAAGTAGTTACGTATAATGTTTATAACTAAACTAACTTCAAATAGGGGATCATACCAAATAATATTAAAAGAAATTAATTATTATCAATTCCAATCTATTTGAATTTAAATTAATAAAATTAATCACAATCAATTCTCCTTAGATGAAATTCAATTAAGTGAGAGAATCAGTTACATGTTAACTCATTATAATTTTTGTCAATTGAGAATTAATTTGTAATCACTTAATTCCTTTTAATTGATTCCTTTTATCACTAAAATTTCCAAAGAAATGTAAGTTCAACTTTATGAGTGAATGTGAATTGTGCTATAACATTAGCAAATGGTTTTTTAGTGTAAGAACTACCACATAGAAGTAGTAAAATCGAAAATTATTTCCAGTTCCTAACAAGTACTTTTTTCCTTAACAAATTTAATATAAGAGTAAAATAAACGAGCAAAGAATATATATATTGGTATGCATGTTTTGTCTTATCTTTTTGTGGAAGAAATACATAACTTATCTCTAAGTAAATTATAGTTCTTACAAAATTTAATTCACAGCAATACTAATTAACTTCGGCCACTTTTGCTACATAACACACCTACTTTTATTAAAGTTCTTTGCTTTGCAAATATAGCCCCATATTTGTTCTACTTTACAATATACCAATGCAAAATAAAAAAAATATTGATAATAATTTATTTCCAATAGTTCAATTTGTTGATTGTCTTTTCTTACACCATTTGATCTTATTGCTATTTTCTACAATGAAATGTCATCCAAAATTTGTTTTATTTTCATCCAGAATGATTCAATGTGATGGTGACATACAATTTTGCATTGAATTATGTTAATTATTGTGTTTATATGAATATTTAAAGTAATGGAAAAGGATTATTCAAGTGTTCCAAAAATTAGACTGTATAATATTTATATTCTACATATATTTTTCATGTCATATGTACTAGGAAATATGATGTGTCAACGTTGCTTTAATATTTTTCTACTGCACTTAGTATTAGATAATGTCAAAAGGTTGCATTTTTGAATATAAAATGTTATTTATTTGAACCAAAATTTTAACAATATTTCAATTTAATCATTTTTCTCTATGTCAGGTTTGAAACACTATTATCAACAAAAATGTGTATATGTGTGTGTGTATCCAAATATATATTTTTATGTTAAATCTAGGATAAACTTATATTGAATATATGTTGCTTACATTTGAAAACTAACAGCAATGTATAGTAATGTACTGCTTACCAAGTCAAGAATAATTGATGGTTTATGTTATCATTTATTGTATGAAATCCCTGTGCTTTAAAATAGAAATTACACATTGTGTGCTTCGAGATTACTTAAATAAATTTATCAGAAAATGTTTGTCAATGGTGTTCAAGAAAAATATACTCCATGTACAAAAATAAAATCCATCAACATCAACATACACTTTCATCTTCATAATTTGAAATTTTAAAAATATTGTGTTAAACAGATTATGTGGTGAACCCTTTGTGTATAGCACGGGTTTGCACAGTTCGCTAGAAATAAATTCCTTCAGTAAAAAAATGACATATCTTGACAACAATTTACTTCTCAATGCAGTGAAATAGGCCTTCATAAGATTTTATGAACTACCTAAAGACTTGTATAAAACGGATTTATCCATGAGTTCTTGAAACTTACATTCATAACATAGGTCTAACAACTACATATCTTAAACTATTTAAGATGGAATTTCTACCCAATCCATATATTATATGGAATTGTAAACTAAGATATAAATGAAACCAAATTCAACATATGTCCTAACACTTAAGCGTATATCTCATAATAGAAAAAATTGCTCAACTTCACTCATTGCTAATTGTATTATGTTAACTGAGTAGTTTACTCCTTATTGATACATCATTGTGTAGCATAAGGAGGACTGACTATAAGAGCGAATCATCTTTTCTTTTAGATACTCTTAGAACTCCAACCAAAGATACTCACTTATTCGATCAGACTGAATTATTCTAATTCTTTTGAATGTTATGTTTTTCTTCTTACGTTTCATATTTTATGAACTTATCATAGATATCTAATTTGTGTACCAAAATACATATGTTCATACCTTGGATAATTCTTTGGTACATTTAACAAAGTAAGTGGATTTGCTTGTAGACAATGGATTGCGTATATCAATATGTATCAGTCTTAATTTCATTAACTTTTTTTCACTTCCATAGAATGTTTCTCGTTAATCTTTGAGATTTTACTAATAAGAAATAGACGATTCATAGTCATTTGTTATAGAAAAATTTCTCATAAATATGGCCAAATCTATGGTTCCAAAAGTAATTATAAAATATTTTAGATGCATTTTTGTTTTCTATAGCTAACACACCAGTATTGTTATGAAAAGAAATGCTATAATCATATTACCATAAAACAGATTTTATTTCTTATTTTTTTCTAAGGTAAGCCGGTATTTTTAAGTGGCTTATCCACATTTTATAAAATAGTAAATACATGAGTGAGGCAACAGAACCTTATCCGCTACATGACTGATGCTGCAAATGGCACATCACCATCACAAAATACATAACCCCAACTAACACAAAACCTAACAAGGAGGCACACATGCATCAACAACCTTACAACCATCCTTACATAGGTAGAAATACTGTATAATATATTAATATTAAATTCATGTTCAAACCTTAGTTAAGGAGCTTCAAGTTGGAAATGTACCAATGAAAGGTTGTGGTTGATTCAATAAAATGGCTTAATGCCACAATAAAAGCAATGTATAAATATAAATACACAAATGTATAGCTGAACTAGGGGTGATTCCATGTATTGAGAATACTACATCATTGTCATTTGATAAGAACGTAATGGTAAGAGCTCAATAGAAGTCGAAAAACATACTTCGAATAGTTCCACATGATAAAAACAATTTATTAGCATCGAAGAGAGTTAATTTATAGAGTAGATTATTACAACAACATAGTGTGGTTGAATAGTGTTTAATTGATTATATGAATTTTCAATTTCTTTAAAATTTTACTTGGAATGATGTGATTAACAATCACAGAATCAAAGTGCGGATAAAAGTAAAAGCAGTAAAAATAAAAAGGAAAGAACACATCAGAGTTTTATACTGGTTCGTAGTTACCCTACATCCAGTCTAGAACAATTCCTTGTACGGTTTCTTTTCAACTAGTAAATGCAAATACAATATCGATTTCAAGGCTACGAGACACACCCTCCAAAATCCCGACATGTGGATAGAGTCACTTGATTTCCAAGCTACAAGCACACCCACTAGATTTATGGGCTACTAAGCACACCCAATTGATTTTACAGGCTACAATCGCACCCACTAGTATAGCAGTATGAGTTGATAGAGTTTTACAGACACAGATCTTCGATCTTGATTACTGATCCTATAACTCTTGAATAGCACTTTGATCTTAGTTTGAGTGACAGAGATGAGAGAAATCAAAAAGTAGATTAAGGAGAATCAAACTTGTGATAAACCGGATTTTTAGTTATCTGTTAATTGGTAATTAACAAGATTAAATTTATTAAATACTGATTTGTAAGCTGAACAAATTAAATTCTGATAATTAAAATATCTGGATGTATATAAATGGATCTGAAACTATAATAAATATTGAATTTATAAATATTTGGAAATGATAAATCTCATAGTAAATTAACTAAATAATAGAAAATGAGTATAAATATAAATAATTATTTCTTATGAGTAAGAAATGTATTAACTAAGTAGAAATTTAATATAAGGTTTTATAAAAACATTTATAAAAATTAATTAACACATGCATATTACAAATGTAAATTTATTAAATCATGCTAAATACAAGTGTAAGATTTTTAGCATATAGTTTAACAAATGTAAGCAAAATTTTCATGCAAATTACAAGTGTCATCCAATTTATTTTCTTTTCATTTTTAAATAAAAGATTAAATCAAGCTAAAAATATATCTATACAATCCTTTTCTCCATTTCTTTCCTATCTTTATTTTTCAAACTAAGAATCAAAAGCTTGTAAAAAGAAAATCTGTAAAGACCCAGAATTTTAAACAAATTAAATTGGAAATATTTAATTAATTTTAAATATTTGAACGATGATTTAATTTGAATCCCCGATTTAAATTTGAATTTGGCGATTAAATTTTAAAATTTAATCGATTGGAAGTTGAATAAAAATTTGGATCTTCAAATTTAGGCCGATTAAAAATATTTCAAACGCTTGTAAAATTTATATTGATAACACTGAAGATAACAGCAGCTTCAGAATTGAAATTTAAACTGTTTTGCTCAGTTTTGAATTTAATTGTTTGAATCAATATTTAAAAATAGTCATTTTTCAAACAGTCTTGGAATTCGACGAAACCAGTTCCATTGGGTCCATAACGTTGAATTATTGCCGGATTTCAAATTTCGTATTTTTCGGAGTTGATACGTGAGCAAAACGGCAAGTAAACGCATTTAGATTTGATCGAATTCAAATTGAATTTAAACTTTAAATTGGTCAACATAACCACACTTTATCTCCTTCAATCACGCAAAAGATCCCGGAGAAAAATCGTGCTAAGCATGGCCCCTGTCGTTCGAAATACAAATAAAACCATCCCCCTTCAGTTTTAAACAATCACGCAACTCCCTCCTCAGTTTTAAATCCAACAGAAGAAAAAAAAAATATTCTCGAACGAAATCGAATTCGTTCGTTTTCCTGAGATTCGACTTCAATCTGGGTCACGATTCAGGGGGGCTAGCGCGTGCTGGGGGTCGCGTCGATGGGGGAAAGGCTTGGAGCAGGTTCGCGCGCGAATGGGAGTTAATTGCATCATGGTCACGATCGATTAGGGTTTCGCGAGATCGATGGGGTTTGCCGCGTTCGTGCTCGCGAAGTCAAGGCAGCAGGCGATGGGGATTTCGAGTCGTGTGGCGTTCGCGTGGGAGAGGGGTTCGATGCAGGATCGCGATTGGGCGATGCAGGCGCGCGCGCTCGCGGCACAGCAGCGCGAGGCCACATCGGCGTTCAAGTGGGGGTGGCGGCGCGCGAGGCGGTCGCAGTCGCGAAGCGGCGGCGGCATCACGATGGGGGGCGCGATGCCAGGTCGATCTCGAGCATGCGGATGGAGCTCGCGAATGGGGTCGCGACTGTGACTGGAAGAGGCAAACATCTGGGGTTTCGGTGACGTTCTGGTGGCGAGGTCGCGGGGCGAGCAGCTTCGCGATGATGAAGGGTGACAGTACAGTTTGGTGGTCTCGAATTCGATGATTAAGGGGCAGTAAGGTATCGAATTTTTCTTGATTTAAATTGATACGAATATATTACATAGAAAGAGATTTAAATATATTTATACCAAGTTTTATTTCTATAAATATATGAATATTAAAGCAGAAAAGTTTTTACAGTAACATAAATTTTAGTTAAATAAAATTATTAAAAGAGATTGGGTTGAAAGAAATTTTCTATTTGAATGTAATGTGTAAGTTAAGACCAGAACATTTATTTACTAGAAACTATATAGAGTTAGGTTTTTAAAGTGTATAAATTATCTTCCTAGTTTATGCAGTTTCAAAGGAAGACAGGTTAAAGAATATATTTTAATGATTGATTTGTTCAGATAAACTAATTTAATTTAGTTTTGTTACAAAAAGATTTTTCAAAAGGGAATTCAGTTTAATTAAATAAATTGGTAAGAGAAAATTTGTTTAAATAGAATCATTTAACTATTTTTAATTTATCTAATAGAAAATAGATTATTAGATTAGTTCAAATTAAAAATGTTGATTTATTTAATCTATTGAAAGGAAATTAATTGTTCGATTTACTTCGAATATTAATAAATTTATAAATTATTTATACAAGGTTAAACCGTGAAGAAATGATCAAAAATGGAAATGGATTGCGAAATTAAAAGCTAAGGTGAGATCTCCTCACTCAGATTTATATTTGGATTGCAGTTATTGATTGATTTGATTGCTATTTGGATGAGATATTAGATATAGTAGGATATATATCTATATATATATAGCAATATATACATATTGGCATATGTATATATTGGATTGATTGATTTCCCGCCTCGTATAGCGGATGAGACCCTATTGCGCCGTTAGTAAGCGGATATTTTTATAAGACCCATATACCGCGATATTCCACCTCGAAGTGGAATTGGTATTGTGCTAACGTCTTTGGATGCAGGGAAACAGGTTGGAGGGATCTAACTGGATTCCTCACCAGTATTTATTTATTTACAGATATTGATGTATATTCTGTTATCATATGTTGATATATGATGTTTGTTGTTGTGATTGACTAGTTGGTGCTGTTGCATCATCGGATTCAAGTTTTGAAGTTTAAAAAAATAACGACTTTTATTTTAAAAGGATTTTAAAGTGATTTTTGAAAGTAGACGTTTTGTTGAATTTTTGAATTGATTTATTTCAAATAAATAAACGTCTAAAATTTTAGAGTTATAAAAGTTAAGATTTTTGTGAAATAAAAACCAAAGTGTGATTTTTAAAATAAAAGTTAAGAAATTTATGAAATGGTTTAAATTGGGATTTCTAGTATTATAAACGGTTTATTTAAAGGATGTACCAAAATGGATATTTATAAATTTGAAATATTGGGATTATAAGACAAGTTTCTATAAGTGTTAAAATGAAGTGAAAATGGGATTTCATAAGTTAATGAAATCTGAAAGTTTTAAATTTTGTGAAGTTTAAAAGAACGATTTCTTTTAAAATAAATGAATTATAAGTTATATTAACTTATAAGATGGACCTTTGGTATATACATTGAGTTATAAATTGAATGGGTCATTAAAGAAGATTTATAAATCAAAGTTGTTATAAAATGGAAATAGAATTTATAAACGTTGTTGTTTATAAATTCGAAAATAAATCAAATTTGATTGATTTTAAAATATAGAAGTTATTAAGGGAATTTTATCCACGATTTTGGATAGTGGATAATTATTGAAATAAAATGTGTAGAAAATAGTGAAGTGTAATTAGGGAAGTATATTCACGTTTTTGGACAGTGAATATATTGTTAAGTAAAATGGATTCATTTTTGAAAAATTGACATTGAAAATGAAGTTAAACATTTTAAAGATGTTTTAAAAATGTATTATGATATCAAATACATAGATTTCAACATTTTTATTGTTGAAATAGACGTTTTCGAAAAAGGAGGAAATGGTGGACTATAACACTGTTGTTATAGTAAATGATTACCGAAAAGAAGTGTTTTATCTAGTATTGAGATTTATATACCTATCTAAAAAATTCGAATCCCTATACTAGTGATTTTTGAGTCGTCGTAACAATGTTTTACGCAACATCCGTTTTGACTCAAATAAATGTTATAGTAAATGATTTCCTTAAAGAATGAATTTATACTTAAATTTGATTTAAGTATATTGAATATTTTCAAATGTTGAAAATAAATGATTTGTGAATTACTTATTATTAAATAAGTATGGAATTGCTTTTCCAATATGAAACGAACGTTTTGAGAATTTATCCTTGTAAAGATAAATTGAAATTGAATATTGAAATCGATTTGAAAATCGTATATCAGTAGATATTTTGAAAATATAAATTCACTATGGAATTTATAAAGGAAAGGGAAACTGTTTAGAAAAATAAACGTTGATTTATTTTTGAAGTGTGGAAATTTTATATCTAGTAAAGATATTTTGGAAGATAAATAATTTGGAAAATTATTTGGAATCTGATGATGTTGCGCATCTTTATTGATAGTTAAATAACCGACTATCAATAATTACCTTGAATATGGTATTTGTTGTGAATTGGATGAATTTGAATGCCACACTTATTTTTGAATAATCGCTCACTATTCGGGTTAGCCGGGAAAGGACCATGGGGTCGTATAACCCATTCCGAATATGTGATACGTCGTTATGAATTGCATTTGATGACCGGTGTTGAAGACCGGATATTTTTGAAAACGGAAGGATTACCGTCGAGTTACTCTACATCGGCTGATCTCCGGTTTAGAGGTTTTATCACCCTTAGTGACGGGAAGTCCTGACGTGATTGAAAATTATCCGGAATTGCAAGGGCTTCGTGAGAAGTGCCTTCGGTTCTGTTCGATCCCGGAACAGACTTATATGGATTGTGTGTCTGACGTTACAATTTGAGATATAAAGCTGATTTCTTTCAAATACATTTCTGTTGGTGGCGGAGAATTTATTCTCTTAGCTTAACACCCTTCTCTGAGACGTACGAGCTCAGAGGTTATGTAGTTGAAATTCATCAGCGATATACTCCCAATTTGGTAACGTGGCATACTGAGTGTTGCTGTGAAATGATCAGTGTTTGACCCGAAGCATGGCTTTGTAGGAAGCGTAGCTTTGTGGACGAGACTTCATCGAGCCTCACACCCCGGAAATGGTCAAAACAGGAAGGATGCGGCAAGGTTCTAGGGAGTAGCGCCCCTTAGTGTATGTCATTCCTTCTGGATAAAGGTGGTATCATGGTATGGAGCCCAGATACTTAACCTCTGTGGTTACTGCATTATTATATTATGTGGTTTGTTGCGAATCGGGGATCCTCGGGAAGATCGGTGACGATCGGGGGATGGCATACGCGTGTCAGTAGTTACCTACTTTTGCAGAGGTAACCCGGCCTTGTGTTGGCAGAGATCTAACCGTAATGTTAGGTTATTTCTCGGGTCGTCTATTCTAGGGACGTACCCATCGTGGAAAAGGAAGTTCCTTAGCCTGACCATTTGTTGGAAATCCAAAGAAACAATACGATCCTTGTACGGTTTTAGTTGTAGAACCTGCCATTTAATATGGTAGCTATAGTAAGCATACTATAATGGTACCTATGCTGGCTAAGATTAATATTATACTTTCGAAATGTTTTCTACACTATGCACTAATAATAATATCAAAAAGAATTTGATTTTGCGTAGTAAGCATTTTTGACTATCATAAGAAGAAATCTCCTCCAATTCTGCGTTTGCATTGTGTGTGTGGCGGGAGGTCTTATGGTAGTTTCATTTTCCAAAAGCATTGCGAATTGACTTTAAAATTTTTCTGTTGTTTATTTTAAAGATAAATAACTGTTTTACGATCTCACACCAGTCTCCATGACTGACTCGGAGTTTATTGTTCCCTTCTAAACTCTGGGTGCCCACCAATTTCCACACGGGCAGTCTAGAGTTATGTTATCAGGATATTCTGGATATTCTGGAGCTTTGGAGATAAGCTGGATGACGAGACGTAGTATTTGTATCTGATAGTATTTATTCCGCTGTGTATTCTGTATGAGGACACGTTTATAAAACTGTCCATTGTTGTATATTGACTCTGATTGATGTATGTATAAAAGGCTATAGTTCTTTGTTTAAAGATTATTTATTTATCTATTATATGTTGTTCCGCTGCGATATGTGAGATTCTGATATTGTTCTGTTTCTGTTGCTGTTCTGTTGTTCTGTTGTTCTTCTTTCTTTCTCTTTTCTTCTCTTCTTCTTCTACTTTCTTCTTCTTCTACCTTTTTCTTCTTTCTTAAACCATCATAGTTCGTATTTCCGTTTCATTTTGAGTTAATCAATGGAGATTAGTGGTTAATCAAGAGGTACGGATTTGCGAGCCATGACATTTGGTATCAGAGCATATGGTTAAGCGACAACCCTGCTCTGTTGGGTGTTACTCATTAGAGATAGAGTCAGCAGTACTCTAGAATGAGTTTGAGTGTAATAATAGATATGAGCGCGTATTTCTTAGTGAATATGAAATTGTTTTGTATTGTGTTGACTTATCGGTTGATTGTTTATGGATTCTGGTCAGTGCAGTCTAGCTAACTGTAATCGATAGGGGTTTCTAAACTCTTAAACAAGATAAACCGACACAGTATTGATTTTAAAAATAGGGTAAATGAAATAATTTTGCCCAAAACTATTTTCGTATATAAAGGAAATAATTTTCTATGAATTATCATATTATATGGTTGCATGGTTGTTAGGAAGTAATAATAGTGAACTATTATCAATGAAATTGAAATCGTAACTCCAAAGTTAAGAAATAAATCCACATACAAATGAAATTAAAGAATGTAAATTATAAATGTGAATTGTAATTTGAAACGGAATTCCAGAGAAGTATTTGGAAATGTTTTGAAAAGAATTTGAAAATTTTAGAGATTTGGAAAGTTTAAATCCTTTTTAATTTGAAAATGAATTTCAAGGGTTTTGAAAAGTATTTTGAAGGAATGAAAAGCTCTAAACTCTTTTCGGTCGCTGGAAAATAATTCCGATGATGATCGCGACATCACCGGTGTTCATTTTCGGGTTTCCAAAAGAGGAATTGCTGCCAAGTTGTTTTAAATGGAAGTTGTTTGAAAAATTTGGATTTGGTTTTAGAAATTCAAAGGATAAATTGAATTGATTTCAAAATGGTCTTTGAAAGGTTGAAAAGACTCTGGAATACTATATATAAATATTTATGAAATATTGTAAGTTGATAACCTATACAAATTGAATTTTGATAGAATAAATCTAACTTAAAAGATGGAGTTAAATAAATGTAAGTACAGGTGAATCAATTAAATGAAACTGAAATTGAAAGTTGAGATTCATTTTGAAGTTGTAAGCAATGAATTGAAATTGAAAAATGAAATGAGACTTGAACCAAGTGGAATAAAATCCAAACCTGAGAAAAATAAAATGGATTGAATCCGAATAAGCTACTTTGATAATTTATTAATTCACGAAATACGGAAATGGAAGTTGAATTAGTTAAATTGAAACTTGAATTGTGAGCTAAATGAAAAGAGATGGTTCGAATTTAAAGATAAATTCAAGTAAGTAGAAATAAATTTTCAAATGAATGGAATTCACAATTGTAAGTGAATAAATTGAAACTGAATGTTGAAAACAAATTTGAATAAAATGAATTGGAATCTGTGATGAATTAGTAAATGAAACTAATCTAAAATAGTGCAGTTGAATAAAAGATAGCTGATGATAAATTCAATATTCAAAAGTAAATTGAATCCAAATTTGATTGGAATTGTAAATTGAATTCGAATAGAAATTTGAAATGCAAGATTGAATGAAGATGAATATGTAACTTCAATAGTGAAGTAAAAATGTATAAGCAGTTTATATTGAAAATTTTGTAATAGAATTTGCAAAATGGTATGAATATATGCAACTAGATATTATGGCTAGTAGGATATACAGGTTATAAAGGAATTGGAAATTTTGATTTCGAAGATAATTTGAATTGCTCGACAAAAGGTATGTATTTAAATTTGAATATGAGATTTGATGACTTATTTCTCTAGCCGCTTGGCTTTTCTTTTTCTTTTTGAAATCTGAGAGTCCGTAGGGACGTTTTGTAGTCGTACCATATTAGCCGCTCAAAGGAGACGCTGGCGAAATTTTTCGAAAATCTCGAGTGTTAGAAAATTTTTGAGAAAACTTTGAAAGTTTAAAATTTGAATTTAAATCCGAATTTGAATTGAGAAGTAAACAATATTGTTTTAAAATTATGAAAATGTTTAGAAATTTAGTTGAATGATAACGAATCTTTAATAGAAAGATTTGTTTTGATGAATTTGATAAAACTATTGAATGTTGAAAAATAGTAGACGAGTTAAGGACATTTTTTTCCTAACTTGTAATTTCGGGATGAAATTCTTTTAAGGAGGGAAGTCTGTAACGACCCAAAATTTTAAACAAATTAAATTGGAAATATTTAATTAATTTTAAATATTTGAACGATGATTTAATTTGAATCCCCGATTTAAATTTGAATTTGGCGATTAAATTTTAAAATTTAATCGATTGGAAGTTGAATAAAAATTTGGATCTTCAAATTTAGGCCGATTAAAAATATTTCAAACGCTTGTAAAATTTATATTGATAACACTGAAGATAACAGCAGCTTCAGAATTGAAATTTAAACTGTTTTGCTCAGTTTTGAATTTAATTGTTTGAATCAATATTTAAAAATAGTCATTTTTCAAACAGTCTCGGAATTCGACGAAACCAGTTCCATTGGGTCCGTAACGTTGAATTATTGCCGGATTTCAAATTTCGTATTTTTCGGAGTTGATACGTGAGCAAAACGGCAAGTAAACGCATTTAGATTTGATCGAATTCAAATTGAATTTAAACTTTAAATTGGTCAACATTCCCACACTTTATCTCCTTCAATCACGCAAAAGATCCCGGAGAAAAATCGTGCTAAGCATGGCCCCTGTCGTTCGAAATACAAATAAAACCATCCCCCTTCAGTTTTAAACAATCACGCAACTCCCTCCTCAGTTTTAAATCCAACAGAAGAAAAAAAATATATTCTCGAACGAAATCGAATTCGTTCGTTTTCCTGAGATTCGACTTCAATCTAGGTCACGATTCAGGGGGGCTAGCGCGTGCTGGGGGTCGCGTCGATGGGGGAAAGGCTCGGAGCAGGTTCGCGCGCGAATGGGAGTTGATTGCATCATGGTCACGATCGATTAGGGTTTCGCGAGATCGATGGGGTTTGCCGCGTTCGTGCTCGCGAAGTCAAGACGGCAGGCGATGGGGATTTCGAGTCGTGTGGCGTTCGCGTGGGAGAGGGGTTCGATGCAGGATCGCGATTAGGCGATGCAGGCGCGTGCGCTCGCGGCACAGCAGCGCGAGGCCACAGCGGCGTTCAAGTGGGGGTGGCGGCGCGCGAGGCGGTCGCAGTCGCGAAGCGGCGGCGGCATCACGATGGGGGGCGCAATGCCAGGTCGATCTCGAGCATGCGGATGGAGCTCGCGAATGGGGTCGCGACTGTGACTGGAAGAGGCAAACATCTGGGGTTTCGGTGACGTTCTGGTGGCGAGGTCGCGGGGCGAGCAGCTTCGCGATGATGAAGGGTGACAGTACAGTTTGGTGGTCTCGAATTCGATGATTAAGGGGCAGTAAGGTATCGAATTTTTCTTGATTTAAATTGATACAAATATATTACAGAGAAAGAGATTTAAATATATTTATACCAAGTTTTATTTCTATAAATATGTGAATATTAAAGCAGAAAAGTTTTTACAGTAAAATAAATTTTAGTTAAATAAAATTATTAAAATAGATTGGGTTGAAAGAAATTTTCTATTTGAATGTAATGTGTAAGTTAAGACCAGAACATTTATTTACTGGAAACTATATAGAGTTAGGTTTTTAAAGTGTATAAATTATCTTCCTAGTTTATGCAGTTTCAAAGGAAGACAGGTTAAAGAATATATTTTAATGATTGATTTGTTCAGATAAACTAATTTAATTTAGTTTTGTTACAAAAAGATTTTTCAAAAGGGAATTCAGTTTAATTAAATAAATTAGTAAGAGAAAATTTGTTTAAATAGAATCATTTAACTATTTTTAATTTATCTAATAGAAAATAGATTATTAGATTAGTTCAAATTAAAAATGTTGATTTATTTAATCTATTGAAAGGAAATTAATTGTTCGATTTACTTCGAATATTAATAAATTTATAAATTATTTATACAAGGTTAAACCGTGAAGAAATGATCAAAATGGAAATGGATTGCGAAATTAAAAGCTAAGGTGAGATCTCCTCACTCAGATTTATATTTGGATTGCAGTTATTGATTGATTTGATTGCTATTTGGATGAGATATTAGATATAGTAAGATATATATCTATATATATATATATAGCAATATATACATATTGGCATATGTATATATTGGATTGATTGATTTCCCGCCTCGTATAGCGGATGAGACCCTATTGCGCCGTTAGTAAGCGGATATTTTTATAAAACCCATATACCGCGATATTCCACCTCGAAGTGGAATTGGTATTGTGCTAACGTCTTTGGATGCAGGGAAACAGGTTGGAGGGATCCAACTGGATTCCTCACCAGTATTTATTTATTTACAGATATTGATGTATATTCTGTTATCATATGTTGATATATGATGTTTGTTGTTGTGATTGACTAGTTGGTGCTGTTGCATCATCGGATTCAAGTTTTGAAGTTTAAAAAAATAACGACTTTTATTTTAAAAGGATTTTAAAGTGATTTTTGAAAGTAGACGTTTTGTTGAATTTTTGAATTGATTTATTTCAAATAAATAAACGTCTAAAATTTTAGAGTTATAAAAGTTAAGATTTTTGTGAAATAAAAACCAAAGTGTGATTTTTAAAATAAAAGTTAAGAAATTTATGAAATGGTTTAAATTGGGATTTCTAGTATTATAAACGGTTTATTTAAATGATGTACCAAAATGGATATTTATAAATTTGAAATATTGGGATTATAAGACAAGTTTCTATAAGTGTTAAAATGAAGTGAAAATAGGATTTCATAAGTTAATGAAATCTGAAAGTTTTAAATTTTGTGAAGTTTAAAAGAACGATTTCTTTTAAAATAAATGAATTATAAGTTATATTAACTTATAAGATGGACCTTTGGTATATACATTGAGTTATAAATTGAATGGGTCATTAAAGAAGATTTATAAATCGAAGTTGTTATAAAATGGAAATAGAATTTATAAACGTTGTTGTTTATAAATTCGAAAATAAATCAAATTTGATTGATTTTAAAATATAGAAGTTATTAAGGGAATTTTATCCACGATTTTGGATAGTGGATAATTATTGAAATAAAATGTGTAGAAAATAGTGAAGTGTAATTAGGGAAGTATATTCACGTTTTTGGACAGTGAATATATTGTTAAGTAAAATGGATTCATTTTTGAAAAAGTGCCATTGAAAATGAAGTTAAACATTTTAAAGATGTTTTTAAAATGTATTATGATATCGAATACATAGATTTCAACATTTTTATTGTTGAAATAGACGTTTTCGAAAAAGGAGGAAATGGTGGACTATAACACTGTTGTTATAGTAAATGATTACCGAAAAGAAGTGTTTTATCTAGTATTGAGATTTATATACCTATCTAAAAAATTCGAATCCCTATACTAGTGATTTTTGAGTCGTCGTAACGATGTTTTACGCAACATCCGTTTTGACTCAAATAAATGTTATAGTAAATGATTTCCTTAAAGAATGAATTTATACTTAAATTTGATTTAAGTATATTGAATATTTTCAAATGTTGAAAATAAATGATTTGTGAATTACTTATTATTAAATAAGTATGGAATTGCTTTTCCAATATGAAACGAACGTTTTGAGAATTTATCCTTGTAAAGATAAATTGAAATTGAATATTGAAATCGATTTGAAAATCGTATATCAGTAGATATTTTGAAAATATAAATTCACTATGGAATTTATAAAGGAAAGGGAAACTGTTTAGAAAAATAAACGTTGATTTATTTTTGAAGTGTGGAAATTTTATATCTAGTAAAGATATTTTGGAAGATAAATAATTTGGAAAATTATTTGGAATCTGATGATGTTGCGCATCTTTATTGATAGTTAAATAACCGACTATCAATAATTACATTGAATATGGTATTTGTTGTGAATTGGATGAATTTGAATGCCACACTTATTTTTGAATAATCGCTCACTATTCGGGTTAGCCGGGAAAGGACCATGGGGTCGTATAACCCATTCCGAATATGTGATACGTCGTTATGAATTGCATTTGATGACCGGTGTTGAAGACCAGATATTTTTGAAAACGGAAGGATTACCATCGAGTTACTCTACATCGGCTGATCTCCGGTTTAGAGGTTTTATCACCCTTAGTGACGGGAAGTCCTGACGTGATTGAAAATTATCCGGAATTGCAAGGGCTTCGTGAGAAGTGCCTTCGGTTCTGTTCGATCCCGGAACAGACTTATATGGACTGTGTGTCTGACGTTACAATTTGAGATATAAAGCCGATTTCTTTCAAATACATTTCTGTTGGTGGCGGAGAATTTATTCTCTTAGCTTAACACCCTTCTCTGAGACGTACGAGCTCAGAGGTTATGTAGTTGAAATTCATCAGCGATATACTCCCAATTTGGTAACGTGGCATACTGAGTGTTGCTGTGAAATGATCAGTGTTTGATCATTTGCGATATGATCATTTGTTTGATCTTATATCTTTGTGATCATAGGTTGATCATTTGTTTGACCCGAAGCATGGCTTTGTAGGAAGCGTAGCTTTGTGGACGAGACTTCATCGAGCCTCACACCCCGAAAATGGTCAAAACAGGAAGGATGCGGCAAGGTTCTAGGGAGTAGCGCCCCTTAGTGTATGTCATTCCTTCTGGATAAAGGTGGTATCATGGTATTGAGCCCAGATACTTAACCTCTGTGGTTACTGCATTATTATATTATGTGGTTTGTTGCGAATCGGGGATCCTCGGGAAGATCGGTGACGATCGGGGGATGGCATACGCGTGTCAGTAGTTACCTACTTTTGCAGAGGTAACCCGGCCTTGTGTTGGCAGAGATCTAACCGTAATGTTAGGTTATTTCTCGGGTCGTCTATTCCAGGGACGTACCCATCGTGGAAAAGGAAGTTCCTTAGCCTGACCATTTGTTGGAAATCCAAAGAAACAATACGAGCCTTGTACGGTTTTAGTTGTAGAACCTGCCATTTAATATGGTAGCTATAGTAAGCATACTATAATGGTACCTATGCTGGCTAAGATTAATATTATACTTTCGAAATGTTTTCTACACTATGCACTAATAATAATATCAAAAAGAATTTGATTTTGCGTAGTAAGCATTTTTGACTATCATAAGAAGAAATCTCCTCCAATTCTGCGTTTGCATTGTGTGTGTGGCGGGAGGTCTTATGGTAGTTTCATTTTCCAAAAGCATTGCGAATTGACTTTAAAATTTTTCTGTTGTTTATTTTAAAGATAAATAACTGTTTTATGATCTCACACCAGTCTCCATGACTGACTCGGAGTTTATTGTTCCCTTCTAAACTCTGGGTGCCCACCAATTTCCACACGGGCAGTCTAGAGTTATGTTATCAGGATATTCTGGATATTCTGGAGCTTTGGAGATAAGCTGGATGACGAGACGTAGTATTTGTATCTGATAGTATTTATTCCGCTGTGTATTCTGTATGAGCACAAGTTTATAAAACTGTCCATTGTTGTATATTGACTCTGATTGATGTTTGTATAAAAGGCTATAGTTCTTTGTTTAAAGATTATTCATTTATCTATTATATGTTGTTCCGCTGCGATATGTGAGATTCTGATATTGTTCTGTTTCTGTTGCTGTTCTGTTGTTCTGTTGTTCTTCTTTCTTTCTCTTTTCTTCTCTTCTTCTTCTACTTTCTTCTTCTTCTTCTACCTTTTTCTTCTTTCTTAAACCATCATAGTTTGTATTTCCGTTTCATTTTGAGTTAATCAATGGAGATTAGTGGTTAATCAAGAGGTACGGATTTGCGAGCCATGACAAAATCAAACCAGAGAAAAAAAAATTAAACAACTCTTTACAATCATCAAGCAAGATTCCAACTTCAAAACTAAATCAAAACAAGATCATCTCAGATTTAAAGCAGGAGCAACTCAACTAAGATTTCGGTTCAAAGATCAAGTATTTTTTTCCAAGTATTCAACAATCAAGCTTTGGTTTCAAATCAAACAGATCAGGCTTCAGATCAAACTCTGGAAATCAAGTTCCAGACCAAAACTGTTCTCTGTTTCTTCAAATAACTGTGAGTAAACTAAACAACATCTTGTTTAACTTAGTGCATGTGATGATTTTATGAAATAGTGATGTGGTAAATTGTTTGCATGAGTGAAATTAGACTTGCATGTTATAATATGAAGTGATATAAGTGTGCATGTCTGTATATATCTGTGTTCATCTCTGTTTTAAGTTACAGGGGTAAAAATGTAGATTAAAATTCCAAATCTCTTCATCTATTCTTTGATAGGTTTTGGTTTTCAAATAATTTATGTTTGTTTAAACATAAATTAAGATGTTAAATTATTTTTAAGTATAATAAGTTGAAATATCATCTGGAAAATGGAAAAGACAGTAAAAAATTTTAAACATGTTAAAATCAATCATCATGAATTGCTGATTCAGGTATATAATCTGAATCGACTTTGAAAACTATGAATTTTAATAGAAAATTCACGATTTTTAGAGTGGCATCGAATGAGAATTTCGGGGTTGAACGAGAAGGTGGTTTTGGGCAAATTCTGGTGATCAAAGCATGATTGGGTCTCGGGGTTCTAACCAGAGGTGGGTAGATGATCTAGGATTTCAGGAAAAATGGTGGATGAACTTGTAGTTGGTCGAGGTGGCGGCACGACGTTGATCTAGGGCTTTATAGTTTGTTTTAGTCGATGATGTTGACGAGGTGATTTCGTCGTCGTGAGTGGATCGGAGTGGATCGGATCAGGGGGAATCGAAGTAGGGGATTGCGGTGGAGGTTCAGGTGTGATGGCGAGGTTCCTCGTGGATATAGGCGGCGGCGCGAGGCGATTTTGTCGATCGAGCTTTGGGTTCCAGTGGTGTCGTATAGCTCCATTTCGATTTCCGGCGTTATTGACGTAGTTGGGTGGTCGTTTGGTTTGAGATGATCATCGAGGACTTGCGGGTGACCTCAGCGAGGATCAGAGGTAAATGGTTCGTCGGTGCACGTGCACGCATGTCAGTGGTTTGGGATGAGAGGGTGGACTTGGGGAAATGACTCGAGGAAATGGGCAGGGTGACTCGGGATCGTCTTCAGGTTAGCATGAGTGTTTTTCATGTAACAGGTTTAAGTTTAAAAATTAAATCCAAGTTTAAAGAAAAAGAAAAAGAAAGGTAATGGTCTCGGGTAGGGGATCGGGTGTTATTCGGGTTTGACCCGAAGTAAAATTTGTACAATTTTTAAGTTTAAATATAAATAAGTTTTTAAATTTAAAATGAATCTAGTTTTGAACCATTCCTTAAAATTTATTTCTTTATATAATAAATGTCTTAAATAATTGTTTTAAGGAAATTATATAATTTGTTTAACTTAAATTTGTTAAGTTAAATGCTTAAGTTATTTTAAATTTAAATTAAATGATTTAATTAAGTAAGTTAATTATAAAGATAAATGTTTTAAATATGATTATGCTAATTAAGAAATTAAATAAAGATAAATGGTTTATCTTAAGGTTAATTAAGACCTTGGATGATTATGGATTAATTAAATTAATAAAGTAATTAAAGAGTAATTAATTAATTTAATTAATTAATGATTAAAAGGTAGTTAATTAATTTAATTAATTATGAGTTAATTAATTAGAGATTAATTAATTCATAATTAAGGATAAATTAATTAAGTAATTAGAGATTAATTACTTAAATGATAATTACTTAATGTAAGTAATTAAAGGATAAATTTGTTAAAGATTAATTAATTTAATTAGTAATTAAAGGTTAAATTAATTAATAATTAAAGATTAATTAAAGATTAATTAATTAAAGATAATTAACCAATGGGATAATTACTTAATGGAAGTAATTATGGATAATTAATGGGTAATTAATGGATGATTAATTAATTGGTTTGTAATTAATTAATGTTTAAGTATGCAGCATTTAAAAGTAATTAAAGTAATTAATTTAATTCATTGGTGGTTAATTAAATTAATTAGAGATGGTGAGGTTGATTAATCTTGCTTATGGATGATTAGATTATATTGAATGCTTGAATTGTTTGAATATCTCAGATATGTAATTTGTGATGCTCTGTGATATGAAATAGGTTGAACTGTGATAATGTAAGTTATCGATCTGTGATGAATTGCTATGTGAATATGTTGTTCTGAAGTTTAATTGAATTATTTAACTTAAACAACTTGGCTTAAAAAAGTATTGAATTCGAAGAGACCGGGATCGGGTATCGGTAAATACCCGAAACCACTTCGATTTGAAATCTATAATTCTTTATAGATTTGATTTGTAAATCAAATAGGCTGGAATGGAATAAATTAAGTAAACTAGACCTTTGAAACTAAGTAACGGTACTTAGATATTATTTGGTGAAATAAGTGTTTGGCTACAGAATGATTAAAACTCGTAGTGATGTACGAGTTACCCTAGTTTCAAAGAAGCTTTATAACTTAGTATTTCAGGATATATGGGTTTACTCACGCTGGTTTCCAGCCTGACTCGGGTGTTACTTTAATGTAATGCTCGGTCAGGCCGAGTATTACAGATTTCCAGGTTAGGACGTTCTGGAGCTCAGGAGGCGAGCTGGATGGCAGGAACGTATGGAGTTTACCGTTGAATATTTGAGAGTTGTATTGATAGTAGTCTGGGATAGGTTGATAACTGTCTAGTCTATTTGTAAATGGTTGTAACTCTGATGTATTGAATGTAAAGTGACAATTACAGCTTTCTTTGTAAATACCATTATTTGATATTATATTTGATCCGCTGCGAATGTGAGATTCTGTGTTTTGTTCTGCTTCTTCTTCTACCTCTTTTCTTCTTTTCTCTAACAATCTGGAATTTTTGGAGTCGAAAATTTCGGGTCGTTACAAAACTAGTGATGATTGAATTTCGGCAGAGTTTGGATATATTTTGATTTAGAAAATGAGAGAGTGGAAGAAGGAGAGATGAATAAGAAAGTAGATGTTCAAAATTTGTTTGGAAGTATGGTATATATAGGGAAACAATGGTCATGTCCATTCGCGAAGAGATACGACGAAAAGACACTTCCATTCAAATTTTAATTTTAAAAATTACGGCACTATGTCGACATACATAGATAGAGTATGTCGACATACTCTTCACGAAATTGAAAACAAATTAAAAATATTATTTTGAAAATCCGTTGTTTTGTAAAATAATTTAATACTTTGTAGAATCATTTAAATATAGTTTATACACATTTTAATCAAAATATAACTTAATAAAACTTTATAAAATAATTTTGAAAGACTTAATAAGAGTATTCAATATAATGTAAATAATGTATATATAATCAATATAGTTATAAATTATAAGTAAATATCTAAAATCAAAATATAAATATAAAAAATAAACATAAGGAAGATATAAACTAAAATAAAATAAAAATAAGAGATTAAAAAATACTTAAAAAACTTAATATGGTATCTTTGTAGATATAAAAGGTTAAGAAATTATTTTGAGAAATATTCTAAATAGATGTTTGAAAAGATTAATTTGAAAACCGGGATATTTGAAAAATATTTAAAACTTATTTGAAATAAAGACAGAGAGAGATCAATAAAGTACTATTATGGTTTTAAAAAGAACTCTATGACTCTATAACTTATCTGGAATACCTTAAAATCTTAAACTCTTCAATACTCATGAGTCTTCAATTATCATCATCTTAAATCTACTCTTGATATCAGCATCTTGAATCTACTCTTGATACTGTACAGTCTTCTTAATCAACGCATGTCTAATATCCTGCACTATATACTATATATATATATATATATCTTGATAAAACATTAGTATCTATATTTTATATAATGTCCTATAATTGTTATCATCAAAAGAAAAACCTAAGGTACTAACAATATCCAACTTTTTGATGATGATAACTCTGTAGATAAAATATAATATAACTCCCCATGGGCTACATAACTCTCCCTTAATCTATGCCTAGATTTAAAATATTGCTCCCCCTTTGTCATCAACAAAAATAACCACCTAAAACTATAACTCTAACACTAACTCTTACTCTAACTCTAACTCCCCGCAAATAAAATATTATCGAAGAATGATATACAAGAAATGATAAGTGATAACACAAATCAATAATAATAACCAAACCAATCTATATATTCATTCAATACCACACTATAATCCAACCACATCTTAACATGTACATATAAGTAAGTAAAACAAATGCTAAACTAAATTAAATATACACACCACACAATCAAATTAACGAAGATAAGTACCATCCTAATGTGATTTCCTAACAATCAGAGATTTGTGAATAAGACAATGAGGATAATGAAGGTAAAAGTTCCCCTTCTGTTCGAAGAGATTTCCATCTCGATTGAAACATACTTCTCTGATGCATCGGACATCGTCATCTTCCTCCATGTTTTCTTCCTCTTCTTCTTCTTCATCTTCTTCCTCTTCTTCTTCTCTATCGCTGCCTTGAATGGGGTTATGAATGGCTAAATTTGCAGAATCATCTTTAATAACTATTGGATTCATAAGATTATCCAACAGATATTTTTGCAAATTACGAAGAATTCTACTTTTTTTCTCTTGTTCTTTGGATATATGAAGTTGTACAACTTGTATTCAGTCAACATCTCCAGAACATTCTTCATTTCTCCTTCCAAATTAATAACTTTGGCCATAGTAGTGTTCTGAAAAGGGTTTTGGGTAGGAGAAGGGAAGAAAAACGACGAATTCTCTTCTCTAGAACGTTTGGGATTAGAGGAAGCTATGGTTTATTTGTTTCATAAGTTTAAAATAGAGAGAATACAGAGAAATGAAGAAAAAATTTGAAATTTGGTTATTATATAACCACCAATTTGAATTTTAGTGTGAAATTTATAAAACAAAAATTACCATTATATGTCGACATAGGGGGATAGGATATGTCGGCATATATTTTATAATTTTGATTATTTTGTTTTTCTTTATATTTTGTAATTTTTTTACTTCATTATTTTTATATTCCGATAGAGAATAATTTCTCTCTCTTCTTAACTTTGTAAAAGATGTTTGATTCAATGGTTTTGTTAATATATCAGCTTTTGATTTTCAGTGTTTATAAATTCAAGTGATATTATTTCTTTGTTTACATTATCTCTTAGAAAATGGTGTCTTATATCAATATGTTTATTTCTAGCATGATGAGTTGGATTTTTAGATAGATTGATTGCACTTGTATTATCACAGTATATTGGTGATTTAGTAAAATTTAAACCAAAATCTCTTAATGTTTGTTGCATATAGATAACCTATGAATAGACTAATTCTATTAAAATATATTCTACTTCTACCGTAGACAGAAATACAGAGTATTGCTTCTTACTAAACCAGGAAATCAGAGAGTGTCCCAAAAAGTGACAAGTTCCACTTGTACTTTTTCGATTTGATTTTAAACCAGCATAGTCAGCATCACTATATGAAATTAATTCAAAGGAGTCCTCTTTTGAGTAAAAGAGTCCATAGTCTAATGTGTTGTTTACATATCTCAAAATTCATTTTACGGACTTTAAATGAGTTTCTTTAGGTTGAGATTGTTATCCTGCACAGAAATAAACACTATACATTATATCAGGTCTACTATCAGTTATACAAAGTAGTGATCCAATCATTCCTATGAATAATTTTTGATCTATATCTTTTGAATTTTCTTCTTTTATTAATTTTTCATTAGTTGACATGGGAGTTGGTTTACCACTAGTATTTGACATACCAAATTTCTTAACTAAATCTTTAGCATATTTTTCTTGACTAATAAAAAAGTTCATTACTTAGTTGTTTTATTTGTAATCCTAGAAAATAATTTAGTTCTCCCATATGACTCATTTTAAATTCCTTAGTCCTTATTTCTGAGAATTCCTTATTTAGTTTATCACTTGTAGATCCAAAAAAGATATCATCTACATATATCTGTATTAACTGAATATCATTTTTATATCTTTTAATAAAAAGTGTACTATCTACTTTGCCTATCTGAAAATTTGATTGTAATAGATAGGATTTAAGTCTGTCATACCGAGCTTTTGGAGCATGTTTCAGACCATACAAAGCCTTTTTAATTTGTAAACATGATTAGGTAGTTTTGCATCTTCAAAAAGTGGGTGTTGTTCTACATATACATCTTCTTTAGTAAAACCATTTAAAATGCACTTTTAACCTCCATTTGATATAATTTAAAATTTTATGATTAGCGAAAGCAAGTAAATTTCGTATAGCTTCTAATCTTGCTATGGGTGCAAAGGTTTCATCAAAATCTATTCCTTCTTCTTAACAATAACGTTGTGCAACTAATCGAACTATATTTCTCACAACCTCTCCTTGTTCATTGATTTTGTTTCTATATACCCATTTAGTTCCTATTATGAATTTATTCTCAGGTCTTGGGACTAACTCCCATACATCATTTCCTGTAAATTAATTCAATTCCTCTTGCATAAAAACAATCCATGAATCATTAATCGATGCTTCCTTTGGATTTTAAGGTTCGGTAGTTGAATTAAAAGCAAAATTACTCATTTTCTTTAGTTGATTTCTAGTTTCAATAACAGATTCAATATTTCCATGTATATTTTCTATAGGATGATCTTTCAAGTATCAAGTTCTTTTATTTGTATGCGAATTTTTTGAATTATTATTATTTTCGTTTTCGGTAATCTCATTATTACTAATTTCGTTTGGGTTAACAATATTTTCTTCTTCATCAATATTTGGATTATAAAATTTAAAATTTTCATCAAATGAGACATGTAATGTCTCTTCCATAGTATTAGTTCTAGTATCGAAAACTCTATAAGCTTTGTTTCCGTTTGATTATCCAATAAAGATTCCCTTATCTGATTTAGCATCAAATTTATCCAAATTATCTTTAGTATTTAAAATAAAACATTTACTACCAAAAACTCTAAAGTATGATACTTTAGCCTTTTTATTATAGAATAATTCATATGGTGTTTTCTTAGTTAATGGTCTTATTAAAATTCTATTTAATACATAACAAGCAGTACGAACTGCTTTAGCCTAAAAAAATTTAGGTAAATCACTATCATTTAGCATAGTTCTACCGCAGTCTTGAATCGTCCTATTTTTACATTCTACCACTCCATTTTGTTGTGGTGTTCTTGGAAATGAAAATTTATGAGTTATACCTTTCTTATTACGGAAATTCTCAAAATTTTCATTTTCGAATTCTCCATGTGATCACTCCGAATAGTTTCAATTTTACTAGTCGTTTGATTTTTAATGTTTAATAAAGATTTTAAACATTTCAAAAGCATCACTTTTAAGTTTTAAGAAAATCATCCAGGTAAACCTAGAATAATCATTTACGATTACAAATACATATCTATTATGATTTATAAATTGTATCTGTGAGGGATCGAAAAGATCTAAGTGAAGAAGTTCAAGGGGTTGAAAGGTAGAAACCATATCTTTTGATTTAAAAGAACTTTTTCTAAGTTTTCCAAATTGATATGCATTGCATAAATTAAAACTTTAAAATTCATTTTAGGAAGACTTCTAACTAGATCGTTTTTAGCAATTTTAGATATTAGTTTGAAATTCAAATGACCAAATTATTTATGCCAAATCTAAGGATCACTTGATTCAGCTATAGACATTAATTATCATTTGAGATTTTCATACTTAATATATAGATTTTTCATTTCCTAATACCTTCAAAGAGAAAGTTTGACTCATTATCTTCAATGTGACATTTTCGTTTACGAATTTAATTTTGAAACCCTTATCACACAATTGACTGATACTCAATAGGTTATGATTTAAATTCCTAACTAACAAAACATTAGAAATAGCATGAGTTTAGAATTACCAACATTGCCGATGCCAATCATATATCCTTTAGAGTTGTCTTCAAAATTTACTTATCCACCATCTTTGTAAACTATATCTTTCAAAATCTTCGGATTTTCAATCATTTATCTTGAGCATCCACTATCTGATATCCATTTGTCATGTTTGATCTGTATAGTTTGATCATCGGGTATCCATTCATCAAAAGCCATGTAACACATGTTCATGCATTCCATACCTTTTCAAAAGATCACATGATTTTTTATACTGAAAGATGCAAATTTATGAAATGGTATTATAATGATTTTGCAAATTATCTTTTCAAAAATATTATTAAAAATATTATCAAAAATTACCATTGAAACTTTTTCAAAAATCAGATTATGAATACTTTGAAAACCAACGCTCCGATACCAAATATGAGTCAGCGAAATATGGACCTAAAGGCTAAATTAACACTAAGGGGGGTGAATAGTGTTTAATTGGTTATATGAATATTTTTCAAATTCTGTAAAATTCTACTTAGAGAGAGGTAATTAACAATCACCAAGACAATCACAGAATCAAAGTGCAGATAAAAGTAAATGCAGTAAAAGTAAAAAGGAAAGAACACACCAGGATTTTATACTGGTTTGGGGTTATTCTACATCCAGTCCCACACAATTCCTTATACGGATTTCTTTTCAACTAGTAAATACAAATACAATCTCGATTTCAAGGCAACGAGACACACCTCCAGAATCCCGACCTCTGGGTAGAGTCACTTGATTTCTTGGCAATATGCATACCCACTAGATTTACGGGCTACTAAGCATACCCAATTGATTTTACGGGCTAAAATCATACCCACAAGTATAGCAGTATGATTTGATAAAGTTTTATAGACTTAGTGTAACAAAATGGATTTTCGACCCTCGAAAATCGACACTAATACGTTCACTGTATCACAAAACGAGAAATCGAATACCGAAAAAACCCGATTATTAGGGGAAAAGAAAGAAGGAAGAAGATAAGAAGAAAACTAAACAACAATACAGAATCTCACAATCGCAGCGGAACAATATATAATAGATAATAACATATCTTTATACAAAAAGAACTATAACTGTTATTATACATACCATCATAAAGTACAACAATCAACAAATCAATTTGGACAGTTATAATAACTAGTCCTCACAACTGTTTAATATACAGCCTACACAACCCAACGAAATATAATTAAGTACATGGAATACGCCTGAGAATCCTCTCGCGCGTCACATGTGCTCCATAGCATCCTAACTTGAATCTATAATACACGGTCTGACTCGAGCATTATAATAAAATAACACCTGAGTCAGTCTGGAAAACCAGCATGAGAAAAACACACCCAACTGGATTTAAAGTTATAAGAAAATCTTTTAAAATCAAAGGTATCTCGTAAGACTATGCCACATATAACCAAACCATTTTCATATAAACCTGTGATATTATGATAGTGTCTAAGTACAAATACTTATTAAAATAGCTGAAATGCTTGCATCTCACATTTCAACATAGTTGGGCAAAATCAAAACCGTACGGCGCTTATTGGAGAATGGATTCCATACAATGACTAGGCACTAGGGTACCACCTATCACGGTACATGTCTAGAAAATGTACCGATATCGAACTATCGATCCCTGTCAACACAAGATCGGCCTACCCCTTACTGGATAGTACTGAATATGTCATCACCCCGGTTACTTTGCAACCCTTTTGAGATATCATGCATAACCAATCCATAAATATGTAAATGTAGGGTACCTAGGAAGGTGACAACATACCCTAATGGGTGCAACCCACTTAGCCTTGCTGCATTTCCCCCTGATTTTCAGTCATTCCTGGTTTATGAGGCTTGAGGCTACGATTACCTTTCAAGAAATTTACACTTAGAATGCTCATTGCCCTCCAATGACAATGTGATGATAGCATTAATCATCCATACAAGTTGTTCTGGGTCTGAACAAACCAAATCTCCAAGAACTCTGTCTTCATTATCTTCATGATATCACAATTCGCAACGCTCAATTCGGATCAAAGTGGTTTCCGGATAATTAGATCCGATCCTGGTCTCTTCGAAACGATCAACAAATTTGGCCAGATTTTGATATTCGGTTATTTAACTATCAAATTACACACATAAGCAGTCACTAGGCCCATGTTATAAATCTTTCAAACATTCATTTCAAAATATCTTACAAAGATATATATTCAAATCTCTTCAATATTACGATATTTGGAAACAAATTTCGAATACTTATATCCATAACAGGATATTTCAACCCATATCAACACTTAGAAATATTTCCCAATCCAACTTATACTTTATTACTTAGAAAAATATTTCTATATAAATCATTTCATCGCTAAAATATCTCCAAAACCTTTAATTCCAATACTTAAGAAAATATTATAAGTCTTTTTCCCAAAATCATTTCTAATATCCATACTTAGGAAATGTTCCGTACTTATTTCATAAATTTTCAAAATTTTATTAATTCCCTTACAACTTCCAAAAATCATCGATTATACTTATTTATAATTCAACTAACAATTTAAAACTCTTAAATGAATTCAGATTCATTTTCAAAATTCCTGTATCAAATTTCCTTTTCCCAAATTTTCTTAAGTTCCCGAATTCTATTATAAGATTTCCGCTTATAAAATCACATCCATTAAATACTACCCGGTTCACAAATCTCGAGAGCATTTATAAATAAATTACAACACTTACTTTTAAACTATATATATTTATAATAATAAATTTCAAAACATAGTTAAATAATTATTTAAAATATCAAAGCACTTTTAAAGTAAACATCAATAACTAACTCCAATTCATTTATAAAATTGCTAATCGGTTTACGAACCTGTTTATAAAACTTAGAATTCATTACAACAATTTTTTAAATATTTAAATAACTAACTTTCTAAAATATTTTAATCCCATTAATAGTTTTCAAAACTACGTAGTTTAATAAATAAAAATCCTTTTCGAAAAACAAAGCTTAACTTCTTGTGAAAAAACATTTTAAAAATTCAACATGCCCATTTTTTTATACTTATAAATCTCTCTCGATTTATCACAAATCGATTTACATTTCCAATTTTATAGCTATTCCCAAATTCCAAAATAGAATTTACTATTTCTTTCTAAACCGATTTCCATACCTCATTTTAAATTCACCCTTTGAATTTATATTTCCAATTTATCAAATGTAATCATTTCATTTACTTATAAACATCGTTCATAAGTTTATAAACTTAACATTCATTTCTCTGTTAATAACAGATTCATATTAAACGACTCCATTTATAAGTCGATACCTATTTAAAATCCCACTTATAAACCTATTTCTTAATAAATCCGAACTATATTCAAAAACCATTTAAATCTCAATTTCGATTTCTATTTCATATTCCCAGAAATCCCAATTAAAAATCCACTATTTTAAAATACTCAAATTAAATTCTATATTTGAAACCATTTTACGAAATAGCTAAATAAATATCTAAAATCAAATTTATTTATTTTATCCAAATCAATTCCTTTTTAAATAATCCCAAATTTCAATATATATAATTTCATTTCCAAAACCGCCTTTGAATTCCCTTTTTAAATTCAAAACTATTATTTATGGTATTTATATTACCAAAATTAAGGCCAGTGCTACTATAGCATCCAATAAATTCAAATCACATCCTAATCTATAACAGATTATTCAAAACACATCATATATCACTATATATGTAATTTAAATCAACAATTTTAAGGAATCCAATTGGATCCCTCCAACCTGTTTCCCTGCAACCATAGATGTCATATATATCACAAAAATATAATCACCGCTTCGAGGCGGGATATCACAATAAAAAGAGTCATCCGCTATTATGCGGGCGCATAGTGTCTCATCCGCTCCAATCGGCGGGAATATTCAATCCAACTACTAATATATATATATAATATAACATCCAACTGATAACAATTTATCAATCAATCCAAACAACCATTCGGCAATTTTTATCAACTATAAATCAAACCAGTCATCCAAAAAGGTGAGATTAACTCACCTTGATTTTAATAGTCGCCAAACATTCCGTTTTGAATTAAAATTGAATGGTCGTTCAATTTTAATCCAAATTTACAACTAGCTCCGAATTCATCCAATCAAATTCCCTAGTGTAGTGCTCGCTGATACGAATATAGCACAACTTACCGCGCTCGAAATGGACCTTGTACGAGAAAGTTATGAATTATTTAACAATCGAATAATTAAAACTATAATTAACAAACATAATTAAATATTAACTTATTTACAACTTTACTCTCTTCCCCAATTTGAATTGTCGTTCTTCAAGTTTCCCTCCTTCACTATTAGCCGATCGTTCTCCCACCTCTCTCTCCCTCCATGACACACGGTGACACAATCCGACAACTCCAATGGCTTCCTCGTCGAATTCTGCAACCCCCGGCACCAAAAATGACACACCCGAAACACCCTACAAAATTGCGACACACTCCCATCCGCTGCCGTCCGTACACATGTTGCCCATCTCTTCCCTTGATCACATCCTCTATGGCTTGGCCCCGGTGTGCCTAACGACCCCCTTAACACAAAATACTCCTCCATTAAATCAATCGGCGACTAGATTTGTGAAAATCTAAAACCCTAGATTTATATTCAAATAAATACTAACTGTTGAGCTCTAGCAAGGGACGCAGCCAATTTACTGACATTATGATGAAGCCAAAGCCCAAAACAAGTCCTAAGATCTAATTTTTAAATAATCAAAATGAATATTTTTCTTTCTTTTTTCTGCGTGTGCTTTGTTTTAATAAGAGAGGGAGAAACGTAGATGGTGGCTTGTAGGGTAGGCTGGAATGAAGAATAGGGTGGCTGAAATGAGAGGGTGGAGGCTGTGTCAAATCAAAATATATATTATTTAAAATTCCAAAATATCTAGCTATAAATTGCGGATCCCAATCGAGGCGTGCCGCCTAGCGTTCCTAATATTATACCCCTATTCTGAATGCAATGGAACTAGTTTTGAGATCTAATTCGATCGTTTGCGAAAGATTTTTGAACCCAATTATTTTATTAAATTTTCGATATTAATTTCAACGCGTTTTTATCCCGTATGACCAAACGATACATCTGATCGCTACAAAATTTGATGGCATAATATAATTCATTACTACAGATCCAATGACACTAGTTTCGTCGAAATTCGAGACTGTGCCCCGTAAGGCTATTTTTATACGTTAATTTAAACGAGTTATTTTCAAAATCGAGTAAATCACTTTTAAATCAATTTAAAAAATTCATTATCTTCATTCTTATTAATGTAAATTTAATAAGCCTTTAAATCATTTTATCCAAATAAAAATCCAAGATTTAATTATTTAAACGATTTTCAATTATTAAATTCAGCAATTAAATTATCCAATAAATCATCATATTTGAAATTCAAGTTATTAAATCTATAAAATTAACTTTTAAATATTTAAAATCAATTAAATTTTCTAATTTCAAATAATCAAAATTCTGGGTAATTACATTCCTCCTCCCTTAAAAGAATTTCGTCCTCGAAATTGCCAATATAGGAAAAATGCCCAAACCAATTTCTTTTCTGAAACAAATTAGTTGAAATAACTTCCCAAATCCATTTAAGCCAATAACTTTCCAAAATCAATTTGTTGAAATCTTGTTATTACTTTTACTAAGTTCACAAATTCATTCATAGATTCCAACTAATATTATCCACTCAATCATTTCAAATTATAACTCAAAGTCAAATTTTAGTTATTAAAATTTTTTCTAACTCATTAAATTTTCAGAAAATTTCGCCGGCGTCTCCTTTGCGCGGCTAGATCAGAACCACTACAAATCGCCACTATGGGCCTTAATCAGCAAAAGAAAACAAAAGCCAAGTGGCTCAATCATAAACCATCAAATCAAATGACAATATAAACATGTACCTTTTTATCGGGCAAACCAATTTTCTTATGAAATCAAAAGCATCAAATTTACTCTTGCCTTTAAATACCTGCATCTTATTTACCAATGATATCCAATCATATAGTTCATAATCATATCATTTTGCATTTCCAATTTTCAATATTTGCTTTGCTAAAACCGTACGATGTACATATATCATCCGTACGCACATCTCAATCTGATCGCTCGCTTGATCACACAATTTCACTTCTGAACTAATATCGTTCACACGACCCTCCAGTGCGGACTCGGATTTGGTTTCTTGATCAGACACCGTTATTCTCCTTGCATAGCCATATACTATGATAGAGAATCCCAAAATCAAGAAAAAATCCATATTCAGTGTTCGCTGTCAAGAATCGAGTGAAAAATCCTAACTCGGATCGATATAAATTATCTCGAAATTCTATGCTCGAATCTGGATCAAACCGTAATGCGAATAAATAATATACGGACAACTTACATATTTATTTCAATTGATTTCTTAGCTACACCAAATTCCTTTGTTCCCATTCATTTCACTTACAATCAATTATTCACAATCATTATTCACATTCTCTTATTTACTTAGTATATTCCTTTCAATACTAATCACCTCTTAAGAATTATTCCATCGAATTTTCTTAAGTCTATTATACAAAGTTCTTGTGTTTATTATCACTTCACAACTTAAGTTCCTTACCCATTTCTAACCAAATTCAATTTCATTTTCCAATTTCAACATTCAATTTATCAATCAACATTCCAAACCATATTCAATTCACTAATTGATTTAATTAGTTCCATCATTAATTTATTTCAAATCTATATCAATTCCATTTCCAAAAATTATTTTATTTAGCCTAAATTAGGCTAAATTTTCAAAATTCACTTTATTTAACTTAATTTAAGTTAATTTTCATTCTATAATTCAATTTCAAATTTTTACTTTTCTTGCATTCACATTCAGCAATTTTAAACATTGTTTTAACTTGCTACTTTTCAAATTTTATAAGTTATCAAACTTATTTTCTCATATTTCCAATAAAACATTTTAAATGAGAATCCTAGAGTTTAAACACCATGTCCTAAAGTATTTCAAATCATTTTTGAAATCATATTTATTTATTTATTTATTTATTTATTTATACTCACCATCCTTTTGTATATCAAATCATTCTTTTGGATTTTAAAAATCAAAACTAGATTTTTCAAAACAAAACTCCAATGGTAGCAATTCCTCCTTGGAAACTTAAAAATGAACGTCGATGATGCTACAGTCATCACCGAAATTATTTTCCAGCGACCGAAGTGAGTTCGGTGTTTTTATTTCCTTTAAAATCCTTTTAGATATTTCTATTCAAAAATATTTTTCAAATAATATTATTACTATTTCCCAAAACTTTTGAAAAACCATTTCCAAAACCAACGGGATTTAAATTCTAAATTTCCCAACTTTTAAATCCTTTTTAACTTATAAACCGCTTTTATAAATTATATTTATATAACAAAATTTAGAAATTTCATCTCCTTTCAATTTATAAATCACATTTATAAACCATATATTTATATAATCTTACTTTGGTTACATAAAATCATTCCTTAATTGTTATTCTTACTTGCATTATCATATCAACCTTTATTCGATTACAAACAACAAACAACAAATGATAATAGTATAACATTATTATTTCTTAACAACCAAGCACACCATATATATCTTAATAATTTCCTAAAAAATTATTTATTTATATATAAAATTATAATAAAAAATTATTTCATTTACCCAATTTCAAAACAATATCATGTCGAACTGCTCTGTTCAAGTGTTTAGAGATTCCTATCAATAATGTTAATTACTCGTATTGAGCAGAATCCATAAGCCACTCAATAGATCAACCAACACAATATAAAATATTTTTATATCATTAACAAATACGCGCTCATATATATACACTCAAACTCATTCTAGGGTACTACTGACCCTATCTCTAACGAGCTACTCCACCAAAGCCAAGGTTCTCGCTTAACCTTCAGCTCTGATACTAAATGTAACGAACCGGATTTTCGACCCTCGAAAATCGACACTAATATGTTCACTATATCACATGCCAAGAAATCGAATGCCGAAAAAACCCGATTGTTAGGGGAAAAGAAAGAAGGAAGAAGATAAAAAGAAAACTAAACAACAATACAGAATCTCACAATCGCAGCAGAACAATATATAATAGATAATAACATATCTTTATACAAAAAGAACTATAACTATTATTATACATACCATTATCAGAGTATAAAATCAACAAATCAATCTGGATAGTTATAATAACTAGTCCTCACAAGTGCTGAATATACAACCTACACAACCCAACGGAATATAATTAAGTACGTGGAATACGCCTAAGAATCCTCCCGCGCGTCACCTGTGCTCCATAGCATCCTAACTTGAATCTGTAATACTAGGTCTGACCCGAGCATTATAACAAAATAACACCCATGTCAGTCTGGAAAACCAGCGTGAGAAAAACACACCCAACTAGATTTAAAGTTATAAGAAAATCTTTGAAAATCAAAGGTATCTCGTAAAACCACGCCACACATAAACACGATGGGTTTTTAGCTTACGATAACCAAACCACTTTCATATAAAAATCCTGTGATATTATGGTAGTGTCTAAGTACAAATACTTATTAAAATAGCTGAAATGCTTGCATCTCACATTTCAACATAGTTGGGCACAATCAAAACCGTACGGCGCTTATTGGAGAATGGATTCCATATAATGACTAGGCACTAGGGTACCACCTATCACGGTACACATCTGGAAAATGTACCGAGATCGAACCTATCGATCCCTGCCAACACAAGACCGGCCTACCCCTTACTGGATAGTACCGAATATGTCATCACCTCGGTTGCTTTGCAACCCTTTTGAGATCTCATGCACAACCAATCCATAAATATATAGATGTAGGGTATCTAAAAATGTGACAACATACCCTAATGGATGCGACCCCCTTAGCCTTGCTGCATCTCCCCTGATTTTCAGTCATTCTCGGTTGATGAGGCATGAGGCTACGATTACCATTCAAGAAATTTACACTTAGAATGCTCATTGCCCTCCAATGACAATATGCTGATAGCATTCATCCATACTAGTTATTCTGGGTCTGAACAAACCGAATATCCAAGAATTCTGTCTTCATTATCTTCATGATATCACAATTCGCAACACTCAAATTGGATCGAAGTGGTTTCCGGATAATTAAATTCGATCTTGGTCTCTTCGAAACGATCAACAAATTTGGCCAGATTTTGATAGTCGGTTATTTAACTATCAAATTACACACATAAGCAGTCACTAGGCCCATATTATAAACCTTTCAAACATTTATTTCAAAATATCTTACAAAGATAAATATTCAAATCTCTTCAATATTACGATATTTGAAAACAAATTTCGAATACTTATATCCATAACAGGATATTTCAACCCATATCAACACTTAGAAATATTTCCCAATCCAACTTATACTTTATTACTTAGAAAAATATTTCTATATAAATCATTTCGTCGCTAAAATATCTCCAAAACCTTTAATTCCAATACTTAGGAAAATATTATAAGTCTTTTTCCCAAAATAATTTCTAATATCCATACTTAGGAAATATTCCGTACTTATCTCATAAATTTCCGAAATTTTATTAATTCCCGTATAACTTCCAAAAATCATCGCTTATACTTATTTATAATCCAACTAACAATTTATAACTCCTTAAATGAATTCAGATTCATTTTCGAAGTTCCCATATTAAATTTCCTTTTCTCAAATTTTCTTAAGTTCTCGAATTTCATTATAATATTTCCGCTTATAAAATCACATCCATTAAATAAAACTCGGTTCACAAATCTCGAGAGCATTTATAAATAAATTGCAACACTTACTTTTAAACTATATATATTTATAATAATAAATTTCAAAAAAATAGTTAAATAATTATTTAAAATATCAAAGCACTTTTAAAATAAACATCAATAACTAACTCCAATTGATTTATAAAATTGCTAATCGATTTACAAAACCTGTTTATAAAACTTAGAATTCATTACAACAATTTTTTAAATATTTAAATAACTAACTTTCTGAAATATTTTAATCTCATTAATAGTTTTCAAAACTACATAGTTTAATAAATAAAAATCCTTTTCTAAGAAAAATCTTAACTTCTTCTGAAAAAAACATTTTTAAAATTCAACATACCCATTTTTTTATACTTATAAATCTCTCTTGATTTATCACAAATCAATTTACTTTTCCAATTTTATAGTTATTCCCAAATAGAATTTACTATTTCTTTCTTAACCGATTTCCATGCCTCATTTTAAATTCACCATGTGAATTTATATTTCCAATTTATCAAATGATAATCATTTCATTTACTTATAAACATCTTTTATAAGTTTATAAACTCAACTCTCATTTCTTTGTTAATAACAGATTCATATTAAACAACTCCATATATAAGTCGATTCCTATTTAAAATCCCACTTAGAAATCTATTTCTCAATAAATCTGAATAATATTCCAAAACCATTTAAATCTCGATTTCTATTTCTATTTCGTATTCTCAGAAATCCTAATTAAAATTCCACTATTTAAAAATAATCAAATTAAATTCTATATTTGAAACCATTTAATGAAATAGCTAAATAAATATCTAAAATCAAATTCATTTATTTTATCTAAATCAATTCCTTTTTAAATAATCCCAAATTTTAATATAAATATTTTCATTTCCAAAATCGCCTTTGAATTCCCTTTTTAAATTCAAAAATATTATTTATAGTATTTATAATACCAAAATTAAGGCCAGTGCTACTATAACATCCAATAAATTCAAATCACATCCTAATCTATAACATATTATTAAAAACACATCATATATCACTATATATGTAATTTAAATCAACAATTTTGAGGAATCCAGTTGGATCCCTCCAACTTGTTTCTTTACAACCACAGATGTCATATATATCACAAAAATATAATCACCGCTTCGAGGCGGGATATCGCAATAAAAAGGGTCATCCGCTACTATGCGGGCGCATAGTGTCTCATCCGCTCCAATTGGCGGGAATATTTAATCCAACTACTAATATATATACTAATATATATATATAATATATCATCCAACTGATAACAATTTATCAATCCATCCAAACAATCATTCGACAAATTTTATCAACTATAAATCAAACCAGTTATCCAAAAAGGTGAAATTAACTCACTTTGATTTTAATAGTCACCAAACGTTCCATTTTGAATTAAAATTGAACGGTCATTCAATTTTAATCCTAATTTTCAACTAGCTCCGAATTCATCCAATCTAATTCCATAGCGTAGTGCTCGCTGATACGAACATAACGCAACTTGCCGCGCTTGAAACGAACTCGTACGAGAAAGTTATGAATTATTTAACAATCGAATAATTAAAACTATAATTAACAAACATAATTAATTATTAACTTATTTACAAGTTTACCCTCTTCCCCAATTTGAATTGTCGTTCTTCTAGTTTCCCACCTTCGCTATTAGCCGATTGTTCCCCCACCTCTCTCTCCCTCCACGACACACGGTGACACAATCCGACAACTCCAATGGCTTTCTCGTCGAATTCCGCAACCCTCGGCACCAAAAATGACACACCCGATGTAACGACCCAGGATTTTTCAATTATTTTATTATCGTTTTAGACGATTAAAATAGTTGTTAATTGCTGAGTGAAGTTTTTAAATCATTTTGAAATTCTTTGTATTATATTATCAAGAGTTTATATGGGCTTTATGAGTTTAAATCTCGGGCCACATTTGTATTTTAAGGGCTGTGATAATTAGTAAAGCCGGGGACAAATTCTTTCTTTCTTCTTTCAAAATTCACTAGCCCGATCCCTAATTACTTCGGCCCAATTCTTTGAGAAAAATGATGACCATACCTCAAGTACCAGGAATCACGTCTAAAGCCTTACCCTATACCACATTTTCCTCTGTCAAACCCACGATTTTTCCCCTATCTCATTCATTCGTGAACCCAGAGCATACAAAAGGAGAAATAATGGCGTCTTCAAATTCCTTCGTTCGATCGTTCGTTTCAAAAATTAGGGCTGATGGAACACGATCGCGCTCGTCTTCTTGAGGGCCACGGCATCGACCCTTCCCCAATTCGAACGGCTGCTCCTCGCTTGTTCGAATTCATTGTCGCTTCATTTCAAGGTGAGTAACTTTACTCACATCTAGTTCATTTGTCTTATGATGCTTCTGTAATTCGAGTTGGATTCGACCTTGTTTTATCTCGGCCATTTGTTTTCATTTGGTATTGGTAATCGATGTTGCTTGAATTTACTGCTCCGTGAATTTCTCGTTTTGATTTGTTCGACTCACGACTTGTTTTCGTGATGACCACGGCTTTGATTTTTAACTTAGTTGATTCCTTGATTTTATCGGCTCTGTCTTTTTGATATTGAACTAGTTTTGTGAAATTCTGATGACTTTGGCTTTGCATTTTCTTTGTGTATCATCACTATACCTTGTTGAGATAGTTGCATTCCAGTTGCGTCAGTTTCCTTCATGTACTTGTATAACTGTTGTCGCGTGAGGCAGGGTTGTACTGTCCCCTTCATCTCATCGTCGCATTCATGTGTACCTTACCCTCTGATTTGTTTTGCACTGACTTGGGTTCGAGCCTTGTCTGACTTAGTGTTCGGGTTCCTTCATGTGGTCAGTGTGCTGGTATCACCACAGTTGAGTGTTGTGCATTAGTCCTTGTTGTTGGGTATCACTAATCCCACATGTACCTGCTTGCATCCTTGAATTTGGTTAGAGGGAACTGACCAGTCAAGTTTGAGTTGTATAACTCGAACTTGATCTCGAGTTGGTGCCAATTACTCCTGATTATGTTTTGATGTTGATTTCCGTGTTGACTATGTTGGCTGTGAGTTTGGAAATTTTATCACCTCTATTTCATTGTATTCTTTTCTAAATTGCGAAATTGAGGTTAAACTTGTGTAAGAACTGTTGTTCATGTGGTACTTCTGGTATTACATTACCCCTGCCTGTCGATACTCTTTGTGGATGTGTGCAGTTTACACTTGAATTTGTAGTTTGGTTGCCACTTGATTCTTGGTTGTTAATTGACATATGCACCAAGTTGATTAAACTCTACGATCCAGTTTTCATGTAGTTACTGTTTTAGGAACAGTTGTACTTGTCGATCGCTCATTTCGGGGTCACTATATCAATTGTAGTTATGCCTGTCATGTTGGCACTGCCTCTGTATTCACTGACTTGAGTGTTGCATTGGTTATCCACTAACATTGTTGAGCTAATAATTGTGTCACCCAAGTCTGGTCTGCATATATGGAGTATTCATTCTGATGGCACTGCCCCGCCTTGTTGAGACTAATTACTTCGAGACAGTATTACTTGTATACTGTCAGGTCCATATTGCTTTTGTTTTTGGTCATATGCTAGAAACAGATACATTGCCTTATTCAATTGTAGTTGTATTTAGTTGCACTGACTTCCTACCTACCTGCTTGCATTTGCAGTCACTAGTATCACTGCTTCATACTGGTACATTGGTTGTCTTATTCATGTCTTCTTGCATTGTCACTTGCACTTAATTGTTCATTGATTTCATTTGGTGGTTCACTCGAACTTGGGACCATTTCGTAGTCTGGTATCTGATCATTTGAATCAGTGTTGTTTTAATGTGGCTGTATTTCCCTGTAGCCCCTGTGTACATTCTTCACGTGTAGCTTGACCATTGGTGTTCACTGAGCTTACTGCTATCACGTCTCTCCTGTTTGTAGTTGCTTTGTATATGTGCACCGTTGTGTCTGCACTTGTATCTCTTGTGTCCTTTGTGCCTTGTCTTGTTGATCTGTTGTATTCGAACTACGATATTGCATTACTTCCCTGTGGCCAGTTTTGGTTGCACTGGTCAATTCCAGTTGTGTGAGCATTTGTATCATTGGCTCGCCTTCACTTGTCCCACTGTTACATTCTCTTGTACATGTGGCATTGGCTTGCCTTTGTGACCTTGTTGATACTGACACATGCTTTGGGTACTTTACTTGTTGTTTTACATGATGCTCCTTTTTAACTTGACGATGACCTTGTCTTCGGCAAGTGAGTTGAACTGGCATTTTGCCTAGTCTTTGATTATGATGCTAGTACTGTCCAGTTTACAGTACTATATTTAAGTTTGCAATTTGTTCATTCGGGTTTTGAGACTGTTTGCACGTAGTTGCAATTTAGTCATTTGTGTTGTTATCGCACTTGAGTTGAACCCGATTTCGGGGTTTGACCTTGTGATCACTTGTGACCTTCACTGAGCTTTTGTGTATCTCCTGCGATAGTGGCGAGGCAGTACATGCGTGCGTGTACTGCAGCCCTATCAGATTTGACAGTTTTAAATTGATTTAGTCGATTTGATAAATTGTTTATTTATCTCTGTTCATAATTTAAATCTGCTGATTTTGTTAAACACTGTTAAGTGTTATATTGACCGTTATCCGGTTTCTTTGTTTAAAGAATCGGATAGACGGGAATTATTATGACTGTCGTCTATTTAAATTATTACTGCCTATATGCACTAATGAACTGGTTTGAATTAGACTGACCTGGGTATTATTTTCTTTTGAATGTAATACTCGGGTCAGACCCGAGTTATTCCAGGTTGTAGATTTTCTTCTTTGAGTTGCTGTTCAGGATTTGAAGACTTTTCACATCTTCTGAAGTTGTTAGTGTCATTCTGTAGTAGTCGTGTCAGTGTATAGAACGATATGTATTCATGTATATTAGTTGATAATGTACTTGTATATATAACTTCTAGAGTCGACAGTTGTAGTTGTATCATATGTATTATGTCAACTATGTTGTAACTGACATCAGTTATATATATATGAGACTTTTGTTTTTATCTGTGTTCTGCATTTATATTATCTGTGTTATCGTTATATCTAATGTCCTAAACTATTATGAACCATCGTAGTTTGTTTTATACTGATAATTGGGTGTGTCGATGGGAGTAAATAAATAAGATGAAAAATAAAAAGTATATACCACTCCTATCGAGATAACCAATATTAGTGTAAGGCCAATTACGGATGGTCGCTCCTATCCAGCCTTATTCTTCGTAATAATAGACAGTATTTCTTTTAATACTCTTTGTTATTATGAGCATAGAGGTGGGGCGTCACACCCGAAACACCCTACAAAATCATGACACCCTCCCATCTGCTATCGTCCGTATGCATGTTGCCCTCCTCTTTCCTTGATCGCATCCTCTATGGCTTGGCGTCGGTGTGCCTAACGCCCCCCTTAACACAAAATACTCCTCCATTAAATCAATCGGCGACTAGATTTGTGAAAATCTAAAACCCTATAATTATATTCAAATAAAAGCTCACTGTTGAGCTCTAGCAAGGGACGCAGCCATTTACTGACATTATGATGAAGCCAAAGCCCAAAACAAGTCCTTAGATCTAATTTTTAAATGATCAAAATGAATTTTTATTTATGCATGTGCTCTGTTTAAATAAGAGAGGGAGAAACGTAGATGGTGGCTTGTAGGGTTGGCTAGAATGAAGAATAGGGCAACTAAAATGAAAGGGTGGAGGCTGTGTCAAATCAATATATATATATATATATATATATATATTACTTAAAATTCCAAAATATCTAGCTACAAATATCGGATCCCAATCGAGGCATGCCGCCTAGTGTTCCTAATGTTATACCCATTTCCGAACGCAATGGAACTAGTTTCGAGACCTAATTCAATCGTATGCAAAAGATAGCATTTTGAACCAAATTATTATATTAAATTTCCAATAATAATTTCAACGCGTTTCTATCCCGTATGACCAAACGGTGCATCTGATCACTGTGAAATTTGATGGCATAATATAATTCATTACTACGGATCCAATGACACTAGTTTCATCGAAATCCGACACTGTGCCCCGTAAGGCTATTTTTATACATTAATTTAAACGAGCTATTTTCAAAATCGAGTAAATCACTTTTAAATTCAATTTAAAATTTTTATTATCTTCATTCTTATTAATATAAATTTAATAAGCCTTTAAATCATTTTTATCCAAATAAAAATCCAAGATTCAATTATTTAAACAATTTTCAATTATTAAATTCAGCAATTAAATTATCCAATAAATCATTATATTTGAAATTCAAGTTATTAAATTTATAAACTTAACTTTTAAATATTTAAAATCAATTAAATATTCCAATTTCAAATAATCAAAATTCTGGGTTGTTACACTTAGATCTTCGATCTTGATTACAATTAATCTTATAACTCTTGAATAACACTTTGATCTTGGTTTGAGTGAGAGAGATAAGAAAAATCAGAGATTAGATGAAGGAGAATCAAACCATTGATGATTGAATTTGATTCTGGTTAAATTTCGGCAGAGTTTGGGTATATTTTGATTTAGAAAATGAGAGAGTGGAAGGACAAGAGATGAATAAGAAAGTAGATGTTCAAAATTTGTTTGGAAGTCTGGTATATATAGGGAAACAACGGTCATGTCCATTCGCGAAGAGATATGGCGAAAAGATACTTCCATCCAAATTTGAATTTTGAAAATTACGGCCACTATGTCAACATACACTTCACAAAATTGTAAAAATAAAATTAAAAATATTATTTTGTAAATCCATTGCTTTGTAAAATAATCCGATACATTGTAGAATCATTTAAATATAGTTTAAACACATTTTAATCAAAATATAACTTAATAAAACTTTATAAAATAATTTTGAAAGATTTAATAAGAGTATTTAATATAGTGCAAATAATATAAATATAATCAATATGGTTATAAATTATAAGTAAATATCTAAAATCAAAATATAAATATCAAAAATAAACATAAGGAAGATATAAACTAAAATAGCACAAAAATATAATAGATTAAAAAATACTTAAAAACTTAATATAATATCTTTGTAGACATAAAAGGTTAAGAAATTATTTTAAGAAATATTTTGAATAAATGTCTAAAAGGATTATTTTGAAAACCAGGATATTCGAAAAATATTTAAAACTTATTTTATAACGACCGCCTTTCTTGAACCGAAATACGAGCCATTAATGGTTGAACAAAAAGAAAGATAAGAAGAAACTAAACAATCACAGAATCTCACTACGAATTAGAGTAAATACAATAGATAACATAGGATATTACATTGTCATTCCATAATAATAATAAATTAGAGTCTTTACATTACAACTTCTACTGGGCAGTTATAACTACCCATCTATACAAAATACATGGATCATACATAAACACACAGCGGAATAAGATAATAACTAGCTACGATGAAGCCACCTGCTCCAGCTCCTTCAAGATGCTTCCGTAAGAAACCTGGATCACTTGGCTACTCACAAAAATTTGAGTACCCAAGAGTTTCAGGGAAAGAAAATAAAAATTCGGGTCAGACATGGATCTGGTGTGAGTAAATCAAACAACTTAATTTTTTACTTTTATAAAACATCTTGAAATTCAAAGTTATCTCGTAAGACCACACCGTACATAAACACAGACGGGTTTTACCTTACGATAACCAAAACACTTTATATAGAAATCCAGTGATATAATGACTAAGACCGAAGGCACTTATTAGGAAATAGATTCCATATAATGACTAAGACTCCACATTAATTAAATTCCAGCATAATAGGTATACAACTAAGACCGAAGGCACTAATTGGGAAATGGATTCCATATAATGACTGGGCTACTAGGGCACCTCGCGTCACGGTGCATCTCTAGATAAAATAACACCGAGGTCAAACCTATCGGCCCCTACCAACACAAGACCGGCCTACCCTTTACTGGATAGTACCGAATAAGATCACCCCTCGTTTGGGATCAGCAACCGTACCGAAGCATAAATGAGTTAATAATAGGGACTCTATACGAGGATGACCTTACCCTCATGGTAGCGACCCACATAGCCTTACTACATCTCCCCTATTTTAGTCATTCCCGATCGATGAGGCCCGAGGCTACATTTACCTTTATTATAGCATTGTCATTTGGAATGCTAACATTGCCTTCCATATGTTGACACAAAGTCAGCACTCATCCATACAAGTCACTCAGGAGATGAACAAACCGGAGGCACTATTTCCACTACACCCGTTTTGGAATCACCCTCAGGGTTAGTAGCAAAAGTCCTTGCACTTCAAAGTCTTCATCTTGGACATTTGTCTGACTATTTCCAATTCGAACATTTACATTGGTTCGAAGTGGTTTTCAGATAACAACTAATATCCGATCTCGGTCTCTCCAAACCAACATTCGATAATTTTAGATGGTCAAGTTGTTTATAGTGGACTATTCCACTATCAAGGTGAAAAGATTTACATATGAATATACGTTCCATATGCTTAGATTATCATGTCCCGCTTATCGAAATTAACCCTCTTGTATTCATCATGTTTTCCGAAGTGCGGTAATTGTGATAAGTACAAGTCGACTTACTTTCAACAGAACGTGTCAACGTTTTACTACAACTACTTTAATTCATTTGGCTACTTAATAGCATGGACAAAAGATCCTAGTGTTTTAAAACAATTTACTTGAATAAGAAGATTGGTTTAAAATAAATAACCGATAGAGTTTAAAGGAAAACTTTAAACTAAATAATCCTTAATTAAATCATAAGTTTAAAAATTAATTTAAACTTTAATTAATCTTAATTAAATCAAATTAAATCATTAAAATCCTAATTTTTATTTATAGTAAACTTTAATTAACCTTTAACTAATTAACATTATTTAAGAAATTAAATCCTAATTAAGTGGATAATTAACCTTTAATTAAATACTAATTAATTAAATAACTCACTCTAACTAAATAATTAATTAAAATAAATAACTTGATTAAATAAAAATAAATTTTATTTTACCTTAATTTATCATTATTTAAAATTTACTTGATTAAAAATAATTAACTTAGTTAATAATTTCTTAAACTCTAATTATTTAACCTAATTACTTAATTAATTAATTAATAATTACCCAAATTAGTTTAAATTAAATAAATAAATTATTAAATAATTAAAACCTAAACTTTTGACTTATTTAATTAATTCAAAATGAGTTTTCAAAAACAATCCAAAAGAAAACACTTAAAACTTGAATTCGTGAAATTTTCCGTACCGCATCCATAACGACTATCGCTATAAACGCAGTTCGCTAGAATTGGTTTCTAGGTGAAATCTTCATCTTAACTCTAGCTACTACATATTTAAAAACACAAATGGGAAAGTTTTGAAAACTTAAAACAAAGGTAAAAACTAGGAAGAACATTTCCAAAAATCCAAAGCTAGAAAATAGCTTTCATTTTCAAATCGGATCTCAAGTCCTTTGCGACTTTTCAAGGTACAAATTGCACAACATTTACATCATATACACGTGGTTTTTTTTTCATACACATACTACCATAATATTATATCCAATATCACATATCCATATCCATATACATATTTAAACATATCAGCATATCAACCAATCACCAAATCCAAGTTCAAACATAAACATATCATCATATGCCATAAATACGACATGATAATTCAACGTAAAAATCACCATATTTTCACAACATATAGTCCAGCAAAATAAAGTTAATTTCTTTTCCAAAATCAAAAGTTTTACTCATCATAAATTTTTCTAAATTAAAGCAACTTTTGCCGGATCTTGAAAACGCTTTCGAAACTAGCAAAAATAGAACTTTTGGACCCTTGAACACTTGAAATGGGCACGACCAATTTGCTTTGGGCTTGGCCTAGGCCTTGTAAGGCACAGCCATATAGAGATTTGGCTCGGCCATGTTTTTTTTTGGTGGATGGAATGTTGTATTTTGGAGGAGAAAGTGTTTTAGGAGATGTAGAAGTAGTTTTGTGAATTAAAGGAGGTTTTTGCATAAGGAAGTGATTTTTTCCTATTTCCAAATTTATGAAGAGGAAGCCATAGATGCTTTAGCTCAAGCTCTTAGGAAATTTTGGAGTGAAGAGGAGGTTTGTAAAAATGAGAATATGAAGAAGTAGTGGTATTTATAGGTTAGGATATTAATTAAAATATATGTAAGCGCTTATATTAAAATATATGTATGCATGCATTACCATACCTTCTCCCTCCACTCAAAACCGTTCATACTACCCCCTCCCCATGCTTTCCACTATTCATGTCACGCTCTTGTGTCCTTGTGTTGAATAAGTGTATTTTTATATGTATATATACTTACTTTTATTAAATAAGATCTTATATGTTAATATGTTTAAGTGTGTAAATGTGTACATGCATATGTACATGTACACAACATGCTAAAGTAGTTTGTAATGTGTGCATGTGTGTTTAACATAGTGTCATGACCTCTAAAACAATTTTGAACTAATGAAAAATCGATATTTCGGAAAATAACTTCCGGTCACGTTTTCTATTCTTCTATGAACTATATATTTTTGTAAAAAAATTTTGAAAACGATTTTATTATCATTAATTATTATTTAAAATAGTTTTATTAGTTGATAAAAATCCATTTATTAATTATTTAAAATATAATTAAATATTCATTTAAATAGTGATAAATTTTCGGGTCGCTACACTCTCCCTCCTTTAAAAGAATTTCGTCCTGAATTAGCAATCAAGGAGATAATTCAAACTATGCAAAAAGCCATATATTCATATCATAAACACATACAAATACATACACTAGCATCCATAGTAGACAAACATACACTATACTTACAGCCTACGACTAGCATATCTTAACATCAACTCGGGATAGGCTTCTCTCATATGATCCACCATCTCCCAAGTGCAGTCTCTAGGATCCTCGCTCCACTAAACCTTAACTAGTCACACCACCTTGTTATGCAACCTCTTTTCGTCCTGATCCATAACATAAACTGGATGTTTAATCATGGTCAGGTTTGGTTCTATTTCAATTCTTCTTGAACTGATAGCTCTACAATTAAAGATGGGTTATGAACATATTTCCTCAAATGAGACACGTGGAACACATTTTGAACTGCCGCCAATCTCTCCGGCAACTCGACCCTATAAGCAAACGATCTGATCCTCTCAAGAATACAGAAGGGTCCAACATACCTTGGAGCTAACTTCCCAGCTTTTCCAAATCTAACAGCTCCTCTTATTGGTGGAATCTTTACGAACACCAAGTCCCTAACCACAAATTCCAAATCCCTTCGCCTTTTATCCGCAACTCTTTTGGCGATCTTGAGCCTCCTTCATCCTTTTCTTAACCACTACAACTTTCTCCGTAGCCTCTCGGGTCATGTCTGATCCAAGAACTAATCTATCTCCCATCTCAACCCAACATGCTAGTGACTTGCATGGTCTTTTATATAAGGCTTCATAAGGTGTCATCCCGATGCTTGCTTGGAAACTATTGTTGCAAGAGAACTCAACTAAATGCAAATGATCCTCCCACGATCCACCAAAATCCAGAATATAGGCCCTTAAGAGAACTTCTAGAATCTGATTCACCCGCTCCGTCTATCCGTCTGTTTGGTGGTGATATGCTATACTTAAGCTTAACCTTGTTCCAAGGGTTATTTGCAACGCTTCCCAAAAATGACTAGATAATATGGGGTCTCGATCACTTACAATACTCACGAGAACTCCATGCAACCTGACTATCTCCTTCATAAAAATTTATGCTAAAGAAGCAGCAGTCCTTGTTGGTTTCACCGGAATAAAATGCATGCTCTTCATTAGCCGATCCATGATAACCTACACTCCTTTATTTCCTTTTCTAGTTCTCGGCAAACCATCGATGAAATCCATTGATATCATTTCCCATTTCCAATTGGGTATCTCCAAAGGTTGTAATAATCCGACTGTCTTTTGATGATCACCTTTTATTTGTTGACAGCACGAACACCTACTAACATAGATAGAGGTATCTCTCTTCATTCCCTTCCACCAAAACATCCACTTCATGTCCCTATGCATCTTTGAGACACCTGGAAGGATACTCAACTTTGAATGATGTTATTCTGACAAAACTTCCTGCCTAAGGCCGTTGACATTCGGCACACAGATACGTCCCTTCATCCTTAAAACTCCTCGGTTATCAATCTCAAAACTTGTACACTGCTCATCCTCAACCTTTCTGATGATCGCCATGAAGCTTCTGTGCTCTCATTGCTCGCTCGCTATTCTTTCTAAGAGAGTCGGGGTAACCTCCAAAAGAGTCAAAACAACATTCCTACTCAAGTCATCCGCCACCACATTTGTTTTTCCTAGCGTGTAAAGAATATCCAAGTCATGGGCTGCTAGAAACTCCAACCATCTCTGTTGCCTCAGATTCAGATCCTTCTGAGTAAAAAGATACTTCAAGGATTTATAATCCATGAAGAGCTCGAATTTTTCACCTAATTAAAGAAAGAAAACTTACTCCGAAGTTCTCTAAAGATTAGAAGGAAACTAAGAGGGATAGAAGGATCTTTACCCAACAAGTGGTGTCTCCACATTTTTAATACAAAGACAATAGCTAGCAACTCCAGGTCATGCGTAGCATAGTTCTTCTCGTGAGGCTTCAACTACCTTCTTGCATACACAATCACTCTACCATGCTACATCAGAATAGCATCAAGTCCTACTCCATACACATCCGTGTAAACCGTGAACCCACTATTTCCATCTGGAACAGCCAAAACTGGTGCACTGGTCACTCTTCTTCAATTCCAGAAATGCCTCCTCACACTTATGAGTCCACACAAACTTATCCTCCTTCTTAGTTAACTTAGTCAAATGGGATGAAATCTTGGAACAATCTTGAATAAACCTCCTATAGTATCCAGCCACCCTAAGAAACTACGAACCTCGGTTGGAGTCTGCGGTTGCTTCCATTCCTGAACAGCTTCCACTTTCATTGGATCCACAAAAATACCATTTCCTATCACAATATGTCCTAAGAATCTTACCTCCGATTTCCAAAAATGGAATTTAGAAAATTTTGCCTTTAGGACATGTCTCCTCGATGTCTCTAACACCACTTCCAAATGATGTTTATGCTCCTCCTTGGATTTGGAGTAGATAAGCATGTCATTGATGAAAACTAATACAAACTTATTAAGAACATCTTGGAAAACACGGTTCATGAGATCTACAAAATACGTCAGTGCATTGGTTAGCCCGAAAGGCATAACCAACCATTCAAAGAAATAATCAGGGCCTCTAAAAGCAGTTAAAGGTATACTATCTTCAGCAACCCTCAATTGATGGAATCCAGTAGTTAGATCCATTTGAGAAAATACCATAGCTCCATGAAGTTGATCAAAAAGATCATTGATGCGGGGTAAGGGATACTTGTTCCTAACGGTCAGCTTATTCAACTCCTTATAGTCCACGCATAACCTTAAAGATCTATCAGACTTAGCTGCAAACACCACAGCAGATCCCTAACTCGAACGGCTGGGTCTAATCAATCCTCTCCTCAACAGGTCCTGGGTTTGACTTATCAACTCCTCCCTCTCCCTTGGAGCCATCCTTCGCTTAGGTGAACCACAGGACTTGCACCAGGCACCAAATAAATACGGAACTCTATCTCTCGGTGCGGGGGTAAACTATTGACCTCTTCAAACACATCAAGAAAATTCTTAACAACTTCTACATAACTTAACTCATCCTGGGATGATTCCAGGGCATATAAGAAACTACACATACTTATACCGGGTTCCTTACATGGTACTTTAGCAATTCTTCCCAACTTAGTTTCTAATGATACAGTCCTTTTAGCACAATCTAAAATAGCTCCATATTTCAATAACCAATCCATACCCAAAATAATGGACCAAATAAATACGGAACTCTATCTCTTGGTGCGGGGGTAAACTATTAACCTCTTCAAACACATTGGGAAAATTCTTAACAACTTCTACATAACTTAACTCATCCTGGGATGATTCTAGGGCATATAAGAAACTACACATATTTATACTCGGTTCCTTACATGGTACTTTAGCAATTCTTCCCAGCTTAGTTTTTAATGATACGGTCCTTTCAGCACAATCTAAAACAGCTCCATATTTCAATAACCAATCCATACCTAAAATAATGTCAAATCCTTTAAAGTCTAAAACATATGGGTCGCAAGAAAAGTGATTAGAAAGGTAGGAAATTGGCACATTCTCACAAATCATGTTTAAATGGGTTACAACACATATAGGGTTAGACACACGCATAGGGTTTTCTACAATACTAGGAATAAGATGAAACTTATCTACCAATTTACAAGGATAAAACTATGTGACAGACCAGTATCAAATAATGCTCGAGCAAAAATACCATTAATCAGTAAGGTACCTTCAAGGATGACCTTTCCCTTCACATCCGTTGAAGTAGACGGTTCATTCTTAATGGCGTACACCTTGGGATGTTGCACCTTCTTCATGGGTGGGCAGTCCTTAATCATATGGCCCAGTTGATGACAATTGAAACAAAGCGACTTCAGGACCATTGGAGAGATAGGTCCAATTTGCTGCTTCGGAGCTTCACGGTTCGGACAGGACCTTGAAATATGACCTTTCTGCTTGCAAATATAACAACTAATATTCCTTAATTTGCCTCCTTGACCTTCTCCATGTTTTCCTTTTCCTTGATTCTTCTAATTCGGATAGAACTTCCTCTTGTTAGGACCACCTCCATTGGTATTTCCACTAGGCGCTACGGGAGTAGGCTTCTTCTTTTCCAAGGTCACGTACCTCAGAGCCATATCAATTAGGTCCACAAAAGTACCTTTAATATAAGCAGGCATCCTCTTACGGTACTTCTCCCTCATACCCAAGACAAACATCTCATTCTTCTTCAATGGGGTATTGATCAATTCTAGCCTAAAATAAGATAACTCGTTGAACTTCGTCTCATACTCTGCTACCGATAGATCCCCTTGCTTCAAATCCATAAAGTTGTGGTACATCCGGGTCCTTCTAGCTGTCGGTAAGAATTGATACTTAAAAACTTCTTTAAATCGAGTCCACAAAAACTCGTCCTCTGGAATATTTGCAGTAAGAGAGTCCCACCAAGCTGATGCTCCTCTTGCAGTTGCCACGTTGTTAAGAATCTTTTCTGTTCGTCGGATAAACCAAGACCTTTGAAATTTTTTTCGCAAAATCGCAACCAAGCTTGCACTTCTATGATAGACTCAGTCCCTTTAAATGGTTTCCCTCCGAGGTTAGTGTAATCCTTGCATAAGGTTGCGAAATTCACTCTTGGCCGCTCGGGCACTGCCTCTTTGGTAATTCGAACTCCTCCAGGATTTATGGTTCGACCATTTGTAGTTGTAGTGCTATGTGCTCCCTTACCTCGTCTGCCTCTGTTACTCATGCCTTACTACCTGGCATAGTAAGATAATTCTTAGAATACTTAGACGAGATAAATCTCGATGGAAGGGTACTAATCAAACCTATCAAGCTAATCTATCTATCAGGGATATATATATATATATATGATTGAAAATTACAAATACACAATCTTGAAGTTGACCCTAACCCAAAGCCTAAGTATTCGCTCAACCTAGGCTCTGATACCACAATGCAACGACCGCCTTTCTTGAACCGAAAGACGAGCCATTAATGGTTAAAGAAAAAGAAAGATAAAAGGAAACTAAACAATCACAGAATCTCACCACGAATCAGAGTAACATTAATATATAACATATGATATTCCATAGTCATTCCATAATAATAATACATCAGAGTCTTTACATTACAACTTCATCTGGGTAGTTATAACTACCCGTTCATACAAAATACAAGGATCATACATAAACACACAGAATAATTAGATAATAACTAGCTACGATGAAGCTTCCTGCTCCAGCTCCATCAAGATGCTTCTGTAAGAAACCTGGATCAATTGGCTACTTATAAAAATTTGAGTACCCAAGAGTTTTAGGAAAAGAAAATAAATCTTGGTCAGACATGGGTCTGGTGTGAGTAAACTCAAACAACTTAATTTTTTACTTTTATAAAACATCTTGAAAATCAAAGGTATCTCGTAAGACCACGCTGCACATAAACACAGATCGGTTTTTACCTTACAATAACCAAAAAACTGTATATAGAAATCCAGTGACATTATCATAATGTCTAAGGTTTTCAAATAAATAATTCACATAGTCGAAATTGTTACATTAATTAAATTCCAGCATAATAGGTATATGACTAAGACCGAAGGCACTTATTTGGAAATGGATTCCATATAACGACTTGGGCTACTAGGGTACCGCTCGTCAAGGTGCATCTCTAGATAAAATAACACCGAGGTCGAACCTATCGACCTCGCCAACACAAGGCTGGCCTACCCTTTACTGGATAGTACCGAATAAGATCACCCCTCGGTTGGGATTAGCAACCGTGTCGAAGCATAACTGAGTTAATAGTAGGGACTCTAGACGGGGATGACCTTACCCTCATGGGAGTGACCCACCTAGCATTGCTGCATCTCCCTAGTTTTAGTCATTCCCGGTCGATGAGGCCTGAGGCTACGTTTACCTTTATTATAGCATTGCCAGTTGGAATGCTAACATTGCCTTCCATATGTTGATACAATGTCAGCACTCATCCATACAAGTCGTTCAGGAGATGAACGAACCGAAGGCACTATTTCCACTACACCCATTTTGGAATCACCCTCAGGGTTAGTAGCAAACAGTCCTTGCACTTCAAAGTCTTCATCTTGGACATTTGCCTGACTATTTCCAATTCGAACCTTTACATTGGTTCGAAGTGGTTTTTGGATAACAACTAATATCTGATCCCGGTCTCTCCAAACCAACATTTGATAATTTTATATGGTCGAGTTGTTTATAGTGGACTATTCCACTATTAAGGTGAAAAGATTTACATATGAACATACGTTCCATATGCTTAGATTATCATGACCCGCTTATCGAAATTAACCCTCTTGTATTCATCAAATTTTCTAAAGTGCGGTAATTGTGATAAGTACAAGTCGACTTACTTTCAATAAAACGTGTCAACGTTTTACTAAAACTACTTTAATTCATTTGGCTACTTGGTAGCATGGACAAGAGATCTTTGGTTTTAAAACAATTTACTTAAAAAAGAAGATTGGTTTAAATAAATAACCGATAGAGTTTAAAGGAAAATTTTAAAATAAATAACCCTTAATTAAATCATAAGTTTAAAACTTAATTTAAGCTTTAATTAAATCAAATCAAATTAAATCATTAAAATCCTAATTTTTATTTATAAATAAAATTTAATTAATTAATATTTATTTAAGAAATTAAACCCTAATTAAGTGGATAATTAACCTTTAATTAAATAATTAACTCTAATTAAATAATTAATTAAAATAAATAATTTGATTAAAAAAAATTCTTTTACCTTAATTTATCATTATTTAAAACTTACATGATTAAAAATAATTAACTTAGTTAATAGTTTCTTAAACTCTAATTATTTAACCTAATTACTTAATTAATTAATTAATAATTACCCAAATTAATTTAAATTAAATAAATAAATTATTAAATAATTAAAACTTAAAATTTTGACTTACTTAATTAATTCAAAATGTGTTTTCAAAAAAATCCAAAAGAAAACACTTAAAACTTGAAATCGTGAAATTTTCCGAACTACATCTATAGCGACTATCGCTATAAACGCAGTTCGCTAGAATTGATTTCTAGGTGAAATCTTCACCTTAACTCTAGCTACTACATCTTTGAAAACACAAATGGGAAAGTTTTGAAAACTTAAAACAAAGGTAAAAACTTGGAAGAACATTTCCAAAAATCCAAAGCTAGAAAATAGCTTTCATTTTCAAATCGGATCTCAAGTCCTTTGCGACTTTTCAAGGTGAAAATTTCACAACATCTACATCATATACACATGGTTTTGTTTTCATACACATACTACCATAATATTATATCCAATATCACATATCCATATCCATATACATATTTAAACATATCAATATATCAACCAATCACCAAATCCAAGTTCAAACATAAACATATCATCATATGCCATAAATATGACATGATAATTAAACATAAAAATCATTATAATTTCACAACATATAGTCCATCAAAATCAAGTTAATTTCTTTTCCAAAAACAAAAGTTTTACTCACCGTAAATTTTTCTAAATCAAAGCAACTTTTGCCGGATCTTGAAAACGCTTTCTAAACTTACAAAAATAGAACTTTTGGACCCTTGAACACTTGAAATGGGCTAGACCAATTGGGTTTGGGCTCGGCCTAGGCCTGGTAGGGCACGGCCATGTAGAGATTTGGCTCAGCCATGGTTTGTTTTGGTGGATGGAATGTTGTATTTTGGAGGAGAAAGTGTTTTGGGAGATGTTGAAGTAGTTTTGTGAATTAAAGAAGGGATTTTTGCATAAGGAAGTGAATTTTTTCTATTTTAAAATTTATGAAGAGGAAGCCATGGATGCTTTAGCTCAAGCTCTTAGGAAATTTTGGAGTGAAGAGGAGGTTTGTAGAAATGAGAATATGAAGAAGTAGTGGTATTTATAGGCTTTGGATGTTAATTAAAATATATGTAAGCGCTTATATTAAAATATTTGTATGCATGCATTGCCATACCTACTCCCTCCACTCAAAACTGTTCATACTACCCCCTCCCTATGCTTTCCACTATTCATGTCACGATCTTGTGTCCTTGTGTTGAATAAGTGTATTTTTATATGTATATATACTTACTTTTATTAAATAAGATCTTATATGTTAATATGTTTAAGTGTGTAAATGTGTACATGCATATGTACATGTACACAACATGTTAAAGTAGGTTGTAATGTGTGCATGTGTGTTTAACATAGTGTCATGACCTTTAACATAATTTTTAACCAATGAAAAATCGATATTTTGAAAAATAACTTCCGGTCACATTTTCTATTTTTCTATGAACTATATATTTTGGCAAACAAATTTTGAAAATATTTTTATTATCATTAATTATTATTTAAAATAGTTTTAATAGTTAATAAAAATCCATTTATTGATTATTTAAAATATAATTAAATATTCATTTAAATAGCGATAAATTTTCGGGTCGTTACATATTTGAAATAGAGAGAGAGATCAAGAAAGTGCTATCAGGATTTTAACAAAAATTCTATGACCCTATAACTTATCTGAAATATCTTGAAATCTTAAACTCTTCAATACTCATGAGTCTTCAATTATCATCATCTTGAATCTACTCTTGATATCAGCATCTTGAATCTACTCTTGATACCGTATAGTCTTCTTAATCAACACTTGTCTAATATCCTACACCATATACTATATATATCTTGATAAAACATTTGTATCTATATTGTATATAATATCCTATAGTTGTTATCATCAAAACCAAAACCTAAGGTAGTAATACATTAGCAGATCCATTCATGAAGGGGCTGACTCGATCGGTTCTCATCAAACTGATCGAAAGGATGAGAGAGATTCAATAATTGTCCCCAAGTTCAAGTGGGAGATTGATATAGTTAAGGATATGACCTAAGGGCAATTCTATAATTGACTATAAATTAGTAATTCTGTAATAAAGTATCATTTGAAATTAAAAAAATTTCTATTATATACTCAATATAATATGTTATATCAATTAATAAATTTAATTTAAGTATATTTAATAGAAAATCCATAAATGATATGTTTTGTGATAATAATTACGATGTATTGTAATCCTGAGAAATTTATCACAATGAAAATAAACATATCGTTTTGATTGTTCCTAGTCAAAATGTATCGAGACTGGATATCGATACATCCATTAAGACTAGAGTACATAATGCTCTCCAAATGTTGGGCAGTGTATTACTCATGGCTATCGGGGGCACCAAGAGGTTACGTACTGATAGTTATTAGATAACTATGGAATGACTCACTCGATGGTTTTCTATTGGTTAATATAAATAAGATCAATAGAAAATATCGATGTGACAATATTACACAGCTCTCCTAACTTTAGGATACTGATGAACTTCAATGTGGAAACCTAACTTTGATTATAGTTAAATCATGGCATGGCGTCCATCGAACGAATATAGTTGGAACTGAATTGAAGCATAGGAAGTGAAACATTATTCAACAGAGAATTTGTCTCCTCAGTTATATGAGGTTAATATCACGGTTAACTGAATTCAACTCAAAGTCAAAGTCTCTAGAGCGGTTTGGTTAATAATAATTGTTATTATTGAACAAAGGACTTCGTGTTTGGACTATAAAAGTTGAATATGGACGATACTGGAATTTTGACCATTACAAATTCCATAAATCCTAACGTGATATAGTTTTAACGAAGAGAATTGGTATAAACTATTGTCACGCTGCAAGAAAACTACTCATTAACAGCAAAATACGCCAGTGCTTATTGTTTCAACGCAACTGTTAAATTTTTATTGGCCACCCATTTCATAATTTGCGCTTCCCAATTTTTTCGTTTCCCTCTTCCATTGCCCAAAACCTAAGTTCTCATCATCTTTATTCATGTAGCAATACCCGCCTCCACCTCTTTCGGCTCCACCTCGGCCTCCATCTTCACCTCTGCCAGGTCATATTTTGGCCAAGCCCCTAAGACAACATCGATGTAAGAAAAGACCCTAATTACAAATCGCGACTTGCTCGACTGCTTCATCCAAATCGCACCACGCGGTCGGTGGCGATGCCACGCTAGCTCCTGCAGTGCTCCTCCAAACATCGTGCCTACGAGTTAGTCGACTCTAGCTCCTGCCTCATCCGACTATGATTTTTGAATATCTCTGGCTGTTGGCTGAATTGATTATTGAAAGAATGAGGTATATTTTCTATATTTATATGATCTGTAGAGAATTAGATTTCGTTAGCACGATAACCAAATTTCTGTCATGTTTCATATTAACCTCATTGATAATGAAGGTTGAGTTTCTATTAATTGGATAAATGTACCTCACAAGCTACATGTATCTTTTTACCAAATAGTATTAGATAAATGACTAGAATTCCATGTTTAAACATTTTGCAATATTTACTCATCATTCAGAATTTAACAACTTGTCTGTACAAGAACATATTTTGCCATATCTCTGCCAATCATCATTGTAATTATCAATTCACCAGGTACATGCATGAATTATTTTCATACCAAGGGCACATTTTTGCCACTACTGTATATCCTTAAAAATTGATTCCTTTAAATGGGCTTAATATGGTTTCTTGCTAGTCTTATTTCAATCATTCTAACTTTTTTAAGTCATTATACTGTGTGCAAAACTACTAGTCACTAATTGATTACAGATTATCTAAAAGGATTACCTGGGTATCACGACATTGAAATGTTGGTTTATGATGTCTGCTTCTATACATTAAGCTGTCACAAACATCATGCTTAATCTGACCATTTGTTATGTCGAGCTTCAACTAAGAGTGTATACAACTTCAATTATGAGTCAACCGAATGTTGAGTTTGGTTGATAACCCAAATCCTGATACGAAGTTTTTGATTTATACATGATATTAATCTATTATCTATTCTATATATAATGATAATACATTCAAATGAAGCTTTTGGAATGTCTAAATTGTCCTTTTAAAATTCTAAAACACGGTAAGGATATTTATGGTATTTTTATCTATCGCGTTCTTATCCACTAGCTTAAGCCGCAGTATTCGCCTTTTCTCCCAAAAACCACCAACAACACAGTTCTTTTGAAAAGAATGAAAACGAAACTAATCTCCTCCGAACTTAATTACATCCTTCAAAGCACAACCAATCCCTCTCTTTTACCACCGCCTCACTTCATTCTTCTAACTACAATGGAAAAGATACAATAACTCAAAACCTCCAACCTTGAAAATGTCTCTGGAATCAAGAAGAAAAAAGAGCAGAGCGATTTGGCTTGCAGGCACAGATTTTTGAGGACGAGGAACAAGAACGCAACTCAACTTCGGGAGCTGAGAGGTAACTTGGCTGATTTTTACTAGCCTTTGTCTATTGTTTAATCCGTTGTCCGTTTTGATATTTTCGGTTCAGTTTTTTGTGATTTATTCTATTATATGTTATATCCATGACTCTTTACATGTGAATAGGGTTGATTAGGATTTATAAGTTTTACTGACATGTTCATCAGTGGCACGATGTAGCATATCAATAATTATTGAATTAGGGTCAGATTTTATATTGCTTTGCTTTAAATTTAAAATATAATGCAGTATGTAGGTACTTTTATTTTGCTGTATAGTATGGAAAAATTAAAGATTCTGGGCACTTGAATTTTATGATTTCAAATTCTGGATATATATGTCAGCTGTTTCAAACAACACTGAAAGTCTTTCCTTTAACCAATTTCATGAAATGTAGATGTATTGCCTAAAAAATTGGTGCGCATCCAATAATTCATATATAAATATACACAACTAAGTTGCAAATGAATTAGATTAGTTTGGAGTGTTTTTTTTACTGCTTTTGTGCATTTGGATTAAAAACACTTTCTTTATTTTAGTATATATCCTAATGGAATTAGCTTAAAGTTATAGGTGCTAACTCAACAAATGCCCCTATCAAATTGTCTGATAATAAGGTGTTGTTTTCTTCAATAATCAGACCCGCCTTTTCTGCGCTACCTAAAAAACCCTTCCACTGCTGCAACTAAAAATGAAAATAACATAGCTGCTATTGTAACTCCCAGTTGTTCAACTTCATAACTCACGATAAACGTCTGTTTCACAACTGCTCTCTCAAATTTCCATCCATGTTTTTGTTTTCCCACTTCCCCCTCTTCATTTCTTCCAAAGAATAAATACTCTTGGAAAGTTAGATGCATTTTTCATCATCATTTGAAAACTGAGATCATAGGCCACGTAAATTTAGCGGAACCCATCACTCACAATTGCTTTCCCAATGATGAATCTATAGTTTAGATACCGATCTTTACTTCTCTTTGGACAAAGCGTGAATCCACTTCTCCATCAATAATTACCTAAAAACACAGAGCCGATTTCAGTTGTGGCTAATGATGAATTGGTTTTTTTTTTTTAATATAACAATTATCCATGGAGACATCAATAAGCCAAATCCAATATTCATATTTACAATTTCTCATTGTGTAGAACATTGAAAAAGTTTCGAGTTTCAAGCCCTAGAGTTTTGAACAACTTATTGAGTTGGTATATTTTCTTAAGGTAAGAGGAGCCAATCTTGGAATTTTCATCTTTGTATTAAATTGAATAAATATCAATTTCATATAAATTATTGGTTATACCATAGAGCTTTCATTACTTGAATTTTGCATACGATGATTCATATATTCTTAATTATAGTTAATTTTCATGTGTTACTGACTTAGAGTGTAATATTCACGAACAATTAGGAAACAAAGAGAGGATAACTAGATTACAATGGAGATAGCATGAAGAAAGTAATTATATTTGCTGTTATCTGAGACTAATTAAAACATGCTATGTAGTTTGTAGTACTATTTCACTGTAAATGTTTTTATCGTTGATTAAATTAGGCAAATCATGCAAAATCTACTAACATTTGTGTTTATGCTCAGAGTATTCAAACTGATCCTTCTTTCTAATGTTACTTCCTTGCGCAATATTGAATTAGATTTAGTTTTTTCCAGAATAACTCTCTGCCTTTGACATGGATTTTTTTGCTCTTCCAGCTCTTTCTAATCTTCCATCCGGCAACAAGTATGCAGGCTTGAAATTTTCTTCATTGTTCAATGAATCTGGAATACCCAACAACGCATTTGGGACTATATCATGTATGCTTCCAATTGATGTGTACCTATAAAATGTGCAGTTATACTTTATTTTTATTTTGTTATTTTCGAGGAAAAAAAGAATGTAGCTATGAGGGCCGCCATAGGCAAAATTTAACATCACACGAGTATGAATACATGAAATTCAATATGCACAGTGATAGTTTGGTCATAATTTAAAAGTTTGGCTGTATACTGTCAATTTTGTTTTAGTATAATTTAAATATTGTAGTACAGTTAATAAATGGAAGAGTTTAGAAGAATGTGAAAACTTATTTATCCAATCCAATAATATGAAAAATTCACAGAAAATAATGTGGTTGATAAATATAACCATATTTGTAACTTCGCTGATTAAATGATGGCATGTATTATTTTAAATGATTTCATACATTATACAATCATACAGTCTAATAAGCAACTAATAAGGTTTATGATTAAGTTTGCATACAGTAACTTAATGGATAGCTGGCTAAAGCAGTAAGGTTGTCTTTAAAACAAACTCTTATAATACTAGAATTTACTTCGATGGCTTAAGCAACATTTACCACTGATTTCTAGAGTTACTACGTATACAAGTGTTGTGTTATATATTGCCAAATATCTAACTTGAATTTGACGCTTCAGATATCTAAGGATTAGCGAAATAATAGGTTTGGTATTGAACACAAAACACTACATGGTTACATCATAAAGAATACAATTCTAAGATAAAAACGCTTGAAAGAGATATTTCATTGCTTTGCCATATAAGCTACAATACGGGACTGTGCAAGTCAACCAAAAAGCCCACACATCCCTGTGAATGATAATTTAGTCATCCATGAATTGCTGTAAAATCAGGTTTCTAGATATCATCAAATATTGATATAAAAGACCAAGTGTACATTGTTTGCTTATAATCAAACAATTGACAGAAATAGAAAGGAAACTTTTGAAAACTCTTTAAACATTAATGACCTTTAGGGCTCTACAACCACTAATTAAGAAGTTTCGTATATCTAAAATTGTTAATGACCAATATGTACTATACATAAACTGTTAACAATCAAGATTTATTTCTCCAAAAGTGGACAATCCAATAACACACAACATATCTCTATCATACTATAAATGAATCCTTACCGTCAAATTATTAGTCAGCATCTTTCCTTTCCTTGACTTCCAAACATTTCCCTTAAAAAAAATACGGGAGAAGAAGAAGAAGAATGGAAAACGGAAGCATCAAGCTGCGGAGCTTCACCGCATCGGACGTCGATGACTACATGGTCTGGGCATCCGATCGGGACGTAACCGTCTTCTTGAGCTTCGATCCCTACACTTCCAGGTCCGACCTCCTAACCTTCATCACTCGCTCAGTGCTACCTTACCCTTGGTACAAAGCCATCTGCTTCCACAACAAGCCAATCGGCAGCATCTCCGTTTTCAGAACCGGCGATCTGTGCAGACGGGAACTATGGTATGTGCTCGCTAAAGAGTACTGGGGCAAGGACATCGCTTGCTCAAAGTAAATGAGAATGGAAGGAGGAAGAGAACCGAAGTTCATGTTTTGCATGGAGACACGAAGCCTCAAAACGGTGGAGTTGGACGACACATGTTGATAGTTGGTGCCGATGCGGAAGTGGTATCTATGGTGATGGTGATAGTGGAGTTTGTACACTGATATTAAATAAAATTGCACTAATTTGATGCAAACTGTGGATTTTCCTATGGGTTTCTACTTGCCATAATAATTTAGTTGTGCTTTTTACTGAGCCTTTCTATACTACAGTGAGCCTTTCTATCCTACAGAGAAATTGGCATATATTTTTCTTCCATACGTCCCATTAGTACTGGTTACTTAAATATACAAACAAGAGCCACCCCTCGTTGATGTGGCAACACTAATTTTCCTTATTTCAAAATAACACGCACTGGTTCGCTCCTCTCTTTATGTTAAAAATACAGTTAACTTCTTTTGTCCTATCTTCTCATTAACTGCTTTTACAAAATTTTACTGCTCTCTTCCTTTCGTAGCTTTTCCCTAAACAGAGGAATTGAACCCACTATTGAAACGATAAGTTTTATTTCGCTTCTTTTCTTCCCTAAACTTTTAGGTTCTTATAATTGATTTATTTTACCACTACCAATTTCCATACCCGTTTAACAATTGGTTCATCAATACAGATTCAACACTCTACGATATCTTGCAACTGGTTTGTGAACAATTCACCTATATGCCGATGTTGAAAGAAGTAAATCTACGTGCTTTTAAATTTTAAAGATTTTCTATTTAAGTCTGTGCAGCATCCTGGAAATAAACGAGATTCAGTGGCATTCCTGTCTAACGATTATCAGTGTTGTTCCCGTAAGCCCTTTCCCATTTTAATGTTTAAGAAAGTTGTGCTCTTCTGTTTGACGTAATGATGTCAAATGTGGATGATCTATTGTTGACTATGCTATTTTGTTTGAGGCAACCGTTATTTTGCTTACTGATTCTGTTGGTTTATCAAACCATGGTGCTGTCGCTATGTTTGTTGAATTGTGTCAAGTCTCAAGTGGTTTGTGAGTTCAAATCGTCTGTCAAGTTGCTAAATTAAAAAGAAAATAACATAAATACGATTTGCACCATTGTTCATGTTATGATTTACAAAAAATTATATTATGTATTTTGTGGTTTTTTAGCAAGTGAGTATTTAAGCTTACTTCAAGTTGGCACAGTATAACGTTTTATTTGTCATTTGTATTTGAACAGAAGTAATAAAAAGTAGATTCGCTTTTGTTTAATGCATTAATCAAAAAGTTTAAAGAGGTGCATTGGGTGTGAGAAGTGATAAGAGCAAAAATAAAACTGGAGAATAATAATAAGACCAGGGTAACAGAATGGTTGTATCTCTGGAATCCTGTACGATTCATATGCTAGCAGAGATGATACTTTCTGTCCAATATATGGAATTGTCTCCTCCGTAATCATCTCTCAGTTATGCATGCATTTAGATATATACTGCCCATCCTCGTATTTTTCATTAGCATCATTCAACTTGACCATGTCAAAAAATGGTTGAATTTTTGTTTTGACAAAACTTAAGTATATTTTCTGTATAAATTTAAAAATTAAATTACATTATGCATAAACTTACCAAGTTAATGATAGTAAAAAGTGAGTAGTTGTTTTGTTGTTAACGAGGCTGATCATTTTCCTTCTATCATAATGTTATATGAGGAATTAACATGTTTGAATGTATCCATTCCATTCCACATAATCTTACTCTAAGATATTCAGTAGTTCTCTTGGAATATCCCTTATAATGTCTCTGTGATCATGGTAAGCAAAAGAATTGTATTTTGAATTTTATACTCAGGGTTTATTATCTTGAATAATTTCTTACAAGAATAGTTAGCTATTTTTTTACATGTTTATTCTTATTGTTAGAAAAAAATATGATCAGTTTAACACAATTTGTTGATATCTTCAGGTTCATTTGGTAATCTGGCATATTTAATGCTTTCATTTTAGCACTCTTCTGCAAATGATCGATTTTTTATTAAATATTTCATGTAATTAACATGATTTTGAACAGATTTTTCTTCTTTTTACAGGGAAAGATATGTTGATAAATATATAATTATATATGGACATAAAAAATGCAATTATGGTACAGAAGGTAATGGTGTTATACGTTTTACAACTTTTGTGTATGAATTAATTTGCTTAAAGACTCTAGTAATTACTATCATTCACCAGACTTCTAGTCTGACTCATTTCTCTATTTCTCCCTTTTTTCTCCTTAGACAATCAAGGAAGAAGCTAGTAGACTGCTGCAGCTTGGAGTTCTTCTTGGAGGAGACTTCTTCTATGTACTTCTTTTATTTTCAGCCGTTGTTCTTGTATGCACTAGTTTATTTATGAGGGATATTACATACTCTGATTTTGAGACAAAGAATTTTCATTTCATAAGACACGATGGGTTTTGAATGTTGTATTTGGCATTTGACTTATTTATAAATTAATTCTGAAGCTTTGTTTTAATTAAATATACTCATTTAGTTTCCGTTGTTTTTACCTATTTTTGTCTTGTAAATCCTAGTCTCTGTTAGTTTCAATTATACCTACAATGCATCACGTCTTTTAGTGTGTCATTTTCGGTATATTAATGAGTGTGGGGGTATTTCAAGGTATTGAGGTGAATAATCAAAGTGCTTCAGTATCAGCTTTAGACTATTGTACCACAACTATGAACTTGGCTGTTTGAAATGAGTGTGGTTTTGTAACGACCCGTAAATTTCAACTGTTTGAATAAAGTAATTAGTTGAAATTTTGTGAAATTTTAAACGATAAAATTTTGAAATAAAAAATTTATATTTGGAATACGTCTAGTTAAACATAGCGACTGGTAAATTTTCGTCCGAAAATATGAAAGTTTATTTCACGCGTAAATTTACTTCAATTTAATCAGTTAAAAAGCGATGAAAATAAAATATTTTCAAAACCTAAATATTTTTACATAGAAAAATTCTAAACCATCTTCTGAGCCAGATGTTCGTTTTTCAAAATTCGGACATCTTTGGCTCCGTCGATCTTATTTTTCAGCGTTTTTCTTGCATTTTCCGCTATTAAAAAAATTCGAATTTTTATAATTAAATCATACCACTGATATCTGTATACTGTTTTGATCGTCTCGTCGTGCTGATTTCTGCGATATATTCAATCTATGTTTTGAAGCCCGGTTAGTAGCAGAATCCACAGAAACGTTTACCGTATCGATATCTGTTTTTGAGACTTTTGATTCTTGGGACCTTTTGAATTCCTAGTGCATCCAACTTTACCTGTGTAATTCAACAGCTATACTGTTTATTATTCACTGACTTTTCATACTTCGGGTTCAAAAATTTATGTTGTTTCATTTATTTGTATTTTCCATTCGTTCATCGCCCTATTTCATTTTGATTTTTATTTTAATATAACATTTGCATTCCCTTTTTGCTGAAATGCTCGTACTTCGTGCTTCTCTTGGGACCATGCTCTCCCTGTTCACCTTCCACCCTGACGTTATATGCTTGAAAAATAAACACTATACCATAAATATAAGGAAATGTATGCATGCTTTTACCCTGTAGCCTATATTCTTCAAAACTTTTGCTTCCACCTGCTGTTCATTTCATTTCCAAGGCAAACATTATTTTGTTCTTCATTTTTCTTCTGTAGCACGTCCATACAAAAAAAAAAACTTCCGAGCAACCATCCATGGCCGAGACCAGCCTAATCATCTTCAGCCACACAAACTCCTCCGCCCCATGGCAATGGCCACGTCAACCATTAACCACCGAGAACAGCCGTACGTCCGCCACCAGTTCAGTGTAGCAGCCTTTTGACTTCGCAACCCATCACCATCGACTTGCAAACCATCGTCACCCCGATCGGTAGTAGCAGCACTCCTCACTACCTGCTTACTTCACCCTTCCTATTTGTTAAAAATGTAAGTGCGTTGTTTAATTATATAGTACTTACAATATGCCGTTTGTATATGTGTATGACTGCATTTGTTTAAACGATGTAAAGTATTATATATGGGAATATTAGTTGAGTGTTTGCTATGGTATGTTTCACACAGCAGTTTTGTTTTAAATTATATTTTGTTTACAAAGATGGTGCCACTTAAATATAAGTTTCGTGCCTATATAGTATGTATATGAGTTTTAAAATTGAGAAAGCTATAACAGTGTATAATATGTTTGAGGGCCTGTTCGTGAATATATAATTTACACTTTATTAGTATAATAAAGATTAAGTAATATTGTAGAAGTTGTATGTAATGCGTTTTATATAGCAGCTATATATGTATGCTCTATTTTTTTTATTCATGTTTTTTTTCTAAAAAAAAAATAAAAAAAATAAAAAATAAAAATAAATTTGTAACCTGTGTGTTATTATAATAATATGAGTTAATGTATATATAAGATCTTTGCGTTCAGTATGGTTTGAATAATATATGTATTTCATACATAAGTATTGGGTATAGGCATTGATTTTAATTTTATTTTATACAGAGGTTTGAGGTTTGAAACGTATGTATATGTTTCGCATATATACATTTAAATATTAGGCATAGTAGTTTCGGTATTGAGTTTTCTTTATGCACGTAAGCCAGGCGCTAGTATATATATATCAAAATATATTTTGTTCATGTACAACTAGTTTTGCATATTTTTGGTGTCTCTGTTTTAGTTTGGGAACACATCGATTTTGAAAATTTTGCATATATATATATATATAAGAATATAGACTATATAAAGCGGGCAAGTGTATTTATTTTATATTCGATCTTTTGGGATTTTGTTTGTTTGTTATATTGGTAACGCAATCAGCTATATTGTATATTATTGATTCCAAAGTATTTTACATATGTAAGTATATATATATATATATATATATATGTAGATTTATATATCAGTTTTATATATAAGAAATGATATAGCTCAGTATATATAAGCAATTATTTCAACATATATTTTACTTTAATATATGAGTTTAATTTAAACAATGATTTTATATTATTTTAATGTTTGTCTTAAATTTAAATATTGAGAAAATTATATAATATAATGAAAGGTATATATATTGTGGTTTATATCAAAACTGATGTGATTTGTTTTCATCAATCCATGTTGTCAGCTTCATTCGTCGAATTCGTGCCAATCTTGCTTTGCGTTGGAATTTGTTTTGGATTCGTAACTCATCTCATTCTCGTTCATCTCTAGCCTCGGAAGGTGAGCAATCACTCACGATTAATGTTCTTTTATTTATTAAATCTGATTTCAATTGAAACGACAATTGAAATATGCAACTGTTAGTTATTTACACTGTTATATCTGTTATTACCTGAATCAGTTCACCTGTGACATCTGACACCATTATCTGCTATTTATACAATGATAATCCAGTTTAGTTGATAAATGATTGATTGTTGATGTTTATATTGGACATTAAATTGTTAATGTTAAAGTGATAAATAATTTGCAATTGAATTGATACATGATAGTTAACGATTTAAATTGGATCTATATGTTAAATTTGATTAGTTAAAATTCGTATAATGTGACCCCTTTAATGTTAAATTAATTGCCACGTAGGATTTGGTTAATTACACATTGAACCGTTGAATGTAGATTGTTTAAATTGATGATGGATGAAATTGTAATAGATGACAAGTGAAAAACCGCAATGTAATAATCTTTAATCTACATGAAATGATAGTGTAGATTCTAGAAATAATTATATTAATTCGTACAAATAACAAATGCGAATTAATACGGTTATTTCGGGATTATTTGAATTGATTATTGGATTGTTATTGATTGTTGTTATTGCTTGTTTATTTACTTTGACACCATCCCAGTTATCACAGTGCAAGTTCCCTTTGCTATGATTTGATTTTGAATTGAATTGGAATCGGGTTGAAATGATAAATACCCAAATTAAACTTTGACTTTGGATAGAGAATTAAATAAAACCCGATTGGTCAATAATTTGATAAAAATAAAACGAAGATTTTATTTGAATAAATAATATGGTTTTGAAATGAAGTTGAAATTTGAATATTTAATGAAAGGAAAATGTTAATATTTAATAATCTGAAACAAAATATTAACAATGTAATTGATGAAAGAACGTTGTTTAATTTGAGAAACGATTGAATTAAGTTTGAAATGATTTGATAATTAAGTTTGAAATTATAATTAAGTTTGAAATCATTAAACTTTGAAATTATTTAATAATTAAGTTTTGAATTATTTAATAATTAAATAAGATTGAATTATTTAATGATTAAATTGAATTGGATTCTTTAATAAGTGAAATTGAACTTTTGAATAAGTGAATTTTACTTCGTAAATAATTGAAATTGAGTTTCTTTATTAATTAAGTTTTGGGAAAATTATTTAAGTAAGTAAATAAGTGGAATTGAATTTCTTTAACAAGAAATAAAATGTGATTTATTGAAATTAACGTAAGACTTGAAATTTAAAGAAATTGATTTGATGAATTTATTTTAATTCAATTTGTAAGTTTTGATATAAGGAAGTTGAATTTAAATAATGGATTTAATGAATTGGAAATTTAATAGAAATTGTTTCGAATGGCAAATTTACTTAATGAATATTGAATGAAATCGATAAATGAATTTAAATTGATTTAAATGTTAAATTTAATTAATTTAAATGATTTCGGAATGAATCTTATATACGAATTTAAATTGATATTTGAATTGTTTTAAATAAAGATTGAAATTGAATTATAAGATTTTGAAATTATGAATTTGGAAGTTTTGAAACGTAAATTTTGGAAATTGATTTCGGAAGAGGAATGAAATGTTGGTTTACAAATTCTAATTGAAATTGTAATTGATTTGGTTTTGAAATATATAAACGACCAATCGGTGTAATAATTACGAAAGTTATTAAAGAGACCGGAATCGGTTATGGACATACTCTCCGTCTAAACCGAAACCCACTTTAATAACTATACGCGGAGTGTGATCCAGAATGAAGTGGTTGGAATGATGTACGTGATGACTGAAGAAAGAGAACGATAATGGATAGCCTTGAACCTTGTGTCAAATTGGAAATGACTAAAACAGGAGCCGTGCCGGGCCAATGGAGGTCAGCTACCTCAAGCGAACACACTTCTTCGAACTACTCATTACTTGTTGTCGATTGGTGCACCCTTGATTTTGGGAGTGTTGTTTCGCGGTGTTGCGGTCGCTGCGGCGATGTGTTCTCACCAGTCCGGATCAGGCAAACGATAGTTTCACTACCTTGGGTATTGCCTCATGTGCCTTGTCATACTTGTATTCCTTTATACGCGACCACTACGATTTGTTTTGTACCTTTAGTATATGGATTGCCCTTTGGTGACTTCCGGTTTTGGGGAAACTACGGTCTTGTATATGCTCTTGGGAATAAAAATGTGTTAAGGGTGGAATGGGCCATGACTTAACACTATTTTGATATTTTATATTACTGATAGGCATTATCTACTTATCGTACACTACTACATAGTAGATAGTTTAACGGATCCTTAAAGGATGGTTATTCCAACATCCTTTGAGTTACTTGTATTTCAATTGCTATTTCACTTGAGTTGGATTTATTAATATAAGAATGTTAATCCTGACTCGAGTGTCTTGTGTTTTTGCTTTACGCTCGGGTCAGACTGAATGTACCAGTATTCGAGACTCACCTTTGAAGTTGGAGCTTTGCTTGAAGATCCAGCCATCCATTCTGCTTTTAGATATCCAGTTGATTCCAGTGATTGTATTCTGATTCTTGTATTTGACTATTGTATTCGAGACTTCTGCTGTAACTTATTTAACTCTGATATGTATATAGTAGCTTCATGAACTACTATCTTTTGCTTCCGCTGCATTTATTACTCTGTGTCTGTGATCTGTAATTATTTATTTACTGTATATGTTCAGTTTTGCCAAATTTAAATTAACAACGCGGTATTTTGAGCAATTCAACTCCGGCATGAGTGTCTACCTATACACTTATAATGGATGCGAATGGTCCAAAATAGCGGGTCGTTACAGGTTTGGTTACCCTTTTTCCCCTTCTTTTTTACGTTTATGTTTATAAAACATACGGTGAGCAACTTAAGTTATGCATGCAGTATACTTATAGCTATTTTTTATTTTTCAGGTCTGCATCTACAAGCTTCAAGGAAGTACTAAAGAATCAAATATTCACATAGTCTGCACTACTCCAAGGGTGGTGAAGATAAGGACTCATTTTGGCTTGTTGTAGCCTAGTGCACTACTGCACTGCCAGAGGATAAATCACGCTATTTGATGGTAATATTTTATCCATATTCGTATTTAGTTATTTGGTTAGTTTGTGTTATACACCAAGGTTTTCAAAATGGGATTTAAACCGTAAATCGTAAAGTTCAAATTTTAAATCGAAACGAGATTCAAATCGTAAATTATAGATTTAAAGGATCCATATTTTAAGGTTTGTATACACATTTGAAATTGATTTTGATATTTAAACTTGTACAACTAAACTTAAAACTCAATTTTCTCTCTTATTTCCCTTTTACTTTATTTTGAAAACATTATAATTGAATTTGTGAATCCAAATAAGTATGTATGTTAGTTCGAGCTAAATGTTTTTTTAGTTGTGGTTTTAACTAAGTTTGAATTGAAGTATAAATCAAATCGTAAGGGAGAGATCCGATATGAATCGGGATTTAAATTGTAAGATTTTAATATTTTTTACAACAATGTTATACACTACCATCTTACTTATTATGACTTGCACTATCTGATTTTGTATTTGGAGTAGTTTTTGAAGAGATCATGGTTCAAAATTTCGAAGATTTTAGAGAGGTTGGTTTTTTATTATTAAGGTATTTGGTTTAGATCCATAGTAGTTAGGAGGTGAATATAAGTCTGAGTATGTTATATTGGGCTTTATTGTGCGCCTGTTATACAAGTCTGAGCTTTTTGGTGAAAAAACACTGCACTATGCATTACTATTAAACATGATAAATTTAGTGTTGATAACCATTTTATTTAACCATTTTATTAACTAAATTATAATTCATTCAACTATTTATAAATATTAAAATATTTTATTAACTATAATTCCAATTTTAACTCTTTATAAGTCATTCAACCATTTAAATATTTTATTTAACTATTTAATAGCTAAAATTATAATCCATTCAACTATTTATAAATATTTAAATATTTTATTAACTAAAATTTAATTTTAACTATTTATAATTCGTTCAACTACTTAAATATTTTATTAAACTATTATATTAGTTAAATTTTAAATCATATTTTATAATTTATATAACTATTTAAATTTTTTATTTAACTACTTTATTTAGTAAAACTGAAATTTAACTATTTCAATCAACTAAAAGTTTAAAATTCAAAATTTAACTATTTAATTAACTAAAATTTAAATTTTAAACCATATTTATTTTTTTCACATGACTAACATGTTAATATGATTATCATACATATATAAAATCTTGCTAACACAAATAATGATTATCTTTGAGAGTAGCCATTAACATTAAGACAAGAAATATACAAATATCAAAATGAAGGATTACAAAAGTAAAAGCATGTTAAGTAATATCATACTGAGTATGTGAAATAATTTATTTAACTTGACAACTTCATCTCAAAAGGTTTATGTTGTCAATCCTCTACTGATTAGAGTGTCGTTGCTACCAACAATCTACATTTGCTTAGAATCTTCAGCCATCAAATAATAGTAACATAAAAGGCCAATTCTTTTAATTAAAAACCTACGAATAAGGAAAGTGTTAACAATTAGCATATTTGCATTAGTAAATAGTCACAGTGGAGATGTACCTTAGACGCTATTAAGATAATTATGTGTATTATTATCAGATTGATATACACCCAAGTTTAAGTTATTATAAGGATAAATTTTCAAAAGAGGCTGCTTTTCAAAACCATTTGCACGAATAGGCCAAGTTCAAAACTATTTGCAGATATAGGCCAGTTTTGCCACCTCAGCGATGAGGTGGATTTTTTTTTAAAAAAAATAACACGGGGCGCATTTGTGAAATGCGCCCCTTGTAATTTACACTGGCGCATCTGCCAAATGCGCCAGTGTAAATTATTATCCAAACAGAGACCTGAAAGCATCTCACGAACGAGCATACACCGCTCGTGCACCGCTTGAGCGAGACGTGGTAAATCTTCACATTACCGTGATATTTTAGTTCGTTCACTTGAATCATGTTTCTAATTTTGAATAAACAACTGCAACTTGTAGGTCGACGTACTAGAGACGGTAGGAAGAGATTGGACGATATCGGACATGGTAGAGTACCCGAACGAGAAGTTCAACCACGTTGTCTTGATTTCAAGAAACTTATTGACACACTACTTTTTAGAAATCGATTAACACGGCCAAGCTCTTCCGAACAAGCTATGCGGACTAGAGAGCGAAGAACTAAAAGAAGGCAAGATACACACCAATCGCAAGACGCTGGACCTTCTCAACCCCCACCTACTCAAGACGATCCTACTCAACCATGAGTATTCCTATTTTTATTTGCTTTTGTAACCGAACTATTAGTTTGCTTTTGTAATCGAACTATAACTTCTACTTTAATTTGAATGTAATCGAATATTAATTATGTTATGCTAGAATTTATTTACTGGTAGTTTTATTTGTTTGCTTTTATGTAGATAAACATTTGCTATCATTTAAGATTGTTCGTTTGGATTTGAATTTTGTGTATTTGGATTTGAATATGAAGCTTGCTATCCAGGTTTTAGACCTGCATTTACACTGGCGCATTTGGCAGATGCGCCAGTGTAAATTACAAGGGGCGCATTTCACAAATGCGCCCCGTGTTATTTTTTTTTTAAAAAAATCCACCTCATCGCTGAGGTGGCAAAACTGGCCTATATCTGCAAATAATTTTGAACTTGGCCTATTTGTGCAAATGGTTTTGAAAAGCAGCCTCTTTTGAAAAATTTGTCCTTATTATAATTATATTTTTCTTTTGTTGGGTTTACTTGAGTGAGTTTAACAAAGTAAGTAGCATCAACTTAGTGGCTACACTTCAAAATAGTTATGTGATATTAAGAATCAACCAAGAAAATATACCTCAATTATTTGTAAGAGCTTAGGCTTAATTAATTTGCTCTAATGGATCATTGTTTCCATACTAACCTGAAACTTAGCATACACCACTTTCATACTGCTCAAAAAAGTTATATATATATATATCCGATAAAACATTGAATGATTTGGCTATACTTATTTACTCAGAAATCATATAACTTAAAATGCCGGTATATCAAAAGATAATAGCAGAACAAAATGTGTAATTTGGTGGGAAATACAGAATTTTAGTGCAAGATAAATTGAGTAGAGGGTCAAAACATATAGAGGAAAATGGAATAAAGATTCGTTTGTAGCAACACACTGAAAAATATAGTTATGAACATTTAGTCCAAGATAAAGTTAAATGAGATTTTTTGTCAACTGTTTTACATTTTTGTTTGACATCTGTATATTTGACATTATGTTGGATACGCTGGCTGTTTGAAAATGATTAGATGTGTCAACTATTTGAGTGTGTTTTTATTAGTTTGTGTTCTAAACTGTTTTTGACTATATTCTTAATAGGTTATAACGTATACTACCATTAATATCAACTTTACAAAGGACATGTCAACCATAATTTATAGTGCTTTGTTTTGTCCTGAACAGTTTAGAAACGGGGGTAAGACTTTTATTGCTTTGTTTCTCTTCAGACTGGTGTTACTATGGGTTGAGTGCGCATAAACATCCAACTCTGTCAGTTCTTTGTTAATCTATCCAGCATGTATTTATGTCCACTGTTAACTATAGCAGTTATGGAAAGCATAGCCTGAGAGATGATTATTTGTAAGGCAATCTGTTAATAACGCCTCTAAACTTTTAGTATGCAACAGACAATGCTATATTTTTTCCTTTTCCATAGGATGTATGAATGAGGGTTATATATATGCATATACCTATTTTTGTTATTCTCGTACATAGCTAGTGTGGTGAATGATAGGAATAAACTTTCAAGACAGAACATTCTAAAACTTTTCATGCATGGCCACTGTTTATTTTTTACATGTTCACCATACCATATTGACCAAGGAAAATATAATTTCTATATTATATTCTCAGTTTGAAATGAGGGATGGTTACAAATTTGTTTTCTGGTCTAAATGTATACTTGAGTGAAAGTTCATACCTGAAGTATTGAAATTTAATATTATTTTTCTTTTACTTACTAGAACAATTACATGTTACAATCTGACAGCCTAGGAGTATTCAAAATCTTTTAGAATTTATGGCATTGGCAATCTTTCCTGGGAATTTTTGGTATGACTTTTTGACTCTTTGGTGCATCTCGTCGTTCATTATAAATCATATTTGTCATGATGTGTTTTCTGATATGTTTTCACGTAAAACTTATGACATTTTGTACGGAGAAAGAAAAGTTTCATATTCATTCTTTCACATGTTTGTTTTATAACGCATAAAATAACTTGAGAACTGGCTACTTAATGTATTGTTGTAAGAAAAGCATACATTTTATTTTCATAAAATTGAAATTAAGACAATGACATTTTAATTTTTATCTTTAAGGTCGCATTGTTTTGCTAAGCCTTGAAAATTCTTAGTATTTTTATCTTAGAAGAGTATAGCATTGTACATGCAATTTTGATTTTGTTAGGCCATGAGAAGAAAATAATATCGATTGTTATTTTAGAAATGCATAGTTTGAATTTTTCTTCCCTTGTTGTCTGCTATAGCTTGAGTTAGGTACTGTTGTGTTCCTTTCAATTTCCAGTGGATGGAGATGGTACTCTTCTAATTTCATTTAAAGAATTTCAATGATCAAAAGTTCTCGATTTTGAACAAAACATAGAGATTTCATTTTTTTCCTTTTCAAAATGCGAAATTTATGATTTGGAGAACAAAGAAAATTCACATATACTGCAAATAATGGTTAGAAACACATTTATATACTAGATACAAACACGGAGTCTAAGGCTCTAAAATCACATTAATTGTACAATGGATAACTGATAAAGCAATACACATTGAATTATATACTGATCAAACACAAACTGTACAAATTTATATTGTAACTGACCTTGCAATTAATAATAGCAAAAAACAAGTATAAAGAAAAGTTTCAAGTTCATTCTTTCACATGTTTGTTTTATAAAGCTTAAAATAACTTGAGAAGTAGCTACTTAAAGTTTCCATCTTTTAATCCTAATCAAGTACGTATAATAAAAAAAATTCCTTTGCAGGTGGATAGATATATTTGATGGAAAAAAATAGTAACCTACCGCGACAAGTTATGAATTCGAAGTTACTTTTGATGCCATAACAACATTTTGGTTTGTATGCTTGTATGCATTACTACTTTTGGTCACTAGTTGCTGCTTGTTCTACATTGAAATATTATGAACTTATTATCTATTTTGATGTAAGGATATTGCGTATGTTTATTATATAATGTTTCATGCTAATTGTAAGATGTGTGATTAAGATAATATGTTGATTATAAAATGTGTGATTAACATAATATATGTTTGTTATGAAATATATGTGTTTATATAAACTGTGTTACACATAAATTGTGGCTGCATATAGAATTGGAACCTGCTACATATTGGTTAGGAACTGAGAAAAATACGACAGCGTTTATAAAATGCTATAAAGATATTTAACAACATTTATAAATCGATAAGAAAAGATTAAACATCGTTATTGAAACGTTATAGAAAGTTTTAATAGCATTTTCGAAACGCTATAGAAATGTTATAAAATAGCACCCAAGCATTCCAAAAAACGTTGTAAATAAACATCATAGCAACAAAAGAAACGCTATAAAAAGATATCACAGCAATGAAAAGAACGTTGTAAAAAGTTACATAGCATATTATAACCGCTATTGGATATATTTCTAAGCGAAGACGAACGCTAAGAAAAGAAATTTTGCTCATCAACAAAAATGATGTAAAACATATTAATGATATCAAAAAACGCTATAAATACGTGGATTCTACAGCGTTTTCTATCTTGTTATGGTATATGTCTGACCTATAATGGCATGTTAATATACAGCGTAGTTAAAAACGTTGTTAAAGGTTTTTATAGCATTTTCGAAACGCTATGATAGGTACATTTTGTTGTAGTGTCACTAATGAGGATTGCTTAAATAGTAAAAGTAGATTTTATCGAAGTTGGGTAAGTGATAAATTTGTCCAAACTATCACACCACTGGCTAAAGTGATGTGTGAACGTTAATATTCATATTGTTAGATATTAATCGCTAATCGAATTTGCACCCAAGAGTCACACAACCATAATATTGAATACTATGAATACGACCCAATTTAATTAAATTATAACTGCTATAAATTAATTAATATTTGTCAAATATCAATTATAAGATTTTATGTGATTTGTGTTGACCAGTATTGAAAATAGTACATATATAA